>JAKFHU010001798.1:60315625-61717500 GCA_023783475.1 Daubentonia madagascariensis
GATATTTGTATTACAAATATTTTCTCACATCTGTGGCTTGCCTTAGCACTCTCTTAATGTTATTTTTTGATGAATAGTTCTTAATTTTAATGAAGTCTAATTTATCATTTTTAAACAGTTAGTGCTTTTTTGAGGTGTGCTATTTAAGAAAACTTTGCTTACTCCAAGTTCATGAAGATTTTCTATGTTTTGTTTTAGAAATTTTATTGTTTTACCTTTCACATTTAGGTCTCCAGTTTATCCTAGATTAACCTTTGTGAATATTGCAAGGGTTAAAGGTTTTTTTCCATATGGATATCTAATTAATCTAGTTCTGTTCTTTGAAAGACCATTCGGTGCCACTGAATTACAGTGATGCCTTTGTCATAAATCAGCTGACTCTGTATGTATGGGTCTTTTAGGGCTACCTATTCTTTTCCATTGATCTATTAGTAGAATAATTATAACAATATACTGTAATAAAAGTTGTGTAAATATGGTCTTTCTCTCAAAATATCTTATTGTATTGTACCACGGGTAACTGAAACCATGGATAAGGGGGGACTACTATAAATTGTAAATTCCTACACATACACACAAAAGCCCTACTGGGATCTTGGTTGAGATTGTGGAATCTGTAGTTTAATTTGGGGAAAATTGACAAAGTAATACTCTACTGAATCTTTTTATCCATGGATGTGGTATATTGCTCAATTTAATTAAGTTTGAAATTTCTCTCAGCAGTGTTTTGCAATTTTCAACCTAGAGGTCTTTTATATTTATGTGTTAAATTTATTTATAGGTATTTGGCATTTTTTTTGTTCCATTATAAGTGGGGTTTTTTTTCATATATTGTCTCCAAACATTTAGAAATGCTGTTGATTTTTATATATTGACCCTCCAGCAAACTTACTAAATTCACTTTTTCTTTGAGATGGTTTTGGATGGTGCATAGACAATTATGCCCCTTGTGAATAATAAAGTTTTACTTTTTTCTTCCCAATAGTTACATATTAAATTTTTTTTCTTGCCTTATTGCACTGTCTATAAGCTTTAATACAATGTTAAATAAAAGTGGTTATATAAGTAAACATTCTTATCTTGTTCTTACCTCAGGTAGAAAGCATTCACTATATCACTGTTAAGTATGATGTTTGCTGTAGGTTTTTATAAATATCTTTATCAGATTAAGGAAGTTCTATTCTGAATTTGTTGAGAAATGTTTGTTTTTTTAATAATGAATGGGTCTTGAGTTTTATCAGTTGCTTTCTTGGGCATCTATGGGAATTTTTTTTTTTCTGTCTTTTAATGTGGTAGATTATGTTGATTTTTCAAATGTTAAAATGACTTTGCATTCTTAGAATAAGCCCTTCTTGATAGTGATGTTATCCTTTTTATTATATATTGCTGGAGTCAATTTGCTAATGTCTTGTGTAGAATTTTTCCACCTATATTTATGAGGGAAACTGGCCTGTAATTTTTCATTCCCATAGGTCTTTGTTAGGTCTTGATGTCTATGTTGTTATTCCTTTTTTCTTTATTTTCTGAAAGAGTTTGTGTAAGAGTGGCATCATTTATTTCTTAACTGTTTGGAAAAATTCACCATTGAAGCCATTTAAGCCAGGAATTTTATCAGAAAGTTTTTAATTACAGACTAAATTTCTTTAATAGACATAAGCCTATTAAGATTTCCTGTCTCTTTAGCGTTGGTGACTTGCAAAGAATTTGTCTAATGCATCTCAATTTCAAGTTTATTGGCATAAAATTGTTCGTGATCTCTTCTTTTTAATGATTGCAGTATCTGTAACGATTTTTCCTTTTTCGTTCTATATTGGTAGTTTGTATCTTCTCGTTTTTCTCTTAATAACTTTAGCAATTTTATTAATCTTTTCAAAAAACCAACTTTTTGTTTTGTTGGTTTTATTTATTATACTTTTTTTTTTACCTGTTATGAATTTCTTCTTTTTGTTATTTTCTTTGCTGTACTTTATTAGGGTTTAATTTGTTATTTTCCCCCCCTACCTTCTTTAGATAGAATTTTCTTTTACTCTACTATGTGTACCCACAATACTTTATGTAGTGCTTTCATTGTCATTCATTTCAGAATGTTTTCTAATTTCCATTGGGATTTTTTGACTCACTTTTCTTATTTGAAGCATGTTGCACAATTTCTATTAATAATATGGGTTTTTTCCCTAAATATCTTCTTTTACTGATTTCTAGTTTAATTCCACCTAATCAGAACATACTTCATATGATTTCATTCCTTTGAAATTTACTGAGATTTGTTTTATGATCCAGCATATGGTCAAATTTGGTAAATGTGTGTGCATTTGCAAAGAATGTATATTCTGCAGTTACTGAGTGTAGTCTGTATATGTCATTTAAATCAGACTGGTTAATTATGTTTAAATCTTCTGTGTCCTTACTGATTTTTTTTCTGTTTCTTTTAGCTAAGTGTGTTAAAAAACTAATTCTGGATTTGTCTGCTTTCATTTCTGTCAATTTTTTTTCATAAATTCTATGTTATTATATACAAATGTGGGAATGTTTATATCTTCCCGTTGAATGGGCTCTTTTATCATTATGAAACATCCCACTTTATCTCTTAATATTTCTTGTCTTAAAGTCTACTTTGTTGGATATTAATACAGCCACACAAACATTTTTTTGGTTAATATTTACATGATATGTCCGTTTTCACATTGCATTTTGATTTTGTTCCTGACTTGCCACCTTGGGCAACTTTTAGACTTCAGACAATGTATAGCTATTAAGCTGTTGCTAATAGAATGGGCAATATGACTATCCCTTTTGTGACCTGTAATTATTGTTTTTTGGGCACAGAACTTACCAATAATTATATAAAATTTCTAACTTCATGAAAGTTTATTGAACTTGTTGAAAGTAGAGTAACAGACTGTGTGCTAAGCTAAAATCCTTTACATCCTTCTCCCTTTTTATTCCTTAGTGGCTGGCACATGTGTATCAGTCCCAAGGAATGATGGGTGCTGCAGAGATGTGTTACAGAAAGAGTCTACAAGTGGCATCCCAACAGGGCAGTTGGAGTGGGAAACTATCAAGTCTGTTGAAACTAGCACTACTTGCATTAAAAGTCTGCATGGTAAGATCATGTTATAATTATGATTGTGAAGAATTGATTCTTTTATCTTTCTTTAATGTGAAAGCTTTTTACATAGTGATACTCTATTGAGTTCCTGTTGTTTCATTGTCTTCTAGTGTGGTTTCTTGATAAACTTTGTATTTTGGGCTCTTGATGGATATGAGAGTAACATAAATCCATACCTTACAGCAGAACATTGTCAATGTTCTGGGGAAAAAACAAAGCTTATGATTTTAAGAGTTGAATTATAGTAGGATATATGTTTTTGTTTCATGGTGATTTAAATTAGAATTAAACCCAGCTACTCATCTGTGACAACGAGGCTAATATTTAACATTTTAGTTATTCTCAATTCAATTTGACATTATCTGAGGGGGATTTCTAGTAACTTATGACTTGACATCCTATTTTCTGATACCAATTTATATATATATTTATAAATCTAAAAGTCTTATGGGCTGGTAGAGAAAATTCTTCAAGGTATATGTTTAAGTAGGGGTAGAGATAAGCTACAGAACAATATGTGTGATACAATCCCAACTGAATGTTTGTATACGTGGTATGTATTTTCAAGAATACACCTTTTGTGTTTGGGTGCACAAGCACTTAGAAGCTCACAGAAAGATATAATTATGTGGAAAGATATATAAGAAATTTAATGGCAGCTACTTTGGAGAATGGGACTGGGGGTTTTAAGGGATAGTAGAGGAGAATTTTTCATATCGTATCTTTTGATAGTCCTTGAATTTTTATCATGCATATTACTTTCGTAATTAAAAGATAAACTGTCATTCTTTCTGTTGTACATGATTAGAAGAGACTGTCCTGGACAGGCCTAAACTAACTCTTGTTTTTATCATAGTGTTCCTTAATGTGGTTTACTGACTTTAACTAGGCATTTTGACGAAGAAATAGAGGAATTAGGAAAGTTTTTCAGCTTTGGTGCCATTACTGTACAACACATTTAAGAGCTTTAAATGTGGGCCATGTTTTGTTCATCCTTGCTTCCTTGTTTCCTTGCTTTACCACTCTGCCTTGTACATAGGAAGTCCTTAATAAATGGTTTTTGAATTAATGGACAAATAATAACGTGGTCAAATTTGAAGTGATTTGTTTGGAAAGAAATAGTGGTAACCAAACATTTTGTTTTGTGATCACCAAACATTTTGTTTGTTCCATATTTATATTTAACAAAGTTCTTTGTGACCTTGGTAACTGGTGAGCCATAGAAGCCACACATAGTACTTCTAACATGCTCTTGAATATGTGAACTGGAGAAGTGAACACTCTTTTAGCCTTTATTTTTAGTTATAAATATTATTTGGTGTTCTTTTTTAATGTTGGAAAATTAAATCTGACCTGGAATAAAACAAATTAATAATAGCTATAATAATAGCAAACACATACAGCACTTAGTTGTGCTAGGTACTGTTATAAGTGCTTTACGTGTGTTAACTTTTTTAGTAGTCACAATAACCCTATTTTACAGGTGAGGAAATTAGTTTGCAGTTTAGTAATACCCATGTATACCTACACACATCCGTACTACTATACCACAAAGATATTTTCTCTAAAAGCCTATCTTCTGGTTCTACCATTTACTACCTGTGAAACCTTTAGCCAATTAAACTCTTTAGAGCTCTTTTCCTCTTTTGTAATAGTGGAGATCATAATACCTACTTTGACTTCTTGTGGGGTTGTTGTGAATAACAAATGAAGTAACCTTTACAAATGCCTTTGTAAACCATAAAGCACTATCCAAATCTAATTTGTTCTTTTTAAAACATTTAACACCTAATAATTATTATAAAGGAATAAAAGAGATGCCATATTTCTGTGGTAAACAGCTGGCAGTATGGAGAAGATGGTTGTATTAAAATTAGACTTTTTAATGAAAGACTACTGTATGTATGATAATATATGAACCAGATATTAAACTGAAAGGTTAGTTATTAGATATCAGATTCCAAAGTGAGATATCAGCTCAAGATACAGATTTTTGAAGCAGGTAGGATACTAACCTATAAGGAAGCTATAGAAGTATCAGAGGAGTGGAGTTGGAAACAGATTAGTGAAGAAATTTCTTTGGAGAGAGCTGCTGCCTTCCCTATTTTCCCCATAGCACCAGATACACAAAAAGGTGAGGAAGGGCGTACTCCCAGAGAGAGGGAGACTTTGATGTGTGTCCTCTGAGGTTCTGGAGGCACATGTCTAGAAGAATATGGACAGATATCTGACACATATTTCAGAGCCTGTAGCTCTCAGTCTGAGGTGTTAGGACAGAGAAAAAAAGAGTTGCTAGTGATTTGGAAAGTGTATGCTTCTGGGAGAGAGTGGTCAACAGTAGATGAATCCCAAAGGTAGGAAGGAATATCTGCTCATGGTATAGGGTGGAATGAGTGAAGGACAGTTAATGCAGATGGGATCAGCAGCACTCTTAGAGTTTGTTAGATATAGAAATAAGTGATAGCAAGTGTGAGAGTGGGTTGACGAAGGAGTTATCTTAGATCCTGTCCAGTAGGGCCACCTAGAGGGATGATGGGCTGTCAGCAGAAAGGAAGCTTAAGTTTCCAGATTGCTAGAGAATGTGGAGAGAGTAAGCAGAGTAGAATAAGTTTGCCATGTTAGTGGAACCGCAGATAACCAGGGCTGGCTTGATGGGATGTGTCCTGTGCAGTTGCTTAGTGCTCCATACTTGGTTTAATCCTCTGCAGTCGCTATCTTGAAATTCTTAATAATTTTTGAACACAGGGCCCTACACTTATTTTGCACTGGGCCTCGCAGGTTATGTAGCTGGGCCTGCAAATGAGAGACTACCCTTGTTGAAAGAGTCTCTGCTAAAGGCAGCATGAGAAAAAGAGCTTTAAACATCTGTCAGGCCTTGAGAGCTTGACACCATCTTACAGTGGCACCAGTCAAATACAAACTTGTGGTATTTCCGTAGGGGCCTGAAGCGATAATTAGTAAGAAGAGGTGGGAGTATTAGGGAGGAGGAACAAACCATCTACCATTGCCTATGAACATACCCTAGCCTGGGAGCTGAGGGGTATTGGGGCTGGGAGAGTGGTGTGTGTGTGTAAATATTACCTTTGAATGAAGACTGAAGTCTTGAAAAGAAGAGGACATTCTAATTGAGACTGTGTTTGTGAATGAATGTAAGAAAAATGGATATAAGAGTCATGGGACCTAGAAAGAATCCAGGGACCGAGAAAGAGTCTACCTCAAATAGTGAATTTTAAAGAGATTGTGGGAGACAAAAATAAAAGTGCATTCTGATCGCATTGTTCACTGTGCCAGTTATATAGAGTAACTTTTTTCTTACATAATAATCAGTCATCTTTGGGCCACCTTTACAGAATGCTTTATGTGATTTCTTGGAATTTAGAAAGTACATTATTGAAAGCATCCAGTGTGTTTTATATTACTGGTTTTTAAAAAGATGTTAGGAATAATTTTATTAGAATGTGCCTTGTCTTATTTTCTTTGCCAGATGTACCCAAGATCCCACTGTTCCCATATTTATAGAAGATGCACCACAACCTCTATTCTCTGGATTATTGCTCCAATTTTTTTTTATTGTTTGAAATGTACTATATATTGACTCATTTTATTGACTTTATTAAAATGTGTATTCTAGATACTTGTAATTATGAATCTTGGTTACAATTTGAAGTTTTTAATGAAATATTATGAAGGCATTTTTTTCTCCCTGCATAATTCAGTAAAGTGTTTACCATTTTATTTTGTTACTGTCTCTTCAGAAAGACTTACCTATGTTATTTCTGAGTCAGTACATACTGTAAGACCAAAATTTGTAACCCAAGTAATGTATAGATACATTAATATTTTTCCCATAAAGTGAAATTTTAATAAGTTTTTTTAGTATTACTAACTCTGATTTATATAACTTCAATTTATAACTTTCTTGTATATTGGGATTTGATTAAAATACTTTATTTCAGCCTTTCCTATCTCCTTAGATAATTTTTGAAATGTAGAACTTTATATTTATCACTACCAGTTAAAGAATGAATCATGTTAAATTGAGTTTTGTATATTTGGTAGACAAAAGGCATACTAACGGATGGATTTTATCAGCCTATGTAGTATTATATAATAGTACATTTTTACATTTTCTTTTAACAAATATTTTAGTGGTTTTTAAAAGATAGCTCCTCTTTGAAACCTTCTTTTATCCCAGTTTGCTCTATTTTATAGCTCCTTAAGTGCAGGGATCAGATCTTAAATCATTTTTTAGTAATTATGTTCCTTGTATCATTTATATGGTGACTTGGACAAGTAGGTACTCAATAAATCAGAGTTGAATGCATACTTTTGAAGTAAATATGTTGAAAACTTAGAGTTAATATGTTTTATATTTTTATAGGCTAACATTTCCAGTGATCACTGGCCACCCTTGGTTCAAGAGGCTACAGCTGAGGCCTTGAAACTTTGCTTTTGTCCACTGGCTGTTCTTTTACAAGCTTTGTTACAATTCAACCGCAAAATGGGGGCAAGGTATAAAGAATCTTTGTTTATTTTTTTTTTCTTGGAAATGCTGCTCCACTTTAAATCCTTCTAGCTAACAATCAAGGAAAGATTTATAATTAGTTTAACAAACGAATTTAACAAACTTTGGGGTTATTTATATATCTGTATCTACTTTGGAAGAGCTGGTTCTAGAAATCCAATAAGGGAGAAGAAAAGTCTTAATATTTGTTTTAAAAAATAATTTGGTATGTTAATACAGGATCTGAGAGGTTTGACATGACAACATATCAAGTTGGAGACACCTTGAAGTTTTTGTTCTCCACTATTTTAGGAGGTACCAACAGTGTGATGAGGATTCTAGAAACAAAATTAAAAAGACCCAAATTCAAGACTATGTTAACAAAAGTTCTTGCTAATGCAATAAGCTATGAAAAAAGTAATCAATATTGAAAAGGCAGAGATATATTATTTATAAATAATGAGACTAGTATATGAAATATCTTATGTTAATTTCCATGCTTCAAACTAAATGTGGATATCTTTTTCCCAGAGAAACACGGCGTCTTTTGGAGAGAGTGGTGTATCAGCCTGGGTATCCCAAATCTATTGTATCAACTGCACGTTGGTACCTACTGAGACACTTATATGCCAAAGATGACTATGAGCTCATTGACGTAAGGCATTAATTTTATTTAAAATATTTTATCTTGGACAGTCACCTTTGTTTATTTGTGTTAAAAAAAAAATTTATCTTGGACCTAAGGGTTTTAGAGTTATTTTTCAAAATTATTCCACTTTATGATTGAATTTTTCAAAAAAAATGACCATGTAATTTTTTGACCAACAGAAGACTACAATGTCTGCTATTGCATCTATTAAAAGTACAGAAATATTTATGTACATAGCTTGAAGATTAAATATATAGCTGCATATTACCATGGATTAGTTATAAAATTCCTATTTCAATATTGGAATACTGAAAGCTGGGTCAGTTTGGCATTAATAACAGGACTGTTAATGCTGTGTTTAAAAATAGTTTAATGTAGATTTATCCTGTACATGTGCAAGATGCCCTTATATGGAGAAGCTATATAGATTGAGCATCTTTAATCCAGAAATCCAAAATGCTTCAAAATTCCCAACTTTTTTGTGCCAACATGGTGGTCAAAGGAAATGCTCATTGGAGCATTTCAAATTTCAGATTAGAGATGCTTAACCTGTACTAATTTTTCTTTGAGCATAACCATTTCAAAGCCAGAATCTAAACTGATAGCAATTACTGAGGGTTTAAGGCATTGGTTTAAAACCCTGGGGTCAGATCAGTTGTGAAGTATGTTGTAAATAATCAGATACTAATCATAGGTGGCAAATGGTTTTACTTTTTTATTTTCTGTAATAAAATATAGCAGATTCATGGATATCTTTATATACTTGTCTATCAAGGCATTCTTATAAACTTTCTTTTTTATTTTTAATTTATTTTTTTTTTAAGAGACAGGGTCTCCCTCTGTGTCGCCCAGGCTGGGGTATAGTGGTGCTATCACAGCTCACTGCAACCTTGAACTCCTGGGCTCAAGCCATCCTCTTGGGTCAGCCTCTCAAGTAGCTGGGACTGCAGGTGCATTCTCCCTTGCCTAGCTAATTTTTTTTATTTTTTAGAGACAGGGTCTCCCTATGTTGCCCAAGCTGTTCTCAAACTCCTGTCCTCAAATGATAATTCTGCCTCAGCCTCCCAGTGTTGGGATTACAGGCCCGACCCTTATAAACTTTTTTAAGTGGAAGAGAAAGGCAGAATTATAGGGATCTGGCCTAATTGTCAGTATTTTATCTGTAAACCAGTGAAAACTTTACAAGTTTAAAAGTCATTCATCAGATGTACTGATGGAAGAGGTAGCAGAATCTAATGGGATGTTCACATTTGAAAAAATTATTTGACTACTTCTTTCCTTTTCTATAAAGTATATGTGATAATTTCTACTCCTCGTGGGTTAGCTCTGGTATCTAAATATATAAACATGTATGTATCTAAAATTCTTTTGAAAAAGGTAGAGTATATAAAAATGCATTGCGTTAAGATTCTTGTAACTTTAGTCAATAATTTAAAAAACAATGAAAATTAATGCAAAGCTTTTCAGTACCTATAGCATTTCGAAATACTGTTTGCTTCTTAGTGAAACATACACTAGTAAAGAAATACTAAAGAAAATGTTTGGAGAAAGGCATTATAATCAACATATTGCAAACAAAAAAGGTAGAACATGTATGAATTGGGAGACAGTTCACTATGGGTCTCTTGCACGTGAGCAGGAGACCTGACTATCCTTTGTTCCAATCTGTCTTTTCAAGGATATTTGTAGTGAACAGGCTTGGGAGACAGACATAGGATCTCCTTCCAGAGCAAAGGGTTGGCATTCCTGCCCATTGTAAAAGACTTAAGTCTCCTAGTCTCAGGGTTCTCCTCTTGTAATGTAATCCACTGCATATGTGGGAACTAGGTGTCCATCCACGTCACCCTGTGAGGCTTAAAGGGCAAGGGGAACAGATGTAAATATGTTGATGCTCATGCTGCTTGCTGTACCATTGAGTAATAAAGACCTTTGTCTCTGACCCAGGAGTCTTATGTCTTCTGGCAGCATCATAGAACTGTGGCAGGCTAACTTGTTAGTTTGCAAGTAGAGCAAAATCTCAGACCCTTCACGGTGCTTGACGGTGAACAACAAACAGATGTTTTAATAATTGAATGATCAGCTGAAATTGAATCTTCTGGTTTGTGGAATTGGTGAAATCACGGAAGGATTTTTTTTGATAAAGCCTAGAACCTAGACCTTAGATCCTAAGCTGTGATTTTAAAAGGGAACAATGCCGTTTGGATAACTGTATTTATAAAATGCTCTTTTGGGGTAAGGGTTTAGAAGCAACAGTATTATTAACAAAGCTGCCAAACAAAACCTTTAATTTTATACAGTGCTGACAGTACTAATAATCAAAATGTTGGCATCTATACTAAATGGAATAAATTGTGCTCTTTCTGTTACTTTGTTTGAACAATTTATTTTAGCAAAAGTGAATGGAAGATTGCACATAGTCACTTTTTCTTGTGTAATTTGCTACTGCCTTTCAAAACTGCTGCCCTTGGAATACTTGTCTTTTATGAATCTAAATATATTGTTAATAAACAAAATATTAATGTTCCTGTATGTAATTTCCCACAGGTGCTGGTAAACAATGCCAAAACTCATGGAGATACAAGAGCATTGGAACTGAATCAGAAATTATCTTCACAATAATATTGGATTATTTTACAGTAAGGTAGCAAAGAAAAAGCTATCGAATGAAGCAGTGAATCAAGACTTTTTCCCAAAGCAGCATTTTAAAAAACTATAGTTATATTCATTCATTTTTTTTCTTTTTTAAATGTAAAAAAGTTTAAGTTTTTAAGTTGGAAATATAATTTTCCATTAACTCTTAATCTGATTTTAATCTGAAAAAAATCTTTGGGGAGTCCATAATGATAGGAAAACCATGATTCCCTTGGTTGCTCAACAATTATTTGTAAACCATTATCTTCTGCATCTTGCATGGTGTACAATAGGATATCTTGTTTTGTAAGCCCTTACAATAAAGCCTTAATAGCCATTTTCTAAATAATATGCAAAAGCAGATTAGCACAACGCAGAATTTTCATTTGTTAAAAAACAAATTCAAAGATTTAATTCCTCCTATGAATTCTGGAGTTCAGTAGACCAGTTCATCATAAAATCCAAATCATCTTGTAACCTATTTTGCTAGTGGTTAATCTCAGATTCCATTGAAGAAACATAATATAAATGTTGGTAAATCTTAGACTCTAATGGATATGTTTATTTAATTCAAAACACTCAGGTGTGTGGTTACATTTAAAAACATTAATGGAAAATTTTGGAAAATAATGCTATCAATATTTAATTGATCATGCAGTTTCTTCAATTATGAAAAGACTTGAACTTTCTGAAATAAAACAAAAATACACTGTCTTTCTTTATAGTATCAATATCAGACATAATTCATAAATTTCAAAACTAGAAAACAGTTATCTATTTTTTTTCAAAAAACCCTATGTGAAGAAATATGTGTCACTTTGAATTTGTGGTTTTAAAAATGTTTTCAGACATTTACATATTTATTATATAAAAATATGTGGTTATATAATTTATTTACATGGTTTTTCTAAACCAACAGCTTCACAATGTTACTTTGTGAGAGAATATAAATTGACAATATCTGTAATTAAATTGTACTTCAGAGGTTAATCTGTTGAACTGAACTGTAATCTTGTGTTTCCCAAATTTGGCTGAACAGTATAATCATTCATACCTATGCAATCAGAATCTTTAAGAATGGGGGGCAGGCCTAGGACTCTGCGTTTTAAAGGTATGCGTAAGAAATTCTAATGTTCATTCAGATTTGTGAACCACTGGATTAACCCAATGATGATTTTCCCCTTTCTTTCTTTCTTTAGCAAGATTAAGCACATGCCAGTCTCTGCCAGTTTCTTCTTTATCCTCATAACTGTCAAACTGATTCAGTGCTTTTAACAGCTGGCTCACAGACTTAGCCAAAGATGCACTGTAAAAGGCTGCCTGTGCAACCCTAGTGCCCATGCCCTCCTGTTTCCTCAGGGAAACACTTCAGACTTTTCCTCCAGAATGGGTTGGCTCCATTTGCCTAAATGCTTTGGAGTCAGTTCTTGTCCTCCATCTCCTTTCTGGGATATTCTTTGCTTTACAAGGTTACTTCTGCCTAGAATGTGGACTTGTTAGCCTTTGCTTCAGGCCCATAATCAAGGGGTAACTTTTTGACTTGACTCCCTTGCCAAATTCTGGCTTCCAGGGATCTCAGACCCAGTTTTTCCAGAAAGGAGGATTGGTAAAACACCTTTGTTTATCAAGGGATAACCTTGTGACTCGACTAACTTGCCAAATTCTGGCTTTCGGGGACCTCAGATCCAGGGTTGGCAAAACACCTTCGTTAATGCCATCTTAGGTCATTATTTTTTTGCATTTATGTGCACACATCCTCTCTTAACTTTTGTTTGTTGCCATCTTTTCAAATTGCTACCCAGTTACTATGAGCCTCAAATCATTTCTAATTATATAAATTTTATAGAGCTTAGTTTGTGCCAGACCGAGGCTAAGTGTTCTTAACATTGTCATTTAATACTAATTAATAAAAGAGAGTGGTGCTAAACAGCATGCTTAAAGCAAAAAAAAATTCAAAATGAATCAGTGTTGTCAGATTCTAGAAACTCTAAAAGTAGCCAGAGTTTCCTTTTGGAGTTTATACATAAATTTAATTAGAGGAATTAGATTAAAAGTTATTTCCTGAACTACCAATATTTAGCATTCATATTAGTATTTCATTGTTTTTGTTATATTTTGTTTGAAAATTATGGTGCATTTTTTTGTTATTTTTTATCCACCATTTTCTATTATTGATTAATTAGATGTTTATAGATTAGATTGGCATCTAAGAATTTCCTATGGGAAAAACGTATTTCAGTTTACAAGTAAACTTTTGCAACACAATCTGTTTGGGATCACTTACCGTATTTCTTGAAGTGTCTCTTCTATTAATTTCAGATCCAGGAAAAAAACCCATTAATTTAAAATACTCTACTCTTTTTTCACTTAACAAAAGAAACTATTGACAAACTTCCTTTGATTTGGGATTCTACACAGAATGAGATTGGATAGAAATAATCAGGTTATACATTAAGGGATTTAAAAGATGTGGTTATTTAAAATAGTATGGAACATTAGGTAAATATTTACTAGTATATAATATATGAATATGAAAGGATACACACTTGGTTGCTGCATAGAAAGTTTCATACCTGCTTTGGGGAAATTTTATAGGAACAGAAAAATGAAGCATATTTTGGAGTATGAGTCAACGTGGCCTGCAGATCCATTTTAGTTTCTGCACATTAAAAAGTGTGAAAACTTTGTTTTGGCAAAGTTGACTCTTGTCTCTCTACAGGTCTTCCTTTCTCCCATGTTAGTTGTTAATGGATAGAAAACTTCTCAAGGTTCCATGCTGCTTGTTGGAAGGTGTGGCACTTAGCTGTTGGTTATAAATTGACCCTCAGTTTGCAAGGCAGTTTTTTTGTTTTGCTTTTATTTTTGTGCTTTAAAAAGATACATTTGTGTATCATATACAGGTACAATAATTTTTCCATATGTATTTTTTAAGACTTTTCATACAGATGAAATAAAAAGAAAATTCCCATGCCCCGTTTTTGGTTTAATCTTAAGTGAAAATGTATTCACTTAAGATTTATTATACCTCAATACCACTCATTGTGTCAAGTTGTCCCTCTGCTAAAATAATGGGTTTTTCATTTCTTTGGCTGATTAGGAACTTTTCAAATAGCAGTATTTTAAATTCTAATGTACCTAAACAAATAATCTCTGTAACTGTAATATTTTTATAAATGCTAAATATTTTTAAACCTCAAAATGTTTTGAAGTAGGAAAATTAAGATTAGTATCTCTTTTAAAAATAGCTGTTATGAAATGTTTGAAATATTTTTTCTTATTAATTTTGAACTTAGAATTGAAAATACCTATTTGTTTTAGTGAAGGGAAATGGTGCTAATAATAATTAAATTAAAATTGGAGTGTCCACCAAAACAAGGGTTGGGTTTCATATTATATCACTAGACTGTCGAAATAATTTGCATGTCATGATCTCTACTGAGTTTGAATCAGTAACGTTCATTTCATTCTTCACCACAAACTTTCCTTGTATATAATACTTATTATAAACATATTTAAATTATATTAATTTTTCTGAAGATAAGCATTTTTTTTGTCACCCACCTTATCTTGCAGTTTCTGCTTGTGGTAGGCAGAATAATGGCCCCCAGAGATATTCATGCCTAATCCCTGGAGCTTGTGAAGACATGGCAGAGGTACTTTGTAGATGTGATTGAGAATACAGACCTTGAGATAGGGAGATTATCCTGGATTATATAGGTGGATCCAGTTTAATCACAAGTGTCCTTAAAAATGGAGAACTTTTCAGAGAGAGAGAGGACAGTAGAAGAAGGTCAGAGAGATTCGACATTGCTGGCTTTGAAGATGGGGAAAAGGGACATCAGCCATGGAATGAGGTAGATTCTAGAAATGAACAAAACAAGAAAATGTGCTCCTGAGGAGCCCCCAGAAAGGAATGGCGATCCTGTTGACAGCTTGATTGTAGCCTGGTGAGACCCATGTCGGACTTCTGACTTACAGAACTGTAAGATAATAAATTTGTTGTTTTAAGCCACTAAGCTTGTGATAATTTGTATGGCAGCAGTGGAAAATTAGTACACTGTTCATTGTGTATGCTGTAAAAATGAATACACATTCCTTTAAATTTGAATTTCACAAGATCACTGAGATTAGAGATCATCATCTAAATTGTTGCCAAAAAAGGAGTGAGCAGATAAAGATGATGAATTATTAAAAATGGTTACTTGCTGTGAAAATATAAATGTCAAAAATACTTGACTTTTAAGATGTGGCTATTCATTTTTATAATAGTTAATGTCTGAACTATTCTTGCCCAACATGCCACTTACAGCACAGTATCACCAACGCTGTTGACAAGTACTTCTCTCTAATTCTCTTTAAAAGAAACTGCATTAAATTATACTCACAAAACCTAAGTGGTGTGTTTCAAACTGAGTTTCAGTATTGAATGGATATGTGACTGGATAAGTCTTGGCCTTTAGTTTTAATTTGATTTTATAGAATTAGGGCTTTAAGCTATATTTCTGATGGTGACTTTCTGTTGTTGTAATGGTCATCAAGGTTTTCCAAGTTAGAAGTGAACTGAAACAAAATATTGAAAATAAACTGCTTGGTGCAGCACCTGTGAAGCAGCAACTCTGGTTTCCACTGAACAAGGGGACCCCTTGCGCTTAAAGACCTTGTTAGGGTAGAACCCCTTTGCAAAGAGACCAATACTGTAGAGAAGGAAAGTAGTCCTATACTCAGAGAATACTTGAATGGAAGCCAGCATCTATGAATGGTTGAGAGTAATTACATGTGTCTACGACTTGCCAAATAGATTATACTTCTTACAGAAAGACCACCCACATTAAATAAAACATCCATGTTGCTTTATCTTACTTCACAGGTGACTTAAATAAGTTTTTAAGACTTTACCTTTTTAATGCCATTTCCTCCCCTTTGAATCATATAAAATATGGTCATTGCTTAATCTCTGTAGAGAAAAAATGCTGCATAGTTTAATATCAAGCAATCAGGAGCTTTTCCAGAAATCCACTATATACTGATTTAAAAGTTCTAATGTTAATTGATCTGTTCAATTTAATAGCTCAAGAAATGGAAAATACTGTACAAATGGTCTTTATATACATGCTAGCTTCAGAAGTTTGGAAATTGGCCTGGGAAGAAGTCAAGTGGTATGGGAAAAAAGACAAGTACAGGTTTTGTCTTTGCAGACTGAGTTATGAGTTTTTTCGTCAATGTGCATCCCTGGCCATGCTAATTTCTCTTGTGTTTGGGGCACAAATTACTCTGGGAACAAGAGAAAGCCAGATGGAGCAGAAGGTTTTTCGTATGAAAAGAAGGAGGAGGTTAGGCAGAGAGAAAAATTATTGCTGGGAAGGCAAATTTATATTGTTACAAGCAGTTTATATAAGGTGGAAATAAATATATTTCTGAATTGCCTGAGGCCAGCCCTACAGTGCCTCAGAATAAGTGCTATGCATATGGTTGGAAGGTTTTTCTAAGAAATAGGTTCAGAGTAAATAGTTATCAGCTAACTAGACCCAGATTTACAATAAGCAGTGGTGAATAATTTGTGAATATTAGGAAATATGTCGGCAGCAAAGAGCTTTGGTGCTAGTCAAGTAGCTTCTAAGAAAGCCCAAATAAGATGTAGCATTACGAAGGATCTTGATACTGTACCAGCCAACCGTTTCCTTCAGGAGAGGAACTTTTTGTGCTTATGAGGTGTAGTAATCATTACCCACCAGGGCTTCAGCAACCAGGGACTTAGAGGCAGGGATAGATTGAATGCCTACCATGTGCCAAGCTCTTTACACTATTACCTCATTTAATTTTCACATCATTTTTTATAGTAGATAGCATCCTTATTTTATAGACCAAAACAAATTTTTTTAAAAGAGGGATCAGAGAGATTAACTCTTATAAATTTGTCTATATCGTTAGGCAAACAGAATCGGGCGCCAAAGATAATTTCTGATACTATTGTCAAATTTTGTTAATAATTACTGTCAACTCAAATCTGTAAGGGTTGAGGTCTTTGAGTCTTTGAGTCTCTAACTGAGTCTTCGAGACTGACTCAGTTATCCTACCAAGCTATATTTAGATGCTGCTGTTTACTTTTTGGTACTATAAGAATTTTAGGAGGAACCTTAGGAGGAAAGGAACCTCCTCCAAAGGACTAACTTTGCAAATTTAACCCTATGTAATGATAAGGAAGACTGTACCCTGGTTATATTTTAAACTTGATATAAACCAAAGCTAAAGTGAGTTAATTGGTTGATTTAATCCTTTATAATATCACAAGTGCCAGTCCTTGGTTTTCTCTTTGGCTTTTTCTAACCTCTTCCCAGAGTTCAACTTTCTTTTGGCCCTCCCATGTCTTAGCTACCTAGACATTTTTTTGTTTTTGAAGGACCTTGCTCTCCTTTAGTTATCAACTAATCTCTGCAGAGTGGGATAGTAGATTAAGGCTCATAGGTGTATGTTTGTTCCTTCCTTCATCCTTTCCTTCCTTCAACCTATCCATCCATCCTTCCTTTTTTTTGAAGATTTAGTGTTGTTGTTGTGAATACTTGTGAAAGCCTTTAAGTTCTAAGTGATGGAAATTAGTTATAGAGACTGGTTAGATTCCTTGGTATAGGAGTCATTTCAGGTTGCAGGGGTGAGAGTTTGTCCAGTACCATGTAGGCCCTGCCCCAATTGAAATCCATCCTGAATGTTTGCCTTGTGAACACAGTGCACTACTTTTTTATAGAAGCATCTGCTAGTTGGATACTAATGGCTTTTACCTGGATGTAATGACTGTTAGGTTTGCTTTGATGGCCAAGAATTATTATGGAGGAAATATGCTTCACTGGACATTGGCATCAGCACCTTGAGCACCTCCAGTCAATGTCCATAATGTTTCTTCAGCTGTTAGCCTCCCTCCCGAGAGACAATAGGAAGAAGTGCTTTTAAAATGGAGGTATAGTTCTTATAATTTTGTTTCAGGAGAAATCTATATTTTTCACTTCTCTCTACTTTTGTCCATTGCTAGAATTATTGCAAGGCAAGGTATTTCTTCTCATACACAGTAAAAGGAACTTTTCGTTTTTTAAGCTCACGTATTTTTAGATACTGATCTGAATCAGAGTTATATGAAAGAGTGCCATGGAACTTGTTTTTCTTTTCCCATAAAAATCAAAAGCTCTGTTTATTTTTATTAATCAATAACATTTATCAGATGCAGCACCTGCTATGTATCAGACACTAATATTAGATGGTCTGCATATATTTAGAGAAACAGTGTAGCATAATGTTTAAGAGCAAGTTGTATGGACTGGGGAGTTCAAATCTTGGCCCCAAAATTTACTAGCAGTGTGACCTTTACATAAGCTACCTGACTTCTCTGCCTCAGTAATAGGCCTCTGGTAGATTAAATGAGTTCATCCATGCAAAGTGCTTTGAGCAGTCTCTAATAACTGGTAATAGCTCAATAAATGCTTCTAATTCTTTAAGTAACCTACAAGGCAGGTATTGTTATCACCAGTTGGTCTTTTCCACAAGACTAAATTCCCTAAGGGCAGGGTCCATGTTTAGTTTGTTCAATACTGTATCCACAGTCTTAACACATGAATGTATGGAGACTGGAAAGATATAAAAAGTAATACCCTACAAAAAGTTTGGAGATCACCTTTGTAAGGTAACAACACGTGTATGTATGTGTGTGTGCATGTATTATAGATCAAAATTTTCCCTCTTGATGTTTTTGGATGCTACTTGCTACTACTATGGGTAAAGCCAATGGAAGTGAGCGCATGTTTGGAAAGTTCCTGTAGAAGAGGGTGGAGCTGCTGGTGTCTAGAGCACTCAGGGGATGCTATTTCTTTGACTACAAGGTCTTAGGAGTTTGAGGTTGCTGTGAGCTAGGCCTTGCTGCGTTCCTGGCTATCAGGTGGTGAGCATATCTATCTCACAATGAGCTGAGAAAGCGGTCACCTGTGTAGCATAAGGTGAGTGATTTTTCCTTTGTCTTTAATGGGAAAGCAAAACGCTTGAACATTATCATTTAGTTTTAGTTTTCAGTATGATTAATTTCATGATTTTTTTTCCCTGAAGAACAGGTTTAAATTTTTTTGTTGTATATATTTAAGGTATACAATGTGTGTTTTGATACACATTGTGATTAACCATAATCAAGCTATTTAACATACCCACCTCACATAGTTAACATTTTTGTGTGTGTTAAGATCTAATCTCCCAGGCGAGATGGCTCACGCCTGTTACCCTAGCACTATGGGAGGCTGAGGCGGGAGGATCCCTTGAGGTCAGGAATTCAGGACCAGCCTGAGCAAGAGCGAGACCCCGTCTCTACTAAAAATAGAAAAATTTAGCCAGGCGACTAAAAATAGAAAAAATTAGCTGGGCATGGTGGCACACACCTGTAGTACCAGCTACTCGGGAGGCTGAGGCAGGAGGATCACTTGAGCCCAGGAGTTTGAGGTTGCTGTGAGCTAGGCTGACGCCACAACACTCTAGCCCAGGTGACAGAGTGAGACTCTGTCTCAAAAAAAAAAAATCTAATATCTTAGCAAATTTCAAATATACGGTACATTATTATTAACTATGATCACCATGCTGTATATTATTAAATCTCCAGAACTTACTCATCTTATGACTTAAAGTTTGTATCCTTTGACCGAAATCCCCCATTTGCCCCAACTCCCAGCCTCTGGCAACTACTGTTTTCCTCTCTGTTTTTTTCTATGAGTTTGATGTCTTTAGATTCCACGTATAAGTGAGATCATGCACTATTTGTCTTTCTGTGCCTGGGTTCTTATTTCACTTAGCATAATGCCCTCTAAGTTCATTCATCTTGTCACAAATGGCAGGATTTCCTTCTTTTTAAATCTTGACTAATATTCCATTTTATACACTCATACACACACACACACACACACACAAATAGTTCCTTTATCCATTTATCTATCAATGGACACTTTGTTTCCATATCTTGTCTGTTGTGAAAAATACTACAGTGAACATGGGGATGTAAATATCTCTTCGACATAATGATTTCATTTCCTTTAGATATATACTAAGAAGTGGATCATATGGCAGTTCTATTTTTAGTTTTTTGATCAATTTCCATACTGTTTTCCATAATGGCTGTACCAATTTACAGTCCCACCAACAGTGTACAAGGGTTCCCTTTTCTCCACATCCTTACCAGCACTTGTTATCATTTCACTTTTTGATAATAGCCCTTTTAACTAATATATGGTGATATATCATTGTGGTTTTGATTTGAATTTCCCTGATGATTAATGACGTTGAGTATCTTTAAATATACCTGTTGGCTATTTGTATCTCTTCTTTGGGAAAATGTCTATTCAGGTCCTTTGCCCATTTTTTAATCAGGTTATTTGTTTATTTGCTGTTGAGTTGTATGAGTACCTTATATATTTTGGATATTAGCCCCCTATCAGGTATGTGATTTGCAAATATTTTCTCCCATTCCATAGGTTGTCTTTTCATTTTGTTGTTTCCTTTGCTGTGCAGAAACTTTTTAGTTTGATTTAGTCTCACTTGCTTATTTTTGCTTTTGTTGCCTGTGCTTTTGGTGTTATGTCCAAAAAGTCATTGCCAAGACTAATGTCAAGGTGCTTTTCCCCTATATTTTCTAAGAGCAGGTTTTGATAAGATGAAGGAATTGGCAGGAAATGCTGGGAGGCAGCAGGACCCTTAAACTATCCAAGACTGCTGAAATGGTTTGTACATAAAGTGAGAACTACCTGAGATATTTTAACATATGCCTCAAGTCTATAGGATGGATCTGGATTGCAGATTCAACAATGCTCAAACATCATCCTGTATTTGTGGAGAGAGAAGTCTGACATTTCCCAAAGGATTAAGTAATATTGTTTGACATAGAACAAAGTGCCATGTATATTGAGCTTGTCTAGGAGGATTGTTCACATTTATTATCTTTTTGGATCAGTCAGCAAACTAAAACTGCATAAGCTTTAGGTCCTACAAAAGCTGCATTTACCCTCTCACTGGGCATAGTTCTTGGGCCATCTAGAATCTGTGCAAACCTGTGAACACCCCAACTTGGCATCCCAAGTAAGAAAATGGTGGCAGAGGATCCTTTGATCCATAGATCTCCTGCCCTGCATAGTGCTATCGTGGTCAACACTAATGAAAGAGATCCATTCAGGGAAAACTTTTGGCCTGATCCTACACTAGTTTTTGAACTACAATCTAGTTTAGAGCATTTTTACTTACAAGGAAAAAAAATGCATCACATACATTTTTCTACTTGTTGTATATCCTCTCTGCTTTTGTAGCCATGTCTGTGAGAGTTAAAAGTGAGCATAAGTGAGACGACTTGGCCTTTGGTCTATATGAATTCCTAATTTAACCCTTCCTACAACCATTTATTTAGTTCATTACAAAGAGTTACTCTTTGAGCCGAGTATATTTGTGTAAAAATATATTTTTACTGGAAACAAAAATATTGTAAAAATATAAAAGCTTTCATAAATGCTTAATGTAGAAAACAAAAGTTCTTCATAATAGAATCACTGCTAAGTTTGGCATACTATATATGCATATTGTGTTTAATTTATTTTAAAACATTTTATATGGCTGGTCATGGGAGGATCACTTGAGGCCAAGAGTTCAAGACCAGCCTGGGCAACATTGCAAGATCCTGTCTTTACAAAAAAATTTAAAAATTATCTGGGTGTGGTCGCATATGCCTGTAGTCCCAGCTACTTGGGAGGCTGAGGCAAGAGGATCGCTTGAGCCCGAGCGAAGTTGCAGTGAAGTTCAAAGTTATAGTGAGTCATGATTGCACCACTGCACTCCAACCCGGGCAACACAGTGAGACCTTGTCTCTAATAAATAAATGAATAAATGAATGAATGAATGAAAAAATAATTAAAAAACCATTGTATGACAAAAGTGGGGTCATACCCATATTGCTTTGAAACTTGATTTTTCACCTAACAGTGTGTCTTGGATATCTTTTTGTATTCTTTTTTAAGGGCTTTATAGTATTTTTGTCTGGTAATACCATTAACTTAATTATTTATCTTTGGGGTTTTTCCAGACTTTTTACTATAACAAATGATGGGGTTTTTAAAATATATTTATGTGTGTATATATATATATATATATAAAAAATGAGAATTCTTATTCATATATCTTTGCACACTTTGAGAAGTTTTTTTTTTTTCCTGTCATATAAATTTCTAGCCATGGAATTGCAGGATCAAAAGATATATACATTTAAAAATGTTAACAGATGTTTTCAAATTGCCCTTTAAATCATTGCACCAGATTATAGACTCACCAATAATGTATGAATGTGCACATTTATCTCTACCCTTGTCAATTCTATATTATCAATCACTTTAATCTTTGCCAATCTGAAAATGGTAGCTAAGGGTTCCTTTAATTTTTATTTCTTTAATAGTGAAGTTGAGCATCTTTTCATACCTTCATTGATTATTGTATTCCTCTGTGACTTGCCTGCTCATATCATCCTTTGCCCATTTTGGAAAAAACAACAACAACATCATTAGATTTGCATGTTATTGGGGAACCTGCGGCCCCAAAGCCACATGTGGCCCTCCAGATCCCCAAGTGTGGCCCCTCGATCCAATCCAAATTTCACAGAACAAATCCTTTTAATAAGTGAAGGGTGAAGTTGTCACTCTTTGTCCCTAAGTCAAGGAAGGAGCCTAAGTCTGAAGCAAGAGTCCCCTTGCCAGACTTACAAAAAGCTCTGTGATTAGAAATTAGTCCTTGTTCTAGCAGAGAGTGCATACCATGAATAATTTGTTGTTATTTTTCATGGTTTTACTGCTCAATATCAAGCTCTACATTTAACATTTATATTTAGAAAAGTTAGACATTTTAATTTTTTAGGAAATTAGTGTTTTTGAAGTACTTCTAGATTTAGCACCTGGGTCAAATTATGTTGGATATTTTTCATGGAAGCTGTTGTATTTTCTTATTTTGTATGGGTTAGATCTTGTTCATAATTCTCATACATATTGAGTACAATGAAAATATATTTTAAATATGCTTAAGTTAGACTTGCTATAAACATTGAGATTGTTAGAGAAGGAAAATCTTTGGATCAGAACTTGCAAATTGACAGCCCACTGGTTATATCTTCTCCACAGAAATGTCCCTCATAGTTTAAGAATTATTTTGAACTAGTTGCTAAGGCTTGAAAATGGAGAAGTTTATCTTGAAAAAATGGAATTTTTGACAATAGTGGACTATATACGTGTGAGCAATGAACTGTAACTACATTGTGGCTATTATTTTTAGACTAAGTGGTTTCCAGTTTGCCACAGTTCCTGCCATTCTTTAATGTTTTACAGCTGGTTTACTTCACTCATGTACATTATGTACATTGCCCTTTTTTATTTGTAGGCAAACAAAAAATATAAAAAGGCATGTATGTGAGAAATTCCTTAGTTTTTTTCATTAAATCAAGACATCAAAAGCTTCTTTGCTTTATTGTTTATTTTTCTGGTACATTCATCTCTTTAAAAGGTGGTAAGAAATACAGAGACATTAGAAGCATTAAACATTCCAGAGATACTTTCATCTTCAGAACTTTTCCCAACAAACCACTCCATTGGCTGGTGAAAAAGAAGATGACTGGAAAGGTTTATACTTCCTGGAGTTCCACTATCTTACGCTGTAATTTCTTTAGGTCTTTCTGTACTTTATGTTTCTCTAAATCCATCTTTGTTTTCTGTATTTGTTGGAGGGAGCTGAGAGAGTCATGAATTGATTTAAATCCTGGGAGAGGGTAAAAGAATAGGTATACTTAATGCGTTGGAACTTTTTTTTTTTTAACAAAAGTTGCTAATCAGCAGTCCTGCCATAATTGATCGTCATTTAATTCAAATCACATTAAATTCCATTAAGACCAATCTAAAAATGTATATAATCCATTTCTTGTGTCATGAAGATGTATTAGTAATAGCATTTCAATTTGTATCTACTTTCATTGTGAAATTGTAATTATTTTCCTTCCCCCCCAAATATATTGCACAATGAACTCATTCTATATTTCAAGAAAGAAATTTAAAGCATATTCTTCTTTTTGTAAGCTGTAAGCTTTTACAAGAGATTTGTATGATCTCTCTTTTTTTAAATTATTCTTGTTACCAAATTGAAGGTAAAGATAACAGATGAGATTTTAGCACACTGACTGCCATGTGAGTCGTATTTAACTCAGGCTAGTTTTGAGCCCGGGGCTTCGTGAAGTAAAACCCTGCAGTTGGTTCATGAAAATCTTGTTGGTGTTCTTATTATTACAATTAATATTGACAATTTAATTCTAAAAACATGGATTACATTGCATATAACACATACACAGAAAACAATAAAAAATAACAAATTAGAAAGGATCATTTTGTTTTAATAAAACACCGTGGCCCCAGGTAAAAAAAATTTTTTTCTAGTGTGGCAATGTGTTAAAACTTCTCTGAAAGTAACTATTTGAGGGACCTAAGGAGCAGCCACCTGCTGCCCTCCTGCCTCCAGCACTTTGTATTTCTCTTATGCTCATCTAGTCACTCATGACCACAGACCTACCAGACCTCAAGCTTCTTAGGCTACAGCCCATTTCTTATTCACTGGGACCTTTCATGTAGTTGTTTCTCAACGTGTTTTTATTAAAGGCATAAAGGAGCAGACCATTAATTTAGTCTCCCTTTGCTAGAACTCTCTGTTAGTAAAATGCAGAAACATGTAGTTTGTAAATTTTTCTTCAGCTCATCCTGAGGCTGTACTAATGGAATAAGTAAAATTAAACCTCTGATAGTTAAGCAGAAAGCAGGACCTTTAAAAGAAAGGCCAGTTAAGTTTGGGACGTGATTCCTGGTCAGATAATTCATTATTTTGATTTGGTGGTGGGAGGTTGAAGGGGGAGAGGCTGTCTCCAGGGTTAGATTTCTAGGCAGCAAATTCTACCTATATGCCAGGAACATCTGGCAGAATGAGACCATGATGTCCTCCCAAGGCACCTTCAAGGTATCTCTATATAGGACCAAAATTTGGTAGAATTTACACATGAATTTATCTGAGCTCTGAAGGGTAGAAAAATGGCTTGGGGCTTTCTCTAATAAATAAACCCTTCTGATTCCTGGTAATTCCTTCAGAATTATGACTCGAGGCAGATGGCTGCTCCACAGCACCTATCCCATGTCCTTCCCTTTGACAAGTTAGATGAGGCTTTCAAATTAATCCTCTTTGATGTTAGCTCAGCTTGACACTGCTGCCATTAGCCTCTCAAAAAGAAAAGCAGCCATTACACCAGACTCTGCTAATTCATCTCTCTCACTTCTAAAGGTCAGGTCTCCGGTCTGACATCTGTCCAGACTCATTACCTGCAGTTCAATGAAGGGGCATTTGTTTTTAGGCTCCTAATTTCATAATATACCAACAAGTCAGGTCTTGGTGATCTCCAAGGACTTTCCAAGTTTAACAATTCCATGACTCTGTGATCTTAGTGAGTAAAAAATCTCACAGCAATGACAGGCTTGTGACATTGCCAAGTGTGAATGAAGAAAATTTATTTATTTACATGCCTTCCGGTGGTATGCTGACATTCTATGGGATATTTAGAAAAGCCAGATTAAATACATAAGGATGTCACTAGTGACAAGATTGATCCCTGGTCATTAGCTCAAAGTAGAAAATTCTGAGGGATTAGACAGGAAAGGACAGATGTTCTTTACTTAATAAAAGGTATCTTCTCACCTGACTGATATTCATTCTGCATTTTCTCTAATTCACCCCAGATCTGCTTTTCCATTTGGTGCATCTTTTTGGACAATTTATTTTCTATATGCTTTACTTTGCTTAGTTCTGCTGCTTGTTTCTCTGTGTTAATGAAATTCTCTAATTTGCTTGAAAGTTGCAGCCATTTTTCTTCCATTTTATTTTCAGACTTTTCCTATAAAAGAGATGTGATAAAACTGCAGAAAACTTATATAGATTTATATTTCAGCTTAGAGAACATGTTTTTAACATTCATTTTTCCATGCTAAGCATGCAAATTCAAACCAAGTTCCCTTGTATCTAAAATTGTATTCATAAGTGTAAGAGTTAATCCCTTTATTTGAACTTGTTCATTTGTGGTTTCTGGAATTCTGCATGTTAGGGAAGAAAAGGGCTGTAGCCTTGCTGAAATGCCTTGAGGATTTGGAATTTTAGTCTAGTGTTTAAAGAAGTGTAGCAAAGGAACACAATTTAGATACCACTTTCCCTGAGCTCCTTGGACATGCTCCCTTGAGCGTCATATCTCCACGTGGACAGATTTCAGCTAGAATAGTGACTCTCCACTCCAGTTGTTTATTAGAATCACCTGGATCATACCCCACCCTCAGGAATTCTGATTTAAGTCGTCTATGATGGAGCTCAGGAATTGAAATGGTTTAAAAGCTCTCCAGGTGATTCTAATGTGCAGCTGGGGTGGGGACTGCAGAGACAGACTGAGGCTAATTAGCTCCTTAGTTCCTCACTTCCCCACAGGGAATTTGGGAGCGGGAACTAGGTGTGACTGGCACAGCCTCTTTGGTTCTCCTCGCTTTGGCCCTGACTGCCTCAGGAATGGTAGATTCCCGTCTCTCTCTTCCTTGTGGTGGGAGGCTTAATGCCTGCAAGGTGACCCTGTGGTCACCTGGTGCTGCCTATGTGGTAGAGGAATCTGCCTAATTCAGGGGTGAAGAACTAGCAGGCCCACTTGGCAGCTGCAGATCTCACTATACATACTTCGATGACTGTATCAGTGACAAAGCTGTTGGACTCCTTTCTCTATCAGTTGTTTACAAACTTAGGTGGGGGCTGGGGGCATATTTACTGAGCTGCCTCTGCCTGAAGCCCCTCCACCTAAGTTCTCAAAACCGCTTATTTGAATCATCTGCAGGACTGGCAGCCACTGATGGCCCTGTGCCGCCCTCCCCATTGCATCGGATGTCCTTGCAGTGGGAGAGGGGAGCCCTGAAGTAAGTATATTTCTCATATATCTTGGTAGACTCACCCCAAAGCTTGTGGCTATCTGTACATGTCTGACCTGAGAAAGGAGTTTTGGAAAACTCTGACCTAAGCAGAAGTGTTCAAGCTTTCTTGTGCCTGCGCATCACCCAGGGAGCTCGTCTATAACAACTGATTCCCAGGGCAGCCCCCCAGAGAGCCAGACCCCCCAGGTCTGGGGTGGGAATCTATACTTTAAAAAAAAATCTCTCCAGGTTATTATGGCACGGGTAGAGCATACTCTGAGAAACACAGGTTCACAGAGTTGGGGAGTAGCAAACAGGACCAGAAGACAGGCCTCTGGACTCCTGTTGTGATGCTTTTTTAAAAAAAGTTGCTGACGCAATGAAGATGACTGTAAATGTTGAAGTGCGACCTTCCAGACCTTTACTCATTGCAAACATGCAGACAATGAACACGCAGCTGTTTACTTCATGAAATAACAGAGCTCCTTACCAGTTTCTCCTGTAGGACCTTCAGACATTCATTTATGTGGCTCAGGTGGTCTTTTCTGTATTTGATGAACTGGTTTTCTGTCCATTTTTGATTATTCTCAACTTCTTCATACAGATTACTTGAAAGTGAATTAAATCTAAGGGAAAAATGGGTTTTTTTCTGCTTTAATAAGTGAATTTAAACATAAAACAAAAATTTAGTGTTGAAAAAGTCTGCAGTTTTTTGAGATGAGCTCTGTGTGTCTCCTCAAGTACTTATGAGGTGATGTGGGGGTGGGGGGGAAGGCAAGGTAGGCTCTGTGTCCCTGCCCCAAGCTTTAGTTCATTGAGTCCAGCTGCTGTCAACACACCTCTGCATGCCCTAAAATACATATATACACAGTGACAGGAGCACTGCCAGCTCAGAGCTAACCACAGCCATGCAGAAATGCATTGTTATCCGTATAGAATAGCTCTCAGGACCCAGAGCTCATTGTTTGTGTGTGGAGGAAATACTTTGATAAGTCCTCTTGGGGTGGTGAGTATTACTCTATGGTAGGGGTCAGCAAACTTTTTCTGTAAAGGTCCAGATAGTAAATACTTCAGGCATTGTAGGCCACATGGTCTCTGTTACAACCACTCAACAGAGCCATGGCAGTGCGAAAGCAGCCACAGATAATAATACTTAAGCAAATGAGTATGGCTATGTTCTCATCAAACTTTATGTACACTAAAATTTAAATTTCATATAATATTCACATGTCATGAAATATAATTTTTTAATTATTAGAAAGTATAAAAACCATTCTTAGCTGTGGGCAGATGTGGCTGGGGGTGGGTGAGTGGTATGTTGCTGACCCTGCTCTATAAGCACCACCATGAGGCTGGGAAAGGAGCTGGGCAGCGAGACCTACATTGTCTAGCAGAGAAGAGAAAAGTCAGAGATGGGAGGCTTAGGGGAGAGAGCCACAAAAGAACTTTGGACAAGCAGTGCCCAAGGGGGACTTTAGATTGCCTTTGTCTCAGGTGAAATCTTCAATAAATTCCCATTGCCACCAATGGATCTATATAAGTGCATTTTTTTTTTTTTTTGGTGGGGGGATGCTTAAAGAGCTGAATTATTCATGTGGGGCAAAAACAGAAGTAATTAGAGCTGCAGCAAGGGACCTACGGGACCCATCAAGATGACACACCATAGAAGTATTATAATAGGGAATGGAGGATTTTTTTAAAGTGGGAGTGGAAGATATTATAGAGATTAAAAGGATTGGAATCATGTGCCAGCAATTTGAAAAGTCACTGTGGAGTGGCTGAGGGTTTGAGCAGGGAGGGCAATCCGCGTCTGAATTGACTGAGGTATGGGACTGAGGAAAGATGGGGTGAGGGCTGGGGACCCTTGAGTGGTTTCTGTATGTTTTCTGCATGTGACTTGCTCATGGTAGGGTGTCAATTTCAAATTCCCTTTTAGAATAGCAAAAACTACTAGATTGTCAGGAACAATGCATTTTGTTATTGAACATATTCAGACTACCTTATGGTGTGTACTTACAATGAAAGTAAATAATTGCTCTGATGTTTTCAGGCAAAATCATATTCAGATAATTTAGTTTGTGATATTTATCATTGGAAATTGCTTAAGACATGCTGGACATATACTACATATACATGTCTCTCTTGCTCTCCTGAAAGAGTGTTCGGGCTGATAATTAGGAAAGACAAATTCTGTGAAATCATTTACGTTTTTAGGCCAGTGGCTCTCAACTGGGAGTTATTTTGCCCCACCACCGGGGACATTTGGTGGTGTCTGCAGACATTTTTGATTGTCACAACTGGGAGGTGCTTACTGGTATCTAGTGAGTGGAGACTAAGGGTGCTGCTAAACATCGTACAATGCATAAGACAGCCCCACAACAAAGAATTACTGAGGCAAAATACCATAGTGCTGAAGTTGAGAAACCATGACTTAGATAATGAAACCAAGGAATGGATTAAGTAAGTTAATTTTCCAATAGTTATATTATTTATGGTATAATAGCTAAATTCTCATCTTCATCCTTTCTGAATTCTCACATTATTTTTGATACAGAGAGGGATATTTTTCATATAGATATGAAGCATATCTTGATTCAATATTGAGTACCTTAGCATTGACAAAGAGGAAGTTAGCTTCCCTTCCTGTTCTTAGTCTAATCATGATTCCCAATCACATGTGCTACTGGTTAACAGCTGTTAGATCTCAAACAAATAAGCCTTCTGTGGCCCTCATTTTAGCCAATTGTTTTCTGTACCCAGAACACTCTTCTTCAGAATATCTAACGGCTCCTACCCTCATTTCCTGCAGATTTATGTTCAAGCACTACCTTATCACAGAAGCCTTTTTATGACCACCCTAAGAAAATAGGACCCCCTTCTCCTCACTAGACACCCCCTATTCCATTGCCCTATTTTATTTTTCTCCAAGATGTCCATCACCATCTGATATATACTAATTTGTGTACTATTTCCTCCACTTGAACTTAAGCTCCATGAAAGCAAGGATTTTGCTTTGTTCATGGCTGTGAACAATGCCTAGAATACAGTAAGTGCTCAACAAATAGTTGTTGACTAAATGAACAAATTAATCATTCTTTCCCATTAAATACTTTTTATTAAGGTTGTTGACAAATAACAAATCATAAACTTGACAAGCTATTTAGAAACCTAATCTGCTGTGATTTTCATCTTCCTTTCCCTGTCTCTGGTGGAAGTATTAATTAACAGTGATTGTTAAGGGGAACAGTAAATGCCCAGATAATCAAGAGACAGCTTTACAATTGAGAATCCAGCCTTCAGTGTTCATGTTTACTATGTAAATAAACGAGAGCATTTACACTCTTACTACTGATACAATATTAACATCCCTCTGAAAACCAAGGAACCATTAACGTGCCCAAGTAATAGTTCTGGAAGAGCACATCAATAATTGAAATACTGAAATTAAAATAAAGCCATAAAGAATGAATTAACACTTATGATCCTTTTATTACAAGGTTTGTCTGTAATTGGAGATTCGCTTTCCTAGTAACAATCAGAAGTCGGACTCTGTCTGTTGGTAGTTGATTAAAATATGAAAGCATTTTTAAAAAAGCAATCTTCTTGAAAGATAAAAAAGATAAGTAATAAAGGTTTATGTAAATCTTTTTTCTTTGCTTAGGCTTTTTTCCTAACATAATGGACATGATTTATCATAATTCAGTTACTTATAGAACTTACAGTTGCAATCTCAACAATTTGAATTTATCTTGGATGACATCCACATTTTAGTTCCCAAATCTTCTATTTCAATTGGTGTAGGATATAGCTAGATGGTAGATAGATAGCTTTTTCTTTTCTTTTCCTCAAAACACAAAAGAGTTTTATTTATTTATTTTTTAGAGACAGGGTCTCTGTCTCCTGGGCTAGAGTGCAGTGCTGTGATCATAGCTCACTGCAGCCTTGAGTTCCTGGGCTCAAGCCATCGTTCTTCCTCAGCCTCCTGAGTAGCTGGGACTGCAGGTGCACACCACCACGCCTAGCTAATTAAAATTAGATACTTTTTTTAAGAGATGGGGTCTCACTGTGTTGCCCAGGCTCGTTTTGAACTCCTGGCCTCAAGTGATCCTCCTGCCTCAGCCTCCCGAAGTGCTGGCCAAAAGTTAGACTTTTAAATTATGGCCAGAGACTTCACTAGGATTATGTGGGCTATTGGTTGTTTTTTTGTGTGTGTGTGTGTGTTTTGTTTTATAAATTTTATACTGATTGAATCAGGTTAAAATATATGCCAAGGGCAATTGTAAGGGAGAAAGTTAGAAAAGGGTAAATGAAAATTAAATGAAGATCTATAGACATGGCAGAGCCTAGAAAGAGAGCTGTGGTGAGGGGTAACACTGAGGGCAGAGCGACCACCACCATGGTCATGGTTGACATATGTAACTAGGGACGTGGCTCCATCTCAGCCCAGTTTTACCAGTTCACTTATGTCCCAAACCCAGTGTCTTGTATTCACAAACTTCCATTGTGAATTTTTCTAGAAAATGTGAAGATTTTGAATTCTTGGAAACTGTTACTAATAGGCCCTCAAGAATTCAGATAGTGGCTTTGGCTAAGCATGAATGTAAAAAGAATTAATGGCCTTTGATGAGCTGATAAACAAAAGATATTTTCATTTTTTGTAATCATATTTGAAAAAGGGCATAAGATAGATCATATGCTATTATTTCTTTGGAGATTGAGTCTAGGATTTTAAGTTTCACATTAGAAGCAAGAAATTAATTTCAAGAAATACTGTTTTTCTACTAAGTTTACTAACTATAACTATAGGTAGAACTCTCTTAAACTAATTTCTTCTTAATGTTCTGTGATTTCCAATTAGTGACACTAACTAAAAAGCAATTCCACCTCTACTCTGATAGGAAGACTTTTGTTCCTTGGTCATTCCAAACTGTACTTGAGCTCAAATCCCAATAGCTTCATAGCAGGTGTGATCTTTCCCTTCCCGAAACTTCTGTGGCACAATTAGTTCATCAATAGGTAGAATTGTCAGATGGAGGCATCATAAATTGATACAGACAACCTGAGCGTTGCAGTATGATACTTTCTAGCTGTGTGACTTTGGGCAAATTACTTAATCTCCGTGATTATAAATTTCCTCATCTTTAAATGGGATTAAGATCCACCCTGCAGAGCTGGGTACACTAAGCATTTTGAGCACTTAGTAAATGGTAGGCCTTTATAAATGACAACTACTATATTTATTATTTCTGCCTACTGATATGTCTCATTTAACTTTGTCTTAACTTTTACTTTTCCTGTGTTTAGCTTTTCACTTATTTATGTGTTTTCTCCCCAACTGTATGTGGTGAGGATTACATCTTTGGCTATTCCAAAACACAATTTACATATTATAGGTGCTCAGAAATCATTCATTCATTCATTCATTCATTGGCTTCTACTTGTGTTTGAATGTGCTGGGTGCTAAGAATACAAAGAAGAATGAGACATATCCCTACCTTGGATAGTTTTTAACTTTCTACTATGGTAGCATTTTCAAAGTTGGATGATAAGATTTGGGTCTATGTATTTGGCTTCATTGACCAAATACTTTTTCTTTTCTTATAAATCACTGTCTACTAAACAAGCATCAGGAGTAAGAGCTATCTAGGGAGTGACTGGCAGGTGCTGCCCCTGCCAAACCCTTGCTCAAATGCAGCTTTATTTCCTGATGGCCATGACTCTTGCCATGTAAGCACTAAGTTGTTGGCTTAGGACATTACTTATCTGAACATCTGACTGAGACTCTTCTGGAAGGAAGAGGCAGAGTGGAGAGGTTCAATATGCTTCATCTTATCAGGTCTAATGATCAGTGCCCAAATCCCAGGAATTCACTAGAAAACCCCTAGACAATATTGTGGCTTTTAAGTTCAATATAAAATATAAGTTTTGTTTTGGCCATTAAAGTTGAATTTGTCAAAGTTTCTAAATGGGAAATTGCTTAATTCAACTTAACCTTTAGTGTTATTAAAATGTTTTTATTTAAAAGTTAATCCCTTTGTTCAGAGATAGTTCTTTCTTTAAAAAAAGAAAAGCAAATTATACATCCTCTTTTAATTTTAAACTTCCATGTACCTCAAAATCTCATTAGCAGCAATTTGTATACTTTTTTTAAATTGTAGGACTATTTATTCCTATTTTTGTTCAAAGTTAACCTTGCTAAAAGCTAAAATCCAATATACCAGATTAAAACGAAGTGCTGTGATTGAAAACAAAAAAGCCCTATGTGCTTTACTTTCTCTTTGAGCAAAATATATTTTTAATACATATCTCAAAGGATTAATATCTCTAATGTGAAAGAATCCTACAAATTGATAAGAAAATGACAAAAATCCCAATACAAAATTTGATAAATGACAAGAATAGGCAATTCACAGAAAAGAAAATTCAAATGGTGATGGGAATACAAATGAAAACAGATGCTTTCTTTATCCTTTGGTTGGCAAATATTGAAAAAAGAACATATGCAGTGTTGGTAAGAATGTAGAAATAGGCCTTCTCATACATTGCTAGTGGTAGTGTAAATTGCTATACCATTTTAAGAAATAATTTTTTTTTTTTGAGACAGAGTCTCACTCTGTCACCTGGGCTAGAGTGCAGTGGCATCATCATAGCTCACTGCAACCTCAAACTCCTGGGCTCAAGTGATCTCCTCCTGCCTCAGCCTCCTCAGTAGTTGGGACTACAGGCATGTGCCACCACACCTGGCTAATTTTTCTATTTTTTGTAGAGATGAGGTCTCTCTCTTGCTCAGGCTGATCTCGAACTCCTGAACTCAAGCGATCCTCCTGGCTTGGCCTCCCAGAGTGCTAGGATTACAGGCGTGAGCCACCATGCCAGGCCTAAATTTTTAAAATTATTAAATACATATACTCTTTGACCTAGAAAGCTTGCCTGTAGAAATAAAAGCACTAGTATAAGGGTATCTAAGGATATACACATAATACTTTTTTTAGTTTTTATGGTGACTATAAACTAGAAATAATATATTCAGCAATAAGATAAATGGTTGAATTAATTATAGGACATATATAAGTTAAAATATCATGCAGCTATGATATTAGTATATCCTGGGGAGAGATCCAGGATATACTGGAAAAAAACAATTTATTGAGTAATGTGTATAGGAATTATTTTAATAACCCATGCTTTCTGTGTATGTATAATGTATACATATCCTTTTCCTGTTATATATTTATATTAACAAGGAGGAAAGTATGGAAAGATATATCCTTGATGTTAGCATTGGTTACATTAGGACACTGAGATGGTACCTCTTTTTTCATTTTTGTTTTATTTTGTTCATTATCATAAATCCATATTAGTTTTTAATAAAAAATTGGAGAAAATTTAGATAAAAAGGAATCAATTGTATAACTAAGTGAATTATTAGAACTCATTAAGTATTTGCATGGGGAAAATATGGTTTGTAGATTTACTGTTACCTCCTGTAATACTACTGAAATTTTAACACTTCATTTCTTAAAGTGAGAAAAAAATTCGAGTTCACACTATCATAAAACTGTTTGGATTCAGATTTAACTATTTAGATGCCTATCTGTAAGCCAATTTCCTACAGTACCAAAGACAGAAAAAAATAAGCATTATCATTAATGAAGCAGTCAGCTCTAGATCCCAAATATTTTTTTTTCCTCTTTTCCATTTGTTAATATACTTTATCCCTGCGAGTTAGTCTTTCATTCGAGATTATAAATCCCATCTCTTCCCTATAAAATCAATTCTTAATCTGTACATTCAGAAACAAATTACTTTTCTACTTTCCCTTTGGATACTTTTCTTTGTCTTAATTCAAGCTAAAGGTATTAGATTAAGCATTACACAGCTATTTACTGAACATCCTAATTGTGGTAGAATTTAAGAACCTAGAAATGCTTTCTTAGAATATGAAGATAGTATTTTCTGTTTACTCAGTCCATCTACTTCTCCAAGTTTTAGTGATGACTATTGTTTTTTATCAATTTCTAAGACACACATGTTTCCCATTTTCACATCTCCAAAATCAGGAGGTGTCTTCAAATGGGGTATGCCATGGTTTAATTGTTAGCTTCATGTCTCAAGAGGTACAAAAATATAATGATGTGTCTCATAGTCAATGGCACTAGATTTAATAAAATACAGTAGAGACAGAGAAAAATGGAGAAAGCAGAGTATTATTAACAGAGTATGGATTTGAGCAAGGTATTAAACCCAAGTGGTATGGGACACAGAAGAAAAAGAACAAGGATACAAGGGACAGTAAGGGAGTATCCAAGTGACTAGAATTTTGCCTTTGTCCTTTGCCTGCACCCAGGACCCTGGGACATGGTTGTCATTTAAACAAGAATGGGACATTTGAGAATAAGGAGGCCAGAAATCTGAATGTTTATGGAGCCCTGTCTCCTCTACTGCTTTTTCCATTGATTAGGGGAAAATCCAGTTTAAGCTGGAATAGAGACCAGTCTTAAAAAGGGATAATGTAAAGGAGTAAATAGAGAATCTTAGAAGAAATCTTAAAGGAAAAGCCTGTAAATCAAAATTGTTTTAAAAAATATTTGATAATCTTGGGAAATCAATTTATATTCAATAGTGCTTTACATTGAGGCATTTTAATATATAATTGGTGATAAGTTAAAATTACTCTATAGGAAGGGTCAGAATGAGTATGTCAATTCAGTTAAGATATGCAAGCAAAGATGACAAAATGAATATTCATATTTCTTTTATTATGAATATTGTACAAGTTACTTTAGAATATTCTGTGCATCTATTGGCTGCTTTATTTCTTGGCCAGATTCAAATTCCTGGGATAGGTTTTTATATAATGCCAAAGCTTTCATTAGGCAAAACTCTTTGGAATGCATTTAACAGAATTAAAAATCTTCTATTCACTTACTTGAATTCCAAAAGGTTCATTTCATGGCGATAATCCCCCTGGACCATCTTTAAATTGGAGGTTTGCTCAGAACTGGCAGTCTCTATCTTTCCTAAGACCTGCATTACCTAATGAAAGTACAAGAGGGAGCCTTTTTGTGTGTGGACAAAACCACCAGCATTTACATTGATTATACTTTATTCCTAAAGAAACCAGCAAACAGACTTGGACCTAAAGCACAAGTGCATTTGAAAATGATTTTTTTCAAGTGAATATAAGTCACAGTTATAGTTACACTGTCTTCAGGGAACAAATAATAGGGGGTGTTCCTTTCTATTGTCTATAATATTCTTTTTGATTATAGGCCACCCAATGATATAACAAAAACATACTATTGCCAGTAGTTTAATTTGTTCATTTGATTAATTCTTTACTTTCTGTCTCCCTGGTTACAATGTAAGCCACTATATCCTATCACCACTATATCCAGTGTACATTAGGTGACCAACAGTAAATGCTCAACAAATACTTGTTAAACAAATGTTTAAATGCACAATCAGGCTCTGAGGAAAACATACATGACTGACCTAAGATTATGTGTCAAGGATTTCCAGATTCTAACATAAACACAAGTGAATCCCAAGTGAAATGACATATAAAGATAGGAAAAAACAAGTTCCAGTTCTGGAATTTAAGATTAGACTATGTTCCACATCGCCAGAAACACTGAGAAAGTTCCTTTAGATAAAAGAATTAGATTAACAAGTAGATGCAGAATTGTGGCCTATAATGACACCTAAACTAATCACTGCTAAGGAGAATGAAACTACATGATTAGCTTTGGTCAAACAGAATTCAGCTTCTAATACAGATGGTCATAGGGAGGAGAGTGGGCATTTAATTAAAATCTGAGTTCTCTTACAAAATAAAGACGTGAATAATGTAAGGGTTTGAATGGATAAATGTTAGGTGGGCAACCAATAGCACCTGAATGGCTATTTACAGGAGACACACTTAAAACAGGCTAAATGCAGAAATGTTAAAAATAAAATAGTAGACAAATATATTCCTAGTAAAGGCAAAGAAAAAGAAAGTAGCCAGAGCAATATTAATGTTAGATAAAATGTCATTCAAGGCAAAATATGTTAAAAAATGGGACAAGGATGGTCATCTTTACAGATGAAGAGTAAAATCCACAGTGAAAAATAGAGGGCTTTGAACCTTTATTTACTTTATATATTGAACTAAGATACAACAGCTTTTGAGGATAAACTAATAGAGATGATATATTAGTGATTTTAAATGACTTTTCTTGACTATTTACTGGTCAAATAAGTAAAATATAAATAATGATATAAAAGGATATGAAAAACAAATTTATTTAATAAGTTTGTATACCAAACCATGTAACTTGCAAACAGCAAACACTCATTCTTTCCCAGTGCCCACTGAGCATTTCCAACAACTAAGCACATGTGTGGCTATAAAGAAAATTTCAAATTATTCCAAAAAGCAAGAAAAGTACAGACTATACCTCTAACTTCACTGACTAGAAATTAATAAGAAAAGTATAAAGAAACAAAAATCCACTCACTTGAGTAAAAACAAAAAAACCCCCTACTCTTTTAATTCTAATGCTTCATATGAAAATGTGCCTCTCAGATATCCTACTGCAAGGAGCATAATTGGCCAAGGGCCTTGACTGCTGTGCTCAAAATCCATCACCATGTGTCCAGACCTTGCTTCCCAGGGCTGCTCCCAGCCAATGTCTGAGTTGTATTCCTTTGTTAAGTGATTTTGGTTCAATGGACCAAGAAACTTGATGAAATGATCTTAGAATGGCATTGCACTCTAAGGCCGCCTTTCCTCATATTTTTCACAGAAATCAGACCTTTAATCGCAGTCCGAAGATTTTCCCTGTCTCCTCCAGCTCCCTCTCTGGTTTTCCTTATAGGTTTTTCCCTCAATAAACTCTTGCACACCTAATTACTTTATGACATTTGTTTCTCAAAAGGTCTAGACTAACACAAGTGTTAAAATCAACACTACAGTTACAATTTACTTAGGAAATGATAATGAAAACATTACATATCAAAAGGACAGAGCCAAATCTATAATCAGAGGTAAATTTGTGGCATTAAATATTTTCATGATTAACTGGTACTCACCATCAAATTGGTACTAACTGATCAACACCTACATCACACAGGGCAATAATATTCATCAGGGGGCGGGTAGGAGGGAGGGGGGTGGAGGGGCTGGGAAAAACTCTCACTGAATGGATGTGGGGAGCACGGTTTGGGAGATGACCACGATTGTAGCTCTGACACGTGCAGTGCATGGGCAATATATATAACCAAAGTGTTGTACCCCCATAATATTCTCAAATAAATAAATAAATAAATAATAATAAATAATAAAATAAAGATAAAAATAAATAAATATTTTCATGATTATACAAGAAAGAATGAAGCTATGTAAATGAACCATTCATTTCACAAAGTTAAAAAGAGAGTAACAAACTTAACCAAAGGAAAGCAGAATGAAGAAATTGACCAATTATAGGAGGCGAATAGTCCCACAAACATGTCCATGCCCTAATCCCTGGAACCTGTGAATATATTGTGTTACAAGGAATTTCTAGCTGTAATTAAGGTTACAGACCTTAATATAGGGAAAGTATTCTGGATAATCCAAGTGACCTTACTTTAATCATGTGACCCCCTAAAAGCAGAGAACTTTCTCCAGCTGGAGTGAGGAAGATGCAGCAGCAGATGAAGTCAGAAAGGCTTGGAGCATGAGATGAATTTGACCTGCTATTGCTAGAGAGAGGGCTCATGGAAAACATAAGAAGGAAGACAGGCAGCCTCTGGAGCAAACACCAGCCCCCGATTGACAGCCAGCAAGAATCTCAGTCGTACAACTGCAAGAAAGCTGAATTCGACCAAAAGCTTGAAGGAGCCTGGAAGAGGATCCATCCCCAAAGCCTCCCCAAAGGAACACAGCTCTGCAGACACTTTGATTTCTGCCTTGTGAGACCCTGAGCAGAGGGTCCAGTCTCACCCTCTCCCAACTTTGACCTACAGAAACTATGAGATAATACATTTGGGTTGTTTTACACCACTATGTTTGTGGTAATTTGTTATGGCAGCAGTGGAAAACTAATACACAAATATTTTAAAAATTAATAAGAAACAAAAAAGTTATGGGATTGATAGGTAAATCCAAGGGCTGGTTCTTTGAAAAGGTAATAGGTAAAGTTTTTCCTACTCTAAATGTGAAGAAAAGAAAGGATACATAAATATTAAAATTAGGAATAAAAAAAGTAGTGAATATCTATGAGCCAAATAATATAGCAGAAACATTCTCAAACTGAAATTATAGCTGAAATGGAAGCCCAATAATTATAGGAGACTTTAATTCACCTTTCTCAATCTAAGACAGAAGCAGCAGACCAAAAAATAAGTAAGGATAAGAAGACTTAACCAGTAAGTTATTTCCTATAGATACTAACTAAATTTTGTACCCTAAAAATACAGAATACACATTCTTTTAGAACATGTACAAAAATTGACTATCCAACCATCAAAAAAAAACCCTAAAAATAGTTCAAAAACTAAAACTGGTATAAACAAAAAATTTTACTTAACAATGAGATGAAACTAAAAATGAATACAAGCATAACAAAACAAAAAGTCTTTAACTCGGGGGGAAAAAAACAACTCAACTGTTTAAGAGAAAACACAATACACAATTGCAGAATTTCTAGGAAACAATAATGAGATTACTACATATCAAACCTTAGGGGATATAAGAAGAAAAGAATAAATGAATGCTCAGGGAAAATTCACAGTCATAAGTGCTTATATCAGTAAAAAAGAGACAGAATACAAATACATATGGTTAGAAAATGAACAACAAAACACACTGCAGGCAAGGAAAAAAATTAATAAAAACACAATCTGAAATTGGTGAGCTGGAAAACAGAATAGAAGCAGAACTAAAAATATGTAAGAATATTGGTTCATTGTAGAACAACTAGTACAATTGTTAAGGCACAACTAACCTAATCAAGGGGAAAAAAGCAAAAATAGACAAAATAATAAAATGGTAAGAGGAAATAAAAGGAGAGGGCATTAAAACTATCTTAAAAGTATTTTGCACAACTTAATGCAAATTTCAAAATCTGAAGATAATAGGTATTTTTTTCCAAGAAAAAGTAATTTGCTAAAGCTATCCTCTGAAGAGAGAGAAAGTTTAAGCAGAACAATTTTCACATAAAACATTGAACAAAGATATCAAAGGGCTCCCTTCTCCACCAAACCATCAGCCTCCGATGTTTTCAGGGGCAAACCTACCAAATCTCTGAAGAATAGATACTTATAATGATCTTTAAACTGTTGCAGAGCATAGAAAAAGGAAAATTTCAAATTATTTTTATGAAGTCAGTGTAACATTGATTCTAAAATCTGAAAAAAATTGCGGAAAACATAGGTTAATCTTACATAGCATTTATGCAAAATTCTAAAGTAAAATATCAGCAAGCATAATCCAGCAGCACAATAAAATACATCATAATCAGTGCAGTTTATTTTAGAGAAGCAAGTATGGTTTAATAATAGAAAATGTATTATATAAATAATTATGCTAGTATGACAGGAGAAAACTCATATAATTCTCTCCATAAATGCTGAAAAGGCATTTGACAAAATTCAATAATCGTTCTTGATTTTAAAAAATTCAATAAAATAGGAATAGTTGGGTATTAAACATGCCTAATGGGGAAACTTACTTCCTCCATCATAAGAGAAACACTGGCGACATTTCTGTTAAAGTTAGGAACAAGACTGGGATGCCCACTATTCCCACACTACTATTTAACATTGTCTGTAGTTATTAATCAAAGCAATTAGAAAAGAAAGAGAGATCACGTTTATGAAAATGGAAAAAGATGAGGTAAAACTATTATCATTTAAAAATTATATGATTGTGTGCCTGGAGACAAAAAAACAAAAAAAATTACTATAATCAAGAAAAGAATTCACTGTTTGTGGAGTATGAAATTAATACAGCCTTCATAATATACAACTAACAACTAATTAGTAGATGTAGTGAAGCTCCTGTTATAATAAACTAAAAAGAAAAAAAATAAAAGAACTTTGAAATACATTTAACAAGAAATGATGCCAAATCTACATGAGGAAAATTTGAAAACATGCCTGAAGGACATAAAAGCAATCCTGAACAAATGGGAAGCATGCTGTGTTCATGGATAGATCATTCAGCATTACGACTATATCAATCTACAAGTTAATTTGTAAATTTAACATGATTTCAGTAAAAACTAAAATAGAGTTGTTGATTTATTTTCTGGAACTAGACAGGCCAATTTTAAAATTATATGCAAAAACACGCTAATTATTATCAGGGAAACAGAAAAAAGTAATGGAAGGAACTAACTCCACTAGACATTAAAAATACTGTAAGGATTCGATAATTAAAACAATAACTAAAACACATACTAGGAAAACTCCAAATGGATCAAGGATTTAAGTGTAAACAATAAAGCCATGAAAGTGCTAGAGGAAATACAAACAATTCTTTCAAGCCTTTGTGTACGGAAGCTCTTTCTGACTTAAAATTCCAGAAGCCACAAAAGAAATAAAAAATTCAGCTACAAATAGAGAACATGTGCATGTCAAAAGTCAAAAGACCAATGACAAACTGGGAAAAATGTACTTGCAGCTCATGTCATAGAGAAAGCACTCATCTCCTTAACATATAATGAGCTCCTAGAAATAGAGAAGAAAAAGAAAAAAAGCCCAGTAGAGAAATGGACAAAAGGCATGAACAGACAGCTCACCAAAAGAGAAATACAAATGGCCCTTAAATATGTGAAAAGATGCTCAACCTCACTCATAATAAGAAAGACTAGTTAAAACACAAAGATACTGTCTTTTTCCTATAAGAATGGCACTATTTGAAAGTTGAACAGCACTGCATTGGTGAGGCAATGGGGATATAGGACATTTTACATATTTCTGGTGGTTATGGAATAAGATAAAAGCCCTATAGAAAGCAATTGGGCAAGATCTTTCAAAATAACAATTGCATGTACTTTTTGATCCAGGAATCCCACTTCTGGATATATATTCTACAGATATATCTACACATATACAAAATAACATAAGTGCAAGGTTATTCATTGCAGCATTGTTTGAAAGAGCAAAATATTATTAGGAACTGGTTAACTGAACTATTACATACAAAGGAAGAGTATGCAGTTCTCAAAAAGAATGAGAAAGCTCTCTATGTATCGATACAGAGAGATCTCCAGGATATAGTTATTTCGTTTAAAAAAAGCTAGATGCATAGCGATATATATAATATGCTATCTTTTGTGTAATATGGGTGAAATAAGAATATGTATGTGCGTCTGCTTGTATCTGCATAAAGGCCTACTGAAAGGATTCACAACAGACCAATAAAAATGGTTACCTGTGAAGGTCGTGAAAAAACATGATGAATGGTGACAGGGGAGGGAGTGAAAATTCTCAAGGTATATTTTCTTATATAGTTTTGATTTTTAAACCATATATATTCATTACCTTAAAAAAACACTAAGCAGAGAGAGAGAAACAGAAAGAGAGACAGAGGTTATAGTCCAAATGTCACTTTTGAACTGAGATGCAAAATCAAATACTGAATTACTACACAATAACTGTATAGCTTTCATTACGGAAATGCAAGAATGTTTCAGTATTGGGAAATGTATTAGCTCATTAGAAGGCCAAAGAAGTAAACAAACAAACAAATCCTCAAACCAAAGAACAACCAATATGGTGAATCTAGGGATTTTTGATGTCTAAAAGGCATTTGATAAAATTAAATGTTTAGTCCTAATAAAAACTAAGTGGGAATCAATGGATACTTCCATACATGATTAAAAATATTTTAAACCAACAGCAAACAAAGACATTACCAGAATAATCAGGAACCAGATAAGCTGCCTTATATGGCAATTTTATTTAACAGTGTTCTAGAAGTTCTGATCAAGCCCTTATGAAAAAAGTGATGAGATTTTAAATTGGAAAAACAGAGATGAATTGCCATGATATGTTGTTGTTGTTATGATTGAGTACCTTGAAAAACTAAGAGAATCAACCAACAAATTTTTAGAACTAATTAAGAAGGGTGAGTAGGAAGGTGGACAAGGGGAGTCAGATGGGACTGGAGAAACTATGTTCCCAGTAACATCTGCCCTTGATTAACTGGCTCCCACCAGCAAATAATCAAACACCCAACTTTCATATCCCCAATTCCCAGAGGATTTCCACTTCGTTCTGCCCAAATGACTCCAGAGTGGATGCACTTGATTTGCATAGGGTATGTGACAAAGTGGGGCACAGAAAACTTTGCACTGGGCTCCAGTATAGTTAAACTAATGCCTGGGAAGATGAGACAGGGGAGAGAGACACTTCAGGCACAAAAGAGCATGAACAAGGGGAGGGCGTGAGATATCTTGGTGTGAGTGGGGACCCACTGAGGTAATTCAGCATCACTGGGCATAAAGGGTGAATCAAGAAGTACAGGGGCCAGGGTAGAGATGGCCTTTAATATCCAGGCCATAGGATTTATGTGTTATTTTGTAACAGTTACAACCTATTGTAGGTTTTAAACCAGGATGTAACATGACCAACTCACATTTATGTTGGACTTTTAGTAACAATAGCTTCCATGGGGAATTCTTTTGCTTATAATCTTTGGTTCCATAGTCTTTGAGGGGAACCCAGAGAGTAAAAAAACAATAGCAGTGGTGGAATCAAGCAGTATATGCTTGCCATGGGTGGCTGTGTTGGAATATAGGAGGCACTCATAAAATTTTTGTTGATTGAACTGACTGTACTCACAGAGTATATAGGTGAGTTGTCATATTTAAACTCTTTGGAAGAAAAAGTTCTTTTAAAAAATTACCACCTGACTGGGCATTTTGATAAGCTATAATGATCTTCTGACAGCCACACATATTAATAGTGTGAATCCCATCTATTTTCAGTTACCTTCATATCCAAGTTCTTGGAAACAGTTTCTATGGCAGGCACAAGCTCGCGAATTGCTTTCTCAAGTTGCCGGTACTCGTGCCTGATGAACTGAATGTCTCCAGAAAGTTTCACAATGCTTGAATCACATCTAGTGGCAAGATGGAAACTGATGTGAGATAAATAGGTTCATAACATTTTTAATACTATAGTAGGACCTGTGCATTCATCTGATGGCCAAAGTCCTAAAGTTATTTGAATAATGAGTTGGTGGAGGTAGAAGCATATACAGGGTTCTTCTTCCTCATTTTTCTCTTCTCTTCCTGATGGGAGAGAAACCAAGTTGGCTGCATTGGCCCAAACCAGAGCACCAAGTTGGAATAGTTTAGTTGGGGACATTGGGGTAAATTGAGGGAAATTTTACATTTTCAGCTTGATAGTAACTCAATTATAGGAGTTACAGCAGGTTTTGATGTTTTAGGAATATACCCTGCTGCCTATGGTTAGACAAAATTAAAAATTTTTCCTCTTTTATATCATGTTATGAATCCACTTTCCTCCCTTTAACCTCTTTTATTGGCCCCCAGACTACCAATTCACCTCTGGCTAAAAAAGGTGTCCCAATTAATCCAAATCTTCCAATCCATCTTCTCCAATTTCTCACCCTCTTAGCCCCAATGAAAATTCCTGTTTCTATTGGAAACTATACAAACACATGGAAATTAAACAACATGCTCCTGAATGACCAATTGGTCTATGAAGAGATTAAGAGGGAAATTTAAAAATTTCTCTAAACCAATGAAAATGAAAACACAGCATATCAAAACCTATGGAATACAGCAAAAGCCATACTAAAAGGAAAATTTATAGCAATAAGTGCCTACATCAAAAAAGTAGAAAAGCTGCAAATAAACAACCTAATGATGCATCTTAAAGAACTAGAAAAACAAGAGCAAACCAAACCCAAAATTAATAGAAGAAAAGAAATAATAAAGATCAGAGCAGAAATAAGTTAAATTGAAACAAAAAAAGATCAATGAAACAAAAAGTTGGTTTTTATAAAAGATAAACAAAATTGACAAACCTTTAGCCAGACTAAGGAAAGAGAAGACCCAAATAAAATCAGAAATGAAAAAGGAGACATTACAACTGATACTGCAAAAATTCAAAGGATCATTAGAGACTACTATGAACAACTATATGCCAATAAGTTGGAAAACCTAGAAGAAATGGATAAATTGCTAGACACATACAACCTACCAAGATTGAACCAGAAAAAAACAAAAACCTGAATAAACCAATAATGGGTGATAAGATAGAAGCAGTAATAAAAAAGTCTCCCATCAAAGAAAAGCCCAGTACCCGATGGCTTCACTGTTAAATTCTACCAAGCATTTAAAGAAGAATTAATACTGATCCTACTTAAACTATTCCAAAAAATCAAGGAGGAGGCAATACTCCCAAACTCATTCTATGAGGCCCATATCATCCTGATACCAAAACAGACAAAGACACAACAAAAAAAAAAGAAAACTATAGGCCAATATCTCTAATGAACATCGACACAAAAATCCTCAGCAAAATATTAGCAAACCAAATTCAACAACACATTGAAAAGATTATTCATCATGATCAAGTGGGATTCACCCCAGGGATGCAAGCATAGTTCAACATGTGCAAATCAATCAGTGTGATACATCATATCCACAGAATGAAGGACAAAAACCATATGATCATGTCAATTGATGCTGAAAAAGCATTTGATAAAATTCAATATGCTTCATGATAAAAAAAAAAAACTGTCAAAAAACTGGGGATAGAAGGAACATACCTCAACACAATAAAAGCCATATATGACAGACCCACAGGTAGTATCATACTGAATGGGGAAAAACTGAAAGTCTTTCCTCTAAGATCTGGAACAAGACAAGGATGCCCACTTTCACCACTGTTATTCTACATAATACTGGAAGTTCTAATGAGAGCAATCAGACAAAAGAAAGAAATAAAGGGCATCCAAATTTGAAAGAAAAAGTCAAATTATCCTTTTTTGCAGGCAATATGATCTTATATCTAGAGAAACCTAAAGATGAAAAAGCTATTAGAACTGATAAACAAATTCAGTAAAGTTGCAGGATGTAGAATCAACACAAAAATCAGTAGCATTTCTATATGCCAACAAGCAAACAATCTGTAAAAGAAACCAAGAAAGTAATCCCACTTACAATAGCTACAAATAAAATTAAATGCCTAAGAATAAACTTAACCAAAGAAGTGAAAGGTTTCTTCAATGAAAACTATAACACACTGATGAAAGAAACTGAAGTGGACACACAAAAAAATGGAAAGATGTTCCATACTCATGGATTGGAGGAAACAATATTGTTAAAATGTTCATACTACTCAAAACAATCTACAGATTCAATACAATCCCCATCAAAATACCAATGACATTCTTCACAGAAACAGAAAAAAATCCTAAAATTTATATGGAACCACAAAAGACCCAGAATAGCCAAAAACATCCTGAGCAGAAAGAACAAAACTAGAGGAATTACATGACCTAACTTCAAATCATACTACAGAGCTGTAGGAACCAAAAGCAGCATGATACTTGCATAAAAACAGACACATACACCAATAGAACAGAATAGAGAACCCAGAAATAAACCACACATCTATAGTGTGCTTATCTTTAACAAAAGTGCCAAGAACATACATCAGGGAAAGGACAGTCTCTTCAATAAATGGTGCTGGGAAAACTGGATATCCATATGCAGAAGAATGAAACTAGACCCTTATCTCTCACAAAATACAAAAATCAAATCAAAATGGATTAAAGACTTAAATCTAAGACCTGAAACTATGAAACTACTAAAAGCAAACATTGGGAAAATGCTTCAGGGCATTAGTCTGTGTAATGATTTCTTGAGTAATACCCCCAAAGCACAGGTAACCAAAGCAAAATTGGACAAATGGGATCACATCAAGCTAAAAAGCTTCTGCACAGCAAAGGAAACAGTCAACAAAGTGAAGAGACAACCCACCGAATGGGAGAAAATATTTGTGAGCCACCCATCTGACAAGTGATTACTAACAAGATTCTATAAGGAGCTCCAACTACTCAATAGGAAAAATAAAATAATCTGTTTAATACATGGGCAAAAGATCTGAATAGACATTTCTCAAAAGACGACATAAAATGGCCAACAGGTATATGAAAAAATGCTCAACATCATTAGTCATCAGAGAAAAGCAAATCGAAAATACAATAAGGTATCACCTCACCCCAGTTAAAATGGCTTTTATCAAAAAGACAGGCAATAATGAATGCTGGCAAGGATGTGGAGAAAGGGAACCCTTGTACACTGCTGGTGGGAATGTAAATTAGTGCAACCACTATGGAGAACAGTATGGAGGTTCCTCAAAAAACTAAAAGTAGAACTACCATATGACCCATAAATCCCACTGCTGGGTATATATCCAAAGGAGGGGAATTCAGTATATCGAAAAGATATCTGCACTTCCATGTTTATTGTAGCATTATTCACAATAGCCAAGATTTGGAATCAACCTGTGTCCATCAATGGATGAATGGATAAAGAAATTGTGGTACATATACACAGTGGAATATTATTCAGCCATAAAAAAGAATGGAATCTTGTCATTTGCAATAACATGGATGGGATGGGAGAACATTATGTTAACTGAATTAAGCCAGGCACAGAAAGACAAATCTCACATGTTCTCACTCATATGTGGAAACTAAATATTAAACCAATTGATCTCATGGAGACAGAGAGTGGAATGATGGTTACCGGAGCCTAGGAATGATAGCATAGGGGGGCATAAAGATGGTTAATGGGTTTAAAAATATAGTTAGATAGTTAGATACAAAGCACAATATTTGATAGGACAACAAAGTGACCATAGTCAACAATAAGTTATGGTGTACTTTAAAATAACTAAAAGAGTGGAACTGGAATGTTCCTAACACAAAGAAATGATAAATGCTTAAGGTGATGGATAACCCAATTACTGGATTTGATTAATTCACATTGTATGCCTGTATCAAAACATCAAATGTACCCTATAAATATATATAACAGTTGTGTATATATTAATAAATAAAATAAATAATAAATAAATGAAAATTAACAATTAAAAGAAACAAAACAAAAAGAAAACAAACAAAAAATATTCTCCTGTTCCTTGAGTGGTCTTAGTCAGGTGTTGTCTTATATTGGGAAGAAATCAATTTACATTAACATATGAATGAACCTTTGGGTCATAAGTTTGCATTTGATAATTTAGGGAAGGAATTCTGGTGAGATGGAGCTGGTGAGGTGAGCTGATTAACCATTTTCCCAGCATGTCAGGGAAGAAAACACACAGAACACCCCTCCCCGCCAATCATCCGTGGCCTCTCTTGGTAGAGAGCTGGTTATGCACCCTGTATTAATGATTGGTTTCAGTACATTCTCATATATGCTTGAAAAATAGGATGGAGAGCACTGAAGGACTGTATCTTTTGTACATCTGAGTTGTCAGAGATTACTTTGACGTTTGTCATTTTATAAAATAACTGTTCTGACTGTCCTCAAATAATATTTATTAGGAACCACATTTTTATGTTGTCATGCTAAGTGCTATAAATATTGTTTGCTTTATGACTGTCAACATTTTTTAGGGTCCAGAAATAATTTTTTTCCTTAAGATTTTGGTGCCAAAGAGCTGAGCCAAAGGTGAGTCAAGATGGTAATTTTGCCTGAGCATTCCCTTGAAGGGATACTAGGTGACAGTGGTAGGGGGTGGGGAGGCAGGGGGGAGAAAAACATAGGAGTTAATCTGATTAAGAATGGGAGCACCAAAGTCATGGTCAAAAGCCATTTTACACCTTTATATACACAAACTGTCCTTGTCAGAACACCTCTATTGTTGGTTAGTTAGAATGTCCTCATGTGAGTCTGTATTAAGACCCCCAAAAGCTCCTCAGGACTATTGCTGCTGCCAACGATTCTGCCACCTCCTCCGTCCCCCTCTTGTTTTCCACCCTCAAGGACAGCTGGTCTGTGCACGGGAGGCTACTGGTTAAGAATTTGTTCTCTGGTGTCAGATAGACCAGACTTTGCATCCTGCTCCTGCTGCTTCCTGGTTTATGATCTGGGACAAGCGTCTTAACATCTATGAGTTTCCGTTTTCCCCATCTGAAAAAAATGATGCCAAGGTCACTGCATACAGCTGCACAATTTGTCCACCACACAACTCCAGGGGCGCCAGACTCATGAGTGATGATGTGAATAGTGTCTCCTAGAGCACTGTGTGCCCAACCTTGAAACCGTAAGAGGCTATCCCGAACAGTGTTACTTCACAAGGTTATTCAGGCATGGAAGACGGCAATGAATGCAGAGCTTTTAGCCAGTACCCAGCACAGAGGGAGCAGCCACACGAGAATTACAGATGTTATTTATCTACTCGTCTTGAGAGTTGACCCCTCCTCAATCTCCCCTCCCCCAGTGGACATTCCCCAGCCTAACCCCACGTGTGGAAGTCAAGGATTGTTAGTGGCTTTTCAAAGCTGCACTCTCTATGTATTATTAATACAAAAGGAAGTTTCTTTGCCTCCTCCCTCTTTAGAATGATTTTATGGTTTCTGTTAAAATAGTATATGCCCATTATACAAAATTTCCCATAATACAAAAAAAAAAAAACAAAAAAACAAAGAGGAGAATTAGTATCATTCCAAATCCCACCTCTCAGAAATAACATTGTTAATATTTGCTTATCATTCTTTTCACAATTATACACACATGTAACAAATATGTGTATATTTATATATTATATATACACAAAGACATAGGAAGAAACAAATAAGATAATTTTAGAATATTGGGATTGTATTACATACGCCAATTTTAGTTCAAAATATTACATTTAATTTTACCTTAATCTAAGGAAAGATAACTGTAGTGAAAATGGAGAAATTGTTAAATTTTAGATACATATACATTTCTTCATTATGAGCAAGATTTGTTTCTAAAAAACAGTTCTAAAAAGCTAATAGATTGGAATCATTACAATTTTTACAACTGTCACCTCAACTTTAAATATTATCTGTTGATCATGTGCCAAAAAATGAGGAAATAAGGTTATATACTTGCTCTTTCAACAGTTTTTGTTAATATTTTGCTATTTTTAAAATGTCTAATTCTGTAACATTTGCACTATGTTTTGTAACTAGAATTCCTATGGTTATTTAATCTTCATTCCATATTTAGATTCTGTGTTCATTGATCATCCTTCTAAATCATGATTTCTTTGCCGAGATCCTTATTTTGATTTATTCCTTGGCTGGCTAGATTTTGTCATCCAGCTTTCAAAAGAAGGGCTCAGGAGTGGTAGGATTCTTAAGAGCTCGAGTGCTTGAGACTGCCTGTCTGTTCTCTTATACTCGAAAGGTAACTTGGTTAAGATAAAATTTTTTTCTTTCCTTCAGAACATGATAAACATTGCTCCATTCTTTTCTGGCACTGACTGAAGTGGGAAAGTCTGTGAAGACTACATTTTTTCCTTCTTCTACATGATTTGACTTGTCTACCCGGAAGCTCAGTGAGTCTTTATCCCGGATATTCAGTAACATCAACCAGTATATATTGTTCTTATGTCAGTTTTTTCCAGGTCACAGTTTTACCTTTTGATCTATAGATTCAAATCTGTATTTCAAGAAAGCTTTCTTCTCTTATATCCATGAATATTCATTTTTTCTGAAGAATTTTTCTGTTTCTTCTTCAGGGGCTTCTACTAGGTCTGTATTGGATGAGTTTTACTTGTCATATATATAATTTCTCTATGACACCATTTTTATATTGAAAAGTATTTTCATTTGGTGTGGTTTGCTCATGCTTTTTATTTTTTATAACTCATTATTTTTTAGTTGTATTTGTTTTATTTTGGGAGCTTCTAAAGTAGATTTAATCTCTGTCATATTTTAATTTTTATCACCTTATCTCTGAGCAATTCAAGCTTATCTATCTCCTTTTGTTATCTGATAATCTCTTTTTTGGGGAAACCCTTTTACATCTTCTTTTTTTCTTTCTTTCTTTTTTTTCTTTTTTTTTTTTTTTTTTTGAGACAGTCTCACTCTGCCACCCCAGGTAGAATGCAGTGGCAGCACCTAGCTCACAGCAACCTCAAACTCCTGGGCTCAAGCAATCCTCCTGCCTCAGCCTCCGGAGTAGCTGGGACTACAGACCACGCCCAGCTAATTTTTCTACTTTTAGTAGAGGCCAGGTCTTGCTCTTGCTCAGACTGGTCTCCAACTCCTGAGCTCAAGCGATCCTCCTGCCTCTTCCTCCTACAGTGCTAGGATTACAGGCGTGAGCCACCGTGCCCAGCCTTATTTTTTAAATTTATTTATTTTTTTTATCAAAGTAAAACATGCCTATAGTTTGAAAGTCAATAGTAACTAAAAAGCTAATAACAAAGTACAGTGGTTCCTGGCCCTGCGTCTCGCTGGCTCTCTCTCTGTTCCTCTCCCTAGAGGGAAGTGCCTGAAGTCTTTTGAGAATTCCTTGGTGTAAAATCAGGCCATTCTGAGCTTATCTTACAACTTTGAAATTGGCTTTATTAAGTCTGCTAAGGGAGCTTCCTTGTGTCCATCTGCTTTCTAGTTTCCAATATGATGCTCACACCCCTTGTCCTTGTGGGTTTATGTTTTAAAGAAAAATCTTTTTACTGTAGATTTTTAGTGGAGCTTTTGGAAGGGACCAAATTACACATGACTATTCATACAGCAATCTTTTCTTACCTCTTTCTTTTGCTCTTAATTGCGTTGAAACCAGGAGACCTTTTGGTTTGAACTCCTCCTGTACTTTTCTGGGTAATTTCTTTTATAAAGTATATTCATCAGTATTTTACTTATGTTTTTCTCCATCTATCTTTCTATCTATCTATTTATCCATCGATCACCACCTACCTACCTACCTGTCATCTATCTATCTATCTATCTATCTATCTATCTATCTATCTATCTATCTATCTAGGAATGGTAGTGGAGATGATTTATATGCATGATTAGATTCTAATGATCATTATTACATCTTTGAATGTTTCTGGCTACCTGCAGAAGATCAGTAAGTGTGTTTGGTGGGGGTAGATTCCATCCTCTATTCATGCTTGCAGTGTCAAATCTCTCCCCTTCCTCAGCCTGTTGCACTTCAGCCCGTTTCTCTCAGCTATGAATTGGCAAGGAGGGAGGTCCTAGATGACAGAAATGATAATGATAAAGAACATAGTTGCATCTTCGGCTACATCTCCCAGCTGTTGAGTGTTGCTGACCTGAATCTCTAAAGGGACATTTCCTACCTCTCCCTTGACCCACCCAAGCCCCTAGGTCATGTTGCTCTATTGAAATTATTTTGTCTATGTCTCTCAGGATTATGACTCTTGATTCAGAAGAAATCATTATGTTTAAAATATGAGAAGGACCATATCAGTCCAAACATCACAATATTTGGTAAGTGTGCTCTATTTGTGGTAAGCGACTGTGGTAAATTCTGTGTTATATTATAAGTGGAGTTTTTATTTTCCTTCTTTTATTTTTCACTGGCATTGAGATGTCTCAAGTGAGAGGAGTGAAATAAAATGTCTTTATTCTGCCCTCTATAACCAGAAGTATCCCCTTTTAACTTTGCAAAGTTGACAATATAATACTATTATGTGTCTTCAGAGGACGTGAATTTGCTTTTGATCACACATCAATACCATTTATCTCCCCCCCCGCCCCATATGTAGGTTTGCCTTGGAGTTCCAAAGAGCCGAATGTGGCTAGAGTTGGCCTCTGGCTGCTGCAGCAGATTTAAGTCCTGTCTATTCCTATAGGTGCCCTTTGCGTGCTTGCCTTTTCCTTTTTTGCTCTTGAGACTAATCTACCAAATAGAGGATAAGGTGTCAAAAGCAGGCTGGGCAACCTTGAGAACCTCATCTCATTGGAAGCACTTGGTCTTAAACTGCCACTGTATTCAGTTGGGAAATAAGGTATAAAATTCAAAGCACACTGTAGTTATTAAATATTGAGCCTGATTTATGAAGCAGTAAAATGTTTGCTAGCAATTATGCTAACATAATCAACTTAACTTCACTTATGCCAAAATGCTAATTGGAATTAAGGTCACTGTATGTGGAAAGACAATAGTCAATCTGCCTTAGCTTGTCCATTAGTCATTTGCTTGGCAGAAACACAGAAAAGAAGGACAGGAAGGGTGAATTTAAGTCTCATGGCTTTTGGCCAGATTCTGCCTCAGATTACCAAATAGATTTCAGAAATTTTTCCATAAAAGGGAGACATTTCAAGGAAAATAAGGCCTTGTCCTAAAATCACTGCTTATGATTGAAAGGGAAGGTAAGAAATCAGAGCAGAGCAAAAAGAATTGCACATTTTCCTGATGTAATTCCATTGATCTCTTTGTTTCTTTTAAATCTATTTATTATTTTGTCTTGTAAGTAAAATAGGATTTACAGGAACAAAATAATAGGTTTGTAAGTGGTTTGTAGAAAAAAATAGTTGATAAGGAATTGAAACCAATCAAATTTCATTCAAAACAGATGTTTGGTATTTATCTTCTTTGCAAAAACATGGCACATCTAAGTAAGGCTGTGGGTTTGCTGGTATTTATTATCTTGCTTCATAACTTGCCCAAATATTATAAAAATTCTTTTGTATTAATCATATATAATAAAATATATAGTTATATATAAATATTTTATTTATATAATTATATACAATATAAATAAATAATGATATTTATTTATTCTCTGTACTGGCAGACAGTTACTTTTCTTTGATGACAGTTTTCCAACCATGAGTATTATTTCCAAGAAAGTGTCTTTATTTGTATGAGGAATGAAGCCAAACTCCAGAACTACAAAGTCTTTCCCAGAGCCACTAAATCATTTATGTTGTGGGACAACCAGAAACCTGGGCATCCTTGACACCCCCTCCCCTCTTCCCCTTTGAACTCCATGGCCATTCCAGTTAATAGCTTGATGGCTTCTCAGACACAACACAGTGACAACCAAACACGTTATTACTCCCCATTTCTCCTTCTACTCCCTTGTCAAAACCATTCCTTGTTTTGTATTTCCTTCTGTGTTGAATAACCTGAGTTATTCAACCAGTCCTTAAGCCAGAAACTTCGGTAGTTATCCTTGACTCCCCCTTCTTAACTAATCTTCCATGTTTATCATGTACTAATCCCGTAGATTCAATTTTCCTAATGTCTGTGTTGTCTGTCCCCTGCTCTGGGCGTCCATGGCTAGCACATGGTTTAGGCCCTTGCCGCTTCTCACCTGAGTTGCTGTAATAGCCTTTCTCTGATCTCCATGCCATCTTTCTGTACCCCACCAATTCAGCCACTACTAGGTCACGAAATATGATATGTCACCCCCCTTACTTAAAATTCTCCCATGGTTATTTATAAGCTTCTACATAAAGTTCAAACTCTTTACTTTAGCTGACAAGAGCCCTCATCGTCCAACTCTGGACTGCTTCTCTGGCTGATTTTTCTTCTTTCCCTAAATGCACACTCCAAAATATCATAACCAAAATGCCATTCTCACAGGTAGGCCCTTGAACATGTCATAGTCATCCTTCTCTCAGTTCCTTTGCACATGTTGTTCCTCCAGGTGGAGTGTCTTTCCCATCATTTCTTGTAACTGCTACACATCTTTCAAAACTCATCTTGAGTATCACCTCCTCCGGGAAACCTCTCCTCTGCCCCAGTCTGATTTGGACATGTCCATAGCATCCCCGGCTTTCAGTACAGTGTTCACCTCACTGATTATTGATGGAGCTTGTTTTCCCAGGTGGACTGTGAACAACTATAGAAAGAGGGCTGTGTTGCTGAATTCTAGTACACTGCCTGGCATATAGTAACTGCTTAATACATTTTTGTTGAATTGAATAAGTGAATACCCTAGGAGAGATTTGTCTTAGGTGTTGATTATCTAATTCTTATTTGGTCATTAACACTTCAGAGAGGATTAACCAGATGGAGGTGGGGGTATTACAGGAGAGAGGAAAGAGGTCCCGGCAGAAGATGTAGAGATGGAAGGTGTCCGTGGTCATTCATTCACAAATCATCTTTGACACACATGCCAGAGTGGTACTGCCATTGCCAATATCTACAGATTTTTGCTGAACTGTGTACCCTTAATTTTTTTGATTTAGAAATCCCATACAAAAGATGTTATTCAAAACTTTATCCATTTGGCAGTAAATCCCTTTTGTTAGACTCTTTAATGTAATTCTTACATATTTTAAATGTTTTACTCATTATATTTTGACACATCTGGGGTTTTACATGTGGTTATAAGGGTGTGTCTGTGTATAGATGTTGGCATTTGGGCAGCTGAGGCTTTAAAGACAAGACTCTGGTCACTTCCAATGGAACCAAACTGTATAAGGGGTCTTCTATAGAAACTTTAGATCTCACAGGTAGCGTGAGGCTTTCAAAGTTTTATGATAAACTTTCTCGACTACCGTCTCATCAGCTTAGCTTAATGTAAAGACAATGTCTTTTTTCTACAATGTGGAACTTATTTGGGAATGAGAATTCAGTGGCAAAGAATCGACATACTTCTCACCTGGCTACTCGTCCTCGCAGATCTCCAACGCCTTGTAGGTGTTTGATGTTTATCTCCTGGACTGCAAAATTAGTTCCTGTGGCCACCTGGTCTCGAACTCTTATTTGGTCTTCTAGACTCTGTGAGTTTGAGTTAAAATTCCCATTAATTTTCCATCCCACATGATAAGAAAACATCATTTAAAGCAGGGGTTACAAAATTGAATGCATTTTGTAGTTAGGCCGATGGTGTAAATGAGTGAGAAAATCCTCTTTCAGAGAGAAGAGACCTCTGCTAATCTATCTGAGGGAGACAGCAGTGGTTTGGTTCCAGCTGATTGTTGCCAGGTGGGAAAGATGTCTCAATAGTGTGTCAACGGAAGCTAGAAATCCAGACTGTATATGAAATCTCTCAATTTAAAAATATTGACATCTTATTCAGAATCTTTCAGAAACACTATATGGGCCAAATGAACATATTTATTGTGCTGATATGGCCATGGGTTGCCACTTGGCCACCATTGATATAAAAGCTTTTCACAAAAGCCTATTTCACAATTGGTGGTAAATTTAGAAAAAGGGATTTTTTTCTGTATGGTATCAGGGAAGGCCCTTTATGGATTGAATCAGAACCACAGTGAAGGTAAAACAGTTAACACAAGCAAATCTGAATTCTAACTGTTTCATACACATGGACTGAGAAAAGTTTATGGTTCTAAATTTCTTAGAGAACATGAGAGATTTATGGCTCGCGTGTGTTCATATTTTGTCGTTGAGTATTGTTAGTCATACCTTCATTGTGTTTTGGTGTTCTGGAAATAAAGCTGACTTTCCTATAACACTGGGTTGGTGGGCCTGAGAACAGTGGTTTTCAATTTTTATACCCATTTATAAGTATTAATTTAAAAATTGAAAAAATTATGCTTGTCCATAGTAAAAAATTTATATTTTACTTGGCATTCAAACAAATTCCAGTGTGAAGGGAAGACATATAAGAAATTGATATTTACTGAGAAAAGAGTGAGGGTACTGTATAGACCTTTGGAAAGCACAAATTTGTCGCTTAGGGAAACATTCAAGTTTAGTTATTATATTTGACAAAGGCCTGAACTATGTTTAAACTTACATTTATAAATTTTACTAAGTAAAGAAGGATTTTTGTAGCAAATTAATCATAGGAATTTCAAAGACCATATACAGAATCTTGCCCATTTGTAAACTAGCAGATTGAGACCACCCAAGAGCAAATAAAGCCTTAACTGAAGACATAAAAGTGTTAGAAACACCAACTAGAGTTTGGTCTTGTCTTTTTGCATGTATGCAAGCATTTTGTTTTCTTTTTTGATAAAGATGGTGATAGAAGGAAACTTACTCTACTATATACTGAAACATTTTATAAAACAAGAATAAGTCGATGAGTGTTATGATGGTATATAGCCAACTAGATCAGTGCAATGTAATGAAGACTTGGTAAATGTAAGAAAGGAATATGCTTTACATGACGCTCTCAAATTAGTGGGGGAGGAATTTCACAAATGGTTTTGGGGCCTCTGGTTACTTATTCAGAAAACATGCAATTTAGATCCTTACCTCATGTCATATTTCAATATAGATTTTAGGAAAAAATAGATTAAAATACTTTAAAAATTAAGCCATAAAATAATAGATAATAGAGGAGATTATTGCATCTTTGAAAGAAGAACTTTCTAATCTTAAAAGTACAGTAATCCCACCTTATCTGTGGGGGATCCATTCCAATTTCTCCAGTGGATGCCTGAAACCTCAGGTAGTACTGAACTCTATATATACTATGTTTTTTCCTATACACATATACCTATGATAAGTTTTAATTTGTCAGTAAGAGATTAACAATAGCTAAAAACAGAACAATTATTAATATAACAATATACTGTAATAAAAGTTATTACACACTGTGGCTATAACTTTTGTAGTTTGAGATGTGACAGCAAAACTAGCATGAATTTCTTTTTCCTTCTTCACAAGTTTGTGGATAGAAAATTTGTTCTTACCATAGATCTTAGTGATCTCAGCATATGATTTTTTTTCTTTCCTTATTAAGTTGAGAACTTTTATTTTTTCACTTAAAGGAAGCACTTTACAGCTTCTCTTTGGCATATCAGAATTGCCAGCATCACTACTCTTGCGATTTGGGGCCATTATTAAGTAGAATAAGGGTTACTTGAACACAAGCACTGTGGTACCTCACCTCAACAGCCAATCTGATAACTGAGTGGCTACTGAGTGACTAATGGGCAGGTAGGCAGGTAGTGTGCATATGCTGGACAAAGGGATCATTCCCATCCCCAGTGGGGTGAAGCAGGAAGATGTGAGATTTCGTCATGCTACTCAGCACAACATGCAATGAAAAACTTATGAATTACTTATTTCTGGAATTTTCCATGTAATATTTTTGAACCATGATTGACTGTGGGTAACTTAAACCACAGAACTTGAAACCACAGATAAGGGGGGACTACTGTAATGAAAGAAATCACAAAGCAAAATACTTGAGGGTTTAACTTTATATAAAACTTGTAAAAACATTTTAAATACAATTAAAATATAAAAAGAAAACTGGAAAAACATTTATAACAAATGTTATTTATTGCCAAGGGTTTCAGTGATGTGCTGTAACCAGCATGTACCTGTCTGTGAGAGCTGATTGCATATATCTCTTCACATCTTTGTGTTCAGTGTCATGTTGGTTGTTTGAAATCAGAGTGGGAGTATTTATAATATGGAAATAGGTAAAGACTACAAACCAGATTTTTTCCCTCAGAAAAGAATTGATTGTTGATTGTTAAACATTTACCAACATAACACTGGTTATTATCCTTAATATGTAAAAGAACTCATCAAATCAATAGAATTTAAAAGTTCTAAAACCCCAAGATAAATTAACAAAAGACATAAACAGATCATTGGCAGAGGAAATTAAATTGTCACTTAAATAGTCACTTTGAAAAAATGGATTCAACACCTTTGTTAAGGAAAACAAAAATCTCATTTCTGATTCCTGTCCTATAGAATTAGCAAAGATTAAAACAATAAATCTCAATGCTGGCATAGGCACAGTGAAAAAAGCATTCTTAAATAATGCTAGTGGAAGTGTATATTAGTATAAACTTTCTGGAAACCAATTCACAGTGGTTCATACCCTAGTAATTTCACTTCTAAGAATAGCTATTACAGAAATAATCCAATTGCAGACATGTATTTATGCACAAAGATATTTTAACATTAAGAGAATAATTAAGCAAATCATGGTATATGTACCACGCAAAGACCTTTTAATGACATATGATAGAATTTATGATATAATTTTATATTAAAAATTGTGCTTACAAACATAGTTGCAACCTCCTAAATGGAATACTTGGAAGGACAATAGGGAGATTCATCTAGATGTTTGTAGAGATTGCCATTTGGTGGTAGAAATGTGAGAAAATTTTTTTTCCCAAGTTTAATAATTTTTTCCTTTCAAAATAATTACAATGAACAGTTTTGCTTTTATAAATTGGGGGAAAAACTTACTATGAAGTAATATTATACATAAAGTTTTCTCTTTTTGAGTTAAAGCAAATTAATTTTAAATCTTGTAATTACCTGCCTGCTTAAAAAAAGGAATCATTTGATCTTTAAAAGGAATAAGCAACTTTACTGCTGTAATTACAGTATATTAAAAAAATTTTTTTTCATTCCTTTTAAGAACCTGAGTCCAGCTTTAGCTCACACTTGAATCTATCTTGCTAGCCAGTTTGCAAAGGGGCTGACCTGGTTAATGAGTTCAGGTTCTTTTAAAATACTTAAATAGCATCCATTTCTCTATGAAGTGCTTATAATTATTTACTAAAGGTAGCCTAATAGTTTCTTCCTCATAATGTTCTAACTATATTATCTACAGCCTTTAACATATCTTCTAATTCAGTTTTCCACACAATCAGACCAGTCCTTCTAATTTTCCCTACATGTGCCAAATAAATATTACAAATATTTTGAGGTTTTGGGTTTGTCTTTTTTTAAAAAAAGTTTTGGATTTTTTTTTTAGAGCTAATCTTAAATAATCAATTATTATGGGAAAAGAAACTCTCAACAAGATTTCTAGAAATCTGGAAACTTTTTTCCCCTTGAATGCTGAGTATTTTACTAGGGTATAATTAATGTGTATTGAAATGAACAAATCAAAGTGTATGTCCAGATGGATCTTGACAAATGTAATCAACTATATAAGAACTACCTAGATCAAAATAAAGAATATTCTTAGAAAGTTTGATGTTTCTAAGAATGTTGTTCTCAATTACCAACAGTTTTGACTCCTAAATTTGGATCTTATTTTAGTGCTATGCTATACTTACTTGATTTTCTAGTCGTTTTAAAAGGCACAGAGCTGCTTGCCTCTGGTCACTTTCATATTTTATTATGCTTAAAAATACCTTTAATCACTTTGAGAGGTGGCGTTAACTTTTTAGGTACTGGGGTCAATTCAATATGTGCTAAATACCAATAAAGTGCCTTTTAAAAGTTTGCTAAGAGTTTTTAACTTTCCACTCTCTCTCAAATGTATTATGGAGTCTGCTGGACCCTACAGATAGAAAATAAATTAATAAATTAATAAGTATTCTTGCCTTATATACAAATTCATGAGGAAGTTATTGCTACATCAATCCCATGGTTTTAATCAAATCCAGTATTCTCCCAGATAGTAGAAAAGGACATGTATTGTGGGAGGGCATGGTTGTCAATTCTCATGATAATTCCACAAATTTTTAGCCAGTTTCCTAAAGTATACTCTCTGGAGCCCCTGCCTAAAAGTTGTTAATCCAGACTCATCACGCACATTAGCACTTTAAAAACTCTGAAAGACCCTACTACAAACCTGTTTGTCTTGATTGAGACAAAGAATTTTCTTTTCTGATCAGAAATCTATATTTTCTTTAATGCCTTAAAAATCATTTATTCATTCACTCATCTATTCAAGAAATATTTAAAGTGCTGACTATAACAACAGTGTCATCTGGGATGGGATTTAACATGAACAAAACAAATTCTCGTTCTTACAGAGATTATATTTTAAAAGGAGAAAACAAACAATAACCAAATATAGACCATGGTAGTTTGCAATATGGGTTATGTCATAAAAAATAAAGTAGACTTTAAGGGTGATTGAAACCGTTAGGATGGGGAGGGGTGCTATTTTATAAAGTGAAAGGAAATCCTCTCTTACAAGGTTATATTTGAGGACAGACATGAATGAAGTGAAGAACATTTCCTAGGAATATCTAGGGGAAGATGGTCCAGCCAGAGTGAATTGCAAGTTCAGGGGCCCTGAGGCCAGAAAATGTTTGGAATGTCCTAGGAACAGCTGGGAGGCCCGTGGCCAGAATGAAGGAAAGAATGGTGGGGGATGGATTCAGAGAGATTGCTGGCATCAGATTGTGATGGCTCTCCAGTTATAGCATTACCAATGCATTATGAAAACCTCTATTTGAAATGATTACATTAATGGAATCTTGGAGATTTAGACTAACATAAACACCTTAGCACAATGTCTGACATAGTGTTAACCAGTTGTCTTTGCTGTCACAAAATAAATATACAATAAATATTTTTTGAATAAAAGTTCATTCCTTCTACTTTTTGGCACAAATGAGCAGTTGAAAAATGGAACCGTTTCCCTCGTGGGCAACCAAAATGTAATCATTTAAACTTGAACAATACTGACACATTTCTGTACTTGAAAAATGACACTGGTGGCTGATAATCTTTGTGAAGCAAGGATGACAACATACAGGAAACAAACAACTACCTCAATGTTTTGGCTGAGTTTTTTGACGATGCTGGTGATGGTCTGGATGTGGCTTTCCAGTAACTTCCTGGCAAGCGATTCCTCTTTTCGAAAGCCATGAGTGCCATGGAGACAAGCAGAGATGTCCTCCTTGATGCGGAAAGCTTGTTCAAGGAGGAAGGCTATGGTCCGCTCCTGGCTGTTCAGTCTGTCTTCCAACTGGCTTTGCTGGGTGTTTGGGATTACAGGAAGAAAAGGATGACTCCTGGTCAGGAAAAGGAAACACCAGGGGTGTTACAAGAATGAGCTGGAGGAGCTGGGAACCAGAACTCACATCCTCACTTGTACTCCTTTGTTTTCTCCCCTGTGAGAAGTTTGGTAGGACTTTAGGCACCTGCGTGGTTAGAATCTTGGTGTATGTCTCATCTAAGAAGCAGATCTGACTTATGCCTTGATCTTGCATCATGCATTTTTCATGTTTCAGACCAAATTGGTGGTGGTTGGGAATGGATAGGGGTATTCATGAAAGAAGATACCAGAAGCCTTCTTATAAGATTTATGCCTTCATATACCCCTTATAAAAATTCTACTTTAATCTAGAATAAATTCTAAGTTCTTACATCTGTAAAAATGCCAAAGTGACTATGAGAGTTTCCCAAAGTGTGTATCTTGGAATAGCAGTCAGTAAGATTGGCCACCACAAAAGAATTCTATGGTCAAATATATTTAGAAAATATTGCATATAATATCCCTCCCTCGGTAATTCACATTGTGTATTACCATATTCATGTCTAGCAGTATCATTCAAATTTTACAGATGAGGAAAATAGTTTATGGATGGTGCCAATTGTAATCCTGAAAGACATAATCCCAAACATTGAAATCAAGATCAAAAGATCAAAATCCCTCATGTCTAAAATCCCTAACGTCTAAAATTCCTAAAATTACAATCACGAAAGATTAAAATCCTGAAAGCCAAATTCTGGGGAAGGTATTAGCACGTTTCCAGTTGTACAAAGGATAGTTGCATCATGTTATGTAGAACTATTGCCTTGCTATTGTCTTTATTTGGAAATTAAGTATGGTTTAAGGAGCTGTATATGGGTGCAAAGTTGACAAGGGGTGGATATGTGGACTTAACTTTAGGTGTCATCTTGACTGGATTGAGGAATACCAAGAAACCTGGTAAAGCATTATTTTGAGTGTGTTTGTGAGGGTGTTTCCAGACATTAGTGTGTGAGTCTGAGTGACTAGGTGGGGAAGATCTGCCCTCAATGTTTTGAGTGTTTTGATGATCATAGAAGTGAAAACACATGCGAAAAATACAAGAAATTTCCCCTGTCACATTATTCAATCATGTATGACTTCTGTCCCTTCACACATGGCATCCTGCTTGCCTTTGAAAAATGCCCTTGGTCAGAGAATACCAAGAATTTGACAAGCTCAGCAACCTTCTGCACTAAAGACCGTTGCTGAAGTAGAAGTTCCTTCAGTGTTACAAAACATATTGAATGGTGAACTATTCTTGTTTAGGGATTTGACTGTCCAAGAAGATAGACTTCTTATATTTACCACTAAATCTAACAGATAAACTAGCACATGCTTCACTTTGGCTAATGGATGGCACTTTCAAAACTATCCCTTCTATTTTTTATCAACTATATACAATTCATGCCCCTGTTGGATCTGAAGATTCTAGAAATTTTCCACTCATTTAGATAATGACAGGAAAAAGTGAAGCACTTTATAAATATTTATTTGAAGATTTGGTGAATTTTACAGAAGAAAATGGATTTCAATTGAATGCCCAAACCATAATAACAGATTTGGAATTGTGTGTGATCAGGGCTTCTAAAAGCGAATTTCAAGATGTTACCAATAAAGCTTGTTTTTCTAATTCAGCCCAATGCACTTGGTGGAAAATTCAGATGAATAGATTGGCCATACCATATGGCAATGATGAAAACTTTGGTTTAAAAATACATCATTTGTTTGCATTGGCAGTCTTTCTAGCTGATGACATTTCAGGAGCTTTTAGTGAATTAAAGCCACATTTGCCTGAAGAAGCCAGTGAAATTACTGACTGGTTCAAAAATAATTATGTGCACAGCAGGATAAGAAGACATGCAATGGTGTTGCTTTTTGATCAGCAGTATTGCTTCCGTATATGAGTGCATTCATAACAGGTTTCCACATACCCAAAACAACATAGAAGCATGACATAGAAGATGGAAAAGTTTAATAGGAAATGCTCATGTTGGTGTATATGTAATCATAGAAGAACATCAAAAAGAACAGTGCCATGTAGAAAATGAATGTGAACATATTCTCCAAGGAGAGCCATGCCCTAAAAGAAAAAAAAGCAGCTATTTATTGTCATGAAAGACTTCAAAATGTAGTTAATGATCATGAAAATCAGCCAGCTATTATGGACTACCTCCATGCAATTGCCCATACTCTATCCCTGTAATACACTTTCTTGTATTTCAAATTTTCTTCTTAGCTTTTTTTTTTGTTTTTTTCCCACTATTTTAAATTTTCAGCATTATTATTATTTTTACAATTTGCAATGCTATGTATTTTATCTTCAAATCATTTGCAATACTGGAGGTATAAATTGTGTCAAGACTTTAAGAGAGTTCTAGTTCATTTTGCGTGTTTTTTGCAAATTTGACTCCAGGAAAGTACGCTATCATGACATTGACTTTGTAAGTATTGTGCATGTATGTAAAAACGTTGAAACTTCCTCAATTAATGAGGATGTACTTTTTTGTACATCTGCATTTGTGAATGGTAACATTTCTTGAGATCTCAGCTCTTCGGGTGACTGCATAGGCAGTGGTGACCCACTGAGGTCTTTGATGGATCTCATCAAAAGACTTAAGTTATCCATCATGGTATTTCAGATGACTGCAGTTATGAAGCTGGGTGCACACAATAACTAACCATAGTGATATGCATTTATGCATTTTGACCTATTTCTTTATGAATACAGTTGATTGGCTTATAACTGTTATACCTGTGTAACTGTCATTAATATATCTGAGTGTTTATGCTTGCAAAAATATGTATGTTATTATTGTCTGTTGTGTAAAGTGGACTATGAAGTATTCTGTCATGTTTTTATTTGTATTTTTTTTAATTTTAATTTTTTTTTTTAGGGATAGGATTTTGCTCTGTCATCCAGGCTGGAGTACAGTGGTGTCATCATAGTTTACTGCAACTGCAAACTCTTGGTCTTAGGTGATCCCCCTGCCTCATCCTCCCAAGTAGCTGGGACTACAGGCATGTGCCACCATGCCTGGCTAATTTTACTTATTTTTTGGAGAGATGGGGTCTCACTATGTTGCTCAGGCTGGTCTCAAGCTCCTGGCCTCGAGCAATCCTCCTGCATTGGCCTCCCCAAGTGCTGGGATTACAGGCATGAGCCACTGCACCTGGACTTCAGTTGTGTTTTTATGTTTCTCAAACAAATTTCCTTTTTAAAAATATAAATAAATTAAAAATTTTTTAAAATTATGTTTTCCAGAATTATATTTTGAGGATTTTGATCTTTCAGGATTTCAACATTCAGGATTATGGTGATTAGGATTGCATCTTTCTGGATTATGGCCAAAACCCATTCATGGAGTTTTTAACTGGTCCTAGGTCATCCAAAGCCCATGTGCTAAAGCACTTGGTTATATTTTCCCCAAGTACAGGTCACTTCCAAAACCCTTGTGTGTACTTATTTCTGACCTCATACCAAGTCACATTTTGTATACGTGAGTATGACAATATTCCATTAAATCTGTGTACCTGAGAGTTTACTTTAAATTTGTCTATTATGTTATTAAGTTTCTTGGGGACTTCTTATTTATCTTATGGCCCAGTGGAGTGGTCTTTGGGTTTTCTTTATTTAATCTTATCTGTTTAATATGTTGAGCTTCTGCATGAGTTTTTATTTGAAGAAATATTTCAATGTCTCAGAACTATTTATTTGGCAGAATCAGGATTAGACCTAGGAAACCTGTGACCTAGCCTAGGAACTTTACATGATGCAACCTCTGAATGGTAACAAAGTGTTTTGTGAATATCCCTAGAAAGAGAAGGCAGCTTTAAAAGGAAAAGGGGATTTGGCCTTTGTTAGGAACTAGGAATAATAAGACAGACAGAACCCCTGCCCTCTAGGAAATATCTGTTTGTATTTAAATACTTATATAGATGTAGAGATGTACAGTACATACCTTTTAAAAATGACTGTTATAGGTGCTGGATCATAAAACGTCAAGGCCAGATAGCTCACACTCATTCCCATTGCATGAGGCAGAATAACTATTTGCTTTGCACTGATAGTGACAAATTTTCTTGCAAGTGAAAATGTCCTGACAACAGCAGATTTTAGTGCCAGATTTTGAACATTAGCATTTTCTGAAGAGAGCAAGTATCAGCTAGGGTTGTATTTAGCTGTGTGTATCAGAAACCCAAAGAGAGTGACTTAAATAAGAAGTGTTTATTTGGCTCATGTAACAAGAAGTCTAGAGGTAAATGGTCCGGGGCTAGTGCAGCTGACCAAGGAATTCACCAAGCACCCAGCCTCCTTCTGGCTTCCCGGCTCACTCTCAGTGTATGAGAGGGGTCTCACTATGTTGCTCAGGCTGGTCTCAAGCTCCTGGCCTCAAGCGATCCTCCTGCATTGGCTTCCCCAAGTGCTGGGATTACAGAGTCTCAAGGTTGTTGTTCCACCTTGAAGTATTGTGTCTCCATTCCAGATAGAAAAGGCAGACGGCAAAGAATAAAATGTGTGCGTCCGTCGAGTTTGTCCCCATCCCTCCTTTTTAAAATTAACAAAACAGCTTTTCTAGAAGACTCACCATGACACATTTGTCTATATTTCATTGGCTGAAACTGTGCCATATGGCCATCTCTTGTAACTTCTTTTTTTAAAAACTGGATACTATTGCAGCCTTAAGCAAAATTGGGACTTTTGTTAGCAAAGAAGAAGGAGGGAATGTGTACTAGGTTGGTTACCAGTGGTATTTGACACATGCTATGCTATTTTTCTCCTTTTTTTTTCTTTTTTGAGATAGTGTCTCACTCTGTTACCCAGGCTAGAGTTCAGTGACAGCATCATAACTCACTGCAACCTCAAACTCCTAGGTTCAATTGATCCTCTTTCCTCAGCCTCCTGAGTAGCTGGGACTACAGACATGTGCCACCATGCCTGGCTAATTTTTACATTTTTTTTGTAGAGATGGGGTCTCATTCTGTTGCCCAGGGTGGTCTCGAACTCCTGGCCTGAAGTGATCCTCCCACCTTGGCCTCCCAGTGTGTTGGGATTACAGGCATGAGCCACTGCGCCTGGCCTTCCTTTTTACTCCAATGTTATATTAAGCATCTCTGTCAAAGGAATTTACAAAATAAGAAATTGGTTGTTTGCTCTCTGCTGATTAATCTACAATGAAGTTTCCTTGGGCAGTGCCAGAAGCTGGCTAACTGTTGCCCACAAACATTGTTGTTATTACCCTAATGATGGATGGTTGCGTACAAGGGTCAGTGTGTATGAACAGAAAGGTCCAGTGAAGGTCAGCAGAAACTGGTTGGAGCATTAAGAAAGAAGAGGGACTCATTCTATGCAGATAAAGAAAATATAGTAACACATTTTTTTTCTAATTTAGTAGTTTCATAATTCATCTTTATAAAATTGCCCAAAGGAAATATAATGCAAACTTCATATATAATTTAAAACTTTCTAATAGTCACATTAAGAAAAGTTTTAAAAAACTGATGAAATTAATTTAAATAATATATTTATTGAAATATTTTCATAAATATATATTTAATTAATTATATAATTATTATATGATATATAATAATATATTTATTAATAGATACCCAATATGTAAAATGTCACTGCAACATGTTATCAATATGAACTTTTTAATAGAATATTTTGCATTCTTTTTTATACTAAATTTTTGAAATTCACTATGTATTTTATACTCATAACACAACTCAATTGGGACTAGTCACATTTCAAGTACTCAATAACCACATGTGGCCAGTGGCTATTGTATTGGACAGCACAATTCTAGAACCTGAGATTCAGAAAGAAGGAAGAAAATGTCACTGAGCAGTCACAAGCATTACTACTATATCTATACACTACTCATGCACTTTAAAAATAGTTACGGCTAACATCTTTGAGCATTTAATAGAAGCTAGGTCTTGTGGCTAGAACTTTAAGTGGTTCATCTATTGAATCTTCGTGTTAACACTATGAGGAATGTATTAATATTACCCCATTTTAAAGATGAAACTGAGGCTTATAGGGCTTGAGTAACTTGCCTGAGGTCACCCAGATAACAATGGTTAAACCAGTATTCAAGCCTAAGCAGTCTGACTCAGAGTCCATGGTATGTGATACACAGAGAAGAGGAGCTCTCCAACCTCTGCCTCAAAGTCACCCTTGGAAAGTACTTACTGTTTATTTTACCCACTATTCTAACAAGCCAAGTTAGGTGGTTTCTGGATCCATGTAAATTTAATACCTGATAATTCCATGTTAAGGAGAGGGCTGCCTACTAATAGCTGGAAGAAATAATAGCTTAAAGACAAAAATTAACCAAAAAATCAGAAGTTCAATGAAAAAGTAAATTAGAAAAGGAAAAAGACAAAGGCTAGGGCTATTTAGTGTAAGGGTGAAGAAACATGCAAAATCTTGGTAACTCCTATTGGCATTAGTACTTTACTCCTTCCTTTTACAGATAAACTTCTTGAAAAAGAAAGCTACTTTTGTTGAGCCTTTCAATATTTGCAATTTGCTTTTCACCCTATGATAATCAGGTTCCTCCAGCCGCTCACTCTCTCTCTCTCTCTCTCTTCCCCCATCTCTCTCTTCCTCTCCCATCTCTTTATCTCTATGCTCGCTCATTTTGGGGGAAGCCAGCTGCCATGTCGAGCAACGCTATGGAGAGGTCCATGTGGTGAGGAACTGAGATCTCCGACAGCAGCAGCAAGGGACTGAAGTGTCCTATCCAGAGTGATGCCAGTGAGCCATCCTAGAAGCAGATCCTCCAGCCCCAGTCAAGCCTTCGGATGACTGCAAACTCAGCTGACATCTTGACTGCAACCTCATGAACACTCTCAGGCAAAATTACCCAGTAAGCCACTTCACTTCTGAATTCCTGATTCACAGACACTGTGAGATAAATATTTGTTGTTTTATGCCACTGAGTTTTGGAATACTTTGCTACACAGCAATAGACAACTTATACAAGCAATAATCTATGTGAAAAATGAGGAGGATCTGAGACTAAGGTGGTGATTTTGGCCATAAAGAGGGAGGACAGATGTTACAAATATTAAGAACCTAGAAGTTATAGAGCTTTGGGATAGATAGGAAATGGGCCTGGGGGAGGGAGAGATTCTAAAGTTTCTGGTTTGAGCTTAACGAATGATGATTCCTTTTGTCAAGAATGAATTTTTTTTTAAAAAAAAGCATTAGATTTGGGGGAAAAAAACAAATTTGAGATTTTTAAAGGGCATCAGTATGGAGGTGCCCACTGAATAATCTGAAATGTATCTGGAGATAGAGATATTTGAATGTTATCAGAAAAATAAATGGTAGTCAAGGGGCTTGAGTGAAGATCATGAGATTACCTGAGCTGGCAGGACTCTGTGTGTGTGTGTGTGTGTGTGAGTGTGTGTGTGCAATAGGGAACAGACATTTTTAGAATCACTTGTGTAGTTTTCTAAAAGAAGACTTGCACCTCCACCACCTGCTTGGTCCTTACCCTATCACAGATACCACAGCTGTCTGGTGGGGGCATGGAGCCTGAGAAGTGATGGGAAATTCTGTGGGACTCACAAAGTAGATTTTGGTCCCATGGAAAATACTGCCATCCCCTGTGCCCAGGGGTTCTGTTGTCTCTGCAGAGCCAGTGCACCTCTGCTTAGCTCTGGCTGGGTCTTCAGAGGGCTCACTCAGCTTCAGCCTCCTGGGAAAATAGAAGCTTTTGGTGGGCAAGGGAGTTGAGGGCTAGTGTGAACATCTCAGCTAATGTAAGTCTGCCCCAGAGGAATGTGACAGCTCATCTGAGGCAAAGCACAAAAATAAAGAGAATGAGTTACACAATTCTTCAGGTAAAAAATCCTGGGCTGACTATGGTTTTGACAAAAATGCTGAATTAGCATGACTGCTGGCTTCCCATCCTCTCTCCTCCATAAAACCTTGCAGGATGTAGACAGAGAAAGTGAGAATACTGTGAAAAACCCCTGGGCAGCAGGGGCTATTTTAAACTGGTGAATGTGTGGGGTGGTGCAGTGGGTGCAATATGTGGTGACATGCCACCCAGTTCCCCTTTCAGGAAGGAAGGACTTACTCCTTCCAACTGCTGGGAGTGCTGTGTCCTGGCAGACCTCAGCTCTTGGCATTTTCTGGGAACTGCCTCTGTGAAGGGCGTTACTTTGCCAAGGTGAGCTTACATTCAGTGATTGGCTGATGTGTGGGTATGAAGGCCTGGCACACTTGCTTAAACTCAGAATAACTTTGAAGAGCCATCCCTGCTTCAGAGCTCCCTGTGGGGCCAGATGAAGTCTTCATTGGCATTGCATCACAGCTCCAGTGTTCCTTCTGCCCAATTCTACTTCCTCCCCTTCCCTTCCACAAATGTTGATCCCAGTGTGCTCTATAGTAAGCCTTCTATTTGCCAGTCTCTGTATCAGAGTCTGTTTCCTGGGCAACCTGACCTGACCCAGATGGCTGTTTTGACCTGGGGCAAGAGACAGCTGGGCAGGGCTGTGGGAGGATAAAGTGGGGCAGGGGAATGACGTAGGTCTGCTCTTGCTTCTTCTCTGTTGCCTTGGGACCAACTGCTCCTACTCATGTGAAATGTCAAACTCTGGTCTAGGTATCCTCTCAAGAGAGATCAGGCAGGGCAGAGGGCCTGTGCTGGTAAGGAGCTAAAACAGTAACAATAACAACAAACCTGGGGAACAACTGATTTTGGGCAATTGCTTCCACACTGTTCCACCTCTGAATGCCCAGGGATGAGAAAGCAACTGCTCGCCTATACTTGCCTCCTCCTGGGGAGCAAATGGTGGAGACCTGACAGGAGAAGTTATTTTGTAGGATAGGGAGTGATTGTCTATGGTTTTCTGGTGCGTGGGGCTCACCCACACCCAACTCCTGGGCTCAGTGGAGCTGACAAAACTCCATTGAAGGCCACAGTGTGGCTGAGATCCCCAGGGGGAAGTGAGTCCACTGGCCAAACTAACAGGACATTTGGGGAGCATGGCCTTTTTTAAAAACCAACTAACCAACAAATAAACAACCTACTGGATTACAGATTGCTATAGAGGAGAAATACTAAAATATACACAAGAAGTTTTTAAAACGGCTGACAAACATATTAAAAGAGAAGATAAGGGAGGATATTAGCAAAATTAAAAAAAACTAGAAAACAAAAAAGTAAACAAATAGAAATATTAAGCATGAAAAATATAATAGTTGAAATAAATTTTAAAAATGATGGGATAAATATGACAGCAGAAATAGCCAAAGAGTGAATTAGTGATTTGGAAGACCAGATTGAGGAAATTTACCAGACAGAGGGAGGAATGGCCACGCTACTTGGAGACGTCAGATCACAATTTGGAACTCATGGATTCCAAAATCAAATGTTAACCATAACACCCTCACTGTTCCCATCATTCCAAGCAGAAGCAGGGAACACGATTTGATTAATGCTACTCATGTGACCTAATAGGGTGGCAGCAGAAATAACACCCAGAAGTGTCCTCAGGCTCCAAATTTATGGTTTCCTTAATTATTTCTTCCTTTCTTGGTCCTGGCTACCATTATCTCTTCTTCTACTTCTGCTTTCTATCAAAGAGTGTATCCATACAACATCCATACAACAGCTAGAGTGGTTTTTCTAAAGAGTCAATGACAGTACTTGCCTACTTAAAATCCTTATATGGCTTATTCATTCTCTGAGAATAAAATCCTAGCTCTCCTTTTCAACCTTGTCTCCTCCCACACTTCCCTCCCTTTACTCTCATTCAACCATACAGGCTTTCTTGCTGTCCCTCAGACACACATAGCTATTTTGTAGCTCAGAGCCTTGGCACTTGCTGTTCCTTCTTCTTGGAGTACTCTTCTCTGCAGTCATTTCATGGCTGCTGCCTTTCCATTGTTTAGGTCTCAACTCCAGTATCGTCTCCTCAGACAAACCTTCCCAGGCACTTTCTATCATAATACCCTATTTTATCTTCTCCAAAGTACTTGTCTAAAGTACCTAAAGTTACCTTGCTTACTTGTTTTTATTTATTTTCTGTCCTCCATCACTAAAATGAGAGCTCCCTGTGCCCAGGCACTTTTTTAACTTGTTCCTACAGTATCCCTAACACTGAGAAAAGTGCATGGCACATAGTAGGTGGACAATAAATATTTGTTGACTCACTGGCTGATTGCTCTAACAGGACTGCTCCCTTACAGCTTAGTTGTTGGAAAATTGGAGGAAAAAATGGTTCCATAAAGTCACAGGTTGTTAGAGCCTGTTTATAGTTTTCTTTCTTGAGCAATATAAAATAGCCTCAGCCTGAGTGAGATTCCTCTTTCCTATCAACTGAATACCTGAGGAACAAAGAAGGCTTTGCTAAGGGGTTTCAGTAGTCATATTTCATCTACCACTCATTTGGCTCAAAAATGTTCTTCTGGAAAATGACCAAATGCTACCTCATATATATAAAATCCATTCCTCTAAAACCCTACCATGCTGACAGTGCTACCCTGGATTGGATGTATGAGTCAGAGGCAGAAGGGAAGAGGATGTCGTGCCCTGCTAATGGTGATACATACCCTAGCAGTGGACTGCAGATTTGCTCATTATTTTCTTTGAGCTAGTGCTTCTTTCTGGTGTCTAGACAATCTGCAGCCTGGATTTGCCAGTGAAAGTATTTGATCTCCAGTCTTCAGTCCTAACAGACACTTGTAAATTATTTTACATTTAGAATTTGTTTTCTCCTAGGTGTTTTCAGTGGGGCATACCCTGCTGGTTACCTTCCCAATAGCCATCCCCCACTTCTGCCCAACTTAGTTCATCCTCCTGTCTCCCACGTCCTTGGGGGCGGGGGAGCAAACTAATCATTGGTGGTTCCATTCTTCTGAGTTGAGATGCAGTTGGTTTTGGTAGGAGCATGTGAAGCAATTCTGGCCAATGAGATGCAAGGAGAAACCTGCTGTAGGGCTTCTGGGTGAGGTTTCTTTGCCTTCAAGAAGGAATACATGAGAAGAAACTTCCCTCTTCTTTGCTGGATGTTATTGGGTCTGCTGGTGATGCCTGGAACTGCTGAAGCCATTTTGTGATCATGAGGGAAAAGAGAATGGAGGGAGGAAGCACAGAAAACACCTGGCTGCTTGACGATGTTGTTAAGCCACTAAAGTAACCAAATTCTAGATTTTTTTGTTACATGAACTAATCAGTGTCCTTACATTTAAGCCATTTTCGATTGGGTTTTCTGTTATGTGCAGCTGAAAGCACCGTATCAGTATCTAGTAACTTCCCAATAAAAATGTCAGTTGAAATAAAAATATATCCGATAACAAGTATTTACTAAACATCTACTGTAGTCCATACACAATATATAATGGTTCTGCCGCTCAAGGAACTTACTTCTAATTCAGTATTTCTCATCAGGAAACTTGAATTAGTATCACAGGGGAGGGGGAGGGAAGGAGGGAAGTTGTTAAGATACAGATTCCTTGGCTGTGCCATAGACCCACTAAATCATAATCTTGGGGCAGGCAGGGAGAGCAAGAGTATGTACTTGAAGCAAACACTTAGGTGAGCCTAATGTATTCTAAAGACTGAACACTGCTGATTAAGAGTGGTCATGTGAAACAGTGAATGGTGTAAAGCAAGATATATAATGAAATACTGAAGTGTGAAATGTGAAATATGAGTCCTCCAGTTCTGTAGACATTCAGAGCATCTTGACAAGTTGGAAAGTAAGACAGACTGAGGGTAGGATACAGGCTCCACCACTTACAAACCAAGTGTTTCAACTGCTTCATTTTTAGCAGGGCCAACAAAGCCTGTCTTGCTGTGTGGTCGTAAGTTCTGAGATAACAAGTGAGAAGCATGTAGTAGGGGGTGGTGAAACCAATGCATACAGCTGCACCACAGCCCGGGTCAGCAGGGGCGCAATGCGCTCACTCTTGGGGGGTGCCTTTGGCTGATGTCAAGATTGTATCCAGAAAGAGCAATGAGGAAGCAGACCCAGCCAGCAGAGGGCCCAGTGGAGCAGGCCTGCCACCTCTGCTCACGTGCCAGTCTGTGGCTGCCTGTCGGGGCTGGCCTCAATGTGATGGCTATTTGCCACACTGAAGGAAGTCTCTGAGGAGGGCAGCGCCTACTGCAATGCAAATGTATTTGCCTGCAACCATGGAGACGTTAAGGGACTTACACAAATGCTGGACTGTTGTTATTTCTTTTTCTTAATTTTTAAAGTTTATTTAAAAAAATTAACTTATTAATATAATTAGTGGTGAGCTTTCCTTTTTGAAATTTCTTCTCATGCCTGAGATTTACTGTTAACTGGAGTATTATTATTATTGCTCATTAATAATGCTTAGTGAAGCACCAAATGATGCTCTGTTTAGTTTTATTTGCATGATTCCTATAAGATAAACAGCTTGTGTTTTTTGCCTATTTCCATTGCCATAAGGAAAGAGAATATTGTTTCCCAATTGACCTTTTTAAATCAACTACTGGAAGAACAAATGCACAAACATTTCTCAATTTTCTAACAGAGATTCCTGATGATACCATTATTCAAATCATCAGATCATCCAAAGGGTTAAAAACTGGGGCCTTTCACTAGTAGCAAGTTGTGGTCACCCTGATTCTTTCAGTAAATGACAAAACCTCACTGCTTTCTTAGTATGTTATGTCAGTGGGACCTATATCTAAATTTCACTGTTGAAAGGAAAGAAATAACTGAATATTCCAGACTAGTCCAGATGGAGTCACTAACCACAGGAGGAAGAATTCCTAGGGAGCCTTTTCAAGGAGATATTTGGGCTTTACATAGATTGTTGATTATGTAGCTGACAACTAAATCTGAACAGATTTTCCACAAACTCTGAGTTCTATTTTTCTGCAATTCGGTGTGACTTACACCAGCTGTGCTGTAGCTGGCAGATACACTGGTACACGGAGCCTCTCACTTCCCTGCCTGTTCTGTTCTTGTGAATAGAGAACTAAATTTACTTAGGGGATTCTGATAACCATTTTGGCAACCTTTAATACACAAGAGACTAAAATTTGAAAATTTAAACCCTTTTCTAGAACATGAAAAGTCATAACTGAAGAAAAATCTCTACATTTTTATGAGATCTATTATATGACTAGTTACATTCTGAATGTATAGAGTCCTACAAAAAAATCTAAAGTGAAATTTTAGAGAATATTTTGATGTCTCACAAAAAAATAATCTGTGGGTGTGTGGGGAGTGATGAAATAGAAAAAAATATTTTCTATAGCTTCTCCATTGCTTGTTTATAACCACCCTGGAAGATGGGTTTTGGTAGCTGTAGAAGTCTCTGTTGCTGAAGTTTACAGAGAGCTGAATGCTCTGGGGTGTGACGGAGGCAATTTGAGTTTCAGTGGGCATGGTCCAGGAAGAAGCAAGACCAAGGCCAAGGGGGTTGGGCCAGCAAGGGCCGTGCATCGGGAAGGGTCCGAAAAAGAGACAACTCCAAATGGTGGCGCAGCCCAGGAGAGGCTGGAGAAAGGTTCTGGTTGTAGATCTTTTCCAGCGAAACTTCATGTGCTCTGGGAGGCAAACACCTCACGTTCAGTAGAATTTTCAATGATGTTGCTAGCGTGACTGGCTTGCTTTCTTATGGAGGCATTGAAGATGGCAAGGGTTCCAACAGCGTCCCTGTGCCAAGGAGGGCAGGGTGGATGTCTGGGTCACACTTACAGGTAAAACATATGTAAGCTGCAGCAGCAAATTGTTTTGATGATGTTTGGAGCTCCTATAGCATTTTCCAACCTTCTTGAGACACTTTCCCATATCACCTTGCTCTTTTTGGGGAGCTGTGTGTGTTTTTATGTGAGTCTCCAGGGGAAAGAATGCTGTACTTGGAGTCAGAAGACCTGGGTTCAAGTTCTGTCTCTACCGCTTACTACCTTTAGCCTCTCTTAGGTTGCCCAGAAGAGGGCTCCTTCTCTGTCACCTGGAGAAAATGACTCTTAACCTTCCCAACTGGCTAAGGGGATAGATATAGATAATGTACCTGAGTGTTTTCCAATGTCTAAAAGTGTGGCACGTGTGTGTTCTTATAGTTATTTGTAATCATTAGATGGTGTTATGAGTTGTATACCTCCAAAATATATATTGAAGTCTCAAAGCCCAGTACCTCAGAATGTGACCTTATTTGGAAATAGGGTCTTTGCAAATGTAATTAGTTAAGAAGAGGTGACACTGGAGTAGGGTGGGCCTCTAATGCAATATGACAGATGTCCTTATATGAAGACAGCTATGTGAAGACAGAAATACAGGGAGAATATCATGTGAAGATGGAGGCAGAGATTGGGGTGATACATCTACAAACCAAGAAATTTCAAGGATCACCCATGGTCACCAGAAGCTAGGTGACAGACACGGAACAGATTTTCCCTCGGAGCCCTCAGAAGGAACCAATCCTGCTAACATCTTTATTTTGCGTTTATAACCTCCAGAACTGTGAGACAATACATTTCTGTTGTTTTAAGCCACCCAGTTTGTGGTACTGTGTTATGGCAGCCATGGAAAACTAATACAAATGGTAAATTATTTGAGGGGAGTTCCTAGCCCAGGAAAAATGCAAAGAACTTATAATAACACTATCTTATTTCTATTTAGTGTAAATATATCACTTTCATTTTATTCCCACAGCTATCCTGTGGCATAAGTAAAATTTTTCTCAATTTAGGAGGAAACTGAGGCTTGGAGGTTATCAATAACTCAGCTGGGAAACATTTTAATGGAGCTTTTCTCTTTCTGCTGCATCATAGTAATTAGTGGCTCTTCCTATTGTATTTGCACTTTTCTCAGAGGAGTAAGGTATGTTTGTTCCTCTGCTTCTTAATATGTAACCTGTTTCCAACATCATGTAATTTTCATCCCAGTCACCTGTTTCTGCCTGGCTCACATCTCTCCTTGGGGACCTAAGGGTCCTCTCTGAGGCCCAGAGATTAGAGGGGCTCCCTCTCTGCTCCAGAGAACCGAGACTGGCCTCAGTGGGGTTTTTACACTTGAGCAGAAGCTCTTAGGTGTGACAAGAATCCAGAAAGCCTCCTGGGGCAGGAGGGACTGAACGCCATCTAGGCAGCCCCCACCGTGACTGATTTGGGGGGTCACTGTGGGTAATGCCAAATCCTGCGGCCATGCCTACTCACAGTCAAAGTCTTGGCCATCACAGGTGGGGGCAGTGAGAGATGAATAAAAGAGAGAGAATAAAAGACTGCACTGTGGCTGATGGCAGTGCCACCCAACCTAACATGGCCTGTCCACAGACAGCTCAGCCAAGAGAGTTTTGTCTTCCTGTATCACGCATTGTAATGTGAAATATCCATCTCCATCATGCAGCAACAAAAGCAATGCATCACAGCATAATAAAATGTCTGCCACGGTGCTAAGAAAAACCTTGAAAACGAATACTTTTAGACCCTGAATTCCATTATTCTACTCACAAGGAGAAATCATTAATCATTTATTGTTTTTCCTATTTGGCATACTAAATGTTTTATGTATCCAAATTTTAAATACCATTCTTTGGCTGTCAGCCAGATCCTCGTCTTCACAAAACGTACTCCTGAGAGAATTCCTGAGATATATATTGGCGATTGCCCAAGCTAGAAAACTCCTTAGTATAAAACAACCTGGTTTCCCTGGCCTCCTTTTTGTTCAGGAAATTTGGAACTCTGTCCATGGGCAGCAGAAACTCAGGATTCATTCTCTCCATAGACCTTCATATTGAATCCCAGATACTGTCCAATTCACATTTGTACTTCCCTCTTTTTTATTCCAGCCATCCTTGCCCCCTTTCTGTTCCTGCTGCACCATAGGAATGTTCCTGCCTTAGAAACTTTGCTCTTCCTCCAAGTGTCCACATGGCCAAATCCCTCATTTCCTAGTCTTGGCTCAAATGCCAACTTCTCAATGAGGCCCATTCTGACCATCTGTCTAACAATGTGTGTCTCTCCCTCCTGCTAGAATGAAAGATCCATGAGGGCAGGGATCTCTGTCTGTTTTGTTCACTGGTGACTCGTCAAGCGCCTAGCACAGTGTCTGGAACATAGTAGGTGCTTAATAAGTATTTATTAAGTGAATAAATGACAATGACCAGTCTTTGAAGACCAAAGAATCTTAAGGATGAAAGAGACCTTAGAAAGTATTTGATTCCATGATGAGAAATATTTCTTGCCCCTGCCCCCAGGATAGTCAATTAAAGAAAAAAAGATTTATAAGCAGAATTTGTTTTCCATAATTATTAATACATCCCATGGGAGAACAATGTGCATTCTTAAATCTTAGCCACCTCCTTTATTACATAGAAGAATGTTGATGAGAAATTATGGGGCAGAATTAAGAAATAGCAAGTGTGCATCATTGATCACTTGAAACCTCCACCCCATTTTATAGAGGAGGCAGACATTGTTCAGAGAAGAGAAAATTTATTTTTCTTAAGGTTGCATAGCTGATTAGAGGTAGAATCAAGAGTAAACCTGATATGCTCTGGCCTCCATTCAGTGCTCCTTCCACCACCAGCAGCAGAAGAATCTGAAAAAAGCTCAAATGAGCATTGGACACACTGTCATAAAATCAGTGGATGTCTGCTCATTGTGAATCAATGAACAAATGTGGAAATCGAAATTATTTATTGCCTTTAATATAATGTCACCATATTTGTCCTATCAGTGACTGCAAACATCTTACCTCCCACTGTCCCATGGATTATTAATATGACCTAACCTTTAACAAGTACTAATAATGTGTGAATATTGCTCCATCTGCCTGCGGCAAAGAAGGGCTCTGTAAGCACACCCAGTCTGCTTGTTTTTTAAATGTGCATCTCTCCAGCCTGACCTTTTTCATAGGATAGGATTACCTCTTTTGCTGCTCGATTTTTACTCTTTGAGTTGTTATTCTTTGTTGATAATATTACCTATAAATATACCCATATAGGTTAAGCCTCTGAAAACATGTAATAAATATTCAGTCCATTTAATGAGTTGATAATGACTTTTGCTTAAGTACCCTGTTTGCATATCAAAACATTTATTGTCACCCAATGAATACTGTGATTTGAAGGGTGAAGTTAATTTTAAAACTGTTCTTTGTGTTTATTTTATTGGATTAAGTATGTCAATTCAAAATGTCTGTACTGATTAAAATGCCTAAATGCCATTTTGGTTTTCCAGTTAAACAGCTACCCAGAAATATACTTCTTTAAGCAGAGCTCTAACAATCCAATTGTTCCACCATTACACTCCATTAAATCTGCCAACTAGCGTTTATCAAGAATATTAAAATATACTATGATAGGCTACTGTAGGGGTATCAAAAAGCATAATGCTATAGAATCCTTGCCTTTAGGGAGCTAGCAGCCTGCTCTGAGAAATTAGAGGGGAGAGTCAAAAAGAGAACTAACCATTTCAGATAGTAAATTGAAAGTTCTAGATATGTGGTTTAGATAGCAACTAAGGATAAGGGAGGGATCAAGGTAGAAATAAATGTTGGGGGCAGATAGTCTTCATCATGCTTTTGCTTTGAATTATAGACTATTTCTTTCTCTTTGTTTTAATTTTAGTTTTTCTGGAATCCAAGAAATCCAAAAGGTTTTCTTGGACTTCTTAAGTTTGTTACTATCTTCCAAGAATTTGTTCTCTCATCTCCTGGGATGTAGGTCACCAGCTTGGACTAAAGAAATCCACTTGGGTTCATACTGGAATTTGACAGATCAGAAGAATTATTTCTATTTTCCATTTGTCTGTGGAGAGTCAGGTAGAAACAAGTCTCCCTTTTCTCCTTGGAAGATAAGATTAGCTAATATATCTATTTATAATAATTATTTTTGTGTATACCACATTTATTGTCCTTAACAACAACAACAAAAATTCATCTATCCAAATAAAAGAAAAAAAGAAAAAGAAAAAATCTCATCTATCTAAATGTCATAGTTTTTAAACATTAAAAAAATCTTTTCCTAATGTTTGGTTTCATTTTTTTCTAAATTATAGATTCATAGTTACATAAACAAATATAAATTATGGGGAGAATAAAAACAGGGGCTGAAATACTGTGATTGAACTATTTGGAATGTATTAAATTTAATTGGCTAAAGAACAGGGAAATTCTTAATTGTGAAAATAGTGCAATAAAAATCAGTGAATTTAAAATTTCATCATCTTCATTGCTAATGGTAATTAAAAAAAATCAAAGTCCAATATGTATTTAGATTTTTCTCTTCATATTGACTCATTTATTTAGTCATTTTTCTTCTGTGGTTATGATGCATATTTTAGAATCAGAATTATTTTAAAGCTGCAGTGAACCGTAGAGAGTTTCTAATCCAAACTCTTCATTTAAGAACTGAAGCCAAGAGACATTAAGGGATTGACTGAAGTCACACAGCAAATTAGCGGAAGGGCTGAGACTAAATCCCAAGTGCCCTGAAGACATTACTGGAAGCATTAGACCAAATCTTGCTTTGATATACGAAATAGAAAACAACTCAAACTAATATGCAATGCCCCTGTAATCCCATCTTTACAAACTGGAATTCTATGGTATTTTGGGCAATGTGCATGTATCAGTAGTATGTTATTATATTTTGCAGTGCCCAGAGTTGTCCCTCTTCTGTAGACCTTCCCTGGATGAGCTCCAGGTATGGCACTGTAAATAGCAAAACCAAAATTTTCTAATGATTAATTAAATATATTTCAAAATTTCCTGTGTTTTTATCATGAAATGTTAACAGATTTACCTGGTTTATTTTGAAGTCATAGTTAGCTATCTGTGATATTGTTGCATGTCATTCATTGCCTATGTGGTATTACTTTACCCATAAATCTACTGGAACCTACCGAGGTTATTTAAAGTGAAGGCAGTAAAATCTGCTTGCTCAGCCCATCAGAAAGTAATAGGTTCGAGAGGTTTGTCTTTCTGAGATGGGTTAGCCTCTTCTGAAAGCAGAGAATTTAACTCAAAGGTCTCATTCAGGCACTTTAATCTCTGACTGAATCATTAACTGCAGTTAATAGTTAAAACTAGCTATAATTTAAACACTTACTTGTCAACATATTCAATTAGATCTGTAGAATTCTTGGTTGACATTTTGGCTGGAGGTAATCTTACCTAAAACAAAGGTTACAGATTAAAAATGTATCATTTACTACTTTACAGGTTCTTCTTTTTTTAAAAAAAAACAGTACTAATCCTTGTTATTTCCACCTTGTTGTGCAACAGGTTCATGGAAATCAAACATATACAAACAAAATTGGCATTATAGTTTTATTACAGATGTCTCTTCCTATTGTATAATTTTCTCCTTTTATGTATGTATTTTAAATTATTCTGTCTCATATAATCCTTGTGCCCAAACCACACAATTTAGTTTAATTGTTTCTTTTTTTTTTTCTGAATGTTACAGGGGTACAAATGTTTTGGTTACATGATTTGCTTTTGTGCAATTTGAGTCAAAGTTACATGTGTGCCCGTCACCAAGATAGTATGCATTGTACCCATTAGGTGTGAATTTACCTGTCCCCTCCTCCCCCCTCCCACTTACTTGGCTTCCATTGAGTTTTACTACCATATGTGCACATGGGTGTTGATCAATTAGTTCCAATTTAATAGTGAGTACATGTGGTATTTGTTTTTCCATTCTTGCAATACTTGGCTTAGAAGAATGGTCTCCAGTTTCATCCAGGTTGTTAAAAAAGGTTCACAATTTTTTATGGCTGAGTAGTACTTCATAGTATACATATACCACATTTTATTAATCTACTCATGTATTGATGGGCACTTGGGTTGTTTCCACATCTTTGTAATTGTGAACTGTGCTGCTTTAAACATTTGAGCACAGATGTCTTTTTGATAAAATGATTTTTTTCCTTTGGATAAATACTCAGTAGTGGGATTGCTGGATCAAATGGTAGATCTACTTTTAGTTCTTTGAGGTATCTCCTTACAATGTTCCATAGAGGTTGTACTAGTTTGCAGTTCCACCAACAGTGTATAAGTGTTCCCTTCTCTCTACATCCACGCCAGCATCTGTTGTTTTGGGACTTTTTGATAAAAGCCATTCTTACTGGAGTTAGGTGATATCTCATTGTGGTTTAGATTTGCATTTCCCTGATGATTAGAGATGTTGAGCATTTTTCATGTTTCTTGGCCCTTAGTCTATCTTCTTTTGAAAAGCTTCTGTTCATGTCTTTTATCCACTTTTTAATGGGGTTGTTTGACTTTTTCTTGCTGATTCATTTAAGTTCTTCATAGATTCTGGTTATTAGCCCTTTATTGGAAGTATAGCATGCAAATATTTTCTGCCATTCTGTAGGTTGTCAATTCACTCTATTGATTGTTTCCTTGGCTGTACAGAAGCTTTTTAATTGAATCAAGTCCCATTTGTTAATTTTTGTTTTTGCTGTGATTGCCTTTGGTGTCTTCTTCATAAATTCTTTGCATAGGCCAATATCTAGAAGAGTTTTTCCAACATTTTCTTCTAGAATTCTTATAGTTTCATGTTTTAGGTTTAAGTCTGTTATCCATTGTGAATTAATTTTTGTGAGAGGTGAGAGGTGTGGATCTAGTTTCAATCTTCTACATGAGGCTATCCAATTTTCCCAGCACCATTTATTGAATAGGGATTCTTTTCCCTAGTGTATGTTTTTGTCTACTTTGTCAGGGATCAGATGGCAATATGAGGCTGGTTTTATATCTGTGTTCTTTGTTCTGATCCATTGGTCTATGTCTCTGTTTTTGTGCCAGTAGTACCATGCTGTTTTGGTTACTGCAGCCTTGTAGTATAGCTTGAAGTCTGGGAAAGTGATGCCTCCCAATTTGTTCTTATTACTTAAGGTTGCTTTGGCTATTTGGAGTCTTTTCTGGTTCCATACAAAGCGAACAACTATTTTTCCTAGATCTGTGAAAAATTACATTGGTAATTTAATGGGGATGGCATTGAATCTGTAGATTACTTTGGGTACTATAGCCATTTTAACAATGTTGATTCTGCCAATCCATGAGCATGATATGTTTTTCCATCTGTTTACGTCCTCTGTAATTTCCTTCCTCAGTGTTTTGTAATTCTCCCTGTAGAGGTCTTTCATCTCCTTAGTTAAATATATTCCTAGGTATTTTATTTTCTTTGTTGCTATTGTGAAAGGTATTGAGTCTTTGATTTGATTCTCAGCTTGACTGTTATTGACATATATGAAGGGTACTGATTTGTGTACATTGATTTTGTAATCTGAAACTTTGCTGAATTTGTTTATCAATTCCAGGAGTCTCTTGGCAGAATCTTTGGGTTTTCTAGATATAAGATCATATCATCCACAAAGAATGACAGTTTGACCTCTTCTTTCCCCATTTGGATATCCTTGATTTCCTTCTCTTCTCTGATTGCTCTGGCTAGGACTTCCAGCACTACATTGAATAGAAGTGGTGGTAGTGGGCAACCTTGTCTTGTTCCAGTTCTAAGCAGGAATGCATTCAATATTTCCCTGTTTAGTATGATTTTGGCTGTGGGTTTGCCATATATGGCTTTTATAATTTTTAGATAAGTCCCATCTATGCCTATTTTGTTAAGCATTCTTATCATAAAAGGGTGCTAGATTTTGTCAAATGCTTTTTCTGCGCCTATTGAGATGATCATGTGGTCTTTGTTTTTGCTTCTATTTATGTGGTGAATTATATTTATAGATTTGTACATGTTGAACCATCCTTGTGTCTCTGGGATCAAGTGCACTTGGTCATGGTGGATTATTTTTTTGATGTGCAGCTGAATTCAGTTGCTAGGATTTTATTAAGAATTTTTGCATCTATACTCATAAGGGGTATTTGTCAGTAGTTTTTTTGTTGTTTTTGTGTCCTTTCCTGGCTTTGGTATCAAGGTGATATTGGCTTTGTAAAACAAGTTGGGGAGATTCCTTCCTTCTCAATGTTATGGAATAATTTCTGCAGTATAGGTACCAGTTCTTCTTTGAAGGTCTGATAAAATTTGGGTGTGAAACCATCTGGTCTGGGACTTTTTTTTGTTGGAAGATTTTTTTATTGCTGCTTCAATTTCAGTGCTTGATATTGGTCTGTTCAGGAATTCTTTTTTCTTCCTGATTGAGCTCAGGGAGGCTGCGTGCTTCCAAGAATTTGTCTATTTCCTCCACATTTTCAAGTTTATGTGCATAGAGATTTATATAGTATTCCAAGATGATATTTTGTATTTCTGTGGTATCAGTTGTGATTTCTCCTTTTTCATTTCTGATTGAGATTTTTAGAGTCTTTTCTTTTCTGATTCTGGCTAATCTAGCAAGAGGCCTGTCAATTTTGTTTATCTTTTCAAAGAACAAACTTTTTTTCCATTATCTTCTGGATAATTCCTTTGTAATTGATTTAATTTGGCTCTGCTCTGATCTTGGTCATTTCTTTTCTTCTGCTGTGTTTGGGATTGGTTTGCTCTGCCTTTTCCAGTTCCTTGAGATGATTCATTAAATTGTTGATTTGTGATCTTTCTGTCTTTTGGCTGTTGGCGTTTTAGAGCTATGAATTTTCCTGTCAGGGCTGCTTTAGCCGTATCCAACAGATTTTTGATAACTTGTGTCCCCTTTATCATTTAGTTCAAAGAATCTTTTGCTTTCCATCTTAATGTCCTCCTTGACCCAGCTATCATTCAACAGTAGGTTGTTTAGTTTCTATGACTTTACGTGTAGATGAGTGTTTCTGTTGGAATTGATTTCTAATTTCATTCCATTGTGGTCTGAGAAGATACATGGTAAAATTTCTATTTTTTAAAATTGTTGAGACATGTTTTGTGACCTAGGATTTGATCAGTCTTAGAGAATGTCCCATGAGCTGATGGGAAGAACATATATTCAGTGGTTTTGGGGTAGAATGTTCTATAGATGTCTTTTAGGCCCAGTTGTTCTAGAGTTCTGTTTAAGTCCATTGTTTCTTTGTTTATTTTCTTTTTGGAGGATCTGTCCTGTTATGTCAATGGGGTGTTGAAATCCCCAGCTACTACAGTGCTGCTGTTTATAGTTTTTTTAGATCAATTAGGATTTGCTTTGTAAATCTGGGTGTTCCTGTGTTAGGTGCATAAATATTTAGAATTGTTATGTCTTCTTGTTGAATTGTTCCCTTTACCATTATATAATGACCATCTATGTCTTTCTTTACTTTTGTTGATTTGAAGTCTGTGTTATCTGATATGAGAATGGCTACACCAGCTTACTTTTGGTTTCCATTTGCATGGAATATCATTTTCCATCCCTCCACCTTGAGTCTGAATGAGTCCTTGTGGGTTAGATGTGTTTCCTGGAGACAGCAAGTACTTGGCTTGTATTTTTTTTAATCCATTCAGCCAGCCTCTGTCTCTTGAGTGAGGAGTTCAAGCCATTCACGTTTTTTGGAACAATTGATAAGTGGGGTGGATTTCTGTTCATCCTGTTGAATAGAATTTTATTGCTCTGTTTTACCTCTTGAGCCATTGTGGTATCTGGATCTAACCTTTATTTTTTGGGTCACTTTACACTGGTGGGTGTCTACTGTATTGATCTGTGTATAATGCAGTTCTGAGTGCTTCTTCCAGGGCAGGTCTGGTCTTGACAAATTTTCTCAGTATTTGCTTGTCTGAGAAGGTCTTTATTTCTCCTTCATATACAAAACTTAGTTTTGCAGGATACAAAATTCTAGGCTGGCTGTTATTCTGTTTGAGAAAACTGAGAATGGGACCCCAATCCCTTGTGGCTTGTAAGGTCTCAGTTGAGAAATCTGCAGTTAGTCTGATGGGGTTTCCTTTGTAAGTTACCTGATTTTTTCACCTTGCTGCTCATAGGAGTTCCTCCTTTGTGTTTACTTTGGCAAGTCTAATGACTATGTGTCATGGTGATTGCCTCTTTGCAATGAATCTCCCAGTACTCCTTTGAACTTCTTGTATCTGGACATCTTGATTTCTAGGTAGGCCAAGGAAGTTTTCCTTGATTATTCCTTCAAATAGATTTTCCAACCCTTGGGTGTTTTCTTCTTTGCCCTCAGGGATGCCTATGATTCTTATGTTTGGTCTCTTTACGTAATCCCACATTTCTTGTAGGCTTTGTTTGTTCCTTTTATGTCTTTTTTCTTTCTTTTCAATTGACTTGTTTAGCTCAAGGGTGTTATCTTCAAGCTCTGAGATTCTTTCTTCTGCTTGATCTACCCTATTCTTAAGGCTTTCCACTGTGTTTTGTAAATCCTTGAAGGAACTTTTCATTTCCAGAAGTTCTGTTTTGTTTTTCTTTAATAATTCAATTTCTTTAGAGAACTTTTCATTCATTTTCTGCTTTGTTTTTATGACTTCTTTGTGTTGGGTTTCCATTTTCTCTTGTATTTCATTGAGCTTCCTTACAATCCATATTTGAGATTCTTTATCTGTCATTTTAATCCTTTTGTTTGGTTGGTATCTATTCGTAAGGAGTTATTGTTTTCTTTTGGGGGTTTCCTTTCACTTTGATTTTTCGTATTTCTGGAGTTCTTTTGCTGGTTCTTTTCCATCAGGCCTCTCAATCCAGAGCTGAGGGTGCTAGGGCTGGCTTATGGACCTGTCTCTAAGCCCCTGAAGATCATCCCTGACTGTGTTAGGGAGAGGAGTGCTAGTCCTGAGTTGCCTTTGGGGTGCTTTAGCAGGTTTGATGAACCTTTCCGGTTACACTGCTGCAGTGGCTCTGCTCTCATTGGCAGGCTTGGCCGGGAACAGCCCCCACCACAGAGAAACAGTCTTCTCAGCACCAAACACTCTCGTGGCTGCTATGGAGGGGAGTGGCTGTGGTCTCCTTACACCGCTTTTGTGTCCTGGGTACTTTGGGTCCTGCCTGCCTGTCCAAGCGGCCAGTGGGAGATCTTGGGGAATGCCGCTGCTGTGGCTCCACTCTCTGTGGCAGGCTCGGCCAGGAATGCACCTCTGCTGCAGAGAAACAGGCTTCTCAGCACAGAGCACTCTTGCGGTTACAATGGTGGGGGAGGGGCTGAGGTTACAAGCTGGCTTGAGCCAAAATTACTTTCTGTGATGCCAGGAATGGAGGAGGTACAGAGAAGGAGGTGTCCAGGTATAAGAATGCTGGCCCTCTTGTCTCTCATGGCACTCTTCCAGGGTGAGAGTTCTGTGTCCCGCTGCTCACCAGAGTCATCCACAGGGGGGAGGGAAGCCCCCCTTAGCCTTTCACTGGGCTCTGGGACACTCTGGATTTGGTCCACACTTCTGTCCTCTCTTCTCTCTCTTCCTTTTTCTCCATTTTGCAGCCCTTCTCAGTGGGGTCCCTGAATGCCTTTGCTGTTTCTGCCTGGGATCCACACCTGAGCTGCAATTGTTCTCCACTCTCCTCAGTCTAATCTTCTACCCTTCAGCTGGGACAGTCTGACAATGTATTTCTCTGGTCTGCCATCTTGGCTTTTACTCCCAGGTTATTCTTATTCACTTTATCCTTATACAAATGTTTTAATTTTAAACAAAATATATGCCATAGATCATAGACCATCAGCCCAGTTAATCTTACACATGTCCCCTTTGTATTGCTAATGACTAAAACCAAAATTAAGTTCTGTGGAGATACTAGAGAGCTGCATTTCATAGATTTTGTATCACAGTCAGGAAAAGCTTTTTGGAAAAGTCAAAGCCATAGATTATTCTTAGATAATTTTAAAATAAAATATCCAATGATTATTGACTGAGTTACTCAAGAAGGCCTCACAGAATGAATTATTCCTGACATGCTGATTTCTAAGGGGAATCAGCTAGTTTTCAAAACCAAAACCCAAAGCTAGAAAACTATTCTATCTTAGTACCTGGATTCAGATTATTATAGTCAATGAGAAATAAAAGCACAGAGCACAGCCATATATGTATTTACTAGTATTAAACATAGCTGGCTACATGCACACTTAATTGACAACTTCTAATCTGGTAAAATGGTACTATTAGAAAGTCCTGTTTTCATGATAATTTGAAGCAATTCTATGACCGGAAAGAGGATAGCAAGTGTACCTACTGTTTTGCATATGCTGAAAATGCTTTAAATTCTAATATTCTTTTATCTTTTAAATTTAAAAAACAAAACACAAATTTATCCTAATTTTAATAGCCTATCACAGAACTGGATTTAATAGGGACAGTATGAGCGGTATTCTACCTCAGTTAAAAACTTAAAATATATTCCTAGGATATTTTGTCTTGCTTTGTGTTATTGTATACTATAATGGTGGGCAGGATATGTTAAGACCCACATACAGAGAGAATTCCTTTTTCAGGTACCTAAGGAACTATTATATCTTAAGGCCTAAGAAACTTAATTGGAAAACTCCCTTCTCCAAAAAATCTTAAAGGAAAAAAAAAAAGGTAAGTTCATTATCAAGGAAGCTAATAAAGAACACCTGACAATAGTGTCTCCTGACCCAGCCCTTTTGGTGGTGGACAAGCAGAACAGGCTCGAGGCAGCTCACGATGCCGTCAGTGAGCCTCCACGACAGTGCGGTGGCCCTCTCCCCATTGCCGAATGGGGTCTGCAATGTGTCTGATGCTCAGAAGCCCAGTCTTCCCCTAGAGAATGGATCTGCTGATCCACCGGGCATTAGTGTCCACGTTATGGAAACTGTCCTAGATCCCTAGAGACCTGACTGGCCTTCTGCCTGGGTGTGTGTTTTCACTTCCATTTCCTACTGGAACAGTTCTGGGCTCTGGGATCCTCACATACTGCATGCTAGTTCTTTCCTTCTCACCTCTCTGCTGTTCCCCCTGGTCTGTAAGTGTGTGTGTGTGTGTGTGTGCGCATGAGCCTATTTTTGGTATTTTCTCGGCAGCTGGTTGGTCCCTGCCTTACACGTCTGGCAACCAGTAGCCCTCTGTAAGTATTTGTGGAATTAAAAAATGTGATGAATACTGTGTCCAAGGGCACTAAGGAGGGCCATTGTCCTTCTTTCTCTTTCTGGAGTATAACAGGTATATATCTGTTTTATTTTACACCTACCACACACACTTTTAAAGGGACAAATGTTAAATGTGACAATGGAGGAAAAGTTGGAAACATAGAAAAGTTAAAGATACAGAAAAAAAATTCTCACTTGTAATTCTATTACCTAGAACAAAAGCCATTAACAATTATTTTATTTTTTAATGCAATTTTTATGTATGTAAGACAGTATTTAAATTTTTGTATCTTTAATAATTGAATACAGGAGTCAGTTCTGTTTTATCCCTATTCCTACAGGTTAGCATGTTATATATAACAATTGTCTCACAGTCAAACAACTTGGTTGTTATTATGGTATTTGTTTATATGTATGAGTATTTCATCATAATACTTTAAAATGTTATAGTTCTTTTTGGCTTTGTGGACTATATAAAATACTTTCTTATATATGATGCAATTTCATTCTTTCAACATCCCTGTAAGGTAGGCATCATTATCTTTATGTTAGTGTAAGGATGGCATTAGTTTCCTTATTACAGAAAGAATTTAAGATGATTTTTATAGGTGAGGATCTTGAGGGTCAGAGAAGTAATGGACTTGCTCAAGATCATGTAAATGATGATAATAATCATGCTGTAGCGTTTTATTGATTGAGCCTTTCCTACCTGCTAAGCACTTTACCTAAGACAAACCCCACAACAACTTTGGATGATAGGCCTAATTAGCCCATTTTACAGAAGGGGAAACAGAGGTTAAATGATCATCCAAAGTCCCACAGCTAGTGTGTGGTACAGCCAATAGATACCCAAAATCAGTGCTTGATATTATGCTAGCTCTTTCCATAACAAGAGGCTGCATCTGCTGGTTAGGTGTTATAAGAAGTATCAAAAGAGTCTAAAAACACTGCTTGCTTTGAAAGTTCTTTTGAATTAATGGGGAAGATATGACAAGTACTAATAAAAAAACCTTTCTATTTAACTATTCTCTTTTTCATGTTAGAGATAAAGTCTATACCTTGAGTTTATCATGGTTCCTTTTGAATCTTCATAAAAAATAAGTCATTACCAACTTTTAAAAATTTTTAGCTCTATATATGAAAAGTCAGTCCAGTTAATGTATTTACTGATTGAGACCATTTTTCTTTTCAGCTTATGCTATCATCAGTCACTTTGTCAAGGTGGAACAAAGAGGAAATGTGGGAAGAGTAAAAAGAAAAAACATTCTTCCTTAAATCTAAGCAAGCCTAAGCTTTAAAGAAGCTGAGCAAAATATTCTATTTTTAATATGAATATAGAGAAGTACTTGCTTTCTTTTCTTGGTCACTGGCTGAGCCAGGAGGGGGGCCATCAGGTTCATCTGGCTGTTCCTTGGCAGTCGGGGAAGCACTAGGAGAGGCACTTTTGTTTACATCTGTATCTAGGCAACCAGAATGCTGAATCAGATCAGGAACTATGGCAAGTGAATTTTTGCAGTGGCAGTAATATTTTTTTTATAATTGACAGCAGTTTCTGTACAGATGGCTAGGCTTAAAGGGAGGCTTCCAGTTTGTTTTGCACTTGCCCTCTTCCCTCCCCCCGACTCCAGTTGTACCTCATTGCCCCATCGCATCTACAGTCAGCTAGAGGAGCATATCCTCACAGGTACTTCTAAAGGACATTTAGGAACTTTGTTGAGCTCAAGCCATTCTATAATAAAATAAAAGGGAATAATTTCTTACTCTATTGTGCCCAAGCCATCTGAGGGGCTTCTTTGGGATTTATTATTTTATTTGTATGTAATAGTAAATATGAGAAAGAGAGTGAAGTGTGAGAAATTTAGAGATCTTAAGTAGTCCATGAGATAAGTACCTGCACTCATGATGCTTGATTTCCCAGCTTTATTTTTTGTTGGTTTGATTTTTTGAAAGGAAACAGAGATTTGTTTTTCTTTTCCAGAAAGCCAAAGTACTAAGGAGTCTTGATTGCATCCTCATTAAAGTCTTCATGTTTCTGGGGCATCTTCCCCAGGGTGACTTAATAGCATTGTGACTGCAGGAAGGACCTGTGATGTCAACGGGGTTGGCCCTCACAATTTAAGTTGTTAAGTCCCTGGGATTTAGGAGGTTTGAAGGTTTTCCTTAATGCTCATTGTCATAAAAATCACTAGCTCCTTCACTTTGTCTCATTGGCTGGGCAGTGGCTATGTTAAACCGATATTCCATACCCTTCCTCTGATTTTATCTTCACAGTTTGATAAGAAACCAGTTACCATCAAATTAGACAAAGAGAAAAGGAAATGCTGTGGTACTCCCAAGTCTTTCTCCAAGTGTGCTGGTGAGGCTAACTCTTCTAGGCCACTAGAGGAGTATCATAAACAATGCAGAAATAATGACAGGTGACATGGGTCAGGGTTTTAAATAAATAAAAATATTGAACTTTGGCTTTGTAGAGGAAATTTTATTCAGTTATTTGGCCAAAAAGGACTGGATTGTTTTAGCTCTAAAATGTTTTCCTGAGTTTTAAAATTAGAATTTGCATATTTTGTTAATACTTCTTGGACTTCATATACTGAAATTATGTTATTGGCTAAGTTACTGTCTAAATTATAGTGCCAGATTTGTCTTGCTCCGAGGACACACGATATTCAGGATGCTGAGTAACAAACTTTGATCCCAGAGGTAAAGACCATCCATGATTTTAGCTTCAGGGGTATATCTCTAGTGTTAAACCCTTAAAACTCAGAAATGCAGTAGTTCATGGTTTGTAAACAGCTGCAAAGGCTCTTTTTATCTAGTGTTTATATCATTTTATATAGTGTTGAGGGAGACTGACACACACCAGTGACTAAGAGCAAGTGGTTATGGATTCCAAGAGAGTGGGTGGAAACCCTGACTCCTCAACCTACCAGCTATTTACTTTGGGCAAAATTACATCACCTCTTCATGCCTCAGCTTTCTCCTCTGTTAAATGAGCTAATGATATTGATCTCATAAGGTGGCTGAGAGGATTAAATGCAATAATACACTTATAGTCCTCAGTTGAGTGCCAGGCCAGGAATCCACTAAAAGATAAATATCATTAGTGATTATTTCACGAGGTGGCAATTATCCGAGAAATAGATACAAGCAAGGGCTGTGTGAAAAAGAAAAACTGCATTTGATCTTGCTTAACAACTTTTTGAGATTCTTTCTTTCCTTAAATTCTGGTTTTAGTGGTATTTAGATAGAAAAATGGGCCCCACTGAAATGGAGAGTCTAACTGGTTTGTTCTCTAAACATAAATGACTGTTCAGTTTTTAACAGAGCAATGCACCTAATATATATGTATCATTGACCTCTGTTATGGTTTGAACGTCCCTGCCAAAACTCATGTGGCAGTGTAATTGCCACTGTAACATTAGTAAGAGGTGGGGCCTTTAAGAGGTGATTAATGCAGTTATTGTTATTGCAGGAGTGAGTTTGTTGTCACCAGGAGAAGTACGAGTTTGACCCAATTTCTCTCTCTCTGTCTTGCATGTTCATTTGCCTTTCTGCCATGCTATGATGCATCAAGAAGACCCTTGCCAGATGCAACCCCTTGATCTTGGACTTCCCAGCCTCCAGAACCATGAGCCAAATACACTTTATAATTTACCCAGTCTGTGGTATTTTGTTATAGCAGCAGAAAACAGAGTAAGACAACTTCCTACCTGCCTGAAATGTATATGTAAAATCCTTCCTGGAAGTCAATGATCTTCAAAGATTCTTCCTAATTTAGGGCTAATAAAAGTATAGCTCGAAGCACAGAAACCAAAATGTTCAATTTTGATCTTAAAAATGACTTTATGTTCTGATATGTTTACTATAGACATAAAGAAATAATCCTGATGTGGTAGCCAGTGAAGGGGGACAGTCAGTGTTGAGGGTCATCTCAGTGTTGTGTTGTGCACTACACAGCCCTAGGGGGCACCATTCACATGGCAACATTATAGATTTTCACATTTGTTATAACAATTTTTCAGGCATATGTCAGGAAAATATCTCATTTTAACAAAGTAAGCATATCAGGACAGTTTTCTGGTAGGTGGAAGTAAAGGGTCTTGAGAAAGGGGCACCTATTTTTAACTCACACAAGGAGTGTACAGACATGTGCCATCAATGACAAACTGCATGTGTGACAGCAGTCCCATAAGATTTTAATGGAGCTGAAAATTTCCTATTGCCTAGTGACATTGTAGCTGTCCTGATGTTGTAGCAAAATGCATTACTCATGTGTTTGTGATGATGCTGCTATAAACAAACCTATTGTACTGCCAGTTCTATAAAAGTACAGCACACACAATTGTGTACAGTACATAATATTTGATAATGATAATAAATGACTATGTTGCTGGTTTATGTATTTACTACACAATACTTTTTATTATGATTTTATTTTCCTTTTATTTTAGTTGACACATAATAATTGTATGTATTATGGGATACAAAGTGATATTTTGATTTGTATATACCATGTGTAATGATCAAATCAGGGTAATTAGCATATCCATCACCTCAGTCATTTATCATTTCTTTGTCTTGGGACCATTCAAAATCCTTTCTTCTATAAATAGCTTTTTGAAAATATACAATACATTGTGGCTAACCATATTCACCCTATAGTGCTGCAGAATACCAGAACTCATTTCTCCTATCTATTAATAGCTGTAATTTTGTATTCATTAACCAATCTCTCCCCATCGTCCCCTCCCACTACCCTTCTCTAATACCCACAATTATACTCTCTACTTCCATGAGCTCATTTTTTTAAGCTCCCACATGGAAGTGAGAACATGTGGTATTTATCTTTTTGCTACTGGATTATTTTGTTAACATAATGTCCTCCAGGCTCATCCATGTTGCTGTAAATAACAGGACTTCATTCTCTTTTTTTTCATTCTTCTTTTATAGCTAGATAGTATTCCATTGTGTATGTGTGCCACATTTTCTTTATCCATTTATCTGTTGATGGACATTTAGTTTGATTCCATATCTTAGCAATTGTGAATAGTGCTGCAGTAAACATAGGGCTGCAGGTATCCCTTTGATATACTGATTTATTTTCCTTTGGATAAATACCCAATAGTGGGATTGCTGGATTTTTTTTTTCTCTTGAGCTGTTTGAGTTCCTCATATATTCTGGATATTAGTCCCTTGTTGAATGAATAGTTTGCCAATATTTTCTCTGATTCTACAAGTTTTCTCTTCGCTCTGTTGATTGTTTTCTTTGCTGTGCAGAAGGTTTTTAGTTTAATAGAGTCCCACTTGTCTACTTTTATTTTTATTGCCTGTGCTTTTGAGGTCTTAACCATAAAATCTTTGCCTAGGTCAGTGTCCTGAAGCATTTACCCTATGTTTTCTTCTAGTAGTTTTACTATTTTGGGTCTTATATTTATGTCTTTAATTCACATTGAGTTGATTTTTGTATATAGTGACACATAGGGGTCTAGTTTTGTTCTCTGCATGTGGGTATCATTTTCCCAGCACTATTTAATGAAGAGTGTGTCCTTTCCCCATTGTATGTTCTTGGTGCCTTTGTTGAAAATCAGTTGGCTATAAATATGTGAATTTATTTCTGGGTTCTTTATTCTGTCCCATTGGTCTCTGTGTCTGTCTTTGTAACAATACCATGCTGTGTTGGTTATTATAGCTTTGTAGTATATTTTGAAGTCAAGAATGCTTTGACTATTTGGGGTCTTTTGTGGTTCTATACAAATTTTAAAATTGTTTTTCTATTTCTGTGAATAATGCCATTGGTATTTTGATAGGTATTGCATTGAATCTATAGATTGCTTTGGGTAGTGTGGTCACTTTAGCCATATTAATTCTTCCAATCCATGAGCATGGAATGTCTTTCCATTTGTTTGTGTCCTCTTCAAGTTTTTATTTTTTATCAGTGTTTTGTAGTTTTTCTTGTAGAAGTCTTTCATGTCTTTGATTAAATTTATTTCTAGGGTTTTGTTTTTTTGTAGCTATTGCAAATGGAACTGCTTTCTTGATTTCTTTTTCAGCTAGTTCATTACTGGTGTATAGAAATTCTAGACTTTTGTATGTTGATTTTATATTTTGCAACTTTACTGAATTCATGTATTAGTTCTAAGAGTTACTTGGTGGACAAGATCATGTCACTTGCAAAAAGGGACAATTTGACTTCCTTTTTTACATTTGGGTTCCCTTTATTTTTTTCTCTTGCCAAATTGCTGTGGCTAGGATACCCAGTACCATGTTGAATAGGAATGCTGAAAGTAGGCATCCTTGTCTTGTTCCAGTTCCTAAATAAAAGGCTTTCAGCTTTTTCCCATTCAGGATAATGTTAATTGTGGGTTTGTCACTTTTTATTTATTTATTTATTTATTTATTTATTTATTTATTTATGGATTTTATTGTGTTGAGGTATGTTCCTTTTATACCTAGTTTGTTGAGAGTTTTTATTATGAAGGGATGTTGAATTTTATCAAATGCTTTTTCTGCATGTATTGAGATGATTGTATGGTTTTTGTCCTTCATTCTGGTGACGTGATATATCACATTTATTGATTCACTTATGTTGAACCATCCTTGCATCCCTGGGATAAATTCCACTTGATCATGGTATGATCTTTTTGATGTGCTGTTGGATTTGGTTTGCTAGTATTTTGTTGAGGATTTTTGCATCTATGTTCATCAGAGGTATTGGCCTATAGTTTTCTTTTTTTGTGGTGTTCTTATCTTATTATTATTTTAGAGTGTACTCCTTCTACTTATAAAAATAAAGTTAACTGTAAAATAGCCTCAGGCAGGTCCTTTAGGAGGTGTTCCATAAGATGGCATTGTTACCATAGGAAATGACAACTCCATGTGTATCATTGCCTCTGAAGACCTTCCAGCGGGACAGGATGTGGAGGAGGAAGACAGTGATATTGATGATCCTCACTTTGTGTAAACCTAGGCTAATATGTGTTTTTGTGTCTTAGTTTTTAACAAAAAAGTTTAAAAAGTAAAAAGAAATTAAAAATTTAAAAATAGAAAAAACTTATAGAATAAGGATATAAAGAAGAAAATATTTTTGTATAGCTGTATACTGTGCTTGTGTTTTAAGCTAAGTGTTATTACAAAAGTTAAAAAAATTAAACAGTTTATAAAGTAAAAAAATTATAGTAATCTAAGGTTAATTTATTATCAAAGAAGAAAAATATTTGTTTATAAACTTAGTGTAGCCTGAGTGTATGGTGTTTATAAAGTCTACGGTAGTGTTTAGTAATGTCCTAGACTTTCACATTCACTCACCACTCACTCACTGTTTCACCCAGGGAAACTTTCAGTCTTGTAAGCGCCATTCATGGTAATGCTTTATACAGGTATACCATTTTTTATTTTTATACCTTATTTTAACTGTAACTTTTCTATGTTTACATATGTTTAGATACACACATACTCCCCACTGTGTTACAATTGCCTACAGTATTCAGTACAGTAACATGCCATACAGATTTGTAGCTTAGGAGCAACCAACTATACCGTCTAGACTAGGTGTATAGTAGGCTGTGCCATCTAGGTTTGAGTGAGTACACTCTGTGATATTTGCACGATAATCATTTAATTACACATTTCTCAGAATGTGTTCCTGTTGTTAAGTGACACCATGACTGTATGTGGGCCTGTGGCAGCCAGTACCATGAGGGTCTGCTGAGTGCTGTGTCCTCAGTTGAACCAGCCTTAACCTCCTCCAACTGAACCAGCCTTAACCAGCCCTGGGCCAAAGCAGCCAGTGGTCATTGGCAGGCTGTGTCCTCCTCGACTTCCTTTTTCTCCTTTCTTCCTTTTGCCTCACCTCCCACCTGTTGTCTCAAGCGCCCTTAAGCTGTCCTTCTTGGAAAGACGTCATTTGGATCTGGGGCCCACCTTAGAGCCTTGCACCTTTCCTCCTGCTATTCTGAGTTTACCTGCTCTGGTCTTCTATTATCATAATCTCTGATGTGTTTAGCGCTTAATTTTTTAGGAGTTGTTGTACCTCATGATTCTTATGAGGAAGGCAGCACAGGTGTGAATATCCTGATTTTACAGATAAAAATACAAGGAGGTTCAGAGAAGTTAAGTAACTCACATAAATAAATGGTGAAACTCTGATTGACTAGATCCCAAGTTTTCCGACCCTTAGCCTTATGTATCATCCCTCCTAGGATGTACCATACTGCATTCTGCTAAAGTGAAGGTGTTTGACTTCCATTCTAAAGGGGTGTTCTATGTTTGAACCCCAAGGAAAGACTAGGGTTGGAATTTCAACAAATGGTATATTTTTCAGGCTGGGCATATTTTTGTTTACCTCAAGTTAAGTGACGAACATCTGCAGTCTCTAGGGAACTCATACGACTCATCTAGTTCAGTGGTTGGAAATGTGTTCTCTGGCACCAGACTGCCAGGGTTTAACTCTCCTCTCTGCTGCTTACCAGCTGAATAATCTTGGTAAATTATATAATCCTGCTTTTCATCTATAAAATGGGATGATGATGATAGCACAATATTAATAATTTCATCACAATATAAGATTATTATGAAAAGTAATCAGCTATGTAAAGCCATTAAAACAGTGCATGGAGGACAGTAAGCACTCAATAAATGTTAGCTTGTGTTTTCTTAGGTCCAACTATGTCAGTTTTGTTGCATTTTCTAGGTGGGGCTTCTTTAGTAGGGCCTCAATATCTATTAAAGGAACAAATAAAAGCAGTTGTACTTTGGTCAGGAGGGATTGGAGGGAGCCAGAGGCCAGTTTCCATGCACCACCACTTCATGAATGCCCTCTGCCTTTCTCCTGGTACGTGGCTCCGATCCATCTCCCGTTACCACAAGTCTCATTCTAGGAGCCTCTACCCAGTGGCTCAGCATCAGGAGAACCTCTGGGACTTCTGGAATCATTTATTTCAGAAAGATTGTGAGCACCTCCTAATTTGAGGCATTGATTGTGCTGGGATCATTGGGCAATATAAAGATGCCAAAAAAAGCCTCTATCCTCAAGAAACATAATCTCTCCTTAGGAGAAAGGATGAGCCCACAGCTGACTCTAAACCAAGGCAGAAAGGGCTACATTACACAGTGGAACAGTATGATCACCCTGTGCTACTCACACCTCCTCATACTTTCCTGGTTAAACAAACTCTGGTTAAATCCATTTCTCTGCTCATGCCTGCCTGTATTTGTGCAGCAGAACATGGCTGGGGGAGAACATGCAACCATGCTAACTGGTCTTGAAATCCATGACCACAAACCCTAAGTGGGTCCTTAATGCTCCCTGGAAATTGTAGTATCACATTTCCTTAGTCCATCACTCTCCTGCTCACCTGGATGACTCCATACCTTTCCCTCTGACCTCAAACTGCCATCACCTCCTCTCTCAGTTGATGACCTTTCCTTTCTATTGCACCAAGAAAATAGAAGTAATCTGAAGGGAATTTGGCGAGCCCCACACAACTATACACCTATGGGCGCCTGTGTCCATATGGCCTGGCTGCTCTCCTGTTTTAGCAGATGAACCATCTGTGCTCCTCATTAAGACCAATCCCCTCTCACCTGTTCAAGGACATCGCTCCTGAGATTTCCCCCTCTTCCCTCTTCACCGGCTCATTTCCACTGGCAAACAAACATACTTTTATTTCTCCCACTCACCTTAAAACAAACAACCTTCTCTTGATCCTCGCAGGGGTGGGGAATCTGTGGCCTTCTAGCTCCTTATACGTGGACTTTTGACTGAATACAAATTTTGCAGAACAAATCCTTTCATTAAAAGGGTGCAGCAGAGAACGATGAAGCTTTTCTTGCCTCCTTTGGTGCTTGAAAAAGAAGAATCTTGAAATCAGAAGGCCGCAGATTCCTCACCCCTGCTGGGGATTTGTCCCTTTTCTGCACAGGAAAACTCCCCGAAAACATTGTTATATTTCGCTCCTTACAGTTTTCCTCTCCAATTCTCTCTTTGCCATGGTCTGAATTGTGTTCCACCCCCCCCCCCAAATTTTGAAACCCTAACCCCAATGTGACTGTATTTGGAGATAGGGTCTTAAGGAGGTGATTAAAATTAAGTGAGGTCATAAGGGTGGGGTCCTAATCAAACAGAACTGTGGCTTTATAGGAAGAAGAAAGCACACTCCCTCTGCCATGCGAGGACACAGCTAGAAGGTGGCCATCTGCAGGCCAGGAAGAGGCCCCTTACCAGGAACCAAATCTGCTAGCACCTTAATTTTGGACTTCTGAGCCTCCAGGACTGTGAGAATATGAACTTCTGTTGTTTCAGCCAGCCAGTCTGATATTTTGTGTAGGACAGCCCAAGTAGACAAAGACTCTTAAACCACTGTCTGTTTTCCCCCAGTCTTGTTCTGGTGCACAGACACACCCAGGAGTGAGCAGAGACCTTGATTTAACCAGGGTTTCATTTAGTCAAGAAAGTGTGAGGAGGTGTGAGGAGCACAGGGTGATTATACTGTTCCGCTGTGTAATGTAGCCCTTTGTGCCTTGATGGAGCATCAGCTGCGGGCTCATCCTCTCCCCTAGGGAGAGATTATGTTTCTTGAGGACAGGGGCTTCTTTTTTTGTCCTTATATTTCCTAATGATCCCAGCACAATGAATGCTTTAAATTAGGAGGTACTCAGAATCTTTCTGAAATAAATGATTTTGGAAGTCCCAGAGAATTCTCCTGATGCTGAACCACTGGGCAGAGGCTTTCTGTTCTTTGTAACTACCATGGAAACTGCCCTTGTCAAGGTCTCCTGTGACCTGTTTATTGCTAAATCCAGTGGTTAATTCTCAGTCCTCATCTTACTTGCCCCCTCAGCAGCATTTGACAGAGTTGAGAGCTGTCTTCACCCTGAGACTCTTTCTTTGCTTGGCTCCCAAAGTGAAGTGTCTCCCACAATTCTGCTACTCCTTTTCGTGGGTTTCTTTCTTATTTCCCTGACCTCTGAGCCAGAGATCAGTCGTCTCAGTTTGCCCAGAACTTTCCTGAAAGTCCTGTGTCCTTAGAAACCCTTTAGCCCCTAGCAAATCAGAATAGTTGGTATCCTATCTCAGGATATTGAAGTGCCCTGGAGCTCAGTCCTTGGACTCCTACACTCACTACCTTGATGATTTCACCCAGTGTAATGGCTGTAAGCTGATGTTCCTCAAATCCTCGCCACTTGCAGTAAATGACAATAGCCTTTTTCTACTTGCTCAGGCCCCAAACCTTGGAATCTTCCTTCACCCCTGTCTTTCTCTCATACCTTTCCTGTTTACCCCACCTTTGAAATATATCCAGGGTTGGATCGTTTCTTCCACCATTATGCTGGCCCAAGCCACCATTCTCTCTCCCCTGGATTATTGCCATGACTTTCTAAAACTAAGTTTCCTTCTGCCAAACCTGCCCCCACTTCCTAAATTACTCTCAACAAAATAGCCAGTGATGTTTTCAAAATTAAGACTGAACATGAAATTCATCTATTCAAAATTTGTCAATAGCTTTCCGTCTTTGCTCAGAATAAAACCCAAAACTTTTCTAAGACCTATTTACAAAAACTCTCTGAGGCTGTGTGGCAGGGGCCTCCCACAGCCATCCAACCCCACCTCCTACTACTCTTCACCTCGTTTACTCCCCTCCAGCCACACGGGCCCCCTGAGGACCCTGTGAACACACGGGCAGGCTCCCACCCAGGGTCTCGGACCTTGCCGATGGCCTCCACGCCACGCACTTCCCTAGATGGGCCCTTCTCACGCCCTTCTCTTCTGCTCTTTCCCCAAGTGTCACTTCCTCAGAGAGGCCTTCCCTGGCTATCAGCAATTACTGCTTCCTCCTGTATTACATGCACTTCCTATTACTATTTCCTAACGTGTTTCCCTCTGAGCATTTTTCCAATATACATTTTACTTCCCTTATTGTTTCCCCTGCTAGAATCTAAGCTCCATAAGGGCAAACATTTTTGTCTCTTTAGTTCACTGCTCTGCCTCAAGGCCTAGAATAGTGTCTGGCATGCAGTAGGTGCTCAATAAATATTTTAATTGAATAAATTAAGTCCATTAAAAGTGCAGACAAATTCTACAGTGGAGTTCAGAAGCACAGGTGACTTCTCTTCGGGCTCAGGTGGATGAATGTGTCACGAACTGTGGAGAAGCCGGCATCTTACCTGAACTTCGCAAAATGCACAGGCTGGGGCTTCCCGAGGTCTGAGTAGCACCCACGATTGTTGGACTCTTCTCTTTTCCCCCAAAACAGTGCTAAAGATACTGCGAGGGGCTCTTACTGCCTAGGACCCTCCACTGACACTTGGAGAGAGGGAAGCCTCTCGCCTCACCACCAAATATTCCTTGTTTTATTCTCTTTCCTGTCTTATTTCCAGCCAGCTGTCTATTAGAAAGGATGCGATCAAATCAGTATGGAACACCAGAGAAGGGACACCACCTTCATCCAGGCATTTCAAACGTCAGTGTATATAAAACTCACCTGGAGAATTTCTTAAACTATAGATTCATAGGCCCCACTCCACAAATTTCTAAACACGTTCATTTTGATCCAGAAGATATAAGGGTCATATATTGAAAAACTCAAGGATTGCTAAAATGGCATCCCTGAAAGCCTATGGAGAAGATAATTTTGGTCAGGGGGCATCTTTGGTGTACCCTAAAATTGCTACTATATTCCTATAAATCTATCTGTCTGTCTATCCACCCCATCTATCCATCACCTGTCTCAGATTCTGTGTTTAAGTGAAGTTTCATGTACTACAGCTGTGCTGGAGAAGATTTCTTCTTTCACAACAACTTCCCTAGGTCCTAATTAGCACCTGCACTTTCCCCAAGGCCAAACCACATCCCTCAGGAAGTCTCCCTAGGGTGCCAACTAGCAGTTTGCTTTCATTCTTACTTTGTATTTGTACCTGGCTACTCATCCTTCATCCAAGTGTCAGTGAGTTTCTCTTTTTCCGTTTTTTGACTTCCTGTGACCACTTCTGTCTCCTCTGCTTCTGAACAGTTTCTCACCAGACAGGTAAATGCAGCCAAGCTACTACAGTGACTCCCACCTCCCTGAGCTCCTGTTTCCTGCCTTCAACTCCAATTGCCCTTTATCTGATTTCAGCGGGTATTAGCCAAGTAAATTGACTAACCAAATTAAGAAGTGCAACCCATTAAAATATAGTAACTTTGATAATTTCCAATGAAGTAAAATGCCAAGGGAAAAATATGCTCTGGAAAAATGTATTTATCTTTATATACAGTCTGTCACACATATTCACGTGTGCAAACAGAGTACCAAACAAAAACCAACAACTAAAAAACTGACAAAATCCCACATGACAGCAAATGCAGTGCAAAGATAGGTAAGCTAACAAGTCAAAGCCAATGACCACTCAAGTGGCTATTTATTATGTTGCCACCAGATATAGGAACCATAGGCCTTCTTGGGGGCAATAAAAGCTGTGCTTGTTGTTAAATTAGCTTATAGGATCTCTATCATACTGGCAGCAGGGATACTTGTTCTAGCTTCAAAAATCTCTTTTGCTGTGGGGAAGTTTCTTGCTCAGCTAGAGGGGTTCTGAATGAGGCTTCTTGGACCCAGCAGTCTGCTCTGAGAAACCCTGATTCAACATCCCTGAGAATGTCAGCTCACTAGGAAGAGGCTGGTGGTGGGTAGCCCCCCTTGCTTGCTGCTGTAACGATCTTGGGGATACTGTTTTTGTTGTATAGTAAGACCAGCGTCCCCAACTATCCAGCCTACTGCAAGCACCTGCACTTCAAGGTGACCTGAAATATCTGTTTGAAAAGCATATAAATAGATTCTAATCCCAAAATCAATGAATGTATTTTTGGCCCTAGACATCTATACATTTAGCCAAATGGCTCTAGGACAGAATTTAATATTGTATGTATTTTGTCTCATCAATAGAAAGGGTAATGAAAGCCACAAGAGAGAAGTTTTCCTGTGCTCTGGGAATACCCCTGTGTTCTACCATTAAAATATATTAAGATTCTTCTCTGTACAAAACTCACCCCTGAGTGACGCTCTCTTCTGAAGGAAGGCCCATGTCAGTACGGGCTACATACATACCTACATCTCCTTATGGCCATGACTCCTAACCTTGTAAGAGCTTGGGCATCTTCCATTTGCTATTGCTACTACCTAGCATGGATTATTTTTGTAAAAATCAAAGTAAAAATTTTGTCTTATGTATTTTTTCCCTAGAAATACCTAGACCAAACTGTAAAGTAAGGGGATGGGAAAAAGTCAAAAATTTGACTAAATGCCTACTATATCAAAGGTGCTGTGTTGTGTATTTATAGTTCAGTAATTCTCAAAACCACCCAATGAGTACATTATCCCATTTTATAGGTGCAAGTTGAGGAACTTTTCAAACTTTGACAAAAGTTTATGCTCTTCCCGCCTTACCAGGCTCCTTCTCATTGGAGTCTGTCTGTCTTCTTTGTCCTTTCCTGCCCCCTTCTTCTTTTTGGCACCACCTATGCCCTTTGCCAGGAACCTTGTTCTCAGATACTCAAGTTCCCTGCTGAAGTCATTCATTTCCTCATTCCCTCGGGCATACAAGCATTCAAACATTTATTAAGTATCTTCTATGCACTTTTCTAGGTATTGGGAATACAGCAATTATCAAAACAGAAAAAAGAATCTCTGCCCTTGCTGATGTTCTAGAAGAGAATGCTCAATAAGTACACAGACAGTTATGATGCAGTGTGGTGAGTGTAGTTATTGAGGAAAGTCTGGTAGCTGTAGGAACAGAGAGAAAGCCTGGGGTGGCTGCTAGAAAGGAGAAAGGGCAGATGATTTCTTGGAAGAGGTGACATCTGAGGGTGACCTGTAGCCCTGAGGGAATTAGCCTCATAGAGTGGACGAAGTGTGTTTCTGCTCAGTGAATGCCCATTCCTATGACACTTAGTGTAGGGGGCAGGAACAGAGGGTTGACAATCAGAGATGAGGCTGTGCAGGTGAGCAGAGGACAGACTCTGAAGGGTCTTGTATCTTTGCAGGCATAATAAAGAGTTTGGAATTTACCTACAGGTGATGGGGAGTGGATGGAATGCAAACCTGGCAATGTGCAATTTATCTCCTGTATAAACCCTTTTTAAACTTAAGACTATCAATAATTGAAAATCAATAAAACTTAATCACTTGAAAATTCTGGGTCTTGTTTATCTTGGAGTGTACTATTACAAATTGGTCACTTGCCAAAAATCATTAGCTTCAATTCTTCAGGTAAATCAGATAACTTCTCTAAGTATAGGTTTAGCACAGACTAGCTACTAATGAGAAGCCATGGCCGCAGAGCTTCCAACCCTGGCTAACATTTGAAGTGTAATATCCGCCTGAAATATCGGAAAAGGGTGTTTAATCACGTGAAATGTTTCTGAATGTTATAAAGGTTCCCTAAGCTACATAGGTCAAATGGGGAGAAAGGGTAAAAATAGAAAGAGAAAAGGCTCAACTAAAAATATCACATAGCAGTTATGAAAAATTCATATGTTATATGGAAATGATTATAACATTTAAACTAAGAATAATTAAAGACACAAAATTTAGAAAATTTTAAACCAGTTCTAAAACCCTTCAAACTATTTCTAATTCCTTTCAAATCATTTATTTCTTCCATCTTAAAAAATAAAAATAAACTAAAATCTAAAACATATTATCGACTGATGGAAATCAAGTCTGACATTTGGAGTGAAAAGTACTTTCTCAGTCTGAAGCTGAACATTCTCCTTCAAAAGCTTTCTTCATGCTTCTTCACGGTCATAATACCAACGATAACTTCCTGCGCCTAATCTTCTATAGATTCCGAGTAACTGAAATAGATACCAAATCGAAATTTCCCGATCCAAACACCCTTCTCTCCATCAGGTAAACCTGTAAAGCAGTCTGAAATTAGCAGACTTTACGCTGTTCCTTCCAGCAGCCTGCAGTTAGAAGCTCTGCGATTCTTTGACTTAGAACAATGTAAAACTGTATACACATTAAAAATGAAAAAACTGAATTTTAATCAAAAAGGTAGAAACCTGAACTTTGCTGATTTCATATCAATTCAGTAATCTCTTGGTGAATCTTCAGTTTTCTAATGTATATCATATCGTCACAAAGAGTGAAAGTTTGATCTCTTCTCCCCCATTTGGACACCCCTGATTCCTCTCTCTGTCTGATTGCTCTGGCAAGGTCTTCCAGCACTATGTTGAATAGAAGTGGAGATAGTGGGCAACCTTGTCTTGTTCCAGTTTTAAGGGGGAACGCTTTCAATTTTTCCCTGTTCACTGTGATATTTGCTATGAGTTTATCATATACGGCTTTAATAATATTGAGGTATGAGCCATCTATGCCTATATTGTTAAGAATTCTTATCATAAAAGGGTGCTGGATTTTGTCAAAAGCCTCTTCTGCATCTATTGAAAGGATCATATAGTCTTTGTTCCTGCTTTTATTTATGTGGTGAATTACATTTATAGAGTTGCATATGTTGAACCATCCCTGTATCTTGGGGATGAAGCCCACCTGCTTGTGATGAATTATTTTTTTGATGTACATTTGAATTCGGTTTGCTAGGATTTTATTGAGAATTTTTGCATCTGTATTCATAAGGGATATTGGTCTGTAGTTTTCTTTTCTTGTTGTGTCCTTTCCTGGCTTTGGTATCAAGGTGATATTGGCTTCGTAGAAGGAGTTTGGGAGGATTCCATCCTTCTTGATGTTATGGAATAATTTCTGCAGTATAGGCACCAGTTCTTCTTTGTAGGTTTGGTAGAATTCAGGTGTGAACCCATCTGGTCCAGGACTTTTTTTTGTTGGAAGTTTTATTACTGCTTCAATTTCAGTGCTTGATATTGGTCTATTTAGGAATTCTATTTCTTCCTGGTTGAGCCTAGAGAGGTAGTGTGTTTCTAAGAATTTGTCCATTTCCTCCATGTTTTCATGTTTTTGGGCATAGAGATTTTTGTAGTATTTGAAGATGTTTTGTATTTCTGTGATATCAGTTGTGACCTCTCCTTTTTCATTTCTAATTGAGATTATTAGAGTCCTTTCCTTTCTGCTTCTGGTCAACCTGGCAAGTGGCCTGTCTATTTTGTTTATCTTTTCAAAGAACCAACTTTTCATTTTATTAATCTTCTGTATTGTTCTTTTGTTCTCAATTTCATTTAATTCTGCTCTGATCTTGGTTATTTCTTTTCTTCTGCTGGCTTTCAGATTGGTTTCCTCTTCCTTTTCCATTTCCTTAAGATGATTCATTAGTTTACTGATTTGTGACCTTTCTGTCTTTTGGATGTGGGCATTTAAGGCAATAAGTTTTCCTCTCAGGACTGCTTTTGCTGTATCCCACGGATTTTGATAACTTGTGTCCCCATTATCATTTAGTTCGAAGAATCTTTTGATTTCCATCTGAGTCTCCTCCTTGACCCAATAGTCACTCAGCAACATATTCTTTAATTTTCATGTTTTTGGATAGAGATGTGAGTTTCTGTTGGAATTGATTTCTAATTTTATTCCTCTGGGGTCTGAAAAGATACATGGTATGATTTCTATTTTTTAAAATTTGTTGAGATCTGTTTTGTGGCCTAGGATGTGATCAATTTAGAAAAAGTTCCATGAGCTGATGAGAAGAATGTATATTCAGTGTTATTTGGGTGGAGTGTTCTGTAGATATCTGTTAGGCCCAAATGTTCTAGAGTCCTGTTTAGGCCCATTGTTTCTTTGCTTATTTTCTGTTAGGAGGATCTGTCCAGTTCTGTTGGTGGGGTGTTGGAGTCCCCAGCTATTATGGCATTGCTATTTATTATGTTGTCTAGATCAAGCAGTATTTGCTTTATGTATCTGGGTGCTCCTGTATTGGGTGCATAAATATTTAGGATTGTTAAGTCTTCTTGTAAGATTTTTCCCTTTACCACTATATAGTGACCACCTTTGTATTTCTTTACTTTTGTTGCTTTAAAGTTTATAATATCTGATACAAGAATGGCTACCCCAGATTTCTTTTGGTTTCCATTTGCCTGGAAAATTGTATTCCATCCTTTCACCTCAAGTATGAATGAGTTCTTGTGTATAAGATGCATTTCCTGGAGACAGCAGATACTTGGCTTGTATTTTTTAATCCATTCAGCCAGCCTATGTCTCTTCAATGGGCAACTGAAGCCATTCACATTTATTGAGAGAATTGATATTTGGAGTGGATTTCTGTTTATTCTGTTGGGTAGTCTCTTGTTTTGTTTTACCTCTTGAGCCACTGTGAAATCTGGATTCTGGAGTTTTAGCTTTTGGGTAGTTTTACATTGGTGGGTGTCTGTTTTGCTGGTTAGTGTATAATGCAGGTCTAAGTACTTCTTGCAGGGAAGGTCTGGACTTCACAAACTCTATCAGTGATTGTCTGGAAAAGTCTTTATTTCTCCCTCATATAAGAAGCTTAGTTTTGCAGGATAAAGAATTCTGTGTTGGCCATTATTTTGTTTTGGAAGACTGAGGATGGGTCCCCAGTCCCTTCTGGCTTGTAATGTTTCAGTTGAGAAATCTGCAGTTAATCTGATAGGTTTCCCTTTGTAGGTTACCTGCTGTTTTTGCCTTACTGCTCGATGGAGTGCCTCTTTCATGTTTACTTTGGCCAGCCTAATAATTATGTGGTGTGGTGAATGCCTTTTCACATTGAATCTCCCAGGAGTCCTGTGTGCTTCTTGTACTTAGATGTCGAGGTTTCTGGCTAGGCCATGGAAATTTTCCTCTATTATTCCTTCAAATAGATTTTCCAGCCCATGCAAATTTTCTTCCTCGCCCACAGGGATGCCTATGATCCTTATATTTGTCATCTTTACATAATCCCACGTTTCTTGTATGCTTTGTTCATGCTTCTTGTTTTTGTGTTCTTTCTCTTTGACTGATTTATTTAGAGCATAGGAGTTATCTTCCACTCTGAGATTCTTTCCTCTGCGTGATCCAGCCTACTCTTAAAGCTTTCCACTGTGTTTTGTAGATCCTTGAATGCCTCTTTCATTTCTAGAATTTCTATTTGATTTTTCCGTAATACTTCTATTTCTTTAGAAAATTTTTCATTCATTTCTTGCATTTTTCTTAAGGTTTCTTTGTGCTGGGATTCAATTTTCTCTTGAATTTCTTTGAACTTTCTTACAATCCATAAACGAAATTCCTTTTCTGTCATTCTACCCATTTCATTTGAGTTGGTATCCATTGCTGAGGAACTGATGGTTTCTTTTGTGGGTGACTTTTCTCTCTGATTTTTCGTGGTTCCTGAGTTCTTTTGGTGATTCTTTCTCATCTGGCCTCTTGGTCGAGAGCTGGGGGTATTATGACTAGTTTATGGCCCTGTCTCCAAGCCCCCAAGGCATGTTCCTTGGCAGAGTCAGGGAGAAGAGTACTGGTCTGTATTGCCTTAGGTGTATTTTAGCAAGTTTGGTGGACCTCTTGGGTTACTTCTGACTTGTTGTCTTCACCTCTTCCTGGTAGAGTGTAGTGAGTTTGTTTTCCCAGCTTGAACTCCAAGCTGGTGGATTGTACTTGAGGGTATGAATCCACTGCTCCCTAATAGCTTGAGACAGAAGGCAATATTTTTAGCTGTGGGGTTGTTCTCACCGTCGTTGATTATAGTTTGTGTGGAGTAGCCAGTCACCTAGGTATTCTGTTGTACCCGTGGCAGGCTCTGGTCCCCCAGGTGGGGTATATGAATGCCCCAAGCTTTGGGAGGGGCCTTGTAGCTCCCAGGGGTTACTTTGACCCTGCTCCTCCTGAGGTGTGGGTAGAAACACAATTGCTTGTGGCTGCAGTATGAGAACTGGATTGGGAACATTCTACACAGCTCAGAGGTTGCTTATCTGGCCACTAGGGAGGGCCGCTGCTGTGGATTTCGGAGCTCTCTGTCTCTGGGCTTGGAGGGCTGTTTCTGATGGGAGGGGCCAGCTGTTGGGATTGCTGAGGTCTCTAGCAGGTTTTTTCTTCCCTATCCACAAGCTTGGGCACTTTCCCCTCCAGACCACTTGTGGGCTCTCGAGTTTTCCCACAGTTCGTGTGTCTGGCCCTCTGATGTGCATCTCCATGTGTCACTGGCTGGTAGGGGGATCTCCAATTGTGCACCCCTTTTCCACCACTAGACTCCAAGGTGAGGCAGGTGGGTGTCTCTATCCCCGGATGTCTCTACCAGGGGGATGTTTCCACCAGGGGGAATAATGGCTGCTGGAGGCACTCTTGGATCGAATGAAATTCCCTAATGAAGTGGGCAGGGTTGGGGGAGCTGCTCTTGTTCAGCCTGTGGCACTTGAGGCATTCAGTTGCCATGAGAACCGGTACTCATACAAAATGAGTCACTATGACCAGCAACCTTCAAAATGACCAATCTCTGGGGTAGAGGAGGGCTGGGACCTGAAGAGCAGGCACCAGGACCAGCACGTAGTTGGCACATAGGAGGCCAGAGCTGGGCAAGCAGGACCAGATGGATGGGCTGCAAACTGTTTCCAATACACAAAGGTCCTATGGATACAGTTCAGGGATCTTGTCCCATCTGGAACCCACGGATGCAGCTGTCCATGACCACCAAGGGCATAGCCTGTTGTGCCCAGGCCAAAGAGCCCCTAGGCCAGGGGTGGGGTGAAGCTAGAGACCTATTTAACAGTCAGCTCCAGGCAGGAGACCTTAAAGATGGCTGCAAGCTGCCAGTCTGGCGCCCAGCAGGGCTCAGATTGCGCCCATGAATACAGCTCTTCTGAACCAGTCTGGGTCCCATGGAGGCAATTGCCAGCAGCCCCTAAGGGCATATCCCGTTGCTCTTTATTCAACTCCTGTGCCCAGGTCCCGCTGACATCCCGTGGTGAGGTGCCCGCCTGCAGATTCCTGCGTACTGTCCTGGGAAGCTATATCTCAGCCCAATCCCTACCCGGCCCTGAGCAGTCCCTGTATCATGCAGCTGAGAATTCCATATGGCTCTCACACTTGCTTCCTCTCCACAGATCCTGCTGTCTCAAGCAACAGCTTTGCACCAACTCTGGGCTTGTCCCTGACTGAGTGGATGGGAAGTCTGTGGGGAAGGTTAGTGACTACTTGTAGGTCAGGTCGCATTGTGCTAACCTGGCGAGTGCATCCTTCCCATGCTCTGGCCTCTTTTGTATTCCCTGCGCTCTCTGATATTTGTGATTTTATCCCCCAGTCACCTGTTTTCTTGGGCTGAGTGTCCCACAATATTTCTCTGTAAATTCACAATGCTGTTTTAAGACTGACTGATCAGCAGGCAGGCAGCCAATGGCATTTTTCACCTCCTTCCCTGGGAGCAGTGAGGTGGAAGGACTCTATCAGACCGACATTTTTTTTTTGGAGGCAGTTCTTGATTTGGTATTGTGCAGACAGAGTTTAATTCTCTGTCTCAGTATTTCTTTCTCTCTCTCTCTGATAATGGTATCAAATATAGGTGAGGCAGAACAATTGGTACAAGTTAATAAAACATCATTATTTCTGATCCAAGCAACTTTCCAACTGCTTTTTGGCAGTTTTGGGATAAACTTATGCTTTTTATTCTATTGTTTACTTTAGTCATGACAACCAATAAACTATACGTCAAGGAATGATTTCATAAGGCATCTCACTCTAAAGTACCCTTGGTTAGAAACAGTGATCTTTAGACCGAAAGGTCAAAGCAGGTAATCTCATTTCCTCTACTTTCCCAATATTTGTTCTTGAAGTTGTATTTTGTCAGGAAAACACTGCCTTTCATCTCAGTTTATGTTAAAAGCAACAATTCCTGGATTCGTGTGCACTCTTCATTTGTTGTTAAGTCCCAGAGAGTGTCCAGTAATTCTGGCTTTAGCCAAAGTAAAGGAGCACAGTAGAATTCACCAGGGAGATCTGGTGGGGCTCAGAAATGCAGAAGGTGGTGGACATGTGGCAGCAATTGGGTCTGATGGGACTTGTAAGGGGGTTAAGGGGTGGAGGCATCTGCATGAATGTGTGACTGGCATGGGAGAGCACACTCTCTACCCAAATGTCTCTGTCACCTCTGTTGAACCCTCTAAACCATGTTTCCTAATTTTTAATATTCACAGCTTCAATTTATAGATGTCAAGTTTGAGAAATAATGCAAATTTGTGATCTAATATTAGGTGTTTAATGCTGAATAGGTGAATTTATTTATGCATATAACACTAAGTAAAACTTGACTAATTCAAATTTGTTGTATAGACTCTTTGACAGCTCATGGGGGTTGGATTAAAGTTTTTGATGGTGTTGTCACCCCTTTTTAAAAACCTCTAGAGTCTAAACAATGATGTTAATGATATACATAAAATTAAAGAAGGATATTATAGACACTTATGAAGAAAAACTTCAACTACTTTCAAGAAAGTCAGAAAAAAAGGATTTATGTATGTATGTCTGGTGTATGTATTTTTAAATATCTTCAACAATGTCCCTTCAACCAAATCCCTGGGAATTCCACTGGATAATTCTTTATTAACCTAGTTTAATTAATAAATATCAAATAAAATTGCATATTTAAGCAATAAAACTATTCAAACTATTCAATGATGCAGTTTTTCATTTTATCCAAATTGAGGGAAAGATAATAAGAGATATTTACATTATAACACTTAAAATGTATAACAATGGCACTGATCAAATGATGAAGACTATAGAAAGTCTGTCAGTTATCCAATAAAATTTTATATTTTAACATCTCTCCAGGTGGCCCTCCTGCAGTGGAAGGACCTGGAGCCTGCTGCCACACTTGGAGAGAAGGGTAGAAGGGAGAATATTGCCCCCCTCTCTAGGCTTCTGGCCCTCCAGGGGCCCTTCCTTATTAGACTGGGAATGATGAGTATGGCTTAAGATGAAGATAACCACTTTTAAAATAAAAACCAGGAAGTGATGTTAGCAAGATGACAAAATAAGACCTTCCAACACTCACTCTCTCACAGAAACATCATGAATAACTGTCCATGCATGAAAGTACCTTCACAAGAGCTAAGGAGTCCAAGGGAGAGATTATAGCACATGGGTGTAACACGGAAATAAGAAAAGAGGCATTAAAGAGGGCAGGAAAGACAGTTTCACATTACCCTTGTCACCTTTCCCCAAAGCTCACTCAGTGCAGTGCAGAGATACCCTCTATGTGAGGGAAGAAATGAAGTGAGCACCCAACTTTGCTGTAGACACCAGCCTGGTGATGTCTGGCATCAGGCTGGCCTTCATAGCCCCAGGCTTCAGACCTACCCCAGAGTAAGGCCAGAACCCATAGAACAAGCCTCCAGGACCACCTAGCATTGGGTGGCCCCTGAAGCCCTAGACTTTAGGCCCACCCTGGAGCCAGGCTGGCCTCAGCGGATCCAGGTTCCAGGCTGGTACTCATAAACTCAGGCTCCACACATGCCCCAGTGCCAGGTTGGGCCCCATGGTTCAGGCTACATGCCAGCTCCCACAGACCCAGGGTCCAGGCCTGCCCCAGTACTAGGCTGGCCTCCACAAACTCAGGCTCTAGGCTCACCCCAGCACCAGCCCAGCCCTGAAGCCCCAGGCTCCTGGCTAGTCCCCAAAGACCCAGGCTTCAGGTCTGCCCAAGCCTCAGGCTGACTCCTGTAATCCCAGGCTTTGGGTTCAAATTTGCAGACTCAGGCTCCAAGCCTGTCCCATCCTCAGGCTAGCTTCCATGGACTTAGTACCAGGATCATCCCTGTGTACCCAGGGCCTAGTCCCATACCAGCAAAAGGCCAGCCCCTGTGGACTCAGGCCAAGGCCCATCCTAGTGAGAAGTCAGCTCTAGTGGACCCAGGCTTCAGGAAGGCCCCTGTAGACACAGGCTGCAGGCTGGTCTTCATTGACCCAGAAGGCCTGTTTTCAGTGGACCCCAGTGCTAGGCTAGCCCCCATGGACCTAGCATCCAGGCCCACTCCCATAGACCCCGGTACTGAGCTGGCCCTTGTGGATCCTGGCAACAGGCTCTTCTACTTGATAACCCAGGCACTGACTAGGCTGCCCAAGGCCCCTACCAGATGACTTACCCAGAATCTCTTGACAGACTGGTAAAGAGCTTTCCCTGCTAAAACAAATCTCTAAATACTGGAACAGGTGCCTACCTCTTCAAATGTGCAGACACAAATAATCAGGGAAACATGACACCACTAAAAGACCAAAATAAAGCATCAGGACCTAACCCTAAAGAAATAGGTATCTACAAACTGTCTGACAAAGAATTCAAAATAATCCCTTAATCAAGCTCAGTGAGCTAGGAAAGAACACAGACAACTAAAAGAAATCAGGGAAAGAATACATAAATAAAATGAAAAGTTCAACAAAGAAATAGAAACCTAAAAAGAACCAAACAGAAATTCTGGACCTGAAGGACACAATGATAAAATTGAAAAATTCCATAGAGAGCTTCAACAGCAGACTCAATCAAGTAGAAGAAAGGATTAGTGAGCTTGAAGACAGTTCATTTGAAACTGTCCAATCAGAGGAACAGAAATTTAAAAAATAATGAAAAAGAGTGAATAAAAGCCTATGGGAATATGGAACACAATCAAGTAAATTAATATATGCACTATGAGTATCCCAGAAGGAACAAAGAGAGCAAAAGTGGCAGAAAGTTTATTTAAAGAAATAAGAACAGAAAATCTCCCAACTCTGGAGAAGAAAATTAACATCTAGAACCATAAATCCCAAAGAATTCCAAATAGTTAACTATAAAGAGATGTTCACCAAGACATATTAAATCTTCAAAATTAAAGAAAAAGAGAATTTTGAAAGCAGTAAGTGAAAAGCAATTTGTCACATACAAGGGAAGCTCTATAAGACTATGGGCAGATTTCTCAGCAGAAATCTTGCAGGCCAGGAGAAAGTGGGATGGTATATTTGAAGTGCTGAAAGAAAACAACTGTCAACCAAAATACTATACCCAGCAAGTCTGTCCTTCATAAATGGAGACATAAATACTTTCCCAGACAGGCTGGGTGGGCGTGGTGGCTCATGCCTATAATCCTAACACTTTGGGAGGCTGAGGTGAGGGGATCACTTGAGGCCAGGAGTTTGAGAAGAGGCTGAGCAACATAGTGAGACACTGTCTCTACAAAAAATTTTAAAAACTTAGCCAGGTGTGGTGGCACATGCCTGTAGTCCTAGCTACTTGGGAGGCTGAGGCAGGAGGATTGCATGAGCCCAGGAATTTGTGGTTGTAGTGAGCTGTGATGATGTCACTGCACACTAGCCTGGACAAAAGAGTGAGACCCTGTCTCGAAAAAAAAAAAAAAAACAAAACAGTTGCTACTATGGTTACAATGGTTAGGTCATAATAATTTGCTTCCAGGGAATAGAGTCAGGAGATATAATTTGAAGATCCAAAGGACAAAATAATATAGGACATAAATAGATCACTGACTTAGACCTATTTAGCTTAAATCTGAAAGGAAGAAAAAAACACATAGAAAGAAAAAAAAAAAAAACATTCCCAGTCAACCAAAAGCTGTGAGAATTCATCACCACTAGACCCGCCTTATAAGAAATGTAAAAAAAGGATGCAACTAACAACATGAAAATATATGAAAGTATAAAATTTACTGTAAAGGTAAGAATATAGTTAAATTCAGAATGCTCTAATAATGTAATGGTGGTGTATAAATCACTTTCAACTCTTGTATAAAAGTCAAAAGGCATAAGTATTAAAAGTAACTATAGTCATAATTTGTTAATGGAGACACAATATGTAAAAGATGTAAATTGTGACATTAATAACATAGGATGTGGGGGAAGAGAAGTTAAAGTATAGAGTTTTAGTATGTGGTCAAAATTATCATCAGCTTAAAATAGATGGTTATAACTATAAGATGTTTTATATAAGCCCTATGGTAACCACAAAAAAAAAAAAACCTGTAGTACATGCATGTAAGATAAAGAGAAAGGAATCAAAGCATATAACTACAAAAAATAAATCACAAAGGAAGGCAGCAAAAAGGAAGAATGGAACAAAGGAGCTACAAAATATCAGTAGTAAGTCCTTACTTATCAATAATTACTTTAAATGTAAATGATTTAAATTCCCCAGTCAAAAGATATAGAGTGGCTGAATGGATAAAAAGCCAAGATCCAACTATTTGCTATATTCAAGAGACTCACTTTAGCCTTAAGGACACATATAGGCTAAAAGTGAAGGGATACAAAAAGAGATTCCATGCTAATGGTAACCAAAAGAGAGCAGGGATGGCTATACCTTATCAAACTAAAGAGACTTTAAGTCAAAAATTGTCACAAGAGACAAATAAGGTCATAATATAATGAAATAAAAGTCAATTAATCAAGAGGATATAGCAATTATACATATATATGCACCCAACATTGGAACACCTAAATATGTAAAGCAAATATTAACAGAAATGAAGTGAGAAATAGACAGCAATACAATAATAGTAGGAAACTCTAATAACCCACTTTTGACAATGGATAGACCATCCAGACAGAAAATCAATAAGAAAACAGAGGATTTGAGCCACACTATGGATCAAATGGACCTAATAGAAATATACAGACGATTTTATCCAATAGCAACAAATATACATTCTTCTCAAGCACACCCAGAATGTTCTCCAGGATAAATCATATGTTAAGCCACAAACCAAATTTAAGATGACTGAAGTAATATTAAGTATGTTTTTTGTGGTAATGGCATGAAACTAGGAATCAATAGCAAAAGGAAAATTGGAATATTTACAAATATGTGAAAAATAAATGGCACACTCTTGAACAACAAATGGGTCAAGAAGAAATCAAAAGAGACATGAAAAAATCTTGAAACAAATGGAAATGGAAATATAACATACCAAAACTATGGGATGCAGCAAAAACAACTCAAAAAGGGAAGTTTGTGGTGACAAACTCCTACATTAAGAAAAAAGAAAGATCTCAAATAAACAAACTAACTTTATACCTCAAGAAACTAGAAAAAGAAGAACAAATTATGCCCAAAGTTAGTAGAAGGAAGAAGATGATAAAGATCAGAGAAGAAATAAATAAAATAGACACAAGAAAAACAATAGAAAAGATCAATGAAACTCAGAGTTGCCTTTTCAAAAAGGTAAACAAAATTGGCAAGTATTTAGCTAGACTAAGGAAAAAACAAGAAGACTCAAATAAATAAAATGATAAATGAAAGAGGAGACTTGCATCTGATACCACAGAAACACAAAGGACAAGAGACTACTATGGACAATTTTGAGCTAAAAGAAATGGACAAATTCCTAGGCCCATGCCACTGACTAAGACCAAATCATGAAGAAATTAAAAAAAAAAACTGAACTGACCAATAATTAGTAAGGAAATTGAATCAGTTATCAAAAACTTCCCAACAAAGAAAAGCCCAGGACCTGATGGCTTAACTGCTGAATTTTACTAAAAATTTAAAAAATTGACATGAATATTTTTCAAAATTTTCCAAAAAATTAAAGAGGAGGGAACACTTCCCAACTCATTTTATGAGGTACACATTACCCTGATACCAAAGCCAGAGAAGGACACTACAAAAAAAAGAAAATTATAGGCCAATATCCCTGATGAACATAGCTGTAAAAATCCTCAGCAAAATATTTAATACTAACAAACTGAATTAAACAGCATATTAAAAGGATCATACATTGTGATCAAGTGAGATTTATCCCAGGGATGCAAGAATGGTTCAACATATGTAAATCAATAAATAAGATACACCACATTAACAGAATAAAATATAAAAATCATATGACTCTTTCAGTAGATGCAAAAAAAAAAAAAGCATTTGACAAAATTCAATATCTGTTCATAACAAAAAATCTCAACAAATTAGGTACAGAAGGAATGTACCTCAACATAATAAAGGCCATCTATGATAAGGCCATAGCTAACATCATACTTAATGGTGACTCTAAGATCAGGAACAAAACAAAAATACACTCTTTTGCCAGTTCTATTTATCACAACATTAGAAGTGCTTGCCAGAGTAATTAGGCAAGAGAAAAGAAATAAAGGCATCCAAATTAGAAAGAAGGAAGTAAAAATTGATTCTGTTTTCAGATGAAGCGTTCTTTTATACATTAAAAAAAACCCTGAAGACTCCACCAAAAAACTGTTAGAACTATTAAACAAATTCAGTAAAGTTGCAAGATACAAAAAAAAATCCAAAAATCAGCTGCATTTCTATACATTAACAATGAACTACCTGAAAATGAAATCAAGAAAAAAATTCCACTAACAATAGCCTCAAAAAGAAAAAAATACTTAGGAATAAATTTAACCAAGGAGGTAAAAGACCTGTACACTAAAAATTATAAAACACTGATAAAAGAGATTGAATAAGTCACAAATAAATGAAAAGATAGCCTATGTTCATGAATTGGAAGAATTAATATTGTTAAAATATCCATACTACCCAAAGCAATCTACAGATTCAATGTAATCCCTATCAAAATTTCATGACATTTGGAATTTTTCCATACTTTTCACTGAAATAGAAAAAAAACCCTAAAATTCATATGGGATCCCAAAACACTCCAAATAGCCAAAGCAATATTGAGGGGAAAAAAACAAAGCTGGAAGGATCATATTACCATGTCTCAAAATCTACTACAACATAACAACAGGATACTGCATAAAAAACAGACATATAGACTAATGAAACAAAATAAAGAGCCCAGAAATAAATCTACACATTTATGATGAACTGATCTTAACAAAGGTGGCAAAAACACACATGAGGAAAAGATAGTCTCTTCAATAAATGGTGTTGGGAAAACTATATACCCACCTGTAGATGAATGAGATTAGGCCTTATCTCACACCATGTACAAGAACCAACTCAAAATAGGTTAAAGACTTAAATGTAAGACCTGGATCTGTAAAACCACTAAAAGAAAACATATGAAAAAACTTCTGACATTGGTCTGGGCAATGACTTTTTGAACGTAACACCAAAAGCACAGGCAACAACAGCAAAAATAGACAAAGAGATCGCATCAAACTAAAAAAGCTTCTGCACAGCAAAAGAAATAACTGAGCATAGAGACAACCTATAGAATGGGAGAAAGTATTTGCAAACCATACATCTGATAAGGGGTTAATATCCAAAATACGTAAGAAACCCAAACAACTGAATAGCAAGAAAACAATCCTATTAAAAATGAACTAAGGACCTGAATAGACATTTCCCAAAAGAAGACATACAAATGGCCAAAAAGTTCATGAAAAAATGTTCAACATCACTAATCCTCCGGGAAACGCGAATTAAAACCACAGTCGGCTATCACTTCACACCTGTTTGAATGGCTATTATCAAAAAGACGAAAGATAAGTGTTAGCGAGGATGTGGAGCAGAGGGAACCCTTGCACGCTGTTGGTGGAAATGTAAATTAGGACAGTCATATGGAAAACAATATGGAGGCCACCCAAAAGATTAAAAATAGAACTACCATATACTCCAACGGTCCTACTTCTGGGTATATATTCAAAGGAAATGAAATCAATATGTCAAAAAGATATATGCATTCATATGTTTATTGCAGCATTATTCACAATAACCAAGAGATGGAATTAACCTAAGTGTCCACTGATGAATGAACAGACAAAAATATACATATATCAAAACAGGTTGTACACCATAAATATATACAATTTTTATTTGTCAGTTACACCTCAATAAAGCCAAGGGCAAAAAAGAGAAAATGCCTCCATTACCCATTGGAGAGAGTAGGTCACCTAGTGCTCTGGCTCCAAAGAGGGAAAAACTACTCTACAGGACTAGCTGTGAGGACTAGATTGTTGGGGGGGGGGGGGCGGTGTGGGAGAGTTGAGAACACAGCATCCAGGTGGGGACTATTTAGGGATTAGGCAGCTCCTCCTTTGACTGCAAAGCTTCAATGGTTTCTAGATTCATTAAATGTTTGGGGAGAATGGTATTCCGTTTGTTTATTTTTGGAAACCAGTAAACAGGGTTTTGGGAGTGGATTTACACAGGTGGAACAGAGATCCAAGCACAGATGTGGGAGCTGGACCCATGAGAAGCTAGTGAAGAAGGTAGCCCTTAGGATTTCACATGATCCAATTTTGGACAAAACAACAAATTTTTGTCAGTGGTAATGACTCCAGTCTTAGGATGAAGCAAAAATGTGAAAGATACAGCAGAGGATGAAAACAATATTGGATCCTGGGTAACTTCATTGAGCCACTAGGTCAAACATTTCTTGAAAACTTCTCTACTTTAGACTTTCAAGTTTTATAAAACAATATAATCCCTTTATTGTATAACTCAACTGCAATAGGATTGTCTGCTATTTGCAATAGAAACATCCTAATTGATAGAAGTAATAAAAACAGTATTATTACCATATATACGGGTCATACTCTTTAGATCTTAGGTGTAAAAATAAGTTAATGACATTTATTTTTAAAAAAGCTTTGAATAAGCAAATCTAAGTTGTAAAACAGCCCACTTACTTAGTAGTATTTTACTTGTAGGATAGATGCTGACTCACTTGATGTGGAATAGTTTTTAATGTTTTACCTACCTTTTACAAAAGGATATTTAAACATTAAAAAGTATAAAAAATTTACCATCTTGGCAATGTGTTTCGGTCTCAACTCCAAAGTTATGTTTATATATTCACAGTTTTAAAAAATTACTGATAAAGCATGATCAATGTAGTCTGGGAAAACTTAAATTAACTTTCCTCTCTGCAAAAAGCAAATTTATTTCAGAATTATTCATAATTGTTCATAATCCTGAGGTGCTTAAGGGATGCAAACTGAATTCTTTTTTTCCTGTACCTTTAGTAATAACTCAGATTTTTAAAACTTCAGGGATGAAAATATTTCAACTAACCAAATAGTTATTAAGCTGAGAACATAGATAAAAAGCTTATCATTTCAAGTATAGCAATTTAATTACAAACCATTTGGACATTAGTGAGCTAGTAATATTATTCTGTACGACTGAAAAAGCATAACACAAGTTGTCATGAAACAAGTTCAGAATATCACTGCTTTTCATGCAAACCCATCATTCTTGTCCCTTTGATATTTTCACCTCTAAACAGGAGGGGCAGTTGGGAATCTGAGCCTACATCCATTTTCCCTTCAGCAACTTTCATTAACCTTTAAGGTCCTTTTTCCTGTTTACTGAAGAACTGTGACTTGTCCTATTGAAATATTTCTCTTGCAACATGTCTGTGTTACCGCCCATAGCCTGAGAAATGTGCTGTAAGAGAGAAGAAATGGATAGGGAGAAGTTGACATATATGTGCATTCTGTTTTCTCTACTCAGTGAACATCTGTTGATAGAACACAGGTACGTATTTCTCTGTATATATGCAGAAGGGTATGTTCAGGAAGCTGTGAGCCAGCCAGACAGTTCTAGAAGGAACTGTACCAGACCAGGGGAGCTTATCAGCCCCACTGGTCACAAACAAGAACTAGATAGAAAGAGGATCCACAGGCATTACTACAAGGAGATGGGTAGCCCAGGGGGCATCTGACTGTGCTGACGCTATGTAAAGTCTCTAGGTGACTCTCCTAAGTATAATGAGATGATAATAAGGCATGATGAAGGAAATAGGAAAACCAAGATAGGACATTTTGTGACCAAGACTTGAGGGACATAGGGATGGAAAGAGGAAGCATTAGGGGGAAGTTTGGAGGACCTGCAGGGGAGGGAAGAGGAAGGGGAGGAGCCAGACTCCTCACCATGTCGTTGAGACTTAGCCAGGCTCCAGCGGATTAGTAGGTCTCCTTGAGGCAAGAGCGTTTGAGTGGGAGTCATGTGAAAGGAGGTTCTGCTACCCTGACTCTGCTCCTGTAGGAAAGACTGCTGCCAAAGGTGGTTTAGCTGAGAATGGGCAGACCAATCCGAGTTTGTGCAGGACTTTCCCAGCTTTAGCACTGAAAGTCTTGGGAAACTCCTCAGTGGTTGGTCACCCTAGAACTCTGTGGGATTTGATTCAAAGCTGGTGATTAGGGACCTTGCAGGAAGTGGTGCTCTCTTGGACACAATATTATTGGCCAGGGCAGGTCAAAGGACAATCAGTGGAAGGAAATCTGAAAAGCATGGTTTACATAGTTTATTTATTTTTCTCTTCATTTTAATTTTGATTCCAGTTTCCCTCGGTCCAGGGAAAGAAGGACAAAGTCATTACTCTTGATGTTCCAGATCATACTTCCAATCTTCCTCCAGGGTGGGTAAGGTATTGGAGACCAATAGACCAACAGACCTGTGTTCTGGGTTCCGGGAAAAGAGAGAGAGGAATTAGGACCACGAGGCACAGGGAGTGGAAGTGGATGCCTGGTTATGGAGTAGGTTTCTTCTCCTCCCACCTCTGCCACAGCCAGAAGCTGGCTGTTTGTTTGCCTTTACTCATTTTCCTGACAGGAAGCAAAGCACATGCTATACTTCTTGTTGGATGAAGTCATCACTATTTGAAAATAAATATGGAAGAGGGAATCAAATTATGTGAAAAAAATATTCCACTGATTTCAACTCAAAATATGTGTACACATTGGAAAGACACCTGTGGGAAATAAATAAAGAGATAAAATAGTGTCATGGAACAAAGCAGAGTAATATTAATCTTTAGGAGCAGGTGCCTTTCCTTTTTTAGGAATTAGAAAATTTAAAAATCACACTTTTTTTACTATAGAAAAGGCTTTCCAACACATGGGCAAGCACCTGCTGATGGATATAGTGCTGAGGAGGTAAAAAACATCTGGAGAATTGTCAGTAAGAAGCCACACAGGTATGATGGAGCAAGGGAAATGGGGTGGAGCAGGACATAGAAGGGGCAATTTACCTTTTTATTTATTTTTATTTAAAAAAAATTTTTTTAGAGATGGGGTCTGACTATGTTGCTCATGCTGGTCTCGAACTCCTGGCCTCAAGCAATCTTCCCACCTCAGCCTCCCAAAGTGCTGGGATTATAGGCATGAGCCACTGCACCCAGCCACAGTTTATCTTTGAAACTGCTTTGGTGGCTTCAAATTCTTCATTGGGACATTTAATAGTTTTTCCTTGAAAGAAGAGTTCATGGTCAAATAAGTTTGGAAAACAATGTCTCCCTCAGCTCCCCTTTCAGTATGTACTTTAGCATGTCAAACTGCTTAAATTTATTTAACTATTTCCAAAATTATTTAAACTGGTAATCTTATTTTAAATTGAGAAACAATTATTATCATATCAGGGAAATATTGACCCACAAAACCCACTTTCAGAAATACTGTCTCAGAAGGTTTATTTCTAGAATAATCCTAGAGAAAAATCTGAGAGAGGAATTTCCTTGAAATTCTTTTACAGGTCAATGACATCTTCATTGGTGGCCTTCCAAAATGGAACCTTACCCCAACCCCACCCAAATCAGAGATAGATAACCAGTGTAACCAACTTCGCTCAGGAAATTTGCTCCCTCCACTAAAACTTTGTTATTGGAATACCTGGTTTTTCAGAAAAGAAGCATTGTCTTAGTTCATTGGAGCTCTGCATGCTTGAATCTTTGTGAGTTCTCTCACTGAGCAAACATTTTAAATCCAAAATCTAAAGAGAAAAAAATCTTTTAGAAATGTTGTAAACAAGAAAAGGGTTAAAAAGGCAAATAGCATTGCAGTGGCTATTTCAAGGTCTGGGTGATATTTCAGTTAAAAAAGAGACTTTAATCACTCAAGACAGTTGTTAAAATTCTTTCTAAAATTTGGATGGAAGAAAAAAATAAGGATTATCATGTTGAATAAGGACCCATTGGGGAAAGATTGCTATTTACTTGGGGAAATGGTTGAACTAGTAAAATACAAATGTAGTTCCCACCCGAACACTACCCTTACAATTCTAAACCTGTTGAAAGGGTGAAACATAGGAAAATTACTGTATAAATATTTTATAACCAGAGAACATTTTAGCTGAGCAGCCTAAACATAGCCTTTTAAGTTAGAGGCAATAGCCTCTCATTTTCGTATGATATAAATAGGCCATCCATCATTATCTGAGAAAGTTTTTTGCACTTAAAAAAAAAAGCTTTGTTCAGATGAAACAGCAGGCACTGATTAATAATAATTAGAAAAAAGATATATTATCTTTTAAGAATTATTCTGAAGACTTGTCTTGACAGAATTATCCTAAGATATATGAATCTTTGAAAAGATTTGCTATCACTTGACCAAAGTCTTCTAGAAAAGCAATTTCTCTCTGTTATGAGACATAGGAAGAAGAGTAGATATGTTGGCCTTGGATGAACCTATATATTCTTTCTGGAATTGCCATGTCCATACACAGGACCATGCCCAGGAAAATTTGTGAATGGTCAGTTTTTCTTGGGGATTTCCACAGCCCCCAAGAATATTTCCCCTCCCCATCTTCTTATCTCCATGGGAGCCCTTTTGTTCCTGGGCTGCCAAGAGCCCCTTCTTGGGTACCCTACGCTGGCCTGCTTATATAATGCACCTTTCCTGTGTCTTATTGAAATTTTAAATCTTACCCTCCTACCTTGTTCACAAGAGCAAAACAGTGGAAACAACTTAAATGGGAAATCGTAAGAAAAATTTAAAAATAGATTCTGATGAAATATTAATCAATAATTAAATGGTGATTCTGATCACTAAAGAAATACTAAGGGAAAAAATAAGATATAAATTCTGTGTATTATGTAATCCAAATATATATATATACATACACATTCTACAAAAATGTGTGTGAAGCTACGTATATACACACATACATATATGTATACACTACATAAGTACTTTCTATCTAAACATGTATCTGTACATACGTGCACATGCTAAAATGTAAATAGCACTTATCTCTGTATAATTCCAGTTTATTCTTGTCTTTATATGTTTTATTTATTCTAAATTTCCTACAATGAATGTGTATTACTTTTTTAATAAGAAAAAATAAAAATTGTTTAAAATAATAGAACTACTTCTCTATGGTTGATCTCTTTGGATCCCTGGTTTTTGCTAGAGGAACTGAATTTATCTGTGCAATTATGTTAACATCTGTCATACAGATCTTGAATTTTTGTCAAGTCTAAGAGTAGACTTGCCCCTCTGCTGATGGGCTCTGTGGCCTTGGACGAGTTCCCTGGCCTCTTGAGCCTCTGTTCCCTCATCTACAAAAGAAGAGGTTTGAATAAGAAAACCCTGGAAGCTCCTCTCTGGGTCTGTGAGTCTGTGGCTGTGACTCCACTGAGTAAGGTATGGTCACTTTAAGAGGCTTGTGCATTGATCCCAAGAAATAAAATTTAAATAATAAACACTTTTGTAACATAATTGGCAGTTTTGTGTAAGAAGAATTTATGTAGGCTCTTCCATATTTATTACTCTAGAACAATGGGTCTCAACCTTTGTGTGAATCAGAATCACCTGGAAGCTTGTTAGACTACAGACAGCTCATTGCAACCCAGGAGTTTCTTGTTCAGTGGGTTTGGGGTGGGACTAGAGAAACTCAGTTTGAGTTTCTAACCAAGTTACCAGATGATGTTGATGGTCTGGAGGAAGCTACCAAAGAAAATATCCTGGTTGGGGGAAGGCATCTCCAATATCTGTAAGTGTTTTAGATTTCTTTTTATTCTTTTCCTTTCTAGAATTCTAAGAAAAGTGTTCTGAGTGTTACTCAAGGATATCTTCAAGGACATTTTTATTTGAAAATAAATTTATTTGGGAATAATGAAAACACTATTCCTCTGGATGCTCTAGGTAGGAACAAAGGACGGGATTAATGACAGGCTCAGGGCTGGGGATGGAACAGGGAAGAGAAAGTTGTGGTTTCAGTAGCTGGCATCCACCGCACATAGTCATCATATAGTTTCTTTGACTAATGAATTAGACAAGAAAGTGAGATAGCTTTCTCCGAGGTGTATGTTTAACCTAAGCACCAGGATGGTTTCAGGGTGTCACAGTTACTTGATGGGTCCCTGGGTAAGCCCTCACAGACATTTCCTCTTTCTTGTTACTTAACTTACAAAATCCATGGCAGCCTATAGGTGTGTACATCAGAGTCAGCAAACTCAGACAGGGATGCTGACAAGGCAGCCTCCTCTGCCTGTGCAACTAGTTCTTATTCCAGAAATAAAGTACATATTGTCATTTCCCATATCATTGCAAAGACCACTTCCTTTGCCTGGAGTGACTCAGACTAAGCTACTTCTTTTTGTTCTAACAGCCCTTTGTAAGTGACTTTATCACAGTTCGATATAGTTTGCTATAGTTCAATCATATGTTCAATGTGCTGCTTCCTTCATGGGACTGCAAATATCTCCAGTGCAGAGCTGGTCTTGGATTTATCTCTGTATCTCCAGAACCTGATAAAGCATTTGGCAAGTATTTGCTGTTGAATATTCACAGACAAAATTTTATCTTTAATATAAATGAAGTGATCAATAAACAAGACCACAACTCAAAAGTAAGGGAAGTGTGGGAGATCAAATACCTTGTACTATCTTCCTGTCCAAACAAAGCATAACCACAAACTTCCTCCTGTCCCCAGGTGCTCTCAGCTCTCAGCCTCTCACTGTATCTCTGTGCTCCAATATCTGCCAATGCTCTTGTGGAGATTTCAGGAATCTACCTTGGACTTCTTACCTGACTTCTCCCCAGCAATCACTGAAAGGGATTTCCTTTTTTCCTTTCTCAGACAAAACAGAACCCCAATATTTTAAATGAATAAAATGCAGTATAAAGTACTTGGTGCTTAGAAAGAAGCTTGGATGTATTTCATGCTCTGTTCAATTTTATTCTTGCTTTTCAAAGAAAGAATGAGATGTTTCTCTCCATTTATCTATCTAGCTATTTAAACTAGCTATCATATTTGTTTGTATGTATAGAAGAGTGTCCATAATGGTGTTTACTTATTGTTAACTATGGATATTTTAGATGGTGGGATTCAAGTGATTTTTAAAACACTTTTCTTTATCCTGGTCAGTATGGATACTTTAAAAAATGAACATGTGTTATTTTTACAATTATCCCAAAATAATTAAAGAACCTACTGCCTCTATAAGTATTTAGAAGATACCATGCCTCATCTAATGTCAAATCATGGATTTATCTGCCCTGTTATTTAGAAGGCCCAAAACAAGGACACATGTACTCAAGTTACCAAACCCCATAGCTAAAACCTGACTTGTATTTATTTATAGCAATTTTGACTCTTAATATCCTACAGAGATGAACTTGGGTGCTTTTTCAATCTGCAGTACACAGAGCACTCTTTGGGGGAATGAATCTGATTCTAGTCCAGATAGATTAAGGAGGGAGGTATGTCAGGCAGCCAAGGTGGTTCTGTCTTTAGAATGAGTCAAAGCAATGTTGTTTGTCAAAGTTTCCCTCACAAAGGCATGTAGCCTCAGAGATAAAAAGTAGAGTACAAGGTGGTCATGAACTGATTGTTCTCCAGGTGAGATATGATAAAAGGTTGCTGTTTTAATGTGCTTGGTAAAGAATCTTCTTATTTTTGTGACTTTATGGGGTTTTGGTGCTTCTATAGGCTAGCTATGTTAGTTTTTATTGGGAACAGAAAAATAAAATGGAAGTTTTGGCTGAACTCTCAGGAGATACATATCAGATCAAAATATGAGCTGTGAGACAAAGCATCTTATAGGAATTTCCAAGTAAATATTCAAAAATTAGTTACATGATTCTAACACATCTCATCCACCTCAAGGATAAAAAAGAGTCAGTTGTTGGAGATCAAGGAGAATTTGTGAGGAGGATGTCATCAGATACCTAGACTGTAAGGGGAAAAAGTGTGTGTGTGTGTGTGTTTGTGTAGGTGCTTCCTGGCAGGCCAAGTCAAAAGAAAGGGGCTTCATCAGGAATCTCTGGGAGAATATGTGTCCCCTTAAGTTAGGAGGACACGCTAGACTGGTGTCTGACTCCTACCTAGAAAATATTCAGGGTAAGAGATGGACTGAGTCCCTGCTGTGGTCTCATTGAGCCCATGGGATGGAATAAAGGGCAGAAACTCTTTGGGCTCCCTTTGGGATAGTTGCAGAGTGCACCTACCTCAGGAAGTGAAGTCCCAGAGAAAACATCCTTTTGAGGTTTAAGTCATGGCCCATGGACAGCAGCTACCCTAGAACTAGGATTCAATCTATGCAATGGCCTGCTCCAAACCAGGGATGGCAGGCCAAAGGCAGGGTAAGAAAGCAGGTCAGTTGGGTTGCTAGTTTATAAGCCATGTTAAGACATACTTGAGATAAGTCAGAATTATGGCACCAGTTGCTTCTGGTTTCCATATGCAACCTCTTACATAATTGCTGAAACATTAATTGGTCTCACATCTGCTGAAGAAAGCAGTACCCTCAAGTAGCAATTAAAATAACAATAATCACAACATGGAACCCAGCAACCAATAAACAAAAACAGCTTGCTGAAGTTCACACATAACTAAATGCTGAACAAATTTAAGAAGTATCAGTTAGAAAGGACACCACATGGTTAGTTTGACCTGGGACACCTACATGTCATGGTTTAGCTTGTATGTGGGACTTTGGTGACTCATGTGGTTTGGTCCTAAACTCATTTCTCCACCCTACAGCCACAGGTCTTGTCCTGAAAACTGCATCCCACACTTTACTTGCTTCACAGAGAAAACACGAGATTGGGGCACTTTGTGTACAGACCTGTGAAATCAGAAAATAACAAGCATAAGCGCTATTTTATTTCAATCAATTTTGGTTAAAGTGTATAACTGAATTTGATAGACCCTTGGTACCAACTAGCAATTGTTCATAAAGAACCAGGAAAGAATGGGACTTGGTTAACACACGAGATTTGTGAAGATAAGACTTGAATCAGCCCTTACATCTTAGATGGATGAGATAAAAGGGACAAATATTTTTGCAACAGTTACCATAAAATTTAGGTTAAAAATAAACCTGTATCTTTCATCATAAAATTTAATATTTATCTCTGTTTGCTATGGAGGGTATTCAAATTTCCTAAAATATTCAGATGGTGATTTGAGTAGTTTCAAGGAATGTTGACTTGTAAGTTCCAGAATACATGTGTATAAAATCCAATTTATTAGAGTATTTGTTGCAGAAAACTATGTTTTGCACTTAAATTTGTAAACTATATTTTTCATGGGAGGTTGATTTACCAAAGGAGGTTGAGTGTTGGTGATAATTAACTGATGTTATTATTAATACAGCTTAAATTAACTCAGGAAAAAAAGCACTGTGTAGATTTTTCTTTAAAATTAGGAACATAGCTAAAGGCATAACTCCTCTTTGTAATATTTATTTACAATTAAAATAAAGAGTCTAACACATTAACTTTGAAACTCTGTGATACTCTCAATTTCTTTTCTATAGCTTATAGTAACTTTTACTCCTATTTATTTGACCAAGTCTACCTCCAGGGTAGGGGCAGTAACAGATCTGACCCTGAAACCCAGAGAATTTCGTTGACTCATTTGGGCCTCTTCACTTGTCTATTATTCAGAATTCTTTTTGTTGTAATGTATAGATATTTCAACTCAAAATGACTCAAGCAAAAGAACTTAGTTCCCACAACTGTAAAGTCTAGGCAATATGTCAGGCAAGATCCAGTGGTCAGAGGATGCCATCGGGATTGGCTCTTTCAGTCCTGGTTCTGCTTCATTTATGTTGGCTTCATTCTCAGGCAGCTTCTCCCCTCATTCTGGTCAGATGGCCACTAGCAGCTCTGGCTTTCATCTTAACAGTTCAGCAATCTCAGTGGGAAGAGTCCTGAAGCCGATGGTTTCAGTTTGGATCCACCCCAAACCAATCACTGTTTCAGAGGGATGCAGTGCTTCAATTGGCAAGGCCTGCGTTGCACCTCCCCACCCTGCCAACAAAAGGAGGGCCTACCAGTTAGACAGACCTAGAGAGTGATGTGCAGGGCTGGGGATGGAGAGGGTGTTTTGAGTAAGGAAAAGTTCTCCCTGGTATATGTACAGCCTCGTCAGGCCTGGCCCTCTTTTATTCCTTCTTTCCTGGAGTTTGTCAGTGTGCACCACACCATGCCCTCACACTATGCCCGGCCCCTATCTGCTCCATTTCTTCCTCATACCTAAGCCTTCCAGGCTTGTAACCCTAGCCCCACATGAGAGGTTGTATAGGACACTTTAAGAAACAACGGTACTCAGGCCCTCCCCAAGAGATTGTGATTCAATTGGTCTAAGGTAGAGCCCTGTCAGCTGTGTTCTGTAGGAGCTTCCTAGGTGGTTTGACTGTGCAGGCAGGGGTGAGAACTGCCACCTCAAGCTAAGCCTGATGCTGGGAAACACCTGTCCATGCATCACACAGAGGAAGATGAAGGGTTTAAGTGCTAACCTTCCCTGGAGATATTAACATTTTAACCAGATTCTACCCTTCCTTTCTGGGTGGAGTTTGCTATTCCTAAAGGAATAAAGCACTGATGGTGACATTTCAGTATTTACCAGGACAGAGGGAGCATTTGGAGAAGCATGGGGCTGTCTTCTTACTCCTGAAATAGTACCAGAAGCCGTCCCTTATTTTGTCCTTGCATATAGTTTACCCGATCTATAATTAACCTGGCTGAGATGAGCTACCAAATAGATGTTGTTCATTGATTTTCAGAATGAGAGATATTTTAAACTGTGGTCTATGCGTGTGTGTGTGTGTTTCCTTCATAAAAAAAATTCACTTAAAGAGGAAGAAATCTTCTGTACCATTAGCTTTTTATACTGATTCTTTTTGCATTTTCTGTCACAGGATTGAATTGTCACTGCTTGGCTCTCAAGAACTAAGTTGTATATTTTCTGCTGCATGAATCATTATAAACAACAGCTTTGGAAGGCACTCTAGGGCCAGTAATTATACTGATGAAACAGAAAGATTGTATTCCAAGTAAGGTTAATTTTAGCAGAAGTCAGATAAAAAATGTTGTCAACTAACAGCAAACATGTTGGCAATAGAGCCAAAATCACTGGTGGCAGTGGCTGGTTGTTTGGGCTGAACATTTCCCAGGGTCACCACAAAAAGCCAGACTGGACCTCCTGGCAGTCCCAAGTTGCTTAAAAGTTTGAAGCAACATACAGTGGAAAGAATTCTGAATTAGAAATATAACCAAGAATATAGAACGCAGACCATTTAAAGGGGTATGTGTGTGTGTGTGTGTGTGTGTGCGTGCATGTGTGTGTTGGGGGCGGGGAGAGGCTTATAAACCTAGGTAGTGGAGAAAGGACCCAAACTTAAAACATTTATTTCTCCATGGAATAAGCTATTCTGTGAAGAAAACCCTGAATAGAGAAAAAGAATGTTGCATCTTATTATGAAAGCAATTTAGATGTCTTTTAAAAAAATCCATGTTTAAATTTTGTTCAAAATTCTGTTTTCTGCAAAGAATACAGTTCCTTTAAGAAATCACATAGGCTCCTTGTAGCCAGTGTTTCAATTCAGTTTATAGAAATGAGAGTTACTGGATAATTAAGCAAGAGTCTTTCTGGAAGAAAAATTAAGGCTAAAAATGCAAAGGCAATTGGTGAAGAAGTCTGCCACTGAGAGAATTTTGGCATAAGCAGTTCTTTTAAAAAAGCATTACTTTAAAAATCCTCCCAACAAACTCACAGATTTCCTTTGGAGGATACAAGGGAAAAAAACTCATAAATATGATAAATACAGGGAAAGAATCAAGCATTTACTTTAATTTTCTTATAAGAAGTATACCTCAGAGTAATCAAGTCGTTGAGAAAGAGTAGTTCCTCCTTATAAAAGTGTTTTAACTAATTAAAAAGGAATGATAGAATTAAGAAATCACCATTTTACAACCCTTAGTAAATTAATAAATCTGTGAAATGACCATCGCTCGTTCCTAGCATCACATGAAAAAAGGCAACCAGGCATCGTGTACCTCCTAATGGATATATATAGCACCACCGGTCAAGCAGTCTTGCTAAAAAAGGGAAAACTATCTCTATCTATCTATCTATCTATCTATCTATCTATCTATCTATCTATCTATCTATCTATCTACTTATCTACCTACCTATCCATTAAACCTGAAAGTGATCAAGGCTCTAGATATTACTATCAATTTATAGGAAATAAAAGGGACAGGGGAACATGTTCAAAGACACCTTGAGGATTCAAATAGCACAAGTCAGACCGTGAGAAACTCCATAAGACAAACAACCTGGTTTCTTCACTAACAAAATTCAAGGAAAAAATATTAGATATAGTAGGAACCCATAGATTTTTTAAGACGTAAAGATTGTATTAACTAATTGTAATTATGTTTCTTGTTTGGATCCCAATTCCAAGAACGACAACAAAAATTTATAAGCCAATTGTGAAAATATGAGTACAGAATGGATATTTGATAATATTAAAGAATTATTGTTAATTTTTAAAAGGAAAGTCCATATTTTGGAGAAATATAGTGAAATATTTACAAACGAAATGCTCTAATGCTTTACCTCAGAATAATCTGATGTGGGTGGGGAAGTGGGAAGGAGTTCAGAAAAACAAAAAATTACCTGATAATTTTTGAAGCTATGGGGTGTGTGGGGTGTATGGGGGTACGTGCACATTCTGCCTACTTTAGTATGTGTAATGAGGAATCCGACTCTGTTTTTTGATGTTTGACTGCTGACAGCTTTTCAGCCTGGCTCTTCCCTCTTTCCTTTGTACCCTTCATCTGGACAAGCTGACAAGAAAGCCTAGTGTTCCCCCCTTTGGCACAGGTGGGACAGTCAAACCACACAGAGCCCTTCTCAAGCGCCATCCCCCACTTCCCCACCTAGGCCGGCTCCTTTCCTGGCTCCATCAAGCCATTTCCAACCTGCTTGAGAGGCCTGCCCCACTCTCCCCAGAGGACTCGGTTATGTAGCCTGTTGGTCAGAAGTGTGGGTGGCCTGGGCACCCTACTTGCCCCTGACTTCTGAAGTAGGGCCAGTCTTGTCGGGGACTGTGCCTTTTAACTTGTGGGATCTGTGCTAACTCCAGGGGGCTAACGTCAGAATTGTATTGCAGCCCACAGCACAGCAGTTGGTGTCAGAATAACTCTTCATTCACTCTGTCTGAGAAACATCTAGGAGGAGGTCATGGAACCCATCTTCTTTTCTAAATATATCTCATTGAGTGACTGGGATGTTTCCTTTATACCAAAAAAAAAAAAAATGTGAAAGTTTGGGTAGATTGAAAATCATAAAATCAATTAAAGGATCCTAGAAAGCAAACCATATCTGGGGAAACAAGAGGCAGTTTCTCCGACGAGGAGAGAACACAAGTTCACTGGCTCAAGCACTGATTACTCTTGTAGATTTCTGCTTGCTTTCTGACAAGCCTAAAACTATTTTTTAAACGCACTGAAGACTTCAATATTAAAAGCAACTGCAAGCTGAAAGCAGAAGAATATAATTTAGTCCATTCATACAACATGTATTCATTGAATGTCTACAAATGCCAGACACAGTTCTAGCCTCTGGCGATCCAGCTGTGGCCAAGGTAGACATAGCCTCTGTCCTTATGCAGCTTACCGTCTAAAAAGGGGTTGAGTGAAGGAGATAGACCCCAAAAAATAAGCATATAAATAAGGTTGATATTTAAAACTGTGATAGTGCCATAAAGAAAATTTAAGAGGTAGCTGAAAGGGAATAACCGGAAATGATGACCTCAGGGATGATGCCTCGGCCCTGTGAGGGGCAGAAACATAAGTAGCGCCAGCTTTCCTGGGTGTAAGACCCAAGTGTTGTGCCGAGCCCGGTGCTTAGCAGGGTCCCATGCTTGGTGTAAAGCTCTGCTGTCACCAGCTTGAAATTCTTAATACGTTTTGAACAAGAAAACCTGCGTTGTAATTTTGCACTGAGCCCTGCAAAGTATGTAGCCAGTCCTGGGGAAAAGTATTCCAATTAGAAAGAACAGAATGTGCTCAGACCTGAGGAGGGACGCAGAGGTTGTATGAGAAGACCTGAAGGATGGCTAAGGAGGCCGAGGGGAAGGAGTGAGGAGCCAGGTGGCAGGAGGTGAGGCGGGAGGGAGGCAGAAGCTGTGGCAGCTGTGGGAGTGGGCTCCCTGCTGCCACCATAAACTCAAAGACCACGCCCTTTAGAGAGTCTCCTGGGGAGGGCTTTCAGACAACCTATCACAAAACTGGGGACACAGGCCAACAAGAGGTAGCAGGCAGTGGGAAGGCAGCCAGCTGAGCAGAGGCTTCCAGCTGATGTTCTCATCTGGAGGCGGAGTCCCCCAGGGCCATTGCTGGGACCACCAGCCTTCTGAGGCCCACCCTCAGGGGTCCAGGAAAGTGCAGGCATGGAGTGGAGGGATCTTCAAATGACTAGCAATTATTTTTCTCTACATGCATACTTTAAAATAATGTCTCAAATCCCATATTCTTTCTTTGAAGAAAATCTGGCATTTTAACAGAGTCTATTTTGATTTGAAGAAACAAAGTCAATTTATAAAGCTGGTTGGCTGTTACTAAGTTATGAACAGCAAATAACGCCATCAAGTGGTGAGTATCTGAAATCACATGTAAGTGTCAAGTATTTTCCACTGTATCTAGGGCAGGGCATTTTAGACTTTTAATTGTGTGAAAAGCAGCTATTTTTCATTTCTCTCAAACCTGGAGATTGCCATATACCCAGGAGACAGGGGTTTCAAAGAACTATCTTGGAATTGATGGAGGACAGGAAATTGCAAGCAGCTGCTTTTCTCTCCCATTTGGGAATCCAGGAGAACTTTGGAGCAAAGGCACAGGACAGAAAGAAGATCAAGTGTTTGTTTAAAGTGTCTGAATCTGAGGTTCATCATTAATGGGGGGCCCCTTAGGCCAGTGGTCCTCCTGACAAAGTCCTAGTCCTAGGCAAGGGGGACAGGGTGGATGCAGTGATTGAACTGGTACAAGATGGCTTTGGTAGATTGCTGACTATATGCCCTCAACACCTGCCATATCTGGTGGGGACGGGAAGCTGCTTAGCAGGCAGGCATTTCTCTACTCCCTCGAGGAATAGACCTCATTAATTAAAAAGAAGGATGGAAGTGATATCTGCTCTTGTTGAATACCTATGATGTACCGCACACTTTTTACATGCATTCTCTCACATAATTGTCACAACAAGTCAAATAAATAGTTCTTCTACAGTGAAGTTTTAAGAAGTTATGTACGTTACCTAAGGACTGAGGTCTTCATGCCAGTGAGTGAGTGGGACCCTGGAATTTGTACTTAGTCTTCCTGAAGTCCAAGTCCATCCTCCCAGTGATTACCACACCCCTCACTAAGGAAGCCTCTTCTTCCTGCCACAGGACTGGAGCTGAGCTGGGGCTGCAGACAGCACTTTTGCCCTCCTCTGCCTGCTTATTCCTGATTGGCCCGGTGTCCCAGGGAGCAGATGGAGCAGACACTAGGAACCTGCTGAGCTCTATGGAGACAACCAAGCCTTGCTCCATTAGACTTTCCTACATGACATTTTGTTAGAGAGTTTGAAATGTTATTAAAACCAGGGCACTAAAAAGCAAAGATGACAACAGCCTGGTGCGATGAATATATGCTGAGATTGGCTGTTTTTATGTTAAAACTGAGACTGGTGGTGGTGATGTTTAAAAAATGCTGTCCGGTTCAGCACAATGAGTTTTGCTTTAATTACCAGATGGCTGCAAATATCCAGCCAGATTCTCTCAGGGTATAAAGAATTTCTTGGCAGTAAACCACATATTTGGGGAGGTGTATTAACTCTTTCTGACTTTTAATATGTTGACTATCAAAATACATCTTTGGGGTTCTCAAAGTGTTAAAGACAGACTCATTCAGAGAACTAAAAACTACCTAACTATATATAAAAAATAAGCTTTTATTTAAGTTAAGAAGTAATTTACTAACCAGGAAACTAAAATAATACATTAGATACAAGAAATAATATCTCTAAATTGGGTTTAACTATGGCCACCGACATGAGTGAAAATATGATCTAGCCACACTGGCCTCCTTTTCCCTGACTTTGGGGGAGCCCTTTCCATCCTCTAGACTTTTGCAAATGTGTTCCCTCTGCCTGGAAGGCTTTCTCAACCAACTCCATGGTGTGGTTGTCTTTTTCTTATCCTCTTGGTCTCAGCTCAGATGTTACATCCTCAGAGAGCACTTCCTTAACTGTTCTCTGTCAGTTACTTTGAACCACTTTACCCAGTTTATTCTCTCTGCAGCGTTTCTCACTACCTGGCGTTTTTTTGTTGTTTATATGTTTATTTCCTGCTTCCTCCTCTGGCATATAATCTCTGTGAGGGGAGGATCTAGCGTGTTGGCTTCAGTGCTGTATCCCTAGCTCCTAGACCATAATGCCTGCCACTTTCAGGGAATCAATAAATATTTGTTAAAAGAATTAATGATGGACTATCTCTTGATATTTGATAATAATTTAAAATGTCAAATATCTTAAGCAAAAAAACAAATCCAAATTTTGTCTTTATAATTGATCTTCCTCTTAATATATAATTGTGAATATTTTATTTCCAAAACAGAAGTATACATACATGTTATAATACATTAGAGATAGCAAACGGATGTGTGGGACTATGGATTTTTTTTCTCTTTTTGAAAGAAAAAATGATAGTACACTGTTACATGGAGATTCAGGGCAGAGATAGTCTTGAAGCAATAAAGATGTTGACTGGCCTTCACATTTGCCTGAGAGAAAAAAGTCTGGGCAGAAAGAACATAAACAAACTTAATCTATTACTATGTTGAGGACTCCTATTGAAGGACTCTTGACTGAATGATAGCAGAGAGGAAAAGAAAACCAGCCTGACAAACCCCAGGGACTGAAGAGTAATATTGCAGTTTTTGTTGGAACCAGGTTTGAAAATTCTTCATTGTCTAATTATTTCCAGAAGATGGATGCTGGGTTACACTTTGTGAGACTTTAGCTAGATTGTTGGAAATAAAAATAAATGTAGCATCCTGGTATAATTAGACTAAAAGAGACCAAAATCAAGGTGCAGGCCTTTAAAGATTTGGAGAAAGAATAAATTCTATAGGTTATGGATTGAAAGCCTGAAACTTTGATTAATCTGGGTAAAGTAAAAGCATATTTATCTAAAAAGTGCCAGTTAGGAAGGAGGAAGGGCACTGGATTTCAGGAGGGGAAAAAAAATGTGTGGCTTGAGAATACTGAGTGCTGGATGTCTTTATTTTAAGTCTTTTCTCACAGATGGAATGATACTAATAACATATAAAAATATTATGATAGATGGAGAAACTGAGTTTCTAATCATCCCAATTTATCTCATTTGCTCTCATGTTCCTAATAAAAAAAGAAGCTTACATTTTAAATCAATAAGCTTGCCTAACCCCCAGAATTTGGCATCTGCATCTATCTTGGTATGGATGAGAGCACATCTTATTTGAAATATGTTGCCTGCTTGAATATTATTCATTTTTCTTTTGATCATCGAAGTGCTTCATTGCAAACCATTTCTCCCACACTTTGTTTTGAATCCCACTGAAAAGCTGGGCAGAATCCTTATTTAGGTCTTCTGCAGCATTATGGCAACCAACATAGAGCATTACCCTAGGCTATTGTGATGTTCTCTGCTGTTCTGGCCTCATGGAGCACATTCTCCTTCTTTTGGATAACAGAGCACATGCATTTTTCTTGGGAAAGCAGCCCTGATGTGACCCAGTCCTGGCCACGTCCTGTCCTCCTGGCTGCAGTGTTTGGTTGGGGGTGGGGACATGACCCAAGCTGATCCAATTAGAACTGGTCCTTGGACTTTTTCAGGAGCAAGAAGAAGAAGAAGGCTTTTTTGCCCCCCTAGACTTGGAGCTATGACCATGTTAACCTGGACAAGTGAAGCCCACCATGGGGATTGAGCTTGCTGTAAATAAAACAATACAAAGGATGGCACAGCCATGAAATGCGGACAGGATACTTCCTGACAATTGTATCTGAGCAGATAAATTCAGCCTGTCACTTGACCTGTGGATGGAAAGTCATCTGTCTCAGAGGTTCAATGTCAGTTCACGGACCAATGAGTGTCTACAATAAAGTTATCACCCATTCATGGTGAAATGAGAAAAGTCAGGTTAAGGCAAAGAGTTTTCACGAAAGGTAGCTTTTCAATGTGAAGAACTCCTATTTCTAAGATTGTAGGCTTGCTACATTTTTGATGTTAAATTGTTCTTTCTTTGTGATAGTAGATGATATTTTTAATGTCTATATTTAGAATATAAGTTATGCTAAATAATGACAGTTGCTGTAATCCCCAGATATCAATGAATTAACCCAATAGATTTATGTCTTAAGTAAAATCTGAATATAGGGAGAATCCTCATGTTCACTCAGGGACACGGCATGGCTTCCGTACCGTGGCTCTGCCCACACCTAGGTGTCCCGAAGTCTTTTCCATCCAGCTGGCAAATGTAGGAAGAGAAGGAAGATTGCTGGAGGGAGGTTTTTATTGGCCAGGCCAGGAAGTGCAGTACAATTACTTCTATTCCTATTCCATTGCTAGAACTCACCATGTGGCCAAACCTAAAAGCAAATAAGCCTGGGAAATACAGTTTAGCTTTGTGCCCGGAAGGAAGAAGGAGCAGGATTAGTGACAATTTAGCCAATCCCTCCCACATTTGGCAAAATTAAGTTCCAAGCCTTCTGTTATATCTCCTTTTGTTCTTTGAAAATTCAGTAGTCTACAAAATCCAAAAAAAATTGGTAACTACTGATCTATTTCAATCCTTCCACTTTATAAATGAAAAGACTTAATTAGAAAAGGTAAAATGACTTGCCCAAGACAGCACAGCTGTCAAATAGCACATCTGTACTTAAATGAACTGAAGCCAGGAGGGACAGCTTTCAGTAAGCTGGTGTTACCCAAATTTCAGTCATTCAAGTCATTCCTTTGTTGTCAGTTGAATTGTGCCTCCCCCAAAAGGTTTCTTAAAGTCCTCCAGTATCTCAGAATGTAACCTCTTTTGGAAATAGGGTATTCTTGAGGGTAATCAGGTTAAAATGACGTTATTAGGGTGGGCCCTAATCCAATATGATGGGTGTCCTTATAAAAAGAGGGAATTTGGACACAGAGACAGACATGCATAGGTGGAAGACGATGTGAAGACTGTGAAGACGACACAGACAGAAGGCTGTCTACAAGCCAAGGAGTGCCCGAGGCCGCCAGAAGCTAGGGGACAGACGTGGAACAGATTCTGCCTCACAGCCCTCAGAAGGAACCAACCCTGCTGATACCTTAATTTCAGACTTCCAAGCCTCCACAACTATGTGATAATAAATTTTTGTTGTTTAAGCCAACCAGCTTGTGGCACTTTGTTATGGCAGATACCTTCATGATTTTTGCCATATTTGTGAACCTCTTGCAATTATAAATTATTACTTACAGTTTTTTCCTAAGATGACTCACTTTTAAAATTTGAATAAATTTACAACCCTGAGTCCCTTGGCATATAGCTGGGCCTGTCTGCACCTGCATGCCCCCATGTCTTCTGTTTGGGTTGAGGTCCCCTAGCTGGCCTCCCTCCCAGGCAGAGTGGGATGGGAGGATGTGAGGTCCCTCCAATAAATGGGGAAATGCAGTATAATGGCTGATCTAGTGCTGCAATGGTTTTATTGCTGCACCATATCAGAATTTCCTTGATCTCTGAACTCACACAGGTGCCGAGCGAGGGCTCTGGGGCCTCCTGCTGGACTTGAGGTGCCAGATGCAGCGCTGACTACAGGAGACAGGAGCTGGTACATGGGTCCCTTACTCTTTCCTGTTGGAAGTAAGTCTGGCCTCTCCTTACATGCGTGGTTTTCGACTATTAAAACCTAAAATAATATTCCTTGTATCAACTTAATCATTTAATACCTACGATGTTACATGGGCCACACTTTTGGGAACAATGCCCCAAGCCGACAGCTCCTGGCTGAATGTGGTTTAGACTTTCCACTCTCCGTGCCTTTGTTCACACTGCCTCTCCTGCCTGGGGGGGCTCACTTCTTCGTTCCATTATCCAAATCCTTTAATGCCCAACAATATCTCTTCCTTCATGAAACCTTTCCAGGTCCCCAAAATAAGAGTATATCTTCCTCTTGTTGGCCCACGGCACCTATTTTTCTCTTCACTCATTGACTCTGACTCCTGGACTGCACTGCTTCGCCTTCGATGCCTTGTCCGGGGTTATTATTTACTTTTTTATTGATACATGTTATAAACATCTCGATATCCTTAAGCATGTTTTCATGATTAAACATGTATTGAGCAAGGGCATGGTAGATGTGATAAATGGAGTCAAAAGAAAAAAATCAGTGATAATCTATTTTTTTTCAAACAATCAACTTTCATAAAGACTTGAGGTACTAGGGAGGCCAGTCATCTGAGAATTGCAATAGGGAATATCAAATGGGTCAAACCTACTCCAATATCTAAATTGGTTTAGATTCTAAAATGGTCCAGGAAATAGAAAGATGAAAGATGACAGGTGGTAGGTAAAGGGAGATTGCTTTAGTCATATAGAAAAATTGGAGTAAAATTGAAGGTATAATATAATCAAATTTCTTTGTCCATCTTCCCAACTGCGTGGATTATTCAATCTGTAGCTTTGTTGGCCTCTTCCCTTTTCTGGGACATTTCCTTGCTCCTTGGCAGTTCAATCAGGGAATTTCTCTTTGCTTCTCAAAGGTTGTCTGTAAACGTCAGATGGGGAGAGGAAGCTGAAGTCAAACAATGACGTGGCTTGGTTTCTGCAGGAAGAGATTTCAGCTTGTTCCCTTTCGGGAGGTACAGAGGTGTCTCGGGCTTGTTCTCTCGTTTCCAATGTCCTTTAGTTCACTTTGGCTTTGAGATGGGCCATTTTTTTAGAAGCAGAATCTGCTGAAAAATGCAGTATTTTATTTCATTTCAATTGATGCCATTTGAAAATATGAATTTTAAAAAATAGTAGATTTACTGTTCATTTTATTTCAACTAGGGAATTGAATATTTAAAATGATTGGGAAAATTGGAAAAGGGTTAAAAAATCTAGACATCCAGTTTTAAAATAATTTAAGTAGGGGGAGTGAAGAATGAGAGCTAAGCATTTTTGAGCACTTGTTTTATGCCAGATATTGTGATTTATGCATTCATTCATTCTTTATTTTTCAAATAGTCAATACATTTGATGGTGTGAAATGTGAAAGGTACAGAATGTTTACCCAGGGTGTCTCCCTCTAATCTCTGTTCTTCAGCCACCCGGTTTCCCCGCTCAGAGCTCACCAAAGTGATATGATCCTTGTATGTCCTTAGAGAAATATTTTGTGCATGTTGAAACTAATATTTTTCTTTAAAAACACACAAATGGTGGTACATTACATACTCTTCTTTTTGTACCTTTCTTTTTCACTGAGCACTTTATTTTGAAGACCATTCCATATCAATACACAAAGAACTTCCTCATTTTTTACAGCCTTATAATTTTTTTTTGTTGTGTGGATGTGAATTTTTTGAACCAGTTTTCTGTTTTTGTTTATTTACAGTTATTTCTAAGCCTCTGTAATTACAATCCGATAATGAACAACCATGCACATTTTTTAATTGTGTGGAAGCTATCTGTGTGATAAATTTCTTGAAGTGGAATTGCTTGTTTAAAGTATGTATCTATTTTACGTGACAGATGTTGCCACATATCCCTCCATAGACACTATATGAGTTTTCATTCCCCCTAGCAGAGAGTTATTAGGACCATAGTAGAGTAGTTTAATCTTTCTAACAGCCCTATAAGGCTAGTAGTAATATCCTATTTTGCTGGTGAAGAAACTGAGGTTCAAAGGAATAAACATACCTGACAAAGATGGCACAGCAACAAGCAGAGTAACAAGCAGAGCCAAGGTTTGAACCCAAGCTTGTCTATCCACGAATCTGCCTTCTTTCTGTCACACCATGCTCTTGGACCTTATTATTTGTATTGCATTATAGGCACAAATTCATTTACAAATGTTTGTTATCAAATTCACATGCTTATAACAAGAATACTTATGACAGTATGAAACTTTAGTATAGCATTTAACTTTTTAAAGTGCTTTCACACTTGTAATTATATTGTATAGTCACAAAAAGGTCCAAGAAGACTGATTATATGTGTGAGAATTTTGACACTGGTAAGTTTAAAAAAAAAAAAACCAGAATACTTAGTTACTTGTATAAGGTCACACAATGAGTGAGTGGTAGAACAGGGTTTAGAAACTTGCCTTTGTACTATTTAGCACTATGTTAGACATGAGGTATGCAGGTGGCTGATCCTGTCTCAAGCTCAAGTAGCAGGAAACAGACAGGGAAACAAACAAGTACACCACTTCTCTCATTAGACAGTGATGATCCTCAGTCCTTTGAACTCAGGATAGGCAATCACATGTGAGTTTGCCATGCTCTTTCATCAAGGTTTTTTTTCTTTTAATTTAGGATCTTAATTCCATTTATAATTTGATTTTTTTTCTCCTAAAAAGAGGTGACAGACACTTAAAAATGGGGGGGATGGGAGGCAATGGTCACAATGTAAGATGTGAGAAACAATCAAGTTCTGGAGACCATATAAAACTATAAGCTTGTTAAAGCAGAGATTGATTGTTCCATTTTAAAATGTATATTTGCTACACTGAAAGCATATGTCAAGCATATGTATGCTATAAAGCATAATAATAGAACAAACACCCGAGGAGCCATCACCCAACCCAGAACTCTAACATCACCCTTACCACTAGGGCTACCATGTATTCCTTGCTGATCTCATCTCCTTACCTCCCCCAGAAGTGGACTCTTCTGAATTTGGTAGGTTTTAAAATCATTTCAACTGCATGTGTATATATTCCTAAACAATTCATGATTTAGCTTTTGAGAGAGTTTTATAATTCCTGGGACATTGCACAAACATTTGTTAAAATATTGAATAAATGAATGAATGAATGGCAAACAAGGAAGCTCAATCCACTCTTTCACCCACATTGAAACGAGCAAAGATGTGGTGCATTACTAAAACTTCTTTTCCAAACAATGCTCTTTGGTATTTATTATGTATATTGCTGCCATTTGTAATAAGAGAGAGTCTTTTTATTAATAATCATTAAGAGTATGAGGGTGGGACTGTTCAGACTAATGCAAGACCAGCTCTTTTTCATACTTCGTAGGCATGAAGATGAATGTTGTTTAGATTTGTGATCTCTGGGAGGACCCCAGAACCTATTAAAAATAAAGGGACTTCATGTTTTATGTATCTAAGACAACTTTTCTCTTCTGGTATATTTTGGGAAAAGTAAGTTATTTAAGTTAACCAAATACTGCAACATCATTATATTTCCCAAATAAAATAGCTAGATGTACTGAATATATCAAACACAATATACTTCAAAAAGAATTAAAAGTTTTAGGAACTGCCAAAATCTCTAATGACTATCAGGTCATCCACAAGTGTGGCTAATTTTATCCCATTGCCATGGTGCACTCTTAAGCCGACAAGCTAATCAGAGAATGCACTTTCACTCAGTCGTATCAAGAACTGAAATGACTGTGTTTATTTCAAGGTCTTGGTTTCAAATGCAAAGTCATCAACCAGCAGCACTATAATTAAGTCGTCAAGAAGTAGGAAAGTTCTTTTAAAAAATGGTGTTAGCACAGCTTGTTCTAGCAAGTTAGAAGCAGGCAAGATAAGTTAACTGTTGAAGGCTAAAAACAAAACATTCTAAGAAGGTACTCTAGGCAATTCCGGCTTCAACATTAAAGCTATTAAACATTTAATAGATATTTTCTTATGCTCTTTAAATGGAAATAGGAAGTATTTGAAGTATGGTTCTCAGGTAAAATCTCAAGATGAAAATCAAAGAGGAAGGTAACAAACAAAAATAAAATAACAATAATGACGTTGAACATTTATTGAGCACTTACTAGGTATCAGGCATTATTCTATTTAATCCTGAAGTAGATGGTATGACTAGTCTCATTTTACAGATTAATAAATAGGAATAGAAAAATTAAGTAACTTTCCCAAAGTCCCATAGGTGGAAATCAAGATTTGAACCATGTAGTCTGTATGGTTTTCTACTGCTGCTATAATAAATTGGTACAACTTATTAGTGGCTTAAACACCACAAACTTTTTATCTTACGTTTCTGTAGGACACAAGTCTGACATAGGCCTCACTGAACTAAAATCAAGATTCAGCAGGGCTGTATTCCTTTCTGGAGGCTCTAGGAGAGAATCTGTTTTCTTGCTTTTTCCAGCCCTAGAGGCTGCCTGCATTCTTTGATTCATGGTCCTCTTCCTCCATCTTCAAAGCCAACAAGGGGCAGGTGAGTTCTCATGTTTTGTATCACTCTGACCTCCACTTCTGCCTCCCTTGTTTACTTTTAAGTGACCCTTGTAATTACATTGCCTACATGCATAATCCAGGAAAATCTCTGTATTTGAAGGTCAGATGATTAGCAATCTTAATTGCATTAATTAATTCCATTAATTAATCTTAATTCCAACTTTAATTCCCCTTTGCAGAGGGGTAACTTCTTCAGTTCCCAACATTCAGATATAGACATCTTTTTGGGGGGCTTGGGGGCAGGATCACTCTTCTGCATACCACATGGTCTTATTCCAAAACTCGTGCTCTTAACAATTTCACTCTACTAGTGGAATGCAGAAATGTTAACATTTATTATTTTGGGAAACCTTGTTTGCAGATTTTTGGTTATATATGGTCCAAAGCAAATATATCTTAAGAGAAAAATCATTTGCCATAATTAACTTGGTAATGTTACCTCAATGTTATTTTATTCAGAAATATTAATTTGTTGTAGGCATCCAAACATTAACTATTTTCTGAGTGTTGTCCATTAAGTATAGGGATGGAGCCCTCACCACTGGATAGAAAGCCTGGGACAGCCAGGTTCTTCTGTGGAGAGGGTCCTGTTTGTCCACCTGAGCAAGAGCAGTCATATGCATCTGGGTTATAGAGGATCCAACTCTGTACCTTCTCCTGGTTTGGCTGAACTGAATCCGCCCTCTCCCTTCCACCAACACCCCCAACTTTGCAACTTTGATCCTGCCTAGAAGGTAGATTGATCCCTATAGGTTTGTCCCCTCCCTGACTTGGATAACTTCTTGGCAACTAGACCCTATTTAAGTATAGACCTCCATCCCCAATACTCCCTGCTCCACTCCCACATGTGTTATTGCCTTGGCCCATGGCTATTAGCTCCTTCAGCTGGTTTAGTCCACTACCTGGCTGAGCATTGACTGTGGACATGACACGTGTAGACTATTTTTAAGAAGTATGAGCTTAACAAGGAAAGTGTTAGGGCAATAATTTGAAGCTAAAAGGGAAGGAATTGGGATCAACCTGGACGTGTTTGTAGGCTGAAGAAAGGAGCCAATGGAGAATGACAGTGACTGAAGGTACAGAAAGATCAAAATCTTGAAAGAAGCAGGAAAGGATTAGATTAAGAAGGATAATTCTAAGAAAGGCCAGCGGGTCAATGTGGCTACCTATATCTTTGGGGAAGTCGAGGTTGAAGCTAATGGAAAAAATAGAGGAGGGATCAGATTTTGTCTGAAGTAGGAGGCAAGATCACCTGCAAAGAGAGATAAGTAAAGAAATGGGAGAAGAATTTGAATCGTGGCAAGCAGAAAGGGTTTTTTTTTTTTTCCAGTTATTTATTGCTTGGTAACAAACCACCCAAAATTTGGTAGTATAAAAAAACCCAGCCGTTTATTATTTGCGATTCTGCAGTCTGGGCTAGGGCTCGGCTGTGCAGTTCTTCTCCATGTGGTGTCAGCTGCACTGTCCAAGGTGGTTCCTGCACTCGTGTGTGCTGCCTCAGCTGGGGCGCCTGGAACAGCTAGGGCTCTCGCAGCATAATGGTCTCAGGGTGATCAGACTTCTTACGTGGTGGCTACTTTCCAGCAGGGAGAAAGCAGAAGGTGCCTAAAGGCCAGGCCCAGAACTGGCACAGTGTCACTTCCATATCGATCTATTCTTCAAAGCAAATCATGAGGCCAGCCCAGAATCAAGGGGAAGGAAAATAGATTCCACCTGTTAAGTGAAGCACAGCATGCACATATAGGGAGGGAAGGCATTGAGAGCAATTGTCTTTGGAGTCGATCTACCACAATTTGAAGTCTCATCTGAGATTGGAATCTGTACAGTTTCCTATCGCTACTGCAACAAATTACCACAATCTTAGTGGTTTACAACAATACAAATTTATTATCTTACAGTGATGGAGGACAGAAGTCTGAAATGAGTTTTACAGGGCTAAAATTAGGTGTCAGCAGTGCTGTGTTCTTTCTTGAAGATCCAGGGAGAAAATTTTTTCCTTGCTTTTTCCAGCTTCTAGAGGACACCTGCATTACTTGGTTCATGGCCCCTTCCTTCATCTTCAAAGCACATTACTCCACCTTCTGCTTCTGTTGTGACATCTTTTCTTCTGATTTTGACCCTTTTGATAACATTGGATTATCTCTACTTGGATAATCCAGGATAATCTCCTCATCGTAAAATCCTTAACTTAATCACATCCACGAAGTCCCTTTTTCCATGTAAGGTCACATATTCACAGATTTGGAGTATTGGGATATGGCATCTTGTTGGGGGGGGCATTATTCTGTCTACAGAAAGTTTATATTAATATTCATAATACTATCAACATATAAAGTTCTGGGAGTTTCTCTAATGATACTCAACTTCCCGGCAGTAAGGGTAGAGAATATAAATTGTTGAACTGATCTGAGTTTAGGGATTAATTAGTAGGGTATGACTAAGGTATAAGGCAAGGAGGTAAGTAAGTTAAGGGAGCTGATAGAGGTCTTTGAGTTGATGGACCCCGAGGCCTGGTAAGGAGAGAAGGAAACCCAGGGGGTCTGATAGCCTGGGAGAAGAGTCAGAGGATCTTGGTGAAGTCCAAGAAGATTTTTTTGAAAAAAGGCAAAGGAAATGTGGAAGGGCAAAATGCTGGTGACTCTCCTTTCCTCCCTCTTTTTATTCCCTTCTTGTTTTTTCCCTCCCTTCCTTCCTTTCTTCTTTTCTTCCTTCAAAATAAATCAAGATATATTAACTTTCTTTTAGGAAAGTTCAACACAACTAAAGATACTGCAGATAACACTTTTAGACAGAAAGACTTTTTTTTCTCTAAAATGTAAGCTAATGGACATCTTTGGGTGGGCTGCTCCCGTAATGTCTGAAAACTGTTTGATCTGTTACATTGATACCACCTGACCAATATTTCAACAGTAAACCTAAAGAAAGGGGTCAATGGGTCTAAAAATAATGGCATTACTGATTTGACAATCAAAAAAAAAAAACCCAAACAATTTATTGATAGTGAGCAAAAAGAACAGTTTACAACCAGATAAATGTATTCTTAGTAATATTCCACTTTAATTCTATTTTGGTTCCTTTTGATTTTCTAGAGCTCTATGTTACAAGAATTGAAGGTGAGGTCATCCCAGAATAGCATTTTAATCTATTGCTTTGATGGAGACAGAGTGTCTACATTTAAGATTTTGGGGGAGTAGTAGTTCTGGGGGATGACCAGGTGAAGATGCGACCATGAGAATAGATAGCTAATGGGGACTTGAGGGGAAGGCCACCAGAGTGCAGAGGGGGCCAAAGAGGGAGTCATTTATCTGAGCCCTGGACTCGGGAGAAGGCAGAAGCTTCTGGGAGCAGCAGGCAGGAGCCAGGTCCTCACTGACTGTGGAGGCTGGTAGATGGAAAAATTGAGAGACTGGAATGGATCAGTATCTCAAACACTAGTTTGGTGGGATTAATAAATGTTTTTTAAGGAGTAAGAAGGGTTCTGTAGTCCAATCTGTTTGAGAACACTGAGTTAAATTTAAATTGGCCTCTACCACATGGTCTCTCTGAGCCTTTGGTAAACTCATGTGTACTCTGTACCCCAATTTAGGGGAGTGGGGAGCCCACGGTCTTCAGAATTTACCAAAATGATTTGATCAAAGTTCCAAAGCTGCAGAACAACTTGAGGAACTTGTGCTTCCTGGGAAAATGCTAGTGTTGAAATTCTGGGTGAATCCAGGGAGAAGCACCATTTCTCTTCTGTGCTGGCCTACACACTATGCTCTGCCCATCTGCTGTGTATCTTCCCCATCATTTTTGGAAGACTGTCCCTCAACTCCTTAATTCTGTTTTCTCTTTGATATGCCTTTTGTATTCATTAACCTCCCCCTTTAGGAGTTTCTAAACTGCTTCAGTGAAAGGGCCTTATTTGATTCCCATTACACAATCTTTTCCCCTTTGTTGGTGTCTTAGTCCTTTCAGGCTGCTATAACAACAGAAATTTATTTCTCACAGTTTTGGAGGCTGGGAAGTGCAGTAACAACTGCAAATGGTTGTATATAGGTTAGAGCAGCAGTTTTTGAATTCATGGGTAGTTTCTATGGGAGATTATATAGGATGAGGGATTATATACTCAGTACAGATTTCACTGTGTCCTGAGAGGGCCAATGGGTACTAGATAGGGGAACATAAGTTCTTTTATTGGACATGAGGTTAACTCTTTTCACACATTTTTCCTGAATTAAGTGTTTTTATTCCTCTTAAGATGAAATCCAGCAAAACTAGAACATTTCAACAGATGTTTTATGAATCATAAAAGGTCAATTTGTCAGGGTGGCAGTCTGCTCTTGGTTCTTGGTGTGCTCTTGGCTAAAGAGTGACAAGACACACCAAAGTGTCAGGTCCAGCCTCTTAGAGGACTGTCATCCTAGTTCTTTGGCTCCTTGCTTGGAAAAAAGTCACAAGCAGGGCTGGTGTGACAGAGTGACCACAAGCAGGAAGTAGTTTCACACGAGTAACTTTTTATTATAAAAGGAAACAAGTCTGTCTCCAAGAATGAAGAGAGAGAAACTGACTGACTGACTGACTGACTCACTCACTCACTCACTCACTGACTTACTGACTAACTGGCTCTCTCTGGGAATTCTGGAGCTGCTTCCTTTTATTGGCTTGTTCTGGGGAAGGGCTTTTGGGAGGTGTGGGATGTTACCAAATGATTAATGGGTACTCCCAAGGTTATATCTTCATATGTGAGCTCCTTCTCTAAAAGCCCTACCTGGGGGGATAAGCCACAATGTAGATTTAAGCTAATGACATAATACATAATAATTAGCCTTAGTTTACTCTGGGTCACTTTCCAAATCTTATTATACCTTGGCTGCAGAATTCCCAGATTGGCAAAGTGTTCCCTCCTTTTCCAGGTGTAGCAGTTGCTTGGGATAGGATTAAGGGTGGGGCAACACTGAAACAGAGTGCCCACCATTATCCTTCTTCCCAGGTGGGGCAATTGTTCGAGGCAGCACCAAAGCCGGGCACCCTTGTCCCTAGAAAAGCTGAAGATCCTAGCTATCTACCTAACAAATTTGCTGCCAGTTTCCTGTAAATCTTGACCATGAGGCCTTAATTTTCCCCTCAGCTTGACTAGACTTTAGAGAGGCTTCTTCCTAACTCTAGGCCGGGATCTCCCTTGTCTTACAGCATTTACTTTAGAAAACTTGTAATTACAAATCCTTTCTCAGCCCCTTTGAAATGTAAATCTTTTTAAAAGCCTCTCACCAGTTTTACAAACCAGGAATGTCTTCTCAAGGATCAAGGAGCAAGTCATCTTTGAAATGTAATCTCAAGGAAGATAGCACCCCTCTCTCTGAGTGTCTGCAAGAGGGTAGGAGCCTAACTTCGGTGGGCTCCTGCTCCAAAATGTAAAAATATCTCCTTTCAGGAAGATGTGAGAAAGTTTACTTTTCCTTTGGGGAAGGCCAGTTAATATACACTGTGGGGTGATCTGCCCACCCCAGCTTTTAATAGCTATTCAGCCCTTTGTCTCTATGGAACAGGGTATCCAGGTTTGCTCTGTGCTCTCTCCCCTATTGCTGGCAATACTATCAGAATAACATCAACTTCTGCTTTGCTTGTCTTTTCTAGTGGGATTTTTTCTTTAACAATCTCCAGAGAAAGTTGATTCAACAACTCTAAGGGAAGAAGTTATATTAGTAAACAGAGCAAGTGGTTGCATTAGTTGTAAGAAGCGACTGGGTAAGGAAGGAGCTGTGATTACTAATTCAGGTCGCAGACAACTGCACATTGATTTACTTCACCCATTAAAAAGGGTAGGTAAAATGTTGTGCAAGTTAATGAGCATAGGCTTTGCTAGGGAAGGAGTAGCTAAGGGGTATTTTATTTTGTTGGGATTTTTGAGAAGGGTGGATTTATTTAGAAGGATGATAACTCAGCTGGGACCTTAGTTGCCAATGACAGAAACCTGACTCCAAATGACTTAGGTGTAAAAGAAAATGTATTGGTCCATGTAATTGAAAAGCCTAGGGATAATGCTATATCTGGGGCTCAGATGATATGTTCAACAAATATTTGCCAAGTGCCTGCTGTGTATCAGACATTGTTATAGGAACTGATGATACAGATTTTTGTCAACAAAACAAATAGCAATCCATGCCCTCATGCAGCTTGGAGTCCACTGTCAAAGTCCTCAGGACCCCATCTATCTCCATGTCATTGGGGCCTCATCATCCTCCATTTGTGTCCCATCACTGAACAAAGGAGGATGTTGTGCTTTGATTGGCCAGGCCTGGGTGACCAGGTGTTTCACCTCCAGTGCCCGTGATAGAACCCTACCTTGACCATATGGACTGAGAGTGGGCAGAGGGAGTATGGGTCCCCCACATGAAAATCTTGGGGTGCTGCTACCACCAGAGGGAAAATCAACGTATGAGAAGTACTCCTACAGGGGCAAAGTGGTTAAAAACACAGAACCTGGAATCAGACTGCCTGAGTTATTGAATCCATCATATACTAGTTGTATGTTCTTGGGTAAGTTACTTAACCTGTTTGTGCACCAGTTAACTCATCTATAAAATAATACCAACCTTATTGGATTGTTATGAGGATTAAATTAGTTAGAACAAGAACACTAAGTCCACGATCGGAAAGGAAGGTAGGTAGAGATCTTCTCTCTAGCGCTCTATTTGATAAATGTCAGAGAGAAATAGTTTATCCTGCTTTAGTCACATGCTCATTCCTGTGGCTGGACTTGGGGAAGGGAGTGTGTGTAATATTCTGGTTTTGCAGCCCTGATACATTTAGGTAGTGGGGAAGAAGGAAGGGTCAGTGCCTCCTCAACTCTGTGAAATAGGGTTATCAACAGAAGGAAGAAAGGGACTCTGGACACGTAAAAACAATAGATATCCATCATATTAAGTTAAACTCATGTGTTAGCAACTATGTCATGAACTTAAAAAAAAATCACTGAATGAACTTGAGGACTGCTTGGGGAAGTATTGCAAATAGACTAGGACACTGAGGTTCTGTCTAGACATGTCTCTCCACTTAAACTTTCATGGTCAGAGTTTCCTTATTAATAAAATAACAAAGTCAAGCAAGATGATATCTGAGGTAACTTATTGCTCTAATAGTCAGTGAATACTGATTCAAGCCCAGACACTCTCCTAATTTTCTAAATATCCTCTTAATATGGCCAGATTCATTAGACATTTTCTCCTCACCAGTCTGAACTGTTGGCTCTCTAAGCCTGGCTCATGGCTGTCATACTGGACTCTTGTGTCTCCTTCTTGAGTTGAATTATCTGTTTCCTTTATTTTACATCTTCCTTTGTCTTGATTCACTTCCTTGTGTTGATGGAATACAGCCTTAGTAACTTCCTGAGAAAGGGTGCATGAGAGAACATTTTTTTAGATATTGCAAGCCTGAAAATTTTACTTTGTTTTTTGTGTGTGATCTGTTTTTTCTTTCTAGAATAAGAGTGAGCAAACTTCTATAAGGGGTGAGATAGTATTTTAGGCTTTGTGGGCCGTACACTTTCTGTCACAGCATCTCTCTGCTGTTGTAGTGTGAAAACAGCCATAGACAACACACAAACAAATGAGTATGGCTGTGTTCCAATAGTGTAAGTTACAATAATGGGTGGTTGGGTGGTTCACTAGCCATAGTTTGCTGACTCCTGCTCTAGAAGCTTATATAATTTTATTTTTGTGTCCATTTTCTGAAATGTCACTTAATATGTCTTAGGGTGGGCCTATTGGCTGGGCTTTAGTGCATGCTATCAGTCTGGTAAATCATACCCTTTAGTTCTGGAAATTTTTTTTTGAGTTATTTCTTTGATAATTTATTTTCCTAAGTGTTTTCTCTCTGGAAATTTTGTTATTCAGATGTTAGATTTTCAGGGCTATTTTACTAATTTTCTTATCATTTTCTTCTATTTTCTGTGTCCATATCTATTTACTCTACTTTCTGAAAGATTTTCTCAACTTTATCTTCCACCTTCTCTACTGTACTGTCAATTTATAAGAACTCTTTTTGTTTTCTGAATAGTCTTTATGTGTGTTTTAAATATCATGTTCTTGTTTAATAGATGGAACATTCTCTCCTATCTCTCAGAGAACATTAATAATAGTTTAGTAATGATAGTTTAATTCACAATAGTTTTGTTAAAATAAAAAAACCTTTATTTACCTTTATGCCTTGGTTTCCTCCAAGCTGCTTCTTTCTCTTTGTTCATTCTGGTTTGTATCTTTCATGTTAGAGGTTTCCCTCAGTAGCCTCTGTTTCCTTGGCTGTCTGCTTATATTTAGCAGTGGGACACAAAAGCTAATCCAAAGCCATGAGAATGTGGCTTTTGGTTGAGGTCCACATGATATGGTCCCCTTGCTGGTTGTTTCACTGGGAAAGCCAGCATCAGTCAGTGTTTCATTTGGGCTAGTCAGAGTCCACAGAGAATTCTCCACTCTCCTGGCTGCCACTGTTCTGTGAGCCCAGTGCAAGAAGTGAGCTGGGGAGCTCCCAGTGTTCAATGTATAAACACTCACTTTATCCATTCCCTGTTGGTCCAAGTATAGCCCTCCATTTTCCTGTGCCTGGTATTGCCCAGTACAGAGACCCAGTTTTACCTCCTCTGGACTTTCCACTTCCAGCCTTCTGCTGGCCTCAGAAAGGAAGAGAAGCCAGACTGCGCCAAATGGGGAAGGAGAGGTTCGGAACCCTAGCTTCTTAAACAGACTTTCAGGCAGTCTTCCTCTTCCTAGGGCCCCTTCGTCCATTCTGAAGGTGCCTGGTGCAGTTAATCCCTAGGACTTTGAGGCACTCTGGGATATGAATCTGCTGGCTTTTTGGCTTTCCCTACTGTCCATTTAGGATTCAGCTTTCTTGAGTCTGTCAAGTCTGTTGCCAATGATCCAGACGCTTTTCAGCTTCCAAAAGTTTGTGGCTATCATTGCTTACCTTTATTCCTTTATTCTTGTAGGTTTGTGCAGTAAAACGCTCCCTTTCCTGTCATTTTAGTGGAGGTTTCATGAGGGAATGGAATAAATGCAATTGTTGAATTTATTACTGTAATCAGAATGACCATTAATTTATTTTAATACAATTAAATAAAATTTATTGTATATCAATAGATACTTACTGTATATAACACAGAAGTGCATGAAGAAAAAGCAAATGATCCCTCCAAAGCTCAGAAATGCCATAGTTAATCTGAGCACTCACTTGCTGAACATTAGCTTATTTCTAATTTTCTGATACTGCAAACAACATGTGTTGAATGTCTTTACAGCTATTTAACACAAATATTTTTTAGAATCAATTTCTATGAAAGAACTGCAGTGTAAAAGAGACTGCATTCTTTTATTGCCTTGAGAAACACTATACCATGTATTAATTTCTAATGGTAGAATTTTCAAACCTGCAGTGGATGGGGTAACATCAAACAACGATCAATCTATTTTTATTTTTGAACTACAATCAGCTTTTGTAAAATTTTTTATGTGGGTGGTATATTTAAAAATTATCCTGAATAGTAAAAAGGAAATTTCAAATGATTATTAACTTCAAAAAGGAAGATATATATATTTTTAGTAGAAGCAATTAGTTAAAATATGAACAAATGAATATTTTAGCTTTTGCGTTTTAATTTTTTTTACTATTTGTTATCCATATAGGAAACTTTATCCCACTTTTCCTTTAGAAAGTTACCTTTTGTTTATTTGAGGAGCAGACTTTTCAACCTAGAGCAACTACAGGATGGGTGGATTTGTGCCACCTGGTGGAATGGGAATGTCTTAATGTGAATGTCATTTCTGCAAGGGCAGGGCTGTGATGCTGCCTTCTTCATCAGCACCATCATTGTCATCATCACCATTTTCAACATTGTCCCTTACTGTTTATTTTCACAATCACCATCACATTTTAATCTTCAGAGCAACCTCATGAGGTAAATAGGACATACTATTTTATGATATCCATTTTATGAATGGGAACCATGAGGAACCAAGATAAGGTGATTCATTCCCCAGCTGGAAAGAGACAGAGGAAGGAATTTGATCTGAATCTTCTGGCTTCAAAAGTTACTGCAATTTTTATCATGCAATATGTGCTCTACCTTGCCTAGCACCAGGCCTTAAGATAGTAATATTTAAATGAATACATTTGAAAGGTTCTATAGACAGAACTGTTGTTTGTAAAGCAATAACCATAAGAATAAAAGTGGAAGAGTGACAAACACTAAACTGTATAATGTTTTTCCTGGCATCTCTGCTCCAACTGATTGTCTATATTGGCTCCAAGAATAATATCATGTTTCCTAATAAATGGCTGAAACTGAAATTACTGCAGATTTTATACAGAGCATTATCCCCAGTGGTTGGAGGAATGCATATTTTCTCTTTCCATTATATTTGTCCGTTTAAGTTGTCTGGAAAGAAAATCCATTTTTATAAAGATGAACTGCTGTGTTGGATTTGCTATGCCAAACAATTTTTCTAGTTGGTAACCAATTCCTGAAAGGTGAAAATTTACAAAGATGTACTTCCCTTTGGGCTTGCACAGATTTCAAAGGGCTTTTCATTCTTTACTACTGATTAATAGATTAATAGATAATTGGTGGCAATCAATGAATGTCTGAAATGCATATTAGTAATGGGTTTGGGCTTCAGAATCAATGTCATGAAGCTTATCAGGAACATAGATGTTAATTGCCCATGTATTATCATACATTATAAAATTAGTCAAAATAGTGGACCATTACTTCATTTAACAGGAATGCCACACTGTCTGTAGTGTGGTGGAAATGTACGTAATTCAAAATATTTCAGACTGTGAGCAGTTTCACACTGAAGACATGGCTACGTAGGATGGCTGCCCTTCCAACTCCACAGTTCTTTGAGTCTCAGTGGAAATCTTTCTTGAGCTGATGGTCTCACACAGGAAGAAAGTGTTTTGTGGCGAAAAACATGAGACTTGACGTAGGACAGACCTGGATTTGAATCCTGTCTATTCACTTCTGGATCATGTGACCACACTCAAGTGCCTTACCTTCCCTGAGTATCAGACTTCTGTCTTTAAAATGGGTGTAATATCTACCTCATTGTGTTGTTGGGAGCATAATTGAGATTATGTACATAAAGCACTTAGCAGAGGGCCTGGCATGTAGTTGGTGCAGAGTATATGTACCTCAAAGCTAAAAACACTTAGGCCACCTTGTTTTTATGTGAGCACTTGGGTTATAGTTCAGGGGAAGACCTGGAAGAGTAGGAATGATCTTGGAATGTCCAGAAAGGCCACGAGAGAAAAAAAGAGGGAGAAAGCGAGAGGGAGAAGGAGAAAGAGAGAGGAGAGGAGAGGAGAGAGGACAGAAGGGGCGAGGGGAGGGGAGGAGAAGGAGATCTTTGCCTGGAGAAAGCCTTGGGTTGCTTTGATGTGAGGATAATAATCGGGGAACAAGGAGCAGGCTGATGGGACCTGATTCAAGTTTACCCCCTGGCATTTGCCTTAACGTTGGCTCTTAGGAGAAGATTTTTCTTTGAAGTTAACTCATCTATCAGCTGAAATAATTTTCAGATTATCTATAATTGACCTTTGTTTCACTGGGAAATTAAAATCCTTGTAAAACTGCAGCTGCAGTTTATTCTCAGAGCAGATATATAATGGCAGGCAATGGATTGCAGAAGCGTGTAGCACATAGCTGGGCTGCTGTCCAGCTCGGTTCTCCTCCCCGAGAGAAAGAAGCAAACAACATAAGTGAGATAGAGCACCCTCCCTTACTGTTGGGGAGGGAGGATATTTTCAGCTCCAGAATGTGAGGATTTGCCTAATATTTCTAACTATGTATTTGCCAGCAAATGTGGCATCCAGAGGGATCGGGAAACGCAGCACCTGATGCCAGATTGTGCTGCCCTCAGCTCCAGCTAGGGATGTCAGCTACTGGCTGTGAGTGTTGGCTACTGTGACTTGGGGGTGCTCTTATTAATTCCCCTTCCAGCGGAAATTCCTTGTGGTTAATAACATTGTCAGCTACCGTTTGGCAAGTGTGATGCTGGCTTTTACATTTAATCTTCAGAACAATCTTTCTTGGTGAGGAAACCAAGGCTCAGATAATTTAATCGGCTTGTACACGTTTGTGTGGCTATTATCATGAAAAGGATTAAATGTTATTAAAAGGATGACTACAGTCTTTGCATTAACATTCCAAGGCAGCAATATAATCAATTTCATAGGAAGAAAGCCTATTTTTGGTTAAGTAAAGGACCGACAACCAGTCAAGGATGGAGTTTGAGAAACTAAGTTGCTCTGCATAATAAGGTAACAATTTTTTAGATTGTTAGTGACTTGAGTGGAGGACAGGATTTCTGGAAGACAGAGGAAGGAATAGAATGGAGAGAGTCCTTTGGAGGCTGAGCAGGGCTGGCCACCTGGTGGCAAGTCTGAGCCTGAGGAAGAAAAGAACCCTCCTCTGATTGGATATGGTCCATGTATTTTTAGGGACAGTGAGAGCTGCGTTCAATTTGAAGCTGTTTTTTGCACTGTATTGAGTTACCCTCAATTGTAGTCAAAGCTTAGTAAAACCTTGTTACATGTGAGAGTCTCGCCTTGATGATGGCACTTTTGTTGTAGCCCATGTTTGGGGTACAGTGAGGAAGAGAAAGAACAGCAGTTACAGCAGGGAAGATGTGAACGGGAGTTGAGAATCAACCTGGGAGTGAGGGTTTTAGAGCAAGGGGGAGTGGGAACACATATGTCCCTCCTCCTAAGATCCTCAGAAATCCTGGGGAGGTGCAGGACTTCTATCAGAGCATGAGTCATTTTATTTAAATAACGAAAGAAAGGATAGTCCCAGAAAGTGAGAGTCTTGGGCTGTTTGGTATTACTGAGTGACAATGAAGAATTTTGAGCCCAGGTGTGCCTGACCCCAAAGCCCAGCCCCTCTCTGGTTTCTCACTGTTCCGCACTTGCTGACAGCACTAGCACAGGATGAAATATAGGCAGTTCAACTGCGCTGGTCTCAGACTCTCCATGTGGATGTCCCAGATGGGGTGTACCCAACACTGGGGACTACATTTTTCCTCTCAGCATGGAAGAATTTTTGTTCTTCTATACACCACTCCAGTGGCAGTTTTCATTAGAACAACTTTCTGAGGTCAAAGGAATTTTTACTGGAAAGTATGGAAAAACTGAAGGAAGAGAGGCATAGCTTAATAGCCACAAAATTTTCAGATTAACTGAAAGTAGGTTGACTAGCTAAAAGTAGATGTATTGCCTGTGAGAGAGGGTTAATTTAAAGCTGAGTTTGTTCCATCATATTTCTAGCAGAATCCCCATATCTCAGTTAAATACGAACTGACACTGCACAATATGAAGTGGATGGACCAAGAGGATGGGGACAACTTGACTTGACTGATGACAGCATTGTGTGGCTAACAAATAATTTCATAAGAGTAGGGTTGATGACAAATATGGGTTGAACACTATGAATTAATGTCACATCTTCATTCTCTTAATAAAGAAATGTCTCTTATGTAGCAATGTCTCTATGGCAATGCTATTCTAACCCTTTCTTTAATTTTGCCAGTATGTTTTAGACTACACATTGTCTAAGTGACTATTATAGGTATGTCTCACTTATTCCACATTTATGTGGAAATAATACCTTTTTGTAGCAGAGACAGAAAATAAAATAAGGAAGGCATCATCAAAATAGATACAACTCAGGCCTTTACTCTAAGTGACAGCCCAGAGAAAAACTCAAATACATGGTGGTTGAATGAACATGGAATAAATGAATGAATGAGCCTATTTATGAATTTATTTTAAAGAGAGTTCTAATAAGATTGAATATTTATTTTTCCCATTCAACAGGAAATTAGAAGAAATGCCTTGAAAGAAATCAAGAGTAAGATTTTTAGGAACAAGTATACTGATAACATGGGGGGCAGGAGGGGAGACATCTGAGAACCTGATGCTGAAGAACCACAAAATGCAGACACAAGAATGAAGAAAGGCACAGCTGTCTGAGGTCACCACTAAGTATAATGCATGGCTTCTTAAAGTGATCACTTGGGGATTTAGAAATGCAAATCTTCAGGCACCATCCCAGACCCACTGAATCAGACACTCTGAGAGTGGGGGTCAGCAATTTGTTTTAACAAACCTTCTGGGGGAGTCTAATGCCCACTGCAGTGTGAGGTCCACTGGTGTGGTGGTATAGAACATTCTAGGTCCAGGGGCATCGCTGCATTTCAATAAAGTGAAATGAGTGTGTGTGACTTGGATCACAGTGGATCACATTTTATATGGGATACTCTGGCCAGGAATGTAGGAAAGTTACTGTCGGGTGACCATACATCTTGTTTTCCTGGGATAGTCCTAGTTTAGACACATTGTCGTGGCATTTATAAATAGCATCTCTTTTCACTCTTGAAAGTGTCCCCATTTGGTTGATAAATTATGTGGTTACTCTATTAGTAGGCTTTAGAAAGATTACAGTCAAATTTGTTAAAATCATGACATGTATTGGAATTTAATTGAAACAGTTAGGTTATTTGGTAAATTCCCATTACTTATGCCTTGGTAATGACGGATAATGAGGTTTTAGCTTCTCCATATTTTTCTTGCCCAGATTTATAACCAACTTTCTTTTGTTAAGAGTGGATTTTCACCATTCTCTGAACCAAGTTTTAGGCTATTCTTATCCTTTGTTGAACAGGACCTAGAGACCACCATTGTACCTGTGCAGTGTCTCAGCATTCAGTCAAAGAGAAAGACTGATAATAATCAGTGCATCTTGCCCGTCTCACTTAGCTCCAGCTCCCAGTATAGGTATACTTTCTTGCAAGTGAGGATGGTCACTGAACTCTTTCTTTTGTCTCAGGTTTTCCATCTCTCTTTTCCTCCCCAAACCTGATCAGATAAATTCTTCCTAACGTCAAAATAATAGATGGGCTTGATTGAATCTGTAAATGGGGTTGTTTCACTGAATTGGCTGTTAAAAATTATTTATTTTAGCATGATGGGATTCTTATAGCTACAGGAATGGCAGTTTGAGAGGATCAAGTTGAATTCTTTCACTTTGCAGGGGTGGAAACTGAGGCACAGAGAAGTTAAGTGACTTGCCTGTGGCCACACAGGTAGTTATTTCAAGAACTGAGATGAGAACCCGGATCTCCTGGGATGATTTCTTCTCTTCTTGCTCTTACTTGGATGCCAGACGTGCTGGTGGTGGGGGCAATCTAATGGTTACTTCAATTCTGGTTTATAACCTGAAATGGAAGTAAAGTGTTGAAAATGGAGACTGTGGGACAGCATTTATGGGTAAAGATATGGGAATACTTTTGTGAAGCCCCTTTTGGAATGATAAAAGTAAAAAGTGGAAACACTGTTATATAGAACCTTATTTTTGTTAAAAAAAAATCTATTGGTTTAACAGAGTATATTCTATAGTCCAGTAGACTTTCATGTTCAAGTAAAACAATAAAATAAGTTTCTTTATGTACTTTTTTTTAACATCTCCCTTTATAATAACAGAAATCCTATGTTAGTCAAATGTTTTTTTCAAACGAATAAGCAACTTTTTCCCACTTCGGGTAAAAGGGGAGGGAGGCTGCGCATTTTACAGTCAATGTTGCCAAGGAGGAGCTGAGTGAGCAGGATGGTTTGGTACTTAACAATAGCGATGCCAACTAGCTGTATTTCTCAGTTCCCTCCACTTTGGTCTAGGAGGAAGGGCAACTGATCCTTGACAGAGCTGTCACTTTGGGCTCTTCTACTCCCCATAGGTAGTAATACATGGTGCAAGCGTGTCATCTGCACTAATAGGAAACAAAGAACCAGGAGCAAGGATGAGGACACACACATGTTTAAGGTGCAGAGTTCTGTATAGCAAAATTTTCTATTTTGTTCTATGAGAAAATACAGGTATTGGGTTGAGATTTAGTATAGTATAAAATTTTTACCCTTATTAATGGATAAAAAGTATTACTATTAAAGTGCTAATACTTTATTAAGTTTTAAAACATCAACCACCCAACATAATATATTTAAATAATTATCTAACATTAAGAGAGAGGAATGTTTCTTTCAAGGAAGTACATTTTTCAACTGACTTTTTCATCAGAAAGATCACTGGTTAAACTATATTCTATTGTGTTACTCTATGCTATTTTTTATAACCTCTTATAAGTGCCACAGCAATGTGAATGGCTATGTTTTTTAGTATATGTTCATTTGAAGACAAATTTTGCATCTGCAAAAAAACTTAGAGCTCATTTATTAAACATCTTCTTCAGAAAAAAACAAAACAAAATAAACACCAAGATCCAAAGAAGTCTACATGCCCAGTGCTGAAGAGATCAAGAGAAAACTGAGATACATCCTAGGTTTGTGACACCCAAACAAAACATAAATGGATTTTTGTTCCTAGCTTGGATTGCTAGTGTCTTTTGTTCCTAACGTTTTTATTTCCAAAAATTAAAAAAATTATTTAAATTTAACCACAACTTCTCTATTTAATTTCTGTATTTAAAATGCAATGTAAAGACGAATATAAAAACAGAAGAGCAATAACAACAGGAAAGGTAGTGACAAGGCAGGAGAACCAAGAATTCCTCAAGATCTAGTTTATTGGCAACAACATACGTATATTTGCTATTCCTCTTATGATAATTCTTTAATCTTATTATATGTAGGGAAAAATAGTGAAGATTAGTTCTTGTAGCTACAAATGTTGAAACGACTCAGAAAACATAGAAAAAAACAATCTGGAAATAGTAAAAAAGAGGCCAGGATGGTGTGAACAATAGGACAAGGAAACCAGCCCTTAAGACCAAAACTGGTAAGGAAAAAGCCAAAGGACAAGAAACTATCTCTTCAAGACTCAAGAATCCACTTACTATTGGAAGGATAGTTTCTCATTGATGTGAACTTCAAAAAAAAGAAAAGAAAAATACTCAAAATAAAGATAAGAACCCATTAATCAGTATCATGCATATAAACTTTGTCTTGCTGATACATCGTATATGATGAAACCATAAGAAATAGCAAAGCAGCAACCAAGGAATAGTAGTTTATATCAATATTTTGTATTATTCAGTTTAATAACGATGAAGGAAGAAAGAATTGAACTATATGTACCAAAACCAATCTGAAGAAGACTTGGAAATGTAATAAATCAATTAGTATCCTTTGAGGTATATCTGCAATATTAACCTAGTTTATTTGCAACAAAGAAGATAATATAGCCTGATTCAAACCCTTTAAAATACTTAGTCAATGGCTAACGTGTATTGATTATTTATCATATTTAATGAACATTTATTATATACTTATCATAGACATTGTGATAAATGTTTTGTATGGATTAGCCGTTCTATCTTTCTGACAGTTCTTTGAGATGGATACTGTTACCATTATTATCCCCATTTTGTTAATAAGGAAACTGAGCCCAGAGAGCTTCCCTAACTCGTCCAAAGATTGCATAGATCACAGTAGTAAACTTGGTATTTGGACTAGTCAACCTGACTCAAGAATCTAAATGTTGAGCCACTGTTTTATCAACACTCTGCTAAATGATCCCTATGCAGTAGTGAACAAAACACACGTTGTCCCTGACCTCTTGGAGCTAACAGAATTTTTTTGAATTATAAAGGTTAGAACAAAAACATTGAATTAGATTTGTCCTTTAAGAGAGAGGCTAGAAATTAAACCACGGCTTTCTCACAGGCATTTTTCACATTAAGTATAGTAGAGATCACATATTTCAAATTTCATGGGAAGAATGGATGGTAACCCTGATGCTACTCAAAAAACAAGGAGACAAAGAAAAAAAGTTGATAGTCTACAATTTAAAAAGTCTAGGGAACCCAAGCAGATATAAATGGTCAACATGTTGGTATTCAAGGAGATGCCTAAGATTAGTATCAGTAAATTAATTCTACTGTGGTATAATTAACTGCAAGGTATGCTGGCTGGAGACTATATTGTCAGGCAGATTTGACCAGGCCAGTTGACCTGTGCTGAACTGGGTGGTACCTGCTGTATGGGAAAATCACAAACTATTTTTCCTCTGCTCTCACACCATAAAACAATCAACACAAAAGACTTCTGTGACCAAATGTGTGTGCATTTTCCCACACACACCAAACAAGCAAGCAATTCTGCAGTGGACACCAGCTGGATGTCCTCCAACCCAGTTCAACCCAGATAGTGACAATATCTACCTGGAGATAGTGTCAGATCCCACAGGTTGAGGGCTTAGTCTCCAAGATTGCCCCTCACTTCTGATGCCAATTGTAAGCCCCAGGTTGTTTTATCTGTGCTTCTGACTGACTGGCTATAAATTGGGGTTCCCACAACCCCCTCCCTGGGTTAGATTAACTTGCTAGAGTGGCTCACAGAACTCTGGGAAACTCACATGTTTATCAGTTTATTATAAAGGATATTACAAAGGATACAGGTGAAGAGAGACATAGTGCGAGGTATGGGGGAGGGATGTAGAGCCTCCATGCCCTCCCCAGGCATGCCACCATCCAGGAACCTCCATGTATTCGGCTCTTCGGAAGCTCTCTGTACCTTGTCCTCTCGGGCTTTTTATGGGGACGTCATTGGATAGGCACGACTGAAGCATGGACAACTGTGTAGAAATGTGATTTGACAAAAAGGATATGATCTAATACTAATAGACTGAGTGGGGAAACCCAGCAAGGTCTGTCTGTTCAGATTCTTCTTGGCCTCTCTCGGTGGCATTCCTCCAGGGTATGGGGCAGGACCCCTCCCGAAATGGGGGTCTTATGACCTACAAATAGACAAGGTAAGTCAGAGAATTTTGTTATGGCCAGCTCCAAGACAAAAAGGTAGGGGAAGATTAGAGTATATTTTTAGTTTCTATGGCCTGCCTTGGGGAGAAAAAGGAGTAGGTGAAAGGAGGGCAGGAGGGGGTCAGAGAGAGAGATTCTGTTTTCTGAGCCCTGCTTCTGAGGTCTAAAGCACACCAACATTATAACAAAAGACTGTAACAAGGGCTATGGGACTTATGAGCCAGGAACCGTGGATGAAAACCCATATACTCTCTACAGATCATCATATTACTCCTGCCCATTGTCTCTCTCCTGCTGGGCTCCCTCCCTGAAGTCCCTGTCTTTACCCCCAGCTGCTGGTGTTCTCCTTTCTTTGTTGCTTCCCTGGTATCAGAAGGACTTATTTGGAAGATGCTGCATTTTCTCACAGGCCTTTGTCCTCTCCTCAGGCCTCCCAAAAGCCAACTGGCTTCTTAAAAGGAAAATGATACTAATTTATTAAAGGTAAGAAACAAACCTAAGGGGACTTAGTGATCTTGTAGACAGTCAAATATATTAGAAGCTGTGAGTCATTTTCTTCTCATACTTAATTTGACTAAAATGCAATTAGTGTGGAAGAAATGCCAAGATTGTAGTGATATACACTTTAGCCTCCCTTCTCTGGAGCTTTTATTGGATTAAAGTACTTTACTGAGGTATTGAGAACACTAGCTCTTAGGAGCTAGAAACATCTATTTTCTGTTCGTTGTTGTAGACTGTCCAGATAAATTTATCACTTAATGTGATTTGCTCAGGCAATTGTAATTTACCTCTAAATGTGCTGTGATTTGTTGGAATCAGGAATAACTAAGGGGGAATAATTATCCCCAAAGTGTGAAGCAGACACTAATCATTATTAAGGGTACATTTTATTGAGAAGGAGACGGGGAATCGTGTCTTATATATAATGAATTTTCATGTTTGTTGATTTAGCTTGATGAAATTCACATTCCAAAAGAAGAAACCACAACCCAGAGGATTACGCGTACACCAATGTCCTTAGTCTTCTGATGTCCAAATAATATACCTCAGAAACACTAGTCGTATGAGCTCAGATTACACCTTCAGTCTCAGAGAGACAACTTCCTTCATGAAGCTATTTTGGCCAGTGATTTTCATGAACTATGGCTGAAAGGTATCTTATTATGCATTTCACTTTATAGAAAAAACAACTAATGGAACATAAAACTTTATATTTCACTAAATTAACTTCTGATCTTTGTGAGCTTAGATATGTTCTATATAGCTGTACCTTATTTCTTTTTATATTAAAAATTTCCCCTAATTTATATTATCTTGTCATATGTTATATTTTATTCTAAGTGGCCATTTTTTTGAGAAAGCAGAGTTTATTTTTTTCTTTCATAATTGAGATTTTATTGGTTGTGCTGAGGATCAGTACACAGACATTTCAATTTGTGCACAATTCTTAACATATGTACCAAAAATCTAAAAAGCCATGTATGGTAATTCTTTTTTAAACAGTTATTCCAGCGACTTTCCAGCTTAAAATTTGGAGGCAAATTTTCCCTAAGAGTATGTCAAGTACCAGTATCTTCAAATGTTGATAAGCTGTTACATAAGTACCACCAATTCACAATTTATTATCATATATACTACATACTCAAATTTTCAATGTTTCATAGCACATTAACAAAGTTATTAGGAAAATAGGATTACCATGACCAAAGATGTTACAGAGTGCACACAATTATTTTTTTAAATTATTATGGGTACATAATAGTTGTATATCTTCATAGGATACATGTGATATTTTGATACAGGCATACAATGTGAATTAATCAAATCAGGGTAACTGGGGTATTCGTCATTTCAAGCGTTTATCATTTCTTTGTGTTAGAAACATTCCAATTCCACTGTTTTAGTTATTTTAAAGAATACTGTAACTTATTGTTGACTATAGTCACTTTGTTGTTCTATCAACATTCTATCTAACTATCTAACTGTATTTTTGCACCCATTAACCATCCCCACTTTATCTTCCCCTCCCTGCTACCCTTCCCAGCCTCTGGTAATCATCAATATATTCTCTGTCTCCATGAGATCAATTGTTTTTAATGTTTAGCTCCCACATATAAGTGAGAACATGCAAGATTTGTCTTTCTGTGCTTGGCTTATTTCACTTAACATAATGTTCTCCAGTTCCACCCACATTGTTTTAAATGGCAGGATTTCATTTCTTCTTGTGGTGATATAATATTCCATTGTGTATATGTACCACAATTTCTTTATTCATTCATCCATTGACGGACGCTTAGGTTGATTCCATATCTTGGCTATTGTGAATAGTGCTGCAATCAACATGGGGGTGCAAATATCTTTTCGATATACTGAATTCCCATCTTTGGATATATACCTAACAGTGGAATTGCTGGGTCATATGGTAGTTCTATTTTCAGTTTTTTGACTAACCTCCATACGGTTTTTCATAGTGGTTGCACTAATTTACACTCCCACCAACTGCGTATGAGGGTTCCTCTTTCTCCACATCCTCGCCAGCATTTGTTACTGCCTTTTTGATAAAAGCCATTTTAACTGGGGTGAGATGATATCTCATTATAGTTTTAGTTTGCATTTCTCTGATGACTAATGATGTCGAGTGTTTTTTCATATACCTGTTGACCATTTATGTATCTTCGTTTGAGAAATGTCTATTCAGATCCTTTGCCCATTTTTTAACTGGATTACTTGTTTTTTTCCTATCAAGTTGTTGGAGCTTCTTATATCTTCTAGTTATTAATCCCTTGTCAGACAGGTAGTTTGCAAATGTTTTCTCCCATTCTGTGCATTGTCTCTTCCCTTTATTGGTTGTTTCCTTTGCTGTGCAGAAGCTTTTTAGCTTGATGTGATCCCATTTGTCCAATTTTGCTTTGGTTGCCTGGAGCACACACAGTTCTGACAGGGAGAGCCGTGATCAAGGAGTAGTTTTCTTTGGGAAACAATTTTACTAAAAAACAACATGGGAGTAGAAATAATTTAAAATGTCCAAGACATTAAATCCAGGACTGTGACTCCATATTGCCATTTAGTATGCTTTGTATTATAAGATGTAAAAACTAACCCCCCATCTGTGGAATGTTAAGTTGACACCAAGATGGTCAAAGCCTCCAGTAATTCAATGTCTCACACTATTTTATGGTTGTACCAAAAAATAAACAACCAGCAAATGATTTCACCTCTTTAAAAAAAGCATTTACACTTAATAAATGGGATGGGATGGTACTCCTTCCTTCTTAAAAATGTTTCTAGAGCTACTAAAAAACTTGCATTTACAAAATAGTTGATAAAAATATTCTTCTGGATTGTACAAGAAGGGAGACAGGGACCACCGATAAGACATAGTATATGATATTAATCAGACTTGGCTTCTTTCTCTCCTGTGTCATCAGAGGCTGGACTCTCCTCAGTTTTAGTTCCTTCATTTTCTGCAGGTAAATCTCCTTTAGTTCTGTGTTAGCCACTTCTGCCTGTTTTCCCTTTGCTCCCCTTTTCCCTTTTGTTTGACTTTTTTGTCTGAAGATTTGTCCTTTCCTGCTGCCTTTTTTTGGCTTCATTTCCACTTTTGTAGGTGCAGGTTTATCTGACAACTGTGCTGATCTTCTCTTGGGCTTTTCCTTCACCACACCCTTGACTGAGCTGACCTTCCTCTGGGGATCTTGGTGGCAGGGAGGGTGCAAGCCAGGTGCCTGCAGGCCGCGGTGCACCGAGAGCCTTGGGAAAGCTGGGCTGTCTGGCTGCTGCCCAAGAAAGCAGAGTTTAAATAAATAAATTAATAGTTTTAAATAGCATGCACATTATGTTTTGAAGTTACTTTAAAATGAACACTATTTTGTATACATATTTTCATTTATAATATTAGTATAGTTTACATACTTGTAATTTTAATGAAAATGCTGTATTTTACTGGTTGATGTATCATTATTTGTTGAACCATCTTCCTGCATCCCATGTTAAATCACAGCCATGGTGTGCAGGTTAGGTGAAAAGAATAATGATTATCACCATTAAAAATATTGTGTCATGTTTTATTTTGAGTTATAGACTTGAACATTCTCTAATTAAAGTACAGCCACTGTGTATAGATCTTTGGTAAGGGGAAATAGAATGCTTGTGTGTGCTCCTTCAGACAGGAAAGGTCTTGTTTCAAATGATAAAACAGGGGCACGAGCGGATGATAATACTGCAGACAAACAGAAGTGAAGGGTAAAAGTACAATAGAGCCCATGGGACTATTTCTCAAAGGTAAACTACCACCTAATTATAAAATCGAGCTGGGGAACTTAAAGGTCTTAGAGTGAAAGCCTGTGGAATTCATACATTCTTGAAAGAAAGATACAGCTTATTTATCTTATCTGAAATGTATTTGAAATTTCTTGATGATCTATAGTAAAGAGAGAGAAGATTTCAAAGGAGATAAAAATTATTTGGAAATTTTTACCATTGAGAAACATTTTGGAGTAGAGGATGTAGACTTACTTTTTAACTCCACGTGGGTTTGTTTCATTACTTGTTTTTATTTTAGCACCCATGGACATTGTCTTAGTGTTGGTCTGCAGAACTATAACATAGTTCCAGATTAAATTACAGGAAAAGTACTGTCCTGCGCTTAGAACAATGATGTACCTCAGGGGTAGAAAGGGAATTTTTGCTGGTGAAAGCACCAATTATTGCCAAGTGTGTAAAATCAATCAATGGCAGATTGATTTCAAGGAGAAGATGGGTATCTCCTTTTGAACTGAGGTACGTGGCATCCTGTGGATCAAAAGGCCAAGATGCAGCCAGAAGGAGGCCTGGGAGAGAGATCATCCTTATGCCCAGGGCGAAAGGAATATGTGACTGTCTCCCATACAAATCATCAGTTTTCATGACTAGTAATTTTGGCATCAAAGACTGGGAGAGGCTAACATTTTGGTATAAAGCAATCCCATATCCCATTATATCAATTTGTTCATCAGTGTTCAAATACCCACTCCAATTTTGAACATATAAAATGATTGTAGTATTAGTTACCTACTTTCTGATTAAACTCTGATTAAACTTCTAGAACTTTCCTGACTATTTGGAGGAATGACCATCCTTCCCCAGGAGAAGTCAAGAGTGAGGCCCAGGGGCCTGGGAGGAGGGGGAGATCAGGAGATGTTTGTCAAAGGGTACAAAGGGCACAAAGGTGAATATGTTCTGGAGACCTAATGTACAGCATGGTGACTGTGGCTAGTAATAAAATATTGTACGCTTGAAATTTGCTAGGAGGGTAGATCTTACGTGTTCCTACCACATACATACAAAAAAAGTAACTATGAAGTGCGGTATGTTAATTAGCTTGATTATGGTGATCATTTCACAATGCATGCATATATCAAAACATCTGTCCACACTAAATATACACAATTTTTATTTGCCAATTATATGTTAATAAAACTGAAAAAAAAAGTGAGGCCCAGGAACTCAGAAGTAGCCCATCCTTTCCCACGCGTCCAGGCCTCCATCAGCAGGAATGAAGAAGGGGCGCTGTCTTCTTTTCTTTCCTTTCTACCCGCATACCCCACAACACCCCCAGTCTTGCCACTCCCTGCCTTATGACACGCACTGAATGCGGCAGAATCACCCTGGGACTTGTTCCACACTTAGATTCCCAGCCCTTCTCCAGACTGCTGACTGAGAATTTCGGGGGGGGGGGTCTCTGGAATCTGCATTTTTACCAAGCTCCCCAGGTGATTTTTATGCACACTGAAGTTTGAGAACCACTGTCCCCAGAGTTTTAAACACAAGGAATCTGTAGATATTTCCTTGCAAATGTATTGTACTTTACAGTTTGCAAAGCACTTTTATACATTGTCTCATTAGAGCCCTAGAACCATCAAAGGAGGCAAGTAAGGCAGGTGTTGACATTTTTGTTTTACAAATGAGACAATGGGTATCTGGAATGGCCAATGGCCTGATCAAGCTGTAGTTGAGCTGAAGGAGAACTAGGTTCTCTTAACCCAGCATCCTGCCTACAGATAATGCTAACCCTGGAATGAAGGGATTTACAGTTTACGCCTTCTCGTACATCGTTTCATTTATTCTCCCCAATAAGCCTGCGAGGTGGATAAGGCAAATATTATTGAGCCTATAGAAGAGAAAACTAGATGCAGAGAGCTGAAGTGAATGGCCCAAAGTCACAAGCTAGAAAGCAGCAGAACATGGACTCAGACTCAGGCTTTGCCAAGTGCAAGTGCTGCCTGCCATCTACTTTTTACTGCTGCTGAAATGACCAACAAATGAAGTTGTGATGAAGTATAAATATTTTAAGATTTTCTTATTCCTTAGTATTTAATAAATATTGCTTATACCATAAAATGTTCTTTATGTATGTTTGGCTTTCTCACTTAGCAAATAAAATCTTTTCTTGAGTGCATTACACTATTTTTACATCTGGGCATCACAAAAAACTTTTTATGAGATAATTGCCTTAATAATTATTCTCTCAAAGGTCATGGTAACTTTTAAATATAATCACCAAATCCATTTACCATTCCTCAGTCCTTGTCCCGTCTTTGCAGCATTTGATGCTGTTGAATGCCCCCTTTCTTCCTGAAAACCTTCTTTCTGTGAAGTGGCATGCTCATGATTCTGAGTTCTCCATCAACCCTTTGCTGGCTTCTCATTCTCCTTCTATACCTAAATTTCATCTTTCATACCCAAACCTTGTCTTCTACACCCAGGTTTTCATAGTTGCCTTTCTTTTGCCCTCATGGATTTCCCCCAGTAGTACATACTAATAAGGTGTGGATGTTTGGCCCTTCCAAATCTCATGTTGAAATTTGATCCCCAGTGTTGAAGATGGGACCTAGTGAGGGGTGTTTGGGTCATGGGGTCAGATCCTTCATGAATGGTGTGGTGCTCTTCCCACAATAATGAGTGAATTCTTGCTTTATTAGTTCACATGAGAGCTGGTTATTTAAAGGAGTCTGGCACCACCTCCTCCCTCTCGTCCTCCCTCTTGCCATGTGACACACCCATGACATGCCTGCTCCCCCTTCTCCTTCCACATTGATTGGAAGCTCCCTGAAGTCCTCTCCAGAAGCAGATCTGGTGCCATGCTTGTACAGTCTGCAGAACCGTGAGCCAAATAAACCTCTTTTCTTTATAAATTACTCAGCCGCAGGTATTTCTTTTATGTTACCACCCAGTGGGTCCCTTGCCCACTGTCCAGGAAAGGCCAATACACTGAGACAGCAGGAGTTGCAGCAGAGAAAGAGTTTAATATCGTGAGGTGCCTGGTGATGAGATGGGAGTAATTTCTCAAATCCATCTCCCCAAGAATTTGGGGGCTAAGATTTTTAAAGGTGGTTTGGTGAACAAGGGGTTAGGGAATTGGTCTGCTGACTGGCTGGGGATGAACCCATAAGGTTGAGAAGCAGAAATTGTCTTTTTGGCTGACACATTTCTTAGGTAGGGGGCCTCAGAACTTGTTGGATCATTTCCCACATGTCCATGGGTCTGCTTGATGTCAGTGGGTCCCCCCAAATGCAGAATCTGGAAGATATCTCAAAGATCAGTCTTAGGTTTTACAATGGTGATGCTATCTATAGAAGTAGTTGGGGACATCACAAATCTTGCCCTTATCCAGGAAGATAAATGCCACTTAAGCAGTAAGTAGTTAGCAGTAGGGTAGTCAGTGAACAATGGCTGGTAAAATTTTGGCTAATCTATACTTTTATAGATATCAGACTTTTATCACTATTTTTGGCTTATGGCCTTACATTATTTTAATATAGGCGGTTTCATTTATAGCAGTGTTTGACTAACGCACATCCACATCCACAATTTTGGCTATTAGAATTATTTTATCTTTTACTTTTTTCCTGAGCTCCAGATTGACTTAGAATCTTCAACATAATATATACTCACTAAATATTTCTTAAATTTCTATCTGTTTGCTAAATATCTAATTTCTTCAACAACATTTGTTGTGTGCCTACTATGTGCCAGGCAGTGTTCTAGGAGCTTGGGATATATTAGTTACCCAACAAAGTTACCACCCATATGAACCTTACTATTTATTTATTTTTAATGGACAAATAAAAATTGCATGTATTTATCATGTACCATGGTTTTGAAATACGTGTACATTGTGAAATGGCTAAATTGAGCTAGTTAACACATGTGTTACCTCACATTGTTACAAGGGCTGCTTGGAAAGTATACAACCATTGTTAATATAATGAGAACAGTTACATGGCTGGATACTTACGGACAGTTCTGGCTTGTTTTTTGGTAGGAACACTTAAAGTCTCTCTTTGCAATTTTTAAGAATACATTGTTACTAAATATAGTCAACTCATTGTATAGTAGATCTCTTGAATTTATTCCTCCTATCTAACAGAAATTTTGTGTCCTTTGACCACCATCTCCTCCCCGACCCCAACTCTTCCCACCAGTCCCTGGTAACCACCATTCTACTCTCTACTTCTTTGAGTTCAACTTTTTTAGATCCACATATAAGTGAGATCATGCAGTATTTGCCTTTATGTGCCTGGCATATTTCGCTTATCATAATGTCCTCTAGGTTCATTCATGTTGCAAATGACAGAACTTCTTTCTCTCTTTTTTAAGGCTAAATAGTAATCTATTGTGTATGTATACACCACATTTTCTTTATTCATTCATCTGCTGATGAACGCTTGGGTTGATTCCACGTCTTGCCTATTGTGAATAATGCTTCAATGAACACAGGAGTGCAGATATTTGTTCAACATGCTGATTTCATTTCCTTTGGATATATGCCCAGATGTGGGATTTTTGGACCTTTCTTTTTAGTGTCGGAAGACAGACGGGAAACCATAAACAATAAAATGTAAAAATTAGATGTTACGAGAGAAACACTATGAAAAAGAAGATAAAAAGAGCAGGATAGGCAGGGCTAAGAATGCACTTAGCAGATGTGGCTGTGGGAGTGGAGCTCCTTTTCTATAAGGTGGTCATGGTAGGCCTCACTGAGAAGAAAATATTTGTAAAAGTCTTAAAGGATGTGAAGGAGCTAGCTCTGCAGATATCCCAGGGAAATGCATTTTAGGCAGAGGACTATCCGTTGCATAGACCATAAGGCACAAATGTGCCTGGAGTATGCAAGGAATAGTGGTAGGGGACAGTCAGAGAGGAAATGAAGGGTCAGATTATGGAGGGTCTTGTAGCCCTTGTAAGGACTTTGGCCTTTACACTATGTAAAATGGGGAGCTTTTGGAGAGTTTTGAGCATTGGAATGACATGATGTATTTTACATGTTTAAAGGATTGTTCTGCCTACTATACCTAGGGTGGTAAAAGTAGAACTAGAAAGAGCAATTATAAAGCTATTGTAGTAATCGGGCAAGGTGTAGTAGTGACTTGGACCAGAGTGGTAGTAGTAGAGTTGAAGAGAGGTGGGAAGGTTCTAGGTATATTTTGAAGATAGAGCCATTCAATTTCTCAATGTATTGGGATAGAGTTGCCATCAACTGAGATTGGGAAGGCTGCAGGTGAAATAGGTTTGGTGGGGAAGGTCAGAAGGTCAGATTTCAACATGTTAAATTTGAAGCAACTATTTCTCTCTTCTCTAGCCCTACAGCATCTTTTATTTTTCTTAAAGAACATATATCATCCTTTATTATTTAATAGTTATTTACACATGTGTCATAGCTCCCTTTCTAGAATATATGCTCTGCAAGGGTAAAGATCAGGCATAATCCATTTTTGCATCCACTTAGCATCTAGGACAGTTCTCTGTATTTGGAAGCACTTAGAATGTGTACACTGAATTGAATTATTGGTTCCCTTTATTGCATTTTTGGCTTTAAAGTTGAAGTTATTGACTTAAAAATTATTCTTTTCACTTTATCTTCTTAGTTCATTTCCTACCAGAGAAAATAACAAGAATAATCCAAAAACACTAAAAAAAAAAAAATGCCTTGGCTGAAATAAATGCAATCCCTCTTTACCACGTCTACCACAGTAAAACAGAAGGGTCACCTCTAATTCAAGTTGACCAAGTGACTTCCAAATGAAATGTCATTTCAATCATTACATATAGGAGTTTTTGGACAAGAACTCAGAAGCACAGACAACAAAAGCAAAAATAGACAAATGGGATTTGATCAAACTAAAAAGCTTCTGTACAGGAAAGGAAATAATCAACAACATGAGAAGAGAACCTACAGAATGAGAGAAAATATTTGCAAACTTTACATCTGACAAGGAGTTATCCAGAATATATAAGGAACTCAGCTTACTAGCAAACAAACAAAGAAACAAATAATCCAACTTAAAAATGGGAAAAAGACCTGAACAGACAGCTCTCAAAAGAAGACATGCAAATGGCCAACAGGTATATGAAAAAATGTGCAACATCAGTAATCATTAGGGATATGTAAACCAAAACCACAATTGAGATATCACCTCACCCCAGTTAGAATGGCTATTATCAAAAGGACAAAAGATAACAAATGCTGGTGAGGATGTAGAAAAAGGGGAACTCATATACACTGTTGGTGGGAATGCAAATTAGTGCAGCAACTATGGAAAACAGTATGAAGTTTCCTAAAAAAATTAAAAACTGAACTACCATATGATCCAGCAATCCCACTACTGGATGTCTACCCAAAAGAAATGAAATCAGTATGTTAAAGAGATAACTGCACTCCCATGTTTATTGCAACACTGTTCACAATAGGCAAGATATGGAATCAACCTAAGTGCCCGTCACCAGATGAATGGATAACAAGAATGTAGTATATAGACAATGGAATACTATTCAACCGAAAAAGAGATGGAAATACTGTCATTTGAGGCAACATTGATGAGCCTGGAGGACATTGTGTTGATTGAAGTGAGCCAGGCATAGAAAGACAAATACTGCATGATATCACTCATATGTGAATTTTAAAAAGTTGGTCTCATGAAAGTAGAGAGTAGAATAGTGGTTACCAAAGGCTGGGGAAGGGAGTGAGGAGGGGGGATGGGGAGAAATTAGTTAATGGGTGCAGGGTCACAGTTAGATATGAGGAATAATTTCTGGTATGCAATTGTGCAGAAGAGTGATTAATAGATAACAATATTGTACAGTATATTTCAAAATAGCTAGAAGAGAAGATGTTAAATGTTCTCAGTATGAAGAAACAATAAATGTTTGAGGTGGTGGAAATGCTAACTATCCTGATTTGATCATTACACAATATACATATATCAAAACATCTCACTGTAGCCCATAAATATGTACAATTATTATGTGTCAACTAAAAAAAAGAGTTATATTGATAGAAAAGCAGTTATTTTTGCTGTTCTCAATGTGTTCAGGTAAGTATTAGCTCTTCTCTCTTCTCCTTTATCTCCTTATTGATGTCATCTCTTTTCACTGTCAATTTAGTTGAGCAAATCAGTGAAAAATAGTTGCTTCAAAATTATTTGCAACAGTATCATAAACAAAGATTGCTGAAATACATTTAAAATAAATATTTTTAAATCAAAGTCAGGTTAGTTGATATTTTAACAAAATTATGCGATGCCAATTCTGTCATCTTGCATTTATAGATTCAAATTGGGAATTCCAGGATGTGAGGCTGGCAATAATGAGCAAACCCAACACATCCCAAGAGCTTTTCTTGTAATGACATATGCCAGTTTGACATACCAAAACTATCTTTTTGTTCACAAGATCACTGACAGATTCACTCAAACAAAGTTTTCTATCTTAGCTGACTTTTAAAAGGGAAAAATATCGTCTCATGCAAGCAGTATATGAATGTTGGTATCTATACATCGTTTATTTTCAAACCCAAAATAGTTTTGTTGTCGATTTTTACCAAAAACCCAGGCTAGTGAAGTAAATTGTGACTGCACATACTTCACATTCAGCAAATATTTACTGAGCGCTCATTATATTCCGGGTACGATCTTGGTGCTTTCTCACATGCTAACTCATTTGCTTTTCACAATAATCTGGGAGGTGGTCCTTGCTATTTGCATTTTTAGGCTGGGGAAATTACAGTCTAGATAGGTTAAGTGGCACAACTAGTAAGTGGTATTGTTGGCTCCCCAAGGGCAGTACCTGTTCTATCACATTCACTGCTGGAATTCCAGGAGTTATCCCAGAGGTACTCATATTTCAGTAAATATGGGTTTGGTGAATGAATAAGAGTAAGTAAAGGTAAAAGCTGAATTCAAACACAGCTCTTCTAATGCCAAGTCTGTTTTTACCCACTATATTATGCTTTATATTAAATTAATTATTTTTGTTAGAATTGTTAAAGCTTTTCTATGTCATCTTAAAATCCTAAACAGAAAAATCAGTTTTTAAAAGATTTTTCTTATAAAGCTAACAAATGGTTGTTGTAAAGATCTGACAGATCAAGATAGTGGGAGGTAAAAAATCCTCTGTGCCCCATATCCGAAGAAGCCACTAATAAGTAGATGTGTTTCCTTCCAGATGCCCTAAATGCACATGTGGTGTGTGTATATTTACCTACGTGTATTACCCAGGGTTCTCCAAAGAAACAGAACCAGTGGGATGTCAAATTTTAAAAATTCCTAGTATTTTGATTGGAATCACACCAACTTAATAGAGTCATTTAATCAGAAGTGACATCTATTCAATATTGTATCACCCCATCCATGTAAGTTTCATTCATTCCAGTCTTCTTTCATGCCCTACCTAGAGTTTAAACCCTTCCCCATGTAGCTGTTGGATTTATCTTATTAGGTCTGTTAACTTGGTTTTATTTTTTGGTTATTACTTTTATTGGCTTTTCTTATTGTTTCTATGGTTTTCCCTTGAGATTTTCAAGTATACAGTAATATCATCTATAAATAATGAAAAATTTTCCTCTACTTTCTAACATTTACACATCTTATTTCATTTTCTTACTTAAATGCGTTGGCTCACTCTTGCAGATATTTTTAAGTAACCATGCCCTTATTTGGCATCCCTGCCTTGTTCTTGACATGCACAGGATTGCTTCTAATGTTACTTTGCTATGGCTTTTGGGGCTTATACACATATTACTATATCACATTAAGGAATTATCCACCTTTTTCTATTTTGCTGAGATTTAAAATTTTTAATTTAGGAAAGGATTTTGAATTTTGTTACATGTCTTCTGAGTATTAGTCTATGTCATTTGACCAATCTATAGGGCATATTATTTTAATAAATTCCCTAATGTCAAACTATTATGATACCATGGAGATGAATCTAAATGTGTTGGGGTATATTTTTTTGGTAATGTATTGCTGATTTCTATTTGTGAATTTATTTATTAATTAATGTCAATAGGCTATTACAGTGTAAAATACCAATTTACAGCTTGCTTTTTTTTGACTCAGCAATGTTTTGGTGATCTTTTTCATATAAAAACATTAACCTAGCCCTTTTTTTTGACTTCTGCATAGAATTTCATAAATAAATCACAATTTGTGTAATAATTGCTTCGTTGAAGAATATTCATATTCCCCCTCCTTTTTATTTTTTTGCAATTACTAACCATTGCTGCTATTTCTAACAATGCTGCAATAAAATTCTTAAACATATCTTTTAGTGTATGTGCAGTGTTTCATGGAAAAGATGTCTAGAAGTGGAATTGAAGTAATAAATTATGTGTAGTTAAGTAGATGTTGCCAAATTGACCTATTAAGTAGCTATAAAATTTCACACTGACATTAATAATGACAGTAAAATTCATTCCTCACACCCATACCAACAGCTGACACAATCAAATTACTTTATATCTTGTTATTCTCTGTTAAAAAACTTTAGACTTTAAAAACTGTATTTAGTAGGGTTTAAATTCTCATTTTTCCTTTTTGCTAGTGAGATTTCACTTTTGTGAATTTCCTATTCATATCCTTTTCCTATTTTTCTATTGAGTTGTTTGTCTTTTTCTTATCAATTTGGGGAGTGCTTTATAATTTCTGTATTTTAGTCCCTTGCCTGCTATATATTCTGCAAATATTTTCCCCATTTTGTTTTTTACCTTTTAACTTTGTTTATGATGATGTTCTTTGTTGCACATTCTTTAAAATTTTGTATAATCAAACTTACCAGTTTTTCATTTTATAGCCTTTTTTCTATATAATATTAAAGGTCTTCTCTACTCTTAAGGTAATAAATCTATTCTACTCTATTTGGCATCTTTTCTTAGTATTGATTTTTAATACAGTAAGTATCAATAGATACAACAGACAGAAACAAATGCTCTTTGGGATCCTAAGTGTGAAAGGGTCCTGTTGGGGAGAGGACAATCCTCTAGGACAGACAGCTTGAGACGGGGATGCTCCCCTTGACAGACCCCAACCTGAAACCAAAGGGTAAGTGAACTGTTGATGAGGTCCATGCAGGTCCCCACCCCTGCCAAGAGGCGTATGGGCAGGGATAGGAGTGAATCGTCCAGTGGCAGGTGGAAATACTTAGAAAGTCATCTTTCCCCTAGTTACAGCCTTCTTCTTCTTTCTTCCACCCTCCTGATGAAGAAAATAGGGATTTATTTCTTAACCATTTTAGAAAACTCTATGAACTAAGCCCTTTAGGCTCAGTTGTTGACATATTAAAGGAAGAGATGAAAGTCTTTGTAAAAATCTTCTTAAAATAGATGGCCTGGCTAGCAAAACTATTTTTCTGCTATGTAACCCTATTTTGCACATCAGTAGCTAACAAGTAAGTTGATCTTTTTCTTTCTATTTCTTCTGTGACTATTTCTAATCCTCCCTGGATCCCCAGGCAGTATAAAGTTAAAATATTTATGTATTAATTCATTTAAAATATCAATAATAAAACCATTACATGTTAACATAAATACTATTTTTTAAAAAGAACTATTTTTCAAAACAAAAAAATTAATGAGAAGAGTGGGATTGTTTTATAATTTTACTTTAATTTCTGGCTTAATAAAAGACAGATTCATGCATCTGCTTCTGCATTCAGTCTGTTGTGATATTATTAATATATGTCATGTACCTTCTAGAAAACTCTACTCTTAAGAGAAACTGAGAGTGAAAAAAGCAAATAACATCTTAGTATTATGAAAATAGTTTGACCTTGCAGAGCCCAAGATCTCAGGTCCACAGACCACATTCTGAGAGTCACTGCTCTAAACTTTGTCATACCTTTGAAAATAATTAAACGTATATAAAATCTTCTTATTTGAATGTGTCATGTACTTCCTGCTGTGACCCCAACTGATAACCTGATCCTGTATGGATACTGAGGGACAGTCCTAGGGGATGGAGTGAAGGTAGGGGGGACAGAGAGAGAGAGAACAAGAGAGAGAGGTTGAGATTAGAGCAAGGATTCCAATTGTCTATTCTCCAAGGACAGAGCTGTTGCAAACCAATTTAGGGTGCGGCCACATCAACAAAAACTAGGTGGTGCTCTATGGCTAGCAGGAAAAGTCCCCAACAGAGGTGGCAGCCAGTGGGAGCTAAGGGGCATTTGAGTCATCTGGAAGCACCTGGACTGTAATCAAGGTGAGAGACACCAGATCGTGTGAGTGCAGACGTGCTTATGAACATTAGTAGGAAAACTGGGTAAATAAGGTACATATCCCCCAGAGCAATGGAGGCAGATGACACTGTTCTCAGACCCTGACTCTTTTCTGCTTCCATAAGGATGTGAAAGTCACATCCTTTCCCCACCCACCCAGATACTTCTTAAGAAGAGTAGGCTATCTGAGAGACAAACATTTTGTCCCAAGAAGACACTAGGCATTTCCTAAATGGACTGTCTAAATGATTAAATCTAATGATTTGTTAAAATTGGGTTGGATATTTCATTAATTTTTCTTCACTAACCTCTGATTGGTTGGGTTACTCTAAAAGAAAATCAAATTCATTACCAAAGACACAAAGGAGCTATGCATGTTTTGCACATCTGCACAAAAATTAGGACTGATTTTTGACCCCAATACACTGCTATTTGTAATGTGAAACTGTCCCTACAGGTCCCTAGCCCTCTTGCCGTATATTCAATTTCATTAATGCTCAGAAGTCTTATTTATATATGACAGTCTCCATAAATGGGGAGTGCAATTTTGTTTGTCTATGTAGTAATTTTACTGCCTGAAATCAATTTCTTAATTCAATGCTGGGAGAAAAGTTGCAGAGTGCTCAGGTGCTGCTGCCCAGCCTAAGCCAAGGACGTGCAATCCCAGACCTGTCTTTGGGGTTCAGGCTATCATCTGATGTAGCCTCACAGAGACAAATGATTCTTGATCTTGGAGTGGTTAAATTCTTGTTGGATCCAATCTGCTGAATTGTAGAATTGAATGAGAAACAGATCCACAAACACTGGGACTGGTGTGGAGTAAGGATGGCTTAAACCTAAGGTCCCCTAAAAGATGTTGCCACCTGTAAGTACCTCACTTCTTCCACCACTAACTTCATATGAGCCCTGGGCCAAGTCCCCTCATGCCTTGGTTTCCAGTGGCTCTATCTATCAAAGGTGGAAAATGATACCTCTACTATCTACCTACTTACATGCCCAGAATTTAGTGGTTTAATGGTAAACAAAGGTAATTGAAGGCAGAAGTTGAGATTGAGAAGAGACCTGCAGATGACTTATAGGCTGATCAGGGTCAGAGAAAACTAGTTTAGCCAAAGTAGTTTTATTGAAGGTAATTTTCTACAGAAAAGACATTTGTACTTGATTTTATTTTTCTAAGAATGTTTATACACATTTTGCTACTCTACCTTTCTTTCCATTTTCCTGCCTTGCCTATGGGACTCAGGGAGAAGATCATCTCAGAATAAAGCTCTACAAGAGTTAGTTTGAACTAGTTCTTGCTTGTGTATTTTTTAGGTAAGTATTTTTAAAACAGGCTCTACTAGAAGGCAGCTAAATGTTTAGGTGCTGGTTTGGAATCAATAATATATATATTTAAATACTTTTATCCTTTCCCTTGGTCTTAATCAGGATGTGTCAATCAGGATGCTTTGGGCTCTAAGAAACTTGTGGTAAGCAGAATTCTAAGGATGTCTCCCCAAGATTCCTGTCCTCTAGTTAATCAAATGCTAGTATAGGTACAGGTGTGAAGGGACTTTGTGGATGTAATCAAGTTTTCTAACAGATTGCCCTCAATATATGGACATTAGCCTGGCTTATCCAGGTGGGCTCAATGTAATCCCATGAACTCTTAAAACTAGAAGGCAGAACATCCAGTAAGAGAGATGAGGCAGGAGGGGAGGTCTGAAAGATTTGAAGTGCGAGAAGGACTCAATCTGCAGTTTTTGGCTTTGAAGATGAGGCAGCCATGAGCCAAGAAATGTGGGCAGTCTCTAGAAGCTAAGTGTGGAGCACGGAAATGGAGGTCTCAGTCCTCAGTTAAGGGCATCAACTTAATTTGGCCAACAATCTGAACAGGTTTGGAAGCAGATTTGTCTCCCGAGCCTCCAGAAAGGAGCACAGCCCTGCCAACACTTTGATTTCAGTCTTGTGAGACCAGAAGCCAAAGAACCAGCTGAGCCATGCTGTGCCCAGACTTCTCCTGACCCACAGACACTGTGAGATAATAAATGTTTCCTTTTTTGTTAGACTTCATTTTTTAGAGAAGTTTTAGGTTCGCAAGAAAATTGAGCAGAAGGTACAGAAATTTTCTATATACTCCCTGCCCCTACACATGCATAGCCTCCCCCATTATCAACATCCCTAACCATAGTAGTACATTTGTTACAATTGATGAACTTAGATTGGCACATCGTTGTCACCCAGAGTCCATAGTTTCCATCAGGTTCATACTTGGTGTTGCACAGTCCAGGGTTTGGACAAATGTATAGTGATGTGTATCCAACATTATAGTATCAGAGTAGATACACTGTCCTGAGTTGCTTTAAGCAGCTAAGTTTTTGGTCATTTGTTATGACAGCAATAGAAAACTAATATAAAACTCAACAAAAACTGGCTAAAAATCTAGATGAATGAACTTCCTAATTAATAATTAATAAATAAACAACTACGTAATAGTAGGATCAGAGTTAAGGAGAGCCTCAGGGTTGATTGATTCTTTCACACAATGACATCATCAAGAGCTGAGATTGTTTTCATCTCTCTTCTCTGCCAGTCAGGCTCGTAACAAGATGGCTACAGCAATGCCAGGCATCACACCAAACATGTAGATAAAGAAAACAGATAATGTCTGTTTGTACCTCCTTTTTTACGAGTAAAGAACCTCCTCAAATGACTACTCCTCTGTATCTGAGTTGCTTCCTGTCCCCCAATATCCACTTTCCCCTTTCCTCGAAAACAAACCCAGATTTTTGGCTGAACACATGACTGCCCAGAATAAAGATTTTGTTTCAGTTGATTTTGAAATCATGGCTAGGAATGGCCATGTGCCTGAGTTCTAACCCCTGAGATATAAGAAGAGTTGGGGAGTAACTTTAAAGGAAGGGGCACAGTCTTCTTCAACTTTTTTTCCTTTTTGCTGGTTAGCTGGAAGGTGAATGTCACGGCTGGAGCTCTACTGATGATCTTGGAGTGTGAGGTGACTTTGGGAATGGTAGGCATGCATTGTACAGCAACAAGACAGTACCATACTAGGTCCAGGTGATGACCTCCCACTTCTTTAACATATTTAAGGCTTATGTGTTACTCATGGTGAAATCCAGTCCCAACTGATATACCCTTAAAGTTTCTGGGATTGGTCACAGGTCTGACAAGAGGGATGGAATGATCACGACCGGTTGAGACTAACTTACCAGGGTATATGGATGATTAGGTGTCTACCCTATTGTCTGTTCTAGGAAGTTAGTGGAATACATCAGGGTGGTAAATCATAGATTAATACTCTGTTTCTCAAAGGGCCTCACTTTTAGGAGATAGATTGTAGGCTCAGGGATAAAAAAAATTTTTTATAGTCCTCTATAAAAGAATTGCATGACCCAAAGGAATCTTGCTGGAGAACATTACTTTTACTCTCATAGAATGGTTAAGTTGGGAACCTCGTTAGCTAGAAATTGAAATGTCCACGTAATGTGTCTTAGTTTGGGTTCCCCTGGAAACTGACTTAGAGACAAGGACTGAAGTGCAAGCAGTTATTTGGGAAATGCAGGGACCAGTTTTAGGAGAATGGGGCAAGAGGGACAAGGAAAGAAAGAAGCTGATAAAAGGTATGTTACCAAGCCAATGACCACAGAAGGTGCTGGATCTGGGAGAGATACAGAATTCCTGCCTCCAGTTAATCCCACCCAGCCCCTTGCTGGGAAGGAGGGGACTGGAGATACCTTAACTGACATCAACTGCCAGCTCTCCTTGGTTGAAGGCTGTTCCAGGCACTTGGGGCGGGGGAGTGCAGTTTGGAGGACAGCTCTCAGACAGAGAGGTGCAGGTTCTCCTACTGGTGTGCTGAGGCCCCAGGGATAGGAGCAGGGGCCCTGCCAGCTTCTGTAAGTGGTATACATTCAGAGGGGATTATTTATGTGACCATCCAGTACTACCTGCCTTTCTGTATACCACTGAAAGTAGAAAACCAGACAGGAATGAATAGATGGATTATATCCTTTGTTAGAGAATTGTTTCAGAGGCTTACACAATTTTTAACCTGAAAGGGACCTTAGAGGGTAACTAGTGCTTTTTATTCATTTTACTAATGAAAAACTGAGGCCCCCAAGAGCCTATAGTTACAGAACACTTGGGTGCAGAACCAAGGCAAACATCCATATTTTCTGAGTTGTGTAACACAGAGGTGTCATCAGGGATGGAGAAAGGGAGGCTTTTGTTCCCTCCTAATCTCCAGTTAACTTCTTCCTTTCTTCTATGATATAGGCAATTGATTTTCTTAAAAATAATTTTATGCAAATAAGCTTCAAGTCCCCTATTTCTCTACCTCTGGCCACATGGACACTCCTATGCTCGTCCTACATATTAATAGAAAGTCCAGAGCCTCTCTTGGTCTAAGACTCCAGAATTTTTTACCACTTTGATTGCGAAGAAAATGTGAAGTGGCTTAGTTTAAACAGAATAAACAGAAATAGCTCCTCTGAAGTTACTTAAACATTAAACTGAATTTGAGAACCCTGCTGAGATAACTTTTAAGAAAGAAAAGGCAAATGTAGTTTACACCAGAATAGGAATTTATTCTGTTGAGTTGATTGTATAGTTGCAGCCATCTTAATATGTTGAATCGTGATGATGGGTTCTTGGCTTCAAAAGGTTCAAAATATTTTACTCCATACAGGGAGGGTTTTTTCCCATGTAAGATGGGACAAATAAGTCTGATAGCTTTTCTTATTTTGGTTACAAAGTGATGATAATGTCTTTCTTTTGGACAGGATTTGCTCATCAAAAATGCTGCTTACATTTGTCTTTGAATTGAGTCCTTGTCAGATGGGTCAGGTGGATAGATATTATTATCCCCATTTCAGAGACTTAGAGAGAAAATGAGGGCCTCAAGGCATCTGGCCCAGCGCTTTGAGCTGGGACAGCAGCCAGGGCACAACTGACAGTAGGGCTCCTTAAGTGCCATTTAGTTGGCCTTTAACTCAATTAGTCCCAGAAATGTTGTTTTTGTGCATGCATTTATGTCCTTGATCTCATTGAGTGGAAGTTGTGGTTCTGTCCAAGATGTCTTGTTGCTCGCCTAAAGCAAGGGCATGGATCAGTTCACCTTTTGAGGCTTCTTTCCATTATTTATTCTATTTATCTATGCATATATTTTAAAATTAAAGAAGCCATTTGTGTTCTTTAACACAAATGTGGCTGTAGAATCCCATGGACATGGCTTCTATTGTTAGATCTGCTAATTACTCAATAAGTGACCTCAAAAGTCACTTAACATGCCGTAGACTTGGTTTCTGCATCTATAAAATGGTGTTGCTGTAAGAATTACATATGATAAGTGATGTAAACAACTTAGCATAATGCATGAGTACCCCATGTCCAAACTATGGCAAATCCTGTCAGTTCTATCTTCAGAATATTGTGTATTGAGCGGTCACCACTTTTCACTTACCACCTCAGTGGAAGCCACCATTGTCCATCATGTATTACAGTGATGGCTCCTATCTAAACTCTGTTCCCATCCATGCCCCCCTTCTACTCTGTTTTCAACACACAGGCCAGAGAGAGTCTTTTAAAATGCAATTGGATTATAAAGAAACTGTACTAAAGCCTTCCAATGGCTTCCCCTCTTACCCAAGTCCGAAGTCCTTGCTATTGCCTACAGAATCCTACAGGATCTGGCCCAGAGCCATCTCTGCAATATTTTCTCTTCCCACTCCCATCTTGCTCTCTGTGCTGCAGCTACTTTACCCTCCTTGCCATTGCTCAAGTTGAGCATGTTCCTGCCTCAGCCTCTTTACACTAAGTGTTGCCTCTTCCTGGAAAAAATTTCCCTCACATTCACTACTTAGCTCCTTCTCTCACTTCCTTTGGGTTTCTGCTCAAATATTACCTTATACATAATCTTCCAAACCTCTTATATGTTAATGTTTGATGCACATATTTAGTATTAATCCTAGCAATAAATGCTCTATTTAAGATAGTAAATTATAATAATAAAAATGATACCTAACATTTATTGAAGTCTTGCTATAGGGGTGTGAATTTTGCTTTCCCTTGCTGGTGGTGATCCATCTTCTTGTTATACCTTGTCACCTACACTAGATCTTAGCTCAGGTGATGCCTCCTTGATTAGTCAAGCCAGAAGTGATTCTTCACTCCTCTGTATTCCCTCAGTGATCAATTTGTACCATTCTCTTTCCACTTGTGTTGTAGAGTTTTTGCGAGTATCTTCTCAAATATAAGACATTTGTCAGTGGAGACCATATCTAGTGCATCTTTATATGAAACGTAATCTGTAGAACAGTCTCTTGTATCCACTTCAGATATTTAGGAAAAGTTGCATATGCTTTTTCAAGTTGTGTAAATGAATTCACAGTGATGGGTCAGTGTTATTTGGGATCATAGATTTCAGAACTCAAAATCTCAGAGTATTTTAAGACAAAATTAGGTAGAAGAAAAAATGAAAATATTAAATTATGAAAGCCAATTAAATGCATCATTGAAAGACTATATGAATGTAAGGTTGAATTGTGTAGAGTTATCTCCAGGCTATAGCTGGAGTGACAAACTTGATGTATTTACAGAGAGTTCTGGTAAGAAGTGGTCATTTCTTCTTAATTCCTTATGGTAATCCTATATTTTTTACTTGTCTTTTCTGTGTTTCTGTTTTTCCATGTCATAGGAAAAACTAGTATTTTCTTATTTTAGAGAGAATAAGACTTCTGGGTATTGCAGTTTCTTTTCTTTATGGACTATCAGAGTAGCTTTATATTGAGGTAATTTATTGTGGTCTTTGTATTTTCAGCTTAATTGTCTGATGTGGAAAACATGGTTTGCCTTGGGCTTTTGAAAACGATCACCATCTTGATTAAATAAGGGAGTGAAGCAGATTTAGAGGAAAAGCCTGGTTGTGTAGCTCAATTTGTAAGACTAACAATACCCTGAATAGCCAAGTCCTTAATGAAGATTTCTATTTATTTCAATGGAGATTTTCAGTTTTATAAAGCCCCCATTAGCTAATATATACTTTTTAGAGAGGACACATGTAAGCCACTATCAGCTGCATAGTTTAACTTAACTATGATATTCATAACTTAACTGACACTTTAAAAAGTTTAACTGAAACTTTTAAAGTGAAAAGTAAGCACTCAAGGAAATAAAATACAAAGATAGAAAATTGGAGTGAAGAGGAAGGAGAAGACAATGAAAAACGCTACCGCTTCTGCTTTCATGTGTCGTGAGGTACTTCCATAATGGCAAGAGCAGTTGGCTTTTCTTATTGTGTGTGGAGAGAGTTTCACAGCCTTTGTGTCTACGTTTGCAGTTGGTAGCCTGCCCTAATATGGACTCTGCCTCAAGAACCTGGGCCTTTCCCCACATTTGCTCCTCAGAGGGTTACTCAGGGATTAGGTTGGGTTGGTGAGAACAGAGCTACAGAGTAGTCCACTGTGGTTCTGAGACTGTTTCATTCTCTAACAATTAAGGCTTCAAAGGAAAACTTTCAGTAGTTCACAATTTTTTAAAAACATACTTTATTATTTCCCTTTTTATTTATCCTGTTTATTTTGAAATAATTATAGACTCACAAGAAGTTGCAAATATAGTATGTAGAGGTCCCATGTGAACTTCACCCAATTTCCCCCAATGGTATCATCATAAATAACTATAGTTCAATATCAAAACCAGGAAATTGCCATTGGTACTATTCATTGACGTCATTCAGATTTTGCCAGTTTTTACGTGCATACATGTGTGTATGTGTAGTTCTATGCAGTTTTATCTCATGTATAGTGTAGATTCATGTAACCACCACCACAATCAAGATACAAATCTATCCCATCATCAGCACAAAGGAATTTCCTTATTCTATTTTTTAGATATGACCCACCACTAATCCCTGGCAACTACTATCTGTTTTCCATATCTATAATCTTGTCAAGAATATTATTTAAATGCAGCTCACAATCTTCAACCACTCTCTTGATGCTTTTTCCAAAGCATAGTGTTTATAAACTTAGGAAATACTGTGTCTGCCAAATAACAATAATATTAACTATATGCAGGGTGATGAGCTAAGTCCTTTGTTCACTTAACTCTCAAAATAGCCCTGTGAGGAGGCTATTTACTAATACCTGGTATTAGTGTTAGCAAATCACATCACATCATTCTCATGCTTAACAAACCTCGAATGGCTCCCTAATTCCGCTTACAAGAGCCTCAAACTCTTACTAAGGCTGTAGGACCACCCCACTGTGACCCTGCCCATTTGTTCCACGCCATCTCTTACCAGCCCCATCCGCCTTGCTCCACTCTATTTGGAGTGGTCTCCATCTGACTTTGAACAAGCCTAATCAAGCTGCTTTCTACCTCAGGGTGTTTGCACCTACTGTTCCTGATGCCTGGAATGCTGTAGTCAGATCCTTCAACAGCTGGTTCTTTTTCCTCATAAGTCTCAACTCAAATTTTATCTTTTCAGAGAGACTCTCCTTGTACACATAACGTAAAAAATAACAACAAAAAAACCCTCCAAAACCCTCCATATGGGGTTACTAGATTTAGCAAATAAAAACACAAGACTCCTAGTTAAATTTGAATTTTGGATAAACAACAAATAGTATTTCAGTATAAGTATGTCCCATGCAATATTTGGGACATATACTAAAAATCACTGTTTATTTGAAATTTAAATTTAATTGGGTGTCCTGCATTTTATTTGGCAGCCCTTCCTCCATAGCCACTTTGTTATGGTACCCTTTTTAACTGTTTCCATGGGACTTTTCATTATTAGAAATTCTCTATTTATTGTTTAACTCCTCCCACACTGGCCCCAAGATAAGCTCCGTGTGTGTGGGTGGGACCCTGCTGTCTTGTTCACAGCTGCATCCCCACAGCCCACCATAGTGCCAGGACATAGTAGGTGTTCAATAAATATTTGTTATAAAACCCAAAAAACTTAGGTTGGTAATACCTTCAGGCGATACTGCTAGCCAGACAAGACTGTAATCAAACAGCGTGGTGCCAAAGCTTAGAGACCTCTCCCACGTTTTCCATATTTAGGGGTGCAGTGGAGGAGGGGAGGGGCACTTTCTCGCTGGCCTTTCAGAAGGCTCTCCTAGTAGAATCAGAAGACCCTGGATGAGTAGATTTTGGGAGAAGCAAAGTCTGAATGAGCTAAAAAGCCTTTTCCATTTGCCTTGCAACGAACCAAAAGGGATAACCAAAGAAAAATGCACTTGACTGAAAAGAACAAGATTCTCTGCGTACCAAATGGGGTCTGAAGCAGTGCGCATTCCGCCCATCTTCGTCCACAGTAAGCTCCCTGCCACTTAAGGGCTGGCTTTATTGTCAGACTCTGGAAACTGCTAGATCCTGATAATAAGAGGAGTCGCCAAGGTACATGCAAATAAAGAGCGGGGAGGGGTGGATGAGGATGAAGTCAAGACAGAAGAAATGAAACTCTTGGACCCAGGGCGAGCAACGAGGCGGAGGCAGCCGTGTTCATCCTTAGAACTCGGTGGGGTTCACCGCTCAGTGTGGACGCTTGGCGCCCAGGGGACCCACTGAGGGCGCAAAGTCTCCACTCTAGCTCACATCGTCGGACTCAGACGATCGCCAGCTCGTCCGGCGGCCGGCCCAGAGCGAGCTGCGTGGGCAACTGTGGCCGGATCCCAGGGAGCAAGCTGGCTCCGGGCCCTACCCAGCTCCACCCGGCTCTCGCCGGCCCTCCCACCTAGGAGCTGGAAGATGGTCCCGGGGCGCTCCAACGGGGCTGCTAGTCCTCGGAGTCTCCAGCCCAACCCGTCAGGTTGCGTGAGCCGCGTGTGCGCCCAGTTTGGAGGCAGCCGCCCCCGCCGCTCGCAGGTGCTGCCCTGAGGGCGCCGGGTGCGGTCCCTGGCACGGCTGGACGCGCACGCCCGGGTGCGTGCAGCTTCCTGAGCCGGAACCAGCAAGGAAAGGGAGCCAGGGCGCGGCCTGGGGCACTCCAGTGGACTGGAGCCGCGTAGCCTGGGGCTAGAAACTTTGCAAGCTCAGCGGCCGGGATTCGGTGACAGCGCCAGCTCACCCCAGCAGGTGCGGGAGGAAGAGGCGGCGCCGGAGTCCCGAGGCCTGAGAGCCTCGGCGGCCGCCGCCGCGTCTTTCCCGCGAGCTGGCCTGAAGCCGCTGGGCACTCCCGGGTTCTGCTGCTGCGCCCGCCGCCGCCACCGCCACCACCACCACCGCCACCACCGCGGGGCTCCGGGAGGAGGCGCAGCCGGAGAGGGCGGAGGAGAAACAGGAGGAGGGGGAGGGGAGGGGAGCAGAAGGTGGAGGATGGAGCCCCGGGCGGGCGCGGCGGGCCAGCCCGAGCATGCGGCGGCGTCCTCCTCCTTCCAGGCCCGGCTCTGGAGAAACCGCGCGGGGGGGGCAAGGCGGGGGGGGGGGGGGGGGGTCCGGAGCGCCGCACTGCAGACACCCCGTCGGCCTCCCCGCCGCCCCCGAGGGGCACGCGGGACGCCCTGGCCGGCGTGGGTGGCGCAGGCAGCAGGTGGAGCGGCTTCAAGAAGCGGAAGCAAGTGCTGGACCGAGTCTTCTCCTCCTCCCAGCCCAACCTGTGCTGCTCCTCGCCGGAGCCCCTCGAGACCGGCGGCGCCGGCAGAGCAGAGCAGGGGTCCACGCTCCGCCGCCGGATCCGCGAACATTTGCTTCCCGCCGGAAAGGGGCTCGCGACAGCCGCGGGAGCAGCCGGAGTGACGCCTCCTGGCGGACGCTCCCCAGACTCGGCTCCCTCTTCTTCCTCCGCCTCATCCTCCCTGTCCTCCTCGCCCCAACCACCACCGAGGGGGGACCGCGCCCGAGATGAGAGCGCACGGCATAGGGGCCCTGGGGCGCATTTGTGCCATCAGAAGAGCTCCTCTCTGCCGGGAACTGCCCGCCTGGAACAGCTGCTGGAGCCGCCACCGCCTCCCGCAGAGCCAGCGCGGAGCCCCGCGGCGCCCCAGACCTCGGAGAAGGGAGAGGAGCGCGACAGCAGCCTGGTGAGTGCTAGGTGGGCGCGGCCGGAGACCAGGTGCGCGGGGCCACGCCTCCAGCTCCAGGCGATCTCCACCTGGGGGGGGTGTGCGCTATCAAGTAGATGAAACAGTGGAAAGAATACTTCTCGCTCCTGTTTAGCAAGGATTAGAGTTCTGACTTGGCACCTTGACTTGACTTTTGTTAGAAATAACACCTGTCGCCAGAAGCAGTTTGTCGCCAGAAGGTTTATGAGTGGTCAGTGAAAAGTTAGACATAAAATGGGTACTTTTTGGAGATCTCCTGGAAGAAGATGTCCAGCTAAGTCTCACCTTGGCAAAAGGAAAAACTAAAAAATCCAACAACTTAAAAAAAAATTACAACCATATATGGTGGTGTGGAGGGGGCACGATTTGAAGCAAATGGCTGGCAGGAAGGAATAGAGATGCGGAGAGATGAATTAATGACAAATGTGAGGTCATGTGCTGGGGAAAAGCTTATCGCAGAAATTTGCTCGTTTTCCCGCGCTTCCTTCTTAAAATTTCCTGCTGCAAGTGGCTCACTACCCCACAGGTGCACATCGTAAACATCTCATTGGCGTTAGTCAAACACAAATGTTCCTATGACCCGTGCTAAGTTTAAATAGTCAACGGCAGCACTTGCTTTTAAAGTGTGCTGCTTTATACATCATGTTGACTCTTTATTCAGAAAGGAGTCAAGTTTTTTATGTGCTTTTATTAAAAATGGTACTTGTGGGACCCGAAAGGCATCCCACTGAGTGGCGGTTTTTCCTCTCTTTTTTGAAAAGGTGATCTTTTTTGTAAATGATTATCAAATCATGTTAACGCTAGGAAGTATTTTGGAAGTTCCATTCTGCCGGAGACCTAAAGAACTCTTTCCTCCCAATACATCTTAGTTTATTTAAACTTTCTCGTTATTTTGACTCTGACTAATTGTGTTAGATGAACGATACATACATTAAAACTTTAATTAGATTAAAAGCTGAGTTACAAAGAAACATCAGGTCATGTTTTGAAGGGTAAGATATGGGAATAGATGGGCTTTTAGTTGAAAATTTTTATAGTTTATTGACTAATTTATTGTAATTCCTGAAAATCAGAATATGAGTATGTTTTATTGCTTAGTAAACACAATTGCTTGTAGTATGCAGACACCTGATATTCTAGAAAAAGTATTTTCAAAAGAGTAGGTAGAGATAATATTGACAAAAAGACTAAATACATTTGCCTTTCCTGTCATCTTGAAATTGAATTGGATAGAACCCTTGTTTTTGTTTTCGAAAGTAAAGTGAAAAGTGCTTTTAAAAGAATGTTTTTAATTCAGTATAGATGAATACTATATATTAAAGGAAATATTTATTTTTGAGTGTGTACCTAATCCTAATGTATAAGAATTTTAGAGTTGGAGAACTGTTTACATTTTGTTTTTCTTGACTTTCATTATCAAGGATAGAACAATAAATAGTAATTGAATTATTTTGGAAGGTATATATCATATTACTGTGAATGTTAACTGAATCTCTTTGCAGTCACTTCACTGAACCAAGGTATTTTCAAAGCAAAAGTAGAGAATTCTGAACTCTTTATATTCCTTTTTGCCAAAAAGTTTTTAGAAACTATCAATTTAAAAAATACTACTATGTAAGTATGAATTTTGCATACAAAAGACCTAAACTTACTCTGGAAAAGATACTAAACTGACATTATTGTGTGTGCCTTCACCATATGCTGGGCACTCTGTATATGGCCTTACATAGTTTAATCCTCACAGCAGTCCTGTGTGATAGAAATTCTTCTTGTCATTTTACGGATTAGGAAACCAATGCTCAAAGAAGTTAATAACCTTCTGGGCCATGCGATTAATAAATGACAGAGAGGCTCTGTGCTCAAGTTACTCTCCAGAATCTTTTTTTTCCATTACTACAGCTACCTTTGACAACTTTTAGAACTTGTTCAGTTTTTGAGATGACTTTGGTCTTATTAATACTTGAGACTTGCAAGTGTGCATGCATTCTAAAGGTTTTTTCCCCCATCCCTACATATAATCAGTTCTATGATGGATTAGCTGTATTACTTTGTAATTTGTTCTGTGATGCATTGTTGCATATCTATTTTTATCACGTTTACAAATGACATTATTAATCATGGTCTATAATTCTAAAGAAGCTTTTCATTATGAAGAACCAGCATTTCAGTGCAGACATAGAAGAATAAAAAAGCCAAAATATCTTCCAAAAAATAGGTGAAAGATGGGATATAGGCAGAAAGAATGATAAACTGTGGAGCTTGCCTGATGCCAGACAGTCCCAGGAAGAGGCACTGTTGTCGGTCCCCAGCATTTGCTGTTCATGGGGCCTTGCTCCCCGTGAGGTGGAGCATTTTCTTTGTTATGAGTCACAAATACAGCTTCTATTGTCAGCACTCTTTCACCATTGTAGAAGAGAGAAAGATTCCTCAGTGCTCTAAATACCTCTCTGCCCAACTCAGAGGAGCCTACCTCACATCTGAATGTGGAAGAGGCAGAAATGGAATTGGACCCTGGAACTGGAAGAGGACTCACTAAGCTGTCCAGGAGTAGAATTAGCTTTGCAGCACCCTTCCAAGCTTCCTGCATATCTCAGACATCTCTCCTTGTTCTCTCAGGACCTCATCTCCAGAGATACCTGGGCAAGGGGAGGGAGCTCTTAGCACATGCAGATTTCAGTTTTATTCACAGTTCACAAGCACAGATGGTACACATGAAAGGAAAAGCAATAAAAGCATTTAATATAATACATTTTTCAGACTACATAGAAAAAAAAGAACTCTCTCTCAAGGCAGAAAGAATAATTGTTGCAAAAATAGGCAAATTGTTTAATTTTTCTCTTGTTCTCTCCTTGATCCTGGCATCAGCCATGTTCTCCAACACATTCCCCACTTCTCCACCCCCTAGCCCAGCATGAGGCCCCAACAACATATGTGCACGTATTCTGACACTGGGTGGAGATGTTAAGCAAAAGCAAAAAATCCATTTGGACTGCTGAGGAAAGAGATTTGGGAGTCACTGATGTATGATGATTGATAGTGAACAAACTGGGCTACCTCCCATGCCCCTGCCAGCCTCCTCACTATTGTGTTTTCTTTAGCCAAATATACATTTGAAACACACACTAACAGACTTAATAATGCCTTGCTGCTGGGGCATGTGCATTAGTTAAAATATTCTGCTTTGAGAATAAGAAGAAAAAGAAAAGAAACCCCTTTCTTCCCACTGATTCTAGTTCACGTGTTGGGCCATATTGTCGTACCAGATGCATTTCATTTTCTGCAACACAGTTGGGAGAGATGCTTTCTCAATTTGTGTGCATATCAAAAATATGCCAATTTTATGTATTCCATCTTGATGAGTTACTAAAATTATATTTTGCTATAATCAGAAAGTCAGTGTTTTAAGATAAAGAGAAATGAATATGTTGCATTTTTTAGTGTTTTAACAAAAGCCTGTAGTGTTTAGGAATGTTAAACTTTTATTGTTTTTTTCTCTTTTAAATAATTTTTTAAAAAAATTGCTTTCACAGAACAGAAATATTTTTGAAAAGACATGAGTAAATTATTTAGTGTATGATAGAAATGTTTTGAAACATAGTAAGAGGACTATCCATTCATTGGAATAAAATTCCTAAAACACATCTGTAAGCCCTGACAAAAAGTGGAAAATATTTTCTACAATTGTCTGTACATGAAGTACATCTTGCTTTATTATCTGAGCTTTTAAAGAAAGCCTATATATTTAAAAATAGTTCAAAAATGAGATTTGGGTTAATTTTGCTGTCATTTTCCAGGTGTTTTTAATATTACTTCAAAGAACACCTTAATCTTGGGGCAGACACAGATTAAAAAAATATAATTCCTAATGTAAACAACTAAAACCACTAAAAAAATCTAAAATTCTCCAAATTAATCCCCTACAGGCACTATTAGTAGCTTCATACTGGTCTAGCTTCGGAAATGACCCCTTCCAAATTCAAAGTGAAAGAGGGTGGATGAGATCTTAGAATATTTTGGAGCAGGATATAGAGTGCAGTTTGATGTGTGATAGCATTCTTGAAAAATACTGGGATCATCAGTTTATTCCAAAGAAAGGGAGTAAACAGAGTGATTGGTTTACTTTGGTGTAGAATATTTCCCTTTAACCTTTAATTGTGATGGTAGCTATCTGGCAGATTTGAGTAGAGCTATCTATGATCTTGTATAAATAGTAGTGTTATGATTTAGATGTTATGAGAGATTGGCTTAAAACATAGCAAGCGCTCAATAAACATTAGCAATGGCTGCTGTTATTATTATTAAACAGTATATTGAAGTTTTGCAAATGCCTCCGTTACAGATAAATGGGTGGTTGAAAAAAATTAACAGGAAGCATTGCCAGTCCTTTTCATTTAAGATATAAATTACTTTACTTGTAGTGGTAGGAAAAGTAGCCCAAGATTAACCAAGGTGGTACTGCTGACATTACAAACTTCACACAGTAATTAAAAAAACTTTATAGCAAGTAGGTCAAATCTTATTTTTAGCAAGTATGTGTGCATTATCATGGAGGAATGGATAAGTACATTGAGGGAAAAACAGGAGAAGTAGATTCATAATAAAATGGGGCACATATTCCCCTCTTCTTTCTTTTGCCTCATTGTTTGAAAATAATGATTTCACAAAATAAAGGTTAATAATATATCTTTGGTACCTAAAGAAACATGTAGTGTGACTTCTTTGCTCATAGTGATTATTAGATCATTTTCCAACCCTAGATTAATGAAGCATAAATGGCTTCTAGATAACTTCATAAGCATTGACAAAATCTGCAGATTCAGAAGTTAGGTTCATATATATTTTTTTCTTCTTGATCCATAGCTATTTATAATATCATAGCAGACATCTGTTTCAGCAGAAATTAATTTTTTTAAATCACAAATGCTTTGTTTTAACTTTTTTTTTGCTGCTGGAAAACTTAAAAATTATATATTTCCCTGCCTCAGTAAACCAAGCATCCTAAATAAAACCATTTCTTGATAATGGAGGGTTATTTGAACACTGGTTTTTTTTTTTTTTTGGTTTGTTCAATGTGAGTGAAGTAGATATTATCCTAGAATTTTCTTTATATAAGCTTGGTGGTTTTCATAAAATTAGAGTATAAGCCATACCTACTTATGAGATATATACCTTTCTGTAAAGTTAATTATTGAATCAAAGGTGAGGCACCCTTTCTCAGGTCATTTGTTCACTTGGCACATAATCTTTACTGTCTTTGTGAATTTTTATTTGTCAATACCACTGGAAATACCATCTATTTTTTTCTGCATCATTAACTTTATGTGCCATTTTAATATCCTTGTCACCATCAGTCTTTTTTTCTAAATCACATTGCTTTTTATAAATCAGAAGTGGGAAGTGATACTGTCCCCCAACAATTCAAGATTTTATCCAAATATGTTTTCCCTTCCAATGTGCATGAGTTTCTTATCATTAGAAACTATTTTTTCCAGCAGAACATCAGGCCACACTTTCCCTAAAGTCTCCAAATATTTGTATTTAACTTTAGTTTGAGCACAACCTGAAAAACTATATTTTTAATATAATGAGATTTAAAAGCCCTGCATACTTCCTTCTTGACAGGACAATATTCCTGTGAAGTCTTTTTTAAGATATTTTATGCCAGCCTTATTTCCCACTCTCTTGGATCCTAGCAGATCTGGAAAATTACATCAGATGATAGACAAGTGGACCTCTGTACATTTTAGGATCATTGTATCCTCCTCATCTCACTGGTTTTATTTAGAAGGGGCCCTTCAGTATTAGCAGTGTGAACCTATTTTGCTTAAACTTGAGCTGCCTTCACTTGCCTCACCACCTCTCCTAGAGTGGAATTTGGCAAACCTTAGTACAATTGACCTATTAAATCAGTAAAACAGTTCAGAGAAAGACTACTCAATAAATGGTTGCTGAATGAATGGAGGGATGAATGGATGGGCTACTGCTGTTCCGAGATAAATTCTCTGGAAAAGCTTCAAAATTGCTTTATGTTTGTGTAATGATATTCTTGCCTCCTTGATTCCAACTCCTTTTAAGCCTGGCAGATATAGTTGACATTCTCCTCTTCCCCCAGCTGGTCTTGGCTTTTCCCAGCCTAGACTTGGCTTCTGGTTCTTGTCTTTGGTCATGACACCTACTAAATGGCTGCCAAATTGTGCTCACCTGGAGGATAGAGGAGAGAGTCCTCTTTCTGAGATATCTGGCTCAGGGATGTATTTCTTGGGGCTGGCCTCGACTCTGGGTATACATTTTTGCACCCAAGTCTCCCTGTCTGGCTTCTGACATTGCATCCACACATCTGGCTTCCTGATTCCTGCCGGCATATCCTCACTCAGATGCCTGGGTCTTGAATTCTGCTTGGGTCTTGGCTCAAGATGCTCTCCCGCCTGCTTCACCGCTACCGCTCCTCAACCCACCTCCTTGACCTGCTTTTTGTGCTTAACACTGTTCTCCTGTATTCCATACCCATCATTTGAGAAATGTCTCTTATCTTCCCTTTTCTCCCAATCATGACTCAGATTCAAATCCCAATCTTGACCAAAAATTCTGTCCTCATCAGCCTGGTCCATTCTGCTGCCTCTTAAGTACCGGGTGTGTGAAGTGGCGTGCAGACAGTTGGACAGGTGATATTCATAGTGACCTCCTGTCTCACACTGAGCCTAGTCAAAAACACCAAAGCCTCCCTCCAGGAAATCTACATTATTAGTCAACTGTATTTGTTTATAAAGGATGTTTCTTTTCCCTGGAGGACTGGACAAGGGCTGATTTTTCACTGAACACCATTCATAGTCTCTGTGTCCCTACTCCCTTCCCTCCTATTTTTAAATATCTTATATGCCTACTCTTTAACATCCACACCTTCTTTCTCCATCCTGCCTATTTTCTTCTTTCTCCTTAATATTCTCTCCCTCCCCTACTCTCTCTCTGCTTGCAAGATTTGATTTTTGTAACTAACCATTAAGCATCCAGAGATGTGCTGTCCCATATGGCAGCCTCTAGCCACATTTGGCTATTGAACTCCGGAAATGTGGCTAGTTAGAATTGAGATGTGCTGTAAGTATAAAATGCACACTGGATTGTGAAGACTTAGTACAAAGAAAAGAATGTGGGATATATCGTTATTAAATTTGTATTGATTGTGTGTTGTATTGATATTGTGGATATATTGGGTTAAGTTAAATATAATATTAAAGTTAATTTCGCCTGTTAATTTTACAGGTAAAATTACGTATGTGGCTCACATTTGTATTTCTATCGGACAGCACTAATTTAAAGCAGGGACTTCAAACTCCAAACTCCAATGCCCACGGGGTCCACCAAAGTAAAGACAGTGACGCAAGAGGGTTTGGTGGGGCTGTGGTGGCCCCGGGAGCCCATGCCCCTTGAAGGAGCAGCTGCTTCTCGGCTCTAGGGAATTATTGCCTCTCAGGAAAAAAGACATGTTGTCAGAGCTTCTAGATTCCTTAATAGAAGCCCAAACCGCAGATTTTTGTGTGAAGTATCTAGATTCTTGAATTTTTGGCAAACTATATATTTTTAAAAGCAAAGCCAAATCAAATATATCTGTGGACTGAGTTTAGCTATCAGTTTGAACTTCTGACTCAGAGAGTCTGATTTCTCCCCTCCTGTCTTCTCCCTCCCCCAAGTGCTGGGCGTAGGTTGGCTGGGACACAGGAGGTGTCGATATTTTTTACAGAATAATGGGGTGGGTTCAGCAGCCTGGAGAAGTGAGTGGCAGGGTGAAGGTCAGAGTGCAGTGCATGGGGGGTATGCAGAAAGAGGGGAGGTGGGGACGGGGGGGGGGTGGGGAGTGGCCAAGCGATTTGGCTCTGAACGGGGGATGAAGGAAAGGGGTGGGAGAATGAGGATGATGCTGGTCATGGGAGTTTTGCTTTTTGGATGGAGATCGCTCGATCGGGTTGATAGGGAGAGGCCGAAGATAACGGAGAAGGGGGATAAGGGAGGGGGTAAGGCCCCTCAGGACATAGGTTGGGGTGGGTCCCGCAGACCGGGGGGGCTTGTTCCCCTTAGCCTTAGCCAGAAGAAGCACCCTGCTTCCATTGCAGATGGAACGAGACAGTGTGGAAGTGGATGCAGGGAAGTTTGCAGGTTTGGTGGCAACAACTTGAGGATGTTCCACCAGATGACCTCTACCTTGTTTTGAAGCGTGATTAGGATTTGGACACAGGGAGTTGGTGAAAGAATATTGCCATAGGCACAAAGGTGAATCCATGTCCTGTGTGTGAAAGAAATAGGGAGTCAGTAGTGGGACTGAAACCTAGGATATAGGCAAGGGGTAGAGGGAATAAAGGTGAAAATGAAGGTGTGGCTACATGTGAGGGTTGAGGAGTGTCCTCTCAGGCACTGTAGGAACTCTGGAGGCAGTTGAATAGCGGAGTGATGGGGTCAAGCTGGCGGTGGAGACAGAAGACCATGTGGAGGTCACATTGTCTCAGTCAGAGCCTGGAGTTGGGCAACGCCCTGACCTTGGTGCTGGAAAGACAGAAATTTGAGAGAGCAGGGAGTTGGCTGAACCTCCAGGAAAAGGGAGGGTGGAAAGAGTTAATCACAGGGTGTTCCCCTTTACTTATGTCTCCGATTTTTCCTGGTTCTGTTCAGAAATGCTTTTATTAAAAAGTCTTTTTTTTTTGGGGGGGGTGTTAAGTCTTAAACTTACATGTATAAGAATGGTTGAGGGTGCCAGGCTCCTGAGTGCCACACTGTCACCTATTTACTGTAATAGCTCCTATTCTTTTAATTATTTTGGGTTCTTCAAAATAAAATAGTTCTCCTTTTCTCTGCAGTGTCAGGCACTGCAAGTAGTATTAATAGAGCAAAAGAAAGGGTGAAACATGTTTGTCAGTTTAAAAAATTGAAAACATCACATTGTATACCCTAAATATACACAATTTTTATTTGTCAATTATACCTTAATAAAGCTGGGGAGGAAATTTTTGAAAAATCAAGTAAAATAAGAAAACCTCCTACATGTCCCTGTTACCTGAATTCTTATGGGGTCTTATGTGAGAGTGGCTAAATATTTGGAGAAATAGTTATAATGAAAGGGTTTGGGATCCAAAAGCTCTGTTGGATTTCATTTGTAATTAAGGCAGTATGCTGCAAACCTGTTAAAATATGCATTCTCTCTCAGATGCAAGGTCAATCTGTGCATGACAAATGGTCAATTTCTGCAAATTGGCAATAGATATTCTCTCAAAATAGAAATGATATTCTATCCAGACCCTTAAGCCATATTTGACTCTTGTTCTTTTATTGAAATCTAAAATTGCTTTGGATAAAAGAAGAATTCAGCATTTTTATAGTTGCCTGTGAATACTTTGACTAGTATTTTCACCATACCAAATTAGAAGTCTTAGTGTTTTCCAAAATATCTTTTGGGATTGGAATAGATTTTGGAGACAAGTTCTGTGTCACTGCAGAGCTGTTGTCAAGCCTCATGTGCCCTGAGGGACTGACCCCCTGAGTCAGCAGGGGCTACACTGTCCCTGGCTGAGAGAAGACATGGGCTGCACCTTCTCCTTTCTCCTTTGCTTCCCTCTCCTCTTAAAAGGAGGCTAGAGGTGAGGGCCAACGATGGGGTCTAGCTGTGATTGTGACCTTGCCTAGTTCTGACTGGCCTTGCAAATGTGCCAGTTCAACTAAAAAAAAAATTACTTGACCATTTGGGTCATTCCCCTCATCCTCTCTCTGCTCCCTGTAGCCCACTAGGCAGCAGTCATTTACTCTATACTCAGGCTGGTGCTTTTGTGATTTCCTTGCTTCCTCTGTGGGAATCAGCAGAGTAAGACTTAGGGGACCGGGTAGAGATGGGAGGGAGACCTACAGTTTGCGGAGTTTCCCAGGCCTTATGCTCTCTGCCTTTGCAAGGAAGATGGAGCTTTGTAGGGTGTTCTTGTACCTATTCCTCTCTATCTGGCATCTTCACTGTCTTTGACTTGTACTTTTTTCTTCCTGTGCACTTTCCAGAAATGAGGAATAACTCTATTGAACTTGCCATGAGAGGATCTTTGTATATCCCAGATGACCAACCATGGTTAGTCTACTGAACTCTGTTGCAGGGCTATCTGCGTAGGGTATTACTTAGGTCTTGGCTCTTTCTTCCTTGCCCTCCTGCTACCTGCCTTTCAGCTATTTCACTTTCTTTTCTTTGCTTGGAAAATGGGCAGGGAAAATAAAGAAAGGACAGTCAGGCAATTTTTTTTATTAGCAACTTTCATAATTTTTTTTTCCTGGTAAAGTTTAAGTAATTGGCTCCTATGATGTTTGTGGCATTTTGTGTTGCTTTGACATATGCTTTACACATGCACTTGTGCACACACACAAAGTATGCCTTTCTCAGATGTGGTTTGTGCACATACTTGCTCTTTCACACATATCATGTTTTCCTCTTGAGTCAAAGATAACCAGAAGAACTCCAAAATTCTTTCACTTCTCAATCTTTCACTTTGGTAGTACTGAATTTCAATGATGATATAATGTTTACAAATGATTTTAGTTTATCTAGTCTGAGTAGATGTACACAAAGAAGCTCAGCCAAAGAGAAAAAAAAAACAATTAGAAGGCAGCGTTTGTGGTTTACTATGGTATATGTTCTACAAAGGAAATGAGTAATTTTACTTTGAATTCAAACTGATATCTAAGTAGTGACTTTTCTTCAGTAGAATATTCATTCTCCTGAAAGCATATATCATATTTATAGCCACCATGGAAGAATGCTCATTGAATTATTCCCTTAATCTTTTCACACCCACATGTCACAATAACTGATATCTATCATTAGTATTTTCAAGCCTGGCCTGGTTTAACTCTTGCAAAATGATCCTTACAGATAAAAAATGGGGAGGCGTTTTGGTGAGCTTCTTTATGGATGTAGTTCATTTTTTCTAATTTGAGGAAAGGTAATGCTTTTAGGAAAATAAAGATATATTCTCATAATCATAGGAAGCTCAGTTTTTGAAATCACCTCAAAACAAGAGTTGGTGAATAACTGAATTAGGAACAAAAGGATCTGGGACAGCAGAGCCTTCATTGTGGTGACTGCTTAAAAAATGTTTTAATTTCTGTTAATGTTGCCACGCTAATGCTCTCAGTGGCTCTATTTGAAAACAATTTTTACATGATTTTGTTACTTTATTCATCCTCTCAATTATATCTGGACTATATCCTGAGTGGTGTATTTACAAATGCCCATTTCATTTTCAAAGCTATCTTATTTTTTTTTTCTTTCTAGGAGTATAACTCTAATGTGACTTCTAAGAAACTACACAAATTTCGTTTGTATTTGGTGCTAGGAATTTGTTGTGTGAACTGGTTTTATATAAGTGTGTATGAACTTCTTTATAGTGGTACCTATTGTAGTAGGGCTTGGTCTTTACTACCCTGCCTTTGAATTATAATAACTTTGTAAATCACAATACACATTCTACCTTCTAAAACATTGTTGGAAGGTAGGACATACTGACTGAGCTCCTCCCAGCCCACCTGAGCTGGGCTGTCTTTGCTCAATTGTGCCATCTCCCCTCTAGCCTGAGGCCAGCTGACATGTGGGGCTTGCCCAGTGCCATTGTAAAATGACCCTTTATAACTAATATTAATAACAGCTAAATATACCTAACACTTATTGTAGTAAGTATTATAATTTCCCATTTTCCCTATGTATGGTGACTTTTGGGACACCCTGTATATATAAACTCATTTATTTACTACAACACTTAGGTTGATTGTCTTCCACATTTTCCAGATGAGGAAACTAAGCCACGGGAGATTAACTGACTTGCCCGAAGTTACTCATTCGTATGATTTGGATCTAGGTCTCTGTCACCAGGGTCTGTGACTTTAAGCACCACAGAGTAGGCTGTCTGAAGTAGGTTGTGCCTGAGTAACCCAGTTTAGGACAATATAATCCCAAGTGGAAGTTTGGAATGAAGTTTTAAAGACTCATCTTCCTGCCTGTCTCAGTGGTGACATCACAGCCCTTCCTTGCCACTGCTATTTTTTCCCCATGTTTCTTATTTCTGAAGATTATCTTATAAAAAGTAAATTTAATAAAAACACATTTAGTATAATGGTTAGAAGATTTTGGAGTCAGACATAATCTACTACTTACTACTTACTGGTGGTAAGTCACCTAAACTCTCTTTGATTGCTAGAAAAAGATGTAGCTGGCAACTTTTAAATGACAATTCTACTTAAAAAAAATTCTTCCTTACCAGGTACCCCACTAGATCATCATCATAATTTCTGTTATTGATATTATTACCAGAAACATCTTACAAATTATAAGACTCTTATAATTTTACATTTTCTATATTCTACAGCCTCATCTTGTTCCTGTCATTAATGCTTTCTTGTCCCATGAAAAGCATGGTATTAGGGGGAAGAAATGAAATAAATCTATCTGCTAGGCATTCTATACACAGTATCTCAAATAAACTTTGTAGATTATGTACATTATCTCACTTAAACGTCACAGCAATTTTGACAGGAAAGTATTGTTAGTTGCATTTTATATATGGGAAATTCTTAGGCTCAGTAACTCTTCTGCAGTCTTGGTTCTGTCCATAGTTGGTAAGTGCAAACCTGGGTATTAATGGACATCTGATTTCTGACAAGACCATAATTTCCAGGGCCATTGCTCCACCATTAGAGGCCACACCACTGCATCAGTGGTAGGTACGTGATTGGTGCCCAAACCTGTGTTTCATGGTTGACTCTGGCTCTCCCTTAACCCCAGCCTTGGTAATGGGTCTGAGTCTCACCCTTGTTTTGGAGGGACAGCTGGAGGAAGGTGCTATTATTAGTTGGAGAAAAGTATCCAGTGAATGGGAGTCAATTAGTTTGTTTATTTGCAGGCTTTGTTCCAAGAACTCATAAGTGAATATTTTTCAGATCTTTCTTCTTGTGAGTTCTGTATGTGTATCATGACTTCAAATCACATTGTTAAACTCCTCTGAAAAATAAAGTACATTCTGTAATTAGTCTTGGAGTTATGATCTTCGAATAGGAAACCAAATTGTTTTCTGAGCACCTAGTTTTTTAAAGATGTCTGTTTGGGGTTTATTCTTTTAACAAGAAGGCAAGATATGAGATAATGTCTTCTGAATTAGGTACAACTTCTAATGTTTCTTGGTAATAATACCAGTGCTCAAATACTAGTCTTGTGCCAGTTATTCTATTAATTGCTTCACACACATTACTTCATTTAATCTTTGTGACAACTCTAAAGGGGTGGGAATTCTTGGCCTCATAGATGAATCAATGGAGGCTCAGAAAGGGTGAGGAAATTTCCCAAGTTCACACAACTGGTAAGTGGCAGAGCTGAGATTTTGTATTTAAGTGACTGGCTTCAAAACCCATGAGTCTAACTGCTGTGAGGCTTCCTCAACGTGAAGAGCATTGCCTGTCATGGTATTGATGTAGATTGTTACAGATGTTTGGTTAATGGGGAAAAGATTCAGTTAAAATGTTCTACATAATGAACCAGCCCCAGATATATATATGCGTAGCTGGAAGAGCTCACTCTAATCCAATACCAATGATTTATTAATTCTTTGTCCTACTCAAAATTTATTAATACTGTGGTGGTAGACATGGTATCTTGTTAATACCTTGATAAAGAAGACAGACCAATTCCTGCTCGAATAGAGCTTATGATCTAATAGAAGAAGCTTCCATTATATTTTTAAAAATACGCAAATCATTGCCAATTATGCTTGTGATAACTGAACCAGAGGAGTACATGGGACTATAGGAATGAATTATAAGAAATCCTAACCTAATCTTGAGAGAAGGGGAAGATCAGGGAAAGTTTCCCTAAAGAAGTGACACTTAGGATGGAATGCAAAGGATGAGTAGGAGTTGGCGGATTTGGGGGAGGAGGGGAAGTAAGGGATGTGGCAGATAGTTTTGGGTAGAAGAAACCACAGCAGAAGGCACTTAGAGAAAGATTGCCTGGGCAGCTGGGATTTGGTGATTAAGAGGGAAGCTGTGTGTGTGAGGGGGATGGGTCTGGGATTGTTTGAAGGACCAGATTATGCAGGACCTTGTGGGTTGTGGGGAGACTTTGGTCTTTAGCAAGTACTACAGCAATCTCGAGAGCCCAGATGCTCAGCTATGAAGAGGAGAACCATCTTCAGAAAACTTCCTGTGTTTGGTCTGGGAATAACTTTTCTTTGCTGCTGTGTATGGAACCACATTGCACTCACAGAGCTGTTTTGTAAAAAGATAGGGAAGTAGGTTGGGGCTACCTTTTCTTCTCTAGAATATGATATTTTTAAAATGTCTACAAGAAATAGAAATACCTAGAGGTTGAAAATATATTTCCCCCTGGAAAAACATGCCATTTAATTCTTCCTATTGCTTTTTTAGTGAGTACTATTGGAAGGTAAATGAAGGCAAGAAATGCAATCTAATGTTCCATTATCAGTGCTCAGGGGAGAGATTCTTGTACATTTCAGGGCCTACCTAGAGAGGAAAATTAGATAAAGCCCAGTGATCCAGATGTTACAGCTTTACATTATAGAACACATATTTTTCATGAGCTTCCAACTTCTTTCCTGAAGTTAGGGTGGGGAAAAAAATGAAGAACTTTGGAAAGGGATTCTGTAAGGAGGTATACATTTAAAAATCTGCATTGTTTGTTAACATAGTAGTGGGATAATGGGGAAGACTGCCTGCTGAACAGATCTAAAGCATGGTAAAGGAGATTTAAGTTTTGTATTTTCTCAGAGATAAAATCCAAGTTTTATAATTTCAGGTATAGCCAATATTCATATTTATGGAACAGATTTGCAGCAATGTTCCCAAGCAAGAAGGACAACTTAAAGTGTGTGAAAGCTTATACAGTGCTATAGGAGGGAAAAAAAGGAAATGTAAAAATTTCTCATGGAAACTGTAGTCTGTCAAACAATCAAACCTGAAGTGGCAACATAAACCGCCCCACCTGCCACTCTGTGAGAGCTCAGGGTATGGTATCTAGCATGTCTGGCAAGTGTGAGTGATCAGAAATTGTATGAAGCCCTGCCTAAGTCAGGCCTCCCAACCCATGCTTTGACCTCCCCAGCCAACTACTACAATGACCAATACCCAGGCAACATGGGCTGCTCTAAGCACCCAAGCATTACTGCTATCTGGAGTAGAAAATAGCATTTAGTAAAAATTCTCAATGACAGAAGCCATGCCCAAGTCAAAAGAGTAGCAAGAACTTACATCTTTTTTATCTGCTATAATGGAAAAATGTGATGTAGTCATCTTTTTTGTTTGTTCTTTATGTAGCATTTCACTGGAGTCATAACCAAGTGAACACTATACTATTCGAACTGTAAAGGGATTTAACAGTAATTCTAATTCTGTAGGGGTATTATAAACTGTTTTCAGAAACTAACAAAAGTTGTGGCATTGTCCTCATAAAGAAACGCAAGTGTACACAAAGCCAAAATTGTGCATTCTCCTTCAAAGGAGAATGACATCTAAACCATGGATTCCAGAACCTTCAGTTAGTACTATTGGGATAAAAGGAAGACTCAGTGATAATTCTCATGAAAATAAGATGGCCCCATTAGCATTACAAAAATTAAACTTGAGTCTCTGAATTTTCAACCATGATTTTGTGTATTTATTTATACTAGATTCTTGTTGGGTACATGGATTGATTCTTAGAAGGAAAGATATGTAGACTGGCTTCCTGGGAAGAGGGGCAGATGCGCCCAGAAATAAAAAGGCAGCTGTGCCCTGCAAATGTACACCAGGATATGAGTGGAAACTAAATTTGGTCACAGTTGGAGTTTCTTATTAATATGTGGTTCTCTTTCATGTCTTGAAGTTGATTTCTGTTCCCTTTTTATACATTCTTATATTGAGACTCTCCTTGGGGTCTGAAACATCGAGAAGCAGGATTCCTTTACCAGAGGATATGATATCTAATAGAAGCCCCCTCTGATTATCCTCCTCAGTGGTCAACATTTGCTGACCATCAGCTATACAGACATACAGACAGGGAATCTGAAATCTGTTCTAGCTTCTGGGGACCCAAGACCTCTGCCCTCCAGAAACTTTTTCTTTTAGATGGGGAGATAGTACATATACATGAAAGATAAATGTCTCTACCAGGTAGTATAGACATCCCACTCTTAAGTAAATAAAATCATGGAAATTCCTTTTTCCCAGGAGGTAAATAGAGAGGCTTAATTAGCTCGTTTGTAACAGCTATAGGGACAATTAGTCTGGTTTGCACCAGCAGTAACGTGAATAGGCCTTTGTTCCTCTCAGCCCTCTCTACTCACTTCCTCTCAATGATTTCATGGCCATCTTAGAAATAAATATGCTAGAAAACGTAGAAGCCCACAGTCCGAAATTCTTGTAAAGAAAGAGCTTTGTTAGAGGGCAGTTCTCAAACTCAAGAGGTAGATAATGCAGAGGGATATTAGTCTGTGCTTATGTGCTCTGGGCCTTCACACATTATTCCATTATTGTGGAAGCACAAATAATTACTTCATTTAAAATAAACAACCACAGGCCTAACTCAGAGCCCCTTGCCTGGAAGCCTGATTCTCTGCTTGGGACAGCAGCCTGTGAGAAGGAAGGTGCAGGGAGCTGGGGTGGAATGTGAGCCCTTGTTGGAGAGCTGATTCTTGGTGCACCAGAAGGCAGGAGACTGATCGGCTGCTTGGCTGGCCCCACAGGTCTGCCAGCTGGGCCATGCTTGGGAGCTAAAGAGGCACATAGTAGTTCCTGACATGTGAATGGCAATGTTTGAGGAGAAGTGGGTAGGAGTGGAGATTTCTAATGAAATGATGGAGCACAGCCCAGGCATCAGGGATATCTTATTTAGAAGTCTTTCATTGCAAGCTACAGGAGCTCAACTCTTCCTGGCTTAGGCACCTGAGAAGACCCAGGGCAGGCTGGGTCCAGGGCCTTAGACAATGCCATCAGGTCTATCTGTCTCTACACTCCTACCTTCCTTTCCTTCCTTCTCCCAGAAACTTGGCTTTGGCCATCTTCTCTCTCAGGCAGGCTCTCTCTACATGGCAGCCCCCAGCAGCTCTTGGCATCTGTCCTCCTTACAGCTATGCCCACGCAGTGGGAAGACAGTGCTGGGGAGTGAGTCTCACTGGAGTGAATTGGATCCTCTCTCTGCCTACTGCGGCTGGGGGTGCTTTGGCCAGGTCACGTGTGACCTGGAGCCTGGGAGTAAGGGGCTTCCTACCTACGCTGTGAACTGAGAGTGGGAGAGAGGTGGGTCATTAAAGGCAAATCAAATTGTTGTGGGCAGGCAGAAATTTCCAGGGCCCACATGGGGTTTGGTCGATAACCAGCAGTTGAGAAGATGAGTAATCATCCATCCAGAAAACCTGTCTGTGAGCTGCTGGACTCCACTGCTGGCCTGGAGCACAGGCTTGCTCTAGCCCCACAGAGGGAGACTATTTTTCTGTGTTTTTAATATAAAATGAGCATAGAGTATAGAATTTTTAAAAAGTATATTGACAAGGTTCATTTTTTATGCCTTTCTTCTTGAATGGGTTTTAGTATTTGTAAAGCCATAGTAATGGGGGGGTCCATTGGTACAAATGATAGGACCTGAGTCAACCTAAAGCCTATATCATTGACTAAGTCCTAGAATGTTGGAAAAAACTTATAAAACATACTTTATAGAGGCAGATACTAATGCTCAGGGGATAAATACATTAAGAAGTTAAGATATCATCCTCTCCTCCCTCTCTCAGAGCCTAGCATACCAGCAGTTCCTGATCCATACCTCACTTACAAACAGCTTCATTTATATAAATATACTTTAGTAGTATTTACCCATGGCTGCCTCAGTTTCTTCTGCTGTCCCTGCCATCATGCTCTGGAAAAAAAAAAAAGGTGCTTTTAGAGGATCTGTGGTTTTAATACAAAGGGAGAGAAGAAATAGTGCAAGAGAAGAATGGTCTAGAAGAGCTGCCTGCCCCTTGGGTGGGAAGCAGACTGGTTGCCTTTGCCATGGTGGAGAGAGGACTAGGCAGACTGTCTTCCAGAGCTCAAGCAAGTTGCTTAACCTCTCTAAACCTCACACTTCTCTTCTGTAAAACTAGGGGAATAACTTACCTACTTGATGCTGTTAAGAGGGTCCAGTGAAGCCATGTAAGATCCTGGCACATGGACAATGCTCAATACATATTCATTATTCTCCCTCATTCCATCACTGCTAATAGCCTGTTCGTCTCCGTATTTGGGTTAACAAACATCTTCCAAGTTATATGGGTGTCTCTCGGAGCCTTAAGGAATAGCCATTTACACTTTAGCATGAATTAATTGAGCTAGGTTCTTTCTTCCTAATTCCTGGATAGAAAACTGTAAATTTTGAGTTAGGGGGTGGGGTAGGAGTGAATGAGCTTAGTCTATAGAATTTGTGGCAGCAACCTGGGCCTGGATGGGTGCCACAGGACTGAGTATGAGGTGATAAGAGGCTGGAAAATAGTGGAGCTTTGAATGGAGGTGCTTGGGAGTGGAGGTGGGAGATGCTTAGTAAAGACTTGCTTTGATCCAGAGCTTTGCTACAGAATGGCTCTGGGTCTGGCAAAGGAAAGGGAAACTGCCATGTTCTCCTCTGTCCTCCTGTCCCTCTTGATTTCTTGCTCCCAGAACTTGGGCTAGAGCTACTAGTACCACATTAGAAGGCCTCATGTGGAAACCAGCCCCTGTTAATGACCTTGCTTCTCTGGGGAAATGAAGCCAGTAAACAGACAGCTTTCTAGTGAACTGGACCCTCACTAGTGCAGGAAGTCAGGGGCTGCCTGCACTTTATAGATAATATTTTCATAATGCTTAGCCTTTCTACACTTGCAAAATTTCTCTTTGTCATATCTTAAAGTAGAGGGTCTGAGGAGTCACTTCTAGTCACTTCTTTTGCTTCATATATGCATTGCACACAGTAAATGCCCCATAAATGTGAAATCAAATTGAATAACTAATATATCCTTTTTCTGTTACTGAAGAAAAACTTTTGATTATTAAAGTATTAGGCAGAATAATTAGGGATAGATGATATAGTTGACATAAATGATTGATCAACAGTTATGTGCACAAATGCAAGTAACAGTCATTGGGTGTCAGGCAGGAGGGAGGGGAGAGGAGGGGATGGTAAATTCACACATAAATTAACTTCACCTTTAATTTTTTTATATTTATTGAATAGTTTTGGTATTTCATTTTATTAAAAGAATACATCAATGAGCCGAGTAGCCACACTTTTTTGAGTTCATAATTTTTTGAGTTAAGCTACTTTTTGATTCTCCTGAGAATTTCCCACATTGCCACAACTACGTTTACAGGGATTTTATTTTTCAAGGTTAAATAAACAGAGTTAATCAGTATCTCAAATATAGATGTTCTAACTTGATTCCTAATCTTCTAAGCACACAGCTGTCTACACAGTCCTCCCTCAGATTTTTGTTCTGAGAACTGATTTAGGCATCTTTATCTCGTTGTTCTTGTATATTATTTTTATGTCTCTTTTCCTTTCACTTACTAAAAATGGGTGTAATGCTTAAGAACAATGATGCTTTTGGTATCTTTTAAAAGTATTTAAATAGTGCCTAGCCTATAGGAGGCACTGTGCTTGGAACAGGTGAGTAGGAGGTACCAACTTTCCCTAACCATTTCATACCTGAGATGAACTACATGCTCTCAGAAGTCACCTGTGATTAAAAAATGTGTCCATGGATTGTAGAGTTTATTTTCAAGAGCCAGATCCCCTTAATTTAAGATCTACTCATGCAGGTAAATAAGCAGTCAAAGACTCAGTGAGGACGGACCCATAGTAGATACGTGATGGCTTCACCCATCCCCTCGCTGGTGGGGCATAGACCTTGATAGCTGTGCCCCCACGGTACATTGCCCTCAGGAAACAGCCTCCTCCAAAACTATGTCCCTCCAATCAGCCAATGACTGGTTGATGAGGGGATTTAAAGGCCCAGCCCTCTTCCCTCTATTTGGGGCAACTCTGCAGTCCCAGCTCCAGAGCTCCCTGTAGGATTAAGGGAGGTCTCAGTTGAAACCACACTGTGGACCACCTTCTCGCTCTGCAGAATCCTGCTTCTTTACTTTCTTATGGGTGTATCTCCTGGAGCACCCCCCTCCCCAATAAAACAGCTGCATGTGGCTCTTTATTGCAGAGAACATTTACAAGGAACTTGGTTTGACTGACGCCATTGCTGAATTTCTTGAAGTGATCTGTAAGTTTTAGGAAGAAACAATCAGATGTCATAGAAACAGTGGCAATAGTTTTGCAGGGCTTGGTGACAGATGGACGTTTAGAAGACAATCAAGGGAAGTTTGGCTGGTAGGATTATACCCAGGCTTAAAATATTAATAACATTTATGGGACAATGAAGAAACACAGATGTGCCAGAGAAGATGAGCGTTAGGTGGCACCAGAGCACAATGAAATTAAACAGATTGCAGGTACTACAAAAAATCATTTATTATAGAAAAAAGAATTTTAAATTTTTTTTAAAAAAATCACCAAATGCTAATGTGAGAGGAATCTTTTTTTTTTTTTTTTTCTTTCCAGCTACAGAATTACATGGTGGCCTGGAGATTTAAGTGCTACAGAAAATTAGAATTTTCTAATTTTCTTATGATTTACTATTCCTCCATGTCCTGCCTCATTGCTAGGATCAGGAAATAGTCTTTACCTGTGAAATGTAAGAATTTTGTGAATTAAGGGGGTGGTTGGTATTCCTTTATCACGGATCAGAGTATAAAGTCTTAATGTGGTAAAACAACTTTCCTAACAGTACGTTTGTCTGGTGCATAGCAGGTACTCAGATATTTATTGAATGAAAGCATAAGTCAATGAATAAGGCTGAGAGCAAATTCTGGATATTTGCCTTCCTATCTAGAGGTATGGAATTTACCTCAGAAAAGTTTCACAGTCTAATGGGACTTCAGCTACTTTGGGTCAGCTATTTTAAGTAAATGTGTTATTTTAACTTTTTTAAAAAGTGGAATTAACTTCTAGGAATCTATTGTAAGGACATAATCAAAGGAGTGCATCAAAAATATATGTAGAATTGTTCATCATTATGTTACTTTTAATGGAAAAATTAGAAATGGCTCAAATTTCCAATAATGGGAAATGCTTAAATAATTACAATAAACAAACTCTCTTGAGTTATTACACGGTCATTTAAAATGTTTTCAAAATATTTTGGTATGCATTTTTAAATAAACTTTATTCTTTAGAACAGTTTTATATTTAAAGAAAAATTGCAAAGATAGAACAGAGAGTTCTCATATACTTTATATCTAGTTTCCCCTATTATTAATATCTTACATTACTGTGGTACATTTGTTACAATTAATGAACCAACATAGAGTCATTATTATTAACTTAAAGTCCACACTTTATTCAGATCTTCTTAGTTTTTGCCTAATGTCCTTTTTCTGTTCCAGGTTCCTATCCAGGATACATTTCATTTAGTCATGTCTCCTTAAGCTCCTGTTGGCTGTGACAGTTTCTCGGACTTTTCTTGTTTTAGATGACCTTGATAGGTTTGAGGAGTACTGGTCAGATACTTTGAAGAATGTATCTCAATTAGGATTTGTCTGATGTTTTTCTCATGATTAGACTGGAGTTATGGGTTTTAGGAAGGAAGACCATAAAGGTAAAGTGCCATTTTCATAGCATCACATTAAGGGTACATGCTATCAACATGATTTATCACTGTTGGTGTTAGCCTTGATCACTTGGCTAAGGTGGTGTTTGTCAGGTTTCTCCACTGTAAAGTTCTCCCTCACCCCACCCCCTTTCCCATGCTATAATCTTTGGAAGGAAGTCACTATGCCAAGCTTATGCTTATGAGGTGGGAAGTTATGTTGCACCTCTTTGAGGGTGGAATGTTTACATAAATTATTTGGAATTCAGCACAGATTTGTCTATTTTCTCCCAGTATTTATTTATTCAATCATTTATTTATATCAGTTTGGACTCATGGGTATTTCTTTTACACTTTGGGTTATAACCCAATACTACTGTATTTATTTCTTTGCTCAGGTTATTCCAGCTTTGGCCATTGGGAACTCTTTCATTTTGTTCCTCTGTCTCTTTGACATACTCCCATCATTGTGTGTGTTTGTGTGTATGTGTTTTCTTGAACACTTCTCTACTTTCTTCCTATAAGACACTCCAGGCTCATCCTGTATATTCCCTGCCCTAGAAATAGCCATTTCTCCAAGGACCTGTGGTTCCTTTTATTGGAGAATGGTATTATTAATAGAATCCAAGATCTGGGCACTAGGTGTGCTCATTGTCATTGGGGAGAATTTCTAGTAGCATAGAGCAATGTTTATTATAATCTGAAATTTAAACACAAAATTGGATAAGCTGTGATATGAATTGTATGTATATATAATCTATAAACATAAGTTCATAGAAAAATAAAGAAAAAATACCAAAATATAAATAGTTCATTTATCAAAGAGTTGTGAGATTTTTTAAATATACTTTTTTGTTTTTTCCAAGTTCTGGATCATGAATTATGTAACTTTTAATTAGAAAAAAGAAACAGTAGTGAGTGTTTTTTTTTTTAACATTATGTTTACTTTTAGGAAATAATCATTAATTTTACTCACATCCTCAGACTGTATTTTTAGTAATCATTAAGCTCCTGTGTCTCACAAGCTCTCATCATATAGAAAAGGAATTGAGCCAGAAACTGTTATCGACATCTGTTTTGAGGAGACTTTGAGGACAGTAATGTAATGATGGAAATTTCCTAGCAAACCCCAATATTGTTAAATGTCCTTATCAGTATTGAAATGATTCAAGAATATTATTATTTCTTATGCCAAGGTTTCCTAAACTTCAACCATTCATAGTTTTGGCCATATCTACCCACCACCTGTATGAGATTTATTTAGTAGTTTCTGTAATTTGACTTTCAAAAATTTAAATGTACATTTCAGAAAAACTCTTTCACTACCTAAGTAAAAATCCCATGTCATCAATATAAGGTACACATAAAATACAGTGGAATAAAACAATGTTATTAAAGTTAAAAAATAAAGTGAAGGACATCCCAATGCAAAGTCAACATGTAAATATGGCCTAAAAAGTCCTGCTTGGTTTGGACCCTATTTTATTACCTCATCTTGCTTTTTCTTGCTCCCTGCAACTAAGCCAAGTCTCTTTCCTCTTTTTCTCTCTTTTTAGCCATACTTCTGAAAAGTTATATTAGTCAGGGTCTAGTCAGGAAAACATAAACAACTCTGAATATGAAAAGCAGAGGGAATACAGGGTGGGGGATTGATTACATGGGTGTGGAAGGGCTAAGAAGCCAAAAAGGGACTTTGAGGCAACCCAGAGTCTGGCAACAGCAGGAGGTCATCATTACCCCTGGGCTAGAGGAACAGAGGATGTGATGTCATTGGAGCCCAGTGAAGCTGGTGCCAAATACTCTGGCTTCCCCCTTCCAGTTCCCTCCCCTTGTTGAACACAGTCAGTACTGCCCCCTGACATAAAGGCTAGACACATAAGGGTGACAGTCTGAGATGGGGGAGGAGGGCAAGGATGGGATCTGCCTGCAGGCAACCCTGGACCAGTGCAGGCACTATGCCCTGCCCCACTGCTAGGTGGAAAGGGGAAATTCTTCCCTTCTCCCAGCACCTCTTTAGGATACTTTCTTAATACCTGCGAGAAAAGAAACCCTCATTAATTTTCCTTCCTTATTCTTTCTTCCTTTTCTCTCTCTTTTTCTCCTTCCCTCTTATTCTTCCTTCCTCTCTTTTCTGAAAAATATCAAAGAATAAATCAAGGAAGAAAGCAAAGGAGGAAATATGTAACATGATTCAAACTAGGGTCCTTCACATTTAAGTGCCGCGTGGCAGGACTTGGTGTGGAGTTTTACCAACAGATTTTCATGAAGCACGACATTTAGCCCTTTATTTAAGAGTATTCAGTACCAATGACCCGAGCTACAGATGAACACCTTCCCCTGTGCTGGTTTATGACTGAACTTCTGCCTGGTTCAGTGCTGGGATGCACAGATTGCTTAGAGGTGGGCAGTGACTTACTGATTTCTTTGGAAGAATCCTTGAGAAGTTCTGGGGCCCAATCCTTAAAGGAGGGATGCAGTTAGATACTTGATTGGGAATTGGCTTAGGTCTTTAAATCATGGTTCTCTGACCCTCTGCTTTTTAAATAATATCTAAGCTATGTTCTCTATACTCCTGTTTAAAATAGGAAACATGAATCACAATCCTCTAATTTTGTGTTTTCTAAGAAAAGGGTTAACATTGGCCCTTCTCAGTTGTGCTCAGTGTACCTTTCCAGCCTTAGGCTCCAGGACGTGTAACCTTCTCATTATTCACAAAGGTGGGGTGAGATCAGTGCACTGTGGTACCATCCTGGTTTTGCAGTACTCGCACTTATTGTTCCTGTTCTGAGTAGAAGCTTTTTGTTTTTTCCTTCCATGCCCAATATACATATTAAAATGAAGAATGAATTCTAAAATGCCTGCTACTTCTTCTTTAATTATCAAATACTACATTCTTTAAAATCTGTAATCTATTTCTTAAAATCTCTGCTATTCCATTTATCCTATTTATGAAGATTGGCTCTGTGTCGCCTTGAAAGTGTTGGATACAAAATAGCAATAAGTTGCTGCTCTGAGTTTGCATAAAGAAAGTTGGTTCACCTTTGGAAGATCTTTACAAAAGAGAGCTCCTAACCATTATCCCGCTAACCTCATCAATTGGAATAGAACATGGCTTTCAACTTGTAGACCATGCCCATGTTAAAATGGCAAAGGACATGAGATATCACTTAACTCCAGTGAGATTGGCTCATATCAAAAATCCCCAAATAACAAATGTTGGCGGGGATGTGGACAGATAGGAACACTCATACACTGCTGGTGGGACTGCAAATTAGTACAACCTCAAAGGAAAAGAATATGGAGATACCTCAAAGAATAAAAGTAGAATTACCATTTGACCCAGCAATCCCACTACTGGGTATTTATCCAAAAGAAAAAAGACATTTTATAATAAAGACATCTGCTCTCGAATGTTCATAGCAGCACAATTCACAATTGCAAAGTTGTGGAAACAACCCAGGTGCCCATCAATACACGAGTGGATCAATAAAATGTGGTATATGTATACCATGGAGTATTACTCAGCAATAAGGAACAATAGTGATTAACACATCTGGTATTATCCTGGTCGGAGCTAGAACCCATTCTTCGAAGCGAAGTGTCACAGGATTGGAAAAACAAGCATCACTGGTACTCACCATCAAACTGGTACTAACTGATGAACACTTACATCACACAGGGCAATAACATTCATCTGAGGGCGGGCGGGCGGGAGGGGGGTGGAAGGGATGGGAAAAACTCTCACTGAATGGATGTGGGGAGCACAGTTTGGGAGATGACCACGATTGTGGCTCTGACACGGGCAGAACAGGGGCAATGTGTATGGCCAAAATGTTGTACCCCCATGATATTCTGAAATTAAAAAAATAAAAAAAAAAAAAAAAAAAAAAAAAAGAAATACGTGTTACATCAGATTCTGTACACATATTTACATACACACATGTATTTAAAGAACCTGAAAGTTTCAAGAAACAGGAAATAACCTTTGATGTTTTCCATTCCATTTTGTTTTATAAAGTTGCTGGTTTTGACCTATTTTATTAATTTCATGACTCACTAATGTGTTGTAACCCACAATTTGAAAAGAGCTGATATCAAGAGAATTTGTAATTGTTATACAAATTAGTATAACAATGCTCCCAGAAGCTAATTGGCTTGGCCAAGTCACAGAGCTGGTGAGTGGAAGTGTCAGAATAGGAGCGCACATCCGGAAGTTCTCTCCCCTGCCGCTAGCATATCTATGTAGTGCATAGAGGTAATTAGCTTGGCAATCGATATGTACAGTGGTTTTTGAAATACATTTTTATTGTCTTCACCTCTTATTAATTTTTGTGACTATTACTTTGTCTTTTCTCATTATATTTTGAGCATCTAGGCATAGCATCCATGTCTACATTTCTTTATAGCCTCACATGGCTCTACATAATGACTTACATAGAAAAGAGTCAATGTTAATTTTATTTGAGATTAAGTACTGAAAGGCATCATTTGTAAATGTCAGAAAGGACAAAATGCTTTATTAACTGTTAAACTTGTGGGTAAGATGTAGGTTCTGGAGCCAGACTGCCTGGGGCTAGAATTCTGGCTCTACCATGTACTTGCTATGTGACTTTAGATAAGGTACTTAACTACTCTGTTCCTGCATTTTCTCATCTGGAAATTGGGATAATTATACTAATTATCTCAGAGGGGTGCTTTGAGAATTAAATGCATGTAAAGCACTTAGAACAGTGGTTGGTACATAGCAAGCCCTCAACTAATGCTGGCTGCTTATAATTGTCACTATCAATATCATTCTTTCTGGCTGACTTTATAGGTAGCTTATAGAGAAATATTATCAGTGGAAAATTTAGGATCTTAAATATAAGTGATAGAAATACAATAGGGAAGGGAATTATTTGAAGCTCTGTTAGTCTATTATGAATGAAATGCTGCAGTAGTTTGTGGTTGAGAAGACTAAGTTATTGACATTTTTATTGACCGAAGTTTTGGCCGGCGTAGTAAAATTGCTTGACTTAAGTTTTAAAAATCTAGGACTTTATTGCTGGTTCAATAAAAAGTTAATATGATAATAGCTATTTTTGTGGCCCAGACTACAAGTATATTTAGCAATCATGAAAATTGCAAACTGAACAACAGACTGTCTGGTATTAGGATTTTGGGTTATACTTTTAAAATTAGCACCTTACAATTTCCTCTCCCTTCATCAGCCCACATCCGTCCCCACCACAAGACTTCATATGTAGTGAAATGAAAATGTCTTTTTATCAGAACTTTAATAGTATTGTCTTTTTATGTTAGTTTGGATTTGCATATTTATTATTTTCTTAGTATACACTTATACCTTTATTTTATCCTAATGGTGTATCCTGTAGTTATAAAGGGTTGTGTGTCAATTTGGTTCTCTCTTTAGTAACTCTCCTCATGCATTCTCATTGGGAAAGGGCAAAGACAAAGATTCACTGCATTGTTTAATTGCATCTTGGTTAATTTTCTATTAAATTTGAACATGTCATACATTGTCCCTTTTTCTTGCTTTGAATGGAGTTATTAAAGTTATTTTAATCAGAGGGAACTCCTGGAATTATACCAGGTAAGTAGTTATCTCATCCCCTGGCAATGCTTTTATAGACTACTTGCATTAAAATTCTTGTATAGTATATGGATATTTTGATTTTTTTATTTTTTGAACAATTGGAAAATAATTTTTATTTATTTATTTATTTTGGATTTTGTAACATTTATTCTGCCTGCTTGAACTCCCTTTTTTTTTTGGTATGTAAATAGATTTAGGGGGTACAAGTGGTTTTTTTGTTACATGACTGAATTGCATAGTAGAGAAATCTAGGCTTTTAATATACCCATCACCTGAATAGTGTACATTGTACCCAATAGGTAATTTTTCATCCCACACCTCCCTCCCACCTTCCCCCTTCTGATTCTCCAGTGTCCATTAAGTCATTCTATATGACCATGCATACCCATTACTTAGCCCCCACTTGTAAGTGAGAACATGCGGTATTTGGTTTTTGTTCCTGGGTTACTTCACTTAGAATAATGGCCTCCAGTTCTATCCAAGTTGCTGCAAAAGACATTATTTCATTCTTTTTGATGGCTGAGTAATATTCTGTGGGGGGTGTGTGTGCGCACGCATGTACACACACGATTATATGTATCTCTCTCACATTGATCTATCTATATATCTATCTATCTCACATTTTCTTTATCCACTCATCCATTGGTGGGCACTTAGGTTGGATTCATATCTTTGCAATTGTAAATTGTGCTGCAGTAAACATATGGGTGCAGGTTTCTTTTTTGTGAAATGGCTTCTTTTCCTTTGGGTAGATCCCCAGCAGTGAGATTCCTGGATCAAATGGTAGATCTACTTTCAGTTCTTTGAGAAATCTCCATACTGTTTTCCACAGAGGTTGTGCTACTTTACATTCCTGCCAATGATGTATTATAAGTGTTCTCTTTTTGTGCGTCCATGCCAGCATCTATTGTTTTTTGACTATTTGGTAATAGCCATTCTGACAGGGGTAAGGTGGTATCTCATTGTGGTTTTAATATGCATTTCCCTAATAATTAGTAATATTGAGCATTTTTTCATGTGTTTGTTGGTCATTTGTATCTCTTCTTTTGAAAAATGTCTGTTCATGCCTTTTACCCACTTTTTAATGGGGTTATTTGTTTTTCTTTCTGATTTGTTTGAGTTCCTTGTAGATTATGGATATTAGGCCTTTGTCAGATGTATATGTTGTGAATATTTTTTTCTATTACATAGTTGTCTGTTTACTCTGTTGATTATATCTTTTGCTGTGTGGAAGCATTTTAGTTTAATTAAGTCCCATTTATTTGTTTTTGTTTTCGTTGTATTTGCTTTTGGGGTTTTAGTCATAAATTCTTTACCTAGGCCAGTGTTGAGGATAGTTTTTCCTTGGTTTTCTTCTAATATTTTTATGGTTTCAGGTCTTACATTTAAGTCTTTAATCCACTTGAGTTAATTTTTGTATATGGTGAGAGAGAGGGATCCAGTTTCATTCTTTTGCATGAGGCTGTCCAATTTTCCTGGCACCATTTAGAGTGTCCTTTCCCCAGTGTATGCTTTTGTCTGCTTTGTTTAAGATCAGTTGGTTGTAGGTATTTGGCTTCATTTCTGTGTGTCTACTTTTATAAGTACCATGCTGTTTTGGTTACTATAGTCTTGTAGTATAATTTGAAGTCAGGTAATGTGATGCCTCCAGATTTGTTGTTTTTGCTTAGGATTATTTTGGCTATTTGTGCTCCTTTTTGGTTCCATATGAATTTTAGGGTTGTTTTTTCTAATTCTGTGAAAAATGATGTTGGTATTTTGATAGAAATTGCATTGAATCTGTAGATTACTTTGGATAGTATGGACATTTTAACAATATTGATTCTTCCAGTCCATGAACACGGAATACTCTTTCATTTGCTTATGTCGTCTATGATTTCTTTTGTCAGTGTTTTGTAGTTCTCCTTGTAGACGTCTTTCACTTCCTTGGTTAAGTATATTCCAAAATAAAAAAGTGATATTTTAGAAATAAAGTTTTGTTTCTAAGAAAAGGAGTAATTTTCATGTACACAGAATTAAGAAAATCCATTTTGTATGTTCTCACTCCCATCTTAGCTTCTTGAATATTCTGCTAGTTACCTTGTAACCTGCTGTACTTACTATACTAGTTGCTGGTTTTCATTTTCCAAACACACTAAGTATTATTTCCTTGAATGATTTATATGTTAGCATGAGTACATGGTAACAAACTGTTTTTAAAAATCATCTGTAATGTACATAAAATGACCCTATTTGTCAGTTCTGCCTAGGTTGTTAATGCATCATTAGATGGGCAGATTGCCAAATTACTGATAGAATTGAGCTACATTTGCTATAGTCCTTAATCCTTGGGAATTACATCAATCACATTGACAGTATGGGGTCCCATATTTATGATTTTAACTTGCTGTGCCTCATCTATTTATTATTTAACCCTCACAATAATCCTAGAAACAATAGGAGTAATAGGTACTATTATCCACAATTAACAGATGAGGAAACTGAGGTGCAAAGAGATTCAGAAACTTGCCCCAAATCATATATCTAATGTGACTAAATATGTATTAAAACACTTAGAACAGAACCAGGCACTGGTAGACATCAAATATTACCTATTATTATTACTATAAGTAGAAATTTAAAATGCTTACTAATATTATTGTAAAAGAGAAATTTTAGTTGTTTTAAATTCTGATTCCTTCTTAACTATTGTATACTCCCAGTCGTATTTCAAGAGCAAATGTAAAGACCATTAAAATAGGGAATCCACCAGCAAGATACAAAATCTCAGCTCAAATGTAACCATCCACATGGAAATTATGGAGTTACATGTTTTCCCAGTATTTGAGAAATGTGGGAAAAAAATTACTCTTTCAGTGAGTAATGTCTTTCTTAATTTCTTTCAAAATTTCTCTCATTCTTTTATAATGTCTCATGAAATCCAAATCTGTACCATAGTATATGAGGCCTACAGGATCTGGCCTTTGCCTATGTCTTCACCTGAACTTCCTACCATTCTCCACCTTGCTTACTAGAAGGTAGTTTTACTAACATTCTTTAGGTTCCTCTAATAGTCAAGCTTGTTCTCACCTCAGGGGCTCTGCACTTGCTTTTCCCTGTGCTTAGAATGTACTCCCTTCAGATTTTTGCATTGTTAATTCCTTCCCATAGTTCAGGTAGCAGATAAAGTAACCCCTTCTCATAGAAGCTTCTCTTAAACTTCAGAAGTCAACTGTGCTCTCTCCCTTTCCTGCTATGTTTTATAGCACTTGTCACTATCTGAAATTCTTGTCTGTTTTTACAATATCTGTGTTTACCAAAAGTTAACTTCGTGAGAGGATGGGCCTTCTTTACTGAACTGTGCTTCCTAGTTTAGTGTGTGGAGCATACTAACATCTCAGTAAGTGGTGCATGAATTAGTGAATGAATAAAATAAACTAACCTTATCAACTAGTCCTTCACTGTTTTAACAGATATTTGTTGAGTAGCTCACACGCTACATACTGAGAAGATTCAGCATTGTCCATACAAGCCTCACTATCTATTAGTGGTGTTAAGATGTGTATATAAAAGAGCTTTAAAGATATTATAGAACTATAGAAATTTAAGAAAAAAGTAGAAAATGAAAATATCATAAAAAAGAAAAACATTTTTTGCTAAGCATTATGCTAGACATTTCACATAAGTTATTCCATTTAAATTATATTCAAGAACCCTTCCATTTATATATTTTTATATTCATTTTTATGAAGGAGGAAAAGAAACTCAGAAGTTAAATGATTGGCATACAAATGCCCAGCTAGGATGTGGGTGGGCCTAAATTCACTTATATCAATCTGACTTCAAATTTTATTTTCTTTCCATTACACTAAAAATGAAAACCCTCTCCTCTCCTCTGTTAAAAACTGTGAAGGGTCGGAGATTTTGCTGTACTTGCAAGCTAACAGGTTAGCCGCCACAGTTCATGGATGCTGACAGACAACACAAGATCCCTCGATTGGAGACAAAGGACTTTATGACTTACAACATAGCAACAGCATGAGCTTTATATCCATGTCAGTTCCCTTAGACCCCAACTCCCATGGGGCAATGCAGAGAGGCTCAAGTAGGTGCTGCATACTCAGTGGATTTGTGTTACACAGAAAACTTGAGCTTATAGAAGTGAAAACTCTCAAAATAGTCTGCAAACAAGTATGCCCTTTGCTTATCTTCAATATGTTTGTTATAAAGGGAGGCAGTATCCTTAGGAGACTGGACATTGAAAATATCTTCCCTCTGTTCTGAAGGTAGACACTATCTGTCTTCCAAGGTTATCACTGTACAAAAATCTTTGAAATAGTCTGGAACAAAGACATCCAGTTAGTGCTAATGTGCACAAAGGCAAGGTACCCATGGAGAATTGTCTCCTAACACCCTCCATCTCTGTTTCCTTTTACAGTAAATGGTATCACGATTGTCTTGGTTGCCCAAGACAGAAAGCTGATCATTTTGTTTAGTTGTTCTTATTCTTTATTCATGTATCCCTTTATTTAAGCTAATCTTAACTTCTCCCCTCACCACTTCCAATAAATCACCAAATCCCATCCATTCTACCTTTTTAACTGAACTCATTCACTTCTTTATCCAACTGCAACCTTGGTGCCAAGTTCCTTGTCCTTTCTTGAGTGTATTACTAAAGTGATGTGACTGCCTACAGTTTTGCCTAATCTGTTCCCTAGCTAGAGACAGAATTTTATTTCTTTTCTTTTGCTTTCTTCGAGTGTCACTAATTCCTCATTGCTCTCATGATAAAATTGAAAATCCTTAACATGACATATTAGGCCCTTCATGGTACACCTCCTACCTACCTCATCTCTCAACATAGCCTTTGTCAAACTCCACGCTCCATTCATGTTGTGCCTCCCCAGGTTTCATGCTTACTAGTTGCAGAGTGCTGAACATCTCCCTCTACTTGGGATGCATTTCCTCCTTTTCTCACAGGTTTGCCTCTTTCTTTCTTTTACATCTTGGTACTTGGTATGTTTACTTTAATGTTCATTTTTAAGCGCCTTGAGAGCAGAGACTTTATTGTTTACTAGATTTATTCCTGGAACCAGCACAGAGCCTGACCATGAGTGGAACCTGATAGCCATTTGGTGAAAGAGCAGCTGAATGAGTAAATAATGGAATAATTTGGGAGTTAGTGACTGAGGGCTTTCAGATGGGGGAAAACAAAGGTGATTTAATTGTTTTAATATGTCATTTTAATTTAGACAGCAATGTATATTCCAATGAATGAAATGTAAAGTGTATTATGATAATGCTTTTATCCTCATCTGTTATTTTTTCTAGAAAAAGAATGGCTTTCATAATTTTACCCCATCATGTATTCTTAAGTTTAAAAGTATGAATCTGGAGGGTCAAGGGAACTCACATTTATTAAATACTTACTGCCTATAGGCATTGTGCTAGGGTCTCTCTATACTTTTATAATTCATTTAATCTTTATGATAGTCCTAATAAGATGAAGTCATTAATTTCCTCTTCTTACTAATGAAATTGAGGCTGAGATATGCAGATAATGTGCCCCAAGTCACATGATAAGAGGAAATCTTTACTGAGTGCTTATGAGGAGCCAGACATTATTCTAAGCACTTACATATAGTCACCCACTCTGAGACAGGTATGATTATTATCCTCATTTTTCAGATGAGGAAACAGAAGCACAGAGAAGTATAGTAAATCCTCATCCATTCACTCATTATGACCATCTTTTCCTTTAAATCTTTGAACATATTTATAATAGCTGCTTTGCAATCCTTGTCTGCTAATTCCAACACCTAGGTCATTTCATGGTTGGTTTCTATAGACTGCCTTCTGTTGTCACATTTTACTGTTTCTTCTCATGTTTAGTAATTTTTTTATTGTTTGATGTATGTTGTGGATGATAATGTGTACTTTCTGGATTGTATCCTTTTCTCCAACAGAGCATGTTTTTTTAGTTCAAAGGATGAGGTCTCAACTAAATGCCCAAGGTTTTCACCAAGATCTCTTTAGTCTGGTCGCATTGGGACTCCATCTTTCACCTCTTACAACCTTTGCTATCCCTGTTCAGCTCGCAGCTCTGCCTCAGGTGATCTCTGGTAGGCCTTCCCATTTGCACTCCAGTTCTTGGCCAAGGACCCATCATAAATTCTCATAATGACTTCTGACCCTTTTCTTCCCCATGCCAAGAAGCTTGGGACTCTATTTTCTCTGCCTCAGGCAGACCTGTGAGCTTACTAAGATTTCTGCTCTGCTTGATATCTGTCATCCTGCACTGCCCAGTAAAGTCCAATCCTGGACTCACCTTCTATATTTCCCTTCTTTCTAAAACCACAGATGTATGTCATTTATTGTTCTGGGTCTGAAAACAGTTGATTTTTTATATTTTTCTTATTTTAGAGTTGTTCTTTCCATTTTCTATCATATTTTAAACCAGTCCCATCTTTTCTTATCATTAGGGATTTTCTGTGAATTTCATTTATCCATTACTTTCACAATCTGTCATGACCACATAACCAACAGATGAATGCCTCACAAAGCCAAATTTCCCTTGTACTCAACAAATAAGGGAAGGTTAAGGTCTTCACATCACATATTTATGTGTCCCTAGTAGTGCTGAGGTTCATCTTGATTATTGATTCACATTTATTGAATAGTGGAAGTTCTAATTTTGATAGGAACTTTTAATGACTTCTTTGTGAGTGTGGCATTTTACGAGCAGATAGTTTTTTTGAACAGGTTTAATGCAGCATAATTGTCACACAATAAATTTCACACGTTAAAAATGTACAGTTTGGTCAGGTACAGTGGGTTATGCCTGTAACCCTAGCACTCTGGGAGGCTGAGGCTAGAGGATTGCTTGAGGTCAGGCGTTTGAGACCAGCCTGAGCAAGAGTGAGACCCTGTCTATACTAAAATTAGATAAAATTAGCTGGGCATGGTGGTGCATGCCTGTAGTCCCAGCTACTCGGGAGGCTGAGGCAGGAGGATCTCTTGAGCCCCAGAGTTTGAGGTTGTAGTGAGCTATGATGACACCACTGTACTCTAGCCTGGGTGACAGAGTGAGACTCTGTCTCAAAAAAAAAAAGTGTATAGTTTGATGAGTTTTGAAATATGTACATCCCTATAAAATCATAATCACATAAAGATAACATTTCAATGAGTCCAGAAAGTTCCTTGTGCTCCTTTTTAGTCCCCCCCTTTCCTAAGCTGCCACTGATTTATGTCATCTAGATTTAATTTTCATTTTCTAGAATTTTATAAAAGTGAGGTCATGAAGTATTCTTTTTATTAGGGGGTCTGGATTTTTTTCACTCAGTATAATGATTTTGAGATTTAGTCATGGTATGAATAGTTCATTCCTTTTTATTTCTGATTTGTATTCCATTGTATGGATATCCTTCAATTTGTTCATCCACTTACCTGTTAATGAACATTTGGGTTGTTTCCACTTTTATACTATTACAAATAAGGCCATAAATGTAAAATTTATTACACTTCTGTCAGGGTGGCAGTCTGCCCTCGGTTCTTGGTGTGTCCTTGGCTGAGGAATGACCAGACACACCAAAGTGTCAAGTCCAGACTATTATCCCTGTCCTCTGACTCCTTGTTAGGAAAAAATCACCAGCAGGGCCAATGTGACAGAATAACCTCAGGCAGGAAGCAGTTTCACAGGAGCAGCTCTTTATTGTAGAATAAAATGGATCTGTCTCCTCGAGTGGAGAAAGACAGACTCTCTTCCTCTCCGCCTCCCTCTCTGCCTCTCTGACTCTCTGCCACTCTTTCTCCCTCTCCCCTCTTGGATTGTTTCCTTTTATTAGCCCAGTCCAGAGGAGGGCTCTTGGGAGGTGTGTATATTATCAAATGATCAATAGGTGTCCTCAAAATTCTATCTGCGTGTATATAGGAGCTTCCTCTCTGAAAGCTCATCTGTGGTGGTGGGGGGGTGAACCACAGTGCAGATTCAAGCTAATGGCATAATAATTACCCTTAGGTTACTCTAGGTCACTTTCTAAACCCTATTATGCCTGGGCTGGAGAATTCCCAGATTGATAAAGCATTCCCTCCTTCCCCAGGTGCAGCAGTTGCTTAGGATAGGATTAAGGGTGGAGCACCACCAAAACAGAGTGCCCACCCTTATCCTTCCCAGGTGGAGCAATTGCTCGAGACAGCACCAAAGCAGGGCACCCTTGTCCCTAGAAGAGCTGGAAATCCTACCTATCTACCTAACACTTCCGTTAAATTATTCTCTTATTATCTTATCACAATTTAGTAATTTAGGGACTTGTTCGAACACTGCCTTTCATAAGATGCCAACTATTAGCACATTTTCAGAATCCCAATTAAATCTCCGAATGACTGAGTTTTTCCTGTTTTTCCTTTCTCTCCTTTCAGTAATGCCTCACCAGAAATAAGTGGGGAAAAAGGGAAACAAAAAAAAAAGGGAAAAAGGTAAAGAATAATGCCATGAATTGGAAAAATCAATTTTTTGTTAAAAGATATATCTGTTCATTTCTTAATCTAAAATAGCTATCGAGTTGCGGGTTTTAAATGAATAAGGGCTGCTTCATTTGAATGAAATGATTATAAGCATTTCTCTGAGGACGTTCTTTCCTCACTAAGCCTTTGCGTAGGCTTTTTGATTCATAAAGGTGTTGATGTTCATTAAACCTTATACTCAGTTTATATTTTTATTTTTCCTGCCTATTTTCACTCAGTGAGAGACTATGGTTCAGTGTTTCCTTTTTTGGTGAGTATGTAACTTTCTAGCTTTTCAGATTATTTTGCTTTGCGGAGTTGTGCTTTAAATCTCCCCCAGGAGGGGAAGTGACTCATTTTTATACAGTGGCATGTAGGTGTTTGATGAATGTTGCTGCCAGGTAGAAATAGACTGGAATGCCAGTGTAAATGGAGTTTTATAGCTACTAAAATTTGAAAGATTTCAATTTTCTTAGGAATTTCAATTGGGGGAAAATTACTTCAGAAGTTGGTAAGGGCTCTGTGTTCTGAGGGAGAACTTGGGGCAAATAAAAATGTGTAAATGTTACAAAATTGCTGGCAGCCTAATGTGAGAATGATGTGTTCTTTGAGATGCTTTCTCCTTCTAAAATATTGGCTTGGGACTGTACAAGCTTGATCATCAAGGATGATACCCCGGGTGTAGTGTAGGCCTGATATATGTGATCACCTAGACCAGTTTTCAGGACTTCTGGCTGTTATGAATTCACAGAAATCTCCAAGTCTGTGTGTTCTTCAGACTGCTGTGGTATAAAGAAATGAGGAAGTGAATCGTACAGTTATCTTCCTCTGCAGACTTCTTAACATTCTAAAAATAATGGCGTTATCCTAATTTTGGCCACCATGAGAAGTTGAGTTGCAAATACCACATTGTCCTGCAAAGCAGCTGCCATACATGAAACATGAGAATGATCTTGACTTGTGTGGAAAGACTGATGTCAATGTTTTTAGGCACATTTCCCATATGGATAGGGCTTATTACATATGAAGGACAACAATATGTACAATATCCATGACTAATTAAAAATTTCTTTTCCTAATAAAGCCAGATTCCACTCGTTATGGCAATACCTAGAGTAGCACCTTATATACAGTATATACTTAATAAAGTTTCATAAAAATGGATGAATTTAAAACTGCAAGGTGGTGGTGTTAAATTTAAAATACTTTCTTCAGGTAAAGCTATTTATGTTTTACACTTTGTAATTCACGGAAAAATGTAAGCATTTTGATTTTTAAAAATTTTACATTTTTATTATCTTATTTTGATCATTATTTTAATGCGCAATGTATTATAGAACCTCCTTGGATTTCTGAAACCTGATCTGTATTTGAGAGCAAACTGCCAAAAAAAATTGGAATATCTTGTCAGTTTAGAATAAAATATGAAAAATAATATTTATAGTATAAAATATACTACTAGGATATTTTCTAACATGTGGTCTCAATTAAAATGAAGAAAGGGATGTCTCTGTGTGTGTGTGTGTGTGTGTGTGTGTATGTTAGTAGACAACAAAGAAGGAAATATGAAGATTTAACTGGTCAGAATGTAAGCTATAAATATGAAAAGAAATGTGGGTGATAATAGGAAGGTGCGACATTCTAAAGGTGGAGGGTTGTTTTGATTAAACCCAAAATTGCATGCTGCTAAGACTTCAGTGTACTTGACCACGTTTGAATCTGCCTAGGTGTTAATGTATACAGCTAACAAAGATCTCACAAAAATAAGCTCACACTGATTTGATAGATCAGTCTACTGAATATTTTTTTAAAAGTTTATTGAATATTCACTATTTGTCAAATACTATCCTAGAAAATTAATGTAGAGCATCTGCCCTCAAAAGGTCTGTAGTACCGAGGGGGAGACAGAGAAGTAGACCAAAAATTACAGGCTAGGGCTTAGGGATGCATCAAAGTTCAGCCTTGGCCTCACTATTCAGCCCAAACCAAACCTATTATCAGATCTCAGTCTTTGGAGCTGAAGAGCAATTGTCCACTTTAATATTGTCTCTGCCATCCCTGAACTCATGTGTGAACACCAGGTTAGTATCACGTCTAATCTATGCAACTACTTCTCTTATGTATGCAAAGTATGACATTCAATGTTTGAATGTTAACTTTTAAATGTAGGTAAGCATTGTAGATATAACCCCAAATCAAAATCTCCTTATCTTCTTTTTATATTGAATGTTGAATTCCAAAAAATTAAATAAACAGAGGAATAGATGAACAAATAGTACAAGTACTAAGAGATACTGCTTTTGCTAGATAACTTTTTGAAGAACATTATATGTTTTAAATAAACAAATGTTTATAAAAATTATAAAATTTACATATAAATAAAAGTATACATTGTAACATTTTAACTACCAATATACAGAAGAAGAATACAGTTGAGATATTATATTTCTAATCTTTGTAGAATTCTTAACTTTGTAGAAAACTTTATGACTCAACATTTTATGAGAAGGAAAACTTGCATAATAATGTGTAGTGAAATCCATTGGAAATCTTCTTCCATCAGACGTACTAAAAAGTATACAAAGTGTGAAGAAGAAAGTGTTAGAAAAAGTAGATGTACCCCAAAATATCAGCAGTCTCAGTCAAAGGTGAGGATTACTTAGTAAAACAGATGTATAGCATGGACAGTTCAGGAGAAGCTAGTGACTAACAAGAGTGAAGAAAAATTTTTAAATAATTTTTAAATGAAGTTATAATAATCCTAATATTAATTAACATATCTGATAAAGTTTCATAATTACTCTTATAGTCTATAAATTTTTCCGTTATGTTGGAATCAACTTCAGCCTCAGCTTTGGTGTAACATAGATTTTAGAACTTAGCTTCCACTAGCTAGAAGTGTAATCAGGGTATTAGGAGCATATAAAAGAAGGGTCTTTAACTCAGTTTGGGCTCAGGGAAGTTTTCCTGAGTTGTCTCAAAAGATGAGTGGGAATTCATGAGATAAAGAAGGGGTGTGGTGAATACAGGGGAGGGGGTGGACCACAGGAGGTTTAGGGTTAGGGAGATGAAGAATGCTGGGGGTTAGGGAAAGGGTTTTAATTTTTAAATTGGGTGGGCATGTACTCTTGATTAAGAAGCAAAAGACTTGAAGCACTGGAGTAAAGAAGGCCTCACCATCCACAATGCCAGCCTCATACTCTGTGCCCCAGTGACACTAAACCTCCTGTGGTCCATGCTCCTCTTCTCACAGCAGATGTCTGGGGAAAGAGTAGGGCAGGTCAAGGAAACAGCCAGAACAAAGACACTGACTTGGGGGCCTGTCTGGGGGGGTGCTGGAACATGCAGGAGGCTGGAGTGGCTTGGAGGGGTGAGTGAGGGGGAAGAGGAAGGAGGTGATGCCGCAGAGGCCCCTCAGGGCCCTGCATGTGCTGGTCTTCCATATGGAACACCCTCTGCTTGCCATTTGTCTTTGCCTAATTGACTCCTGCTCTTTCAGATCTTACTCAAAACAGAGGTCTTCCCTGACCATCTCTTGGTCTATATTAGGTCCCCACTGTTAAATGTTCTCAAAGCTTCTAGTGTTTTTCCTTCATGTAGCTTGTTTGTAAATAGTTGAGTAAATGAGTCAATATTCTACTTCACATTTTTGAGGGCAGAAACTTATGACAACAAATAAATACTTGCTGGAAGAGTTTACTCCTGCAGTAAATGTGATTGAATAGATGAAACAAGAGGTAGAAAGAAGACTCTAAGCCTGTGACTAAAGTATTCAATATTTTGGGCTCTTGACTTGGTAACTGCAGTGAGGAGAGAGCAGGGTAGTATAATAAAATGTCAGGAGCTTCAGAGGAGGAGAGGTCATCTGTCTTGACCAGCCATCAAAAGCAAGTGCCCCTCAGCTCTCTCCATCCCCTCAGTCCTTTAGAAATTAGAAAAGCAAAGAAGAGAGTTGTAAACATGTGCCCGAGAGTCAATGTAACTCAATACAGGAAAATGCCTATATCAAGAGAAAATAGCAAATTCATTGAACATCTTTAACCCAAGCCAGATAGCCTCTCAATTAAGACATTTAGTCTTCAATTACAGACCTCTAGGAATGACTACTGTTTGCATTTTATGTTTGATTTTCACAAGTCATAATTTGTCCCTAGAACTAGACTCATCAGATATGTCTTATGGTAGCACCTTTAATTAAACTCTTTATTAAGATCTACAGCTGTGAAAATAAACCTTAAAGCACAGAAAATAAATTCGAGAAGACTTTTCTGTCATAGACATTACCTGGAAGATACTTTTCCAGAAAATGGAATGTTTAGACTATGGTCATATTAATTTAGGCTATTTGTGGTCACAGAAAGTCCATGAACTCGAAAAGCCCAGAAGCCTAAATGGATTTAATTTTGTCTATTCTGTTTCCACCTCTCTTCAAGAGAGTTCTCCAGGGTGCATGGATGTGCATCATGACATTTTCATAATTTTGCCACTGGAGGGCTCAATGGCCATTTTAATGTTTCTTTTAGGAGACCAAATCTTATGTTTGCATAACAGTGAGACTTTGAGACAAAGTTTTTTTTCTCCCTCTCTTGAGAAAACCTGTTTTGAGGGGTACAGTTAGGTGTCCAAGTGGATAGGTCATTACAGCCAAAAAGCTTTTGTAAATACCCTCAAAGATGGAAACTCTTGTCGTTGCTGCATGTAAACTGAAATCAAATAGGATGTAGTCATCTCTATCCCAGGGAATACAAGGGAATCGAGACTATACTGAGCAAGGCTTTTGCTCAGTTAGATGTGCATGTGCACATGCGGTGTGCTTGTGTGTTTATTCTGGTGAGGGTATGGAGAACAGTGGAATAGTGAGGGCTTAGAGGAACTGTATGATTAATGTGATTGGGATGGGAGTGGGAATATTTTTAAGGAAAAATTGAAAGAATATGGGGGTGGACATCAGGGGACTAATGATCGTAGACGGTTCCCGAATTCCTGCTGCATATTCTGTTGTAAAGATTGTGGTAGCAGATCTTTTCCTGAATGTGTTATATGTCCGTGGTCCAACCTCTCTGAGGCTGGTGATGGAGCATGGATTGAGTAGAGGAACTCTGTGAGTGACACATCAATCTGGCATCTGCATAATTTTTTGTAAAGTTTAGGAGGCATTAGGGGTAACAATGAGGTGTTATGCAAAAAGTTGGAAACAGTATTAGCCCCCAACTGAAAGTATAAGATCAACATAAAACAGAGATGGAAATAACAGAATGGCTCTCCCTGAATGTAGCAGAAACCCAATTCTGCTACATTTGGGTTATGATTTAGTAAGACTTAACTATAAACTGATTGAAGGATAAACATATTTAATGATGAATAATATGCCAATCAGAATGGAGATGATTGCTCAGACTGAAACCTACTTGGCAGTAGGGGAGAGTCTCAGAAAGTAACTTTGGAGGGGCCTGGCTGATAACTGCTCAAGAAGACCGGCATAGAAACTTCAATTCTTGTGGCTTCCTCAGATGGTGATGGATGCTTGTGGCCTCTAAAATTTTGAATTACTAACTGATTTCCCTTGTTACAATTTCATGCTTATTCTGCTACATTTGGTTTATGATTTGGCCTTTTATGGATTTGCTGTTGCAGAGAATGTATTGGACATATCAGTGTGAGTATTCAGTTCCGCATGTCACTTATGGTTTTCAGGCTGGCTCCGCATCTACACGTGTGGTGTGCTGCAGGAATCAGGCTCTGTCCTAGCAGAGCTGAGAGCAAAGCTCTGGACTGTGGTGAATTCCCCGAGGTAAATGCTCCCTTCTGAGGCTGCTTGCAGCATGCCAGTGAGCCTGTTCTGCAGATGCCTCTCACCTTTGTTCCAATCTCTACAGATCCCACTAAATATTTCACAGAGTGAAGCAGAAAGAGAGACTGGAACCAGGAAAACTGTAATTTTTAAAGGGAAATACTAAGTATTATAAATTTTCTAATGTTTTATGAACAAATCAAAGAAGGAGTTAGTGAACATTTACTATGTGCTTAACATTTTATATTTTCCTCTCTTGTGCTCCACTGTAATTTGCCAAGGAAATAAAGTGTAATATTTTTCTCCCTTCAAAGCCTGGTTTTCTTGCTGTGAAATAGCAGCCACAACTTCTAGCAAAAGCTCCCCAGAGAGGCAGAAAACAGCAAGCAGGGGCTTAGTAATGGGGCTCCCTGCCTTGTTCATCCCTAGAGAAAGGAAACAGTTCTTTATTCACAGGTCTAGGGTCCATCCTACCAGAGTTCTCTCTTCTGGGGGGATTCCAAGCTTGCTCCAAGTCACCCCATGTCCCTAATGGTCTATTTTACATTAGAATCAGCAGGTAATTCTGGGGAACTTTTAGGCTCAGCCATGGTACTTGCTGGTTCTGGGAAAAGGTTAAGGGGCTGAGAGGAGGCAGATACTACTTCTTCCAGCTGTCCATGCTGTGGATATCTCTGGAGTCCCCATGATTGGCCTGGCAGTGTGCCACCTTGCCAATCCTTAGAGATCTTTGGGGTTTCTGGCTGAAAAATAGGCTGAAAAGAGAGACTGGAGGTAACTGTTACAGCATTCCTAGGAACTTTCTGGGAATGTTATTTCACATGAAAGTGGCTTAGACTGCAAGGATTATGAGGAAATATGAGAATACTCAACTAAAAATGGCTTAAATAAGGCTACTTTAAAGCTCACTTAATGAGGAATTTTGCAATAGGCAGTTCCAGGGTCAGTTTGGCTACTCAACAGAGTCTTCAGGGACCCAGGCACTCTTCATATTTCTCTTCTGCTGTCATCAGGATGTCAGTGAAGTCTCCTGCTGTGGTCACAGGATGACTGCAGCAGTTCTGATTATTCTGTGTTCTTGGATGTGATATATGCGTCTGTGGTCCAAACTCTCCGAGGCTGATGCTGGAGTGTGGATTGAGCAAAGGAATTGTGACATGAGTGACACATCAATTTGCAATCTGCATAATATTTTTTGGTTATTTTTTTTTCAGGAGGGAGACAAATGTTGGTTATCTCTTTGTGTGTGTCTCTTTTTTTTTTTTTTTTTTTTTTTTTTTTACCAAGGAGGAAAATCCTTCCCATGATCACCCAGCAGTCGTTATCTTAAGTCTTTTTGGTCAGAGATGAATTGTATGCCCCGCTGTTATCCAATAATCAGCAAAGACTATGTATATAACCTCTGTCTAGTCCAATCCCAATTGACCTTCTGGGATAGGCACATTGCTACCCAACGGTCCTCTCAGGAAATAAGAGATAAAACTTAAAGGAAGATGGCCGGCTATTAACTGTATTTTCTAAGATCTGAAAAGAGAAAAGCAGCTTAACTTATGTCAAAGAGAATTTAGAATGGCTCTTAGGAAAAAAGTACAGACAAGAAAGTGGAATTGTACACTGGATCATATTATTGAGATTATGCACATGTATTCTCTAAATGTCTTCTGAAGTAGAATGAATGGATTTTGACTAGAACATAATTCAGCCTTGCTTGAAGGCTGGAAGATGCGCTAAATGACCTTAAGTGTTTCCTTCATCATGTTGATAAGGGGAAATATCAAGGAATTAGCTAAGAATTGTATTGAAATTGTTGTAAATGGGCACAGCCTCCAAGGCTTTGAGAGACAAGTCCAGAAGTACAATCTGTTCCATTTTTATGATCATGTTCTTCTAGTTCATTTAGTCTTAAACTTTACTGTATGTAAAAATTAATTGGGAGCTTGTTAAAGATACAGATTCTTGGGCACCACTTTCCATAAAGGTTGACTCAGTAGGTGTATTAGTTTTCTGTTGCTGCATAATAAATGATCAAACTTAGCAGCATAAAACAATACCAATTTGTTATTTCATAGTTCTGTAGTCAGAAGTAGTTCAGGTGGGCTCAACTAGGTTCTCTACTTAGGGTCTTGCAAGGTTGAAATCAAGGTGTCAGCTGGACTGGCCTTTTATCTGAAGACTCTAGGTAACAATCTGTTTCTAAGCTCACTATAGTTGTTTTTTTACTTCTTTATGGTTGTAGGACTGAGGCCCCTTTGCTGTGCTAGCTGTTGACTGACCACCACTCTTGTCCCCAGAGGCTGCTTTCAGGTCCTTTCCACAGGGGCCTCCCATAACAGCAGCAGAGAATCTCCCTCACATAATCCCTCTCATGTTCAAATCCTCTGCCTTTCCTTTCTGCAACTACATAGAGAAACTTTTTGCTTTTAAAGGGCTTATATGATTAGGTTAGACCCACCTGGATAATCTATCTTAAAATCAAATGATTAGTAACCTTAATTACATGTGAAAAATCCTTTTTGTCAGGTACTATAACATAATCATGGGAGTAACACCAGGGGGCAGATATTGCAGGGGGGGCATCTTAAAATTAAGCCTACTACAGTAAGTCTGGAGTGGAACCCATATATCTGCATGTTTAACAAACTCCTTATTAAGATTCTGATGCAGTGCACAAATTGAGTAACAGAGATCTGACTTAGGCTTGGCTACAGCAATCCTTGAGGATTGAACCTGTTCAAATAAGAAACGGAGGCAAAAAAAAAAAAAAACAGCAAAATTTCAGTTCCCCAATGTTTGTTGCTAGTGTTTGAAGTTTGCAACAGATTTTCATATATTAATGTTTTGTCCTAAAACCTTACCAAACTCATTTTAGGTTTAGTTGCTTTTTTGCAGAGTCATTGGATTTTCTAGAAAGGCGATATGTCATCTGTGAATAAGACAGTTTTACTACTTCCTTTTCAATCTAGATGCCTTTATTTATTTTTCTTTCCTTATTACACTGGCTTAAACTGCCAGAAAAACACTGAATAGAAGTGATGAGAATGCACATCCATGTTTTTTCCTGATCTTCTGGAGAAAATATTTAGTCTTTCATCATTATGATGTTAGATGTAAGTTTTTTATAATGAGGGAGTTTGTTTTTATTCTTAGTTTGGTGAGAGTTTTTATCAAGAGTAGATGTTGAAATTTTGTCAAATGCTTTTTCTGCACCTATTATTATTTGGCTTTTCTTTTTGAGTTTGTTAATATAATGAATTACAGTGATTTTTTAAAAATGTTAAATCAACCTTGCATTTCTGAGGAAAACCCCACTTGATATTTAATTTTTATATATTGCTTGATTTTATATGCTAAAATTTTGTTTTAAATTTTTGAATCTGTGCTCATGAGAGATATTGGTCTGTAGTTTTCTTGTAATGTCTTTAGTTTATCATCAGGGAAATTCTGGATGCATAGACTTAGTTGGGAAGTATTTCTTTCTCCTCAAATTTTTTGGAAGAGTTTGTGTAGAATTCATATTATTGTATGTTTAATATTTGGTAAAGTTCACTAGTGAAGCTATCTGGGCTTTGAATTTTTTTGTGGGATGGTTTTTGGCAAATGCAATGTATTTACTAGTTATAGGGCTATTCAGGTTATTTATTTCTTCTTTAGTCAGCTTTGGTAGTTTGCCTCTTTTAAGGAATTTGTCCATTTCTTCTAAGTTATCAACTTTGATTGAGATTGTCATTTTTATTCCCTCATTGCCCTTTTAATAGTTGTAGAATGTGTAATAATGTCACTGATAAATTTTAAATATCTATTTTTATTCATATTATCCCAAAAGTAGACATGAGGTTTCTGGAGCAAGGATAGACTATTATTACTTACAACAATAACTGCATTGGTTCCCCTTTCCTAAATCTTTCCCCTTTCCTGGAGGGTGAGAAACAGAAGTCACCCAACATGTACTAGTGTCTGAACTATAGGTGAAGAACTGCAAAAATTTGAATCTGAGAATTTATGTAAATGTTAACCCTTCTACTCCGGAAAGAGTAGAAGAACTCAGAAGAGTTGTTGAACTCTCTGACTATAACTGTGGTCTTTCTATTTCTCCTTACAATTCTATCAGCTTTTGCTTCATGTATTTTAAAGCTCTGCTATTAGGCTCATAAACATTTAGGATTATTATGTCCTCTTGATAAGTTTGATCACTTTATTGTTTTAAAATAAACTTTTTTTCCTCATACTATTCAATATTCTGAAATCTACTTTGTCTGATATTAGTATAGCCACTCTAGCTTTCTTTGGATTAGTAACAGCATGATATATATTTTTTCATAATTATATGTTAACCCATTGTGTCTTTAAATGTAATTTTCATTTCTTGTAGGCAGCATATAATTGGGACCTTTTATTTTATCCAATCTGACAATCTCTACCTTTTAATAGGGAGTATGTAGGCCATTTACATTTAATGTAATTATTGATATGGTTTGGTTAAAGTTTATCATCATCATCATGCTATTTGTTTTGTTGTATTTGTCTTATGTCTTCTTTCTTCCTCTCTTCCTCTGTATTTGCTTTCTTTTGAATTGACCTTGTATTTTTTATGATATAATTTTATTGTCTTTGTTTATTAGCTATGACTCTTTGTTTTGTTATTTTAGCTGTTACTTTAGTGATTCTTACCTGGGAGCAATTTTTTCCTCCAGGGGTTATTTGGCAATGTCTGAAGACATTTTTAATGGTCACAACTGGGAGGATGCTGCTGGCTTATAGTGGGTAAAGTCCAGGGATGTTGATAAACATCTTACAGAGCACATAATAGCTTCCTATGACAAAGAGTTATATGGCCCAAAATGTCAAAAGTGCTAAGGGTGAAAAACATTGCTTTAGGTTTTATACTCTATGACTTTAACTCATCAAAGTCTATCTTCAAATGATATTATAACCCTTCATGTGTAATATAAAAGCCTTACAATAGTATACTTCTAATTCTGCCCTCCTGACCTTTGTACTATTGTTCTTGTACATTTTATTTATATCTGTGTCATAAACCCCACAATATGTTGTTATTATTTTTGTTTAAATAGACAACTATCTTTGAAAGTTATTTAAATAATAAGAAAAAATTATTTACCAATGTAGTTATTATTTCTGGTGCTCTTCATTCTTTTGTGTAGATCCATACCTCCATCTCATATTACCACTAGCCTGCTACAGATACCCCTCCTTGTGCTGTGGCCTGGAATCTCTCTCAAGGCATTAAATTGGGTCAATTATAGGGACTACTTGTCCCTATATTTCTTGTCTTTCAGGGATTACTGTCTTTTGTTGCCTGCTGTCTTTGTCTTAAAAACTATTGTTTCATATCATATATTTGGTCTGTTTTTGTTTTTGTGGCTATTGTTTCTTCAGATGGGAAGATAAATCTGATTCCTGTTATCCCCATTTTTCCAGAAGCAGAAGTCCATATAAATACATCCATCAGTTTTCTTATGAGTGGATTTGGCTTCAAACTGCTATTAGTTACTTATGTGTAATACATAATTTTCATGATAGTTAAAATCATCTATATTATAATAAATATGTGAAGATAAGTGTATAGAGCTGTTTATGTACTAAATGGCCCTAAGTTATTCCAGTTTTGAACTATTGTTATTTAAATTTTTTCTATTTTTAGTGACATTTAGGACATGTTTGAGTGCCTGCTGTATGCAAGGAGCAATTATGAGATTTCTGAAGACAATATTACCACTTGCTATTGGTTTACTTCTCTAGTAGCATTGTCAATAGCCATTTCAATGGCTACTCCAATATCTATTCTCCACAAACAGTTTGAAATTTTGCTTTTATTAAGAGTGATGTTTCCAGATAAGATTAAATCTAAAGGATGGTAAGTTTTTTTCAGCATGTGCTAATGAGAAATTATGAAAGAACTAAGTATAGAATTTCGGTTTAAAGAAAAGGTGTGTGGGGATGTTCTTACAGCTGTCAGTGTCAATTCACATCAAATTCACTTCATTGAAGTTTAAGTTTTCCAAAAAATGTATTTTTTGAGCATATACTGATCAGGAATGAGATTTTGGTAGTATTATGGCCAGGTAACCTGGGAGTCCGCATATGGTATCCTTTCAATCTCCTACCCTCCAGGGCTCACTGAAAGTCATTTCTCAAGGAACAAAAGCAGAATGGGAATAAAAATGCAGCACAAGGCAGTGGTTAAAAGCAGGGACTCTAGGATAGGATGCCTGGTTTCATCTCAGCCCTGAAACTTACAAACCTTGGGCAAGTCACTTAACCTTCCACTGCCCCAGTTTCCTCCCATTTCACAGATGAGGAAACTGGGGCAATGGAAGGCATTCCACAGATGAGGAAACTGGGGCAATGGAAGGTTAAGTGACTTGCCCAAGTTTTGTAAGTTTGTAAGATAGTAAGATCTATCTTGTTGGGTCATTGTAAAGGTTAAATTATTTATTTATTTATTTATATATATTTATTATTTATTTATATATATATTTGTATATATAAAAATATCAGTACCTGTCACATAGAAAATGCTCTATAAGAGTTTTTTATTAATACTTCATTCTTATTGTGCAACCCAGGGGATCTTCTCTGTTAGATGAGGTATTAGAGCATGTGGCTTAGCTTTGGAGGTCTCCTTTTCTTCTCCCTTACACTGGGGGCAGAGTGACTAGCAAAGGGGTGGACAGAAATGGGTAAAGGTATGAGAAGAGAAAAGGAAGAAGTATGTGGGAGATTACTTCTCCAGTCCTTCCTTTTTGAGAAAGGAAGTCTGTTTCCAGGTACTGTTCCCACTAAGCTGCAGAGTATGCAGACACAGGCTCTCAAACACCCTTTAACACATAATCTTTTAAAGCATCACCAGTCAGTTCTTTGCCACTGTATAACCCTCTCCAATCTTTTCTCTCATCATTGGGGCAGAATAAGACCCAGGGAAGGAATGGTGGCAGACTTGCAAATGATGTGCAGCATCTTAGAGGAGGAATTGTAGATATACTGTGCAAGATTTTAGGAGAAAACTAATCAAGTTGACATCACCATATGGGGTGTAGTTCATTAGTGTTTTAGGTCAACAAGTAGCCCTGAATTTCTGCAAAGTCACCTCACTGCTCAGAAAATTTTAATGGCTCCACGTTGCCTTTAGGATAAAACTTAGACTCCTTAGTGAGATTCACAGATCTCTATACCTCAGCCTAATTGTCCCTTTGTAAATCTACGTCTTGCTCATGTCAGATAAAATTGCTTGTTCTGGCTTTGGTCAGCTCTTGGTGTCCTCTAAATTTCCTCTGCTTTATGGCTTTCATTTATTAATGCACACCAGAGACATTACTTATAAGTAATACCCTCTGTTTTCTTCTCCACTAATCTGGGTTCTGCCCACTCTTTAAGACTCAGCTCAGATTTTATATCTTGTGGCAAACCTTCCCTGGTGACTGCTTGGAACTGGCTTGGGTTTCTCCTTTCTTTGACTCCATAGAGGATTTTCCAAGTTTTTGGGCCAAACCCTCCTACCTTCCCTCTTGGCTATCTCTTAGGTTCTTCTATCTCTTCCTCTGTAAGATTGATTCTTAGATTAAATCTCTACGCCCATCTGGCATTGACAGTACTTCCAGAACCTCAGTGCAGAATGTATAAAATTTAGTTTATCACAAATGTTCTCTCTGTGTTGGACAAGCAGAACTGCTTAATTCCTAAATATTCATTGTCATCTTTTCTCTTGTTCTTTTGGATGGGCCATTTCTTCAACTAAGAACATCTTATCTTTGGATTCTTTTTAAATCTTGCATGTTCTTCAAAATCTGAATCAAATACCACCTTCTCCCTGAGGTTATCTCTGATCAACTTATTGGAAAACTCTCCATTTTTTTAGGTTTTTGTTTGAACTACTATGTTAGCAATTTTTATAGTCCATTTATTCTTAGTGTTATCTGTGTATTTGTCTTATCTGTTTCATTGTATTGTAAACTCTTAGGAAGCAGGGACAGCTGCCTTATATGTAGTATATTTTAAGTAAGTATTTTAGTGAATAATATGATCCTGCCGCCTTTTGAGCTCTTCAAGCATGCATTGTCTGAACTATGTTGGTTAACACACTAAGCTTTCTACTTAACTAGATAATGAGCTTCTTGAGGGTAGAGAGACATGCTTCATACTTCTTTGTGTTTTTTTATAGTTTAATAAACACTTTGCATCCTTTATTTGAAGCAAAGATTTATTGATTGATAGTGTTAATATAAGGGAGTGACCTTGTGATCAAAAATAGTATGATATGTATTATAAAATATCTTTCCATTGTGCCCTCCACCTTTGGAAAGGTATGCAGACACAGCCTATCACAAAAAAGGAAATAATGTTACTCTACAGCAATTGCACACATTCACTGATTCTAGAAGATAGTATAAACTCTATTTTATGATTCTCATCAGGTTGCCTTTTAGATAATACCAAGTCTGTCTCAGATGGGGATCTGATTTTTCCTTGACCTCTCTCATCTTCTCCCTGGTGTCTTTCCTGAATTCTGGAAGCTGTTGGGTTGTGAGCTTTGTGCTGAGTTCCATCTTGAAAGGGGTGATGATTGATTCTGTCAGGGCTAGGAAAATACTTTAAGCCTTCCCTTTATATCAGAGTGGAACATCTACACATATAGCAAGCTTTTCTTTTGCTAATATGAACCACCATCTTTCAGGGAATAACTTCAAGATGTTGTTATGTTTAAAAAGTTACTGTCTCTTCTCTGCTTTACCTGGTGGAATTTGGGGGTAAGGCAGAAAGGAAAGAGCTGAGGAGAAAAGAAAACCTCGTGGTGCCACAGTAAGATAGGATTTCCACATGGAACATGGGCCGAATCAAATCTCCTAAGCTTGAATTCACCAGTTATACCAGGACTCGAGGTGTCAGCTTTTATTTTTTCCTAAAACTAAAGAAATGAATCAAATTCTGCCTTGGTGGCCTCCAAGTCTGTTTGTCTAGGAGGCTGGCAAAGACTGGAAGGGATCTTAGAGACCACCTAATCCACATCCTCTCTCTGTACAGTTATCTGATCTATTCTTTTGTGAGTGGCCTAAAATTCCATCATATTTTGTAGTCTGCTTTTTGTCTGAACTTGCATAGCTGTTTTGTCAATTGCCTCAGAAAATGAAGTATCCTTTCTTGACCTCATGTGGGAAAATGACCTCAAATTAATTTTTTCTTTGTTTCATATTCCTCTTGATATCAGCATAATTTAAAATGGGACTGCTATTTTAAAGCCAGTTATTAGATTTTGGTGCACATGTGGAATTTTTTTTATAAAGTTGCATTTTTTACTTAACAGTAAATTTTTTCACACACACACAAATAATCCCAAATCTATAAAACTTAACAAAATCCTTTCATGGAAAATAGGGAAAGCAGCCCACTGTAGTTGTCAAGTTTGGAAAAAAAAAAGTGTTTTTGGGGGAGTAGTAAATTGTAAGAGGGACATTAGTCAACCAGGAGAAGAATTGCAGAAAGCATTTACTGTGGACACACAGCCACTGACCAAAATTCACTCCAAGAATGAAAAATTCTACATCCTTCACACAGAGATTATTCATGCTTTTTTTTTTTTTTACTAATTCAACAGCCTATACAATATTCTTTATTGTTGCTTCACTGGACTGGAATACATGTTCAAGGCAGGGGGAGGAAAACTCAGAAGGTGGGGAGGTTCTCTTTCAATTAAACAACTTTAATAAACAACACAGCCACATTATTGTATTTGAATATATACAACATACTTTCCTAAAAACAACAATAAGAACAAACATATTGATGATAAATATACCCTAGGTCCAGATTATGCTAGGTGAGAGAGGTGGGGGGAAGGGGGAGGGACGGAGATGGTGAGCGGAGGATGTGAGGCTGGACTGAGGAGGAGAGAATGGAGAGAGAAATGCCAATAGACACAAATAAAAAAATAAAACTGAGGATCGGAGCAAGAAGATTTAGAGGACAGAGACAAAACGCTATGGAAGACAGGAAGACTAGCAAGCGCTATAAACTCTCAGTGGAATATAAAGTGGAAGTGGAAGGTATTCTTTCTCACTTGAAGTTGGAGCATTTACCACTCTTGGAATATTAAGTCCTGATTAATAGTATAGACAGTACGATATATATATTCTTTTTTTTCAAACTCTAGTATGTATTTATTCATTTGCTCCTGGTTGTTGAAGGTTATCCATATTTGTCAGCAGCTAATCCCTTTTGGAGCTGGTACCTTGAAGTTCCTTGTATGTTCTCATATCCTGGGTCAGAAGCCATCACTACTTTGTCTGGAGTGGGGGGATGTCCAACCTGTCATGAAAATTTTTGTTAAGAGGGAAATCAGCTGAATTATTCCAACATCTTTAATACCTGTACTGCTGACATCTCTATCAGATAATGAATAAATGATCTTTTAACTGCTGTGTTCTTAGAAGAATCTTTTAAAATGGTAGCCAAGAAATAGGCTGTCAGGTGTTATTAATAGTAGGCTGAGTCCATAGAGAATCCAGAGGAAACATTATCATGTAAGAGCTCATTATTCTACTGGTATGAGACACCTATGAGCTATTTTTGCATACTTACTTGAGAAATGAGGAAAAATTTCTTCTTGTAAGCTAAAAAGAAAAAAAAAACTCTGTAGTTGACTGGTTTAATTTTTAAGTTTCAGTTTGTATTCTATTTTTGGCAAAAGCTTTTTATGATGTTTTTCCCTTCCATTCAGGAACATGTTCTGGTGCATGTTGTCATTTATACACAGCAAAGAGGAAGTTGAAAGAAGTAATGTTTTCCCAATTCATAAGTTAAAGATCTTCACTTTTCTCTTTAAACATTTGAATTGAGGAGGTGTTCAGAGACACATGATTGGGGGTGTTATAGAGGCAGTCTGTGTTACACAGGTAGTCTGTGTTGAAACAATTGTCATGAAACCAACCAGCCTCAGTTGGTTTCCTGACAGTTGTTAAAATACAGAGAAATTGGACTGTGGCCTGATTTTTTAGGATGCTTTTGAGTGCTGTGCATTATTTGCTTATAGTTGAATCTAAATATTCCTATAGATATTAACAAGACAAGAATGAATCCTGGAAGTTCATTTGGTTTTATCAGGCCGACAGAGCAAGACATCCAGAAGATGAATTCCCATCTCTGTGGATTGTACAAAGCTGCAGTACAACATAGAAACCTTATTCCAGGCAGTGATTGCTTACCCGCTTTCAGGCCTGTGGAATACCGTTATTCTGGGGCATACTGTGACTGTAGAGTAAAATTCCACATTGTGCTGACATTCCACCAGAGTCGCTGCATTTCCCATGTTGCTAAGGATCAGAGTTTCCCCTGCTTGTACTGTTATTTCCCAAAGTTGGCATGGGGTTTCCTGTTATTTAGGTACATTTCTTATACATGTTCTTCAAATAGCCTCATTAATTGCTATGAAAAGAACCTAGAAAGACAGAAAAATGTTTCTATTCAAGGTGATCATATATGTTTGGTATGACCTTAAAAAACACATAGACAAACAGTTTTAGGCACAATATAAGTCATAGCTTGGAGACTTTAGAAGTGACTTTTAGACTGAAACTCAAGTTAACTTTGAAGAAGGAACTATAGTCCTCTCTGTTACACACGAGGAAAATCCCTTTTGAATGTTGCAGTGTTTGATATTCCTTCCCTTTAAGTCCCCTACTTAGTTAATTTTGTCAGAATTTGGACTATTATTGCAATAATTTTTCTAGTTTCTAGAAATATACAAAAAAAGATTTGTGGAATTATTGTTAGCAATTAAATCATAATGATTAACACAATTATTAATGTCCTTGGTTAACAATCATAACAACAATGAGCCACTTGTTAAGCAAATGTACCTTGTCCACTCCCCCTTTAAGAGGAGTGTGATGATTAATTTTATGTGTCAACTTGGAAGATGTTTTTGGGTGAGATTAACATTTAAATTGGTGAACTTTGAGTAAATATATTGTCCTCCCTAATATGGGTGTGCTTCATCAGTTGAAGGTTTGAATAGAACAAAAGACTGGTTTCCCTGAGCAAGAGGGAATTCTCCCGGGACCTGTGTTTGAACTTCATCTGAACCATCAGCTCTCCTAGGTCTCTGGGCTGCTGGTCCACACTGCATATTTTGGACTTGTCAGACTCCATAACTGAGTGAGCCAATTCCTTATAATAAATTTCTATTCTGCCTCTGGTAATCTCTTAATTACAAAAAAAAATCTCTATACATCCTGTTGGTTCTGTTTCTCCAGAGAACCCTGACTAATATATGGGGTTAAATGAATAGTCATTCATATAAAGTGATAGGCTGTATAAAACTACAATGTATATGTATTAATTATATTTAAAATGTGAAGAGATATACCTAAAACTGTTTAATGTGACTAAAATATTTAAAATATTCCTTACTTAAGTGATTATTTTAACTGGCCCTAAAATTTTATCTTTAAAAATTTAAAGGCCTCAGAAAAAGGAAAAGCCTTAACATTTATTTTTTTATAATTTCATAAACATTTTGCATTTTGTGATAGCATAAATAAAGAAATCCCTGTGGTAAAAAAAAATCTGTAAACAATGAAGCAGAATTCTTTACATGTTGAAGGAAAAATTAGGAAATTTTATTTAGATATCAAGCTCAAAGAAACTGTTGAATAAAGAATTGAGAATCAATGCTTATTTTGTTAACCAAGGACTAATGTTAAAAGAATCTTTATGATTAGAAAGCTTTGAATATTAAAATATGATTCTTAATTGAAGCAGAGACTACTAATTTCATGAGCCTGGTTCCTGAAAAAAGAGAGAACCTATGCTGGGTTCATCAAGACCTTACATTCAGCTAGCAAAGTCTATTCTCTCTTTTCTTCTTCAGTAATGGACATAATAGAACCCCTGACTTTTCCCTGGGCACATGGATGACTGGAATACAGACTTTATTTTCCAGTCTGCTTCCCGCTAGGCATGGCCATGTGACTAAGTCCTGGCCAACTGGCTGCAATGTGGACATGACAGATTGCAAGTGGCCATTTTGGACTGGGAGGAGGAAGGTGCATGTTGAGGGTGCGAAACAGCGAGGTGAACAGAAACTGGAGCCTGAATCATGGAATGCCATCCCAGACCCAGGCTGGTGACCTCCAGTCTTTTTTCTTTTTTTGAAAGAGAGAAATAAACTATAATGTTTAATCAGTTTACTTTCAGTTATGGATTTAGACCCATCTTTAGGGTGTAGGGTTAACCCTGACAGATAAATCAAAGTATTTTTAATCACTTGTTAAACAATTTTCTGTGTAAATAAATTCCTTGGGGTGATAAAGTTCAGTGGCATGGTCTCAGATCTATAACAGCATTGAAATCCTGTTTTACAGTAACAGCTCATGTGTCTGATGTCAGTGATTAGGGAACGTGGTGGGGTAGGAACAGGTGAGTGAGCCTGGTTACTGAAAAAAAGAGAGAAGCTGTGCTGGGCTCATCAAGACCTTATATTCAGCAACTATTGTCTGTCACCCAAACAAATGAAATAGCCAATAGGTATATTGGGAGCCAAAGGAGAATAAATATATTTTGACATTAAAATGTTTTGATATTTTAAAAAAGTGCCTAAATTTTCCAAAAGGCACAGGTTAGAGCATAAAAGATAGAAGCATGGTGGTGGTGGTGAAGTCAATATCTACATTATTCTGTTACCACCATTACAGACTTTATTTCTAACTGTGTATCTCATGTGTGCCCCATTAGTCAGCATGGGAAGTAAAAGACAATCTTGAAGCCACCTGCAACCCCAAGCACAGGCCCCATAAGGTGCGTTATTCCTGTTTTGGTCTATATGCAAAATCTGTCCAGATAGATGGCTCTGCCCAAGTGGGAGGCAAATTTAGGCTTATAACAATGCTTAGGATGAAGCAGGTTTACTTGGAATAAGCTTCCTAAATGGAACTTTGTGTTCTTTCAAAGTTACAGGTATATACACCTGCACTTCTCACTGGCACTTTTTAATGAAATCATAGTGAGCTTTTTTCTTGTTTATTACAGATTTTATATTTATGTGATTATCAGCCCCCTTCAAAGCATGTTGGCATGTTAGTTGATTTTAAAAAATTAGAAATGGTACTGGTTGGTATGTTTTTACACACTGGTTGTAGCATTTATGCTGGACAGTGTATTTTTGGGCACTCTTAAAACGTGTCATTTTCTTTTCCCCATAAAGTTAAAAATTTCTTGTTTTAAGCACGTTAGGCCTTTTTTGCATAAATTTTTCCTGCCTTTACTGATGTTTGCAGCGCTTCTCAATTTAGTACCATCTGTGATTCCATCAGCTTGCTATTTACTGCTTTTCTGGATCATTAAGGGAGATGTTATGGCAATAATGCTTTATTTACATGTCACTTTTCCAGGAAGCTCAAAGTATATTTGTGGGAGTTATTGTATTAAACAATGGTACCCATGTGAGGTAAAGAATTTTACAGTTAGAGAGCATTTCAACACTAGTATGAATTATTTTATATAGGAAAAAATATTTCCGTGATTCTGGAGTTTAAGCATGTCTGTTATTAGGTATTCCTGTTGCTCTGAGCCATTAAGGAAGTTGTTGCAGTACTTTCTAGTTGTTGCGTCATGATATGAGAGGTGAGGGTAATTTAATTAGATTGATGAATGAGTTTTACTTTTTTTCCAGTTCCCTCTTGGCCTCACCATCAAAGTCTTAATTATTGTGAAGTGGCAAAAAGCCAATAAAATTAGAGGAAGAAGGAGAAACAAAAGAATCAGGTAAAGTGAATTATTAAGGATGATAAAAAAATTCACCATAGTGTCTCTCTTCCTTTTAAATTGTGTGGTTCTATTAATGTTCGTACATGCCTCTATGAGGCCTGGAAACTAAGGAATTCTTTGTAAAAATAGGGAAAAGGAGAATACATTTTGATTACTGAATGTGTAGACTTTGTTTTATTATTTTATTTTTAAACAGTATTGTACCACGGCAATACTCAGGTTGTGCTTGGTTAAACACAGAAAAAAAAATCTCTTATTTAGTTAATCAGTATTTTTACTAACTATTCAATGGCATAGGCCATTAGCAGTTGCTCAAGCTCAGCTCTGTCTTAGTCCTTTTTTATTAATCCCTGGTTTTGAAAGTTGGAAATTAAATGTCATTTGTTACCAATTCATACTACCTTTACAAGTTAGTTCAAGAACTTTCGGCTTCTAATTTAGATAATTCAGGCTGTTGCTGAATTCAGTATGAGATCTATCAGTTGCTTATTATGGAATTAGAATTTGTAGGGCTTAACAGGATTTCTAGCTGATTTTTGACATCTAAATTTATCATTTCTCTTACTTCTTAGGTCCATCAATTCATTAGCTTGGTACCTTGGTATTTATTTCTAAATTAGCTTAATAGTAGAGAGCCAAATGAACAAATATAAAGGGACAGTTACAGGCATCTCTCTCAATAAGAATATAAAATTTATGGCAGATTTTGGAAAATGGAATTTTTGCATTTGCATATAAGTTGCTCACCAGAAAACTGAAGACTATGTTTTGAATTTTAGAATGTTACAGGGGTACAAATGCTTTGGTTACATAAATTGCCTCTGCATTACCCGAGTCAGAGCTATAAGCGTGCCCATCCCCCAGACAGCGCACACCGCACCTGTTAGGTGTGAAGTTATCCTCCTCCCTCCTCCCACCTGCCCTACACCCAATGAATGTTACTTCCATATGTGCACATTAGTGTTGATCAGTTAGTACCAATTTAATGGTGAGTACCTGTGGTGTTTGTTTTTCCATTCTTGTGATACTGCACTTAGAAGAATGGGCTCCAGCTCCCTCCAGGACAATACAAGAGGTGGTTCACCACTTTTTTATGGCTGAGTATACTCTGTGGTATGCATATACCACATTTTATTAATCTACTCATGTATTGATGGGCACTTGGGTTGTTTTCACATCTTTGCAATTGTGAATGGTGCTGCTATAAACAGTCAAGGGCAGATGTCTTTATTATAGAATGTCTGTTTTTCCTTTGGGTAAATACCCAGTAGTGGGATAGCTGGATCAAATGGTAGTTCTACTTTTAGTTCTTTGAGGCATCTCCGTGTTACTTTCCATAGAGGTTGTACTAATTTGTAGTCACACCAGCAGTGTATGAGTGTTCCTATCTCTCCACATCCACACCAACATTTGTTGTTTTGGGACTTTTTGATAAAAACCATTCTCCCTGGAGTTAAGTGATATCTCATTGTGGTTTTGATTTACATTTCCCTGATGATTAGAGATGTTGAGCATTTTTTCATGTTTGTTGGCCTTTAGTCTATCTTCTTTTGAAAAGTTTCTGTTCATGTCCTTTGCCCATTTTTTTTCTTTTTCTTTTTTTAAAAATTTATTTTTTTTAAAATTCAAAATATTATGGGGGTACAAAGGTTTAGGTTACATATATTGCATTTGCATCACCTGAGTCAGAGCTACAAGCATGCCCCTCCCCCAGACGGTGTGCACTATACCCATCCCCTACTCCCCGCTCTCACCTGCCCAACACCAGATGAATGTTACATTCATATGTGCATATAAGTGTTGATCAATTAGTACCAATTTGATGGTGAGTATATGTGGTGCTTGTTTTTCCATTCTTGTGATATTTCACTTAGGATGATGGGCTCCAGCTCCATCCAGGATAATACAAGAGGTGTTAGTTCACCATTGTTTTTTATGGCTGAGTAATACTCCATGGTATACATATACCACATTTTATTAATCCACTCACGGATTGATGGGCACTTGGGTTGTTTCCACATCTTTGCAATTGTGAATTGTGCTGCTATAAACATTTGGGTGCAGATGTCTTTATTATAGAACGTCTTTTTTTCCTTTGGGTAGATGCCCAGTAGTGGGATCATTGCCCATTAAAAGAATCTTTTGATTTCCATCTTAATTTCCTCCTTGACCTATCATTCAGCAGTAGTTTGTTTAGTTTCCATGACTTTGTGTATAGATGAGTGTTTCTGTTGGAGTTGATTTCTAATTTTACTCCACTGTGGTCTGAGAAGATGCATAGTATAATTTCTAGTTTTTGAAATTTGTTGAGACATGTTTTATGGCCTAGGATGTGATCAGTTTTAGAGAATGTCCCATGAGCTGATGAGAAGAATGTATATTCGGTGGTTTTTGGGTTGAATATTCTGTAAATGTTAGGTCCATTTGTTCTAGAGTTCTGTTTAAGTCCATTATTTCTTTGTTTATTTTCTGTTTGGAGGATCTGGCCCATTCTGTCAAAGGGGTGTTAAATTCCCCAGCTATTATGGTGCTGCTGTTTATCATTTTGTTTAGGTCAAGTAAGATTTGCTTTATGAATCTGGGCGCTCCTGTGTTAGGTAAGTAAATATTTAGAATTGTTATGTTGAGGACTATGTTTAGATTTGTTTGATTTGACTGTTGCCTCAAGTTGCTGTGTGTACCTGGGGGAGGGATCTGGGAGGTACACCCAAAGCTGACAGCTATATTAGGTCTTCATTGTAGGAACAGCAACAAGACCTAAAGACCACATGGAGCCCAAGGCAATTAGAACAGAGCTTCCGCGATTTAATTCATTTGAGTATCATCATCTGATTTTTGCCATATATACACAATATTTTATTGTTTGCCTAATGTTTTTCTTTGAAATCAACTCAATCTTGTGATTTAAATAAATTACTTCAAAAGAAAAATTTTGTAATACTACCACAAAGTAGAAAAATCAGTACCTTTTCCTAAAACAGGTGGTAACTATAAAAATAAAAAGTATGAAAACCAAAGTACAGTTGTATAGTGCATAATGATATTTTAGTCAACAATGGAACACATATACAACGGTACTATTTTTTTTAGCATATTTTTACTGTGCCTTTTCTGTGTCTGGATAGTTTAGATGTACAGATATTTACCATTATGTTATAATTTCCTATAGTATTCAGTGTAATAACATGCTGTATAGGTTTATAGCCTAGGAGCAATAGGCTACATCATATAGCCCAGGTGTATAGTAGGCTGTACCCTCTAGGTTTGTGTAAGTACACTCCATGATGTTCACACAATGACAAAATGGCCTAAGGATGCATTTCTCGGAACAAATTACAGTTGTTAAGGGACGCATGACTATACAGTTTTAGCTAGATTTTGTGCTTGAGAACATATATCTCCTATTTAAACAAGAATGGAGAGATGTAAAAGACCTGCTAGTACCAAACTGAAATTTTTCCCCTTGATATTAGAAAATTGAAAAGGGAAAAACTTTGTCACTACCTGATTTAGAGTTTTTCATGTATTGTTACCACCTAAAATAATGTCCCAGACCACCTGATGAAGCATCCTACACTTTGGGAAATGTTAAAGAACCGAATAAAGAAAATGGATCAAAGAGCTTTACTCACTCATTTATTAATTCCTCTTATTATGTGCCCTAAACTGGGTATGTAGTGTTGAACAAAACCACAAATCCCTGCCCCTATGGACTTAACTACTGAGTATAGATTTTCCCTTTCAACCTGCTCCGTCGTGCATCCAGTCTTATTCCCTCTGATTCTTTCCATCCCAGCTCTTCTCTCATTGCTACACCAATAGAGTGCAACTTATTTCGGGGACTAGAAACTCCTTAGGGTCCTTGTTCTCTTCTGACATCGTCCAGGCCCTTTGTCTAAGGTTAACCTTGGAACGTGCCTTGAAGGCTCAATCTCTTGCCCACAGGCTAGATCTTCTCCAGGCCTCTAGCAAATTTGAACAATATATCAAGTTTTTTATGTACTTCCTGAATTTCCTGCATGATCGGAGAAGTTGGTGAGCCAAGGGGCACATCTAATTTCAGGAGGTCCAGGGTCCAGATTGTTCTTTCTTTTGTGTTACTATTTAGTAGCAAGTTTGGTTTTCATTTCAAAATGTGGTCTGGGGCCTTGAGTACACAATCAGACTGCATCAATTGTGAATTGCCTGGTAGAACCTCTTGACTGAGGGTGGTTAATGCGAAAGATATTTATTTTATTAATATTATTTGGTATACTAGTAAGTGCTTTCGTAGGTTCCCATGTAAAATCTTACCTCCATTGTTATTACCAAGCCTCAGAACTTCTTCAGAGTTAGTACCTGTGAACTCCCCAGTTAATGTCCCATTATGCATAGAAAATAATCACAGTATATATTATCTGATTTCATGGGTGTTTAATGACAGAGATTATGGCCTCACATTCCATTAGCCAGAGGGAAAACAGTTGTGGCCAAGACCAGCTTTCCTAAAAGCTTCCCCCCACCACATCTTTATTAGAACAAATATAAAGAGTTATCTGTAGTTAGAATGTGGAACTCCAAAATTGTATTTGTTGTTCTGACTGAACTTTAGTTAAATTATGTAAAGTGCTTTGATAAGGAGTCAGACCTCTTCCGTTACCTTTCTAAATTTAGAAATGATAAATTTTGAAATCCTCTAGGGGAAGAAAATTCTTGAAAACTCTGATGAAAGCAAACTCATGAACCAGTTTAAAAGGTAATATCAATGTTAAATTCCAGGAAAGAAAAGCTATTTACAGTATATGCTAGGAATATTTGGAAACAATACTAGGAAATATGAATGTGCTAGAGTGCATGATTAATTGTTTTTTTTTAAAGTTTGCAGACAGCATTAGTGGTCTGTCTTAGAAGTGAATCATACATCTGTGGTCTTAGTTGGAAGTGAATCTGTCTTGTTGCTTTCTGAAATCTTTACTGTGCATATCTTCAGTTGTGGATTCTACTAGGGCTGTATATAACCTTATGCATCTGCTAGAGTCATGTACCCTTTGGGTAGTCAATAAAAATGCTAAGCAAGAAGAGTTGAAATTCTCTCTTTTTATTTAGTCTTTTTCTTCCAGAGAGCTTCAGGAGAAATGATACTGGCTATACTCTTGTACTTTGCTAATGATAGTAATTTGGAGATGAAGTCTTTGAAAACCTTGGCATGTAAGTCAGGAGAAGACATTTGCACGGTTTAGATTGAAAAGACAGTAAGTATCTGTTTGCTTGCTGCCATATTATCTATCAGCTTAATGCAACTGCAGTTTCTCACTTTGGTATGACAGTGTGTTTATAACAAGAATTTATAATTTTACCATCTCACTTCTCAGTGTGTGTGACCTTATGTCTCTTGTACATGGCTGCGTCTGAGAGTGTTGTGATATTGGGCACCTCTGACATCTGGTGGGATTTCCTCTGAACACCTCTTCTTAGGAGAAACTCATATAGACATTTCTGGGGGCCATCCCAGCAGGTACCTCTCAGGCTTGGGAGTCTCATTCTCCTCTGAGTTGGAGAAATGCCAGTAGAACACAGTAGCAGAGGAATAATGCCAAGAGAATATTCTTGCTATGGGTAGCTATGGAAAAAGCACAGCCTACAGGATGGAATCATTTCTTAGTAATTCTCTGAAAAGGCAGGGGCTGACTTTTCCAGCTCTAGCTACTTGGATCAATGCCCAGGCTTCCTATGGAGGTATCATAGCAAGAATTCCTGGCAACACAGCAGTATCTGCAATTCTGCCAGCACACACGTACAGAGTTATCCATAAATAGGAAGGTCATGACACAAGGGCATTTACAAAGTCAAGACTGTTTTTCAGGTAACATTTAGTATGTATTTTTATTCAGTGTAAAAGGAAACCTTATTTATCATAGGCTCTATTAGAGTACCATAAAAAATATTTACAACAAGTGTCAAAGATCAAAGAGTTAATTTATTTGTAATGTGTTTCACAAACATATCAAAATCAAAGAAGGTAAACTATTGGTTTATCAAATTATAAATATATTAATTTGTGTTCATAGAAATTAAGCAAATATGGAGTTGTTTCAAAATGTCCCTTCAGGTAGTGTAAAGGTTTTTTGTTTGTGTGGTTTTTTGTCTTTTAATTTCTTAGGTATTAAAAGTGTGCACAGGCTAATGTTAGTTAAAGTAGTAGTAGAATCCCACCCCACCCCCCAAAAATCTGGTGGTTTAAATATTTTATAAGTTTTATTTTTCTCACTTAACTAGAATATGAGAGGTAGGTGGTTGCTGGCTCAAGGATTTCGAAGTATAGGTTTTGCAAATTCTCCCCTTTCCTCTATGGTCTTCTTATGGTTACAAGATAGCTATTCTACCTCCAATATCACATTTGTATTTCAGGCAGTAAAAAAGGGAGGGAAAAAAGCAGGAAGGCTCATGCTAGCAGAGTTTGCTCTCTTTTTGAGTAACTACTCGATCCACTTATATCTCATTGGCCGGAATTTTATCGTATGGCCTCTCCTGTCTTCTAGACAGGCTGACTATTGCTTTCTACATGAGAACGTTATGATCTCCTACCCTAATGACATTCTCTTAGGAAGGAGGACTGAAAGGGTAGGAAATCAGTTTATCACAAAAATCCATCTTTAATCTTACCTCTTAAATAATTCTCAAATCTATTCATATTTCTGTATTTCCATTTACATCATATTTAACAAATAAGAAATAAGAAATCAGTTGATCAAGGAGGATTTCTGGGAGGAGGTGAGACTCAAAAATGGGTTTTGAGGTTTAATTACAGTTTGGAGAAGAAAGTGGGGTAGGAATTCCAAGCAAAAGGACAGAAGGGGTAAAAGTCCCAAGATGGAAATGATCGTGGTACATGTGAGTGTGATTATGGTTATGGGAAAAGAGATGAATAGGAGATAAGACTTGCTTGAGCTGAGATGTTTAAGACAATCTTATAGCTATTTCTTTAAAAAATAGAATGAATGGAGATAACTATGTCGGATGCTCAGATTTGGATGTTGTATAGCATTGTGGAAAAGCATGAAGCAATCCAAATTAAGTCCAAGGAAAGCTCTAATCCTAGAGGTCTAAAAAAGAGTAGAAAAAGAAACTCATCACTAAATGTAGCCTCCATTGGTGCCTGTTTAATACATATTCTCTATTTCTATAGCCCACCTTGTTTGAGGATATCCTAGAATTTTCTGAGTTTTTAGATGATTTACATTTCACTGCCTGCCTGGAACAAGGGACGTAATCATGTATTTGCAGAATCAAATTAAATTGAATTTCCACTACTCAGCAATACTGTTGGGAATGGTCCCACCCATAGCTTCTGGTAAAACGTCAGGCCTAAGCAGCCATGTTGGTGTCTCCAGAAGTGTCTTTTTTCCCAAACCACCTGAGTCAGAGGAAGCACATTCATAGCATATGATCTGTGCCAAATATATCTTCTCTTGAGAATTAAAGCTAAGGGTTTTTGAGAGTCTTAATAATTTGGTTGTGAGGAACAAAATGACCAAACCATGTAAAACTGGAATCACTGACAGCTAAAGCTATAAGCAGACCAAAGTGATGAGGAGAGGGAGTCCATAATCCAGGAACAACCATAGGAAGCTGGTTTGCATGGAGAAAAAGTGCAGAGAGAAGCAAATGGGAAGACATCACCCCAAAGACATTAAAGATTCCCGTTCCCAGAGGTTTGGCTTGACTTCACATTTCCTTCCATGAAAATCTGCAGTGTCCTTTCAGTAAATTTTTTAATAAATTGGTTTGTATGGGTTTCTGTTTCTTTCTATCAGTTATACCTAACAAAAACAAAAGTACATTTGAATAATACTCCTATAATTTCCTTTGGGAGAAATGAGATTACATTAAATAAGGAAGGTACTTTTAATATGTTATGTCTTTTTAAATGGCAATATGAAATCAGTGCAGTCACATTCAACTGCCTTATTCTTGCATCATTACATGTTTGAACATAGAAAAGTTGTAGGACTGATAGACTGATAGTTAAATCTTTTTAAAAATGAAAGTCTATATTATCTCTGAATTAGTACAGATTGTCTTAATCTACTATTGTTTACTTATTAGTCCCATTAATGATCACAATTTACCCAATCATGGGAGCTCTAATAACATAGGGTAGGAAGGATATAAGTGGATTTTCTATATTTTTATCAGGAAAATCAGAAGGTTCTGTAGGGGCCAATCAGAAGAGTGTTTAGTAAAAAGGCCACAAAGCCATGGTTACATGACGCCTTCCCTATTCTTCTGAGAATTTTGGTCTTCCTACAGATGTCATAATTACCTCCTTAATCTTTTTGATGAGCCAGAGTTGACCTTTGATGGTTCATCAGAGTGGATCCAAGGATGCAGCAAAGCAAGGAGTGAGCACAAGAAAAGTTATTGCCTCCACAGCTCAGGTTAAGCAGCTGCCTGAGATGAAGAACGAAGGTGAGGAGACCTCAATGAGTGTCAAAAGAAGTGATATTATCAGGGTCATATAATTTTGTTTGGTTTGGTTTTGTATTATGAAAGTCCTCTCTGTGATAGGAATAAGCACGTTTAGGAGGAAAGGACTTGTTTTGAATTCCAGCTAGTTAAAGATATCCTCCATCAGTGGGCTTGAATCTTCTCTGTGCTGGCCCGTACCTGTGTCTGAGTCAGAGACCCTTGGAAAGGGGAGGTGGATAAGGTGTCGGGTGAGTAGATGCAAACCTCCAGTGTTTGACCCCTTAATACATTACTGGGGCTTTATTTTTTGGGAGAAAAGAGATTGAGGCAGGCTGGGGAAAGGAGCTAGGGCTACCACCGGGTTAGGCAAAGAACATCTAGAGGTCGCAGCTCAGTGAGATGGAGAATGAGATGTATTGAGGCGAAGAAAATTCAAGGGGCATCGTTTATCACATGAGCCTTTCATTCTTTCCTCCTCCCACTGTCTTCTGTTTGTTTTGCTAAAGAACAGTGAAGGATCATGGTGTATTGAGCAGCTCTGCTCTAGGCAATCTTGTGTCCAGCTCCTGACCAATGACGCCTCAGTCCTGAGAGGAGTGGATGGCTCTGCCTGGCCACATGGTCTGTGGTGGTCTAATTCGTGTGAACTCCTAGCACGTGAGGGAAAACTAACCATGGTGATTGTGGAATCAGAAAGAAATACCCATTAGAAGACTCAGAAATAACATATAGAGAAGTTGTCATTTGTTGTGGCTGGGCACATTTATTTTTGATAATTTATACTGAATTTATTATTTCTTTTCTAAGCATTTTTTCAAAAGAGAGGCAGAGCTAGAATGAGTTTCTGAAAACCTGATTACTTCAAGAATTATTTCACTAATGAGCACTAGCAAACATCAAATTATTGTGTGATAATTATTTCCTTTAGAAATAATATATGAAGTGAAATATTAATGTTAGCTCATTATTTACACTGTTTTATGGTTTTTATTTTCTTTAGTTTTATTTAGTATTCTGAAATAATCCTGAAAAATACTAATGTGCTTTGTTGAAGGAATTAATGAAGCACCCAAGAAAATCTGCTTTTATGTTAGAGAATAGACATTCTAGTTATCTACTTAGCATTGAGAGAAATTTGTGAATGTTAGGTATGTTTGGATTTTTTTGAATAAGAAATAAGAATAGTTTTCCACATGATGCTTTAAAATTTATTATACATAGAGAAAATTATTATATAACAATGTGGTTTGTTATTTTATGGATCAGATGTTATTTGGAAAGTGGATAAATAGATGAATGACATATTATTTCTGTGTCAAAAACACTAAAAATAAAGGTAACCACAAATCAATGAACTCTATGTAATGCAAAGGGAATCTGCTGTGAAATTTACATAGATAATCTAACATGAATTGCTTCATTGGAGAGTAAGTTTTCCCCTCCTTCTGGTTGTGAGTTATTACTGAAGATAATTCAAACGGTCATTGATTCAAAGGAAATTCATGGAATTCATGCCAGTGATGTCTTGACATTCATAAATTTATATTTCTTGATAAGAAAATTAACACACTTGAGAGTTTTTCACTTTTTGTCCAGTAACACTTTATAACATCATTTGATATAGCAGAGGGTTTTGATTTTCCAAATGGCCTCAAACTAAGGGCAATGAGTGCTTACAATTAGTCTTTCCCCCCTTCAAACTGGTAAAGCTAAATTTATTACATTTGAAAGTTAAGCATTACAGGAAAGGATGCTCCTGCTTACTATTTTATGTTCTTTCATTTTTATCCACTGCTAAGATACTTTCTAGTGCTTTTTTGGCAAAGCGAGAAGATAGTTTAGCAAACTATTATTTTCTAAGTTCATTTTATCTTTAAAAAATGCTGAGTTTTTATAGCATCAAAGTGGCAAAATAGGATTTGAATTTCTATTTATAGAGTCTGGCAGGTGTAGAAAACAACCCTCAGCACAAAAGTCAGAAGTTACAGGTCATTCATGAAAATGGAGTTGAGGAAGTGAGGCTTCTAGGTCATAATACTGGTTGTATCTGAGGGTCAAACTAGGAACTTTGTTCAGAAACAGCATCGGGGGGGGTCTTCTCTTACCCCCTCAAACTTGTGTTTCTCTTACAGAGTTCATTATGATCATATGATGATCTACAAGTAGAATAAAGATGGTTACATCTTTTTTTTTGCGCTGAAATAAAAAATGAAATTGGCAAAACAATCTTATTGTTTGTTTTATTAACTATAAATTAACCTTCAGAATTTTTATTAAGATATGCTTATTACCTTATAACTTCTACTACACTAGACATTTTATTTAGCAATAAAGGTAAAAAGTACATTTTTTTTTGCCAGAAGTCAATCCAATGTTGTATAATGTCATATACTACCTGTTAGTATGGTGTTTTTTTATTTTTTAATTTAAATACTTTTCAGATGCCAAAATTCAATAGATATTTGTGCAACATTCACATGCTAAGAGTGGTACAGAATAAAAAAAAGAGATCATAATCTAGTGGGGAGACACCCACAGATGTTGACTATAGGAAAAGTATGGGTAACATAAGTAAAAGAGGTAAAATAAAATGGAACTATTAAGAAAGGTAGTATTGATTTTGACTGAGGCTTTGAAGTAGAGACAATATTCAAAGTAGCTTCGTTTAAACAGGACCTTAAAAGATAATTGGGACATAGGTGGAAACATTCCAGGTGTGGATGTGTGGTGAGGTGGCCAAAAATGAGTTAAGATGTAGTCATCGGTGAGCCTCAGGTATGTTTGGAAGCATGAAATAATCCATTTTTAGGAGGAGCCTAAAAGGGTAAATTGAGACCAGGAAGGGGTTGAAGATTGTGCTTAGAAATCTAGACTTCTTCATTCGGTAGATTATGGGGATTCTCTGAAAGCTCTTGAGTAGAGGAATAATCTTTAAGAACAATAACTCTGAAGGCAGCAGGAAGGATGTAGGCGAGAAAGAAAGAGAGAGGGAAGAAAGGAGGGGCCAGACACATGGAGATATTTTGTGGGAAGCTACAGGTAGTTTTGAGACAATGGATTCAATTGAGAAGTCATGGTACGAAAGGATTTCTGAGTAACTCAACTGGCGTCTCATGGCTGATTGGTCAGGGAAAGGGAAAAGAGGAGCCAAAACTTTCTCCCCTCAGTATTTTGACTTAGTTACTGGAAGAATGATGATGCTATTAGCTACAGTTGGGAATGCTGGAAGACAACTGAGAAAGATAAAATTTCATTTTGGTCACGTTATATGAGGATTAGTGGGATGTTCTTGTGGGGCAATCAAGCTCAAGAGCTATGGTTGCAGCAAGAGTGATAAAGGTCTAGATACGTTAAGTGTCTTCATAAAATTGAAGGAAACACATAGATGGAGCAATTGCTGGAGAAGAAAGGCAAAGAGGAGATGGTGAAGAACAGGGTTGTGAAAAGAAACAGATTAAAGGAAGGAATAAACGGTGTTGAATGCTATAGATTGGAAAAGTAGATTGAAAATTGAGAATTCATGGGCTTTGCTGATTAATGGATAATTGGTGATTTTCAAGAAAGTAATTTCTAGATAAGCAAGAACATTCCATTGAAATAGCATCAAAATTGAGGCCTGTAAGTATGTTTTAGAGCCTTTTGTCTTTTTTTGGGAAGGGTTCAAGATGAACAGGTTTGGTACTTCCTCCATGTTCCACTCTGTGGTTCTTTATTCCTGACACCCATTATAGGTGCATGGGTCCAAGACTGGTTGAAGTTCCAGCTCCTCTGCTTATATGTTCCTGCTCATGTTATTTAAGCCCTCAAAGCCCAAGTGTCTTCATCTGCTAAATGAAAATAATGTGATATCTACCTCAGAGATTGTTGGGAATAAGCTAAGCCATGTGAAAGTATTCATAACCTGCGAAGTAAGTTCCATACAATGTTGCTGTTACAATATCTGTATTTACTTTTGATGAGGTGGTGAATCCAGAATTATAAAATAGTAATCTGTTTCTTGTCATTGTTTCACTGAGTGACTCTGCTTTTTTTTTTTTTTTTTCCAATTCTGGATATGTTAGAAAGTGACTGCGTATCTTACTTTGTGCAGGAAAGTCCTGGGGTTGTGCTTCCTGTACCTTCTATCTCCCCAGGTCTCCTCATTGTTAAATTTTACTTTCATTCTTATTTTCTCCCTCATCTTCTCTCTCCTTCTCATCCTTGGAATGTGGGCATATGCTGGTGCGCAGCCTTTGTATTTATGGGTGTTTACCAGGGCAATTTTACGAGAATTTGCATTTACTTTTCCAGATTAAAGTATCTGACTCTGACAATGCTCAGTATTCATATTCTGGACCTCAGCGTACCTTAGGTTTACTATCCTCTGATCTACTTCATTTTGTTCAAACTCTGATCAATTTAGTCAGAATTAGCGAAGATACTTAAATAGCATTTTGAAGAGTGTGCAGAAACTTTTTTTTTCGTTTGCAGATGCTTAAATTTATTTATTTATTTTTTCAGTTTCTAATTTTTTTTTTAAATTTCAGAATATTATGGGGGTACAAACACTTTGGTTACATAATATTGCCTGTGCACTGCCCAAGTCAGAGCTACAATCGTGAACATCCCCCAGACAGTATACCCCGCACGCATTAGGTGTGAGTTTTCCTATCCCCTCTACCTGCCTTCCACCTGCTCGACCCCTAATGAATATTATTTCCATGTGTGCACATAAGTATTGATCAGTTAGTACCAATTTGATGGTGAGTATCAATATTGCTTGTTTTTTCCATTCTTGTGATACTTCGCTTCAAAGAATGGGCTCTAGCTCCATCCAGGATAATACCAGAGATATTAATTCACCATTGTTTTTTACGGCTGAGTAATACTCCATGGTATACATCTACCACATTTTATTAATCCACTCATGGATTGATGGGCACTTGGGTTGTTTCCACATCTTTGCAACTGTGAATTGTGCGATTGTTTATATAGTGATTCTCACTAGATTGGGGTACACACAGCTCCCTATATGTGTTTTTTAGCATTTGAGGGGAGAAAACTTTTCCAAAATATACATTTCAACTTGAAGGTGATCAGACACCCCATGCTCCTCCCCTATTCCAGAGATATGCTCCCTCCTTCCCACCCCTACTGCTCTGTATTGAGGAATTTTCCTGATGTGAATTTGCCAGATTCTTCAAGTGTGTTAGGATTAGTAAAACAAAGACTGAAAATCACTGGTCTATTGGCTGCAGCTAAAATGACATATATATGTCAGTGGGTATAGATATATAACTTGAGTTCTATAATGAACAAATCCCTGAAATCACATATATATGAACATTTAATAAATGTCATAATAGATTATAAGTGTAGATATTCTTCAAGTTCTGTGACCTAATGCAAAACTAAGTATTGTTTTAAAAATAATCTATAAAATGAAGGATATAAATGTCCTTTTATCTCTAAAGTTTCATAATTCTGAGTGGCCAGAAATTCTTAAAAATTTTTTCTTATAACAGCTTCATTGAGATATAATTCACATACTATGCAATTCACTCATCATGCTCAAAACAAATCCTGTACCCATTACTACTCAACTCTCCATTAGTCCCAGTCCCCTGAACCCTAGGGTAACCACTGATCTATGTTCTTTCACTATAGGTTTTCCTATTCTGAACATTTCATATAAATGGAATTACACAATATGTGGTCTTTTGTTTCTGGCTTCTTTAACTTAGCAGAATATTTTCAAGGTTCATTTATGTTGTAGTATGTATCAGTACTTCATTTATTTTTATTGCCAAATAATATTCCATTGTATGAACATACCACATTTTATTTATTCATTTGATTGATGAGCATTTGGGGTTTTGCACCTTTTTAACTATTATGAATAGTATTGCTGTGAACATTTGTGTTCATTTGTACATGTTTTATTTCTCTTGGATATATACCTAGGAGTAGAATTGCTGATCATATGGTAACTCTATGTTTAACTTCTTGAGGAATTCCCAGATTGTTTCCCAAAGTGGATATACCATTTTACATTCCCACCAGCAGTGTATGAGGATCCCAAAATTTCTACATCTTTGCCAACTCTTGTTATTATCTGTCTTCTTGATTATAGCCATCTTAGTGGGTGTGAAATATTAATAGTATCTCATTGTGGTTTTGCATTTCTCTGGTGGATGATGATATTGAGATTCTTTTCATGTGCCTATTCACCATTTGTATATCTTCTTTGGACAAATGTCTACTCATGTCTTTTGCCCATTTTTTAATTGGCTCATTTTTCTTTTTATTATTTAGTTTTATTATTGGATTATAAAAGTTCTTTATGTGTTCTAGCTACAAGTACCATATAATTTGAAAATATTTTTCAAATATATAATTTGAAACATATAATTTGAAAATAATTTTTCCCATTCTGTGAGTTGCCTTTTCACTTTCTTGTTGGTATCCTTTGAAGCACAAATTATTTCACACAAAGTTTGGTGAAATACAATCATCTTTTCTTTTGTTGCTGTTCATTTGGTGTCCTAAGAAACCATTGTCCAGTTCAAGGTCATGAAGATTTATACCAATTTTTTTTCTAAGAGTTTTATAGTTTTAACTCTTACGTTTATGTCTTTGATTCATTTTGAGTTATTTTTTTATATGCTGTGAGGTAGGAGGTAGGAGTCTAACTTCATTCTTTTGTGTAAAGATAAACAGTTGTCCCAGTGCCATATGATGAAAGACTGTTTTTCTTGACATCCTTTTCAAAAATCAATTGACCATAAATGTGAGGGTTTACTTATGGACTCTCAATTCTATTCCATTTATCTATATTTCTGTCCTCATCATAGCACCACACTATCTTGATTACTTTGTAGCAAGTTTTGAAATTAGGAAATGTGAGTACTTCAAGTTTGTTCTTCTTTCTCACAATTGTTTTGGCTATTCTGGTTCCTTTGAATTTGAATGTAATTGTTTTCTTAATTTTTTTCAGTTTGTGCATTGATTTTTATATATTAATCTTGTATCCTGCAATCTTGCTGAATTTGTTTATTCTAATAATTTTGTAGTGGATTGCTTAGGATTTTTTATATTTAAGATCATGTCATCAGCAAATAGAGATAATTTTACTTCTTCCTTTCTAATCTGAATGCCTTTTATTTTATTTTCTTGCTAATTGTTCTGTGAAGAATCTCCAGTGCAATATTGACTAGAAAGAAGTGAAGAGAGCAGACATCCTTGCTTGTTCCTGATCTCAGGGGGAAAGCATTCAGTCATTCCCCACTAAGTATGATGCTAGCAATGGGTTTTTTATGGATGCCCTTTATCATAGTGAGGGTGTTCCCTTTTAATCCTAATTTGTTGAGTGTTTTTTTTTTTGCTTCCTCTGCCTGGGATGCCCTTTCTTCTCTCTTCTACCTGGTGAATTTCCTCTTATTCCCTGAGACCAGCTTAAACGTTTCCAGTAAAACATATACATGCATTATCTCTATAGTTTAAAATATTAAATTTAAATTATAATAAAAGAGTAGTATATGGTAGTGCTTTTCAAATTTCAATGTGCATGTGAACCAATGAAGGATCTTGTTAAAATACATATTCTGATTCAGTAGGTCTTGAGTAATACCTGAGACATTGCATTTCTAACAAGCTCCCATGATATATGTATGCTGCTGGTCTTAGGACCACACTTGAGTAGTGAAGGTATACAAGTTCAATGAAGGGTGCAACATTTTGTCTTAGTAGTCCTAAAATTTGGTGTGCAAAAGATTCACCAGTAGAGTGTGTTAAAATGCAATTTCCTTGGTTCCAGTGCAGGAGATTCCAATTCAGCAAGCTTGGGATAGAGTTCTGGCATCTGCATTTTCAATAAACTCTACTTTTAATTCTTTTACATGCCTACATTTTAGAAAGCCTATGTGATGAGATTTAAAAGATGGGGACATTTTGTGTCTTACACACTTTTCATAGATAAAATTTTGGAGGATGTTGTTTTGGTTTTTTCTAACAAATAAAAATTTTATATATTTATTGTGTACAACATGAGAAATATGTACACATTGTGAAATGGCTAAATTGAGCTAAGAAACATATGTATAACCTCATATGCCCATCATTTTTTTGTGGTAAGAACGCTTAAAACCAACTGTCTTAGTGATTTTTAAAATACAATACATTGTTATTAACTATAGTCGCCATGTTGTACAATAGATCTCTTAATCTTATTCCTCCTGTCAAACTGAAATTTTGTATCCTTTGACTAACATTTCCCTAATATCCCCACCTCTCCCTCCAGCTCCTGGTAATCACCATATTAACTCTCTACTTCTATGAATTCAACTTTTTTATTAATAGGTTCCACATAGAAGTGAGATCATGCAGTATTTTTCTTTCTGTGCCTGGCTTATTTCACTTAACATAATGTCCTCCAGGTTCATCCATGTTGTCACAAATGACAAGATTTCCTCCTTATTTTAAGGCTGAGTAGTATTCTATTGTGTATATATAGCACATTTTCTTTATCCATTCATCTATTGATGGATACTTAGGTTGATTCCATGTCTTGGCTATTTTGAATAGTGCTGCGATAAAATGAGAGTGCAGATATCTCTTCCACAAACTGATTTCATTACCTTTGAATATACACCCAATAGTGGGATTGCTAGATCATATGGTATTTCAATTTTTAATTTTTTGAGCAACCTCCGCACTGTTTTCCATAATGCCTGTATTAACTTACATCCCTACCAACAATGTGCAGCTGTTCCCTTTTCTTCATGTAATTGCCAACATTTATCATCTTTCATCTTTTTGATAACAGCCATTCTAACAGGTATGAGATGATAACTCATTGTGGTTTTAATTTGCATTTCTCTGATGATTAGTGATACTGAGATTTTTCAACCTTTTTTTTTCTTTTGAAAAAAACCTATTCAGATCCTTTGTCTGTTGGGTTATTTGTTTTCTTGATATTGAGTTGTTTGAGTTCCTTATATATTCTGGAGATGTTGTTTAATCTATACTTCCTTGTTGATTAATTGACTTTTGTTGAGAAATGTAGAGTTTTGGATTGCATTAAAATTAGGTAGACACCATAATGAAATGGAATTTGTGACTCTTAGTCAACTACTAAAATAAAAGCTTTAATCAAAAAATTAAAGTGAAACAGTGGTTGAATTTTTAAAAATTTGTTTATATTTAATAGCTAATGAAGGTGTAGGAAGATGTCCTTAAAATGTCATATTACGTTAATTAAGTTTTACTTGTATTCAAAAACTGTAACAGAAGAATTAACAACTTAATGTCCAGGGCTATAGAAGAAAGTAAGTAAGCCTTAATTTGCTTTTGAAAATTCAATCCTTAGCATCATTATCAAATCAATACAGTAATGTTGCCCAGAATAAAAGAGATTTTAGTTTTTTCTTGAATATTCTTTAATGGCTTCCTGACAATTGCCAGGTTTTTAAATCTTGAGTAATGCTGGGAAACGTAAGTATAACATTTACTGAGGTTGTCACTTATTTATTGGTTGGTTCGTTCCTTTGTTTTTTTAATATTTATTAGATACCCATTTTGTGGTATTTGGTAAAGAAAGTGTATGTCCTGCTCCCACTGCATGTTTAGCCTTGCTTGGAGACCCATAAAGTTGCATTTGCATCAGAATATAAATGTTTGACCTTTCTTTTAAAAGGGGGGGGGGAACCTCTAAAAGTTACAGGCTAGTAAACTTTATTGGTTAAAAATAGAATACAGTAGTTTAATTTCTCAGTTGAAGATACATTTTGTTTTTTAAGTTTATAAAACTTTTACTTTTAATTATATAGATGCTCCTCAACTTATAATGGGCTTCCAACCTGATAAATCCATTGTAAATTAAAAATACATTTAATCCACCTAACTTACTGAACATTATAGCTTAGCATAATCTGCCTTAAAAGTGCTCAGAACACGTACATTAGCCTAGAGTTGGGCAAAATTATCTAACACAAATTCTATTTTATAATAAAGTGTTGAATATCTCATGTAATTTGTGTAATACTGTACTGAAATTGAAAAGCAGAATGGTTGTAAGGGTACTCAAAATATGGTTTCTCATGAATGCATATCATGTTTACACCATTGTAGAGTTGAAAAATTGTAGGTCAAACCATTGTAAGTCAGGGAACTTCTGTATAAGTAATATAGAAATTCATTATTTTCACAGCAATAAAGTAATAAATAGGGACAAAGTTTCCCTTGAATACCACCCTCAATTCCAATCTATATGCATTTAGATATGCCTATATATATACATATTTGTGTGTGTGTGTGTATATGTATATAAAAGTCAGCTCTCCATATCTGTGGGTTCTGCGTCTGTGGATTCAACCAACCATGAATAAAAAATATTCAAAAAATAGTTGTGTCTGTACTGAACATGTACAGACATTTTTTCTTATCATTATTCCCTAAACAATATAGTATAATGACTATTAATATTTACATAGCATTTACATTGTATTAGGTATTATAAGTAATCTAGAGATGACTTCAAGTATATGGGAGGATGTGTGTAGGTTATATGCAAATACTACGCTATTTTATATCAGGGGCTTAAGTATCCTTGAATTTCGGTATATGAGGGAGGTCCTAGAACCAACCCCCCATAGATACCAAGAGACAATTGTATAATATATACATACATACATATATGGATAGAGAAAGAGAGAGAGTCCTACATAAATATGTATGTGTATATATATGTGTGTGTGATTGGATTTGACTTTGTGATGTTTCTACACAATTGATATCTTACTATACATTTCCAACAACTTGATTTTTGTCAATGACATGTCTTGGAGATCTTACTGTGTTAGTAAGATGTTAGATCTTACTGTGTTAGATTGACCTCATCATTTTTAACTGCTACACAGGATCCCTACTTAGCTATTATCCAAATGATGATCATTTATGTTGCTTCCAGTTTTTGTTCTTACAATAGTACTGCATTGAACATCCTTGTACATGCTTCACTGTACCTGCCTATGTGGGGATTTCTATAGGGTTAACACTGAGTAGTCAGATTGCTCTATTATGGGTTATAAAACTTTTGTTTTGTTAGATACTTCTAAATTGCTAAATTAATTTTTTGGGGTTGATATAATCTTATCAATATTACAAAGTATTAAATTTTAACAAGTGGGTTTTGAGAAAAACAACTTGTTCCTGCTCAGTTTAATTTCCTCAGTGGCAAACTGTGGCCTTGTAGATAAGGGGGTAGGAAGAAAAGCAGCATATTTGAAGTGAAGCTTTATACTTGAATCACATAGGTTTCTTACTAATGACCTAGGGAAAACTGCTTTGAAATATACAATGATCGGGTACCCAAGGGGCCGTAGTGCCAAAAACAAAAGCCAGTAATCAATAACTTCACATCAATCTGAGAGTCTTTATTGAAGCTCTTCTGGTTTAACAATCTTAATTTTTTTAAAAAAAATCTACCCATTGAATGGATTAAAAAGCAGGCTTAATAAAACCTGAAAGTAGTTTAAGAACAATAAGGGCCGTGGGCTTATTTTGAAAAGGGACCATTAAAACTAGAATCTTCCTCATTGGTGATCCCATTCAGTGATTCAGTCCAGTGATGTTTAGATCGATTCAGTCAGCTGGTAAGAGGCTCACTCCTCTTGGCTGAGCACTTTCCACCCCAGCTATCCACAGCCCTCACACCTGCCAAACTGCTCCTCGTTCCAAAGCCCAGTGCAAACGCTGCCCCTCACTGTTCATACTCAGGCTGTTAGTTGCTAAGTCTTTGTATTCTTATAGAACTTCTTCATACTTTTATGAATCATATCTGTTCTTTCTCCTCTCTTCATTACACATGTGGACTCCTTGATGATCGAACCATGACTTACTCATCATTGTATTCCCAACTGGCAGCACTGTGCTTAGAAGCCTAGTGGTCAAGGGCATGGGCTTCAGAGAGATCTGTGTTCAAACCTCATTTCTGCCACTTTCCAGCTCTGTATATTCTTGGGGAAATTGTTTAATATACCTAGGCCTCAATTTCCTTTCCTGTAAATTGTGGTTATCTACCTTAAAGGATTGTTTTGGGAAAGATTAATTTTAATATTTGTATGCTTGGCATAGTATAAACAGTGAAATGATAGCTGCTATTAATATTACTATTATTGAAATATAGTTGAATATACTTAAGGCTAAGTAAAACAGGGATAAGATGTTATAAAAATATAACTCACATTTCTCAGTCCCTTTTATTTTCCAACATAGGGAATATATAGAAGTTTACTTTGTTTTCATCTAGTATAAGCTGTATCTCTCTGCATTTATTCAGCACAGACTTAGGGAGCTCAGCATAGAATATAGTCAATTCCAATATATTTGTCTTCTCAGACACTTAAAAATTTGGCAGAGGGCACAGCATTTGCTCTTACTAGTGAAGAAAATATTCAGGAATCAGCTGGTGTAATGAGCTCAGTGGTCTCCTGTTTGGCCCAGTGTGGAGATTTCAGAAAAGTGAGGGGCTACATTTAAAGGAAATAATTGAGCATTTTCAGAATGCAATCTCATGGCTAGCTTTATCATCTTCCCAGGAATGTGTGCTTAATAAAAATAAGTCTTGGAGAACATTTGAACCCTGGTAACGTATTAGAGAAAGATCTTTAATCTCCCTTTGGTAATTAACACATGTATCATTCTTACTTCCATACATCTAAAATATTTATTCCTTCTACCAACAGCTATGCTGCTACCATTGAAATCTGGGTCTAGGAATTATTACTTACCTCTCAGCTTAGTCATTTTGTGCCCCCTCCTTCCCATGTTTATTTTGAAGTTTCTAAGCTGCCTCAGTGCTCTGTGGACTGGGCATTTGGATCCAAACCCATACCTTTTATAGTGTCTGGCTGTCAAACTGGCACTCAATGTACTACTGTCTGCTCCTGAAACCCTTTCTGCTCCCGCCTTTCCTTCTCTGATTTTATGTGTCCTTTAATTCCCTTTTTCTTCTGGGAAAATACAGGTCACTAATAGAAACCCTTCCTATGAGCCCGCTGCCTGGGGAGCTCTGTTTCCTATGCTCCACACCATCCCTGAACAAATCCTTGTCTGTCACAGGAGCCTGCCTCCCTCTCTCTCTTCTCTTAGAAATAGACAGGAATCACTATCTTGCTGTTTTTGAAGAGTGATTTTTTAATTTTAACATCCTTCTGAGCTTCTGTAGGTGGTAGTAAAATAGAAAGCAGATATTGTATATCAAAGTTGTCACCTCCAGTTAAGTTGCCTCTGGGGCAAAACTGAGAATTCTCTGAGGCTGCTGTGTCCCAAATCTTTCCTGGAAACGTCATATGGAAGAACCTGTTCTCCATGATCGATCATTCTGAATCTCTGGAGCATATTCTAGGACGTTGCTGTGAATAAGGACTCTCCTGGTGCCACCTTCTGCATGCTGATTGGCTGCTATCTCCTGTCTGAGATTCAAGGCCTCTTAGGCCTGGCTAGACTCCACACTGTACTTCTCCTGCTGGTGCCAAATTAACCAACCTGACTTGCTATTTTGAACCTTCTCTGAAAGCTTGCCAGCATTTTCTCATTGTCAAAGTTTCTGCTCCCAATTTTAAAGCCATGATGACTTGCCTTTTCCCTCTCATCGCTCCAGCCTCATTTGATCCATGTCCGCCCTGGTAGCCAGGTTTCTGTGCTTCTGTGGGTGCTGTTCTATGTGTTTGGAGGTTCCATTCTATGCCATCCACTTCCTATGCTGGTCCTCAGACCAAATTTGAAGCAGGCTACTTTTGTTGCCTTTTCCTCTTAGGCGGGCTCAGATCTAGACATTGCCCTGGACATGAGTTTTATTTTCTGTCAAGTGGGTGTCACAGGAGTCCTCCTTATCCCTGTGATATCAGTTGAGAACTCAGTGTTGGATAATACGTATCCCTAAATACCTGCATCAGATAGGGGGCTTTTGAAAACAGATCCTAAAAAGGAAACTCCTTATGGTAGAAAGTCAGTGGGGTTATTTTACTTGTTTTTCTGTCACATTAGGTACCACCTGATCATAAGATAAGCTGTTTTCTCCCCTTTCTTTCATACAGTTTCAAGTTCCTGTTCGCCACAGCGGATGACTTCTCTAGGCAGTTGAGTGAGGCTGGGGGCAGGCTGTAGAGGGCCAAACTGCCTGGGTCTGAATCACCCCCTTTGGCCACTGATTAGATGTGTGATCTTGAGTGATGTTTCCTAATCTTTGTTCCGCAGTTTCCTCATGCATAAAGTGGGCATAAAAATAGTACCTACCTCATAGGGGGTTCTTGTAGAGATTATGTAAGTTAAAATCTATCTTATTATTATCCTGAAGTAAAAAAGAAAAGTGATAAATTCTATCCACCTACTCTTACTCCTATGCATCCGGGCTTTGACTAATGAAAGACAAAATTTTTTTCTTATTGTTGTATACGTTAATCATACCTTTATTCTCTACCTGTATGTTCCTTGTATATTTTTCTACATTTACAGTTTATCCTAGAGAACAGTGCTCCACACAATGTTACCTAATAAAAACTTTTCAGTGAGCTTGATAATAAAGGGCGTTGTCTTGGTTTTTTAAAGCCTTCAAAATATTTAAGTTCTATATTCTTAAACAGCCTGGTTTATCTTCATTTGTATATTTGATCTATTTGTTAACTTCATTCCATGCTTCTTAATGTGAATATAATCTGTTCTCCCTGAATAATAAGGCCCAAGTGAGATAATCTCTAAATGAAAGTCCTTTGTAAAGAGAAAAGTGCTATACAAATATAAAATATATTAATAATAAATAGCCTTATAGACTCACAAACCGTGCATTGTCTTCAGTTGAAAATAAGGCAGCTGTGGTGAGATTCAGGCAGTAGAAAAAGCCTTGAAGAAGATGTAAAGTGCATGAGATGTTTGCTTCTAATTTGTTAATCAATGACTATGAATAATGAATACTTTTTGCTTTTAAATCTCTTTGGATCTTCATTAAATTTCAATCATGCTTCGGAATGATTTTTTAAAAACATATCCAGTTAAAGAAAGCATAATAAATCCTAACACTTATTGGGATACAACTTTATACAGTTTTGAGGAAAAGTAATGACCATTCAAGGTAAACCCATTTACATGACAGGTGAAATGTTATAAGCTTTACATTTGGTAAGACTTCATTTTGTGGTTTCTCATCTGGCATCCAGCTTAGCCTATCTTTGCTGTCCGAAGATCTCATCAGCAAATAGCAATCCATTCCCTCAAGAAATATTCCTGCTGATGTGGAAAAATAGGAAGGAAATATCACTGGAACCATAATAGGCCTTTATAAATCTTGGCTTTAATATTGACATAAACAGCCATTGTTATCTTAAATCCTCTGATATTCTTTAAGTAAAGCCTTTTAGCAGGCCTGAAAATTGCCAATATGTAAGCTAAAATAAAATCTATTTTATTTGATGAAATGTGGTTTTAAACACCTTTTCAAGACATATAAAAGTATTTGTCAACTTCTGTTAATTTTTTAGTAAAATCAAAATTTACCCCCTTGATTTTAAGATTGTATGTATTTTTAGTATATCCTACCTATTCCCTAAAAGAGATTTGAAAAAGATGATGACATATAACATATGCACAATAAAACTAATGAATTATTACTACATTAATTATTACTACTATTAATACTCTAGAAGTAGGGATTAAAAAGGAAACAAATTTGTTCAAAAAGAGACTAATACAGTTATGTGGCAATGAGCTGATTATTTGACTCTCAGTTTTCTGGCATCCAAGGAAAAAATGGAAATGGGCTAAATTATATATTCTCAATATCATAAAGGAAAAAAATGTCAAATTCTTAATGCACTGTATTATGAATATGGTTATACCTACGTGATTTACCACATATTAGAAAAGATTTGCTAAGCCAAAACGTGTCTGTTTTACTAAATTTATATTTTTAATTACTTTGCTTAGGTTAATCTGAAAAGCTTTTTTCATCCCCTGGGCATACTCTTTCTGCACACAATTTCGGGTAGCAGTGGGGTATGGATGATAAAAAATTTTACCATAGAGAAAAAGGTGAAAATTGTGGATATATCTAATTTTTTAAATATTGGCTGTATAGTTAGGATTCTGACTAGTTGCTTAGTGACTAGCTGCCTCAACAGCTGGGAAATAAGGTTGAACAAAAATAATTGGTTTCAAAGCTTAGAATTTGTCTAGAGAATGAAGACCTATATCTTCAATATATCTACTTGAGTTTGGTTGCCAAAGTTCAAGTCCCTTTAAAATCTTAGCCTAGGAAAATATTTTTATGCAATAGGAGAGGAAGACAAATGGGTTACTCAACTATAACAGTGCACTTATAACAGGAGTGAGAGTCAGTTCAGGAAACATATTCTTCTTGGTTGAAATGCGTGTGTTAGTAAAATACTATTGACCACTTGAGAAAGAATAGTAGAGAAAATATTTTTAAGCAAACTAATATGCTTATTTTTTACCTTCCTAGAAATGTTTAAAAAAATGAAACAAAGGAAAGTGATTTATTGGGACTCATAACTGAGAGCCATGAGATGCATAAAAAGGTATAGTGGTAGAAAATAAAAACAAATTGCTTCCTGGGGTGAAGTCATGGAGACTCTGGCAGATGGTTTCTAAATTGATAGCTTCCTTTTCAGAGTCACATGTGATAGAAGTTAGTATAAATATAGATTGTAATATACGCTTGTATTTTTATTAGCATTATTAAACCTTTTGATTTGAAACCTAGGGGCATTTTGAAGAAGTTTCTATTTTCAAAAGTTTTATTCTCTCTAAGTTTTGGTCTAAACATAGCTACGTTTAGTGGGATCCCTTTGTAAGATATTTGAATGGAGTTCCCTAGCCCCTTAATATATAATGTTGGATAGATTTTATGTTTTCATTATTAAAGTAAAATGGGAAAGATAGAGAACATGTAGTTAACAATTTGTATTTGTTTTTGTGTATTATGTGCTTTGATCTACAGTATCAAATAACTTGTAATAAAGTTGTGAGAATTCATGAACTAGCTTAATTGTACAAGACTTTTCTTTGTGTTTGGCTGACTGGTTTCACATCATTATCATACTTCAGAAAACCAAATATATGGGTTAATTTTCAACGCTATTAGAACTTTACAGATTGCAGATTTCAGTTCCATAAAATAGCATTATTTATTTTGGGTTGCTCATGATGTTAAAACAAAAGTTAATTGTCAAACTTTATCAAGTATCCATGTTGTAAATCTATCTCTTCTAGCAAGTCTCTTCTCAAATATGTATCAAATAGCACTTATATAATGCATGAAACATGCTTTGTGTTTTAGATACATCCATCCATTTATTTGATCTTATAAACAGCCTTATCAGGAAGATAGGGAAGGAACTATTTTTATTCTTGTTTTCCCAGTAAGGAAAATTGGAAGCAGGCAACTAGTAGGTACCACGTATTTCTAGTTTCAATAGCTCAACTCTTTAATGGCTTCCAAATTGGAAGTTAACATTTAATGAATTTGCTCCCAAGTTCGCGTGGGAGGAGATTCAAAAATCAATAACTGGGGCCTGGCACGGTGGCTCATGCTTTTAATCCCAGCACTTTGGGAGACTGAGGCAGGAGGATTGCTTGAGGCCAGGAATTTGAGACCAACCTGAGCAACATAGTGAGACCTTGTCTCTACAAAAAATAAAAGAACTAGCTGGGCATGGCAGCGTGCGCCTGTAGTCCCAACTACTTGGGAGGCTGAGGCAGGAGAGTTGCTTGAGTCCAGGAGTTCAAGGCTGCAGTGAGCTATGATGACGCCACTGCACTCCAGCAACAGGGACCCTGTCTCAAAAAAAAAGATTGGGAATGTGCCCCAATAAGTGAATTCACCTTTCCAAAAAAAAAGAAAAGAAAAAAATCAATAGCTCTACAATATAAAAGTCTATAAAGAAGAGGTTTAGCAGGAAAAAACATACATAAAGAGATAGTTTGTGTTGCTTTTGATAGTGAAAAATTTATCCTTTAAAATAGATAACCAATCCAGAATAATTGCATACTGTCTTTATATTCAATGCAATTATTTTATTTGTAATGCAAATTAGAAATCTTTTTCTCATGTCTTATTTTTTTCAAAATTAAGATGAGGATGCAATTTCCTAGAATTGGCTTCTCTGCAAGCTACTTGGATATTCCCAGTGTCTGGGCATCAGAATTCAATGGCAATTCCAGAAGGCATAAATGATAGAGAGCTATTTGTATTCTTACCAGATTTCCTTTTCAGGCTGAAGTGTGCTTCTGGAGTGTTTGTGTTAGAAACACATTATTTTGCTTTAAAAACACAGCAAGGTTGACGCAGTTAAAGGCCATTAATAAGGAGGCTGATAGCTTCATCTTCTAAGCTCACTTTTCTGTGGAACATGCTTCAGTCTCTTTGCATATATGTCTTTCTTGCCAAGTGTGGATATTAAGACCACCAATCAATATTTTCCATATCGTTTAATCTCCTGATCTATTTGTTGATTCTCTGGAAATGCTCAGTAATCAAAAGTGCACAGTCAAGGGAGGGTGTGATAAGGTAAGTGTGTTCCTGAACCAACAAGCTTTTGTTTACTCAAACCTTGAAGATAACACTAATTAATCATGTACATAAAAATGCAAATTATATCCTGGGCAAATCATAAGTCATCATTAACAGTGTGTCACTGAAGCGTAGGCTTTAGGATTCTCATTCCCCGCACACCATGCAGTGTAAAGAGGTGTAACAGAGAAGAGGAGCTTTACTCCTCCCTGATTTTTGGCTTTCTGGTCAACGTTCCCGATTTCCTTGGCCAGTGTGTCCTTCTCTATGAGGCCATCTGACCAGGATCAAAGCTGTCTACAATCACAACCTCCCCAAGCACTTTCTTGCCTCCGTCCTTAATATCCTAGACTCCTCTTCTCTCTGTCCTACAACCGTGCCATTATGCTTTTCAAAAAATAACTTATTGTGGTATAATTTGCATACACAATAAAAAGCACAGATTTAAAGGATGCGCTTTGATGAGTTTTAATAAACGTGTGTCCCAGGCAACCACCACCCTAATCAAGATGCGTTTACATTTCCGTCACCCTAGAAAGCCCTGTGGGTCTCTGCAGTCACTCTACTCCCAGCCTTCCACGCGCTCATTTTTTTTATCACCATTGATTAGTTTTCTTTGTTTTGGAACTCCGTATACATGAAATACTGACTTCTTTCATTCAAAATAACATCTGGGAGATTATGGTGTTGCATGTAGAAATAGTTGTTTCATTTTATTTCTGAGTAGGTTACCACAAGCTTTTTCTCTGTTTGCCTGTTGGTGGACATTTGGGTTATTCCCAGGCTAGGACTGGTATGAACAATGCTACCATAAGGCCATGTGTACAAATCTTTTTGTTTTAATAAAGCTTTCTGTTTTGAAATATTTGTAGGCTCACATGCAGTTGTAAAACATAATATGGAGAGATCCTAGGTATCCTTTATTCAGTTTTCTCCAATGGTAATGTCTTGCAAAATTATAGTATAATATCACTACCAGGAAATTGGCATTGATATGGTCCACTGATCTTTATTCAGATTTCCCAGTTTTACATGTACTCATTTCTGTGTGTGTGTGTGTGTGTGTGTGTGTGTGTGTATTTAGTTCTAGACAGTTTTATCTCATGAGTAGTTTTGTGTATCTACCGCTACTGTCAGAAACAGAACAGTTCTATCACCACAAGTATCTCTTATGCTGCCTTTTATAACCACACACATGTCCTCCATCTCTTAGCTCTGGAAGCCACTAATATGTTCTCCATCTCTATAATCTTGTCATTTCAAGAATATTATATAAATGGAATTATACAGCATGCAACTTTTAAGATTGGCATTTTTCACTCAGCTTCATTCCCTTGAGATTTAAATCTAAGTTGTGTATACATCAATGATTTTTCCTTCCTGTTTCTAGTTTTTAGCTATTAGTAAAAAAGCTGTCATGAACATTAGTGTACAGGTTTTTGTGTGAACATATGTTTTCATTTCTCGGGCATAAATGCCCAAGGGCATGGTTACTGGGTCGTGTGCTAATAGTATGTTTAGTTTTATATGGAACTGCCAAACTGTTTTCCAGGTGACTACACCATTTTACGTTCCCAACATCAATGTATGAGTGATCCAACTTCTCTGCACCTTCATCAGCATTTGATGTTGTCACTATTTCTTATTTAGCTACTCTTATAGGTATGTAGTGATATCTCATTTTAATAATTAATAATTTAATAATTCTCGTTTTAATATGTTTCGTTAATGGTTAATGATGAACATCTTTTTGTGTGCTTATGTGCCGTCTGTGTATCTGTTTTGGTGAAATATATCTTCATGGTTTTTGCCCATTTTCTGGTTGGATTATCTGTTTCTTTACTGTTGAGTTATGAGGATTCTTTGTATATTCTGGCCCCTAGTCCTTTGTTGGATATGAAGTTTGCAATATTTTCTTCCAGTCTGTAGTTTGTCTTTTCATCCTCTTGGGAGGGTCTTCTACAGAGAAAAAGCTTTAATTTTGATGAAGTCTATTTTATCAATTTTTTTCTTTCAAGGATTGTGTTTTGATGTCAAGTGTAAGAACTATTTGCTTAGCCCTAGATCTCAAAGATTTTCTCCTATGTTTGTTTCTAAATGTTTTTTTTCCTGAAGGTTTTATATTTTTATGTTTTACATTTAAGTCTGAGATCCATTTTGAGTTAATTTTGTAAAAGATGTGTGAGCCTTGGGTCAAGGTTCTTTTTCTCTTCTTTTGGGTATATTTTGTAGTTCTGTTTCTGGGTTCTGGGTTCTCTTCTATTGATCTGGTGTCTATTCCTCCAACAATACCACACTGTCTTGATTATTGCAGCTAATGATGTAAGCCTTATTATCAGGTTGAGTAATTTTTCTCCCACTTTATTCTTCTTTATCAAGACTGTTTTAGCTATTCTAGGGCCTGTGACTTCTCACATACCTTTTAGAATAAATTTATCTATGTCCACAAAGCTGGGATTTTGCTAGGAATTATATTAAACCTAGACATCAATTTGGGGACAATTAATATCTTTACTGTGTTGAGTTTTCCACTCCATGAGCAAGGTATATCTCTCCATTTATTTATGTCTTTGTTTTATTTCATCAGCATTTTGCAATTTTCAGCATTAGATCCTATACATGTTTGGTTACTTTTATATTTAAATATTTCAATTTCTTCAAAGTGATTTTAAATAGTATTGTGGTTTCAATTTTGGTTTCTGCATATTCATTGCTAATATACAGAAATGTGATGGATTTTTGTGGGTCGATCTTCTGTCCCGCAACCTTGCAAAACTCACTTATTCTAGAAGATTTTTCTTTATAACACTCCTTGGGATTTTCTACATAGACAGTCATGTTATCCACAAGTAGAGATGGGCTTACTTCTCCCTTCCCAATCTGAATATCCATTATTTTTTTCTCTTGCCTTATTTCAGTTGCTAGAACTGAGAGTTTTGGTTTTTTAAAATCAGGGATGGTCTTGGATTTTGTTAGCAGCTTTTTCTTTGTCAACTGATATTATTTTTTCATCACTAGCCTGTAGATATGGTGAATTTCATTGATCAATATTCAAATGTTGAACTAGTATTGCATATATGGAACAAATACAACTTGATCATGGTATATGATTCTTTTTGTACATTATTAGTTTTGAATTTGCTAATATTTTGTTGAGGATTTCTGCATCTAAGTTCATGGAAGATACTTACATCTCCCATGAGATAGATAACATTCTGTTATTCTGAAACATTCCCCTTACTTCTGCTTTCTGATAATGATTGTGAAATTAGTGTTAATTCTTCGTTAAATGTTTGGTAGAATTCTCCAGTGAAACTATCTGGACCTGGATATTTCCCACTGGGGAGCTTTTTTAATGAATCCAATTTCATTATTGTTATTGAATGTGTAATTCTTTTTGTGGACGTATATTTTCTTCTGGGTAAATACCTAGAAGTTGGAAATTCTGTGTCATATGGTCAGTGGATGTTAAACTTCGTTAAAAAAAAAAACCAAAAACAAACTGTCAAAGTGGTCGTACCATATTACACTCCTAAGAACAATGTGAGTTTCAGTTGCTCCTCACCAATCTTTGGCATTGTCAGTTTAACTTTAGCCATTCTGGTGGGTGTGAAGTGGTATCTAATTGTGATTTTAATTTTTATTTCTCTGATCATTAATGGAGGTGGACATCTTTTTACATACTTAATGACCATTCTTATAAATTTTTCTGTGAATATCTTTTCAATCTTTGCCCAATTATGCTTGTTTGTACATTTGTTTTTAATCAGTACTTTGTCTTTTTCTTGAGTTGTAAGGATACAAGACCTTTGTCAGATACATGTCTTTCAAAGATGTGCTCCAGATTTCTGGCTTTCTGTTGCATTTTCTCAATGGCATAATTTGGAAAGGAAAAGTTTTTAATTTTGATGATAAAAATAGAAAATTTTTATTTTTAAAAATAAAAATTTATTATATTTTCCTTATATGTTTGTGCTTTCATGTTCTCATTAAGAAATGTTTAATTCTAATAAATATAAATTATCTTTATTATAAATTAATAAATCTAATAAGCTTCCTCCATGGCTGCAAAATTTTTCTCCTATATTTTCTTCTAGAAGCTTTAAGGTCTATATTTAGATTTATGTTTCAGATTATGATTCATTCTGAATAGATTCTTTGTATGATGTGAGATTTAGGTTCATTATTTTTCATAAAGGTGTCTAGTTGATTCAGCATCATTTTTTTTTCTGAACCATTCTCTGCAGAAAATCAGCATCATTTTTTGAGAACACTCGCCATTTTTCTTTGAATTATTTTAGCACATTTGTCAAATATCAATTCATCATGTATATATGGCCTATTTCTGGACTCTATTCTGTTTCACTGATGTTTTTATCTATCCTTATGCTAATGTCACTCTGGTTTGATTATTGTAGCTTTATAGTATTACTGAAATCAGTTAATATACGTCCTCCAAATTTCTTATTTGTTTGCAAAACTATTTTGACTATTCTAGGCTATTTGTATTTTTTTATACAATCTTTGCTTTGCATAATAGTGTTGGACTGTAAAAATGGCCATGTAAGCTGAAACCATGCCATATGTTTGTAAAAATCAATGAGAAATATTATGATTGTCCTATGACCTTTAAAAATTTATGAATATATAGGGAAATGGAAAAAGTAGTACAACTAATATTTATTTAGCATGCTATAGTTTAAACATTAGAAATATTTAGAATTAAAGTACTTTACATTCTGGAAAAAAAGTATCAGTTCAAACAGTGCTTGCCTTCCTATTCTCATTGTATAACATATAATTCAGAGTAAGCTTCTTCTCTATATCTTGACAAATTATCATATTCTTTTCTAAGTATGGATCAGCTTCCAGTGTTTTATCCTTTGTGCCTTCAATGTTATGACATATCACTGAGAGTTCCCTTAAGGGGACATTTTTGGCAAGCATGACTTCTGGGACACCTTCATCCTTTTCATCATAACCACTTTTGTCACTTATGTTGCTAACTGTGCTTCACGCTTTACTAAGTTCCTCCAACTGCATATCTAGAGTTTCTCAAATGATAGCAGTGTCAACATTCCCATGGTTAGATATTTCCTCTATAACCCCATTTATAGGGTATGTGATAATTGCTGTGAAGTAAAATGAAGAGAGAATGGGGATATTGAAAGTGAATGAAAAGTGTTGCTTTATGTAAAGTAACTGTGGAAGGCCTCCATGAGCTGATCTTTGGTAAAAATAGAAAATAAAGCATTTCTAAGATTAAGGGGGAAATATTACGTGGAAGGAATAGCAAATGCAAAGCCTCAAAGGCAGTAATGAGCTTAGAGTGTTCAAAGAGCAGAATGTAGGCTTATAATTTGCTATAGGAGAGTAAGCGAGAGGGAGAGAATTAGAAGACGAACTTGAAGAAGCAGGGAGAGGAAAGATCCTCCAAGGCCTTGTAGGCCATGGTAAGGAGTTTGGATTTTACACTTTGCATGATGGGAAGCTACCAGAAGGTTTTAATCAGAGGAGTGATATAATTTGATTTGCATTTTTAGACGATCATTCTGGAAGCTGAGCTAAAAATTGACTATGGAGCAGCTATAGTGGAAACAAGAAAACCAGTTGGGAGGCTTTTGCAGCAGTTCAGGTAAGAGATAATGGTGGTTGGACCAGGGTGTTAGCAATGGAGTTGGAAGAAGAAGTCAGCTCCACAATATATCCTGAAGACAGAACTGAGCAGACTTGGGTATGAACTATGAGGCAAAGAGAGGAATTAAAGACTATTCCTAAATTTTTGGCTAGGACAACTAAGGATATGATGGTAGCATATACAAAGATGGAGAAGATGGGGAAGCAGCAGCTGAGAAGGGAGGATTAAACGTCTCTTTTAGGTGTGATAAGTTGAAATGCCTATTATCACCTATTCTAGAGCTCAGGGAAGAGATGGGGCTAGAGATACAAATTTGGTAGTCATAAATGTATAGATGTATAGATGCTACTTAAAGCCCAAAATTGGTTGAGATCATATGGGGAGTTACTAGATAAAGTTACTAGACAGGAGGATGCTGAGGACTGTACCAGGTGGCACCCCAAACTGTAAAGGTGAGATAAAGAGGGAAAATCCAGCAAAAAAGATTATAAAAGAGCAGCCAATGTGGTGGCAGGAAAATCAAGAAAACATAGAGCCCAGAAACCAAATTTCAGTAGTGTTTCAAGAAAGAAGAAGTTACCCACTTTGGTCAAAATGCTCCTAAGAGGTCAAGTAATGTGGACGAATTAGCCATTGAATTTGGTAGTATTAAGATCAGTCAGGACCTAGACAGGGGATGTTTTGGTGGAATAATAGGACCTAATGCCCAACTGGAATGTCTGAAAACAGACAAGGAAGGGGAAATGGAGACAGCAAATATTGACTGCCCCTTCAGTGAGATTTGTTATAAAGGGGAGTAAAGAAAATAGGACACTATTTGGAGCAAGATATTAGATCTAAAGAGAGGTTACGTTTGTGTGTGTGTGTTTTCTTTTTAGAATATGTTTATATTTAGGAATTCAGTTGCCACAGGTTAGTTAAATAACACCAGAACCCCAACAACAAGATTCAAATTTCGGTTACCACAGTGCATTAACTGTGAGTAATTGTAATACAGTACAAACTTTTCTACTTGCTACCCCTTCGGCCCACAAATCCTATGTAAATAACACGTGTGCAACTTGATCAGTGACATCAGAAAAGAATGACATCACTCTTTTCACTTTATATCTGTTGCTAAGCATGTGCACAGACGGCAAAGCATATAGCAGTGTTGCTTGTCTCTCAGTGATAAAACCGTATCATTGAGATGTTAAAGTACTATTCTGTAGTTTTAATGGTCCAGACCACCCTGATTCATTCTCTTGGGGACTTAAATGAAAATGTGAGCATTTGCTTTTTACCATCAAATACAACTTCATTAATCCAGCCAGTGGACCATAGAATTATTTCAACTTCTAAATCTTAAATGGATTTTCAAACAGAGTATTAAATTGGATGTCATGCAATTTCTTTACCTGAGTTTTGAAAAAAATAAGACAAAAAGCAGGCAACTGAAAACATGCATGCATGCTGGGAGGAAGCAATGGTAACAGCGTGTAGTATGGCTGGACCTTTTACTTCACTGTAAAAATAACTTTGCAGGATTTGAATTGAATATGAATGGAGTTTTAGAAGAAAGAATTAGACTGGAAATGTTGACACTGCTGCCATTTGAGAGACTCTAGGTATGCAGCCAGAGGAACCTTAACAAAGGCAAATTTATCTAAACAAATGAGAAAAATGGCTGTGACAAAAACTTTACATGGAAGGAACTCTTGGAGGCATTTCACGACTTTGGAAAGGCAATGGATAAAATGTTGGAGGCTGATCCAAACTTAGAAACAAGAATGATAATTCACCAAGACAGAAAAGATTCTTGCTTTGTATTGTAAGTTATGTGACAAGAAGGCAAGTTTGAAGTGTAGGTAAACTACACTTGCTAAATTTTTACAAAGAAATAACATTTTAATTTTCAATGTTTCTAATGTCTTCAACTACAGTCCACTAAATAAATATTAGTGTTACTGTTTTTTCATTTCCCTCTACATTTATAAGTGACAGTAACAGAATTTTTTAATGTTTTGATAAAAATTTTAAAAAGTCGTGGAAAAATTATAATTTTTTTCTATTAGTTATTTATATTGCTTTGCATGGTTTCAGCTTGCATAGTCCTTCTTATGGTCCCACCGTACCTTGCCAAACAAGATCTGCATTTTTTATATAATGTGGTGGTCAATTGCATGTGTCAATTGGACTGAGCCATGGGGCCCAGATATTTGGTCAAACGTTTATTCTGCCTGTTCCTGTGAACATGCTTTTTGGATGAGATTAATGTTTAAATCAGTGGATTTTGAGTAAAGCAGATTACTCTCCATAAGGTGGGTGGGCCTCATACAATCTCTTGAAGGCCTTAATAGAACAAAAACTGACCTTCCCTGGGCAAGAGGGAGTTCTGCGAGCAGACTGCCTTTGGAGTCTTCCCTGCAACTCTTCTCAGTGCCTACCTGATCAGATTTAGAACTCACTAAACCTCCACAATCATGTGAGCCTTAAAATAAACCTTCCCTATCTATATATACACATATGTGTGTGTGTGTGTGTACACATATCCTATTGATTCTGTATCTCTGGAGAACCCTGAATCCCTGACTAGTACATATAATATATATGTATTATGCATATGTATTTTATTTCTCTCTTTCTATATATATGAATGCATGTATTTTTTTTAATGTAAGCTTATTGGAGAAAAGGACTTTATACTGCTCATTGTTATGTGCCCCAGACCTACAATAGTGCTGGGAATATTCAACAAATATTGTTAAAGAAATAAATTTTATCAATTGGAATAACAAAGATAGTTTCTAAGTCCTTTCATGTCACTTAGCTCATTTGATTTCCTGAAGGATGCAATAAGGTCTGTAAATAGGAAGTACTACTATTTTATAGAGAAGAAATGTAGACCCAGAAATATTAAATCAGTTTTTGGTGTTAGAACTAGGTTTCTTGACTCTTAGTCTGTGTTTTGTCTATTGTATCCTAATGTTCTGGTAGCACTCCTGGAAAACAAAAGGGTAATATAAATGCCAGTTTTTCCTGGTTTCATTTGATTTTGAGAAGGGCCTTTTCTTATTTTTCCTTCTTTTGGACTGAACTAAATTTGCCAGGAATGTTGTGTGGTGGATGCCAGCAGCTCCTGGCAGGTACGAGTGGGTGGAGCCTCTGAAGGCTGTCCTGGGGACACCTTGTTTATGTAGAGGAAACGTGGCTGCAGAAAGGCATTTCCCCTTACACTTAAAATGCAATTGTACTGGAAATCTGGACCTAGCCAGAAGCTATTTCAGGCAGGCTTTACCAAAGCCATCCTTTAGAATGCTTTAGAATTTGATTTGAAAGTATATTTTTCTATGGTATGGGAGTTGAGCTTTTTTGTGTATGGTAGGAGGAGAATTTACTTTGGGTATTTTTCTAGCTCATTCTGCGTGCCCTCAATTCTAAATGTTCTTCTGTTTTCTCCTCAGCTAAAAAGATAGCTTCATGAAGGAATGGAGTTGAAGGGTGCTAGTATTTGTTGGAGCAGGTGCTAATCAGTTACACTGAGTGAAAAACAAACTGAGTCTAAGAACACGATGATGTTGGTTTAAATCTTCTGTGCCATTTGCTGCATGTGTGCTCTGCTAAAGGACAGCGGGTGTTCAAAGCTATCCCTCTCAGTTTAACACTTGTCTGACAATAATGAATCATGTCAGTTCAGAAAGGCACTAAGAGCTGGAGGCATAGCTGAGTGCTTGTATTCAACATTGAGGAAGGAATTGTAATCTTACAGGATAATTTTCACTTATAATTTTTAACTCAAAAAACTGGTCTATAAGTAATGCTATTTTTTCCCATTGTGTCTGAAGAACAAATGCTTTCTTGTATTCTTTTCTTCAATGGTACTAAAGTTATTTACTTAAGCATAGATCTATGTCATTCTCTCCTCCTTACTTACCAAAAACTTAGCAGTTGTACCAATAGTATAATTCCATCATGTAACAAATGTTGAAGTAAGGAAGACAGGGAGACAAAATGGGAAAAAATAAAACAATGCAAAAAAGTATGGCTAACATTATGCAAGTAGAAAAATACAAATGACTTTCTAATAACCAAATAAAAGGTATACATGAACTTAGTAAATATCGTATTGATTTGTAGAGGCTTTCTTTTTATTATAGAATAATTAAAAATAGTAATTAACAATTTATTGAGTGCTTCCTCTATGCCAGGCTCTATTCTCAGTACTATTCATGAAATAACTCACAGAATCCATGCAACAATATTATAAAGTAGGTATCAGAACAGTCCCCATTTTACATGTGAATTACGTGAGACAAGGGAGGTGAAGTAATTTGCCTGAGATCACACTGCTATTAAGTAGTGGAACAAAGATTCAAATAGATAGGGAGAGTGGCTCTAGATTGAATATTGTTGTTTAAGTCCCACATGCTAACTGATTGCACCACTGGAATTCCAGAATATTGTTAACCACTGGGCTATACCAAACGCTGATATGATTTTGGTTGCATAACACATTGGTATTTTTTCAGGTGGTTGTATATGGAAACAAATAACTATTTTGAAATTGTTGTGCTAAGCAGTTTCTGGCTAAATTTAATGAAACTTCTAATTTCTAAATCCAATAGATACCAAATTCAATGGTTAAATATGATTTTTAAAAATTAGTTGCCAGTCTGTTAATTGCATTATTGCACTTTTAAAAAATGTATTTGTTATCTTTAAACATTATAATCAAAGTAATCTATGTACATAGATTAAAAGGTCAAATGATGATAAATGGCTTAGAATAAAAAGCTGCAGGTCTCTTCTTATCTTTCCTAGCATATCCACAGCTTCCCTTCTTCCTCTAGTACTAAAATGAGGATTTTAGCTCTCTTATCCCCTCCACACATTCTCCCAGTATGCATAGGTTAAGTTTTTATTCAACGTGTCTTCAATGTTTTTAGCTTTATGGTTGTGCAAATATATTTCATAGTTGAGCCATGATTAATTTCCTTTTATGGTTAACTTATTTTTCCTAAAATGTTTTTCATTTGCTTAGTTTTCCTTGAATCTATGCTAGGTCTTCCCACCCTCTGTAATAGCTCTATAATTTTCCACGTGGTCAAACTTGTCAAATCTATTGTTCCCACTATTTTTTTTCTTAGAGACGCTCCTTCTAAATCTTCCATTCTCTGGCTTCGATCTGAATTAATTGCTCTTTAGGCTTGGTGAAGCATTGTCATTCAGGGACTTCTCTTTATTGTCATCCTGGGAATTCCTATTGCTTCTTTCTTATCTTGGATCCTCTGTTTCATGGAGTCTCTTTCTTGGTTTAACTCTGTTTTGGTGGAACGTATCCTCTAGTAGTTTTTTGAGAAAAGATATATGAGACAGATATTTTCTGTTATTTTTCAAATACAAAAATGTCTGTATTCTACCCTACCATTGATTAATAGTTCTGGGCTAAGAAATAATTTCTCTTAAAATTTGAAGGCTTGTTCTTTTAACTTTTAAATTCTCATATTTCTTTGAGAAATTCAAGCTATTCTGATTTCTAACTCTTTGTATATGGCCAGTTTTGCTCTTGGGTTTAGGATCTTTTCTTTATCCCTGAGTTTGAAATTTCATGATAATGAGCATTGATACGGGTTTTTAAAAAAAAAATTGTGCTCGATACTTGGTGGGCCATTTCACATGATACATGTTCTTCATCTGGGGAAAGGTTTGTTTTCTTCTTCTTTTGGTCCCATCCCTACCTCTATGTTCTCTCTTTGGAGTACTCATTGTTCATTCAACAAATAATTATTATACCATCCCTCTGTTGCAGGCATAGTAATTCTGTGCTGGAGGGTGCAGCAGTGAACAAAACGTTGCCCTCATGTAGCCAATTAATCAGATATTGGGCCTTCTTTATTAATTTTCTCAATTGATTTCTTCTGTACTCTTATCTTTTTAATTATTTTATTCTATTTTCTGAAAGATTTCCCTGGCTTTATCTTCCAATTCTGTAATTAATTTATTTTTAATTTCAGATTTTTTATTTTTAATTTCCAATTACTCTTTCTTGTTCTTTGATTATTACCTTTTTATAGTATCCTGTTTTTGTTTCTTATCTGTCTCTGAGAAAATTAGCTGTTATTGTTTTTTTTAAAACTATTCTCTATTTTCTGCAAGGTCTCTATTTACTCAAAATTCCTTTTGTGGTTTGTTTATTTGGATCTCTTTCATGTTGGTGTCTTTTCCTAAATGTCTGATGATCCATGTCTCTGTGTTCATATTTAAGAGTTAAGCACTAAATACTGATTAGAAACTCTGCCTTCATGTGTGAGTTTATAATCTGATAAACTGTGCTAAAGGTCAATTATGTGGCCAGGAGGCAAGGGGAGGAGAAAGTGGACTGGAAACTGAACATTATTGTTAGGATCAGAGCGTAGCATGCCTTGTGTGCCAACGTAAGCAGTTTAACCTTTCTCTGTAAACACTGAGACTCTAGATGATGGCCATACTTGAGGCAAGTCTCTTGCAATTTCGCCCTTTAGTCCTAGGGTGCAAATTTCCTGTCTTTGTTTTATTCTGTCATAAATATTTTTTCCTGGCTATGATTATATTTTACTTTTAGTGACTAAACATCTATTGCTTCCACTTGCTATGTCTATTGCTAATATAATTTAGTTCCTACATTCTGAATAGAGGCATCAAGTAATAACTCTAGCCAGTTATTCTCTTGCTGTCCAGGGAATCATTGTGTTCTAATCGATTGAAATCACTTGTGGCCTCATTGGCTCCAACACAAGTCAGTTAATAATGTATATTGCCAGGGTAGATGTTTTAGTAACTATTCTTTTGATAATGTAACATTGTGAGTCTTTGCTTTCCATAGGACATATTTCTTTTAGGTAATTACAAGTAAATAGGTAATGGTGTTCATTTCAACAGATTATACAAAATACCTTAAAACACAATTTCCTTTCCAAAAAAATGAATGAAATTTTAAAAAATTATATAGTATATAACGTGCAAATTACCATACATGAGTGAAGAGGGAATATGTTCCTGTTCAATTAATGTATATACTTACTGTTAGGCTCTCAGGGTGTTTATTGTGGTGTCTCAGAGCCCTCTGCACCCATAAGGTCTTAGAGATTTTCCCTGTGCTAATATCACCCCTACCCATCAGCAGTGGGGTCATTGGCTTTAAAGCAAGAAAATGGCACACAACAGTACAAGAGATACCATAGTTCTCCTCACTCACTTCCTTAGTCAGCAAATGTGTGTGTGTATATATATTTTTTAATGTAAAAAATATATATATATGTATATATAAATGGACCACACACATATCAGTGATAAAAGGCAAAATTTACTATGGGCTCCAAGTAAATGAAGAATGTAACAATTCATCTATGCCTGTGAAGAAGTCCAGGGAGGGCTTTTTAGCGCTCCTGGCTACCAGTACAGGAAGCTACCAATGCAGGAAGGAGTCTTAAAAGTGATATGAATTATGATCTGCTTTTGACAAGAAAATTAGAGTCTAGCTAAGTGACGGTGGGATGTTGTGAGAATCTAGCTCTTAAGCATTTTCATGAAGGACACACTTACCTGCATTTTGATTACACTGCTGTTGGAGAGGAATGTTTTGATGTGAAGAACTAAATGCTTATAGAGCAAACTAATCTGTTAGGAGCATTTAAAACTCTTAGGAAAGAAGAAAAATGAGAGCAAAAGTCCTTTGAGTGGCATAGAGAAAAGTAAACATACTAAGTTCATGTCCTTCTTGGGGGGAAAAGTGTGAAAAGCCAGGTCTCGAGTATTTTAACCTCCATATAGGACAGGAGCTCACTGTTGGAGGTACAGTGAACAAGAGGTAACCTTCTGTCACTTCAAAGAGGTCAGGAGAATGCTTTCATAAAGACAATTTAGGCCACACAGCTTATCAATAGTGGCCACAGATTTAAGATCAAGTGCCCATGGGGACTGAGCAAAGTGGTAACAGTAGGGTTACAGAAACATTGATCAGGCGCCCAGTTACACAGGAGAGACTGTGCCGACGGTCAACACAAGTCCTGAGGGGGAGGCAGATCTAACAGCAGGTCAAATGACAAATTCTGGGCCAACTGGAAAGGTCACAGTCACAGGGTAGAGATCCAAGATGGACAAGGACGTAGAAAGCAGCCAGACAGAATCAGAATGTACAAAATTATAAGTCTTTGTTTCAGTTCAGACCAGGCACGACCAAGCAAGTAAGAAACTGAGGCCCTCTCAGAGTTGGAAAGGCAGAGACTCACAGGTTGGGGTGGGGAATCTGTGGCCTTCTGATTTCAAGATTGTTCTTTTTTAAGCACCAAAGGAGGCAAGAAAAGCTTCATCTTTCTCTGCTGCACCCCTTTTAATAAAAGGATTTGTTCTGTAAAATTTGGATTCAGTCAAAAGGCCACACTTAAGGACCTAGAAGGCCACATGTGGCCTTAAGGCTATAGGTTCCCCAGCCCGGCCTGGTTGAGTTTCCAGTAGCCTTCAGAGCTAGTGTTACATCCCAGAGTGAGGGAGAATTTGGCTGCTGGTGGTCTGTGTAGCAGACAGCTAAATCCTCTGAGGAGTCCCCAGTTGTAACATGTATTCTGATTTTATCTATGCATGGTATTTGAATTCCCCAAAACAATTCACATCCATTTACTTGCTGATTCTCATGATAGATCTTTGACATAGATTGTGATACAGACACATAATCACAATTTTTCAGTATCAGGAAAAACAATGCCACACAAAACCATCAACTTCATTTCTACTGTTTACTAAATATCACAGATCATGCACCATTAGTACAAAGAGGGAGGATCCCAAATATGTTCAGTGGTTTATCTCTCCAAAGTACAAAGCAAAATGGTATAGAGTGATTTGCATTTATTTCCTTTGGTTCCATGCTGGGGCACACATGACTAACTTTTTATCAGAATGTCATCTCTCCTTTTCATTATATAGTTGTCTCTGGGAAGTCGATACCCAACAAGGGATTAAATTTCTCAACCCCTGTGGTGGGGCCATATGACTACTCTCACCATTGACTTCTGAGTGGAAACAATGTCACTTCTGGGCCAACACAGTTAAGAAGTGGGTGTGCCTTATTCCTCCTTTTCCCTCCTCTGTCAGCTGGATACAGGGGACTCCCTCCAAAGCCCATGGTATGATAGAGCCACAAAATGTGAGGAGCTTGGGTCCTTGAATGACCATGTGGAGAAAACCCACCTGCCCACTAAGAATGCTAAATTAGAAAATGAGAAATAGACTTCTATTGTGACAGGCCACTTGGAATTTATGTTACAGCAGCTAGCTCCACTCTAATTCCTTTTACAAATAGAAATTAAAAAGAGTCAACAAATTTAGCAAATAAAAATACAGTATGCCCAGTTAAATTCGAATTTTAGATGAGTAGCAAATAATGTTTACTATATTAACCATTTAGTATAAGACTAAATTTTAGTTTAAGTCTGTTCCAAATATTGCATACATTATTATACTAAAACTTATTGCCTGTTTATCTGAAATCCAAATTTAACTGGGCATTCTGTATTTTATCTGAAAACCCTAGAATTATGAGTAAACAAATTAGAGAATTGGTGACATAACTGTGTTTAGATAATTAATTTATTGTGTGAAGCATTTTAATTTGGGAGAGATTTGTTTCTGACCAAATGTTTTCTTTAATCCTGCCCTCTATGGTAAATTTCAGAGTTTAAAACCCCAACAAATCAATTGTTGTAGACATTCTAAAGGGAAAATTTGCTAAGGAGCTGCTTGTAAACCTTTTTAAAAAATGAATAAGAGAGGAAAGTGATTTTTAAAAAGGAATTAAAAATGAATTAAATGTTTATTAATGGATCATATTCTTAATTAAGACAAATAATTCTACCACTTTAATTTCACACCCTTTTGATGGAGATGAAGAATAAAAAAGGTCAATCTATTTTCAAGGAAATTTCAAAGAGTTTAAACACTATCACTGTATACCAGGGCTGGTTCCTTTTCTGCCTAGATATATAGTTGTGAAGTCATGGGAAATAGAATATATGAACTCAGATGCAGAAGTCATAAATCATACATGCAAAGAATTTCAAAGAATTACCAATTAGAGAGAACAAAATTTGATTGACATTACAGTATTTTAATTAAACCTCAGCATAAACTAGAGCTGTAAGAAAAATGCCTTGTTAAATAAAAGCATGAGATAATTAATGTGCCAGGTTTAAATTAAGAGAAAATCAATGATTTTCTACTATCATTTAATTTAATTCCCTCTTTTAAAAGAAAGAGAACTGAGGCCCAGGAAAGTTATGAATATGTCCTGAGACCACACAGCTGATTAGTGCTGCAGAGAAATTCCTTTAATGGAAGCAAACTGAGAAAGAAGACTAACTTCTGTTATATCATTGAGAGAACAATACCTACATTTAATTGCCTTGAAGACAAAAGTAGAACTTCCCAGTGATGTGACATATCTGTTTGATAAAAGTAGCAAATCATAAACATTTCAAGACATTTAAGTGTGTTATACACTACCAAATATGCACTATTGCCCGACACCTATTAGGCAGTCCTACTGTTCACTATATAATGATAATGTCTTACTGGCTAATATGGGTTTTTTTTTTTCCTTTTTATTTGAAACAGTGAAGGGATTTTTCATCAAGCAGGAATGAACCAAAAGAACATCTGGAATGCTTTCATTATAAAGGATGAATTTTTAAAGTCAAGCTAATGCCAAATAAGAAACATCAATACTTGGAAATTCTTATATTGAGACTGCAGCACATTTAACATTATCTACCTAACCCAAAAGGTCATAGTATATATCTATCACTTTGGCAACTGAGGACTTGTCCATTCAATAGCTGTTGATCCTGTCTTGGGTGGCAGGCACAGTGCCAGCCCCTGGTACAAACCTGGCCTTTTCTGACACTTATACTTCACTATACTACATCTTTAACTCCTTAGAAATAAACACAAAGTTAAGATATTTGGGATAAGTTAGTACTCAAAAGCATGTATTTTGGATAGATTCGTATGCAAAGAAAACAAAAATTTTGATGTGTAATATTTTATTTTTTAACAGTCAATAAAATTAAAATTTTGAAGGTCTATTTCACATGGACTTGTTTAAAGAGTAAGGATGACGGTTCTAATATTGCTTTAAAATTTAGGCCATCTTTTAGATGTGATGTAGTATCTAATCCTAGTTCCTGCCAATATTGTGCCTTTGCTCAGCAGAGCCAGAAAATGACACCAAATAATGCTATAAGTTTTAGATGTATTAATAAATCCTCAGGGAAAAGCACAAAGTTAAGTGATGTTCATACTTGACAGATTAATGGTGTTGGTGACATGGAATCTCATTTTTACAGAATGAAGTAAGCTATTATTGAAGCTGGGAGAAATAAAAGTAATCCAAAATTTTTCTTGCCACCAAAATGATGTGTGTATAGCTTTTGCGGTTTCACATCGGATCATGGCATCCCATTAATATTTGGGCTGAAAGGACTCATAGAAATATAATGAGTCTTTCTGGAATAATCCTTTTCAAAAATAGTTTGATGAAGTCTTGCTGACATAATATATATTATAGATTTAGCCACATGTGTGGTAGCTTGACTGTTTGCCTCATAACCCTTAAATAATCTGAAAGAGGAAGTCACATGACTTTGTTTCCATTTAACAGTCTCTTTCCCCACTATGGGTTTTCTTTCCTACAATTTAAGGCCAAAAAAGAAGTGTTGAAAAATTCTGTCAGGTAATTGTTTCATTTCTTTTTCAAAAATATAATTTTTATTATTTTCTGATAAATGAAGGAGACCTCTCTCCCAAAAACTGAAATTCTGTTTGTAATGAACTAGATAGAGATACAGATAAATAGATATAAATCAACATGTATCTAAACATAACATAACATTATAAATGTTATAGGTTTATCTCCTTCTAAAATATTATTAATGTTATTCTTAGCCTACTTCTCTTCTCACTGCACATGTTCTTCCTAGATATCTCCTTTATCCCAGTAGTGGCAAACTACCTATATATAATACTAATAACTTCCAGCTCTACATGCCTGGAGTAAACTGTTCTACTGACTTCCAGATCTACTTTCTCCACTGCCCACTTGGCAGCCCAACAGGTGTCTCAAAATTAACATCTCCCAAATGAATAATGGTGTCTTTCCTACAAAACTAACTCTAACTCTTAAATTCTGCTGTGCTTCTCCATTTCTCTATATAGAATACAAGCTGTGAAACCAGACTGCCTGGGTTCAAATCCTGACTTTGTCACTTCCTACTTTGTGAACTTGGACAAGTTATGCAAACTTTCTGTTCCTCAGTGTCCTGATCTTTTCTTTAAATTTTATCTTTAATTGTCAATAATAATTGTATATATTTATGGAGTACAATGTGATGTTTTCATATATGTTTACAATGTGGAATGATTAAATCAGACTAATTAACAAATCTGTCCCACCTCACATACTTTTCTTTTTTTTGTGGTGAAAACATTTAAAATCTCTTTTAGCAGTTTTGAAGTATGCAATAAATTATTATTTATTATAGTCACCATTTTGTACAATAGATCAGTAAAGCCTATCCCTCCTAACTGAAAATTTGTACCCTTTGACCAACGTCTCCCTTCTCCCATACGCCCTCCCCTAGCCTCTGGTAACCACCACTCTACGCTCTACTTCTGTGAGTTCAACTTTTTTAGATTCCACATATGAGATCATGTGGTATTTATTTCTTTGTGCCTGGCTTATTTCCCTTAGTATAATGTCTTCCAGGTTCATCCATGTTGTTACAAATGACAGTATTTCCTCCTTGTTATGGCCGAATGGTATTCCATCATGTATATATACCATGTCATGTTTTCTTTGTTCATTCGTCTTATGATGGACGCCTAGGTTGCTTACGTATCTTAGCTATCGTGAGTAGTGTTGCAACGGACGAGGGAGTACAGACATCTCTTCAGCATGCTGATTTCAGTTCCTTTGGGATAGAATATGCCCAGAAGTGGGATTGCTGGATCATATGGTAATTCTGTTTTTAGTTTTCTGAAGAACCTCCATACTAGTTTCCATAATGTCTGTACTAATTTAGATTCCCACTGACAGTGCACAAGAGTTCCCTTTTGTCCAAACCCTTGCTAACGTTTGTTATCTTTTGTCTTTTTGATAGTAGCCATACCAACAGGTGTGAAAGGATATCTCATTGTGATTTTAATTTGCATTTCTCTGATGATTAGTGATGAGCATTTTTTCATATATCTGTTGGCCATTTGTAGGTCTTCTTTTGAGAAGTGTCTGTTTAGGTCCTTCCCCCATTCTTTGATTGAGTTAATTTGTTTTCTTGCTACTGGGTTGAGTTCCGTATACATTTTGAATATTAGCTCTTTATCAGATATATGATTTGCAAATATTTTCTCCCACTGTGTTTGTTGTCTTTTCACTCTGTTAATTGCTTTATTTGTAGGGCAGAAGCTTTTTAGTTCGATGCAATCCCATTTGTTTATTTTTCCCTTTGTTGCCGTGCTTTTGCATCATATCCAAGAAATTGTTGCCCAGACCAATGTTGTGAAGCAGTTTCCCTTATTTTCTTCCAGTATTTTTATAGTTTCAGGTCTTACATCTAAGTCTTTAATCCATTTTGAGTTGATTTTTGTATGTGGTGTGAGATGAGGGTCTAATTTCATCTTTTTGCTCGTAGATGTCTAATTTTCCCGACACCATTTATTAAAGAGACTGTCCTTTCTCCATTTCGTGTTCTTGGGACCTTTGTTGACAATCAGTTGACACTGAAGTGTGGGTTTATTTCTGGGTTCTCTATTCTGTTCCACTTGTCAGTGAGTCTAATTTTATGCCAGTACTATGCTTTTTTTTTTTTTTTAATAGATTTTGAAGTCAGTGTGATGCTGTGATGCCTCTAGCTTTGTTCTTTTTGCTCAAGGTTCCTATGGCTATTTGAGATCTTTTGTGGTTCCATACAAATTTCAGGATTTTTTTTCTATTTTCATAAAAAATGACATTGGAATTTTGATAGGGGTTGCATTGAATCTGTAGATCACTTTGGGAAATATGGACATTTTAACAGCTTCCAACCCATGAACATGGAGTACCTTTCCATTTATTTGTGTCATCTATGATTTCTTTCATCAAAGTTTTATTGTTTTCAGTATACAGATCTTTCACTTCCTTGGTTAAATTTACTCCTAAGTATTTTATTTATTTTTTATGCTATCATGAATGAGATTGATTTCTTAATCTCTTTTTCAGATAGTTTGTTGTTAGCAGAAAGAAATACTACTGCGTTTTGTATGTTGATTTTGTATCCTGTAACCTTACTGAATTTGTTCATCAGTTCTAACAGTTTTTTGGTAGAGTCTGTAGGGTTTTCTATATATAAAATCATGTCATCAGCAAACAGAGACAATTTTACTTCTTTTCCTATTTGGATGCCTTTTATTTCTTTTTCTTGTCTAATTTCTCTGGCTAGAACTTCTAGTGGTATGTTGGTAAGAGTGAGCATCTTTGTCTTGTTCCTGATCTTGGAGGAAAAACTTTCAATTTTTCATCGTTACATGTGATGTTCAACATATGCTAATATATATGGCCTCAAGATGTTTAAAATGGGCATAATACCTATTTCTTCATATTTACTGATGATTGAATAAACTAAGCTCTTAGAACAGTGCCTAGAACATGGCAAATGTACTATAAGTGTTAGCTATTATTACTATTTCCAATAAATGCATGATCTAGTCAAGTCCTCAAATTAGAAACTAATAATTTTACTCCTCCTCTCCCCACAATCTATTTTTCACTAGGACAAGTTAGTTCTATTCCCTAAAGATCTATTCTATCTGCCCTTCCTTTTCTCCTCTAACACCAGTATTTTAGTTCAGGTTCTCATCATTTTCACCCAGGATAACATATTTCCCTGCTGACATCTGATTCTTATTCACTATTTGAAATTTGTTTAATCGTGTCACTTCCTTGATTACAAAACTTTAGTAACTCCTTATGGCCCACAAGATAGAACCAAAATTTCTAGCAGCATATAAAATGCCTTTCATGATCTGGCTGCTTCTGCCTACCTTTCCAGCTTCTTCTCCTGAGCTTTCTGCATATATGCCCTTTATCCATAACCAGCTGCTTGCAATTCCCCAAACATACCATGCCAATCTCATGCCTTATTTCCATGTAGATTGCTTCTTTTGCACATGAGTTACCTCTGCGTGCTTATCCACTTAGTGAATTTCTTATTTGTTAAAACTCAGCTTCAAGGCTACCACTTCATAGATCTCTGATTTCTCCAGGTAGAACTTGATGCTTCCTTCTTTGTATTTCGATTTTATTCATGGTACTTTCCTTATCTCTATACTGTATATATGTCTTCTAAACAAATGACTCTCAAACTTCAATGTGTTTCAGAAACACAAGTGGAACTGCAAAAATTCAAAGTTATTTCTTGGAAATTCTGATCCACTGGGTATGGATGGAGCCTAAGCATCTGTATATTTATGAAATCTCAAGATATATCTGGTGCACAGCCACATTTTAGAACCATTGTTCTGTCTTAGTTATCTCTTTACCCTTAGAACCCAGCACAGCACATAAAGTGTTTATTATGGGCACTTCAAAAATGCTTGTTGGAAATAGAATATGGCATTCTGTTGCTGGTGAGCTACATACATAGAGATAGAACAGCTAGTGTACCAGGCACGTAGTAGGTCATCAGAAGGTGTATAATGTTTGGCTGTAAGAATGAATTAATGAAAAGAGCTTAGGGAACCTAGAGGAACTATTAACACAGTCTCTTCAGTCTCTCAAATATTACAAATGTCATATATTTTATCTGAGCTTTGGGTAATTACAATGTGAAGAAAATGGTTGATCTCTCCGAAGGCATATTTGGAGACATGATGTTGTGGTTGGTATTTTTTATACTAGATGAGTACACACACTCTTTCACAGAGTTGACAACCTTTTATAAAAATTAGGTAATTTTAATTCTTCGCTAGACATGGTGTCATTTTATTTCTACATTGTTGTAGAATAGAATGGTTGCCTAAAGGGAACATTAACAAAAATGAATCTTTTCAAAGATGTGGATAAATACTTATCAGAAACTCAAAAATTCTGCACCATAAAGAAATAAGTTATTTTGACTTAATTTGCTTTTGAATTTAAACATTTATCTAAAATTACATATGCTATTTAACTGAATTGCCTTTTGGGAGATGCTAGGACTAGGCTTGATATTTCTTGGTGTTATTTTTTTTTCCTGGCTTCTTAACAATGGTGTCCTTAAAACACACTATATTTACTATTTATTGGAAAACTTATCCTGTAATTTAAAAAGCTATCACAGCCTTTTTTATTTCCATCTTTATTATATTTTCCATCTCAGCCAGGCTCTAGGGTTAATTTGTACACAGTGGTTTGTATAATTTTTACGAAGCTATAATATACAAAGGTCTGCGGAAAAGTAAAATCCATCAAAAAATGTTTTGTGACTAAAATCTCAAGATGAAATTTATAATAAATGAATGATATGTAAGGATGAAAAATACCAATGGGACATGTTTAACATTTTAAAAATGTTTACAAAAAGGGCAAGATGTTATCACAATTCATATTGTGTAGGTTTGTGTTTGTAGGATCAACTGCCAGGCTCAATATATAACATTTTGGTTATATCCCCTTAATATCAATTCCACTTGTTTATATAACCAAGGGCTTTGTTTAAATAGGATCATGTATAATTTGTTCTAGATACAATAGGTATAGTAGATGTAAGCTTGGACTAAATACCAATTTTTGAGGAACTAGAACAGGGGTTGGCAAATGTTTTTTGTACAGAGCCAGTAAATATTTTAAGCTTTGCAGGCTATGCAATTTCTGTCATGACTACTCAACATTGCCATTGTGGTGGGAAAACAGCCATAAACAATACGTAAAGGAAAGAGCATGGCTGTGTTTCAATAAAACTTTATTTATAAAAAAAGATGCCTAGCTGAATTGGCCCATGAGCCATGGTTTGCTGATCCCTACTCTACATAGTCATATTTTGATTTCAAAATTGAGAAGCTGATCTAGGCCATGACTGTATGTGGCTTTGTTTGTAAGTTGTCTACTTATCTATTACTAGAAATCTTAAACTTTTCCACAGTATTTCTTATGGTGTATTTAATTGTTTTTCCCTTGATTTGAAAAATAGATTACATGCAAAGCTCTTACCACCTCCTCTAGCCTCATTTGTATCATTGACCATGGGCAAGTTGCTAAAGTTTTCTATTCCTTAGTTTTTCTATATGGGTTTTTAGGGCAGTTGAATTCCTTTGATAGAATAATATAAACTAGAAAATTAGCTTTCAATATCTTATCTATATCTAGGGTCAACACAAGTACATTTATAAAGTATTTAGTTTATCTTTAGGGTACTCTGGGATCTAGTGCCTTAATTCTATTTCTTACCTTTTCAGGATCTCTTATAGCAGTAGCATCTTTTATTAAAGCATAGCTATTTTGTGTCCCATTCTCTAAGAAACCTGCTGTCCAATTGGTTAATATATTTTAATACCTAATACCTACCTTATAATATATTTGGATTTCCATAGTCTTTCTTAAGATAATTTTAACCCAAATGAGTTATGTTTCATTTATTTATATATGTATTTGTTTTTACCTATTTATAATTTTCACATACCTATTTCAAAAAAGTATTAGGGGTGCAGAATAGACTATAATGATAGGAATACCAGGCACCTTATCAAGGTATTGTGAGCTTTGGGTTTAAGCTTGTAGTCACTGCCCAAACCACACTTCCCAGCAATCTTGACTGCTTTTTCTGCTCATAAGACCAGCCATGATTGCATAAGAAAATATGAATTAATAAAGTTTCACCAATATATCAGATACTGGGGAAATTATATTTTACTGCCAAGTCAGTGTGCTGAAATATTTACTTTTAAAATTGGTCTGTGGCTTTAGCTGATCAGTGACATGGATATAAAAACCTTTATGTTTTGTACAAATATTTACAATTAATTACAGGAGGAGGCAAAAACATTTACAGTAAATGTACAGATTTTGGCATAAGCCCAGACTTCTCAAGTTAGCACCTAATTAGGAATGTGTTCTTCAATGAGTCATTTAACCTACTTCTCTTTGTTTTCTATCTTCAGAACCATTATCAGGGTGGCTGTGAAGAAAGCAGATAAGAATTTTTTTTAAATACCATAGAACGTAACATGTTAGGCAAGTAGTGTCTATGAACAAGACTGGTTTGAATTAAGGTAAATAGAGAACAGGGATTATTGCTTAAACTGAAATTTACTTATCTGTGCAAGTCTGTAATGCATATGTAGTACAATTAAAACCCAAAGAGTTTTCCAAAGTGGTTTGGGCATTAGATTTGGAATATATCTAATTCACTTTGCAGTTCAGATCATGCACCTAAGAGGTGTGTTTGTTGACCCTGAAATGTGTCATGCACAGCAATAACTAAGTGTTGGACATTAGTCTTCCCTTACTGTGTAACAAATTACCACCAACTTAGCAACTTCAGACAATACAAATTTCTTATCTCACAGTTTCCATGGGTCTAGAGTCAGGCCTCCTCTTCTCTGAGTCCTTTGCTTAGAATCTCACCAGGCTGTAATCAAAGTGGCCAACATACTGTGGTTCTCATCTGGAGCTCGTGGTCCACTCTCATGCTCCTTCAGATCATTGGCAGAATTCAGTTCCTTGTGGCTGTAGAACTGAGGTCCCTATTTTCTTGCTGGCTGTTGTCCGGGTGTTCTCTTACCTCCTAGAGCAGCCACCTCAAGTGCTAGCCATGTGGCCAGCTCACAATATGGCAGCCTATGTCTTCAAAGCCAGCACAAGAAAACTCTCTCCAGTGTGCAAATAATGTCATGTAATCAAGGGAGTGACTGTCCTATTACTTTTGTCATCCAGTGGAACCTAATTAAGGGATGACTATCCTATCATGGTCACAGGTCTCTCCCACACTCAAGGGAATGGGATTATAGAGTGTGAACACTAGAGGGCAGGAATCCTGGGGCCATCTTGGAATTGTGCCTACCACAGCCAGTCATTGTGCAATGTAGGGCTCCTTCCATAGCTTTGGGATCTGTGCAATTTAATAGTTTCAAACCATCTTGTTTGTGGGTTGCTGTCTTGGAAAAATCCTATTTTATTGCTAGTCTTTTTGTCTTTGTTACAGACTCCATTTGGGGGCTCAAAATTAAACATTTTTAAGGATTAAGGTGTTAGAATGCAAAAAACAACTTTTTTCCACCTTAAGTTTCCCTCTTTTATTAGCCATTATAAAGCAAGACAATCATATACTAATTGCTTTCAAATGTTTAATGTACATTTGAAGGAATTTTTTACACTCAAAGAGATAAGGCAAATAAGAGTCCAGTCTTGGCAAAAATTTATCTTAGAATATAGAAATGTGCCCAGCCTGATTTTCCACAAATCATACTGTTTCCTGCCTTTCTCTCTTATAAAATGTACCTCTACTCTATGCTTTAATTTCATTTCAACACCTACTCACCTGTGTCTTCTTATTCTAGTCACGTAATTCTTTCTTATTTTTCTAATCGTTCTTCTATATACACTGCATGATCTGAGAAGAGCTCTAAATAGCTAATATTTTCTTCTGTAAAGCAAAGGCTTAAAAAGAAAATTTGATTTCACTAATAATTATTGGTATATTTATATTCTTAATGTCATCTATTTTGTTTCTGTTTATATTTATTATAAAATTATACAGGCTTATACCATGGTGCCTAAATTGTGATCTTCACCATGAGCCATACAATTTATCATATTCGCTCTTTAACCAATTTTTATTTATATATTGAAAAAGAAAACTTCTCTTTCTCTGTGATAAAATTACCACAAAATGTATCTGCTGTTACCACAATTTTCATTAAAAAAATCTATTTTGGTATTTAATATTATTATGGAAGGTATATAATAAAATTATTTTTTTCTGATATTCTAGTTGGCTTTCTTTATTGTTTCACTTATTTTAAAAATCAGTCCATGTAGGAATTTTAAGCAATCTCCACAAAATTTAAGTTATAGGATTAAGTCATTTCCCATAATTATACAGAGCCCCAGTTTTCTGGATTTTACTTAGGATCCTGTATGATTTCATTTTAAGGAAGTTAACTTATTTAAGCTAAAAAATTCCTAATTAGCATGTAAATGCGGTAGCAGCTCTCCGGTTCATTATGTTGGATGTTAGAATTTTATAGCTGAAAATGGCCTTACAGTCCATCTCATTCTTTTATTTCACAAATGAGGGAAAAAATACCAAGGGCTGTACATCTAGTAGAAATATGTTCAAAGGCTGAGATGGTTCCTTGGCCTCAGGTTTCTGTTGGCATAAAAACTTCATAATGGCTGGGCATAATGGCTCAGAGGTGGGAGGATGGCTTGAGGCCAGGAGTTCAAGACCAGCCTGGGCAACATAGCGTGACCCCATCTCTAAAAAATAAAAATTAAAAAAAAAAACCCAACAATTCGTATTGCTACATGAAAACACTGCACTTTTGATTGTATTACCCTAAATCCTAGGGGCCTTGTATGAGTAAGAAACATCTAAGCCCTAGGCATGTACTTAGTTCAACATTGAGGGAGGAAACAGTGTGTCAAATATCTGCTCCTGGCTGAGTGACAATGTGACAAGATGAGTGCAAACACATCACCAATGCAGCACAACAACAGCATCATAACCACCACCAACTCCAAGGTTTCTTATATCATTGTTATAACATTAGATTATAAGTAGATAAAATGGTATATGTATTTTATCAAAAAGGAATATTTCTTTCATCAAAAATTATTGAGCATTTCTTTTGGGCATGATTTTCAGAGAAGAGAGATAAAAATATAGTTTCTTAATTTGTTTTAGAAGTACAATAAAGACCTTTGATTTCAGAAAGATGAGCACAGATAATTCAAAGTCCTCTAATTTACTCATTCTCTTTGGAAAAAAGAAAAAACCTTAAAAACAAAGGCTACCCCTAATGAGGCTTCAGAATCCTGCAGACATTCCCAGCAAAAAAGAGCTCCATTTCCTCTTTATGGAAAAGCATTTTGGCTCACTACTTCTTTTTTTTTTTTAATTTCAGAATATTATGGGAGTACAAACGTTTAGGTTACATATATGGCCCTTGTACCACCCAAGTCAGAGCTACAAGCGTGCCCACCCCCCAGATAGTGTTCACTGCACCCATTAGCTGTGAATTTACCCATCCCCACTCCGCCTCCCGCCTGCCTGACACCCGATGATTGTTACTTCCTACTTCTTGATCACCCCTCGGAGCACCACAGAGCAGATTTAAGTACATATTTTTCATTGCTTTAAAACTCTGTATATCTATTGCCGTTACAATGAGGTTTTCAAACTTCTGTGCAAACTTTAATATTTGGGAGTATTTTCTCTCATTTCAATCTCCACCTGTGCAACACGTGCATACCTGAGGTCAGATGGAAAAATGTTATGACCAGGGTCCTGAGGCTGCTGTCCTGGACACAGTTTATTGTGTTTGGCCTGCTGGGCCTGTTACTTGAGCTGGCAAGGATTTAGTCTGGGTTCATTGAACTTCTTGTATGTATATAATGATTACTATAGTGGCATACTGTTGGTTAAGGAAAGTAGCTATGTTTTCTTTTTTTTTCCCCCCTCAATGGAAATGGTGGATTTACAAGACCACATGCCCATGTCCCTACTCTGTGCCCATCTTGCTTTTATGAGATGACTGGTCAGGAAGAGGGAATTGGGTATTCTGTCTGGAAAGGAAAGTCTGTTTGGGACTAAGTTCCTGTCTTTGGGATCCTTAGCAGGTATGTTAGGCAGCTGAGCCAATCAGACACAAAGGATGTGCTGACATTTGTTCCTGTACCTGATTAGTTACATCTATTTATTTCCTTTTGGCAAACTCCACGCAAACACTGGAATATAAATAAAGAATGAAGCCAAAAGTTCTTTTTCTTTGGCTATAACCTAGAGTATTCATCAGTAAAGCCTTCAACAGTGTTGGCATTTACAGCTGCTGGCTGTCTAGGGAGGGAGCTGTAAGGATGTTGCTAGGAAGAGTGTGTGTGTGTGTGTATGTCCCGGATGGGTGTGGAAGGGAAAATGGCCAGGGGCTGTTCTGGAAGTGCTGGCATCTCTGGGATGTAGTGAGTCAAAGGATGACCCAAAGAAGAAATGCCAGGGTAAGAGACCACTGCCAGTCTGTGGAAAGGATTTTGCTTAAAAAGTTGAAATAAGTGGCAAATAGTAGGATCCTCCTAATCCTAATAGCCAAGTCAGACAGGAAGTCAGGTTAAGTGGGCAAATGGGTTGAAAAGGAGATACAGCATTGCAGAGAGTCCAGGGTGGTGTCAGTAGTGGGCTATAGTGTGTTGTTTTTAACTATTAAGTCCTTCTGTTTGCACGAGCTGTGAGCTATGGCTCTTTCAGAAGCTATCACTTTATAATAAGGTTAATACAATACTACCGTGTTTAAAAACATGCAATTGACCCTTGAACAACACAGATTTGAACTGCACAGGTCCACTTGTACGTGGATTTTCTTCCACCTCTGCCACCCCTGAGCCAAGAAGATCAACCCTCCTCTTTCTCCTTCTCCCTAGCCTACTCGATGTGAGGATGACGCGCATGAAAACCTTTATGATGATCCACTTATACTTAATGAATAGTAAATACATTTTCTCTTCCTTACGATTTTCTTAATAACATTTCCTTTTATCTAGCTTACTTTATTGTAAGAATATAATATATAATGCATATGACATACAAAATTTGTGTTAATTAACTACTTATCTTATTGGTAAGGCTTCCAGTCAACAGTAGGCTGTTAATAGTTAAGTTTTGGGAAAGTCCAAAGTTATACACAGATTTTTGACTATGCAGAGGCCAGCACCCCTAATCCCTGCATTGTTCAAGGGTCAACTGTATATTCTTTCTATGGTTATATTTTTAGAGGTAATAGCCTTTAGGCATACAAAATAGAAATTTAGTCAAACTTGAGTGTTCTTTTCACTTCTTTAGAAAAAATGCTAAATAATGCTAATTCTAATACCTTTGTGGTAGTAGAAAATTACATGATAACCACATTTGCTAGTAGAAAGATATTAAATTCATTCATAAATTATATTTTGTTATTGTTAATTTTAATTATTTGTTTTAATCCAAAAGTAACTGGATAAGACCACTAATGAGACAAGCTCTCAGCTACAGCCAAAGTTTTTACTCCTAGACTTCAAGTATCACTCATTGATTCTTAGGAAACCATAGTATAAAATTTAATTATCTTTTTCCAAAATGATCAGAACCACTAGTTTAGAAGGAGAGTTGTTCTGCTAGAGGTTGGCTCCATAACAGTAGAAGTTATAGCCTAATGTCAAAAAACCAGAGAAAGAAATTAGAAAGCAAAGACATAATTGTAGCATTAGCTAATAAAGATGCTTATAACATTCCAGCCATTAACAAAAGTTTGAATTATCATCATTAGGTTATACACTTAACACATTTGTTGATAATGCAGGGATAGGGAAGGAATGTTACATTTTAGAAAGCTGTCATCAAAAATCATCTAAAAATATAAAAACACTGCTTTTATTACCCAAGGAGTTGAGTTTCTATTTCTTATGTATGTAGAACGCTTTATTCTATTAATACAACTTTATAGCGAAATGTGTTGTTTGTAGAGAATTGGGTTAATTTGGGGCCTGCAGAATAGGAAAAAGTTTTTGTTAACACCTATGAGCTTATTGGTGAGGATGGAGCCTATCTCCCATGAAGAATTCAATAAAGAGAAACTGAGCTGCATGCCATCCCTCTGTGTCCTTCTGCCAGGGATGAGACAGGGTGTCACTGTGGGTGGGTATCCTGGGGATGAAGGGATGCTATGATATGTGGTAATCATCCCTGGCAGGGTAAAAGAGGATGCTTCTTAGTAACCCATATTTTTGTTGTTTTTTGGCCATTAGCCCTTCTGTCTTTCCTTTTACAGTTTTAATTTTCTTGTCACTAGGAAAAGTAGTATCTTTTATTTGCACAGTGATGTTCATAGTTGATATTTCTTTTGCATGTCTGTCATCATATTTGAAGCTTTTCTTCACTGGCCTGAGTCACTCCATGATTTTAGCTGCATGGTTACTACCTCTTACCATGCCCTTGTTCTTCTTCCTTTTTTTAATTTCAAAATATTAATTAAGGGGCCACAAGTGTTTTTGTTACATGGATATCTTATGTAATGCTTAAGTCAGGGCTTTTGGTGTGCCCATTACCAGAATAGTGTTCATTATACCCAGTAGGTAAGTTTTTATCCCACACTCACCCTCCCGCCCTTCCCCCTTCCTGGTTTCTCATGTCCTTTATATTGCTTTGTGCCCATGTGTGTCCATATATTAGCTCCCACTTATTAGTGAGAACATGTGGTGTTTGGTTGTCAATTCCTGCAATACTTCACTTGGGATAATGGTCTTCAGTTCCATCCAAGTTGCTGCAAATGACATTATTGCATTTCTTTTTATGACTGAGTTGTACTCCATGGTATGTATGTGTGTGTGTGTATATATATATACACACACACCACATTTTCTTTATTCTTCTTCCTTTTTAAATATTACTTTACATTAATAGATAATCAAGGTTTCATGTTACCCACACTGGGCCCAAGGAGAAAGGTCCAGGGCAATCACTGGTCAGAGGCCAATGAGCTCTTTTCATTCCCATTGGTTCTATGCAATAAGCTCTGAATTTTGATTTGGAAACAGATTTTTTTGTTGTTGTTAAACCAAGGTTTAATTTAAAGGTTAACTTTTTGTGACTGTGTTTTTTATTCACAGTCCCTGGTTGTATTGTATTTATTTTCTTTTTTTATCCACAATGACTGTAATAATGGAAAAGACAATTATAGTTTTTGGTTTTGTGGGAACTGAAGACTTTGATCACATATGTCTACAGGGAAATGTGACATAGGGTCTGAACTGGAAAGAAATTTCCAAGCATGCTGGAGAATTTTTCCTTCTATAGAAATCTCATGTTTGAGTCCTAATTATAAGCTCACATTCTATTGTAAAAAGTTATCATGTTTCCTGTTAGCTTTATTTCTTGGCAGGCAGCTCAAATTAGTAATAACAGTAAAGACACATGATAAACCATGATTCTTGTTATCTGGAGACTTGGCAATTAGGAGAATCACATGGCATCTTTCTGGAGACAATGACCAAGCTAAAGTCTGTGTTGTTAAGATCCCCAATAACTGAAGTTAACTTTGTAATCCAGACCTGCATTAGAGATTTTAGACAATTAATTATATAATAAAAAGAAATAATGGGAAAAATACTAATGGCAAGTTAATCTGAGTGAATGATGAATAGAAAAATTTTTAATATATTTTGAAAGAAAGTTTTATTTCCCTTAATTCATAGGAGCTCTTCTACAAAAACATTTTTTAAGCATGCAATAGATGACCACAGTTATTATTGTTGAAAATGGAAACTGGCCATAAGTAAAGGTTTATTGTATTTATTCAGGTAGTTTTTGTTAAAGTCTTCACCAATAATTTTTGTAATGAAAAATGTTTCAGCAGGCAAGTTTGTTTATTGCCTAACACAGGTGTCTGAACTGCTGTAATAAAAATTCTGGTCCAAACATATTTCATATGTTTCTATATGAAAACCAGCACTGGTACACCAAAAAAAGAAAGAAAAGTAGGATAGAAGAAAGGAAGGGAGGCAGGGAGAAAGGGAGGAAGGTGAGAGGAGGGGGAAGAGAGAGAGAAAGAGTAAAGAAAAAAGATCAAGAAGACAGATAATTAAGAACAGAGTGGTGATTATCAGATGCTAGAACATGAAGACATTCTTTTGACACCTTGGTGCTGGATGGCAAAAAGGAGTAAAACACAATGAAGACATCTAGGCCTTTGCTGTAAAAAAAAAAAAAAAAAATGGCCAAACTGTCAGGTTGTTGCACACTTAGAGCAGTGATGTAAATTGAGCCAGAGTTATAGAATCCCCCAACTCTGTGCATAAGGGCTAGACTCTGGGGGACAGATATTCTTGATTTAACTTACATAGTGACTGTGGGTAATTAGTGGGTTTCTAAAGTATTTTAAAAACAAACTATTCTCTTGAGTAACCAGCATATTCCCATTGCAATCTTTTTACACTTTATATTTGCTTGGTCAGATGCTTTTGAATGTTCATAACAAAAGCAAAGGTTAACATTCTGATAATAAATTGCAAATTTATGGGGACCAAATGAATGAGATTTTACTAAAATATCAAAATTTATGTATCTTACTTAGTTATCAAGCCTGAGTAAGCTGAAGTGAAAAAAGTTTTAGATCAGTACCATCCCATCTGTGAGGTTTTTAGGAAAGGGGTATGGCGCTGATATTCTACCCTGCGGTGAAGGGGAGCAGGTGATGTTCTTGATGAGGATAGCTGCACCAAGCCTGTGCATTTGCCTTGTGCCTCCTCCGTTGGAAAACACCTCCATTCTGAAACTGCTGATCGTGGGAGGGATGCATAGTGTTTTCTAGTACATTCTCATTAAATTGTCCTTAAAGCAAATTAATAGCCCCAACATTTATTGCAGCAACTGTTTTTCAGAGACTGAAAAAAAGAAACTGTTTTTACTCTTTGAAAATTTCAAATCTTCAAAATAGTAGTTTTATTTTTTTTTAAGTTTCTACATAGAATAATTTTCTGTTTGATGAAAAATGCCTTTTGTCCTCTCAAGATTTTTTCTGGACTATAGAGAAGTAATAAAAGTACCAATTGTGGTTCCTTTTTTCTTTTTTTCCCATTACTAATTGGCCTAGAGCACCTTCAACATCGTGTAGCAAAATTCCAGGTTGCAGACAAGGACATGAATGATAGCTGGCACTTTGGAAGACAGGACTGGAGTCAATGGAACAGATGGCAAAAACCACCTTTTTGTAAATGTAATTGTTTTAAGGAGGGAGTGAATGATTACTGTCCTGAAGGCAAAAACTTATCCATCTCTCTAGAAATGAGACACCACTTCTGCAATTCCAGATGATGGCTGTATCTGGGAGCATGTGGATCAGAGGAAGGCAGAAGGTCAGGCTGAAGTGAAAGTATTAATAGATTTAGCTTTTGATGAGGGGATTCCAGCATTGAAGAAGAGCTTGGCAGGGTGATCATCAAGGTCTCTTTAAACATTGAATTTTTTAATTTAATGATTTTAATTTTTTTTTCTGCTTTTTCTTTGGGTCATATTTTTATTAAAGCAAAGCTTGTAGATATTAAAGTTGATTATCATTCCCTTATTCTTTTATTATTCAACTATTTATTAAGCCCTATGTGTCAGGCTGTATGCTAGATAATAAGACAAAAATTAAGGACAATTTTCACTTTTAAGGAGCTCTCAGTTTAGTGGTGAGTGTAGCTAATGCCACTTAATGTTGTCCAGAAGGAAACAGCTTTTGTGGATCTGCAGTTGTTTGGATTTATACTTGTATTCCTGGGTAAGTAACTAAAAATAGAAACCTTTTGTCTAGAAACTAATCCTTTTATGAGTAGCAAGAATACTTCTTATCTAGTACCAGGCTTACACTATCTTTTTTAATTAACTTTTTAAAATAAGGTTGATTTTGAGACTCCTTTTAAAAATTTCTTTGGCTAAAATAGTTTTGGAAAAAAGAGAAGAATGCAAAAAGCAGCTGTCTTGTTCCTGAAGTAAGAGGCAAAGATATTGCAACAGGCAAATCTTGGTCTCACCTGTACTCATTTTCATTTGACATGCCGCAATTTTTAGACCTTTTTATTTCCTTAAGAAATTTGCATTTGCCAGAAAGAAAAGCATGCAAATATCTGTAAATCTCTAACCTTGTCAACCTCATGTTGGGTATATTCTCACAAAGCCTCCTAGATTACAAAGACATTAAGAGTAATATAATTTAGTTCTTTTTTCTTTGTTTTGAGTGACAAATGTTTCTGGCAATTAGCAAGCATCCATTAACTTCTGATGCTTGGAATTTATATTTTGAGCCTTAACATGAAAATCTAACTTTTTTGATGGATGTATTATATCATAGTTATATTCTTAATTGATGTTAAACTAATATGACTATTTGAAAGAAAAAAACTAAACGTTTTGTGTAAGTTCTAAATATTTTGAAAATGTAAACTACAATTTTAAGATCATTCTGACAACCTTATAAGTAAGTTATATATAAAATATATGCATATAGAGAGAAATAGATATAAATGAAGACTCTGACAAATTCAACACACCACATAAAAGATCTAATTGAAAATAATTGATAATGGGACTTTCCGGATATATTACAATTAGTTAAAAATCGCCTATCCAGCTAATGGGGCAGAGTCTACTTTGTACATTCTAGAGGCAGTGACAGGTCCCCAAAAACACAAGCAAAAGATAAAGAAGATAATAATACATTGTGATAAGGAATCCAGAGAAGGCCATGAGAGGGAGCAGCCAGTGGGCCGGGGGCAGGAGGGGGAGAGCTGCTCACATGGGCTGTTGGGGAAGGTCTCTCAGGAGGGCACATTTGTTTTGTGAGCTGAGAGGCGAGAAGGCTGACTCTTCCTTTGGTTAGCAGACCTGTTCCTCAACTCTTCAGAGACCCTGCCAGACCAATAGCACCAATTCCACAAAATTTCCATTTAAGTAGTTTGTTGTTTGTACAATAAGGCATTTTAGAAAGGAAACTTAAATTGAAAGAACAAGATGATTCTTTCTTTGTGTATGTGACTAATTTAGTGTTCTGTCATGATGACACTTGCTCTGCTAGAAATTTACAGGAGAACGTAGTGAGAAAAACCTAGATAGGGAGTGAGGAGGCTGTGTTCTTGTTCAGCTCTGCTGCTGCCATCTCCGTATCACATAACCTCTCTAGACCTCATTTCTCATCTTAAAAGTGACACAGCTGGGCTCAGTGTTCCTTGCATTCCAATCCAGCTCCAAAAACATGTGTTATTCTAATGGGGCATCTAACAGGAAAGTCTGTGAGTGCATCTTGGTACACAATCACGGTAAGCTCAACAGCAGACACAGCACGGCTCTTCTGGGAGAATGAGAAAGGGGTATTACTTGAATTCATTGTGAAAGATGACCCCAAAAGTGGAGGAGAAACACTTCCCATTGAAAAATAAATTTGAAGTAATTTGAAAACATTTAAACTTGCATGATTGTTATCTAGAACTGGAATTTCAATGTTTTCTATAGGACTTTCATTACATATTTTTTGTAATTCGATATTCATGTATTCAGTAAATGTTTTCTAAGAACATGTTGCATGCAAATCATTGGCTCAATTTTGAGGGGAACCAACACATTCCCCACTTTCAGGGAACAGTCTTTCCTGGTGGCTGAACAGACATAAAAACAAGCAAAAAAAAAATTTGTTCATTTATTATTTTTGCTTTATACCACAAATATTTGAAGCCACTTACAATAACGTATATACTAATACATGCAGACAAAACGAGGGAAATAGAGATGGAATGGAAGGCAGTGTTACACGAGAGATCAGCAAGCAACAGAGTTCCATGCAGCTGCTCAGGTTGAGGTGAAATTTTGTCTCTGATCTTAGTAGTGGCTACAGCTAAAAGAGAAGCTCAGTGTGTATATAAAGAAAAGGCTATCAACCCTTTAAGAGAGGCAAAGTCTTTCCTAGAATGGAGACCTGAAAGAAATTGAGTGGAACTTTTATATTGGCAGGTACCGTTTGATGATGACATTTATAGAGCACTAACTGTGTGCTAGACATGGTACTAAGTATTTTGTTAATATTCTCTCATGTAATCTTCCCAACAACTCTGTAAGCTAGGGACTATCCTATTATTATTATTTTTTAATTTCAGAATATTATGGGGGTGCAACACTTTGGCTATATATGTTGCCCATGAACTGCCCGTGTCAGAGCTACAATCGTGGTCATCCCCCAAACTGTGCTCCCCGCATCCATTCAGTGAGAGTTTTCTCATCCCCTCCACCCCCTCCCCCCTGCCTGCCCCCTGATGAATATTATTGTCCTGTGTGATGTAAGTGTTGATCAGTTAGTATCAATTTGATGGTGAGTACCAGTGGTGCTTGTTTTTCCATTCCTGTGACACTTCGCTTCGAAGAACCAGCTAAGATCTAGCTCTAACCAGGATAATACCAGATGTGTTAATTTGCTGTTGTTTTTTATTGCTGAGTAGTACTCCATGGTATACATATACCACATTTTATTAATCCACTCATGTATTGATGGGCACCTGGGTTGTTTCCACATCTTTGCAATTGTGAATTGTGCTGCTAAAGAGCAGATGTCTTTATTATAAAATGTCTTTTTTTCCTTTGGGTAAATACCCAGTAGTGGGATTGCTGGGTCAAATGGTAATTCTACTTTTAATTCTTTGAGGTATCTCCATATCACTTTCCATAGAGGTTGTACTAATTTGCAGTCCCACCAGCAGTGTATGAGTGTTCCTATCTGTCCACATCCCCGCCAACATTTGTTGTTTGGGGATTTTTTGATATGAGCCAATCTCACTGGCGTTAAGTGATATCTCATTGTGGTTTTGATTTGCATTTCCCTGATGATTAGAGAAGTTGAGCAATTTTTTATATGTTTGCTGGCCATTCTTCTGTCTTCTTTTGAAAAGTTTCTGTTCATGTCCTTTGCCCATTTTTTAATAGGGTTGTTTGATTTTTTCTTGTTGATTTTCCTAAGTTCTGTATAGATTCTGGTTATCAGCCCTTTATCAGAGGTGTAGCATGCAAATATTTTCTCCCATTCTGTAGGTTGTCTGTTCACTCTAGTGATAGTTTCCTTGGCTGTGCAGAAGCTTTTCAATTTGATCAGGTCCCATGTATTTATTTTTGTTGCTGCTGTGATTGCTTTGGGGGTCTTCTTCATAAATTCTTTGCCTAGGCCAATGTCCATAAGAGTTTTTCCAACGTTTTCTTTGAGAATTCTTATGGTTTCATGTCTTAGGTTTAGATCTGTTATCCATTGTGAGTTGATTTTTGTGAGAGGTGAGAGGTGTGGGTCCAGTTTCACTCTTCTACATATGGCCATCCAGTTTTCCCAGCACCATTTGTTGAATAGGGAATCTTTTCCCCAGTGTACGTTTTTCTGGAATTTGTCAAAGATCAGGTGACTGTATGAGGTTGGTTTTATATTTGGGTTCTCAGTCCTGTTCCATTGGCCTACATCTCTGTTCTTGTGCCAATACCATGCAGTTTTGGTTACTATAGCCTTGTAGTATAGTTTGAGGTCTGGTAGATAGATGCCTCCCAATTTGTTCTTTTTGCTTAAGATTGCTTTGGCTAGATGGGGTCTTCTCTGGTTCCACAAGAAGCGTAGAATTATTTCTTCTAGATTGGCAAAAAATGATGTTGGTATTTTGACAGGGACTGCATTGATTCTGTAAATCAATTTAGGTAGCAAAGCCATTTTTACTATGTTGACTCTGCCTATCCAAGAGCATGGTAGGGTTTTCCATCTATTTATATCCTCTGCAATTTCTTTTCTCAGTGTTTCATAATTCTCTCTATATAGGTCTTTGACCTCCTTAGTTAGATATGTTCCTAAATATTTAATTTTCTTTGGTGCTATTATGAAAGGTATTGCATCTTTAATTTGTTCCTCGGCTTGATTGTTATTGGCATATATGAAGGCTATGGATTTGTGTGTATTAATTTTGTATCCTGAGACTTTGCTGAATTCATTTATCAATTCTAGTAATCTCTTGGTTGAATCTTTGGGGTTTTCTAGATATAATATCATATCATCTGCGAATAGTGAAAGTTTGACCTCTTCTGCCCCCATCTGGACGCCCCTGATTCCTTTGTCTTGTCTGATTGCTGTGGCCAGGACTTCCAGCACTATGTTGAAAAGAAGTGGAAATAGTGGGCACCCTTGTCTAGTTCCTGTTTTAAGGAGGAATGCTTTCAATTTTTCACCACTCAGTATGATATTGGCTGTGGGTTTATCGTATATGGCTTTAATAGTTTTGAGGTGTGAGCCATCTATGCCTATATTGTTAAGAGTTCTTATCATAAAAGGATGCTGGATTTTGTCAAAAGCTTTTTCTGCATCTATTAAAAGGATCATATAATCTTTGTTCTTGCTTTTATTTATATGGTGAATTACATTTATAGATTTGCGTATGTTGAACCATCCCTGTGTCTCAGGAATGAAGCCGACCTGATCGTGATGAATTATTTTTTTGACGTACGTTTGAATTCGGTTTGCAAGGATTTTATTGAGAATTTTTGCATCTATATTCATAAGGGATATTGATTTCCAGATTTCCAGATAGGATTTGCAGATTTTCTTCTTTGTAGGCTTGGTAGAATTCAGGTGTGAACCCATCTGGTCCAGGACTTTTCTTTGTATGAAGATATTTTATTACTGCTTCAATTTCAGTGCTTGATATTGGTCTGTTTAGAAATTCTGTTTCTTCCTGGTTGAGCCTAGGGAGGTAGTATGTTTCTAAGAATTTGTCTATTTCCTCCACGTTTTTGTGTTTGTGGGCATAGAGATTTTTGTAGTATTCGAAGATGATGTTTTGTATTTCTGTGATATCAGTTGTGACCTCTCCTTTTTCATTTCTAATTGAGCTTATTAGAGTCCTTTCCTTTCTGCTTCTGGTCAACCTGGCAAGTGGCCTGTCTATTTTGTTTATCTTTTCAAACAACCAACTTTTCATTTTATTAATCTTCTGTATTGTTCTTTTGTTCTCGATTTCATTTAATTCTGCTCTGATCTTTGTTATTTCTTTTCTTCTGCTGGCTTTAGGATTGCTTTGCTCTTCCTTTTCCATTTCCTTAAGATGATTCATTAGTTTACTGATTTGTGACCTTTCTGTCTTGTGGATGTGGGCATTTAAGGCGATAAGTTTTCCTCTCATGACTGCTTTTGCTGTATCCCACAGATTTTGATAACTTGTATCCCCATTATCATTTAGTTTGAAGAATCTTTTGATTTCCATTTGAATCTCCTCCTTGACCCAATAATCATTCAGCAACAGATTGTTTAGTTTTCCATGTTTTTGGATGAAGATGAGAGTTTCTGTTGGAATTGATTTCTAATTTTATTCTGCTGTGGTCTGAAAAGGTACGTGGTATGATTTCTGTTTTTTTGAATTTGTTTAGATCTGTTTTGTGGCCTAGGATGTGGTCAATTTTAGAGAAAGTTCCATGAGCTGATGAGAAGAATGTATATTCAGTGTTATTTGGGTGGAGTGTTCTGTAGATATCTGTTAGGCCCAAATGTTCTAGAGTCCTGTTTAGGTCCTTTGTTTCTTTGTTTATTTTTTGTTTGGAGGATCTGTCCAGTTCTGTCAGTGGGGTGTTGACCTCCCCTGCTATTATGGCATTGCTGTTTATTATGTTGTCTAGATCTAGCAGTATTTGCTTTATGTACCTGGGCGCTCCTGTGTTGGGTGCATAAATGTTTAGGATTGTTAAATCCTCTTGTAAGATTTTTCCCTTCACCACTATATAGTGTCCATTTTTGTCCTTCTTTACTTTTGTTGCTTTAAAGTTTCTATCATCTGAAATAAGGATGGCTACTCCGGATTTCTTTTGGTTTCCATTAGCCTGGAAAATTGTATTCCATCCTTTCACCTTGAGTCTGAATGCGTCTTTGTGTGTAAGGTGTGTTTCCTGAAGACAACAGATACTTGGCTTGTATTTTTTTAATCCGTTCAGACAGCCTATGTCTCTTCAATGGGAAATTCAAGCCATTTACATTTATTGAGAGAATTGATATTTGGGGTAAATATCTGATTATTCTATTGGGTGGTGTCTTTTGTTTTACCTCTTGCGTCATTGTGGAATCTGGTTTCTGGGGTTTTAGCTTTTGCGTAGTTTTACATAGGTGGGTGTCTGTTGTGCTGATTAGTATACAATGCAGGTCTAAGCACTTCTTGCAAGGCCGGTCTGGATTTCGCAAATTCTGTCAGTGATTGCTTGTCTGGAAAAGTCTTTATTTCTCCCTCATATAAGAAGCTTAGTTTGGCAGGATACAGAATTCTGGGTTGGCCTTTGTTTTGTTTTAGGAGACTGATGATGGCTCCCCATTCCTTTCTGGCTTGTAAGGTTTCAGCTGAGATATCTGCAGTTAATCTGATCGGTTTCCCTTTATAGGTTACCTGCTCTTTTGGTCTTATAGCTCTGAGGAGTGCCTCTTTTGTGTTTACTTTGGTCAGTCTAATAATTATGTGACATGGTGAATGCCTTTTCACGTTGAGTCTCCCAGGAGTCCTGTGTGCTTCTTGTACTTGGATATCGAGATTTCTGGCTATGCCATGGAAATTTTCCTCTACTATTCCTTCAAATAGATTTTCCAGTCCATGCGAATTTTATTCCTCTCCCTCAGGGATGCCTATGATCCTTATGTTTGGCCTCTTTACATAATCCCACATTTCTTGTATGCTTTTTTCATGCCTCTTGTTTTTGCGTTCTTTCTCTTTGACTGGTTTATTTAGCGCACAGGAGTTGTCTTCTAGCTCTGAAATTCTTTCCTCTGCATGGTCCAACCTATTCTTAAGGCTTTCCACTATGTTTTGTAGATCCTTGAATGCTTCTTTCATTTCTAGGATTTCTATTTGATTTTTCCATAATATTTCTATTTCTTTGGAGAATTTTTCATTCATTTCTTGCATTTTTCTTGTGGTTTCTTTGTGCTGGGATTCAATTTTCTCTTGAATTTCATTGAGCTTTCTTATAATCCATAAACGAAATTCCTCTTCTGTCATTCTACCCATTTCATTTGAGTTGGTATCCATTGCTGAGGAACTGATGGTTTCTTTTGGGGGCGACTTTTCACTCTGATTTTCAATGTTCCCTGAGTTCTTTTGCTGGTTTTTTCTCATCTGGCCTTTTGGTTGAGAGCTGGGTGTGTTAGGGCTAGTTTATGGCCCTGTCTCCAGGCCCACGATTTTTGTTCCTTGGCAGAGCCAGGGAGAGAAGTAGTGGCCTGTATTGCCTTAGGTGTATTTTAGCAAGTTTGGTGGATCTTGAGTTCTCTCTGGCCTGTTGTCTTCTCCTCTTCCCAGTGGAGTGTGGTGAGAATGGCCTCCCAGCTTGGGCTCTAAGCTAGTGAATTGTACTTGAGGATATGAATCCACAGCTCCCTATTAGCTAGGTATTCTGTTATGTCCGTGGCAGACTCTGATCCCCCAGTTGGGGTATGTGAAAGCCCCATGCTTTGGGAAGGGCCTTGTAGCTCCTAGGGGTTACTTTGACCCTGCTCCTCCTGAGGTGCAGGTAGAAACACAGTTTCTTTTGGCTGCAGTGTGAGAGCTGAATTAGGAAAATTCTACACAGCTCAGAGGTTGCTTATCTAGCCACGTGTGTCTGCCCTTCTAATGTGCGTCTCCGCGTGATACTGGTTGGTAGGGGGATCTCCAATTGTGCACCCCTTTTCCACCACTAGACCCCAAGGTGAGGCGGGTGGCCTTCTCTATCCCCAGCCGTCTCCACCGGGGGGATGTTCCCACGGGGAGGGGGGAACAGTGGCCACTGGAAGCGCTCTTGGATGGCACGAAATTCCCTAATGAAGTAAGTGGGCAGGGTTATGGGGAGCTGCTCTCTTTCAGCCTGTGGCTCTTGAGGTATTTGGTTGTCATGAGAACCAGCAGTTTTACCAAATGAGTCACTACAGCCAGCAACCTTCAAAATGACCGATCTCTGGGGTACAGGAGGGCTGGGATCTGAAGGGTGGGCACTAGGACCAGCATGTAGCGGACTTGTTGGAGGCCAGAGCCGGGGTAGCAGGACCAGATGGACAAGCTGCAAACTGTTTCCAATACACAAAGGTCCTGCAGCTACAGTTCCGGGATCTCGTCCCACCTGGAACCCACGGATGCAGCTGTCCCTGGCCACGAAAGGCAAAGCCTGTCTCGCCCCAGCGGAAGAGCCCCGGGCCGGGGCGGGGCGGAGCTAGAGACGCGGCTCACAGCTCCGGGCGGGCGGCTTTAAAGATGGCTGCTGCCGCGGGCCTGGCGCACAGCAGGGCTCTGATCATGCCCGGAGCGCCGTTTTTCTCCCCCGGCAGTTGCTAGCAACCTCTAAGGGCGTGTCCCGCTCTCCGTTAAACTCCTGGGCCCAGTCCCGCTGACTTCTAGTGGCGCAGTGCTGGCCTGCGGGTTCCCGTGCACTGTCCCGGGAAGCTGTATCTCCGCTCCGTCCCTGCCCAGTTCCTCCCCAGCCCTGAGTGGTCTCTGTATATTGCAGCTGAGAGTTGTGTTTGGCTCTCGCAATTGCTTTCTCTCCACAGGGTCTGCTGCCTTGTGCCACCGCTTTGCCCCAACTCTGGGCTTGTCCCTGACTGCGTGTATGAGGAGGCGCATAACCGCTTGGGGGGCAGGTCGCGCTGTGCCGACCTGGTGAGCGCATCCTTCCCGCGCTCTGGGCTCTATTGTACTCCATGCAGTCTCCAATCTTTGTGAAAATTTTGTACCTGTTTTCTTGGGCTGGGCGTTCGGCGTTGTTTCTCTGTAATTCACAATGCTGTTTTCGGAGGCAGCGGTCCGTGCTCGCAGGCAGCCGCTGGTGTTTTTCACCTCCTTCCCTGGGAGCGGTGCGGTGGGAGGACTCTATCAGACCGCCATTTTTTTCAGGACTATCCTATTATTGATGACAAAACTGAGGCTTAGAGAATCCAATAAGCTTTCCATGTGACATAGTAACAATTGGAGGCAGAATTTGAACTATTATAGAGTCCATCCTCTTCATCACTAGGTTATACCTCCCCTGAACAATGCTCTCTACCTCCCCTAGCAGAGATCAGTGTCCTAAGCAAAAGCCAGCAAAAAATACAGCATTAGATTTCATAAGGCTGTTGCTTATAGCATCTCTGAAGTTAAGCTGGGGGCGTCACAGTGAAGGAATTCAGGGAAAAAAATTCTGCTATAAGCTGAGAATGAATAAGTCAAATACTTAGCTTAATAATTGTTTTCATTGTTGAGGTTTAAAATTCAGGCTGTCTAGATGAATAGATTGAATAATTCACAAATAATTTCTGCAAAATATGATTGTTCTGCATTGTGGTCTTGATGAAATTGATCAGGAGACAGTTCCAGGCAAGAGTCTAAAGCCCTTTGTTGACCAAAGGACAGATCAATGTGAGGCAGGAAGGCTAGTGGCTGTAGCTGTGGCTCGAGGGTGTCTAGACACTTGTTAATATTCTTACCATGGCCCTTCCTAACTGTGAGACTGTGCACCAGGTACTCAATATCTCCATGCCTCCGTTTCTTCATCCATAAAATAGGGTTAATAAAGTATATACCTTATAAAATTATTATAAACATTAAAAAGATAACATATGTTATCTTTAAAAAAACCTAGAGTCAGATCCACTGTAAGTTCCGTGCAAGCGAGAGCTGCTTCCCTCACTCCTCCCCCTTCTCCCTGACTTCCTTCCCCACAGACTTCCTTCCTTTCCTACTTCTCTCCTCTTCGATTTCCTTCTCCCCAACTTCTTCCCTCCCCTCTTCTTCCCTCTCTCCAACTTCCCATTTTCCATCTTCCCTGTCCTCTACATCCTCATCCCAATTCATCTCCTTTCTCTAATCGAGCAGATATCTTGACCTGACATCTCATCGTGCACCTGAGGTACCTGACCTGGGCCCTTCCTGAATGGACAGAGCCACCTGCCCAGGAAACCAGCCCAGGGGATAACAGGAATTGCCAGGGGAGACCAAGGAACAGAAGTGTTATGGGAATACACAGGAGTGAGTTATTTCTGCTTGGGGGCATTAGAGAAGGATTCACAGAAGAGTAATATGTCAGTGGGTGTTCAGAAAGAAAAAAAAAAGGATCAGGTTGAAAAGGGGGGAAGGGGTCTTGAGGCATAGAAATGATTGTCAAGATGTGTACATCTGAAAGGATCAAGTGTTTAAATGTACTTGGAAGGTAGGAGGTTCATGCTATGCAGGAGGTGAGGATAATAAAATAGTTCAGGGAAAGATTTTAAACCTACTCCAATTACCTTGAAATCCACTCTAATTGCAAATTTCCAAGTGATGTCAGGGCCTGGCTCTCAGTATGTTTGTTGGTTTTACTCTGAATACATAATGTTTAATGAACCGGTTTGGAACAAGAAACCAGTTTTGCTATAGTTTTTCTCAGTTTATTGAGTCAGAACCCAATGATATTTCATTTGACTTGAGAACTTGTTTATTTTACAGGACTTCTTGAGTTCATATTATAAACAATAAGTCATAGTTATCATTAGTTTTTCTCAGTTTATTGAATCGGAATCCTATTGTGTTCCCTAAACCCATTGATATTTCATTCGACTTGAGAACTTTTTATTTTACAGGACTTTTAGAATTTAGATTATAAACAATGTCATAGTTATCATTAATATTCTCAATTTACCACCATAATGCATGTTTTTCTTTCTTTCTTTGTGATCTTTTAGTATTTCTAATCCGTGATTGAAGAGTTGAGAGTATATATTATTACTATTCACTATATTTTTTCATAGTTATAGAAGCTATCTCCATATTTGTTCTGCAAACAATTTTTTTTCTTCAGTTTTATTTCTCTGTCCTGGTATTGGAACTATGCCTAAGCTAATGAAATATTGACTTTCACATACCTCAGTGTCTGAGTCTGATCTTTTTTTTTTCCTCATTTTGAAAATGAAGGAAATGGTTTTTTGCCATAAGCAACAGTGAATCAAGATTCTGGAAGAGCAATGTAACATAGAGATTATAATACACCACAGTTGCTGCCCAGAGATTGCTTACTATTTGGTCAAAGGCAGCATTTATAATAGTATTTTGAAAACTGAGAAGAAAGATTATTTTAATTAACGTATGACACTCTGTAGTAAATTGTTACTGTCATAGGTTCCAATTAATGAGGCCTACCTGTATCAATGTCCCACTCTGATTTGGAGCTTGGCCACGTGATTTGCTTTGACCAATAAGATATTAATAATGTATTGCAAACAGAGCCTTGAAGGGCACTTTAGCACTGGGGTTGTGTTTCTCTTGCTACTTTTGGAACCACGCTTTTGTGCAAAGAAGCCCTAGCTGGCCTGCTGGAGACCTGTGGTCTAGCTAATAGCCAGCTAATAGCCAGCTAATAGCCAGCACCAACATATGTGAGTGAGGCCGTCTTAGACTGTCTAGCCCCGGCTGAAAAGCAAGAGGATTGCAGCTACTTGAGTGAGTCCAGCAAAAGAACTGGCTGGCAGAACCCACCCCAAATTGCCAACCCACTGAATTTTGAGCTAGTAAAGTGATCGTTGTTTTAAACCACTAAGTTGGAGTGGTTTATTACATAGCAGTACTGATATACTGTATGCCATTCTTTTGTATGTAATCTTACCTGTAAGGTGTGAGAGTATGTACATATTTTAGAATTGAGGCTAGATAAAATATTCAAATGCTTTTAGTGGAATAATATTTAATAACTCAAGATATTGTGAAAAATAGAGTTTCAAAAAGTATAAACTTAGTAAAATCATTAAAACACTTAACATTGGGAAAATGATCTAATGAATATTTACTTATTATTTCCAATCTCACCTGTTTACAGAATAGATTTGAAGCATCTTATGGAGACCTAAGATAATTAAAGAGTAGAACATAAATCTATTGAGAGGATCAGAAAAAACAGATGAAAAGTAAATGCCAAGGATGCACTAATTATCATAAGGAGTTCAACTTTGGTCCAACCTTCTCAGTAGCCAAGAAAAAGTGAAAACTTGAGGGTTTATATAGTTCTCATTCAAGTAGGACGCACACAAATTCATCTGAAGAACAAACCTTTTTTCTTTCCATAGGAGAAACTTACTGCATAAACCTTAATTTCAGACAATAGATTTTTGGCTATAGTAGCCACCCCCCCACGCCCCCATGTGGCTTTGCTTTCCAGGGTTTCAGTACTTGCAGTCAACCACAGTCTGAAAATAGATGAGTATGGTACAATAAGTATTTTGAGAGAGAGAGAGACCACAGTCATATAACTTTTATTACAGTGTACTGTTATAATGGTTCTATTTTATTATTAGTTATTGTTGTTAATCTCTTACTGTGCCTAATTTATAAATTAAACTTCATCGTAGATATGTATGTATAGGAAAAAATATAGTATATATAGAGTTTGGTATCAGGTATCCACTGGTGGTCTTGTAATGTATCCCTTGTGGACAAGGGGGTAATACTGTATTGTTTTGCAGCAGTTACAAACATATTATTCTAATAGACATTTCATATATTTTCTCCCATAAAAAGCTTAGTAACATACATATGATCAAATCTTATCAACTCATGACTTCCTTAGAGGGACGAGTAACTAGGCGTGATGATTTTTATGAGTCCCTCAGGTAAAGGAAAGACCTTGATTGGAATTTAGAAATATTCAGGTCCCGTTTTCCCAGGTCCCCACCTGGTTTCTAGCAAGTACTCAGCACTGGAGAAGTGAGTGTAAAATGGATGAACGTATTTATTGAACACCTATGTGTGCTGGGCTCAGTGCCAGGAACTTGAGGGACTATGGTGAGTGAACATACATGGTTCCTGCCATCATATTACTTAGATCAGTGTGGATCAGTGTGGAGACAAGTATGAATCAAATGGTCACCCAGTATATAACCTCCCACCTTGATAAATACTACAAAGCCAAAGCTCAAGGGACTTTTACATACCTGGAAGTGAGAAAAGGCTCCCTTGAGGGAGCGATATTAGATCTTGGATCTCCTTGATGAGGTGGTGCCACCAGATGAAGGGAGGAGGGTGGAGACAGCACACCTGACAGAGAAAAGAGCTGTTTGCAAAGGCACTGAGACAGCAGGACCACAGAGCAGAGCTGTCAGGGATCTGTAAGAAGGCAAGTGCGCCTGGTGAGCAGAGAGTAGGACTGTGCTTAAGATGAAGCTGCAGCCGCCAGGCCTTCCTCACACTCATTTCCTGAATACAGGGGAATTCCATCAAAACACTTTTCTGTTCTTTTGTGTGTTTTTCAAGTTTTCTCCATTTAGCACATAGCATTTTTGTACTGGAAAAAAAAATTGTTTGCAAAAGCCTCATGAAATATAAAGAAGTGTCACTTTGCAAATTTTCACGGCTTTGCTTGCTGTTGTGCTTAATGTTCTACCCATACCAGCGATCAGTGTACTTAATTTAAAAATTTAATTAAACCAGCAAGAGATAGCAAAACACACAGGAGATAAAATAACACATTGTCGAAAGTAATTATTCAAATGCCTCTTAAGAAGCAAAAGTTATGTGTCCTTCCCCAAATGTTATGTGTAGTCTGAACTGATACTAATAACATTATAGAATGTCACTGGGGCTCTCTTTCTTCAATTCTGGTGATTATGCAATGAGAGATTTTTGTTGTTAATTCTCAAAGGAATCATCACAGATCTTTGCCCTTTCAGGATGGATTTGACTTGAAGAAAGAATCAAAAGTCATTTGGAACAAAGTTTGATAAAGAAAATAGATGATCACATTGAAAAATGATAGTTATAGTGAAAAATAAAATATCACTATAAGGTCATAAGACTGATTTCTTATGTGGCTCATAAACTGGGGCTTAACAAATTCTAAACATTTTTTGAGTAATGGAAAAACTGGAATAAGCATAGAGTCCCAAGAGACAATACACTTTCATAATTATGAATTCTGGAATACATGTTTAAAAAGTCAATTTATATAACTTAATGAGATATCCATTCATTCATTCATTCACTCACTCAGCCAATTTTTATTGAATGTCTACTCTGGGACTAGCTCTATTCTAGGTGCTTGGTTATATCAATGAATAAATCAGGCAGATATCCCTAGCCTAGAGAAATTTACATTTTAGTGTAGTATAGACAGATAAAGAGTAAATAAAATAAGTAAATAGTCACATAGGATGTAAGAAGTGATAACTATGACAAAAAAGAAAAAGTAGAGCAGAGTAAGGATGATTGGGAATGTACCAGACCTATGCACCTAATGTTATAGAATTAAAAATGAGACCTAAATATGGTAATAAGAAGGTTTGCTTTTAAAATTTCTTTTTATCATTAGAAAGCCTGGCCCCATTTGAGGTCTTCATCCTAAATTCCATTTCATGGTCACAACATTGGCCCCTAATCCATCTAACTCTTGGGTTATATTAGCAACTCTCAAAGTTTTGTGATCCAATGAGTAAGGGAAAAGTCCTTACCATCAAGATCTAGCCACAAGAACAGAAGCAGGTCTGTTAAAATCAGACCCAGTTTCCTTACATCTCACTTTCAGGAGCTCGGCATGGCTTGGTGAATAACTCTGTCCCACATGCCTGCCTTGGCCTTTCTCCCACTTGCAAGGCCTCAGGTCTGAGAGTTATACAGAAGTCCTTCGAGAAAGGCAGGGTTTCCTTCCTCGCTCTCAAAGGCAACTCTGACAACATGGAGATCTGGAAAAACAACTCTGTTGTTCCTCTGTTACCAAGAAAGAGCCTGAGAATGTCTCAGAAAGGGAAGTAATTGACAGCAACGTTGGCCACCAGCAGTGTCTCAGAATGGGTTGAATGTAGTGAACCACCTAGTTTTTGAGCATTGGCAAAATACCTTTAGTTAAAATAAAACAAAACCAAAACACATCCTGGAATTTTCCTCAAACAAATTTTAAGACAGTAAAATAATTTATTGATTGAACAATTCTTAACCTTAAATTCTAATTCCCTGGACCTAGCCAATTGTGTCCCCCCCCCAAAAAAAATTCATATGGTGAAGTTCTGACCCTCAGTACCTCAGAAGGTGAAGATATTTGGAAATAGGGTCTTTAAAAAGGTAATTAAGTTAAAATGAAGTCATTAGGGTGGGTCCTAATCCAATATGACTGGTGTCCTTCTGAGAAGAGGAAATTTGGACACAGTCATGCAGAGAGGGAAGACCATGTGAAGACCGGGAGGAGACAGCCTTCTATAAGCAAAGGAGAGCAGCCTTAGAGGAAACCAACCCTGCCAACACCTTGATCTTGACTTCTAGCCTCTAGGAATGGAAGAAAATAAATTTCTGTTGTTTAAGCCACCCAGTCTGTGGTACTTTGTTACAGCAGCCCACTGAAGAGTACTTTCTACTTGTCATTCAATAGATACACAAAAAATATTGGTGGAATGAACAAATTAGTGAGTAGCAATTTTTTTTCTCATTTGAAGGTTAAATAATGAAAGGGGAAAACCCGTCTTTGGATCTAATGTCAGTTTCTCTGATCATTGACCCTTCAGGAATTTTAACTGTCATCCAAATGGCATTAATATTGACTAAAAGCTAGATGAGGAATTCACCTGCTATATTTCTGAAATCACCAAAAAGGGTAAAGTTCTTCTTTGCTCTGCTGTCTTGAAAAATTGCTCCTAAAAAGGTAGCTAAAACTGCTGCTTTGATTCCCTTCAGGAAAATGGGGAGCTTAAGGGGGTCGTTCAAAATATCAGAAATAATAAAAAGTGATTATTTTAAAAATTAGTGGTTTCCACTGATCTCTAAAGTAGGGAAAAATAGACTTGCTTTCAGTTTCCATGTTTTTTTCTCATTAAAGATATTTTCAAGAACCAGATGAGTTGGGTGTATGGAATTTATTAGTAGGGATTTGCCATTGATGGAAAAACAGCCTTAGATGCTTCACATACTGTACATTAACTAAAAACTTGAAGTCACCTTTATTATCTAAAAATATACCTTGCAAATATAGTAAAGCATATCCCAGAGTTTACCTGCTTCAGCTTGTCAAAGTACAATAAAATAATGACATAAAAATATCAGAATTACAAAGATTTGGAGTATCAAATCTGTCTTTAGGAATAAAGAGAGATATATGGGTGTGCATGGGGGGTATTTATAAGGCTAAACAAATTCAATTTAAAAATCATATTTGGGAATATTTGTGGACCTGTACCTTTAATTGAGGCAGAGTTTTTCTTTAAACAAACAGACCATTAGGCACATGAAGGTTAAAAGCTAAGAGAAATGTGTGCGTGGTTTCCTGACTTCTTTCACTTCACTATGGCTGTTATTTTTGACTTGCTTTCGTTCCTTTGATATGAGCCAAGAAAAATACAAATAACTCTGAAATGTAACTATGGTAACTTCGCCATTATTGATGCTAATCAATAAGTGGGAGGAATGCTGAAATTGTCCCTAGCTGATGTCCTCAGTTTGTCTGTAATGTCTTCAAATGTAGAGGTAACTGACTTTTATGTTGACCTTATTCAACTGTGCAGGCCTGGAGGTGAGAGATTCTGTCAGTTTTATCTAAGTATCTCCTCTCTCCCTATCTCCGCTCCTCCCCCCTTCTAGCACATAGTAAAAATTTAAAACAAAACAAAACAAAACAAAAAACCCAACTTACTGCATAAATCAGCTCTGTTCTTTATTGAAATTTTTTTTTTAAAAAACAAACACAAAAGAAAATTTAATATGATGTTATTTTTTCTCACAGCTGTGTGTTAGATTTTTATACATATTTGTAGAAGAACTCTGCACATGATGTCTGCAGTTTTTGAGTAATCTGGAGAGAAGTTGAAGAAGATTTTGATGGATAATTAGAAATTTGATATGTAAAAATTGGATCAACGCAAAATGGATTAATTGAATCGGATTTTTCAGACCTGATAAGTTGTAAACACTAATTTCAAGATAGGTATAGTTTATATATATGGTTTCATTCATTTATTCATTCAGTGAGCATTGATTAAGCAAGTACTATGTGCCAAGAACTGTTTCAAACGCTGGGGATACGCCAGTCAATATGGTACAATCCCTGTACTCATGGGGTTTACATTTTGTTAAAATGAACATAATAAATAAATAAATGAAAAAAATTCAGGTAGTGATGAATGTTGAGTGTTAGGAGTTTAAGAAAGTATGATTTCGTAGTGTCCTTACATGGATGTGGAGGATATTTAGATTGACCAGAGAAAGCCTTGCTGAATTGGCACCATTTCAGCTTATGTCTAAAAGACAAGGAAATTGCTAGGTAAAGACTGGGCCCAGCAAATTCCAGGCAGCGTGGTCGTCAGGCGCAAAGGCTTATAGACTCAGGTGGCAGCTGAGGTTAATTAGATAACAGCAGAGCAATAGATTGTGGTCACATTGTTGACTTGTCTTCAATATAATAGCTCATATGTTTAAAATTGGTCCACCAAAACTCAAACCAGACAACTGGTCCACCTAGATGTTAACAAATATATACTTGAATCATTTAAGCACCCTAAAAAGATAACATCAATTAAACAAGGAATTAGATTGGAAGATACAACAGTCAAGAGTTGCAGAATGGACTAATTTTTTAAGAACTGAAGGACATTATTTCCCTCCCTTCTGCACAAAACATACACATCCTAGTTTTTGGTGTGTGTAATTTCAGCGTTGAAAAAATTCTTGACCCTTAAAATGTTTTACTGTTTAAGGATGAAAGTCTAAGGCACTCCAGTTCTTGACTGCTCATCACTACTGAAGGATAGTCAAAGAAAGGTCTTATGATTTAACTATAAGCTGCTCAAGGTGAAGTGATTTCTTTGATGTCCAGGTGAAAATGCTTTTATGTTCTAACAAAAAAAATAAAAATGCACAAAGATGAAAGTCATCAGGTAATAAGAGAAGGAAAAGATTGAGATAAATATCTTTGAGGTCTCCAACCACTTTTTATATTTTATTGAATAATTGGACTAAGTGGTTTATTCATCACAAAACCCAGTATAGTAGGATCATATATTTGTGGAAAGTGACATAGGAATTATGCCTTTGCTTTCTTATAAAGGCTAGGATGGTACTTTACCCTCAGCATGTGCTTCATAAATGCTAGTGATGGAAGAAGCCAGGGTTGCAAGTACTTTATTTAGGGTCATTTTAAAGAGATATATCAGAATGCAGTTCTGGAATCTTTCTCATATTCAAACAAGCAAGTACTACATTTCGGAACCAAATGTCTAACAGACGTCTGTATTAGGGTTCTCCAGAGCAACAAAAGCAATAGGAGATTTATATATTTAATCCATACATTTTTGAGCCAGATTTCCCCATTTTATAAGTGCCTTTTCCCATTTTATAAAGACAGTCTGACAGATAGCATGTGCTTTCCCACACAAATCTGTCAGCTCACTCATCTTCATCCTCCACACCCACCTATGGTTCAAATCTGAAACCTTTCCAAAGGAGAGAATGCCAGTCAGCTAGAGGCAGTTGGGTGAAAACTTAAAAGCAAAAATTCATCTTAAACCTTCATTTATCTGGGATTCTAAACTGCACCACAGTAGGCAACTGCTGGATGGTCTGCCAGGGCCTTTGTGGCATCTCTGTGGTCCCAGGTTGGGTACACAAATAGGATAGGATATTACTCTTAAATGTGTATATATTACCGTTAGGAACCTCTTCTTTAGGCATTTAGATATTCACGAATGTCTCTGAAAACCCTTATTTGTACATTGCTACATGAAGTTATCAAAAAAGATCAGATCTTGTTACAATTCAAATGCTTTTGTGGAAACCAAAAGTATATAACTTGTTCTGAATGGTAAATTCTCCCTCTCCTAAAGAAGACCAATAATATCTTCAATGAAAGGGGGCAATAAATATTTGACATGCAAAGAGGTGGATGTTTTTCTTGCAAAACTCAGGGTGGATGTTACCTCTTAAAGGACAAATATTTTCTCTTCTGAGGTATACATTATGGATCCTCAGTGACATCTAAACTTAAGGGGAAGCCTGCAATAAGTCTAAGCTCATGAATCTTGTTTACAGGGTTTTTCCTAATCCAGTGGATAAGAAAAATCAAACACTATATTCTGTTCCCTCAATTTTTTAAAGAAGAGAGTCTACCTTAATGATTTTTTAAAAATTTGTATAATTAATGTGCATGGTACCCAGTTCAAAAGGTACTCAGTGCTCCCCAACCTTTTTGGCGCCAGGGACCAGTTTCATGGAATACAATTTTTCACGGACAGCGGGGGGTGGGGGGATGCAGAGCTCGGTGGTCCAGTCCCTAACAGGCTGCCTACCCATGCCAGTTTGCAGACCGGGGGTTGGGGACAGCAGTACTAAGTGACACAGTGAAAATTCTCTTTCCTATACTGTATTCTATTTCCTAGTTCTTTCTCTGAAGGAAATCAGGGTGACCAGCTTCTACCATTAAGGTTACATAATAGTCAATGTAAATCACTAAAAGTCTGAATGTAGTTTATACTTTTAAAATTATATATTATAATTATATAAGTAATTGGTATTAATTGTGGGTAATAAGTGGACATCATAAAAGAAATTTTATGCTCTAGTATTTCTTTCATTCTTTTTGTATTACATTTCCATAATATATTTATTGCATCTTACATGTTCTCTGTCAAGTATCTCATTTCACTAATTCTTAAATGAACTTTTTTTCACATTTTAACATTTCAGAAATTAAAATATTTCTTAAAATTGTTAGCATCTTACAATTAATTGGCAATGTTATTGTTTCTTAATGGTGGAATAAATAAAAGTATGACACAAAATAATTATGTGTCTTAGATTAGATAAAATATAATATTTTGTCCTCAGGTTATTTCTTAAAATAAAAGTTGGACTACGGTGAATTAAATAAATGAGGAGGACGTTGCTAGATCTCTACTTAGACCTTCAAATGAAAGTTAAAAACATTTTAAAGTTTATTCCCAATCATTTATTGCTATTAGACTTTGGACTACAGTGTGATGGAAATAGCTAACATTTTAAAAATACAATATTCTGGCTTTCAAATGTCACTGCATGATGAAGATAAAATACTTTGGAAAAGTTTAAGCACAATGTTTAATAAGGTGATCAAATCTATGTATTTTTAAAATGCTAGTGTTTAGTTATTTGTTCTAGGTGCAGTTTCACTGAAGTTAACTTGAGAGCTGTCCTCTGGCATCATTCAGAGAAGAGTTTAGTTACTGGGAAGGTGTCCAGGAGCACTTCCACTGTCGCTACCTTGTTACACAAAGTACAGAAATCTTCATCTGCATTGACATCTTGACATGAACTTCTTTTCTGTAAGACATTACACACATGAGTCCAGTGGATAGTGTTCTATAGTGTGTGTGCACTTCTTTTAAAACATTTGTCGTGCTCTTCCTACATGCATGGCACTATATCATATACTGGAGTATAGGAAAGACCAAAATAAAGCAGATGTGGATGCTTCCTCAGAGCTTAAGTCTCTTAATATAGATATGCAGTGTATGAGTAGGAAAACAAGTTAGAAAGTAATCAGTACCATAAAAGGTACATAGAAAAAGAGAGAGACATTACACCCATCAGAGAAAAATAAGGAAAGCTTCATGAAAAAAATATTCCTACAAAACTGATTAAAAATTAACAACAGAGGAAAGTAATTAGTTATTTGGTCTCAATTCTTGGAAAAAACCCATTTCACTGACTTTTCATGTTCAACTCGTTTGAAATAGACCCTTTTTCAAGATAATAATGGTATTTTTTGTATGTATGGTTTTAAGTGAAAATTTCTGTCTACATCAAAAGTCTTTCTGGGTAATTTGACCTTGTTATTTGATAAGTGTAACACAGGTTTTAAATGGGTGAAATTGCTTACAGGTTTGAGAATGTGAGCTTTGTAGGCAGCATCTGAAATTAACCAACCAGAGGCTAAGCTGGAAATAGGTTTTTGGGTTGGTGTGAAGTAGAAGGGTCTCAGACTTTGTCATTCCATTTGCCACAAGCTGTGATTAAAAAAAAAAAAAAAAAAAAAAAACTTGTAGGACTCTGTACTTGTCATCGATTTCAAGCCTTTGTGTTCAGCATGCCGCTGAAAGGAACATATTTCATGGTCCCATTTCACCAATTTTGTCCTGAATCAACATCTATTCTTCTACCTGTTTTCTTTTGAGAAGGCACCATTATTACTAGTTACTATATAAACAGATGCAAAATATACAGTAAACACTTGCATTAGAATTTAATTCATCATTTAAACAAAGATTTATTAGTTGTAGGTGATTTATACCTTTTGTACTTTTTTTAATTAAAAAGGAGGCACAACTTTACTTTTAGGCAGGGCCTTGGACATCTGAACATATTTTAGGACCTTGTTTATTAGAGATTGTAAAGTGTTTCCAAAAGAATCCTTCACGTTAGTACCAGGAATTGATGCTTTCTTTTTCCCCTTACAAAATAGTAAGTCCTCTCACATGGAGCCTACTGCTGGGACAGAGGGGTGGTTTTGCTGAAAGCTTAAGATAAAGAGTCCCAAGGAAATATCCTTAAATTTCAGAGACTTACAGGGATATAATTTATTGTAGAGATCTTAAGTCAGGCACAATTGCAGCAAACCTTATCATCCACGATATTGGTAGAACAGAAAGTCCTTTTAAATGCTCAGCTTGACCATAAGAGCCTCTGAATTTCAGCTGCACTTAGTTTAGCCTAGCCAGTGACTCTGATCTTGGAAGCATGATAGAGGAGAAATTTAATAGTAAAATTGATATATTCTATGACACTTTTATTGGCAGCTACTACCATGTGGATGCCCAGACCACTTTGAGTGTGCTTATATCTAGCAAGATCAATGTGTTAATTAGGGTTTTGCTAATGGCCATAAAAAATAAACCACAAAATTTCCGCAGCTTAACACAATAGAAGTTTATTTCTCCCTCATGTAACATCCAATCTGGGTGTTTTTGAGCTTTCTTGGAACTCAGGTTCCTTCCATATTGGAACTGTGCCATTTGCTAGGGCTCTTGGAGTCTTCAATGTTCAGGCAGAAAGAGAAAGAGGATAGAAAAGACACAGCTTCCTCTTATCCACCTTTGGGAGTAAGTGACACACATCTCTCACACTTAACATCCCACTGGTGAGAACCAGTCACATGGCCCTACCTAGATAGGGCAAGAGTTGGTAGGAAGGGTCACTGGTTGGACTGCTGCTTTCCAGCGAAAGATAAGAAAAGAGTGGGTATGTTTGTTGGAGTCACAGGATCTCTGCTTTGTAGTTACCACTTTTAAAATATATTACTGGCTTGTGTTTTAGCATGTAACATGTTAACATTATGGCATAATATCCATAAATTTTGTTTGACAGTAAGCTGTGTCTGCACAGTCAAAGTTGATCACACCAGATCAGAGAAGATGCTGTGAAAAATCCAATTGTAATTTGTTTTGAAAAGCTATGTTGCTTTGGAGAAAATATTTTATGCCCACCAGCTAGGTGTTCATAAATTTCTTGACAGCAATAACTAGGAGATGTTGATAATAAACACTCACCAGTCTACCGCATGCTAATTAGTTATTTGTGTATTATAGGCATAGTTTAGGAATGGTTCTGTTGAGTGATCCCTGTGAATCCAGCAAACCTAACCACTCTTTTTAAAAAAATTTTGCATATCCCTTCTAAAAGGAAATGAGAATTTATGCAAAAGTACTTCTGACTTGTTTTGCTTGTCTGCAAACATTTGAGCTGATGAAGTGTTGATATAATGAAATTGTCTTCTGACAAAAGCGTTAACCCATAGCAGAATGTAATGACTAAGAACTGTTGGGCTCAGAGACATAAGGTAGGTGTGGAAGAAATAGCTCCCTCCTAAAAGCTAAGTAGATTCATCTTCTGATCTTATTTTCTGCCTCTGTGTAACCCCAGGAAAGCCCTCACTGTCCTCCACTATAAAATTAGACTTGAAGTTGATGATCCAGCTCTGGCTCTTTCTGGTAGTAAAAATTGTTTTCAATTTGTAGTTAGAAGACTCTAGAATTTAAAGGGACAGAAATCATATTCTAAAGAGCTCATTTTATGAGGAGTAGCCTGAAGGGTTAAGAGTAAAGAGAAATTCGACAACCTATCACGTACTTCCTTGGTGAGCATCTCTCCATCTACTGAGAATTTATATTCAGAGAAAAGATATTTAAAATCTAAATAAATCTGAGAATTATTTTGTAATTATCTGCCAGTTACAATTTTATTGTGCCTGCCTCTCAGCATTTATATTGACTAGTTTATACTGCTCTTATCTTTGCATTGATACTCTGCCTTGCTTTTGCTTAAAGGGTGCATCCTCCTATAGTGGGAAATATTAGGTTTTTTTGGTGTTAGGGGAAAATCTAAGTGGTCAAGACTGTTCAGTGTGAAATCTCTGAACTCTGGAAGGTCTATGAGAGCAGCTGAGCCTCCTGAAGGAAAAATGTTATTGACCTCAGCCTGTATATTGGTTAGTCCAGACTCTTAGCAAACTTGTAAATGCAGTGAATAGGCCCTTATCAGGTAACCTTCAGGTGCCAGGCATCAATCAGTCTTACAATGAAAACAATTTTACTTCTATTTAATACCACTTTACTTTTGTTGTTTCTTTGAATGGCATATTAAATATTATTTTAATTAAAAATGCAGCACCTGGTACATAGTAGATACTGAACAATAGGTAGCTACCTATTGTTACTACCAATTAATATTTTTCCTGTATCTTCATCATGTGAAGACTGTTGATCCTTTTGAATTTCTTTCAACTCATTCTAAGACCTCTTTACAAATATTTATTATCATCCACTAAGTGTGAGGGACCTTACTACATGTATTGGTGGATGTTATGACACATAAGTAACAGTATCAGATGGTGCAAAAGGGAAAGGAATCTACTAAGGGTGATTTACCAATTGTTAGCAAGGTCAGCTTTCCTTTATATACATGGAATAGTTATGAAATTGATTTGATTTGGAGGGTGCTAGATTGCCTTGTTGGTCTAAAAACTTTATGAGCTGCCTAGCTAGGTCTTTGGTATTCCATTGTAATATTCCATCCTCTCTGCTTTGTAGTTACCACTTTTAAAATATATTACTGGCTTGTGTTTGAGCAGGTAACATGTTAAGCTGGTTATTAATCATTAACACCTGGCTGTGAATTACTTTGTGAGGTTGCTCTGTGACAGTCAATAAGGTGTGTCAAGGCCTGGGACCCAGCAGGAAGGAGCTGCCCTGACTCAGCAAAAGTTTTTGTTTCCTTGTGGTCCTCCTCATGGGCTGGCTGCTGTCATAACTGTACCTGGAATGAAGAGGGCTTGAAGGAAGAGTTGCAAAATCCCTTTCCTTTGGGGCAGCTGAGGTAAAGCTTGGACTTTTAAAGGAATTGTTACCAGGAGAAAGTGGAAAAAGGAAAATAAACCTTGGTGTATGGAGATAAAGAGGCGATGCACAGCACAGATTTTTTTAATCTTTCTTAACTATAGTCCACACTCAGGTTAGCTTGGCTTCCTTCACCTTGACTTAATCATCTTATTGAAACTGAACCCTAAAATTTCCTTTTGATACAATTGTGTCATATTGCTTCTGAATGGTGAGACTTAATAGACTGAAAATTGAAGTTTTCCTAGTTTTATCTCACCTAAAGAAAACAGCTTTTCAAACTATACACCAGCATATCATTCCTCTCTGCTTAAGAATTGTGAATGGTCAATACTTTGACAAAAGGAGAGGAATACTTTTAGAATTTGGAGAACTTTCCTGATTAATGGGAGTTGGGGGCACATGGCACCTGATGAATGGTATGGGTATAACAAAACTGAGAGGCTCAAGCAAGTGGGGGCTGTGGCTGAACTTTATTTACTTCTTGGCTTTACTTAGGGTTTGCTGTGCTTGACAACCTTTGTATTCCGATCAGATTTATTTCTATAAAAGTTATATGCTAATTCTTATTTTATCTTTTTACTACTATCTACTTTAAAAAGTTTTGTAATAAAGCGTTACCTTATTTATAAATGGTGAATGGTACTAATATGGGATCTCTGGGAAATGTCTTTTTTGACTTCTCTGGTTTCATGAAGGGAGTTGCTATGCGATTTTTTATTTATTAAAAGCAAATGCCCTGAAGCATTTCAGTATTGTGTCCCCCAGAGTACCTGATTCATGGTAAGGACTAAGTAAATACATGTTCATTTGGAAAGGTAATCTGTTCCCTCATGTATTTTCGGATTGAAGATGAGTACTGCTTAAGGGTATCAAAGTAAAGTATTTAAAATACAAAACTAAATGAGCTATACCTAAATGAGCTCCTAAATTATTGTGTTCCCGTGTTTTATGATTTCTCTGGATTCATTTGTTTATCTCAATCATAATTAACACTCAACTGAATTTCGTATGAGTTTATTTTTCTCCGTTGTTATTTTCAGTACAGTAGGCTTTGAATAAAGTATTTACTATTGTGCTCTAGAATACTAATTTTAGATGGGAAATATTCTGCTTCTTATTGAATAGCTTCTCAAAGATAATTTTATTCTTTGCTTATTAGTCTATAGAAATACACTGCCGGTTTTATGTTTTGTAATCATGCTTACCATATTCCCTTTCCTTGCCCTTCAAAATGACTGTTCTGGTTCAGTGAGATGGAATCAGTGTAGACAGCCATGTGCCGTGCTTTCAAAATAGCACACAGCGTGCTAACCTGTAGGGATCCTTTGAATCGTAGGCTTCCTGCCAAGTGCAGAATTCCCAGGAGGTCAGCAACTACATTTCATTGCTATCTGTAGCCCCAGAACCTAGCGCGGTGCCTGGCCCTCACGAGGTCTTCAGTCCATGTTTGTTGAAGTGAAGGGAAATACAGGCAAGTTAGTCAAAATTCTTTGTTTTTCAAGTGATAGAAAAGCCAGCAAAAACTAGGCTGAACAAAACAGGAATTTATTGGCTCAAGTGTTTGAGATATTCCAGGGATACACGTGGCTTCAGACTCAACAGGATCCAAGGGTCTCCCCAGTGTCATCAGAACATTATGCTTCTCCCTTTCTCTTTCTGCTCTGGACTCTGCTTTTCTCTGGGTTGGTGGGCTCCCTGTACATGGAGGCAAAGAGGACCCCCAGCAGCTCCAGACTGCTGTTGCCCTGAGGAGGAGAAGGGTCTCTACAGATAGCTTCAGCACAAGTCCTGCTCTGACCCTTTGTGTCTCAATGGCCTGGCTCAGGTGACCTCGCTGTCCCTGAACTCATCACTTTGTGCAGGGGAAAAGCATATTCTGGCCAGATCTGGGTCAGGATGGCCCACTTGTGATCAGCTCCACCCAAATCATATACTCTAAGAATAAGTAGTGGTGATTCCCCAGAAAGATGCCAACAGATGATCACTACCTCAGGGAAATGCTATAAAATAAGGAATAGCAGCACTGGGCATCAGATCACAAGCACAAAATATACCGTAAATTTGAAATGAGATTAATATCGTTTCCTTGGGCTCTTTGCTCCTGGTAGACTTGGTGTTTTTAGGGACTCAGTAATAGGTCAGGCCTCCACTTGGAGTTTCTGGACCTCTGAACAAATAAGACGTGGTGAGAAAAATGTATTCTGTATCTTTGGTGTAGAGAATATTAAAATGCTTAATCACATTTGTCCTGGATAGTGTGCCCACTGGGGACCAAATTCCTTTTTTCTTAAAGATGAATCATGCTGGAATGAATACCTCTTAGCACAGGTTTTGTTTCGCCTAGCATTTCTTCCTGCTACGCGTAATGGAGTCTCATAAAGGACAATTCCTTAACTTCTCTCTCAGCAGAGCTCCCAGGCCTCCATCCTGGTGGCAGAAGCTCCCTGCAGTCTCCTGGAATATAGAGATGTTATAGAGATGTGATATCCTCCTCCCTGCATCCAAGCCCAAATTCCCTAGAGGACTTGGCAAAAGTTCCTAGGATTCTTTTAACATGTACTCCTTTGGGTTACAAGTGCTCACATGAAAATTGATTCCTATGAATAGTTTTGTGGGTCCCAGAGTTCCCCAAGAACACAAGACATACAAATGAGTTGCTAATAATGACTTAAGCTGAAACTTGCTATAGGGTCATGTCAGACACCCTTGAAACCTGAACTGCATACCTTCCTCTTTCCTTCTTAATTTGCAAATATAAGATGTACTTGCAAGTTATCTGGGAACCCCTTTTACTCCTGAGATATTATTTCCTGACATTGACTTATATTGTGTTTTTGTGAATGTCTGGAGAAATCATACTAATTAAGAAAATTAGAAAATAAGGTTCTGCTATAGCAGAATATACTAAAATTTCAGTGAATATTCAAATAAACTTGTTCTTATTATATTGAGATGTTGAATAAATGTATATATCAATATTCAATCATTATTATACTTTATGAATATTTTTATTTATTGGAGAAGATTAATTGTCCTTTAAAGAATTTAGTGTCAATTATTACTTGAATATAAATAAGCTTTCACTAACTGTGGTGGAATATACAGTTATAACAAAATAATATCATTTTATTTAAATTAAAAATTAATTTTCCAAATACTCACATCTAAATTAAAATAGTAATACATTGGGAAAAGTTTCCTTTACCAAATTAATTCAGGTGCTAGACAAAAGCCTTTTATTTTACACAGAACCTTTCCTATAAAGCCTAAATGGTGAATCTCATTTAAATTCATACATGGATGCATCAAGACACACATGAGGATATGGTTGCTCAATGTGTAGTGCTAGATATGCCTTCTAAGAAATAAAAGATTATCATCTTTCCTTAGTAGTTAGCATTATTATTATTATTATTATTGCTTTATTTCCTAGATTTCCTCAAAGGTTACTTGACATTCCACAAAATTTTGTCTTAACATTCAGCGTGATAATCTTTTATTTCTTTGTGGAAGATCCAATTCAGTACTATCACTTGTGTACTATTTTTGTAGTCATCATGTGTCAAAATTGTTCACTAAAATAATAAATGGCCATAGTAGACCAAAGAAAATCCATGGCAGAAATATAACTTACATCTTTTACTTCCTTTTAATTTCTTAATGTATTTATAATATTTCAATTATCTCTTTTTCCTTTTAGTTTTTTTAATTCATTGTATTATTTTTAAAATTATCACAGATGTATATAACAGATATGTATAAATATTTCACATACGTATAAATTTACCACAGATTTTTATATATACACAGATATATATATATAAAACACATATACATTCAAACAATAAATGTAATAATCGCTAACTCATACTAAGCACTTCTTATGTTGTACAGAATATCATGGTAATGACCTCAACTTACATTCTAGGGAGGCTTATGACATGATTAAGAGCACAGACTCTGGAGCTAGAATGGCTGGATTCAAATCCCACCTCTATAATTTACTAGCTGGGCAAGGGCTTCTAAAGTAGCTCTCATTCGCAGAGAGTATGCTGCGTATGAGAATTACACAAATTATACACAGCATGCTGGTTGGATTTTTAGGAAACTTTTTCAGCACCAGTTGAGGTAGCATTAAATGGGGTACACAAACATGTAGAAATGAGTACATTTTTTTAGAATAGATAATGATAAAGAAGGAGCTTAGCGGATTTCATTCATCCAAGCAAACGTTATTTTATATTAATCTCATCTACCGTTCTGTCCATGTAAATGCACAGTTGAGGAGGGAGGCTTTACAAATGCAAGGAGGGGTCACTCAGTGTTGAAGATGATGGCTTAATTTTCTCAACCTAGTCAGAAATTTGATAACTGCTGAGAATTGTCTTTTGTTATAAGAAATTCCATAAGGTCCATTCTTTAGTAGATACATGTTCTTGTGGTAGATTTTGGTATAGCAGGTAAATTTAAAACAGTCAACATAATAAAAGTTCACATTGTGGTGTAGATGAACATAAACTGAACACAAATATAAAGCTTGCAAATATGGATCCACAGGTGAGGGTCCCTGCTAACACCATCTGTTGAGGCTGCTTATGCCTGTGGATTGGAGAGGTGGTCAGTGATTGCTCTTGCTAAATTGAGTATGGCAATCCGTATAATAACAAAAGCATGATTTGGACATTTTTCATGTTGGCTTTTGCTTAAAAGTTTTCGCTGTGGATTTTCAATTTTCTAAAAATTCAAATTTTATGGGATAAATCACAACATGCCTTCTAAGGTATGATCTGATATTGAATAAAACCTCAAAAGTATGAAATTGAGAACCACAAATGTTTAAAATAATCACCTTTGATTTTTGCTGAGCTGTATGGTTGGTTTAACTAACTGAGACCTATTTTAAGATTGAGTCCCATTAGCAGTAGGGAATAATTAAATGTCACTTCTGGTTCTTGGGAATGGGTAAACCTAAATATGTAGTATCTACAATTTCATTCTGTTAGGCCCAGGTTATATAATATTATTAATAATTGTATTATTCCTTTTACAATTGGTACCTAAAGCATTCATGTTGGCGATCACGGGCAGTAGATAAAGGGGTAGAAATGGCACTCTGATGTGATGGCGAGGGTTTTAGGAAGGAGTGAGATACAGAGCAATGAGAAATCCCAAGAATGGGTAGAGTCTTACTTTATTTAGTAAACTACTTAAATCTCAACCTTTTAAGCTTTGTCCTTAATCTCTCTGCTTTTCCCCATCTCCCGCAATTTGAACTTCCAACTTGCTATGCTCATAAAACTTGATCCTTTTCCCTGTTACAACACAGCACTTTGAGTTGTAGCAATTTACTTCCAGGGCTGTTTTACCTACCAGCTGGGAAACCCTCTGAAAGTGGGGTCTGGATCTTATTATTTGGAATCCTCTACATTAAAGAAGGGCTGATCTATAGATGGCACTCAAAAATTGTTGTTGAAGAAAGTTGGATAAATGAAATGGTGTCATATCACCCCTCCTTAAAAATGTAACTTTGTATTTTGATTGTTTTCCAAGAAAACTGCTACATATTACTAATTCCAAATGAGAAGTAGCAATAGGTCTTTATTGCCTTTTGGATAAAGCCCAAACTCTTTGCTTTATATATGAGATCCTTCACGACCTGGTTCTTGCCATTTTCTCTGCCTCTTCTCTCATAACCCTGTCCCTTGAACACTATATTTTGGTCAGATTTGGCATTTGCTGTCCCACATATGTTCCATACAGTTTCACACCACCCTATCTTTATACTTGCTGTTTCTTCTGCCAGGAAAACCTTTTCTTCACTTTTAAAAAAGAATTAATTTGATTTATTACAGAAACATAGAATATAAAAATTCAGATAAAGAATTTGCTTCTTTCCAAGGTTTGGATATATACTTGCAATGTTCAATGATCTCTGATGGGATTTATTTTCTACTTTGTTGAAATGCTTTTAAATCCAAAGACGTATGTGGTTATGGTAACAAGACAATAAAAATAATAATAGACAGTCTTTATTAAGTATATGTTAAATGATGGCATTATGCCATCACTTTACACAGATTATCTTATTTATTCCTCAGAGCAACTCTCTGAGGTAAGTATTATTCCCATCCTATTTTGCTGTTGGGGAAACTAAGATTTGGAGTAGTGAAGTAATTTGCTGAGATTCACAGAGCTGGTAACCAGAGCAACTACTGAAAGTTAATCATCTTCCCTTCCCCTACTCCAGTTCCCATTTTCCCAAGCAGTTTAATTTTTAGTCTTCTACATCTGTCTCTATGTTTGTACACTGCATACAACTGCACAACCCCTACTTCATCATCTAGTTCCTTTTGCCCATTTTTTTAAAGACTTACCTAATGTATCACCTCCTCAAGGAGCTTCCTCTGACCCGTACCCCTAATCTGGGTTCTGGATATCTCCCACATTATTCTAAACATACCACTATCAGGGATTGTTACAATACCTTGTATAAATACCATCGAGTTGTTTGTCTCTTCTGCTAGCTCTAGAGCTCCTTGATGAGAAGGAGCATGTCTAATTATCTCTATATTCTGGTATTTAGCACAGAAATGGCACACAATGAGAATTATATTAGATGGATTAATTTATTCCACAACCTATCTATGCAACCTTTGATGTGCACCTTCTAAATGCCTGGTACTGTGGTAGTCCTAGGGGTGATGGTGTATCTGTTAGCTTTTGCTGCATAACAAACCACCCCTAAACTTTGTGGGTTAAAACAACACCCATTTATTTAGCTCATAATCCTGCAGGTCGGCATTTTGGCTGGGCAGAGCTGGGATTCTCTTCTGGTGTTGGCTTGGCTCACTCATGCATCTGCAGTTAACTGTTGGGTCAGTTGAGGCTGGCTGGACTAGAATGGCCTCAGCCACTTGTCTCTGATCAAAGTGGTCTCTTGTCTTCTAGCTGGCTAGCCTGGGCTTCTTCACGTGGACAAGTTTTCAAGAGCATGAAAGGCCTCTTGAGGCCTCTGCTTGGAACTAGCACAGCATTACTTTTGATGTGTCCTGTCATTCAAAGCAAGTCACAAGGCCAGCTTCCATTCGAGGGGAGGGAAAATAAATTCCAATTTTTAACAGGAGGGGCTGCAAGGACACATTGCCTTATATATGAATACAAACAATTAATATAAAAGACTGTGGCCATGTTCACAATTTACCGTAAGTGGTGAGGTAAAAAACACAGCCCTTGCTCTGAGAGAGTGTACAATCTAGTGGATGAAGAGTATTATTTGTAAGGTCACAAAGAATAGCTGTGTTTTCCATCAATCACCTGAAATTAGAAACCATTGAAACTATTTCTTTTGTCTTTGAAAGGAGCTTTCTTAGTTTCATTCTTTAGCCTATTTGTGAGTAATTCAGGTTCTATATTTCATCCTCTCCCTGAACCTGTGGCCTGCAGAAGGTATTCCCCAGGGGAACCCTGGAAACTGCAGGAAGAATGGAATCACCTACTAATGCAGCTTCAGCATGACTCTCTAGGTCCTTTCTCTCTGCCAGGTGGCCTTCCACCTCCAGTCCCCCTGCCCTGGGCACATACGCTGCCTGCCACATATAGGCAGGACCAACCCGATTGATTGACTAGAGCATTGGTGGGGCAGGCAGTGAGTCACTCCCACCTCTAGTGCTGGCTCATAATCCCCATTAGGTTGATTGCAACAACTACAAAAAGTAAATACGTGAAAATTATTATTTTGGCTAAGAGTGGAGGCTCTATGTGTGTGTTCTGTATTGCTCTTCACCCAATTGAACCAACAAGAAACAGTATGTTATTCTCTACCTTGACAGGAAATACTACCTATTTTGAAATAAGGTGGTTTTGTTCTAGGATATACAACTTTTTGGATTTTTTTCAGTTCATACAACTTTATTGGTTTTTAACTTTTTGTTTATATTTTAACTTTTAAAATATTCGAATTCTATCATTCCTTCTGTTTATTAGCTGGAATGCTTTTGCAAAGAAGAGCTTTCCTCTACCTCCCTCCTCTCTCTCTCTCTCTCTCTTCTTTCTCTCTCTCTCTCTCTTAAATAGCACCATGGACTCATAGTTTTTTAAAATTTCTTTCCAATAAGAGCCTGTTCAGGGTGGAGATCTAGTATTCTTATGGCATGACCTATTAATATTGTCATGTATTGTCGCTTGTTGGCATAAAATGTCCAAATGCATCTTGTGCTTTCCCTGCATTGGACCTGGAGTCAGACATTTATCAAGAAATTCCTGGTTAGTTTTGGTGGAAATACTTGGAATAAATATTTTTTTCTATGTGGGTATTTAAACTATTTGATAAGCTGTTAGTTTAGTTTGTTTCTATTTACATTCAGTTTTAGTCCTTGCTCTTTTTCATTGTTTGATTGGTTTTGTTTTGCTTTCACCCCTACTGAGTTGTTTTGATATTTGGAATTGATTTGATAATTTCATTTTGGGATATGTAGTAATGAAATGACAGCATCACTAGTTGTGGGGTGCTAGGTGCTGTGGTCTCTCAAGGGTGTCAGCAGTGAAAATCCTGGGGCAGAGGACTCAAAAGTAGATGTGTCAGGAATAAGGCAGTTATTCTTGAGTTTTGAGGTTTCTTAAAAATATACACAGTATTCTTCATACAAATTCTTTAACAGATATATGACTTATAAATATTTCTTCTGGTCCGTGGCTTATCTTTTCATTCTCTTAACAGTTTGCTTTTTTTCTTATTGAGTTTTGAGATTTAAAAAAATAATGCAGTTATTCTTGGGACCAAGTCAAATCCCCAAGCCCATGAGAACCTCATTTCATGAGTGATTGATTATTCTCAAATGGGTTGAAAAGGTAAATGTTAAAAGTAAATATAGGTGAATATTTAGCTGATATAGCATTATAAACACAACAAAATATCATAAAGGAAAATACTGATAAATTTATGTAAAAATTAAATACTTTTGTGTATCAGAAAACACTAAAAAAACTGGAAGACAAATGACAAATCAAGATTACATGCAGATTAAGGGTTAATGTTCTTTATATAAAAAGAAGCTTGTTTAAATCAATAGAAAAAACAACCCCCCCACACATACACAATTAGAGTGTCTCTGAGGTCCTTGGTAGCTAACTAAAAAGCATTTTGATAATATATTTCTTTTTCACTGTGAGAAAAAATGAACTTTGGTTATGACTTTTCATTACTCAGTAAATAGAACCACTATGCCCCCAATTGTTTAGACCAAAAACCTAAGGCTCATCTTTGGTCCCTTTCTTTTCTTTATACTTTGAAGTATCCTATTGGTAATTGACATCACCTTTACCCAAAAGACATCCTGAATCTTACCACACCTTCATCCGAACTACCTGGATTCCTACAACAACCCCTTGACAGGTGCACGCACTTTTACTCTTTTGTCTCCTGTGGTTTAAGCTGCACACAGCAGTTCTTTCTAGAAGAAATCATATAACTAATGATGGAAACCACCTGAATGAAATCCAAATTCTTTTCCACTGTTTCCAAGACCCTACATGATCAGGCCCCTGCCCACCGCTCCAATTTCCTCTCCCTTCACTCTGCCCATCTTTTGCCAGTGCTCTGGCCATGGCTGGCATTCTTTCTGTCTCTTCCACACCAGGTGATCATTTCTATCCCAAGGCCTTTGCATGTGCTGGCCTATGTTCCTGAAACAATCTGCAGTCTTCCCTGGATCTTGCCACACCTGCTTCTTGCTCATGAATAGGCTGTCTGCTGAAGGGTTACCTTGTCAAAATGACCCACCCTTCTACACTACCTCAAGCTCTTCCCTGTCCCCACCTGTTACTCCCTCACTACCACATTAACCTATTTAATTTTTTGCATAGTTTTTCTTAGTGTTTAATATTATTTATTTGTTTATAGATTTATTTGTTGTTTCCGCTGGTCTTTATTCTAAAACAAGGGCCTGGCACAAAGTAGGTGCCCATAAATATTTGTTAAGGACATAAATATGCTAACATCGATTATTTGTAGGAGATGATATTATAGGCAATATTTAGTTTCTTATCTATATTTTTTAGAATTTTTGTAATATGTGCAAATAAACATTAATAACTGATATAATCGGGGGAAAGCTATTAAAAATAATGATTCACTGTCATGGTAGAACATCACATCTGTGTGTTTGAACAATTATAGTGCATAATGCATTTAAACATCATGAAAATGCAAAAACATCATGGAATCACACAAAATTGTGTAGCTAGGGCTCCCACTTAAGCTATTTAGAACAATATGGTGTGTGTGTCTGGGTGTGTGTGTGTGTATATATGTATTTCAGAATGATATAATATTCATTGATTGGGTGGGGAGCTACTTTGAAAATTCAACTTATTCTTCCTCTGTCCTATTCAATATTCACAAGAAGACTTTATAATTAAAATCCTGCCCTTTTTAAGAAAACTCATTTTAAGTCTTTTATGGCATTTAGCTTTTGTTCCTGAAGTTCAGCTCCCATTTATTTCATGTAGCTCTGTTATATGCTAAAAGCCTTTGTGCTTTAGCATACTGCAAGAGTTAGAGCTTATTCCATTTATGGAATATCTTTTTAAACAGACCCATTTTCTCAAGTGAATTTTGAAGCAACCGTTCCTCTTCCTCTTTCTTCTCTCTCTTGCTTCTCACACACTCTCTCTCTTCTTTTTCCTTCACTACTCTTAAGACTCTCAGCAAAGTAGAAGCTGGAGAGCCCATAACCACTCTCCTGAGAAGTCTGTCTCTCATTACGAATTGAAGCTCTCGTGTTTATAAGAGGTTTATTCCTTTTGTGAATGTATCAGTGTATCAAACTGAACAGGCAATTAATAATTTCTGTTTTGTCTACTTCAAAATGAAAAAGTTTTTAGAGTTTTGTTCACCAAATATAATGGGGTCATTAATAACTTCTTAAATAAGTTGTTGAAGTGCTTTGCTTTTTGTCCACCTCTATCAAAAATTTCTCTCTAGAAATCAGTCTCCACAATGGAAATATTGAATACTCTTGTGGGGCACAGATGAAACACTGGCAGTTACTTTTCAAATTTTGTTAAAGTTATGGCACTTTTGAAAGAGTCTCTGCCTACAAAATCAGGTGTGTGATAAGTATCACATTTTTCATTGTCGTTAAATCAGCTTAGTTTTAACTCTGAGTCCCCATTGGGAGTGTCAAACTCCCACCTTCCTAAGTGTCACACACCTGCCTTCCCCCTGGAGGTCTTTTCACCCCTCAGGGCAAGGAACCATCAGACATGTCCTGTCTGCCCTCTGGGCCTCCCTTCGCTTCAAATCCCCTGTCACCACCACCACCCTCCTTCACCTGGTTGATATATCAATCAATTTCTTCAACGGGTTTAGATATAGCTAAGGTCAAACAGAGTCATTAACTTCAGGCTGCTTCTGCCTTTAGCCTTGCCCAAATTCGACATAATATACAAAGAGCAGGAACTACTAATCAACTTTTACTCAGTTATTTTGACACAAACATAAGATTGGAAGAAGCAGAGTAGCCTGAAACTAGGGATCCTGAAATCAACTTAAAAATGAAAAGATTGGGCTATCTTCTGTTCCCACGGGTAGCACTGTGAAGTTGAACGTGATTTGGGTGTAGTTATTTTCACAGTTCCCTGAGTCTTCACTGCTCTACCAATAAACCAACCCCTGTTGATGTCTGACCCTGCTGCTGTGTTCCTTGCCCGGTGATCTTTTCCTTCTAACTTTGTTGCTGTTCTATGCTATTGCAACGTGTTAAAGTTCATAAAAACAAATAAACCACAAAAACCTCTGTATGCCAAGCACCTTAAACTCCTTGGAGGAAATAAGTGTTATAAAAATCTAACATAAATAATAAAAGAGAAAATAGTTTGCCTTGGGTAGAAGTAATCACTGGGAAGCAAAAGAAAAAATGTGCAAATACCAGGAATTTGTTATAGGATGAGTTTGGGAGTGTTTGTGTACTAAAGAAGGAATAAAATAATATTTAAGAAAAGATATAGTATATCATGTTAACAGAAAATTTTGAAATTCTCAGAAATTGTAATAGCCAATATTGAGACTTGCTTATAATTCTATGCCTTTATGTGATAAAGCAGAACTGTGTTTGTATTTACAGTTCAGTATTTATCAAAATCAGGTTATTAAAGTTTAGGCAAAGCAGTGTATCATCTGCTTATAAAGAAATGTGTGGTAATTTTTCATATCATATTTTCTTAGTCAAAAGGTGTTTTCATCAAAGATATCTCTCAATTTATAAGTACAAATTCTTTTAACATTTGAAAATGAATTTTTAAAAAATTTTTCCTTAGATTTCCTTAAAGGGAAATCAGCAGTGTTATTAATTTGGTAATTCACTTTCACAAAATTTACATATTATAAGTCAAGATTCTATTATAGATTCTATTAAAGCTCCAGGAATAAGATATTTGGTAATTGATTTATTTGGTAAATTTTTAATTCTATTATAATGTTAAGAAATCATTCATGACCTCAAGATGCTTATATTTTAGTGGTGGAGATCCAAATGAAAAAAAAGAAAAGGTCTGGGACATGATTTGACTAGCTTTTTCTTCCAAAAATTTCATAGGGAATTAGGAAAAATAGAAGACAGCAGAAAAGGAAGGCAGTAAAAATGTACTCTAGTTATTTATTGCTGCATAACAATAGCATAACGGTAGCTTAAGACAACATCCATCATTTATTTGTTCATCAATCTGCAGTTCTGGCAGGACTTGGCAAGGGCAGCTAGTCTCTGTTCATACAACATCACTCAACTGGGGGCTAGAGGATCCACTTTCAAGATGATTTATTCAAAAACCTGGAAAGTTGGTGCTGGCCATTGGCCTGGCGCTCAGCTGGGACTGCAGGCGGGGGGACTAGAGTTTTCTCCATGTGGTCCTCTCCATGGGCTGCGTGGGCTTCTTTGTGGTATGGTGGCTGGATTCTAAGTACAAGCCCTCAATAGAACCAGAGAAGTGCTGTGCCAGCTTTCATGACCTAGCCTCGGAAGTCACATAGTATCTCTTTTGCTATAGTCACAATTCTGTCTAGATTCAAGGGGAAAGAAACTAGACCCTACCTCTTGATGGGAGCAGTGTCACATTGTGAGAAGAGCATGTGGAACAAAAATTTTAGGGGCATTCTTTGAAAAATGCAATATTTCATGAACCCCCATGCAGCTACAACTCACATCCTTCTCACATGTAAAATATACTTCTCCTCTCTCCCAAGACCCTAAACATCCGCTTAAAGCACAGTATTTTGTCATCTAAGGTCCAAGTAAAGATTAGCCTCCTTGAATGTAGTAATTTGGGTGCAGCTCCTCAATCTGAGGAAGTATGAACTGAAGAGACAAGTCATCTGCCCCTCTCCCTCACACCCAACTTTCAGTGGCAGAACTGGCATAGGTAACTGCTGTAGACACATCCACTTAAAAGGGAGAAAACAAGAGGCACACAGCAATCACTGGCCCGTAGCAATCATGAAATCTAGACAGCTTCATGTTGCTCACCCTTCATAAGGGTGTAGACCTGCTGCTGGGAATTATCCTTTTTGAACCCTTGGTTCCACTCTCTGGGCTTTTGGCTCTGCACTCTAAGTCAGCCTTTATCTTCCATTTAAAAAAAAATTAAAAAAAACCCAAAACCCTGCATTTGCAACTGAATAGTTTTCTCACCCTGTTTACTGCCTATAGAATGTTGTGTGTCCAAAGTCCACTTTTCATTTTGTACTGTGCCTGTCTCTTTTAGTCCACATTGGTGGTTCTTATACAGAACAATGCTTTCAAATACTTTGTGGGTTTTCTACAAATCCACAACTACCAGTATCCTCCAGGTAAGTCCTTCTCTACTTCAGGCTGCCAATGAGGTGTACTTAGAAGCCTAATTGGTTAATGGAGAGGATTTGTGAAGCATACTCTAGATTCTTAGAGGGCCATTGTCTATCCAAAAAGACACTGTCTTAGATTTTTCTGAAGTCTTGATAGAGGATCTTATTATTTCAACCAGGATCATTCTTTGGCCTAAAGCCTTATATTTTTATTTTTTAAAAAATTTTTTGGAAGGTAGTATATTTGCGGTGTTCTTTACTTTTTTTAATTTAAGGTTTTTTTGCTTTCATTATTTTTAATTGACCTATAATTTTATATATTTATGGGGTACAGTGTGCTATTTTGATATTAATACGTGTATACAGTGTGTAATGATCAAATCGGTGTAATTAACATATCCATCACTTCAAACATAAAGACCAGTTTTGTTGTTGTTGTTGTTTTAACCCAAGAAGTTCTAACTGCTTTATATGTAACAGTTTGTTCTTTAGCTCAATTCTTTTCTCTTGCATTTTATTATAGGCAGAAAAATAAAACAAAATAAAACAAAAAACCTACAAAGCTACATGGAGATCTCCTTAGCTGGCTCATCAAATGCACTAGGTACAATTCTAATTTCCACATTATCACAAATGACAGTTTTGTGAAATTTTCTGCTTCTATATAATAAGAAATCCCTTTTGTCCAACTTCCAGGAATATTTTTCATACTTGTCTTTGAGCCCTCACTGACAGCTTCTTCAAAGCCTGTAACTAACTTCTGTTCACTTCTGCTAAAACATTCCTTTAGGGCCTTCTGCTGACTGCTTGTCTCAATCCTAATGACACGTGTTTTAGGTTTCTGTTTTGGTAGAACCCCACTTCTGTTCTGGTTACTATTGCTGTGTAACAAATTACCTGAATTTAGCAGCTTAAAACTATCATTTTATTTTGCTCATGATCTTGTAAGTCAGGAATGTGTGAAAGACTTGCCTGGAAAATTCCAGCCCAGCGTCCTTCATGTAGTTGCAGTCAGATAAAGGCTAGAGCTGAAACAGTTGTAGGATGAGCTGGCCAGACACCTCCTTTTCTTCTTGTGGTCCCAGGACTAACTGAGCTTCATTATAGCAAGGCAGCCCCCAAGCAGTCAGGGCAGCTGAAGGCTTGAAGACAGGCTGTCCCAGTGAGCAAGGTGGTAACTGCAAAATTTTCTATGTTCTAACCCAGGAGGTCTCATAGCTTCAGTTCTGCTATACTTTATTGGTCAAAACAGTCACAAAAGCCAACCCAGTTTTAATGGGAGAGAGGACATAGGCCCTCCCTCCTAAGGAGAGGAGTGTCATAAAAACTTCATATGTATTAAAATTGCCACAAAAGGTAATTGCAAAACTCATATAAGAAATTATGAGTAGGGAAGCATTTTGAAGGATGGAAAGTGGGTCCTGGGAATGAGAGACGTACAGGCCATTGAGTTGGCTGGCCTTTGGGGCTGAATGGCCCTTAGTGGTAAGAGAGGGGTCCTGGATGGATTTCAGGTCTCTGCTTTGGGCAACAGCCTTCCATGGAGATAAGAAAGGAAGCACTAAGGGGAGTAGGTTTGGGGGTGGGGGGGGAAGCGTGGGATGGGCTTGTAGTGATAAATATAATTTCCAACAAGCCCAGTTTGAGGTGCCAGGATCATCTCCAGACAGAGGTGTCTAGGAAATAATTTGATTGATAGACTGTAAATCCCTTCTGGGCAGGGGCTTCAATTATATAGTAGTCATCTTTGATTTTCCAATGCCTGGTGCAAAGGGCTCAATGGCTTTGTTAACATGTATAGAGAGTACAGCTCAGGTCTGTGCTAAAGACAGAGACGTGGGAGTGCTCTGCATGGGGATAGTAACAAGTACCATGGGCCTGCACAAGGTTACTGCCTGAGGCTATAGAGCAGAGGTCATCCTACACTGGGCTTTTCATGCCCAATCTGGATAGCTGAAGCATCATGGCAATATTTTTTATTTATTTATTTATGTTTTAATTTACTTTCCCAAGGCTGGCGATATTTTTTCAACCTAAATATTCTACATGGTTTTTAAAAATTAGAAAATCTAACCACACTGGGCCTACAATCCCAAATAGCAACACTGGGCAGAGCAGCAGCAGTGCCCCTCGGATGGGTGTGTGACGCCCCGTGCTGCCCAGCCCCGCGTGTGTCTGTGCGCTTTGCCTGCCTTGTGAAGTTTGGGACCCTGTTCTATGGCAAGGAAAGCCGAGGACCGAGGACTGATTCCTCTGGAGCAGCAGCATTTAAGGGGCAAGAGAGGAGAATAAAACTGAGAAGGAAAAGCTGGAGAATTAGTCAGGAGCGTGTACAAGACGTAATTGCTAATTGATTCGCTGACAGAATTAGCACCTAGTTTTCTAAAAATCGAGGCATTGGCCAAAAAGAAAGCTAGCTAATTTATATTTACAAATTTTTTAATTATGTTTTATTTCTTACCTCAATGTTAAGAGATTCAAAATCTAATAATGATGATGGTAATAACAAACACAGTATGTAACTGGCAGAGACATAATATATGCCTAGGTAGTCTGATTTTAAAACATACTCTCTTAACTACCATACAATATTGCCTCAGATATTTCTTTTAAAATCCCGAAAATTACTCTACAATGTGGAAGGGAGTGAAAGCAAGAATGAGGGCAGGAGAGAGAGAGAGAGAGAGAGAGAGAGAGAGAAGAGAGGTCTGAAGGCGCAAGTAGACGGGGCCTCAGGCGAGGGGCCTGGGCGTGAGGCTGTGTTGAGAATCCTGAGGAGAGGAAGGCTAGGAAAGCCATATTGCTGGGGAGTGAGCTACGTGTTGGTGACCAGACTATATAAATTGTGTTAAGCAAGAATGGCTGGACTGTTTGTGGAGAAGAGAGGGCTGAAAGAAGGAAAGTATTGTAGGTATTGTTTCCTTTTGTTCAATTGCCAGTTTGTGAGCTAGTTCTGCAGCATGCTGTATTTCCCAAGAGGACAGTTTCTGGAAAGCGTTAATGAACTAACTCAACCTAGAGGGGAACAAAACAGATTAAGGACTTAAAGAAAGAGACCTCTGGATTCAGGTTTGAGTAACTTTTTAGATCCTGGCCGGGAGGGTCTACACCAGATTGTTTAAGTACTGTAGGAACCAGTGAAGGCCTTTCTTCACTGTTTAAGTAGAAAAGTTTCCTTCACATTTACAGTATGAGTCAGAAGGTGTTATTTTTACCAATTTCAAAGTATTATTCTTAATAAAAGTCTGAAATTTATGGATCTGAAAGTTCCATTTTAAGTTTAATAGAAAGTTGGGTTCATAGTAGGAGGTATCCACATCTACTTCTTTATGTTCAATGCATTTTGATTCTGAAATTAAACCTGCTAGGTTTCTAGGAGAGAATGACTTTTAAATTAAACTCTGGAATATTTTCTTCATTTTAGATGTCTCAAAAGTATTCCAATCTTTACCTCCTAAGATTTATAAATGCAGAAATGAAAAATATTCCTTTCATTCCCCCTGCAGTAGTGAGGGGAAAAAAAAGATGCAGACTTAAATTTGTCACCCTCCTTGGATGTATCTCCTAAGAATGATTATATTCAGGCCTGTTGTATTTCATGATATTACTTGCTCCATAGTTCATAAATCCAGAAGAAGAATTGCAGTTTTTCTAATTGGTATATAATAAAGAGAAATGATGTGACATGGATTTTTTTCCCTTGAGTTTCCATCTATTCTCCTAAAAAATCGTAGTTACAACAGTACTGAAATCAATATTTAAAATTGGAATCTATATCAATTCTTCCTAGGGAACATTGTGTGGAATAGCACAGGCACTTGAGAGCCTGTACTCTGGAGCCATAATGCCTGGGTTCGAATCCTGGTTATGCCCCCTACTAGTTGTATAATCCTGGGCAAGTTAACTAACTTCTCTTTGCCTCAGTTTCCTCATCAGAATGGGGATATTTTAGTGTCCATTTCATAGAGTTATTATGAGTGATAAATCAGTGGATATTGGTAAAGTAGTTAGAACATTATCTGGCAAAAAGTAAGTGCAAAATGCATGTTTGGTATTAAAAACAGTGAAATAAAGTGCAGTATACAGATGACACAGTGTAGTGTTTGAGGGGCAGGCTGTAATCTCACCTTCACTACTTGTTAGCTGTGTGCACGTAGTCGAATTATTTAACCTCTTTAAGCCTCAGTTTCCTCCTTTGTAAAATAGAGTAATTGCCCAAAGTAGTGCCTGCTTCACAGAGTTTCTGTGAGGATTAAATGGAGTGGTCTATGGCAAGCACATGGCATAGTGCTTGCTCCCTGGTACCAATGATTACAAATATATATATTTTAAATTTCCGTGAGCTTTCTGTCCCTGTTCATTAAAGTTTATATTTAATTTTTAACTTCACATTTCGAGGTCATTTCTGGACTTCAAGAAACCCAGGTAAGGATCCTTGGGAATGACTGGCCATGGCGGTCGAGTAAAGGCAAATGAGGATGTAAGATAAATTACCGATCAACAGGCCTTGAAGGGAGGCCTTGTGTTAGGGAATTTGCTGCTATGCACAGTCTGGCCCAAAGCCCTGTGGGCCCAGAAACCACGTGTCAGAAGTTTCAGAGCACATCTGTCCTCCAGGGCTGGACTCATTAATGGAGCTCATACAACTGATGTGCAGGATCAGAATACCAATGTTTCCATTTACAACAAGAAGTAAAACTGGTGGGGACAGTGGCTTGTGTCCCCACCCAGCCCATTTTGTGCCTGTAGGCAATCTCTAAACTGGCTGTTAATTTATTAATTTATAATGAGAGACATAGCTGCTAAGTTGCTCCTCAACTCCCTTAAGTTTCAAGTGAGTTCTCCCTAAAGGCAAGCCAGACAGATCTCAAATTCCATTCAAAAGGCAGCTTGGTGAGCATGGAATCAGAAGGGCAGATTGTTCTCAGACTCACGGGTTTAATGGAATCGGAAAGGCAGGTCCACAATAGGAAGAGACATGCTACCAGCCTCCAGCTCCCTACTCCAGTGTCTGAATAGCTGCTGCCTGTGCTTGCTTCTGAGACTGCTTTTTACCTATTTCCTGGTCTGCACTCTGTCTTACCTATTTGACATATCGTTTCTATGGGTAGAGCCAGTATGTCCAATCAGATTATTGCCATGCCTAAGAGTCTGAGACTGACTGACTGTCCATGGGGCACATCAAAAGCTTTTGTTTGTCTCATCCTGTGTAAAGACGAATTTAAAAATCAGGAGTATTCACATAACAACCCAGACCTGTAGCCTTTCTTGAAAAATCCAGATATCTGTGGCCCCTTCCCACATCTAGTCAGTCATCTGGAGCTGAGTAGAGACTGTCCCCTTTAAAAGGAAGCTTGAGTCCTGCCCTTCATTTAGTTCACTGTGGTCCCTGCTAGGTCTAAGATATTGATCTGCATTAGCTGCTGAACGTGTGTGCTTTTAGGGCATTTGAGTTTGCATCATTTTGACAACTGAAGTTGAATTCATTTATCTGTGCTCTTACCTGCTATATTTTTATTTCAAAGTTGAATTCTCAGGTGACAGTCTTCTCATTTTCAGATTCACTTTACTTTCACTCCTGAGTGGAGAAAACACATTTTAGTTTGCAAGTCCTAGAGGGTTACAGTGATATGAAGGCTGACGTGTAAGGAAGTGGGATACCCTTAATCTTTCCTCAGGAAATGTGTGATGCTGCTGGCCACCCTTCTCTATTTCTAGCTCAGGAGCCCTTTTTTCCTCCTGGGTGAAGAATATTAAGCACTTTCATATTCTGTACTCTTTAAAGGCTATAGATGTAACATGCACTGAGAGAGACATAATGTGAACATCTGTATTGATAACAGAGGTGAATTTGGATGCATTGTTTACAAATTTATTTACCATAGGATTTCTTTAAGGAACAAGAGCTTATTTTTAATTCTGATGTTTTAAATTATTAATAACACAGGAAGATGCATGTACCATTTGTTAGGATTCCTAAGGAATGTAGGCATTTTTAAACTTTTACTTTGTCTCTAATAAATGGAGAAAATGTCATTATGTGATTGAATCACTGATTGCAAAAGTGAACTTGTCTCCCAAGGAAGAATTTTTTCTTCAAATGAATATCTTATTTCCCCTTTAATTTTTATTAATCTTCTAAATAAATTAGGATTAATTTCTGAGTAATCTGTTTAGGAAAACAGATCATTCTATTTGAGGAAATAGAAACGTCAGTTCGAGGTCTTACTTTATCTCACAGGTCCACACTACCTCAAAGTTGACTACCTTGTATCTTGAATGATCTTTGGGGTGCAGCATTATAAAATATTCTCTTTTCTCTGTGTCTGTACTATCTTGTATGTATCTTTTAAAATAACACTTATTCCATCTTACTTAAACTACTGTTAAATTAAATAATGCATTAGCACAATCTCTAACATGTGGTTACCTCTCCATTTCTTCTTCATCATCATCATCAGAATGTTTACAAGTCTTAATTAGACCATAAATTTATTGATTGTATGGACTGCTTCATATTTGTACCCTCTAGCACAGTACAAGGTACACAGCAGGTAAGCAGTAAGTGATTAACTGAACTACTCATAAGAAATAGGACTTCTTCTCAGTTCCCCTTTAGACGTGCAGTCTGACATTATTGTTGGGAACGCTGCAGGAATAATGACTGAGGAACACCTGATTTTCTTATTTCTGACTCAAGAAATATAGGTAAATAACTGAGAAAAATAAAATTTTCAATTAAAAAACAAACCACAAATTTTAAAATAAATAGCAAAGGATGTTATAAACAATGATAAGACAAACCGCACACTGAAGGATAATATCTATAACTCATATAATTGACAAAGGAGAACTATAATATATAAAGACCTCCTAAAAATATGTAAAGGAAAGGCAAACAACCTAATAGGAAAAAGGCCATTGATAACAAGATAAAATGCTCAACTTTAGTAAGTAGCAATCAGGGAAATCCAAATTAAACCATTAAGATTTTATACTAATCACAAACAAAGAGCAAAAATGGCGAGTCTGGAATAGCAAGACTGTTGATATTTCAGCACTGGGAATATCGATATTATGGAGATTGTTTGCAAGAGTCTGGTGTGATGACAACTCTCATACACTGCTGGTTGAATTGTAAATTAGTCTAATTGTGTTGGGATGCAGTTTGACAATATTTAGTAAAGGTGAAGCTATGCATATCCTATGACCCCACAATTCCATTCCTAGGTATTCATCTTTGGAGAAATTCTTCCACACGTACAAGAAATAGAATAGTTTGATAATTGCAATAGATTAGAAACCACCTAAATGTCCACTAATAGGAGAAAGAATAAATACATTGGAATGCTATACAACAGTTAAAAAGAATGATCTATGTATCACTACATGTAAACCTCAAGATGATAATTCTTAGCCAAAAATAAAAAGGTTTAAAGGATCTATATATTATGATACCGCTTTTATAAAGCTTGAAACATGCAAATTATTATATCTTGTTTATGGATACACACATCTAATAAAAGTATTTTAAAAGTATGAGGATGATAAGAGAAACAGGAGAGTGTTTACCTTTGGAGAGAGAAAGGAAAGAGAATGGGACAGGCAGGGACTTACAGGGCTTCAAATGTATCTATAATGTTTTATTTCTTCCAAAAAATCTGAAGCAAATTTGGCATATTAAGATTTTAAGTGGAGGTGAGGAGAATGGGAGGAGGATGTCAACAGGCTATGTAGGAGGTTTAAGTTAGGTAGGGTAAGTGGGCTTTGGGAGTAGAACATAGCGGTGCTCGCATCAATTTGTCAGCACTGTGTGAATTCAAATCCTAGGGTGCCACGCCAACAGCCAAAAGGGCCCCAACTCCTGCCTCAGACTCTAAGTGTCTTTAGCTGTGTCATTTTTAAGAAGGGAATACTATGGAAATCTAGGGGGTAATGTAAAGGTTTTTGAGGACTAGAGCAAGCCAAAAGAGCAACAAAAGGTTTGTATTTTGAGTTAATTAGGAAAGCAGTTGTACCCAATTCAGAAACCAGAAATTTTTCAGTGAGCCATTGATAAACAAGTTTATTTACTCTGATCCAAGACTAACCAAATTAATATACGGAAAATTATTATAAATATTAGACTGTTCATATGTTTACAGTTGAATACATTCAAACTGTATTTTATGAAGTCAATAAAAGAGCTTGCAGGAGGCCAAGAGAAAAAAATTAAAAACCCAAAGACCTTGGCCGGTGTTAGAAGGTACGTTGGAGATTCTAACAGCTTGCTGTTTCTCTCTCTCTCTCTCTTTGTCTTTGGCACATCCTTTAACCAGACCAAAAAATTTGAGAATACATAAATTGGGGCTGTTAATGAATGGAGAGCGGGGCAGAGAAGAGCGCTTTCATTTCTATTGCATTGCTTTAAAAAATAATAAAGGAGAGTAGTCCACTTAGGGTGAGTACAGTGTTGAAAAATATGGAAATAGAAAATATCAAATTATTTTTAAATGTAACATGTTCTTTTAAAATTACCTAAGAAATACATGAATTCATTTTTATTTTATAAGATTTATGCAATAAGTAATAAATTGAGCAAAGCAATTGGATCACTTTGTCCCCCGTCACTGCCCTACTTCACATCTCTTTCCCAAACGTACCCACCTCTCCACAGTTGGTGCGCAGTCTTTTGGGCCCTTTTCTATGCATGTGTATATAAAAATTCATGTACTTATAACTAGGATAATGTATTTTTCTCCAATATTTCATTTCTGTTTAACATCTTTTAGGGAGCTTTCCATGTCAGTGTATCTAGATAACCTGATTCTTTTAAAAAATAGCTATGTAGTATTCCTTACTATGGTTAACCCATTATTTATTTAACCCTTCCACTGTTCATGGCTCCTTGCAAAGTTTCTAGTTTTTCGCTATTACAATTCTGCAGTGAACATTTAGTACATCCATCATTGTAGCAAAGGGCAGATGTGACTTCATGCATGACGGTATCTGGGAATTATAATAGTGATGTCGGGAATCTGCCTTTCACATATTTGGCTTTGTTTTTCTTTTGATTGGCCTCATTTTCAGACAAGCTCACTTCATGTATTAGCACAGATGACAACCAGCAGTTCTACCCTAATATTCTACAAACTTAACCTCTTTCCCAATATCAGCAAAAGTGGAGAGGTTGGCTCTTATGGGGCCAGATTGGGTCACATGCCCATCCCTGACCCTAGCACTGTAGCTCTGAGGATAGTATACACTGATTTTATGTTGTTGTGAATAGGAGATAAATAGACATCATAATGGTATCCAGGTTTATGTCATTGGGACCAAAGTGTTCTAAGTCTTTGCTAGAGTAATGAAACAAGTATGTTGTTTATATATAAAATTGTATATGAGAATGAAGCATGTTATAGATGGAGGATCATTAATATTCTGAAAAAGGGACAATTTCTCAATTCAGGAAAGTGTTGCCCACTATCCTTGCTAAAAATTTAGTGTTATGAGAAACACATTTCTTAATATTCTGTTATTTGCCAAACCACAGCATAAATTCTATATTTTATTTGTTTAATAAACAATTTGTTTATTAAATTCTGCTATGTATTGGTAACCATGCCAGTATCATGTTGAGTACAACAAGATCCCTGCCCTTAGTTTTCTTACATTCTTTTTATGGGTCACAGACTATAAATAGATTTTAAAAAATCAGTAAAGAAGAATATTCCAGACCGTGATGTACTATGAAGGAAACAAAAAAGATCATGAGATGGAAAGTAATTGGAGAAAGTCATTTCAGGAAAGGTAGTGAGGGAAGACCTTTCTGAATGTTCTGAAAAGAGAACATTTGAACTACAACATTAAGACTGAGAATGAACTTTAACCCCTAGACCTATATTATCCGGTATGGTAGCCAATAGCCATGTGTGGCTATTGAGCACTTGAAAGTAGCTAGTTCAAGTGGAAATGTCATACAAGTGCAAAATATACATCAGATCTCCAAGACTAGTAAAAAATTATAAAATAATTTTATATTGATAACATGTTGAAATTATGATATTTTAGATATATGGGGTAAATAGTGTTAAAATTAAACTTACACGTTTCTTTTTTACTTTTTTTATGTGACTGCTAAAATGTTTTAAATTACATATATGGTTCACCTTATATTTCTACTTAGTTCTGTTTTAGTTATTGTCAGCCTATTTGCTATTAACACGGGTTTTTTCAGGTTTTTTTCCTTGACAATGTGATGGCGATTGAATTTATGTAGTAGACTTTTCTCCAAGGATCTAAGTCTATAATATTTATTGACTGAGGTGTCCAAATATAATTAATAATTCCATGTGTGATCAAGCTTAACACAGCTCAGGGTTAAGGGGTAATGGGTGGTAGAGAAAGCACCGAAAATTGCCATGTTTACTAGAGAAGTTGTGTCATTAGTCGTGTTCCTTTAGAAATGTTCACAGAACAGATAAAGGAGGACTCCAAGTTGGAGAGGTAGGCAAAACTGGCATCACAAGGTAATGACAGTGTAAGACAGGATTTCTGTGGGAAACAGCAACAACAAACCACAACGATCTATTTCCATTCTCTGCTTAGTGAAGGAGATTCTATTGTGTTTTACAGAATGCCATTTCTTGCATGTTAAAATAGAGTTTTATTCTACACATTGTTTTTGTACTGTTGGGAATGTTAGTGACTTTAGTGTGCCTCTTTTTTGTATGCCTGTCAGGGAGATGTTGGCAAGTTCACACACCTTTAATAACATTAAATTAATTCACTGCGGAGAGCAAGCAGAAGAGTTTTCTTTGTGCAGTGTTATTATTCTCATTTTCAATTGTGGCTTATGCCATGGGGAAGAAGTTGACTGTCAAAAATGTGTGCTTGACTTAGCAGGTGAAATTTTTAATATTTAATGTAAGCATTTTAGGACCCCAGATATGATGTTTGTTATGTAATCTGTACTAACAGTTTTGTGAAGGGAAACTCTACCCCGACTGGCTCGAGAGTTGAGTCATATCCTGTGAATCCAAAGCAACGGTATTTGAACATCACGGGTTCCTCTTACTTTCATTCTAAGTCGCCGCAGTTGAGAGCAGCAAGTGCTCTGTGCCAGGCTGTTGCTATCACTTGGAGGTGAACAGTCTCTCTTGCTGGTATTCAGTGAAGAAAGACAAGTCTGGATGTGTAGTTCTCTCACTGGAGTAAAAGATGTTTTGCTCATTTCTAATCAACTATGCTAGATAGCTGCAAGCTGAAAACTGCCTACAATTTGCCATTTATTTGTAATAAGGTAAGTACCATATTTTGGTTTACTCATTGGATGTGGCAGCCTTGAATTAATGTGGCAGTTTTAGTATATGATTGTACCTCTGAAAATGCCTTCTCACAGGGTATTGAGGGGAGCATTTGAGATTCTAATGCAAATAATTTTAAATTTACAGTACTATCCACTTGTGATATACTTAGTGTAATAGATTGATATTCCTTTTGTGGTAGTTTTTAATGAAAAATATAATGCCTAAGAAAGGGAAACATAGTATCTTTACATCTGTTTAGTTTTCTTTTTTAAGGATTAAATAGTACTAGTGTCTTAATTTTTTTCTTTTTGCTACTCTATGATCTCAGTTAAAGGTGATACATATGTAAGATTCATATGATTATGTTTGAATTTTATTCTGAATCATTATAGCCCCATAACTTTATTTGTCCATTGAAATAAAAAGTGGTCTTAGTAATTATTAGAAAGTTTAAAGTAGAAATGTAGTGAAAGCCTCTGGCCTTTTTATATTTGGTTTTCTATTTAAGTGAAAAGCCATCATATTTATAAACTTCTGATTGATCTGTTTGTTTTAAAACGTGTAAGAGCTTGTTTATCACAGCCTACTTTCTCAGTTGCTGCCGGAGACACTCACACAAATTGTGTGGCTAGAGAAATCTTTAAACAGAGAGTGAATGAGACATTTGATTTTCAAATTCTTTAAGTTTGCTTAAAGCTTACTCAAAGGTTGGGGTGAAAGACAGGAGTGTTGTCTTGCCTTTATATTGATTAAAGAAGTAACATCAAATCAGAGTTTAAGGTGGTATCTAGTGTCACATAACTTTGGGCACTCATATTTAAGGCTCTTAAGATCCTGTGAGGTAGAAAAGGTTAATTTGATTTTGAGAGCTATGGCTGTGAATTTGCAAGATATTATAAATTGAGGTTTTCAAAAATGTGTCTACTAACAGTTGGCATTATGAATACTTCCTCTGTTCTTAATTGACTTGCTATCATGCTTAGGGATTATTTCAGTTCTATTCAAAACTATACCCATGACAAAATTGCTAGATTCTAACTAAAACATGGAAATTACCTTTCATTAGATATATATTCAATAATTCATATTTTTGCAAAGGCCAAAGGCTTAATGAGCTGATGAAAAGTATGTGATTTTCCTCATTTTTGGAGGGGAAATTAAAATTCTTTCAACTTCTAAATATATGTGAAGGCAGTATTTCAAATTGGAAAAGGAAAGCTTTAAAGAAAATGACTTAGCACTATGAGAGCCTTTAGGTCTTTGAATAGTGAAAAGGCACATATCCCAAAAAACCACAATATAAGATGTAAGAAATAGACTATCCTGGTGCTAGATTATACATTAAACTGCTTTTTTCTCTGGGCAGGGAGGGAGCTATGCTTGTTAGTCAAGTATTCTGCTTAAGAATTTTTTCTTAGGCTATGTGTGAATTACTAAACTTCAATTAAAAGAATTGCATACCTATACCTACATCAAGACAAAAGCATAGTTTATTGTACTTTGCATTGTTTCAGAGGCTTAATTATGGATTAAAGTGGCCATGAAAACTATCATTATGACTGGCAACTCAGACTGATAAAATGTTATCAAATCAAGTTTTTATAATATGTTCTGTTTCAAATATGGACTTAATTATTTATGGCATTGTACAGCCAACTGGTAGTTACCTGATTAGATTATTAAGGCATCTTGTTTTTCCTCCTCCCACAGGAAGAGGTTAGATATAACAGCTAAAATGAGTCTTTTAGATAACTTGTGGATTTTACTTATCGGGAAATGCCTTGACCTCTGAGATGAACAATAATTGGGAACTTAATTAGGACAGACTTTCCAGACCTTACCTGCCTCAGAGGATTCTTGCAAAAATGAAATAAAATCACATCTGTTGTTGTACTTCATTCACTTTAAAGTGTTAGACACATTTTTGAGGAATCGTTTTTGGATATCCCTGAAGTTAAGGAGCTGTAAGACATCAGAGGTACTTGGAATTCCACACAGGATTTAGTATATTTCTTTTTAGTCATGAAAGTCTCATTTTTTCTCCTCTTTGTAAACTATTTTTGGTTAATTTCCAATTTACAGAAAAATATTTTGCAAAGATGAGCTCTAAAAATTAAAACCCAATTTTACCTAAGCCCCAGTGCTCCTGGAAATTTCAGATGGCTCCAGGATTCTCATTCTCACTCAAAACATATTTTTTTCAGTGGCAAATTAAATGTTGCTTTCAAGCTAAAATCAGCATATGAGTTGTCTCAATTGGTGACTGCATCATCAGAAGCACATAGCATGACCTTCTTTCTTTATTTAAAATTTTTTTTTCTTTTAAATAAGGCTTTGAAGCGTTCAGGATGAGGAACCACAGGATAGGAAGAAATTTTTTATGGAATGCTTGTTCTGACTTCTGAAAACTAAATCTTTCTGGATTTTTTTAAGATTCCGTTGTCTCTACTGAATCCTGCTAGGTAGCAAAAGCAGCATACTTGTTGGGAAAAATAACTAGGAATAATTGCCCCATCTAACTCTGAAAATCAGTTATGAAAGTCAAATAAGACTGTTGATGTGACAGTGCTTTGTGAACTCCATAGTGCCCTTAAATATTGTCACAGAGCAAGATATACACAATTATATATTTGGAAAGGAACTTAGATGTCATCTCAAATCTCATTTGACAAAGCAGGGAATTAAGGTCCAAAAGGGTTAAGAAAGATGCCTATTTACACTTAGCGAGTATCTGAGCGAAGACCTAAATCTGGAGTCTTTTTGCCTGCCCAGTTAGCTGGAAATTGATCAGAAGGCCTGCTGTTTCTTGTGTACTACTGTTGGGGTGGGGTTTTTTTGAAACAATAAATAATATTTTCTAAATGTGGATGAATATCCTTATGGGAAGCTATATTCTTCGTAGAATGTCTCACAGAAGACATATTGCCTCCTTTGCAGGTTTTGTGGGCTGAGAATTCTCTGTTTGGTCTGCTTTGGTGGAGCATGTATTTGTAGAATGATTATCAAAATAGAACATCTGACTTTTGCAATGTCTTAGCTACTGCCGCAGTACAAGTGTCCAAGTCCTTACCCTGGGGAGGAGAGCCATAAAAGTAAACATGCTTCTAGGGTTAGATTTTGTAGCTTTTAAAATTGAAAGTGGTGTGGTAGATTGTTTTGATATACTGTGCTTGTTAAAAGCGTTTAACAAAAAAGAGATTCTCCAACAGCTTACCTTTTAAAAAGAAATAAGGAAAATTTAAACAACCAGTGAACTTCCAACCAATTCTGTTAGAATTGATTGGGCTATTTTATATTTATAGAACTCTTTTTTCAGGGCAATGAGAAGGGAAAATGATGACTTTTCACAAGTATGAAAGATAATGATGTATATCCTACTATACAATGAATACAATAGGTTTAAAGGGAAAAATTTTGTTTCAAAATCTCTTAACACTAAGATTTAGAAGATAATTAAAATTTCCTTGTGCTGGTGGTATTAATAAAGGTTATTCCTTCTAAGAATTCAAAACATGATCACCATTCTTTTTAATAAAAAATATAACTCTTACAAAGTGTATGCTATCTTCATATCCTGTGCTGCAACTTATAATTTCAAAAGCTAAGTGGAATTTGTCATCATGCTATTTTATGAATAAGTTCTAGCCCTGCTTTGTAATAAAGTTCATGTTTGCTTTCATTCTAAGAACTATATGAATATGCTATGTAACTATATGAATATTCTATATCTCCTATAGGAAATAAAGGAAAATAGATGGGATAAATAGGTATGGATCTTTAAAAATTTTTGCTAAATATAAATGCAGTGGGATAGTATGTGGTCTAAGGGACAAAACCCTGGGCTATAGGAATGCAGTGGGAAGAATGAACACTTCTTTATAACACCAGCCCTCTCCTCTGGTTTTGGAAGTGACAATGAAGCCCTTGTTTTCTTTTGATTTTGTTTTTCTATCAACAAAGTTGGAAAAACACTTCAAGGCCACGTAATAGTCCCATGCATCCTATAAGTGCTTGGTAAATGTTGATTAGTAATCCTGTGAACATCAAGGTTCACATGAAGCATTTTGAACTCAGTAGAAGAGTCCATAGATGTGTCATGGTTCTAAGTGCTGAGACTTGTAATGAACAGCTTCTTAAGATAAGCCCAAGTAAGAAAGCTTTGGAGATGGTTTATTGGGTTTTAATTCCATCTTAATTTAGTAGAGATACTCAAATTAGTCACTTGGTCTCCATTTGCTTGAGTCATTTCACTAGTGGGATAGGATTAGTAATATTTATTCATGGCAATTTACAGCATACCCAAATATAACAAATCAAACTGCAAATCCCTCACTCCACAAATGTACCTCTTCAAGATAAAAATAATAATAATGTCTAGCATTTCAATCAGACTGTATAATAACTTTTTATGAACTAATTTATTTTTCTTATAGCAACCTTATGAGATTTGGGTACTATTATTCTTATTATTGCCTTTTTACAGATGAAGAAGCTGAAGTATAAAGAAATTAAGTGGCTTATCCCTGATATCATGCAAATAATAGTAGAATGACCAGAACTGAACCTAGTAGTCCGGCTGCAGAGCCAAGATACTTTACTACATTCTGTGCTGCCTCCAGTTAGAATCCCTTGATCTCAGTAATTTGAAATGACTGCTATAAAGTGCTACAGAGAGGAAAAGAAACCTTTTTAATGTTACTACATTTAATCATTTTGACGACTGCAATATTCTCATTCTTAGGAAAACCCAGGGTTTTCTGAATAGAAATGTACTGAAGTTGTTTGGGAATTCATGTAAGATGGGGGCTAGTATTCGTGCAAAATATGTCCGGAATGAGCAAACATAACTGGGTTCTCCTGGGTGATGATGGTCTTTGGTGATAAGAAAACATTTCCCTTTTTTTGTTGTTGTTTTTGAGGTAGGGGTGAGGTAGAAACAGTTTTCAGTGCATACGTAGTTAAGCAGTCCCAGGAAAGCTTGTGGGAAGATTAAAGTCGTATCTACTTTTCTGTGTACATTCCCTAAACATTTCCCGATGAAAGTCATTATTTGGGTGAGGAAGCACATTGAATGAATGGTGGAATGGAGAAGTTTAAGTCCATTGTGCAACCAGGTCCATTTTGATCTGTTTTCCCCAGAGACTCCACAAATTATGCTTGAAATTCTTGGGTAGTTTTGAAACTTTCATGTTTCCCCAGGTCTTGCAAACAAGAACTTCCTTCACAGTGTTGTGTACCCTTAGTGCTAGCACAGTATCTAATACCTCATAGACCCTTAGTAATGCTCCCTGGCCAGCTGACTGTCTGGTTGGGTGGATGGATGGATGGTAGGGATAAACTGGGGTATCCCCAGATCTGCTCCAAGTCAGGACTCATGCATCTGACACCGGATTGGGACCAGACTGTCACTGAGCATGAGATGGGATGATGTATGAGAAAGAGTTTACCTCAGTTCATCTCATACTTTCTCATCTGATAATCTTCAATGTGGAATAGACATAGCTGTAAGTCATTTCTTGCCACAAGCCATTCCCACTATTTCATATTGGTTTTTGAAATTATACATAATGAACCATAATTACTTCACCTCCTTGATTCAAAAGCTTAATGTATGCAGATATATACATATATATTTATATACATTAAATATATGCAGAGAGAGAGAGACAAAGAGATTGGATAATAAAATAAAATGTCAAAGTAAATTTGAACACTTAAATTAATGAGAATTTTCAAAGTTTGACTATTTTAGAATTTATTGTGAAAACATAACCAAAATGCAAGAGAAAAAATTGAGGCAGAATATTGGAAAAAAGAAAGGTATTTTTAAAACCATTTTTTAATGCTTGTTTACAAAATATATAGTCTTTCTTTCGAACTTGGAATGCAATCTTTTTTTTCCCCACAAAATTTCATTAGAGAGCTCAAACTAAGAAGTCTGGGAATTAAAATTTATTTGGCACAACCAGTCAATTGAGAGTGATGGTTTCCAAAATAAGGATGGTGACTAAGGGCTTGAGTTAGGAAATTCTGCAGGTTTTGGAGAGGGTATTAAGATGGTTATTGTTTCAAGTTTTCCAAGGGGGGGCAACACAGAAAAAATTTTCCTGTAAAAGTACTTGACCAAGCACAATTAAATGGGTCAAAATATATCCAAGTTTTAGACAATGGAAACAAACAACTCCATTGGGAAAATTATTCATTTGGCCTTGACCCAAAGCAATTGTTAAAAATAAAAAAAAAAAAAGAAAAAGAAAAAACACCCCAATCAGGATAGAATCATTGGATAGATTTTCTTTTCCCTGGCCCTAAACAAAATAGCATATGGTCACTATTTGAGGACATTCTACTCCTTTACGTACAGGTGCCTGTGTTATTTGAAATGTATTTGATTCTAGTGGCTCACTGTTTTCTAAGAGTGATTTTCCTAGCTTAGAAATAGCATGTCCCAAGTCAACAATCAGTGGGAAATATTACCCTGGCCCACAGGAGACCTGAATTCCATATAACTACAGTCTGAGACTCAGTATCAACATCCTTCAATGAAGGATTCATCTCCTAACCCCTCTCACATTTTCAAAAGTCATGAATTATTTTAGGATAGGATTCCTTTTTTTTTTTTTCTTTTTTGAATTCAGTGGTTCCTATGAATCTTGAAATCGATTCTGAAACAATTACTTCCAGGTTTATTCACCTGGAAAATTTTTGCTAAATCCATGCCGAGAATTTGAGAAATGTTTGTGCTTAACATGAATGAATGAATGAATGTCTCATGGCAAATGTGTACAGTAGTCCCCCCACCCCTGCCTTATCCACAGTTTCGTTTTCCAAGGTTTCAAGTACCTGTGGTACAATACAGTAAGATATTTTGAGAGACAGAGAGACCACATTCACATAACTTTTATTACAATAAATTATAATTGTTCTATTTTATCATTTTTGTTATTTCTTATTGTGCCTAATTTATAAATTAAACTTTATCATAAGTGTGAATGTATAGGAAAAAAACACAGTATATATAGGGTTCAGTACTATCCATTGTTTCAGGCATACAACTGGGGGTGTTGGAATGTATCCCCCATGGGTGAGGAGAGACTACTGTAGTTTAAGTGTGTAAATAGCTACAAAGAATCATTAATACACCAGACATAAGAAGACTTTGTAGCCTTATTGCTGGTCTTAAATCATTGATAAATTACACAGCATATTAATGTTCAAGAGTTTCCGAAGGTATATTACAATTCCAAAGGTATAGATTACCACCAGGAAGCCACTGATTATGACAATAGTCACTTTTGAGAAAAAGAATTAAGATAGCTCTTGTCTCAAGTTTTTCAAGGAGAGGAAAGAGAAAACTCTCCTATACAAATACTTGATCAAATACAACTAAATAGGGTTGAAATATATCCAAGTTTTAGACAATGGAAACAAATCTATTAGGACAATAGACTCGTTTCTGGATTTCACGTGGCAGGTGCTTTACAACAAAGGACAGAGTCCCCATTTGGGTGTTTTTTATATATCAGGCATTAATATAATTTTTTTCAGAAATAAACCAAGGATTGAAAACTATATGTGCAGCATTCAAATACTATTCTCATTATATCCTGACCTCTTCCTTGTTGTATCTATTATTTTTTTAAGTTTTCATGATAGATTATTGTTACATTTTACTATTTTAATTGAAGCTTTATAAACAAAAATTAAGGAGAAAGTTAACTAAAAACCGAACATCAGTTTTATTTAAAAAGTTCAGTTCAATTAGTCAAAGTAGTTCAAAGTATTGTAGCAACTGTAAAATTTTCATGATCCTTTCCTTTACCTTAGTAGTGTGTAGTTCATAGTCACAAAATTTTGAAAGTACAAGATGCCTTAGAGATCGACTAGCTTAACTCTCTCATTTTGTAAATAAAAAATATTCTGCCACAGGCAAATTAAATGACTTTTCCAAGTTATACAGCCAGCTCCCAACAGAGCCACACTGGGCATGGGGTTCCTGCCATGTACCTCTGCGATCGTATTACTACATTAGTCAATGAGAACATCATTATCTGAATTTTTTATCCAAATGGTGCATTGAATTTTTGCTTCTTGTTAAAATGTTAATTGTGTACAGCATAAATCAATTTAAGCTTGACCTAATTTCCTTTTGGTGATGAAATATTTTATTTGGCCATATCTTTTTTGGAAGGGCATGTTTTAACCACAGATTCTACATAGAAATATTTCCTCATACCTGAAATTTTGCCTTTGTTTTATTCACTTGGCACTGCAGATATACTTGTGATCACAGAGGTAGGTTAACATTTTACCACTTGTGCACATCTAAGACTGGTTATACTTCTTCAACCCCTCCAGCTTTCCAGATCCTAAAAAACAATGCATATTCAAACTGACAGAAAACTTCATAATTGCAAATCATTGTATTAGTAAACAACACACATACCTATCCAAATAATTTAACAAAATAAATGGCAATGATTACTAAACAGTGCTCTATAACTAATAACTACACTTACTTCATCAAAGTAGTAATGCCCTAGAAGTTGCCAGCCCTGCTGCCTCTATTGGTAGCTAACTCTGGAAGCTGGGTGGCCACACCCAGGCAGCAGCACTTTCGGGTGTGTGGTCCTCTACATCTTCAGGTGGATGGTGCTAAGGCACTTGGCCTTCATGTTATAGGACAGTGATTCTTCAACTGCATGGTGTGGAAGATTCACCAGGGAATCTTGCTCAAACTATGTGTACCCAGGCCTATGCCTGAGAGATTTGGATTCATTAAATCATGGGTAAAGCTCAAGAATGTAAATTTTGAGAAAAGCACCCACATGATTCTCATACACACTCCAGGCTGAGAAAACCTGGGGCACCAAGAAAGAGTTTCAAGGAGGGGGTTGTTAATGCTGCCAGCCAGGACAGGAAACACAGAAGGGGAGGTGCCTGAGCTCCTGTTCGTTCCTCTTCCTCACCCTTCCACCTACAAATCTGCTACTGTGTGACACATCTAGCATGCTCCCACCTCATAGCACTGTCATCTCCTTCCATAGCTTGGAGAAACCTTTTGAGTATGGGAGTAACCATTTGTAAAGATGTAGGTGAACCACAGATCTTTGTAGGAGAGCTCACAGAACACCCTGTACCAAGAGTCTAGTCAGTGTGTGATCAGCTACTTCCCTACTCCATACGCAGTGAGGTTGGGAGGGCAGTGTTGGGGGAGAATACTCACAAAATGCAGCAATGAATGGGTGCCCTCAATCCTAAGCTGAAGCCTCCCAGCCAAGTCTCAGCAGCAAAGAGAAGTTGAGCCATGAGTGTGGGTGAAGAGAAATCTAATGAGTTGAGAAAGCTGAGATTCTGCTGACCAAAGGATAGCTTTGGCAAGTGCCACAATGCGGACTTGGTCCTGCCTCTGCCCAAGGCTGAAGGAGAAGTAAGATGAACTCCCTGAAAAGGACTGGAGGATCAGCCTACAGGATAGCTGGGCCAGTGAAAGAAAGCCCTGTGAGCCACGATGTGACCAGAGGGTACTGTGGTCACAAGGAGCTATGACAAGGAGCAGAATGGGCTGTGTGGCACAGGGATTGAGAAAAGTCTCTTCATACATACAATGAAGACAGTTGGTGAGTAGAGGCCAGATTTGCAGCTAGAAGACCTGGGTTTAAATCCAGACCCCATGACATACTCTGTGACTTTGAGAACATTATTTGACATCCCTAGAGTTCAGTTTCCTCCTCCTAAAGTGAGAATAAAAACACCTTCTTTGGAACTAGTAATGGTAGGTCTGCATGCAGAATATAATGTGGGCCCCTTCATGCTGCCAATAGTTTCACCTGATCAATGCACAAACCCTTTCCCGTTATCATAATTCAAGCATACACTAGTCTAATGGTTTGTGGAGTCATCAATTCAAGTGAGACTGTCTTGGGCAAAAAATTGAAAAAGTTTGTACTATGCAAAGTGAATTTGACAAGTAGAGTGATTTATTGGAATCATCTTTACAAGCTCTTGTTTACATTTCCTCAGCTTTATGTAATTTGTTTTGTTCAACGTTTATCCAACTAGGGTTAGGAGGGTAGGACTTAATGTACTGCAGAACTGACAAAATGCTTCTTGCTTCTGATTTTATTGGAATGAAGGAGCAGATTTTCAAACTCTCTAAATAGAAGGTGGGGTCCATTGGTTTCTCCAGAACCAAAGCCAAATATGCTTAGCATCAGTATGCCAACTGGCCCCCCAACCACACACACACATACACATATACACACACACAAGAAAATTGTAATGAATAGTCTCAGAGTCTCTGAGATATCTAATAGTTAAGAAACCTGTATATCAGTTAGACTTGTTTGCTCTAAAGGAAGACCTATTTTTCTCATGGATCTACGAAAATTTCCCTAGCAGTTTTCCTATATGGAAGTTCTGGAAAAGAGTACAAAATAGATGGACTTTCACATGTGTATATTTCTGCCTGTTGTTTTCTTGGAAACCTAGCAGAGAAGTAAAATATATAACTCACCTCTATTATATGATTGCCAGATTTTAATAAAAATCTAGTTAATATTAAATTTTATTTAAGACAGTCTTATTTATGTGATTATAAATATCGTTTGGTTTTTAGACATATTAGTCTGTGCAGTGGCCACAGTTACACAGAGTGAAACTTTCGGTCCACAAGATCCTCTATGCTCACATGCAATGCACTGTTTGTTTCAGTGCATTCCCCTCCATGCATTCAAGGGTGCAAGAATATTTTTTGAGAGCTTGTGTCCCAGAAACTGTGGGGACACAGTTGGAGGACAAAGATAGACACAATGTGTGCTAACAAATCATTATGAATATCATGAATACCAGTCATGATATATCAAGTTGTAAGCTATATTGAGTGACAGCAGATAAAGTAGAAAATGATGTAGAGTATAATGGGGGAAGTGAATTTAGATTACAAGTTCAGAGAAGTCCTCTCTGAGAAAGTGACTTTTATGCTAAGATCAGAGATATGCAGAGTTAATTTTAGTCTGCCCATTGTTTGAAAGCTTGTGAGGATTAGAGAAAAATGTATGTAAAGTGCCCAGGACAGTGTCTGGCACAGAAGGTATCCAGGAGATTCGGATCTACCCTGTCACCTAATCAGCGACCACCAAGCCAGCTGGTATTTTAGAAACCAGCTGGTGGGCTGCATGTGCAGCTTCAAGCTTTGGGTGTGAAAAGTTGTAGGTATGCCAAGGTTAGCTGAGGACCCACCTGGCCCATAGCCTTCCTGGTTAGTCTTCACTGAGCATGCTCTGTGTCTGAATTTCTGCTCAGATCTGCTTTGTTCAATATTTCTCTGTAGAGATGAGCACCCTTCCTTTCCCTTCCCCTTCCCCTGTGTTCCAATCCATTTGGCTTAGCTCTGGTTCCCTGCTTCCTCTTCTTGGGAATAGATTCATCTCCTGGTACCCCAACCCCACAGAACTTCCCTTGAACCAAGACTAATGCAGGATGGATTCCCCAAGCTACAGCCCAGGCTGGCCTGCTCACTCCTTCTTCCCCCCAGACAGTCTGGCCTTGATGGCCTCCACTTGGCACATGGCCAAGGCCTTGCTCATGAGTTCCAGAGCATTGCTTCCTGGGCCTGGGCAGTACAGGGCAACTTCACAAGGCAGAGAAGACAGTAGTGGTGCTTGGATTAGGACCAGACCACGCTTGGCTTTGCTGAGAGCAATGAGGTCATCATCCAGAGTGGGCTCGAAATGGACTGGGTTTGCAACAGGTGTCAGAAGGTCATGAGAAATTAGGAAGGAACCAAGTGACTGTGGATGTTGAGAGATTTGGAGCTCCCTAAAGGTATCCCCCAATCTGTGCTGCAGAATTAGAGCCCCCTTGACAAAGAGAAGAGAACGAGGGGCTGGAGCAGATGTTGCCATTGAGTCGCTAAAGGGCCAGTGGTGCTCAGGCAGCAGAAAGCAGGAGCACTGCCTACAGCGACACTCCAGCACCTGCCTCCCTTCCTCAGAGGACAAGGGCCAAACTGGGTTCAGGGCAGCATGACAGCTGACCTGGCCTAGGACTGTGGCCTAGAGGGCCTTTCATGGACCTGATATTGGGCACATGTGTATGAAGAGAACTTAGACACCACCAGAGAGTACTTTGTTGTGGTGTGAAAATGACACACTTTGCCACAGAGGACAGGAAGATAGTTCTTTCCCCTCTTTCTGGTTTCTAAGGTTTTGGTTTCCAAACTGTTGGAAGCACTCACAGAAAGGGAGGGTCATTTTTTTTTTTCTGTCTGAAGCACCCCCAACAGTGAGGAGCCAAAGGGCAAGGAGCAGAAAGAAAAACACGCTTTGAGAAGGGATGCTTTTCTTGTACCTGCGTGTGTTTTCTATTTTCAGACACATACAGAGACAAGCATATCAGATTCTGCCCTTGCAGATAAGTCACCTGGCATGTCATCAAAATGTAGCATATTTCTATATACTATATGTTATTCTTTAAGAAAAAAAAGAGAGGACTATGCTCTCAAAGGCTGAGTTGACTAAGGAAAGGTGCTTGTAAGCAGTTTCTTTATTATATTTAATACGGTCAATATGGCTTCTTCATGGAAGACTCCACAAAGCCAATGGAAACTGTCATCTGCAAAGTTCAAGATGCATAACAATGTTTATGCTATGTAGACTTTAATATTATGTTATGGTCAATTTCTCTTATCACTGCTTTTATTCAGTGACCTGCCAGCAATTTGACAGAGTTCTTGGTACTGTATTGTTACTTACCATCACCCCAGCCCTTTCTTTCTGAGCAGTCACATTGGAGAAAAATAGGGCACACTGGAGAAAAAATATGTAACTATACAAAAGACAAGCACATTTCTTTGGCTGTCAAAATTAGCTATGAAAATTAAGAGTAAGAACATCTGTTTTAATTATGTATGTAGCACAGACTGTTCTGTTGTTTCACAGCCTTTCTCAGAAAAAAAAAAGAAAAGAAAAGAAAAGATACCTGCTAGTCTCTCATGATCTTCCCCTGGAGCGAAGTCTAATTTGCTTTTAGCTATAAAAATCTACTATTGATATTAAACAATGTCCTTAGGTGCAAATATTCTATAAAGTTATTATAATTTCTTTTGCAGACTCTGTACTGTAAGATTGAAGAAGCCAGACTAAATGCAGTAAACATAAATGTCAAAATGAAAGTACTGGCAAAACTGTGTTAGCTCAGTGTTTAATTAGGTTTAGAAGGTTGTTTTTTTTTTTGATCCAGGCATGAAAACCATAGTAATGCAAACTGACACCTAGAAAGCTGCTGGGAACAGCAAAGGAAGTAGAAAGGAACAAAGTAGAAAACAGATCGTGGCCAATGAGATAGCTAAAGGCTTGAAATATGTACCACTCACCAAGTGTCCCAGAGCGTTAGACACTACAGAAAATGAACCCATAGGGCAGCAAGGGATCTCCACATCTGCCCTCTGCCACCGAGGATATTGACACATCAGACTAGACTCTTCTCGAGCTTTTGTTTTTGTTTTGTTTTATTTTCATTTCCTTTTAAAAAATAGTTGTGGTCAAATTCCTACATTTACTGTCCCTTAGAATTTAATGTTTATTTTCCCCTTCTATTAACATTCTCTCTCTTTTTCTCTCTTTCTTTCTGCTATGAATCAAATCCATTTTCTCTTGTTGTATATTTCTTAGAGGGAACCTACTCAAGACATTATCTCTGTCCTTGAGACACTTACAGTCAAATGTAGCTCAGTTTATTTTCTATTCTTGCTGAACTATTGTTTATATTTATCTCAACTTGATTAAAAAATAGGATAATAATAAATAGAACAGAATAGAATAATTGCCTCTTTATCCCTGTCAAAAAAGAAAGACCTTATTGAAAGATCAAATTAATGATTTTTAAAATTTAGTTTAAGAAATAGATTGTTTGACAGACAGTAGAAAGATAGTTACCAGAGGCTGGGGTGAGGGTACAGGAGGAATGAGGAAAGGGAGCTGTTGATCACAGGGCACGAAGTTTCAGATAGACAGGAGGAGTAAGTTATAGCGATCTGCTGCACTGCATGGTGACCACAGTTATTATTAACGTATGTTTCAAAATTGTTAAAAGAATAGATTTTTGACATTCTCACCACAAAAAAATGATGTTGGTGAGGCAATAGATATGTTAATTAGCTTGATTGAATCTTTCCACAATGTATACATAGATGAAAGAATCACATTGTACCGCACAAATATACACAATTATTATTTGTCAATTAAAAATAAATTAATAAAAATAGATTGAAGTTTGTTCTAATAAAATATATATTTAAAATATTCAAAATATACATAAATATAGGTTAATAGTAAAAATACCTTAGTTTATCTCTAAAGAGCAATTTTATTTTTCAGAAAGTTATTCTTTTCATATATTATTTGTAAATCCCTTCGAATTTTCTGTAGAGACATCCTATGAATAATGCCAACTTTTTCTTTTCTTTCTAAATGATATATTTTTAAAGTTTTTATTTTAAATTGACATATAATAATTTATGGGATACAACGTGATGTCTCAATACATGTACACATTGTATAATGATAAAATCAGGGTAATTAGTGAATCCATCACCTCACACATTTATTATTTCTTTGTGATGAGAACATTCAAAATCCTCTCCTTTAGATATTGAAATATACGACACATTGTTAATTGCACTCACTCTGCTATACCATAGAACACCAGAACTTATTTCACCTGTGTAACTGTAACTTTACATTCACTGACCAGCCTGTTCCTATCTCCCCCGCCTTCTACCCTCTCAGCTTCTGGTGACCACTATTCTACTCTCTACTTCTATGAGATTATCTTTTTTACATTCCACATGTGAGTGAGATTATGTAGTATTTGTCTTTCTGTGTCTGGCTTATTTCACTTAACATAATGTCCTCCAGGTTCGTCCATGTTATCGTAAATGACAGGATTTCATTCTTTTTTATGGATGAATAGTATTCAGACACATATACAATACATTTTCTCCATCCATTGTTGGATGCTTACGTTGACTCCATGTTTGGCTGTTGTGAATAGTGCTGCAATAAACATGTGAGTGTAGATATCTCTTCGACATACTGATTTCATTTCCTTTGGATGTGTATACTTAGCAGTGCAATTGCTGGATCATGTGGTAGTTCTGTTTTTATTTTTTTTGAGGAAGCTCCATACTGTTTTCCATAATGGCTGTTCCAAGTTACATTCCCTTCAACAGTACGTAAGGGTTCCCCTGTCTTCATATCCTCACTGACACTTGTTATCGTTTGTCTTTTTGATAATAGCCATTCTAACTGAAGTGAGGTGATATTTCATCGTGGTTTGATTTGCATTTTCCTGGTGGTTAGTGTTGTTGACCATTTTTTTCATATACCTATCATTTGTATATCTTCTTTTGAGAGATGTTGATTCAGGTATTTTACCCATTTTAAAATTGGATTATTTGGTTTTTTGCTATTGAGTTGAGTTCCTTATATATTCTGGTTATTAGCCTTTGTCAGATGTATGGTTTGCAAATATTTTCTCCTATTCTGTAGGTTGTCCCTTCACTCTGTTGATGTTTCCTTTGTTATTCAGAGCTTTTTAGTTTGAAGTAATCCCATTTGTTTATTTTTGCTTTTGTTGCCTATGCTTTTGAGGTCTTATCCAAAAAATCCTTGCCCAGACCAATGTCAAGAAGCATTTCTCTTATGTTTTCTTCTAGTAATTTCATAGTTTCTGGCCTCACATTTAAGTCTTTAGCCCATTTGGAGTTGACTTTTGTCTATGGTGAGAGATAAGGGTCTAGTGTCATTCTTCTGCATGTAGATATCCAATTTTCCCAGCATCATTTATTGAATCATATATTTTGTATTTTATCTTTATCTTTGCTCTGGTTAGAACCTCTAAAAAATGTTGAAGTGATGATAGTGGGTATCTTGTTTTTTCTCAATCTCAGAGGAAATGCTTTTAATGTTTTACAATAAAATACAAATATAGTATTTGTTAATTGCTTTTATGAGATTAATAAAGTTCTTTTCTATTCTTGGCTTGCTAGGATTTTTTAAATTAATGGATATTGAATTCTATTAAATACTTTCTCTATATCTTTTGAGAGGATCATATGAATTTTGCCTTTAATCTACTAATTGGTAAATTATATTAATGATTTTCTAATAGTAACCCACCTTCAAATTTGTAGAATAAACCCATATTGGTCACAGTGTTTTATTAGTGCTGGATTTAATTAGGTAATATTTTGTTTGGAATTTTTGCATATATATTTGTGAGTGAGATTGGCCAACATTTTTTCTTTTCTTGCAATCCCCATGTCAAATTTGATATTCAGATATTGGCCTCAAATAAAGAATTGATAATAAATTTTTTATACTCTGGAATAATTTGTATAATACTGAAATGATTTCTTAGATATAAGAAGATTTTAAATACTGATAACATTTCTTAAATAATTTTTGTAATGTTCAAGTGTTCTAATTCTTCTTAAAATAGTTTCAATTTGGCCCTAACAACAACAACAACAATCTGGTAGTATTTTGGATGAGTTCTCTGCCCATGAGGAGAATGTTTGAGGTCCACCAGGGATGCAGAAGACTCTACACAGAGAAACTCTAGCATACGGTCACTTAGGTATATGTCCATTTTATATAAATTTTAAATGTATTGGAAAATTTTATCCATCCTTTTTTGTAAGAAATGCAGAAACACTGAAGGTTTTTTAGCAGAAAAATGGCACAATGTTCAGGGATGTTGTGCAAGATGAGTTGGATCAGGGTTGAAAAAATGTGATTCTTCATTGGTCAGCTATTTAAATGGTAGCTGTCAAAATCATTCTTGATGAGTTGTACTCAGCTTCGTCAATATCTAAATCCATTCAGAAAATTATTGACTCTTTTAACTCTAATAACTCTGTAAAATGTCATCTTCCATGTGGCCTGTTGGTTTAGTTAATGGTCAATTCCACTTTAAAGCAAATTTCTATGGGTGATCTATTAATATAATATATCCCATTCTTAGATGTCATAGTAGTACACCTATGGGCCTATAGACCATGTACCAGGAAGTGATTGTAGGCTAGAGTTTCTCTGTGTAGAGTCTTCTGCATCCCTGGTGGACCTCAAACTTTCTCCTCATGGACTGAGAACTCATCCAAAATACTACCAGATTGTTATTGTTATTAGGGCCAAATACCTGGTAACTGTATAGATATTCATTTTTATGTACATAAATGGGATATTTATTAGTAACCATTAAGTGAGTTATTAAGGGTTACTAAAATTGGGTATTTGTGAATAAAATTAACATGTCACCTGACTCTGAGGATACAAAATTAATAGAGTCCCAAGAAGAACAGCTGTCACACCACAACTGGCAGCACTGGTGCTACATGAGCACACATAGAGAGGCAGAATCTCATGGATTTCTGGGTTGAGGGTTTGTTATTGCTGTATCATTAGTATCAGTTTTAGTTGATTGTGGTTGTCAGTTGTAGCTATTCTTATATAAACTGCCATCAGTTTCCCATGATTATCAATTCCATTTCTCATGGATTATCTGGGTAACCCTATAGTATGTACATGTATACACAGTTCTTGGGAGTGTATAATTTTCCTATAACTAGGCCTTAAGACACATATTGTAGTTTGAATATAAACTATTCATGCATTCAGTACAAAAGCAGGTGTAAACACATTTTGATCTCACAGCGATGTTTCATTGCTATCATAGTCTTCCTTGCACTTCCATCTCCCTCTCACTGGAGAATAGGAACAGAGAGGGTAAGTTGGCTGTGGATTTATTTGTTTGTTGTAATTGGGTTGAGGTTACAACTTCTGTGGATTACACTTTAGAGGACTCCAGCAGTAAATATTCTATGATAAAAAATGAGTGGGCAGGAGTGAACATCCTGCACTGAACAATTCTTTTCTATCTTCTCTTTAAAAATGCAGATTAAATGAATGATTCCTTGTGAGCTATCTCCAAAAGTGAGACTTATCTTGGTATTAGCTTCTGTGCTAATATATAATCTTTTGGTTTTGGCAGAGAAGATAGGAATCCTGAAGTTTAAATATGAAAATGAATGGCCACATCACCCCACTGATTTATTTTCTGTAATAGAAACATTTCACAGGAGAGAGAGATAGTACAATGAAGGGGAAATAGAAATGGAAAAAATTACAAGAGCTCTGAGTTCTAGTGTTTGAGGTTGGAAGGTTTGGCTTTCTCCGGTGGTCACGTTCCACAGGATCATCCATATAAACATGCCCTCTTTTGTCATCTGTAGGAGAGTTCATTTCTGTATGGATATTGGGGAAATTTGTTTTAAAAATTATACAGAGAAAGTTCTTTTTTAAAATATCAATTCCTGGACCCAGAAATCATAAGATAACATTGTCTGGACAATCACCATCATTTGCAGTACACAGTGTAATGTATTTCTGTGTGCTGTTTGAATGTGGGTAGATTTTTCTGGCTTGGAGATTTGTAATCACTGAATTAAATAATGGAGATGCCAGAAGGATCTGAACTGGGGACTGTTGAGTTCCTTCAACTCCATCCCATGCTGAGGGAACTCTTGGGTCGGTTCAGAATACCATCCTCTTAATCGTATTCCTGCTACCTATCTGATTTTCACATCTATAAAGGGAGCTGAAGCTTAATGTGGGAAGGGAATTATGAAGATCTTTAACTTGTTGCTTCAACTGGATTACAGACTGCTGTGAGCCTAAAAATAGAGATACAACCAACCAAGAGTGAGAGTCAGAATAAAGTTTGGGTCCAAATAAGCCATGATACATCAAGGCATTAACTGTGATGGGTTTTCCCAGCATGTAGTTTTGCTTTTGTTTTTGTTTTTTACCATAGTATATACTCTTCAATAAAAAACATAAAAGATGCATATAGATTCTCTTAAATCCTGCTTGAATAAAGTTTTAATTCTATAAACATATCAGACGCTGAAAAAAATCAGTTATTGTAAAGAATTAGATACTATTGAGTCACCCATCTAAGTACTAACCAGACCCAACGCTGCTTAGCTTCCAAGATCAGATGAGATAGGGCATGTTCAGGGTGGGGCATGAGTAAATTCACACTTACTGGGTACAATGCACACCATCTGGGTGATGGGCACACTTATAACTTTGACTCAAACTGTACAAAAGCAATTTGTGTAAACAAAACGTTTGTACCCCTATAATACTCTGAAATAAAAAAGAAAAGAAAAAAAAAGGAAAAAAGAAAGGAAATTAAAAAAAAATAGTATTGAGTCAATACTTTGACCAAACCCCATTCATTTAACAAATTGGTGGAAATGATAATTTGTGGATTCAAATCTGATGTCTAATGATTGCTTTGCTTCCCATTTTTAAGTGTGAAGTTGCTAAATACTAGGTTAGATAAGTACCACAGCCTCTCTGAACCTCAAGTTCTTCCTCAGAAAACAGAGTTAGTATAGTGAGGAAGTACACAGGCTCTGGAGTCACCCCGGGATCCAAGCCCAATTCCCCCCACCCCTCACTTGCGTTGTTCAACCTGAGGCACGTTCGCTGCCTCTCTGTGACTCAGTGTCCTCGTGTCAAGTGATGATTGCCATAAAACTGCCTTCTGTGCTGTTCTGAGTTTCAAATGTGACAGTGGATGCCACGCACTTAACACAGTGCCTCCACAGGAGAAGCACTCAATAAATCTTAGTTATTAAAAACAACCTTGAAGAGGGTTTGTGAAAATTGATATGGAAGTACATTGGACATGCGTTGGAAGCAAAAAGGCCATGTATAAAGATAATCTTTTTTACCAACATGACTGTGAAAACTTACTTACATTTTTAATAATTCTCTTTTTAATTATTGTTTTTCCCTAATTTATCTCTTTCTGTAATAGTTATTCATTCGGCCCATGCTTTTTTTGGCCTTTTCTTTGTATTTGGCATAAAATGGAACAAGAAGGATATCAGAGAATCAGTGTGGCTATGTTCATATCAATCCGTCCATAACCAGCATGTCCCCATCATAGACATATTCAGTTGCCAGTTGACAAGAAGGACTAACAAAGGCCTGATGACTTCATGCTGGGAATTAAGAATGAGGAAACAAATGTAGGGTTGAGGGAAGATTCTTCTCTAAATTCTGTTTTAACATATCATCTGAAATTCTAAGTAGAACAAAGTCAGTTTGGATAGACCCATAAACTACCAACAGAGGGTATAATTTTTAAATTAATACAAAAAGGAAAAAGATTCATATTTGTCCTTTCTTTGGTGTACCTATAAAAGTGACCTTTAAAAAAAAAAACTTTTTGAGTCTTCTCAAGTTTAGGAAGAAATTATGCTCTGCAACGTTGTGTGCTTGAAGTTGGGGTGCATTTTCCAACAGAAGTAATGTTATGAATAATGGCCAACTTCCTAGGGAAGCCCACGAGTCTGTTTAACCCATCAGTTATCAAAACTCTGCTGGTGAGGTTCTAACAGCTCTGCAGAATATGGTCACCCGGAATGTCAGCAGTGCCCTGCTGGCACAGGGCCAGGCGCTTCCTTTCTTCACCTCTTGTAGCAGGTGGGTTGGGTGCCCCTCGAGCTCCAGGTACGTGGAGTAGCTGTCCCAAAGAGACAGAGATCTCATCTCAAGGTGTGAGGAGTGTACTGATGGCTCTAGAGACCTGGACACTGAGACTGAGGACCTAGGGAGGAGGTTAAGAGTAAGCAAAGACCAGCCAGGGGCTTAGGATCTGTGACCTGATAAAAACACTTCTTATTTCCAAATTGACTCCTTGAATGTCTCTTTTCTGTCCCACCAAAGACCATTAAGCTGCCTTCTTTCCTTTTCCATTACCCTAATTTGCTGCTTTTTACCTGGGTTTCTCTCCATCTTGGGCTCACAGAATAGAACAGTATCCAAGTTCCCTTCTCCCTTGCCTTAGAAAACATAGTCCCTTTGGAGAAAGTGTGAGGGATTTTATTCCAAGTGATAAAATAAAACTGCCTAGAAATAAAAAGTGTCCTAATTATGCTTATCCTTCCCTTACCCCATCCCATGACTGCTGTCACCACCCTGCATATTCCCACCTCTGCTCCCCTCTCTTCTCCTCTTCTTTTCACTTTGATCTGGGGGAGATAAGGTTCCTATGATGTAACTTAGGCTATGAAATGGACTCAACTGAGATTTATGCACTCATATTGGAGGATAGTCTTAACTCTTGCACGCATATGCTTGTCACCAGAATGGCGGGAGCTTCTGAGCCTGGGTCCCAGTGAAGGGGTGGTCCTCAACACAAGGGTGTGTGATGGGAGTGGGAGACATCGTTGAATAGACCAGCACAGGGGGCAACGAACTGTGGATTTTTAAAAAGAGAGTATCAAAGAAACTCTTGAACATATCACTCTTCTCATCCCCTAAAGACCGTGTCTGGAGTTATCCCTGGTGAGGTACAAGGAAGAAAACATTGTCCTGGGTGGCAGGAAGAGCTGCGGCGTTAAGAGGCACAGGGAGAGAAGGGAAAAGTCCCACAATTTTCCCTACATGGAAATCTTTATCCCCACCTCTTCCATTTGTTTTTCATTTAAATCTACATTGAAGTTGCTGCATATTTTAAGTTTGTAGAAGGCTTAATAATTTTCAAAATGCTTTCCCATACAGTGTTTCATTTGTACCTCATAACAGTTGTATAATGTAGGCCAACGAGGTCTTAGAGCCTTATTTTATTGATGAAGAAGAAAGGGTCCAGAAAGATTGAGTTGCCAAAGGGCACACAGAGTGTGTGGTACAGATCTGGGACTGGAATTCAATTGTTCCTTCATTTTTTTCCTTCATATTAGAATTCTTCCTCATAAATCTAGTCTCAACTCATGGGATTAGCAAAAACACAGTAGTGTGAATAAGTTTAAACATTACATGTTTCAAGAATCTGAACTGTGCAAAAGACTTTTTTCTTAAACTATTTCTTTTTTAACATTGTAATATCCCACATGAAATTCAATTTTTTTCTAGAATCAACCATAACTAATTTATGCATTTGAATTTTCTGGAAGAATGTTAATAGACTAAGAGAAAAGAGATGAAGCCTCAGCTAATTTATCCCATTAAAATGTGAACAGCAAACTTAAGCCTGTAAAAATTGCTGGGTTAAAAATGATCCTAGTCAGAGCACTGATTTATCTTGAGAAGCCTGGTTGGGTTTTGTTTTTTGGTTTGTTTGTTTGTTTTTTTATTTTGGTAATTTAATTAAAATATACCCAATTAATAGAAATAAATTTACTTTTTCATTATAAACAAGCCTCTAGTTGGAATAAGTCCCATGAAATGGAGGTAGAGAATAAATTTTGTTCAGGGGGTGCTTATCTGGGTCTGATTACCTCCACTCCTGCTTCCCATGCTCTGGTTTGACATTCTGCTGCTCATTGGCGTTCCACCTGAGGCTGAAAAGGGAAAATACTCTGAAATAGCACTCAGAGAGCTGCGTTTGTCATGACATTGACTGCTCTTGAGAAAAATGTGGGGTGCTAAGAGCCATCTAAAAGTGTATACCAAGATGAAGTTTGGTAGTATTTCTAAATTGGGACAATTTCTGTCCCAAATTATCAAGAAGTTTGGGAGCTATTCGCTGAACAAAACAGTTATTGTCCTCTGAGAGAAAATCTCAATCTCTATGGAAGTATGTATTTTTAAAATAATTTTAATAGTGGTATAAATTTCAGCTGAATGACTTTCTTATCTCCTAAGTGGCTTGTGTGAACTACAATCTGATGTTAAATTTTTTAGTAAATTATATCTAATATAGGATTACTAATACAAATTCATAAAAACTAAATTATTTTCTCTGATGTTTATGATTCCAAATGATTCGCTTCCCCATTACATTACATTGCAGGACAAACAAAAAGAACTTTTTCTTGAAATGGTTTTTACTGCCCAGTTAAATGTTTTTAAATTCAATTGTTCCTTTGACATAATTTTGCTAACTTGCATAGTGGTTTATATCATCCTTATTTTAAGACACTGTAAAAAGTACAGAAAGTATAAAGAATAGCAAACACCTCTGTTTTCATTCTCCATAATTAATAAATAATAATAATTTGAAATATTTTTCTGGTCTCATTTTCCCCCAAAAATAAAATATTGTAAATAAAATTAGAAACTCCGTGGCCATGAATCTGGTATTTTTTCAATCGCCTTTTAATCTTCTTATATAAATATGTGTATCCATAAATAAAATAGAGTATATTTTTATTTACGTACATGAAACCATACTACGTATTTCTCTGTAACTTGCTTTTCATGCTCTCTATTATTTCTTTGAGATCAGTCCGTGGGAATATGTATATATTTGTGTGTGGGTGTGGGTGGATTTGGAATGAGGGAGTTCATTCCTTTTAATGGAAACCCTGGAGCAACAATATTTGGGAATTTAGAAAGTAGAATTTCCCCAGAGAACTGGCAAGAGTAAGATCAATAAGATAGGAATTATTACCATCAAGGCCGTACACAAATTATGGACCCTAATACTAAAATTGAAATGCTGGGTGAGTCTACTGTGTCATGAACAATGCAGAAATACACTTATTAGAGAGACGCAGAAGTAAAAGACCAATTTCTGCTCACCCCGCTTACTATTAAGGAATTAGTAGCCCAAATGCTAAGAGAAAAATTACATCTATAGTATGAATTAATCTTTGATAATTCATTTAAGTTGGAATATCATTGTATCCATTTTTGATATTTTAAAGTGCCATTCTGATAGCATACATTTTACCTAGATTATATACTTGTAAATCTTAGATGGGTAAGAAACCTGTGAAATATAATTTCAAAATCAATGATAGCTTAACTACCATGATCTGATTTTCTCTAGCACCTTTTTTTTAGATATGTTTCTACCTACACTGTCTATAAAGTTTCCTGTTAGCAAGATATGTCTACAATGCGAGAATTTTGAAAAATGCATTAATGAGATTTTAAGTATAAGCATTCTTCAAATGGATGTATTAAAAGCTAATAATTCCCTCTAGCTAGAATATTAAATATGTGAAAAATCAAGCCAACAAAGAAATTATTACATTTACAATTTAACATAATATTCCAAGTCAGGTATAATTTACTTCTATGCTTTTGTTGGGTAATACTGACTTTTATGTTTTGATCAATGTCAAGTATATACTATGAATTACAAAGTATGCACATGTGGACAAATATTCACACAGAAGTCTATTATTATCATTTTTATCTGACATAACTTACATTGCATTAAAAGTTAAGGTATAACATACTGGCCTTAAGTCAAATTTTTGCTTTTTATTATAGATGATCATATTAGCTAACGTTTATTCATTGTTTATAAGCCAGGAATTGTTGTTTTTTTCATACATTGCTTCAAATTATCTCCAAAACCCTGCCCAGTAAATAATATTGATCCTACTTTACAGGTGAGAAAACTGAGACCTAATGATATTAGGTAATTTACCCAAGGGGACACAACTAGTAGGCAACACAGACAAGATCCAAACCTACATCTGTCAAACTCCAAAGCTGGTGCCATTTCTGTCACACCACATTACTCTTTAGGAACATGCAAAAGCTTAGTAGACTATTGCTGGCTGTGAGATACACTTTCAGTCAGATTGTCTGAGCTCAAGCACCAACTTGAACAGGAACTTGGACATGTTGCTTAACCTCTCCTTGTCTCAGTCTCTTTATAAAGCAGTTTTATAAAGATTAAAACAGTTAATATTTTTTAAATGCTTAGAAAGTGCCTGGTACATAGTAGGTATTCAAAAAATGTTAATTATTAGTACTACCATCAACTATTTGTCTCAATCCTCAATACTCCTGGAGTTGTCAAGAACTTTTTATGTTGTTGAGTGTGTAAATGAATAAATAAATGCCTGTATATGTGCTATAGAAAATAAGGATTGATGATAATCTCGATTAGCTGAGGAGAAGAACTACAAAAAGGGAGGATCCAGTAAATGAAGTTTAAAATAAAGTTAAAATAGGAAACACTCCAATGGAAGAATTAATTGTCCAAACCAACAGAAAAGAATTCCCCTGAGCACCCACAGGTTGTTTTATAGGTAGTGAACTACCTATTAAAATGTACTAAAAGAAATATTAGAACTCTAGCATGTGTATCATATGGCAATAAATGTACACTGTAGATTTGTGTTTTTCCCTGATATCTGTTAAGCCCAAGTGGATAGTTAGCTTTCTGAATGTCTATGTCTTCTCTTTATTTGTTCCCATTAATACCCAGTGCATTGTCTTCCACAGAGTGGGAATTTGATCTATGGTTAATGACAGGTGGCAGGGGGAACTTGCACTTCTGTAAGGCATGGAATATCAAAAATTAGTCTGATCCAGGAATCATTCTATAAAGGGGGGAAGGGGAGGGAAAACATAGGGGCCCACTATGGGTACCAGAATCTTGATTGCATCTGCATGCCCAGTCCTCAGAGAGCTCAGTGAGAACTGCAGAGATTTTTATTTTATCCATTTTTTTAATCTTCTACAGGTCCTAGTACAATGTCTTGCACAGAATAGATAATCATTGCTAAATTGAATCATAGTTTATTCTTTTAAAAATTCCCAAGAAGATAATCTTCCTGATTCCTGTTCTCTGTTTCAAAATGACTTCAGTTTTATAGCTATGATGTATTGAGTTTGGCCTCTGGAGAAATGGAAACAAGCCCTGTCTCCACTATATACTAACTGGGTGATCTTTATTTTATTTTATTTTATTTTTATTTGTTTTTATTTCAGAATATTATGGGGGTACAAATGTTTTGGTAACATAAATTGCCCTTGTACCACTTGAGTCAAAGCCAAAGTGTGCCCATCCCCCAGATAGCGTGCTTTGCAAAACTGGGTGATCTTGGACAGGTTTCTTGAGCAGTGGGGACCTTACTGTTCTCACTATTCTATTCTATTGCGTTGTATTCCTTGGGCATATTGGAGCAGAAGAAGATCACTTCAAGCTTTAAATATTCAAAATTCCTAAAAGCAAACAAAATAACCCAGTATCTCCTGAAGTCATAGATTAGAAGAATCATGCAAATCACCTGGGCTGATTGAGCAGCTCATTGTAGAGCCTGGGTGCATTTTTACCAAATGTACCAGGTTATTCTTATAATAGGGCAAGTTCAGGACTTTTAAACATACATATAGGAGACAAGTGATTTCTATCCTCTGCCTAATAGCTTTTTTAGTCTTAAATTCAATCTCATTGTATAATACACTCCTTCTTTCTTTCCTTCAAGGTTCTGCTTTTCAGCTTCAAACATTTTATTAATTCTTGGCTGTCTCCTTCTGTCTTTTGAGTTGTGGAGGCCACACCACCAGTTTAAAAGGATTGTGTTGCAATTTGTGAATCAAAGTCCCTTGCCTACTGCCTGGCACCTAGTAGGTACTCAATAGACATTACTTTCCTTCTTTTTGTGTTTCCTTTTGTTTGTCCTCTCCTCCTTTTCTTTCTGACACAAGAATGTAGGTTAGAACTTTGCTTCTCAAAGAGTGATCTGTGAGGTGCTTGGAGCTCACTCTGAACCACGGAATCCCAATCTGTATTTTAAGTAAGTCTCCAAGTGATTCCTGTGCGCGCTAAGCTTGGAGAAGAAGAAATCAGAGGCTATGGGTGGCAGGGCTCGCACTACTCACTACTACCCAAAGAGAACCCCGAAGCTTATGACCTGTGTTTAACCATAGTTTTACGTTCATATGTGAGCAGCACATTCATAAAACCCATAATATACCTTGAATTAATGTCCACTTTGGAGTGCATGATTTTGCAGGGACTGAGCAACTTATCATTCTGATTTAAGGGAGGTGGGCACACGCTTATTTATACACATGAAAAGAGCTCATGCTTCATATGCTCTTGGTAATATCTGGAAATAATTCTGTCACTTCAAGCTTTGGTCTATACTCCTCCAAAGTATTGTTTTATTTCCCTGATTTACATATAAAAATATGGAACATTCACAAATACATTGTTTTGTGCCTGAAAATAGATCCATTGCTTTTTGAATAACAAATAGAATTATTTTAGTATTGAAAGGATTTCTTTGCCACATTTTACTTTGCTGTAGCAATTTTTTAAGGTAAAGAGAGAGCTATGAAATGCTTTTCCCTGTTGAGATATTAGTTTCTTTTTATTTAAATGTTGAATGGCCAGAATCAAGCAAAAACTCCAGGATTTGCTCCCAGTACTAAAACTCACGTTTAAGTGGACACCTACCCCAGTCCTCTTGTACAAAAAAAGCTTAATGAAATTTCATATGTTTAGAAACCACACATTAAAACGATAGCCCAGCATCGTAAATTTAACCTGGGGCCCTTAAGCAACCATGTCAGAAGCTTCCTTTGTCCATTGCTAATTTTATCCCTGGATACCACCTCCCGCCAGGGCCACAGTCCTTCAGTCTGGGGCCCCCTCACACTCCTGCTGCAACTAGAGGCATCCTACAGAAGGGCTATGGGATGGCATCTTTAAATCTCAACATTGGAGCATGTGGCTGGGGACTGGAAAACACAAATCCAATTTGTAAAAATGTAGAAAAGGAGTGGCAGGAGAATATTTGGAGTTTTAGCCTTCTATACCTAGGAAATATGGTTGCCAGATAAAATACAGGAATTCCAGTTAAATTACCACCAAAACACTTTAAATCATATCAAATCTCAAAGTTTAATATGCATAAAATTCTTTCTGAGCAAATTTCTGGATCTTATCCCCCAAGAGTTTGAATGACTCAATAGCTCTAAAGTGGAACCCAGGACATTGCCATAGTAACAGGCTGATGAAGATGGTTTAGGGGACCACATTTTGAGAAATACCTGTTTAAATTGTTTGGAATTAATCTAACTCTATATTTAGACTTACCCAGAAATTGGTGAATCTTATTTCAAAACTTCATAGGACTGACTTAGAATATAACCTACCTACTTTCCCAAAATTTTGGACTAAACTTACCTCAATTACATGCAAAGGCATTGCTCTTAGGATACCCCTTGCGGTTCATTTCTTTGTTCTTTCAATTTTTACTTTTTAAATAATGTGCAGAGATATAATATTTATCAAATATATATTTTATAATATTTCTATTTAAAGTATAATAAGCCACTTGGTCAAGAATAGGGGATGGGTGAGACCAAGAGCTCATAGGCCACCCTTTATATACCAGCAAGTTGGAGAGGTCACATACTTCCCATAAGCTAAGGAGGAAGTCTTGGTGATTAAAGAAATGCTAGCAGGGAAGTCCCCAGGTAGATGGTAATTCAACTGAACTTCATCTCAGCAGGTAGATAGAATCAGTGTCATAGGATTGGGCAACCACTGGGGATCCACTCTAGGTATTTGGATTTATGAGCTAGTCTGTCATTTTTTAATGATTGAGGGTTCTGTAGGACTTCAGTATTTGGGAATATGGAATACTGAGTAAGTACAGAGCCTCAGGCCTGGGATGGAATTGGATAAGACAAGGCAGGCTTTGGTTGAAATAATTTTGACCGAACAGAGCCCAGTTCCTATAACCAGAGTAAAAGTTTGAATAAATAATTTTTAAAAAATAAATAAATACAATAGAAAGCTGAGTTGGTGTGGTATTAGTTTCCTAGGGCTGCCCTAACAACATACGATAAACTGAGTGGCTTAAACAACAGAAATTTATTGTCTCACTGTTTGGAGGCTGGAAGTCCGAGATTAAAGTATCAGCTGGGCCATGCTCCTTCTGAAGGTACAAAAGAAGGATCTGTTCCAGGTCACTCTCCTCTCCTAGCTTTTGGTAGTTCCTTGGCTTGTGGCAGCATAACTCCATTCTTCACATGGTATTCTCCCTATGTGTATGTCTTCATGTGCAAATATCCCCCTTTTAGGAGGATACGAATCGTATTGGCTTAGAGGCCCACCCTACTTCAATATGACCTCATTTTAACTAATTACGTCTACAACAACCCTATTTCCAAACGAGATCATATTCTCAGGTACCAGGAATTGGAACTTCAACATTTGATTTTTGATGGAACACAATTTAACCCATAGCAAAGCACCTCTGCCAAGGTAGGCCCAAGAGTCAAATATTAGCAGGCATGAGTTTGGCAACTTTGTATGAAGATCCTGGTGTTACCCCCTGTGCTTTGGGCTGTCAAAAGGAAGCATGGCTTGGGCCAGAGTAGTGAGGAACTATGGTATCTGGGCTAAAATTGCATTATATACCCAGATGTTGCTACCAGACACTTAGGAAGAGGTGAATTTAGCAGTGTTCCAGCAGGTTCCAACATGTGAACGTGACTGGTAATGTCTGGTGGCTTCATGCCTTCTCTCTTCCCCAAAGTCCCATCCAGGCAGGTATAGAGGAAAGGGAAGGTAATTTTCCTTCCATACTTGGGAAGTATAGTTGCCAGATAGAATACAGGAATCCCAGTTAAATTAGAATTTTAAATAAACACCAAATGTTCTTTATTAGCATAAGTATTCCCAAATATTGCACAGGAAATGCTTACACTAAAAAATTATTTATCTGAAATTAAAATATAACTAGGTAGTCTAGTTATTTTTCTGAATCTGTAGCACCTAAAGAGGTAACAGTGAAAGTGGTAGTCAAATGTTTGTTTTGATCTTGAATATTTTGATACCATATTCAATTGGATTTATCTGTGTGACTTAAGAGAGAAGATAGGGTAATAAAGGAGCTTTTTTTTTTTTAACCTGGCAGCCATTGCTAAGCTACTTTGTCCATTTTCAGGTGGGATAAAGGAAGTTTATTCTTTTTGGTGCTTTTGTTCTATCTGGTCCTAACACTACCGTGTTGGTTTGATGAGTTTGAAAATACCATCTCTGTGCATCCTGATAAAGGACAAAATCATTAGATAATTATTAATAAGTTGTTGGACACCAAATGAAGGGTTAAGGGAAGTAATAATTTCTTTTTACCAGGGGAAGCTATTTAAGTATAGAATACATTATCACTTTCCTAGGAGTCAAGTTCTTTCTTAACTATTATTTTGCATTTTAGACTTTTTAGTTTTATGCCTCTGGATGCAATTTTATCCTTCATTTGTTTTGCCATGTGGTACAATTCCACTTCTTTAAACTATTTTACAGTAATTTTTTAGCCTTTATGTTATTTCACATTTTTAGTTGTTCATCTGAGGCCTCTGTTTCAACAAACTTTGCTCTTTTTAGTGGGTGGTAATTCAAACCTCCTCAAAAGAGTTTTGGCACCAGACTGGGAGGTTGTTTTCCTTAAATGAGAGTGTTGTTCTTTGGGAGGCAAATGTTATAAAATTTAATGGGAAGTGCTAAGCGCAGAAGTGTCTTGCTGGCATTTTTTGTTCTGCAGACAAATGAGCTGAGGTTTGGAATCAGCATTGTGAGCTCCTCACACTTCAGTTTGGTGAGGAAAGTAAGAGTCTGGGGATTCAAATGCATAATTCTTTAATTAAAGATGATGCCATTAAATAAAGTAGAGGCATGAAAGCAAAATAGCTAATGCCAAAACTCGGGAAGCTTTGCCACCCATGCCGTTCAGAATTCAGTATATCCTAATACACACAAAAATTTTCCATTAGTGTAACTTTCTGGCTCTTTTCCAGTGACTGGAGTGGAGTTCTTTGGAAGTAGACTTAAGCATTAAGAGCTCTTTTCTATAAAATTTGACTTCCCCTTTCTTTTTTGCAAGGAGGAAGATGATCTTTTGTCACTACCTTCCTCTCTCCAGATCCCCTGTTCCTGGCTGATGGTGGATCAAATTCTAGAACTCTAATAGTTGCTATAACTTGTTATAATAAGTATTCTCCTCAGCTAAGGAAACTCAGCATTGCCCTCCAGTCATTCAGCAAACAGCCGTGGAACATTCACATGCTTCAAGTCTGGTACTTAGGCTTCTTATTCCTACGTATTTCTTTAGTGTCACCTTAGTTATTCAGTAAGCGGGAAATTAGTATGTGTTTTGGACAATGGTAAACTGTCATTTTGGACGAGATTTATCCATTTTAGTAGCTTCTCCTCTTTCCTCAGAGGAGATAAGTGACATTTTCACTAGATTCTGTAACAACATTTGTTATTATTATTTGGTATTCTCAGCACGACCACAGCGGGCATAAATTCTTTATGAAATTAATCCCAGTGACAAAGGAATTGACATTATAATGCTCTGTGTCTCTCCTTCTATGGGGCACAAATTCTGGTAAATATTAAGTCAGTCAAAATAATACTTTTCTTATAAAAATGTTATATAAGCCGCATGTTATGCTTTTTCTTTGCCATCTTTAGTCTATGGCAGCAATTTCAACTAATGACAGACAAAGATTAAAGGTACATCAGTAAATTACTCACATTCTGACTCCTAAATGATCTAGTTTTTTAAAGAAAGCAACAAATTCTATTTCTTTGTATGATGTGTTAGAAAGAGAGGAAAAAGCAATTATGCTGCAGCTATGTTAGTTTGCGTTATTCAAACACAAGTATGATAAGCTCCCTGTACTTAACATATTTCAAATGCAACCATTTTCAGAAAGACTCCTTTGAATATGTTATCCAACTTAATAACTTTTCTGCTTCACATCTTATTACCATATATGCAGCACCAAATCTATGAGTTCCCTAATGGATAGGGGCCAGGTCTTAATCCATGTTTGAGTATCCATTCCCTAGCCCAGAATAAGGACCACTACAGGTACTCTAATGGTCAGTGGATGGATGGATGGATGGATGAGAAGAGAGCTGGAAGATGGGAAAAGGGGGAAGAGAGGGTGAGTGGGTGGGCTGTTTGGCACTCAGAATTCAGTTTCCTTAGACATAATGTTAAATACTTTGACTGGGTGTCAGACTACTAAAATGCCACCGTTTAAAAATTCATAGGATTTACCTATGAATGTTATTCGTAGAAGGATAGAACACAATGGTAATAGCCTTTTATTTCCTTTATTCTTTAAAACTTGTTTTAAATTATTATTGAGTCAAAAAGAACTACTAGTTTTTATTAAAAGGACAATATTACTAAAGTTCCTCATTTTTATTAATGTACTGACATTATTATGTCAGTAGTGGTCAGACAGTCATGACATACTGTATGCTACCAGTTAGGAGCTTATGGAGCAAAAAAATCTCTTTCCAGGACTTGACTTTCAAAGAATAAATTGGCTCTGCCAAGGTTGAAACATTCAACCAGGGAACAGTGTGAGTCTGTGCCATGGTGCCCAAGTAGTGCCCATGGCACATTTAGCCAGGATTATGTAAGGAACTAGGAAGAGCAGATGTCACAGGGGCCACAGGGGTACAGGCTCAGGGGTCATTTTGCAGCCACATTAACGTCTTTTCTGTAGAATGAAAATATCTCTCTGGTTGGTGCCAATTGATATTGATATTTAATGTTCTCTTTACACAACTAATATGAAAGTAAAAATGTTAGAGAGGTCCCCATTAAAAGGGACATGATGCACAAGTTAATTTCTGCTCTCAATAAGCAAATCCTGAGTACTACTCAGAGAACAGAATGCAACCTGTGTTCCCTATACAACTGCAAAGAAATCTTCATAGGGCACTGATTCCAAGCTGGTGCTTAGATGTTCTTGAGGCCTTGGAAATCCAATCCAGTCTTTGGAACTGTAAGTAAACCAAGCACTGAGTGGATTAAACTGTGACAGGACTGAAACACTTTGTAAATTTGAATTCTCATAACCCAAATAGGCATATTTCAGAGTGGGACTGTATTCATGTTAGTAGATGGTATATAAAGTAAAACAGAGACTAGTATACTTGGGAAAAACAAATGGTCTTCAAGAACAGCATCTACTTCCTTGTAGTTGTTGGAACCTCTGATTCATTCTCAGGCCTATTATGACACAGGAACCATAAATTAGCACTCAGGTTATAGGATCTTCTCTATTCACTCACTTAATAATTATAGAGTGCTTACTATGTCAGACACTGTTCTAGATACGTACAGAGCGAACCAGATAGATAAAAATCATTGCTCTCAAAGAGCTTACCTTCCAATAGGAATGCCATTTGAAATACTGCATTAGATGTCAAATATTTAATATGAATATAGTCTTTCATAAACTTCAAACCAATTTGATAAAACCTCATCAGGGTATCAGCAAAGATGAGTCAGTCATGGCCCTGGCCTCTAGGAATTCACAGTCTAGTAAGGTAAATAGATACGTGCAGTCAAGAGTTAAAATGCAGCCAGACAATAATAGAGGTGGGTATTGACGCAGGACAGAGAAGATTTAACTAACCGCAGTGGGAGGAAGGATGAGGGAGAGAGGTTGTTTGGCTAGAGATGGCCGTGAAGTCTTCTCCTAGGAAATGACCCTGTCTGGCAAACTCCTAATTATGCTCTAAAACACTCATAACTTGGTGTTCCAAGGTGAAAGTGGTGAGACAGAGATAGTATTTATGCTGGTATTCATAGTCATTTATTCTTTAGTCCTTGAATATTTTACCATTTCTTCCTGAGGCTTGACAAAAATTAAGAATAGTTTTGATCAATAGGGAGACTAGTAGCATAATGAAGTAACATCCAAGATAAAAGTTAATATAATAGAAACATTTATTTCTAAGAGCTCTATCTCTAGAGGTATCAAGGGGCAGTCAAAGTGTGAAATTAGCTGCTAGAGCTGATATAGATTTCACTTTCATTTAGTTGACCATAGCTTTGTTCAAGGTTTCTGTGCATTTTCTAAAGAATTATATGTGTAGCTAATTAGCCTTTCAAATGAATACTTTTCAAGGTAATAATAGCAATGAAATTGTGGCATCTCTATCTGTGCAAATTTTCATGAATTCCCTCATGTGGTTGGATCCATGGAATACTGCATTGCTGGGAGGCATCTTCTCAGAGTTCATCCTCTCCCAGGGCAAACTTTCCTGGCACTCCTGGAAATACAACACTAATAGCTAACATTTCCATAGTGTTTATTAAATCCTGGACACTATTATAAGCACTTTATGATTATTACCTCATTAAATTCTCACAGCCCAATGAAGCATGACCCATTATTATCTCCATTTCACAGAGGGGAGAGCTAAGGTATAAAGAGGTTAAGCCATTTTCACAGGGTCCCACAGCTAGAAAATGCCAGAGCGAGGATTCAAATCAAGCAGTCTGGCTACAGAATTGTATTCTTATCTACTATAGTGTACTGTTTCTGAAATACAGAATGAGCATTCATCATGGGATTATTTGGAGAACTTTAAATATCAGAAACCATATATCAGATGTTTGGTATATGTTTGCATACTAACTACAAATTCCATATCCAACGATGAGGTCATCATAGCCTTTGAATCCCATTTGGCTCACACACAACCAGACACCTTTCACTGATAATATTGGCAGACACATGGTGCAAGCCTCACTTCACTAAATTCTGAGACACTTCATCAAATGCTGAGATTTTTGTTCCCTTCTTAAACTATGTTCTCCTCTTTCTAAACCATAGCCCTCTAACTTTCACTGACTCTAGAAATCATTCTTCATTCATTCGTTCAGCCAACCGGTCAGCAAATGTTTATTGACTACATTTGTGCCAGGCACTACTCTAAAAGCAGGAATTATAAGAGTGTACCACACAGACATAAAATCCACTAAAACCAGGTCAACTCAAATATATTTCCAAACTATAATGAGTTACAAAAAGGAAACAGCAGGTTGCTGGCGTAAAGAATAACTGATGGAGAACTTTCAAGATGGGTGGTCAGAGAAGGCTTCTTGGAGGAGCTAACATGAGCTAGTCATGCAAATAGCCTGGGGAGGAAGGTTCCAAATAAAAGTAACCACTTGTGTAAAGTTCCTAGTGGACAAGAGCTTAGCACATTGGAGAAAGTCACCCAAGGCAGTGTGGCTAGTGTGTACTGAGTGAAGAGAGTGGCTGGAAGTGGAAGTGGAGAAGTCAGTGGTGCATATTGTGCAGGGCTTTGTGAGCCACGATAAGGAGTTTTCAGTGCGTGGAAGTTCACTGAAAAGTTCTAGACAGGAGAGTGTCATAGTTATTTTGATGTTTGATGAGTACTTCAGGTGCTTCTGAGAACCTGAATTATAGAGGAGCAAGGGCAGAAGGAGGAACACCACTTATGAGCCTACCGCCCTAATTCAGGTTAGGGGTGATGGGTATGGAAAAAAGAGGACAGAGTGAAGACATGTCTTAGAAGTGTACTTGAAGGGACTCAGGAGAAGGTTGAGGGGAAAGGAGGAGGAAGGATCATGCTGAGCCACTGACTGGGTAGCGAATGCTTTGCCTGGGTTGAAGGATAGAGGGAGGTCAAAGTGGGAAACAGATTTGGGACCAAAATCAAAACATCAGCTCTGGACATGTTACGTTTGAGTTGCCTATGAGACATTCAAGTAGAAAGGTCAAGTAAGCAGAGAGAAGCGTCCCAGCCCCAGAGAATGGGTGTTACCTAAAGCTGTGGGAAGTGACATACTCAGGGACAGAGTGTGAAGATAAATGAGCAGAAGGCTGAAGATTACACCCTGGGAAATGGCCAGCATTTAGAGAGAGGAGAAAGTGCTTTCTGTTCTGCCAAGCAGAACTACTTTTCCTCTGCTACCTTCCAGAAAGGCAGAAATAGCCAAGACACCTATCCTGTGCTTTCCCTGGGGCAGCACATGGCAGAAGGCCAGCTGGATTCTGCAAGTGGGAAGAAATTCATTCCATTGCTGCTTCTATTCTTCTCTCCCTAGAGTCCCTTTCTCCCTCACCTGGACTTAACTTCTGAGCAGGTCCTCCCAGAACATCACTCCATGATATGACCCCTTACCATTGACAACAAAATATGTGGATTGGTTCTGTTCTCTCTGTAGGGTACAGAATCATCTCACCCATGTGCAGAGAAGGACAGGAAATCCATACTCCTTTACCACATTCTTTTTTCTTTTTTACAGAACCGTAAATTCTGTTGCACTGCACAGGAAAAAATATAGCAAATTATTCCTGCAGAAAGATATTCCGTGGAAAGCTGGTGTGTGAACATACACTGTTTTGCAGGCAGAGCTAGAGTTGGAGAGAACACTCTGTCAGAACCACTCTAAAGGTGTAATCCCTGGTTCCTGGCTCCATCCACATAAGCCAGGTCCTTTAGGATGCAGCCTTCACTAATTCCGTTAATTTACAAAGTGCACATACTAACCAATTAAAAATTGCTTAGCATAAAAATGAGTCAGTAATATGCACAGGTAGTTCATAAGAAATACATATTAATGGCTAGCAGACTTGAAAGTCTCACTGGTAATTAAAGGCATGCTAAACAAAAGGAAGTGAGGTGCCTGTTTTAATCTATCAAAATAGCAAACATTTTAAAATTTATATGACAGATCAACAGTATGAAGGGGTGAGTGTTCACGATTCCTTACCCAACATTTGCAGCATTTTCATGCTCAATTTCTCCCTCTTCTCCATGACTACAGAGGGAAAGAGAAGGAAAAAGGCTAAGTTGAATGATGTGATCAGGGGATGTGGAGTCAGCACAGGGTTGGGGAGAGAGTCACGTGGGTCTCAAGAAAGAGGAAACGTGGTTCCACACCAAGAGTAGAATTATTTTTTCTAGATCTGCAAAAAATGATGTTGGTATTTTGGTAGGGACTGCATTGATTCTGTAAATCACTTTAGGTAGTACAGACATTTTAACAATGTTGATTCTACCAATCCAAGTGCATGGTAGGGTTTTCCATCTGTTTACAACCTCTGCAATTTCTTTTCTCAGTGTTTTGTGGTTCTCTCTATATAGGTCTCTCACCTGCTTAGTTAGATATGTTCCCAAATATTTAATTTTCTTTGGTGCTATTGTGAAAGGTATTGTGTCTTTGATTTGTTTCTCAGCTTACCTGTTATTGGCGTATATGAAGGCTACTGATTTGTGTGCATTGATTTTGTATCCTGAGCCTTTGCTGAATTCATTTATCAATTCCAGTAATCTCTTGGTTGAATTTCTGGGGTTTTCTAGATATAATATCATATGGTCCGTGAAGAGTGAAAGTTTGTTCTCTTCTGCCCCCATTTGGCCACCCCTGATTCCTCTCTCTCATCTGATTGCTCTGGCGAGGACTTCCAGCACTATGTTGAATAGAAGTGGAGATAGTGGGCAACCTTATCTGGTTCCAGGTTTAAGGGGGAATGCTTTCAATTTTTCCCCACTCAGTATGATATTGGCTGTGGGTTTATTGTATATGGCTTTAATAGTTTTGAGATATGAGCCATCTATGCCTATATTGTTAAGAGTTCTTATCATAAAAGGATGCTTGATTTTGTCAAAAGCTTTTTCTGCATCTATTAAAAGGATCATATAATCTTTGTTCTTGCTTTTATTTATATGGTGAATTACATTTATAGATTTGCGTATGTTGAACCATCCCTGTGTCTCGGGAATGAAGCCGACCTGATCGTGATGAATTATTTTTTTGATGTACATTTGAATTCGGTTTGCAAGGATTTTATTGAGAATTTTTGCATCTATATTCATAAGGGATATTGATTTCCAGATTTCCAGATAGGATTTCCAGATTTCCAGATAGGATTTACAGATTTTCTTCTTTGTAGGCTTGGTAGAATTCAGGTGTGAACCCATCTGGTCCAGGACTTTTCTTTGTATGAAGATATTTTATTACTGCTTCGATTTCGGTGCTTGATATTGGTCTGTTTAGAAATTCTATTTCTTCCTGGTTGAGCCTAGGGAGGTAGTATGTTTCTAAGAATTTGTCTATTTCCTCCACGTTTTTGTGTTTGTGGGCATAGAGATTTTTGTAGTATTCGAAGATGATGTTTTGTATTTCTGTGATATCAGTTGTGACCTCTCCTTTTTCATTTCTAATTGAGCTTATTAGAGTCCTTTCCTTTCTGCTTCTGGTCAACCTGGCAAGTGGCCTGTCTATATTGTTTATCTTTTCAAAGAACCAACTTTTTGTTTTATTAATCTTCTGTATTGTTCTTTTGTTCTCAATTTCATTTAATTCTGCTCTGATCTTGGTAATTTCTTTTCTTCTGCTGGCTTTAGGATTGCTTTGCTCTTCCTTTTCCATTTCCTTAAGATGATTCATTAGTTTTCTGGTTTGTGACCTTTCTGTTTATTGGATGTGGGCATTTAAGGTGATAAGTTTTCCTCTCACAACTGCTTTTGCTGTATCCCACAGATTTTGATAACTTGTGTCCCCATTATCATTTAATTCAAAGAATCTTTTGATTTCCATCTAAATCTCCTTCTTGACCCAAAAGTCATTCAGCAATAGATTCTTTAATCTCCATGTTTTTGGATAGAGATGTGTGTTTCGTTGGAATTGATTTCTAGTTTTATTCTGCTGTGGTCCGAAAAGATACATGGTATGATTTCTATTTTTTTTAATTTGTTGAGATATGGTTGTGGCCTAGGACCAACCAATTGGTACTAACTGGTTGACACTTATGTGCACACATGGAAATAATATTCATCAGGGGTCAGGCAGGTGGGAGATAGGTGGAGGGGCTGGGAAAACTCACACTGAATAGGTGCAGGGCGCACAGTTTGGGGGATGTCCACAATTGTAGCTCTGATTTGGGCAGTGCAAAGGCCAAAATAACCAAAGTGTTGTATCCCCATAATATTCTGAAATTAAAAAAAAGAAAAAAGAAAGAGGAAACCCTGCTGGCTGGGCTAGAGGAGAGCACTGGTGTTATTGGGAAGTACTGCTCAGTAGGGGTTGACTTAGGAGAGGATCTAGGCATGGATCCCTGCAAATGAGCTTTAGAGGAAGAGGAAGGCAGTTTTGAGAAGTGTTATACTAGGTTATAAATTGGACTAAATTTTCAAAATTTTGAGAAATGTAATAAATAATGAAATTTCATGTTTAACTTTTGAACTGTGCATCTTTAAATGTGACCCTCTGCAGAAGACTGACTGACTTAGAAATATCTGATATCTATTTTTGGTGGCTAGATGGGAAACTCAATCACTGTTAGTGGAAATGTAAATTTTATTTTAGAATAGTTTTAGATTTATAGAAAAGTTATGAAGATGAGGCAGAAGGATCGCCTGAGCCCAGGAGTTTGAGGTTGCAGTGAGCTAGGATGACACCACTGCACTCTAGCCTGGGCGACAGAGTGAGACTCTGTCTCAAAAAAAAAAAAAAAAGAAACACATGCTTGGAAGGTAACCAGTTTTATCATCCAGGCACCATCAACAGGGCTGTCTACTTCCCATGCAAGAAGTTATCTGTGTCCAAAACCCTTCTTTAAAATTGCTATTAGAAGCAGAGCAATTTTCAGGGGTGGGGGGAGGAAAGCTCATGTGTCAGGATGAGTAGTCTGTATTCTGTAGTAAATTAGACAAAGCTCCCCACACTGAATACCCAGTACTGAGAAACATTTGACCATCTTAGAGTATCAGTTTAATGCTATCTTATGAGGAAGTTTTAAGAAATTAGAAGTGATAACTAATGTTATCTACTCATGTGATGTACTCAAATTTTGGCAGTTTAGATTTTTTTTTTTTTGCAAGCAGTACTGAGATAAAAGAAAAGCTGTTGTTCACTTTACTCTAGCAATGTCTTTGAAACACTTAAAGAATATCAGTTAATATAATAAGCTAAGCATTTATTTGCACTGTATTGGCTTAGCTCCTACAGTCAACTCTTGATAATTTTAAGGATTTACATTTTATCTATAGCAGATCCTGCTTTCATATTTGTTAATCCAATAAGTTTTACTTACGTATGGAAAACGTTTATACCTTTCTCTGTCACAGACTTGTTTACTAAGTAAATAGAATTAACACTCCTCCTGTGGTAGTGACATTTTAAGAATTTTAAATCATATAAACAAGCAGAAAAGCGTATTTCAAAAGGAGATATAAATGTATTTTTGATTTGTTGTCCTTTTTTTTAAATTATAGGCATTATTCATGCCTTAGCCCACAATCTTTTTCACCCACTGTAAGTATGAATAATTGAGAACAACACGCTTTTCTCACAAAATTGCACTCAGGCGAGGGTGTTTCAATTCATGGCTGCAGACTTCCAAAGAGCTGTGAAAATAGAAATCTCAATATGTATTTCTAAAAAACAATTTTCCACAACTTCCTGGACTTTTCTCCTTTAAAGCATTTCCTTTGTAAATGTGTCTTAAAGTGTCAATTAGATACTAATCTGCCTTTCACACCATCAAGTTTAGGTTCTTATCTGTAATTAGACTGTCATTTTAAGAGTACAAAAGCAGGGTCTCAATATTTCATTTTTACCGCAGTATACTAAGTGTTTCACATATACTACCTTATTTAATCTTCACAAAAACTCTCTTTGGTAGGTCCTATTTTTATCCCCATTTTTAAGAGTGAAAACCTGGCTATTGAGGGATGGATTTGAAGGAAAAGAAATCTAGTGCTCACTTTCTTTTCTTTTGAAAGCAAGAAGGAAACTTGGAAGTATTATAGATCAACCTTCTATTTCCACAGATGAAGAGCTGAGTGTCAAAGAGGGGAAGTTATTTGTATGAGGTAATAAAGTTAGTTTTATGGAGGAGTTGGAAGGAAAACCCAAGTCTTGTGACTTATAGCTAATGTGTGGTGACCATCGTCATCCTTCTCAGAGTTACCTGGAGTTAAAAAGTTTTTATCAGCAGTACTAGAGAATTATTTTGGTAAACATAATTAGTATACAAATGTTCCCCTTAAATACTTCACTTTCAGTTTTTTCATGTATGAAATGGGGGAAGAAAAAGAAGACAGCAATAAGGCTTAGGCTAATATATCACTAATATGCTTTCTATGTTGTTATCATCATGTATTACTAGGCATAGTTGTCCCCTACCAAACACTGGGTTATTTATACAATAGAATTAGCTATACAGAAAAAATTTTTAAATAAACATTTTATTTTAGAATAGTTTTAGATTTATAGAAAAGTTATGAAGATAGAATAGAGAATTTTCATATGCCCCATGCCCTGTTTCTCTTGTTGTTAATATCTTACATTAGTAAGGTACATTTGTCACAACTAACGAGCCAGTGTTGATACACTGTTAACTAATGTCCATACTTTACATGGATTTTCTTAGTTTTTATTTATGGCCTTTTCTTCGTTCCAGGATTTCATCCAAGATGCCATGCTTTATTTAGTTTTCCTATCCCCTTTGGCTACTCGTGGCTGTGACAGTTTTTCAGACTAACCTTGTTTTTGATGACCTTGACAGTTTTGAGACGTACCCATCAGGTATTTTATAGAATGTCCTTCTATTTGAGTTTGTCTTATGTTTTTCTCATGGTTAGGCAGGGGTTATGTGTTTTGGGGAGGAAGACTACAGAGGTAACGTGCTATTCTCATTACATCCTATCAAGGGTACATACAATCAACATACCTATCACTGTTGGTGTTAACCTTCGTCACCTGGCTGTGGTATTGTGTGTCAGGTTTCTCCAGTTACTCTTGTCCCCTCTGTTCATACTGAACTCCTTGGAAGGAAAACACTATGCACAGCCCAAATTTGAAGGTGGGGAGTTTTGCCCTCTCTCCTTGAGGGGGAGTAGCTACATAAATTATTTTGAATTCTTCTGCACTTTAGATTTGTCTATTCTCCCTGGCTTATCTATCTATCTATTTATTTATATCATTCATTTATATCAGTATAGAATTATGGATATCTATTTTATACTTTGGGTTATAATCCAATACTATGTTATTTATTTTGTTGCTTGAAAACTTTTTAATAAGTTCTTCAACCAGGGTTTGCAAAGATGGTAAATAATGAAATAAAATCACAATATTCACTGAGGGCTACTTTGTGCCAGGATCCATGGGCAGTTTCATGTTTGTGCTTTGGTTATACCTGTGAGGAATAGCTTGCTATTTGCACAGCTGGGTTATGAGATCCTGCTCCAATCACAGCTGTGCACCTGTGGCCATGAGATTGTTTGAAGGAATATAATATACAAGAGTTTCGTTTTAAACTCGTATGTAAATGAGAATGGCACGTTGATATGCTTTGCCTCGTGTGAAGATATTTGTTGGATCAAAGCAAGTATATGAAACTCTATTCCATAGTATCTTTAATACTGCCATCAAAGGGTAGAAGCGGCAGAGAATAGTATTATTTTTATTTTAAAGTCTTTATTAGGATGACATATACTACATATCTACAGAAAATTTGAAAACTTCTAAAAAGTAGGAGAAAAATAAAATTCCACTCAATCTCATCATCCACAGAATAACCCCTGTTAGCATGTTGTTATATTTCCTTCCTGTCTGTTTTTCAATGCATAGATATATTTAACATAGTTAATGTTCTGTGTGCAGGTTTGCATTCTGCTTTTCACTTCACTGTTTTTTCCTAAGCATTTGCCCATGTCATTAAAAATGTTACATAAAAAAACAATTTCAATAACTCAGTGTGCAATTAAACATTTCCCAGATAGAACTGATAGGGCTTGATGGTTGCACCCCAGGGTCCAGGTGTAGCTGGTGCTAGGTTTTCTAGCTTAGGTGTCTGTGCATTCCATAATGATGCTTCAGACCCACCTTCAGAACAAAAAGCAGAAGAGGCAGGTTGGAGGAGTAGAAGACTTCTTACTTATTGCCATAAAACTCCTTTTGTGTTGTTTTTCCACAGTGGCATTTAAACTTTACATGCAAAACTGTCTCCATGATCAAGTCATTGAAGGCAAAGGATATATTCAAACATCTAGGTTCTCTGTAACATTAATTCTGTGCTGGACATCCAGGAGGGGATTAAAAAATAGCGACTAAGTAAGTGAATGAAGGAAATGCTAAAGGAGGCTGGGGTAAACTTTGAGTGTTTGAGGGAGTGTGTGGAGTTAGAGATTGATTTCTAAAATTTGCTAATTTCCTGTTCAGAAAAAACTGCAATTACCATGGTTTTCTCCCAAGAAAATTAAGTGTTGGAATAAAAGAAGTAGTATATTGTGTGCTATCTAGAGCTTTTCCTTATTCTTTTTAAAGACACCTATTTAATTTTACTGGTAGTATTGATAGGACATTCATACAAAGTTGATACATGATAAAAACACTAAAATATTACTTTGGTTCTTTGGGTTTTCCTGAAGTTAAACTTTGAAAGAAATAATAGGGTTCTGAAAAAGAAACTCAAAAAGCACCTTGTAATTCACGGGAAAAAAGGGAATACTATTGAGTTGTTCCAAAAGTAGATATATTCACTTAAGTCTTATAACTAAAAAGTAGGCTTCTTTGTTTGGGTTTCATAACAGGTGAGGAGGATCTGTGTGTTGCTAGTTCTGTAGATATGAATGCTTAGAAGCACCAGAAGGATTCTTCAGCAAAATCCCAAATGTTTGGCATCAAGCAAAACATCTGCTACATAAGCTTCTCTCTCTCTCTCTGAGATTGTTAGAATCTCAAAAATTCATGTGTTCCAAAACAAAATTTTTTTTCCATGTGTATTGCTGAGATTTGGGAAATAATGGGACTGGTCTTAATCTATTGAAACACCTTTTGGCTCAGAGGGTAACATCAATTAACAAGTTAGTCTAGTATGGCTGTTCTTGATAAATCTGTTCCTCTCAGAGTTGTTTTGTCTGCTGGTAGCACTGTGCTTTTTAATGACATTTGAATTTCTTTGGGGAAGAAAGAGTGTGTTTGGAAACTCACCAAAAGACAAAAGGTCAGAGGAGTTAATAGAAATAAAATCTATCTTGCTCTCAGGTCTGAAAAATATTATTTTGGTGAAGTTGAAAGGATAACAGTCATTAAGTAACATAAGAGTACTAAAAACCTAAGAGTTAACCTAAGCATTATCTACTTTCTTCTTTCTAATCTCTGATTAACCATTAATGAACACTAGCAGTAGTATACACATAATATATAATTTGAAAAAAAAAGGGAGAACCTACTTTGTAAATCATTTGTCTCTTTCCAAAGCACTTTCAATTACATTATTTCTTTAAATTTTCACAAGTCTACTTTTTTAAAGAAGAGGAGAATGAAGCCCCTAGAACTCAAAAAACTTTCCCTCTGCCTTATAGCAATTTAATCGTATAACTAGGCCTTGTTATCCAGGTCTTTGTGCTCTGACTTCTGTAATGTTGCCTGTATCTTATAATAGCTCTCCTTATCACCTGCCCCTAAATAACTACTTATATTTAAATAATTTCTTACATTTACAAAACACTTTTACGTACTTTGTCTTATAATCATAACAGTCCTTTGTGACATATCTATTACACCATATTAAAGATGAGAAAACAAAGGTGCAGAGTCGATATTAATAGTATTTTTGGCTGAAGTTAAACAGTTGCTATCATGCTTGCACTTTCATCGTCAGAATTGGTATCTTGTAACATAAAGGCTGGTTACATGGTCTAATTTCACGTCCATCTACGTGAGGATTGAGAAAGGAGAGTTTTATTTGCTTTGGCTCAGGTTATTTTATATACTGTATGTGTAGGTGGAAAGGTTATTAGTGCTAATGAAGCGATGCTGCACAGAACAGTCAATTTAGCAGACAAGCCATGGGTGAGTAATCAGTGTTGTGGGAGTCCCAGAGAAGACATTCTGGGAGCGCTGAATTCCGTACTTTTTGCAGCAGCAGTAAATGTTGCCATTTATTGAGTCTGAGTATTTATAGGCCTTTTTATTTTTATTTTTTGGTTTTGGCTATTGGGAAATCAAAATCCCAGAATTCAACTCAGGGTGGTAGTTCAGTTCTAACAAAAAACTATAGTAAATCTTTGATAGGACCAGAGGATCAGACTTTTCTGCTTTCTGGCTAACAGAAGGCTACCTTATTAAGTATTATAACCATGCATCCTAGTTTGTTTACCTGGGACAGTTTTCTATGCCATATAATTATTAATAACACTCCCTTTCACTCTCCAAAGTATTCAGTTTGAATGATAAATTATATGGTCATCCTAACCATAAGTCTTTTTCCCAATTCTTATTGAAAATATTCATAAAAACATGGAGTTTTCCTCAGTTAGTAGCTGCAGAGCGTGCACCTTATTTGGCCTTTGGGTGGTGAGCTATCCCCTCAGGGGCACGGTGTGCAAACATCACTGAGCACTGCACAGTGCTGGGGGGGGCCGAGGCACGGGGCAATTTCTGTCTGCAGCCTCTCTCAGCGGCTCCCTGTCTCCCACGTCACTGCACTCAGAACCACTCAGGGGTTTCCTGTGTCAACCAGCAGCTGTCTGGATCCTAGGCTGCTTTTGCTCATTCTTGTTGTTGTTTTCTTACTCTGTTCTGTCATAAGGGCCAAGGGCTCACTGAAGCTGACTCAGACAAGGCCAGGTGAGGTGAGAAGGTGAGCAGAGACCATACAGACGTCCAAGAGCAGGAAGTCCAGAGCGGCCAGCCCTCGGGCCCCAGAGCTGCTCCAGGCCCTCAGCAGTGGGAGCTCATAGATCTTCACTCTCCTGCCCAACTAGTATCATAACTCTACTTTGGTTACTTGGTATGTGTCTGTATGTCCTGCTACAAAGTCACACTCTACTTTCTACTATATGTAGTTTTCCACTCCATACTTCTGCTTAATTACCACATCTGTTTCCTGATTTGGGGTTACACATGGCCTCATGGCCTCTCCAGCTGCTTCTTCTATTTTTATTTTTTTTGTAATTTTTTTTCCTTTTTTTAAATTTCAAAATATTAAGGGGGTACAAATGTTTTCGTTACATTGATAGCTTTTATAATGCTTAAGTCAGGGCTATTAGTGTGCCCATCACCCAAATTGTACCTGTTAGTAGGTTTTTACCCCTCCTTTCCTCCTCTCCCCCTTCTTGATTTCCAATGATTTTTCTTCTCTCTGTGCCCATGTGTGCACATCGATTAGTTCCAACTTATTAGAGAGTACATGTGATACTTGTTTTCCCATTCTTGAGATATTTTACTTAGGATAATGGTCTCCAGTTCCATCCAAATTGCTGCATAAGACATTAATTCATTCTTTTTTATGGCTGAGTAGTACTCCATGGTATAACTGTTGGTGGGACTGCAAATTAATATGACCTCTATGGAAAACAGTATGGAGATTCCTTAAAGAAATAAATATAGACTTACCATTCAATCCAGCAATCCCACTACTGGGTATCTACCCAAAGGAAAAGAAGTCATTTTATCAAAAAGACATCTCTAGCTTCTTTATTATGACCCTTTAGCTTAGCAGCCACTGTTAACTTTTTCTTCTCTCTGAACTTAGGCCAAATCACTTTTGCCTAATAACACTGTTTGCTAAATATCAACTTGTCACCAACCAGCCTGTTCACTCTCTACCCTTAGTTCAGATACCCAGCTCTAGTCCAATCAGTTATGAACAAGGGGCAAGAAAATCTGATTTGCTTGGAACCAAGCATAAGTTTTTCTTCAGATGGGGCTGTAGATTAGTCAGGGTCTATGACTGATATACATAGTGGGGTGTGCCCGTTAGACACCATGGGTTTTCCCCATTCTGTGTGAGGTTCAGTCTTTGAAGTCACTTGGGCAGTTGAGTTCCAACTAATCATGGTGTTTCCTTGACAAGTGGATCCTTGAGCTCCACTTAACTTTTAATATCTCAGTGGCTTTTGAGTTCTATTTTTAAAAATTAGGTTTTAAAAAGCTTTGATTTCCATTTAATGGAGATTTTACCGTGCGAATATTTTCAATACCATAGAAAGTAGAGGAGATGACTAAGTAGAGACTGATAATGGCTAAGTAGAAATCCTCAATGATATCTCTTGATATCCTTGACAATATTGTTAAATTTTAAAAGTTGAAAATTTAAAACCTGTCATGGAGTTTTAACTTTAAGTGGGTTTTGTTGATAGAAAAAATTAGAGCTACAATGCACGTGGCCTGAGTGTATGAGTCATAACGTGGAGTAATTTAACCAATCTATGGTCCACTGGGCATGTCAATACTAGGAGCACGGAGGAAATCACTCAGAATCCAGACATCCTCTTCCCTCCCTGTACGGTGCTACAAGAACCCTGCTTCCTATTGATAATAAGAATCAAGCACCCTAGCTAACAAAGTAACCCCATTTTTTTTGCCTGTAATGAAAATTTCAAAAAGGCCAGGTGACATTCTCAACATCTGATTTGTCAATACCTTCATGTCTTCTGGTAGGAACATTCTTCATTTAGGTAAAAAGACTTCCTAAGCAGCAGAGCCCAAAGTCACTGGGACCCTCAAACTGATTCTCATACATGTTACCCAGGTGTTTCATGCTATAAATAAGAAAAGCCTGGAGATTCTTTGTGTATAAACATACTCAAAAACTTGCTTTTATAACTGGCACAAGGGTCAAGCTAGGCTGCATATTGAAATTACCGGAGAGGCTTTAGAAAAGAAATACTGATGCCTGTGTCCTACCTTCAGAGTTCCTGGAGGTCCAGCCAGAGCCTCCAGGGTTGGGAACAACTAGTCTATATAAAATGAGGGAAAGAAGGTTGGGCAGGAGGAAATTTAGCATTACTATTCATGGTAACTACTTCAGTTTAATCAAGCCAGAAAGGCCTTCTGCAAAAATGGTTAAGGTAGACAATGTGAGTGGTCTGGTGATTAATCCTTCCAAATGCTTCCTTTCAAATCGTCAGGGTCCCACTCTTCCACAATTTTTTCTGACTTTGCCATAAATGATCTGACAAGGCTGTGAATTTAGCCTGTGTTCTAATTTACAACTTCAAACTTTGCATCTACTTTTTGGCGTTAGTCCCCACATTTTAATTGAGTGTTACTGTAGAAACTCCCTAATCCTCAAACTGTGCCTAGAACTCTGAATTTAAAATTTTGAGTTTTTTTCATTCTTCTGCAGGTGGATATCCCATTTTGCCCACACAATTTATTGAAGAGACTGTCCTTCCCCTGTTGTGTGTTCTGAGCACCTCTGTCAAAAATCAATTGACCATAAATATAATGTGTAGGTTTATTTCTGGGCTCTCTATCCTATTCCATTTGTTCATGTGTCTGCTTTTATGCCAGTACCATACTCTTTTGATTACTATAGCTTTGTAATATATTTTGAAATCTGCCAGTGTGATGCTTCCAGCTTGTTCTTTTTTGCTGAAGATGGCTTTGGCCATTCGGGGTTGTTTGTACTTCCATATGAATTTTAGGATTGTTTTTTCTATTTCTATGAAGAATGTTGTTGAAATTTTGATAGGGATTGCATTGAATCTGTAGATCACTTGGACAGTATGGACATTTTAACAATATTAATAATTCCATTCCATGAACACAGGATATTGTTCCTTTTTTGGGTGTCACCTTCAATTTCTTTTATCAATGTTTTATAGTTTTCAGTATACAGATCTTTCACCTCCTTGGTTAAATTTACTCCAAAGTATTTTCTTTTGATGCTATTGGAAATTGGGATTACTTTCTTAATTTCTTTTTCAGATAGTTTGTTGTTAGCATGTAGAATCACAACTGATTTTTGTGAGCTGATTTTGTATCCTGCAACTTTACTGAACTCCTTTATCAGTTCTAATAGTTTTTGGTGGAATCTTTAGGATTTTATATATATAAGCTCATGTTGTCAGCAAACAGAGACAAAATCAGTTATTCCTTTACTATTTGGATGCCTTTTTTTTTTCTTGACTAATGGTTCTGTCTAGGACTTCCAGTACTATGTTGAACAGAAGTGCTGAGAGTTGGCATTCTTGTCCTGATCTTAGAGGAAAAGCCTTCAACTTATCACCATTGAGCACGATGTTAGCTGTTGACTTGTATATATGGCCTTTATTATGTTAAGGAACATTCCTTATATACTTAATTTGTTGAGAACTTTTATCATGAAAGAATGTTGAATTTTGTCAAATGATTTTTATGCATCTATTGAGATGATCATCGTATGGTTTTTGGCCTTCATTCTATTAATATGGTGAATCACAGTTATTGATTTGTGTGTGTTGAACCTTTAGACCCTAATCCCTTTTACAAGAATCAACTCAAAATGGATTAAATACTTAAATGTAAAATCTATAACTGTAAAACCACTAGAAGAAAATATTGGGAAAAAGCTCTGTGCCATTAGTCTGGGCAGTGATTTCTTTGATGAGATCCCAAAAGCACAGGCAACAAAAGTAAAAATAGGCAAATGGGATTACATCAAACTAAAAAGCTTCTGCACAGCAAAGGAAACAACTAACAGAGTGAATAGACAACCCACAGATTGGGAGAAAGTATTTGCAAATCATACATCAAATAAGGGGCAGATATCCAAAATATACAAAGAACTCAAGCTACTCAGTAACATGAAAACAAATAACTCTACTAAAAAATGGGCAAAAGACCTAAATAGACATTTCTCAAAAAAAGATATACAACTGGCCAACAGATATATGAAAACATGCTCAAAATCTTTAATCATCAGAGAAATGCAAATTAAAACCACAATCAAATATCACCTCAAACCTGTTAGATTGGCTGTTATCAAAAAGATGGAAGATAACAAATGTTGGCAAGAATATGAATAAAAGAGAATCCTTGTACACTATTGGTGGTATTGTAAATTAGTACAGCCACTTTTTTGAGGAATAGTATGGAGTTTCCTCAAAGAACTAAAAATACAATCACTGTACAATTCAGCAATCTCGCTTCTGGGTATATCTCCAAAGGAATTGACATCAGTATGCTGAAGAGATTTCTGCACTTCCATGTTTGTTGCAGCATTATTCACAGAAGTCAAGATATGGAGACAACCAAAATGCTTATCAACAGATGAATGGATTAAAAAATGTGGAATATATACACAATGGAATACTATTTAGCCTTAGAAAAAGCAGGAAATTCTATCATTTGCAACAACATACTTGAACCTAGATGACATTATTCTAAGTGAAATAAGCCAGGCACAGGGAGACAAATACCATATGATCTGACTTATATGTAGAACCTAAAAAAGTAGAACTCATAGGAGTAGAGAGTAGAATGGTGGTTACCAGAGGCTAGTTGGGGTAGGGTGGGGATAGATAGGGAAAAGGGACACATTTGTCAAAGGGTACAAAGTTTCAGTTAGACAGGAGCAATTCATTCTGGTAATCTATTGCACAGCATGGTGACTATAGTTAATAATGATATATGTTTCAAAATAGATAAAAGAAAGAGTTTTAAATGTTTTCACCTCAAAAAATGATAACTATTTGAGGTTATAGATATGTTACTTAGCCTGATTTGATCCTTCCACAATATGTGTATCACATTGTACACATAAATATATACAGTTATTGTTTGTCAATTCAAAATAAACTTAAAAAATAAAATTTTGAGCTTATCATTTCTTTCTCTTTAAACTCTTAGGGCTATTAGAAATAGCCAGTCCTCGCCATTGCCTATACCCTTTATAATGTTCTATCATAGCAGTCAGTTGGTCTGCCAAAACCTCGCCTTATTAAGGCTCTTCATTCCCAGGTGATTAAGTAGCCATTTCATGATCTCCTGACATTTTTGTGTGTCTCGTCCTCTAAGGTTAAGCAGATAATCCAGTTCAGATGACCATTTCCCTAAAAGTCTCTTGCCTGCAACCACTTCGACTATCAATCATTGATTTGAACAGAGCTCTGAATTGCAGAAAACAGAATCTACTCCAGGTAATTTAAACAGAAAGGCAGGACCAGAGGACAAGGCTTGAACACTAAAATATCATCTGGAAAAATACCAACCACATTATAGTGGTAATACCTTTGCCACTGCTGCTTGGAGTATGACAGTTATGATACCAGGAACTGGAGATTGAATTTCACCACAGCTTCCCTAGAAGAACCAGATAGCTCCTGTACCAAGCTCACCAGAAAATCACATGTCCTTGAATACCACTTCTGTTTATAATGCTCACTTCTACCTCAACATATCACATAACTGCGTCTCCTTGGCAGCACCTACATTACATGAGACAATCCTAGCTACAAAGAAAACTGGAAAGTGTAGTTTTTAGTTTTCCACCCTCTTTACCACACAGAAATGAAAGGTTGAAGGGGTTTAAGTACACACTTAGTGACCCAATCTATATTTTCTGCAACAGATGCTCAAAAGTAGAATACTGGGAAGTAGCTAGGTTAAAGCAACTAAAGAAGAGAGATTAATTCCAGAGAGCACATGGTGTTCGTCCAGTTTATGTCTTGAATCCCTAAATGTTTATTTGATGCATCGTTTGGAACCCAGATCTAGTCTTGAGAACCAGGGGAGGGGGGGCCAAAAGACTAGGCTAGAGAGAAAAGAGAAGTTAATTTTTATTTGAGTTATATGAGAAACTTAATAAGGGCGTTAGCATTTAAACCTACAAAAAGGTGATTTTATGTTTTAAATTTCATATTCTTGCACTCCTAATCAAAGCTGCCTGACATTTAAAGTTCTACAGTCATAAACCACATTGGAATAATAAGTGAGGAACGTGGAGTTAGACGTAACAGTCTCGCGGAATGCCCAATTGTCTTCCTCACCCAAGTATTCATTGACTGGGATTCCTCCATTAGACAGCCATTCCTTTGTATTGCTGCTCTTTCTTTAATTGGTCTCTGAAAATGCAAAAGCTCTTGGGAAGAGTTAAAAAATTAAGCTCTTCTCAATTATTAATGTCTTAGTTCATTTGTTTAAAAATATGTACTGAGCACCTACTTCTTGCCTGGAACTCTGCTAAGTGCCACACATATATCAGGGATACACCTGTGAACAAAACAGGCAGGGCCTCTGCCTTAATAGAGCTTACAGTTTAGCAGGAAGGTGGGCAGTGAAAACAACTGCACAGGTCATTCATTCCTTATAATTGTGATAAATGCTGTGAAAGGGCTATTTCCTTTGGTTACAAAAGCAGAAGACCACTAGAGAAAACAACAGGTTGGACCTGGCATTCAAGATATTTAAAATTTCAGAGATGAACAAATAACAAAGTTTATTTATATGTGGTGCCTAGCACTTCAGATACATCTTTCCTAATACATTAGTATGTTTTCAAACTTAATAAATACTTTTTAAAAGATACTTTACAGTAAAAAATATTTATTTACTTCTAGTATCCCTCCAATATCAGCCTCTAATTTTCTTCTTGGAACCGTTAGTGAGCCTGAGGGGATATGTCTCTCTAGATCCACTTAAGTTCTTGATGCTCTTTTTATTTTTTCTAAATTTGGGGGTATTCTCAGAGCTTGACACAGTGGTGGCCTGGAACTTGCCCCTCCTCTCGTTTCTGCTCTCCACTACTGGCATCACCATCCTCCCAGGAGCTAGGCTCAAACTTCCCATCCATTTCCCCCGTCTCCCACATCTTGTCTATCAGGTGGCAAATTCAGTTGATTGAATCTCCTTAGTATTGCTCAGATCCATCTTTTGTTTCTGTTACCACTGACCAGATCAGGCTCTTGTGACTTAAACTGAACTGTTATAAAACCTTTGAAATAATTACTATGTCCACAGGATTTCTCTACTTTCATCCATCCTTCAGAGAGAAAAGATCAGGTTTTGTTCATATCTGACATCTAAGCACTTAGCCCAGAGCACAAAACATGAAAGGCAATAAATATTTGTTAAATGGGGCCTAGTTATAATGTATTGTTTCTCTCTTCAAAAGTCTGTGATGGTTTCCTGTTGCCCACAGGCTGAACTTCTCCTCAGCCCCATGTTGTTGTACCTTAGTCTTCCTTTTCAGCTTATTTCTCGTGTGACCTAGAGATGCACTTTGGTGACTATTCATCACAGGGCTCATGTTGGTTTTCCTGATGCTCTCTTCTTCCAAATCTTCACTTGCCAAATCCTTCCCATATTTTCAGACCCTGCTCATTGTCATCTCTATAAGGCCCCCTCAGATTCTCCTCCTATAATAATTAATAATTGGTCTGCTTCCTGCTCCCCTAATGACTTAATAGCTGCATTATATTTATAGTCTGTCTTTTATTATAGCTCCTAAATGGACAGGGTTTCATTTTAACTGCCAATTTTGATCAATTGGTAATGGCTGCCTGGAGCACTGTATTGAGAAGGAGTCTAAGGGTATACTTGGGTTCCTCATGGAATAAGGTACCAATACAAGAGTGTAGAAGAGAGAGAACAAACCACCCATGAATTAGCCAACTTTGTTAGAGATCCACATGCATGTTTCTACTCACCTAGATAGTGTGCTCTTAAAGACTTCTTTCTATCCTCAGAGCTTCTGTCACAATTTGTTTTCAATTTGATCTTTAAACACTCTATTCCTTGATTTTAAAAGTTTGCAATCTAAAGTGATAAATATGACATTTGAGCTAGAGTGTGGTAATGCAAAAGAAAGATACAAAGTGCTAATGAAATGGTCCTGGAAGATGTGGAAAATAACGGGGGAAGGCAGTGCTGGTAGAGAGTAAAGGATGAAAGTAGGAGTTTTTGAAGTGTAAGTCCTATCTAGTACGAAAAATGGTCCGGAATTTTGAAAGAGAAGTCAAAGGTCAGTATAGAATGATAGGCTGGAGTTATTAATATACAATGGGGGCTGTGAATGCCTCACTAAGAAGTGCAGAGGTACTCAAGTTTGCTGAAGTAAAACAGATGGTTTTGAACATAATCAGGATTGTACATCAGACTGAACAAACTCACAATGCCAAGTAGAGTCTACTCCAGAAAAATGAAGATGATTTAGTATTAGAAAAATCTATCAGCCAAAAATTCCATATGATCTTATCAATAGATGCTCACAATCTATTGATAAAATTCAGCAGTCCTTTTTGCAAAAGCCCAAGTAAATTAAGAATGAATAAAAAGCCTAAGTTTGATAAACATCATGTTAAATGGTGAAATACTAAAAGGCATGCACATTAAAATCAAATGTAACTCAGCAGTGCCCACTATTTCCACTATTTTAAATAGTCTTTGGAAGATAACACAATAAGATAAAATAATCAATGTAGTATTAGAAAATAAGAGTCAAAGAGGCATTATAAGCAGACAATATAATTTTTATATGCAGATAACCCAAAATATAACTTGCAAAGTGGCAGAAGATAAAGTCATTATACAAAATAATATTTATCCACTATACTAGAAATAACCTGATCAAAGTGGAAATAGAAAAAAACTATTCCATATACAATGGAAATGAAACCTATGAAATACCCAAGAATAAATTTAGCTAAATAGGGATAGGACCTATATGAAGAAAATAATAACATTTTATTGAAGGGCATAAAACAAGACCTAAAAATATGAAAAGTTATATTTAATATCATGACATTATAAATTCTTCTCAAATTAGTATAGAAATTCAATGTAGTTCAGATCAGAATCTTAGGGTTTTTTGGTTTAATTTTTAGAAAATAGTAATAGCTAACGTTCATTGAGTGCTCTATGCCAGGCACTATTTTAACATCTTATATGTGTTAATGCTCACAACCACACAAGGAGATAGTGTTATTAACATAGTCCCACATCATAGCTATGAAAACTAAAGCAGAGATAGGTTGAGTGATTGCCACGATCACACAAGTAGTGAGTGGCAGGGTTAGGATTCAAACCTAGGTGGTCTGGCTCAGCTAAACCAGCAAGCTATTCTGCCTTCATAGGGAAGAATACAAATGCAGTAATAATCCAGAAGCTTTTGCAAAACAAGGAAGATGAGAGCTACAGATTCTATTAATAACAAATATTGAAATTTACTTTAAAGTCATTGTCATCAAATGGAATGGTATTAACACAGAAATGAACAGATTATAGGAACTTCAGAAACAGATCCAAGTGTATATGGGAACTTAATGTACTACAGACAGAAAATGGCTTATTTAATGGGTAGTGTTACAAGTATGGGCTATCCATCTAGATAACAACTAAGGAAACACTTAAGTTCCTATTTCACACAGAACACTTAAAATATATTTCAGATAATTTAGAGATACATAAAAATATTTTTAATATAGGAGAATACGTGGTAGAACTTTTTTAGTCAAGATAAGAAATGCAGAAGTCATAAAAGGAAAAAAAGACAGCTTTAACTGCTTAGTAGTTTCTATATTACCACATATACCATGGACAAAGATCAAAGACAGAAGATAAACTGGAAGGAAATATTTCTGGTACATGTGACAGAGAAACTTCTTACATGCCATTTTTAAAAAGACAACATAGTAGAAAAGTGAGCAAAAGATATAAATGAGAAGTTTGTAGAAGAGGAAATGAATATAGCCAATAAATAATAAATAAATGTAAATACAATAAATAAATGTAAGTCCAGTGAAGTTATGTCTTAACTAGATGTTAAATTCTAAAACAACAGAAGTGGAAAATCTAGTATAGTTAAGATTATCTTTGGAAATTCCTTAACCTGCACAGAAAATATAATGTACATCTTAATATATAAAACCAGGTACTCTATAAATTATGCATTCTAAACTTCAAGAAGCACTGAATAGATTAATGAAGACTATAAAAATACAGATGTCTGAGGATTCAAATTTTTCTGCCTTTAAGATACCTATCAAAACCCTAGAGGAGGATGCAGGGTGGGTGGAAAATTTCTCCTTTCTGTAGATTTTATTCCATTTTTTAGAAAGCATTAAACCTATCTAAGTGTAATAGTTATTAATAGATTTGTTTATTTGGAAACAGTGTATAAAAAAGAACTTAATGAAAGGCTTGGAACACACTTGGAGCTCAATAAAGTTTACTGGATCTGAATTTAAATCTTTCTTATTAATTAGACCCACATACAACTTTTCTTTGGAAAGTTGTTTAGAAGACCTTGACTGGCATCCTTTCTTTCCAAGTTGGTATCTTTGGAATATGACCCACTGAACAGCTGTCACTCTCTTGTCCTTTACACTGGTTTTGAGACACTTTACCATAGTTCTGGAAATATATATTGTAGGGAAGATAACATGTTTTGGCCACCAAACTTGAAAAAATTAGAACAATTAGTAACATCCTATGCTGACTAAAGTAGGCCATCTTGTATACTTTTGATAGTAATGTGAACCATTTAAATCTTTTGGAAAATCTATTGGAAAAGTTCAGTCTGTAAGAGAAATAAAAGCATCAGTCCTTGTATTGCAAACACTGACACCAATGCAAATGTTCATCAGTAGGAAAATAATTGAAGAAATTGTTCTATTCCCACACTGGGGAAAATAATGTGCCTTAAAAAATGTGGTTACCAGGGATGAGGCAGTGTGGGAAAAAGGGATATGTTGGTCAAAGGGTACAAACTTTCAATTATAAGATCAATAAGTTCAGGGAATCCAATATATAGCATGGTGACTATAGTTAACAATACTGAATCGTATACTTGAAATTTGCTTAAATAGCCTCGCAAAATAAAACAAAACAAAAATGGGTAACTAAGTGAGGTAAGAGAGAGATGTGTTCACTAACTTGATTATGGTAATCATTTCGCAGAATATGGGTGTCAAGTTGTCATGTTGTACACCATAAAATCATATCATTTTATTTGTCAGTTATACCACAATAAAGCTGGAAAATTTTAGAGCAAGAGAGATCTATATGTATTGATTTAAAAAGTGCCAATGTTTTTCTATATATTGTTAATAATAGACAAAATATAATAATATTTTTGTTAAAAACTAATGAAAATTGAAAACCCAACTACAGAAAAACAAACCAATATGTATGTGTATGTGTTTGCATAAAACTTTCACGAGTGCGGAAGGATATACCCCAAGTTGTTTTAACTGGCAACCACAGGGAGGAGTGATTGGATGGATAGATGAAGGGCAAGACAATTGTTTTACTTTCTACTCCTCTGTTGTTTGAAGGCCTGATTTAAATTAGTGACAATAGGAATTTTTTTTTAAGACAGTGGGAGATGTAATACAGAAATAGAGTGGATGGGAGTTCGCAACTGTTTGGATGGGTGGGAGTCAAATGAAGAAGCCAAAGATGGCTCAGCAGTTTCTGCGCTGAGTGAGGAATTGTGCTGTCACTTAGACAAACGAGGATCTCATGAGGAGGTGAAGGCAATTCTTTTGCATTGTTAGCAGAGGAGAGGTGATGAGTTCAGGTAGTCAATCAGAGCTATGCTGCTTCTTGCTTTAAATAATAATTGTTCCAGCAGGAAAGCTTCTTATCAAGATCTTAAAATCTCAAAAAAAAAATGCTATTTTGATTAAAGAGTAAATTTATGGTACGTGAATTATATCTCCATAAAGATTTTTTAATGTTGCTGTATAGTTGCATTTTATGTGAATTATAGAACTAAAAAAGCCTATTGTCTATTATTTTACCTTATCCATGCATATTCCAAAACAAAAAAAAAGTTTGAATCAGAAAAATAATAAGAATTTTAAATAATCTCAAACATGTAAAGAAAAGTAATCTTTCCTATTGTATACAAAGTGGCAGAGACTATAAAATATGACATGAACAATTTTTTTATTTGTTCCTTTTGTGTTGTTTTAATATAATTATGCTTCTTGCAAGTGCATTGGTAACTCAGTGCTTCATAAATTATTAAGACTATATTGTTGCTAAAAAAAATATTCTTTAGAGGCAACTTTGCAAAGATTTTTAGATCCAGAAATAGCTTGTGCCCTTATATTCCGTAGAAAACAGCTTTGGAAATTTGGCCCCATCAGAATTTATTTCTTGCAAATACTGTCAAAATGTTAGGTGAATTTATTTCTGTATAATTATATCATATTTTATGTTGGATCTGAAACAGAAGTGTGTAATTCATCAGTATGAAATTTTTTACATAGATAAATGAGTCAACAAAGTCACCTAAATAAATCATTTTAATTTTAATTTTCAGTTATGTGGAAATCAACTGTTCTTGCACACCTTTTTCCTCCTCTCATCAGTGATTACATTTTCACTTCGGAAGCTGTTCCTATGTTAATCTTTCTTAGCTGAATTGTGTGGAGCCTTTCATAGGAAATGTTTTTTACATTACATTTGTTATCCCTAATCTGAGTTAAAACAGGACGTTTCTATAACTGCCATGTTTTTATGTTGAGCCTAAAGAATTTCATAAATTTCAAAACCTTCAGAGAATTGGGTGATTATGACATTGTGTATAGTCATAAGATGATTTATTTTATTGACTAATCCTTATAATTTGGGTTATGCTACACATGGTTCCCCTACTGGAGAAAATAGAACAGAGATAATAAACTTAATATTTTTTATATTTCTTGGTTTCCAGAAAATAAATACTGCTGGGACCAGTAATGCAGATGTCCCTTTGGCTGATCCCGGAATGTACCAGTTGGACATTACATTAAGAAGGGGTCAAAGTTTAGCTGCCCGAGATCGAGGAGGTAAGAACATAAGAACAGTATGTTTCATGTGTTTGTGACCAACTTTGTTTTCCTTATGATTAAGTTAAAAAATTAACTACAATATTATAAATTTTAGAAGTTTAGATTCAAAGAATAGTTTGACACATTACTTGACTCTTCTAACTGTGGAGGAAGAGGTTTTGAAGCAAGTTCTAAAACTCTGACCTATCCCCAACTTAGACAGCAAGGTCTCTATCAAACTGCTAACTAATTAGACTCTACATTATCTATAATTAGTGACATAATTGTCTATATAGGTGAGGCCTGTATTTGAAGCCATATCAGAGGTTGCCTTTTGGTAGATCTGAAATTGTTTTTGCTGCATAGATTTGCTCAATTGAATCTGCTGAAATTGCAGGATCCAGGGCTAATATCTCACCAAAACTATGGAAATTCCCAACAAGTGATCTTCTTAGGCTTGGTTGGACCTGGCAATAGTTTCATGGTGGATTGAACAGGTCTTTGTAGGCCATGATGAAGGACAAGACAAGGCAAATACTCTTTTAGTTCCTGGATTCCAAATCCCAAAGCGGTCTCCTGATGAATGAGGCTAGGCCAAATGAGGGATTCCTTGTACCCTGGTTAGAGGCAGGACCAGGGATAGACCCCAAGTAGACTGTGTAGTATCCTTTGTACATTTTGAAATACTGGCTGTGCAGGAGGTAGAGACTTTGAAAGCCCCAAATCCCAAAGGAAGCTAAGTTTGGGTATAACTCCCCCCACCCAGAGGAAGGAGAGAAGCCTATACTAACTCATTGCCAGACAACCTTGAGAATTAAAACATCGTCATGCTCCTGGCATCACATGGTCCTGTTTTTTTCCCCCTACCCTATTTGACATCCATACTCAGGGAGCAAAAGGAACCAGTTTAGGGCTGTAGTTTGTATTTCTGTCTCCTATCTCTAACTGAAGAAATAAAATAGAGAAAATAATTTAATATAATATTGGGGGAGTTATTACTAGAAACTATACAAATAATAGATTCAGTTTTTAGGTAGAAACTAGTTAGCATCAAAACATTCTTAATAAATGAAGATGTGATTGAAAATGTTAGAATTTAACCAGCTAGGAGAAGTTTTCAAAATAACCATCTGGTTTAGTAGCTAAGGACAAATGTTTATTGAATGGAACTATCTATCTCAAAAGAAGATACAGTTAGGTCAGAGAAAGAAAATAATGCAAATAACATAGTATTGTTTTGTTATATTTACAGTGTATATAACATTTCTTAGTTTTCAAAGTGCTCTCAATTATATTACATTATTTGATCTAAAACAGGATTGTACCAGGCAATAGAAAATCAAAATTTTAGTCCTAGGTTTTCCCCCCAATAATTTGAAATACATAAGCACATATTTATTGTAGCATTGTTTGTGATTATAAAATATTACAAACAACCTAAATACCCATAAATAGGGGAGTGGTTGAATAAACTGGTATGTCCACATGAGAGAAAGTTATGCACCTGTACAAACAAACAAGGAAAATTTCTAGGAATTGATATGGAAAAATTTACAGGATATATTGTTAAATTCACTTAAAGCAAAGTGTAAAACAGTATTAACCATATGCAACATTTTGTGTAAGAAAGAAGGTGATATAAGAAGTTATGCATTGTCTGCTTATTTGTCCAAAAAGAAATACAGGATGCAAAAGCCAGAAACTAATGAGATTGTTAAGATACAGAATGTAGGTAAAACACGTGGCATGGGAATGTGGTAAAAGGGGAGAAGAAGAAATGACATTTCTCTGAGTAGACTTTCTTGTATAGTTCCAAGTCTTTAACTATGACAATATTTTTAAATAAATAAATAAGTAAGTAAATAACCAACCAACCAACCAACCAACCTAGATATGGGAGGAACCCAAAATGAAAGGAATCTTTTTTCTGAGCAGTAGATCTTAGTAGTGGGCCTAGTAATATTTAATAAACCAGGTGTAAACAGATGTGTTGTCATGCAGGCTTTGTTGTCTATTTATAGAGCACAGGCAGAGTAGATTTAGCATAATTTTTAAGGGCCCTAGGATTTTTGGAATGGTAGATGAGCACTGGCTTCAACTAAAGTCACCAGCTGCATTAGCCCCTAACAAGACAGTCAGCCCATCCTTTGAAGCTTTGAAGCCAGGCATTGACTTCTTATTACTAGCTATGAAAGTCCTAGATGGCATCTAGGACTGTTTGTCCTAGATACCATCTAGGACAAATAGAAGGCTGTTTGTCTACATTGAAAATCTGTCGTTTAGTGTAGCCACCTTCATCAGTTATCTTAGCTAGATCTGGATGACTTTCTGCGGCTTCTACATAAGCACTTGCTGCCTTCACCTTGGACTTTGATGTTATAGAGATGGCTTCTTTCCTTAAACCTCATGAATCAACCTCTGCTAGCTTCCAACTTTTCTTTTTCAGCTTCCTTACCTCTCTCAGCCTACATTGAATTAAAGAGAGTTAGGACCTTGCTCTGCATTAGGCTTTGGCTTAAGGGAAAGTTGTGGCTGGTTTGATCTTTTATCAGACCACTCCAGCTTTCCTCTCTATCAGCAATAAGGCTGTTTTACTTTCTTACTCATGTGTTCACTGGAGTAGAGCTTTTGATTTCTTTCAAAAATTCTTCCTTTGCATTCACAATTTAGCTAATTGGCGCAAGAGGCGTAACTTTTGGCCTGTCTCTGCTTTTGGCATGTCTTCCTCACTGAGCTTAATTTAAAGTGAGAGACTTATGACTCTTCGTTTCACTTAAAACACTTGAAGGCCATTGTAGGGTTGCTAATTGACCTAATTTCAATATTGTTATATTTCAGGTAATAGGGAGGCCCCAGGAGAGGGAGAGAGACAGGACAATGGCCTGTCGGTAGAGCAGTTCACATGCATACAGCATTTATTAAGTTTGTCAAATGGGCCCAGTTTGCGGCATCCCAAAACAATTACAATAGTAACATCAAAGATCACCGATTACAGGTCATCATACAGAAATGATAATAATTTAAAAGTTTAAAATATTGTAAGAATTACCAAAATATGACACAGAGACATGAAGTGAGCACATGTTATTGGAAAATCGTGATGATAGACTTGCTCAAGGCAGGGTTGCCACAAATCTTCAATTTGCAAAAAATGAAATATCCTGGAAGCTTAATAAGGCAAGGCACAATAAAACAGGGTATGCCTGTACTATATAACTCAAGACAAAAAGAACTATACATAAATATTGTATTCTAGGGCATGATTACCAATTCTGAGCCTACTTACTGTGTATACTAGGAAATAGTAAATAAGTAAATATATTATAGGTAATGAGTGAGAGTCATGTTTCTCACTGTTGCAGAAAGAAGTTATAAATATAGATAGAGGGAAGCCTAGAATGAACCCTGTGGTATTAGCCAGGTGTCAGTATGAACTAATGGCTTGTAATATATATACAGAAAGAAATAAAAATGGATAGAGATCTGTGTGTGTATTTCCCAGATCTCTCTGCTAAGAGGGCCTAGAAGCAATGACAAAGGTATAGTGACAAAGTAGCAATGAATATACCTAGAGCCCAGATAGTGGTTTTCAAATACAATTTCCCCAGTAAAAGTAATCAGGGCTCCTGGAGAAATGGTTGATTTAAGACCTGAGGCAGAGAAAGTACAAGATAACCTGGAACATTCTGTGCCAGTAAGTAAGAAAGTGCTCAAAAATTGATGGCAAAATGTCAAAATGACATAGGAGCCAACTTAAAGGAATACCTAATGACCAAAGCTGGGACAATCTCAGCAACAAAATAAGTAATGGTAATAATGGATTATAACCCATAGAATAAAATAAATATCTATGAGTTCATGCTAATAAATAAATAAATAAGTGGGGAAGAAGGTACTTTTCCTTATGGTAGAATTGCAGTCAACAAATGTGGAAGGGAAGATGGAAAGAGAAAATCACCTTTTAACAAACACTTCAGTAACAATTTTTTTAGGCAAAAATTATCTGTGTATGCTAAAATTATATGTGGTGAATTATTGTAGCATTTCAAAGTATTTATCCACAAGATATGTATGAATTACAAAGGGAAAAATGGTAACTGCACATTGGAGAAACCTGGAGAACACCACCTTGAGCAAACGATCAAAGTTAACATCAGAAGTAACAAGACACGCAGACATCACATGCCAACGCACTGAGAACATCAACGCCGTTTCTGTGGCATTCTTGTCAAAACACATAGCCTCAGTGTAATCATAAGAAAACATCAGGCACACTCTGGCCGTGTATGACACCAGTTATCTGAGCTGAGTAGCCCCTACCTTTTGGATAGTGTGTGTACAATCTTGTTCCACCATTCCCTGTGTCTCCTTCATTTTGAGTCTGGTTTTCACTGTGTGTGCGCCACTGTCTTTCTCATAGTAGCAAATTATTTCTACAGACATCTCTGCCAAAAATACAAAAACAATTTTCAGTAGAATAAGAGGGCCATGTACTTATGAAAATGGGAGAGAAAATGTTACTTCATGGGAATGAAGAATATTCCAAAGTGTTTACAACGCCAACTCCAATCCAGCTTTACTAGCTTACTTACTTGCCTGGCATTTGTGAAATTTTTATTGGGCAGAGAGAAGACGAGATATTTAAATGGAGGAAACAGCCAGACGTGGTGGCTCACACCTGTAATCCTAGCACTCTGGGAGGCCAAGGAGGGAGGATTGCTTGATCAGCCTGAGGTCAGGAGTTTGAGACTAGCCTGAGCAAGAGCAAGACCCCATCTCTACTAAAAATAGAAAAAATTAGCTGGGCTTGGTGGCACACGCCTGTAGTTCCAGCTACTCGGAAGGCGGAGGCAAGAGGATCGCTTGAGCTCAGGAGTTTGAGGTTGCTGTGAGCTAGGCTGATGCCATGACATCTGTTTGAGACTCTGTCTCAAAAAAAAAAATGGAGAAAACAACTGGAGTTAAGTTTGGAATTGATTAAATATTTATCTTCAACCCATCTATGAATAATAGATGTGTTAAACATTTTATTGGATAGATAGTATTGGGTCACTTTAGATTTGTGAATTTATGTACATACACATAATTGGTAGGAGAAAGAGGTGGAGATGGTTAGTTTGAAGTAGAGGGCAAGCTAGGAAGTACTGCAGTCATGTGGGAAGATGGTGTTGAGAGCTTGAACTTGGATTATGTGTGTGGAAGTGGACAAGGAAAGGAATATATGAGAGATGGTTCAGGGAAATGTCCAGTAGGACTTGGGATCAATTGCATGAGGGGACTGAAAAAGAAAACTGTTGGGGTTTTAAGGCTGATCATGCCTGGGAGCCATGTGGAGGTTACAGAATGATGAATATACAAAACACACTTGTGTAACTGTTGGAGTTAGTAGAAATTGCAGTCTTATCATATTTTACATTGATGTCCTCATCTACTGCCCAGCAAAACCAAAATGTCTAAGCCCTCTTTGTATCATATCACCCTTGCACAGAGTAGTGGAAGGGAAAACTCATTTCCAACACCAACACCATCACTAGAACATGTTTGGATTTTGCTCCTCCAGATTTCTCCTTCATATATAACAGGCACTGAAATGGGCTGAGCAGTCAGACCTGGCCATCATTCTTCCATTTTTATACCTGTTTTCCAGAACAACAACCAAGGGCTTCTTGAAATGCTGCTACATTTTCCTGAGTTTTATTATCTCTGCTTTAGGCAGCCTGATGAACTAGAAAGTGCATGATACTGGGGAGTCTGACACATAAGTTCAAAGCCACATTCCGTACTTTGTTAGCTGTGTGACTTTGAATGAGAGATGCAGTTTCTCTGCTGCAATTGTGGGGTTCCAGATTTAGCAAATAAAAATACATGATGCCTAGTTAAATTTGAATTTCAGGTTAAAAAAATGCATTATCTTTTATATATATGTATGAATATGTCTCACATATTATTTGGAGCCTATTTATATTAAAAATTTTTTATTTGTCTGAAATTTAACTTAGTGTCATTTTTATCTAGCAGCCCTATGCAATTATGATGTGTAGTTATTATTATAAAAATGCCATTTATATTTTAATTAGGTTGTGCTTTTCAGGAGCTACATCTTTTGGCAGAGACATCTATATTATCATATATCAGATTTTGAATACAATGTTTTGACGTAGTTTTTTATATTGTTACAAAAAAAGAGCAACCTGTGTACCTATGTCTGGTAATAGCAATTCCCTACAATTTGATTTCCTGAAATTTGGATCATGGAGAATTTAGTAGTTTCCTAGAACTGCCTTAACAAATTGCCCAAATATGGAGGCCTAAAACGATGGAAATTTATTCTCTCAGTTCTGGAAGACAGGAGTCCAAAAATCAAGGTGTGGCCGGCAACACTCCCTCCAAATGCTCTTGGGGAGAATTGTTCTTGTCACTTTCAGCTCTGGTGGCTCCAAGCATTCCTTGGCTTTTAGATGCATCACTCTAATCTCTGTCTCCATCTTCATGTGTTCTTCCCCTCTGTGTCTCAGTACCTTATATCTCCCTTTCCTTTCTCCAATAAGGACACCAGGCTCTAAATCCAGGATGATCTCATCTCAAGATCCTTAACTTATTACATCTGCAAAGACCCTATTTCCAAATAAGGTCATATTCACAGGGACCAGTGGATAAGACTTGGACATCTCTTTTGGGGGAACCAAAGTTAACCCACTACAGAAGACAATTCCTTCTCTTCATGTACTAGGAAAAAATTTAAATAATCAAAAAAAGTGATGTGTATGAACTTGTTTATTGTGATTCTATTTATAACAGTGTTGGAAATCTCTGCGTTGAGTAGAGTTAGAGAACCTCAATCATTCCGCTCTGAAACTCTTCAGGTCTACTCTGGGAGTCTGATGTGTCAAAGCTAAAGAAAAGTTTCCAAGTGTTCTGAGAATGATGTTTTGAGGGTGGAGTAAGAATTATAGAAGCCTGGCAGATAGGAAAGGATTTAGAAGTTTGCCCCCAGATAAGCTTCACTTTTCTCACAGTGTAGTGAAGCCTCACTAATTGAGAACTTATACCAGATATAAGGCAGCCAAATCTGAAAAAATAAATTGAAGAATATTTTTTAAAAAAGAAACTCTATTTGATACTACTAAAACATATTCTGTATTCTAAATGTAAACAAAGTTTTTTTGAAGTTAGAGGGCCTGCCAAAATTTTATCATTAGCTTATACTTTGTGAACACTCTTAGAGAGTTATTCTCTGAGTGGGTAAAGCACAGTAATGTTTCTAGTGTGTATAATGCATCAGGTATGATGTTTGGTATTTATATATCTTTCCTCTAATCTTAGCAAATTGGTCTTGGGAGCAGCTGCCACCTCAACACAGGTGCTAGTGGTTTGGCATTCAGGTTCTTCTTTGTTTTTGATCCTTGGGAATTTTCTTTATGATAGAAAGGCTGTATATCCCAGTTTTCCTAGAGGAAGTTCTGTTTTTTTACCTGATGACTGGCATAATTGTTAACAGGACCCCATTACACTCTCAAAAGGGTCCCAGTTTCAGAGATGTAATAATATATACTGATGCTTCTGGAACAAATCTTAATGCCACTAAAGTTCATAAGAAGATTAAGCATTATGAATGTTCCTTTTTTCTCAGCAGTAGAATGCAACTTGTATCATCAAAGAAAGGTTTGTCTCCGAGCAGATTTGAGACATTTTTCTTGGCAGTCCCTTCTTTAGTTTTACACAGCCTTCAGTGAGTTATCTTGATCAAGAAAAGGCCTATCATGTTGCTTTTTTGTACTAAGATCATGAATTGAACATGTTGCTAGTCAATCACTTTTTTCATTTCTTACATTTGGTGGGAATCAGGTATAGGCTTGTTTTACCAGTACAGACACATCATTTGCATATATGTTAATGTTATTCCTTTAACCAGTGTCCTACCATTGAGAAAACTTTTTAAAAATAATTTATAGTGACTTTGTTCTAATGATAGCCATTTCATATAATCTTATGATCTTAAGCTTCTAATATATATACATACATGTACGTATATTACATATGTAAGTATATATAAAATTCATATATAGCAGGTCCTCAAACAATGAAACGTTGCATCTTTGTAACATTGATGAGAAAAAAAAAGTCAGTTCCCAGCTGGGGCCACTGTCTGCGTGGGTTTTCCCCAGTTACTCTGGTTTCCTCCCACATCCCAAAGCTGTGCCCATTAGGTGAATTAGCATGCCCATGTGATCCCAGTGTGATTGAATGTGGGTATGTGTGAGTATACCCTGTAATGAGATGGCGTCCTATCCAGGGCTGATTCCTGCTTTGCCCACTGAACTAGAATAATTGGGTAAATAATTTTCTTACTTGTTTTTATAAATCTTTCTTAAATGTATATATACCTCACATTTATTTCACTGTTTGATATTAGATGTGTTTGAGTCTTTATTTAGAATTTTGGTGATGTTTTTGTGACCAGAAATATGCCATAGTAACTTAACTCTTATTTATATTAATTAGGCTATGATAAAATTGGTTTCATTATACATCATCTTGCTTAAAGTCACAGTTTCCAAGAACCTATCAACAACTTTAAGTAAGGACTTACTGTATTCTATTCTTTTTTTTAAATTTCGAAGTATTACAGGGTACAAATAATTTTGGTTGCATGAATCGCTTTTATAATGCTTGAGTCATGGTTATAGGAGTGCCCATCATGCAGATATTGTTCATTGTACCTGTTGGGTAGGTTTTCCTCCATCCCTGCCTCCCCCTCCCCCCCGATTGATTTCCATTGAGTTTTACTTCCCTCTATGCACATGTGTCTCACCCATTAGTTCCAATTTAGTAGTGAATACATGTGGTGCTTATTCTTCCATTCTTTAGATACTTCACTTAGGATAATGGTCTCCAGTTCCATCCAAATTTCTGCAAAAGTCATTAATTCATCCTTTCTTATGGCTAGGCAGTACTCCATGGTATACATATACCACATTTTATTAATCCAGTCATGAATTGATGGGCACTTGGGTTGATTCCACATCTTTGCAATTGTGAATTGTGCTGTGATAGACATTCAAGTGCAGGTGTATTTTTATAAAATGACTTCTTTTCCTTTGGGTAAATACCCAGTATTGAGATTGCTGGATCAAATGGTAGGTCGACTTTAGTTCTTTGAGGAATCTCCATACTGTTTTCCATAGAGGTTGTACTAATTTGCAGTCCCATCAACAGCATATAAGCATTCCTTTCTCTCTGTACCACGCCAGCATCTATTGGTTTTGAACTTTTTAATAAAGGCCATTCTGATTGGAGTAAGGTGATATCTCATTGTAGTTTTAATTTGCATTTCCCTGATGATTAGTGATGTTGAGCATTCTTTCATAGTTTATTTGCCATTAGTCTATCTTCTTTTGTTCTTCTGTTCATGTCTTTTGCCCACTTTTTAATAGGGTTGTTTGATTTTTTCCTTGTTGATTTGCTTGAGTTCTTTGTAGATTCTGGTTATTAGTCATTTATCAGATGTATAGCATGGAAATATTTTCTCCCATTCTGCAGGTTGTGTATTTTCTCTGTTAATTATTTCCTTGGCTTTGCAGAAGTTCTTAATTTAATCAAGTCCCATTTATTTATTTTTGTTGTTACTGTGATTGTTTTTAGGGTCTTCTTCAGAAATTCTTTGCCTAGGGCAATATCTAGAAGAGTTTTTCCCACATTTTCTTCTAGAATTCTTATGGTTTCATGCCTTACAGTTAAGTCCTTTATCCATCTTGAATTATTTTTGTAAGTGGTAAGAGATATGGATCCTGTTTCGTTCTTTTGCATGTGGCTATCCAATTTTCCCAACACCGTTTACTGAATAGGGATTCTTTTCCCCAGTGTATATTGTTGCCTACTTTGTCAAATATCAGTTGGCTGTACGTGGATGGTTTTATATCTGGGTTTTCTGTTCTGTTCCATTGGTCTATTGGGAGGCATCACCTTACCAGACTTTATACTATACTACAAGGCTGTGATAACTAAATCAGCATGGTATTGGCACAAAAATAGAAACATAGACCAATGGAACAGAACAGAAAACCCAGATCTATACTCTTTTTACTGTTTTATTGTCATAGATGCAAAAAATATCACTCATTGACACATACAGACTTCCTTGTTGCGTGTTAATAAAACTAGAACCATACAATTACAGTCATGCATTGCTTAACAACAGGGACATGTTCTGGGAAATGGGTTGTTAGGCAATATCATTATTGTGCAAACATCATAGAGTGCTACCTATACAAAGCTAGATGTTATAGTCTACAACAGAACTAGGCTATATGGTATAGCCTATTGTTCCTAGTCTACAAACCTGTACAACATGTTACTGTACTGAATACTGTAGACAACTGTAACGAAATAGTAAGTATTTGTGTATCTAAACATAGAAAAGACACAGTATAAAAGATTTTTAAAAAGTGGTACACTTGTATAGGGTACTTACCTGAATGGAGCTTATAAGCCTGGAAGTTTTGCTCTGGGTGAATCAATGAGTGAGTGATGAGTGACTGTGAAGGTCTGGGACATTACTGTACACTAAAGTAGACTTTATAAACACTGTACACTTAGGCTATACTAAATTCATTAAAAATTTTTTCTTCAAAAATAAATTAATCTTAGCTTATTATAAATTTTTAATTTATAACTTTTAAATTTTTTAAACTTTTTGACTCTTGCATTAACACTTATAAAAACACATTGTACAGCTGTATAAATATGTTTTCTTTCTTTATATCCTTATTTTATAAGCTTTTTCCTTTTCTTTTTTAACTTTTGAAACATTTTTATTAAAAACTAGACACAAATGTACACATTAGCCTAGGCCTACACAGGGTCAGGATCATCAATATCACTGTCTGCTACCTCCCTATGTTGTCCTACTAGAAGGTCTTCAGGGGCATGACACACATTGGAGCTGTCATCTCCTATGATAACAATGCTTTCTTCTGGAATACTTTCTGAAGTACCTGCCTGAGGCTGTTTTTCGGTGAACTTTTTTTTTTATATGTAAAAGGAGTACACTCTAAAATAATGATAAAAAGTATTAAATAGATGTATATCTCACTGTTTTAATTTGCAATTCTCTAATGACAAATTATGTTGAGCATCTTTGCATATGTTTATTTGTTATTTGTATATCATCTTTAGTGAGGTGTCTGTTCAATACATTTACCAGTAACAGTTGTTTGTTATCATTATCAAATATTATGTACTATATGTAATTGAATTTGCTATGCTTTTATATGACCAGCAGCACAGTAGGTTTATTTACACCAGCGTCACCACAAACACGAGTACAGCATTGCACTATGACATTAGGATGGCTATAACATCACTAGGCAATAGGAATTTTTCAGCTCCATTGTACTCTTATGGGACCACCATCTTGTGCACAGTCTGTCGTTGACCAAAATATTGTTATGTGGTGTATGACTGTACTAAACCCTGAGAATGAACTCCTACCTGTAGATTTTGTCTATGATTCCAAGACTGCCCCACTGTCCCAGAAAGCTTTTTATGCTGGCCTTAACACTTTATTTATTCTGAGCCAAAGCAAAGGGACTAGTGGCTCTTCCCCAGGCTTTATCTACAGCACTATATATGTGAGGGTATTGCTTTCTTCACGATTTTCAAGGTTTATGAGGAGGTGACATCCTTAACCAAATGTAAATCTGGTTAAGCCACAGAGCAGGTACTACACCAATTTCCTAAAGAGACTCTGAGAACCATGTTTCCACATACGAAATGTAGTCATATCATACCTAAGTAATATTACTTTTAAAGATGTTATTTCTTCCATTATTATGGTTATAAATTTGCTTTACTTAATTATATTGAGGTAGAAAAGAGGATCAATTTTTATTGAACTTTTGCAAATAACTGCATTGCCATGAAAAATGAAAGGACCCAGGAAATGTACTATGTATAATATCTGACACTGTTCTCAGTTTATAGACAAGGCCACTCAGTATACATCATATTTTCTTCATCATCTGCATAGACTTTGGCATGGCATTTTTTTGAAATAAAATTTGATTATTTATAGATGAATTTGATTTAGAATAAGTATAATTTAATTTAGCACCTGTTAATAAAGGATGGTTTTATGCTTAACCCATTTTAAAAGTACATGTCTGAGTTCTATTTATTAGAGACATTGTCCTTAAATTTACCTGAGGTTAATTAGCTTATATTCATGGTTTTCCATATTAAGACTTCTTCAACAATATGTTTCTTCATGAAGTAAGCATAAAGGAAATTTTATATTTCCTGGATTTTGATATATTTTGCCTATATGAAGAAATATTCTTGGGAATTTAGTAACCTATTGCCTGAACTTGGATAATATAAAGTATACAAAATTATTCTTTCCATAAATTTTGCAAGGTCAGTTGGCACATCAGTTAAGAATGGGTTCACATTTTTGGTATAATTATTTGATATTGCTAAACCTATATAAGATTATAGGCCCATTGGTGAAGATTATTTTGAAAGAGTGTATTAATTCTAGTTGGCACTGCTTTAATATTCTAAATTTGGGGTTAGAGAGAGCAAAAAGAAATAAAGGAGCTTTATCACATGATTATCATAAAATAAACCATTAAAGTAATACCAACAATATTCTGAAACAAATAACTACAATTAGACGTGTCTCTTCACTTTCATGAGGTCCTATTTCTTTTTCTGCTGATCTTGGGTTAGCAGTCTACTTTCGCAAAGTCATCGGCCTTTGGACTAAAATTGTTCTGGAAATCCTGATTTTTAAGTCCCCTAGCGTGGTCAGTCAGATGCTTACTCACGATGACAATCTCAGCTTACATCTCAAAACCTGCACCTATGAGTTCATTCTTTGTCACCTCATTAGTCTTTTTCACCAAGGTCTGAGACTGACTTTCTTTGTAATTTTTCCAGAAGATGCAATCTCTGGCTGGTAGCTAATTGTAGGAACCTTTAGGCCAGGAGGAGGGGAGAACAGATGCCACCTGTTGATGAAAGACTGAATGCTTCTGGTTAATTTATTACAGAAACCAATGATATCAGAATGAGGACAGTTGAATCTCCTATTAGCAGTGAGTATATAAGTAAATGCACATGCCTAAAATTTAGGTGATAATTATCCTGAAGGGAAAAAGGACAGTGAAGGCACTGGCAAATCTCCAAAGCCTTACAATCAATACTGTTGAAGTGCACCAAAATTATCTTCAATTGATAAAAGAATTTTAAAACTAACAATCTTCCTGGAAGTAAATTTCATGACAGCCATTGTGTCATCCCTGTGCATGAATATGAGCATACTTCCACTCATCCTAAGAGGGCATATGACAGTGCATCAAAGGAATAGCACTTTACCTATACAAAACTGACCTTGGGTAAGTTGAGCATTTCATTTTGTTTTGTAATTTTTTCCATATCCAAAAAGCAGTATTCCATGCCCACTATGGCTCTTAGGTTCAACTAAATATCAGGCTTACAAGCCACACTTGCCATCAGTCTACTCAAGAGGACATGGGGCAGGAACCAAGGCTCATCAGCAAGACAGCATCAGATATCCCTCTCTACAGTCCATGCAGCAGCCCCCACAGCCATCTGGGAGTTATCTTCCTTGGTGCTCCAGATGATGTAAAAGGTGAGATCCACATTGAGGAGGTGTGGGAGCCATTCTGGTATAAAGGCCTCATTTCTCACAGGAGCCAGTATCTCTTGTAACTACTTCATAGACATAGTTTCCAGGTTTATTCCCAGTTAAAACAATCATTACACTCAGGGAAGCCCAAAGATATGGTTTCCCTATCAGATGTTTCTACTTGTGCCAGTCCAGATGAAATTTACCAACCAGGAGGTCATTTTTACCATATGTTGTATAAGGATCAAAGGCCCCTGATCCCCAAAGGTTCACCAAACGATAGGAAGCAAAGGCCCCTGTCCCCATAAAGGTTTGCTGAAAAATCACTAACATGAGGAATATTGATTAATAGGAGAAAAAAGATACAGATTTATACAGCATGTATACATGGGAACCCTCAGAGTGAAGATTCAACTCCTCAGTGAGGTGCAGAGGTTTTTAAAGAATGGGGGCTTCCAAGCAGAAAAACAGATTTGGGGAGGGAGAGAGAAAGAGGTTTGACTAGTTGGCAAAGGTGGTCTTGTTATGTAAATGAAACTTACAGGTAGCAGCCCTCAGAGAGAATAGATGATAAATGTTTCTTTTCAGACATTTAAAGGTGTCAGACTCTTGGTTATTTTTTCCTAGATCAGGTAAGCATAGACCTGGCTGTATTAATGCAGATTCTCTACAGATATAAATCCTCACCCCCAAAAGACAGTTTTGCAGTGTTACTTCTATCTGTGAGACTCATGGTAGCCATCTCAAAATATGTCAAAGAAATATATTTTGAGGCAAAATATTTCTAATTTCCTTCAGTTGCTTAGCAAGAGTTGATATACTGTCTAATCAGGTTACCAGGGAAATAGAGAGTTAACCAAAGGTCCTATTCTCATTAAGAAGAGGGACATACTGGGGCAAGCGTTGAGAAGACTAAGAAAATCTGGAGCACTCCGATGGTGCCTAAGTGCATTATGCAGTCCCTCCTTGCACTGGAGTGCCACGGGAAAGTTTTCAAGATGAAGGAGCAAGCCTTTGGTGCTACCTAACAGCTGTTCAGAAAGCACCAAAGTTGGTTTGTGTATAAAAACACCCTGTCAGTTTTATTAGCCCAAATTTATAGCCTGTCCTTGGATAACAGCAAAATCAAAGGAAATTTTCAGACAAGTACACAAATGCTCAGGACAAGAAAGAGCTACAACCTTGGCTGCATTATTGACCGAGGTAACGGTACTTTATAGCAACCATAGTAGCAGTAAAACAGCAAAAGTTTAGTGATTTTAGGTTGTCTAGACGTGACTAACCCTTATTATTCGTTCTGTTGCTTATTTTAATAAGCAACCATGGTCATAAAATACCTCAAATCAGCATAAGATACACAAAATCAGGATAAAAGCAGACCGTTTTGGTAGAATGTTTTCTGTTTAGGTGAGGCAAATTTTTCATCTGTGCAGAAAGCAAGGTGCCTGGTATTGAGGAAAAACTCTGTAATCAATGACCATATTTTTTTTCTGAAGAACTATCAGTCCTCTATTATGTATAAGCTTCTTTTAAAAATAATTTTAAATTATCTCAGTATGTGTGTATTTTAAATATATATACATGTATATAAAATAATGATAGATGATAAATTTTAGATTAGATATAACTGATTTTAAGAAGATAAGACACTTTTTACTACATTGATTTTATCCTTGCAACTTGAATGTTATTTATACAATAAATAAATTTACATATTGACAAAATACATCATATATGAAGACTACTCAGGGAACTCTAATGTAAACTATGGACTTTGGGTGATAATGATGTATCAGTGAAGGTTCATTGATTGTAACAAATGTACCATTCTGATGAAGGATGTTGATTGGTGTAGGGGCAGAAAGGGGGTGATCCCTTCCTTCCCATTATAAAGGGTCATAGCCAACACCCCAAAACAAAAAAATAGGTTAACAAAGGAAAAGCATAAGCAGTTTACTGTGAGCACACATGTGCACAAGAGCTGTACAAGACATGAACTCAAAGAGGGGCCAGGTTGCTGAGGTTTAAATGCCCTCGTAGGGGAGAGGGAAGTGGGAGAATGAATAGGCTCAGCGCTCAGGCAATCGTTGGTGAATGGTTCTATTTGGAAGCTGCCCAAGAAACTGCACAGGAACAAACATTGTCTTATGTGGAGAAAGTCTCCCAGGTAATCTGTCAGAGCTGCCCTCGGAAGAATAGATGAGAAGCCTGTCTGGGCATGGTGATGACTCACTGCCTCCTAATTTTTCTGTGGTTAATCTTCCCTGGTTATTTGAAGAGATTCCTAGGGAGTGGACTTAAGAATATTGGATTTCTTTTGGGAGAAGTTTTTCTCTATCAGATAAAGGAGTTCCAGACAGATAGCCACCCTATGTTCAGGAGTGAGGGTGGGAGAACAAGACAAGGCTAGAGGAATCTTGATTCTGAGGCCTCTTGGTGTGTCAAAGTGCCAGTCTTTGGGTTGTCAACAGTGGGGAGGCTATGCATGTGTGGGGGCAGGAGGTACATGGAACTTTCTGTACTTCCTGCTCAATTTTGCTGCAAACCTAAAACTGCTGCAAAAAATAAAATACTCAGTGGTGATTGAGTACATTTGCTCATCACCATTTTAGTTTAGGTTTCAAATAACAAACATCACACACTGATTGCTTCAAATCTCAAAGATAATTATGGATCCTGGAATTGCAATTTATATTGGCCTTATGAAGCGATACAACCATGGTTGATATTAAAAGTCATCAGAGAAATGTACAGTTAGCCCTCTGCATCTGGGGATTCCACATCTATGGATTCAACCAGCTGTGGATCAAAAATATTTGGAAACAAAAAAATGGTGGTACTCTACTGAGCATGTACAGACATTTTTTTCTTGCCATTATACCCTAAACAATACTGTATAACAGCTATTTACATAGTAATTACATTGTACTAGGTATTATAAGTAATCTAGAGGTGATTTAAAATATATGAGAGGATGTGCCTAGGTTATATGCAAATACTACACCATTTTATATCAGGGACTTGAGCATCCACATATTTTGGTACCCAAGAGGGGTCCTAGAACCAGTCCCCCCGGACACCAGGGGACAACTGTAGAACCCTAAAGTTCTACTCAAGGAATCAAAATGGAATAGCACGCAGCATTGCCTGAAGTTTAAAACAACTATATTTTTAAAAATAAAGGTACTACTTTTGACGTAAAAGGAAGAGGCTGAGGCACAAAATATAATTTAAAGAGTTTACTTGAGCCAAAGTGAGGACAGCAGCCCCAAAGACTCAGACCCAAGCAACCTTGGATATGAGCTCCATTAGGCCTTTGTTACAAGCAAGTTTTAAAAGGCGAACAAGGGGAAGAGGGAGTGGGCTGATACAAAGTTGTTTGTCAGGAATTCTCATTGGTCTACAGATATAGCATTGATTAGTGATTGGGTATACATTTTTTAAGCTCTATAGGGTTATAGGGTCTGGTATGGCATCATTAGGTTAATTTGTAGCTACTTGTGGCAATAGCAAGCAGTTTCATAGCTCAAAGGTGGGAGTAGGACATGATTGCTGTCTCATTTTGATGTTTCTCTGGGCCTGATAATTTAAAAGGACTTGCGTTCCTCAGATAAGTATTTTTTTTTCTCACTACTTATTTGAATTCAATTTAGTTCCACTCATGTTTACACCTCCATAGTCTTTAGTTTTTGGTATAATTAGTATAATTTTCAGTGTAGTCACTCACATGTTCTTTAAGACAAGTATAAGAATTTTCCAGTTAATTAGGCCTTCTATCAGAAAGTGAATCTGATTTACATGAAGTAAATGTTTGCATTATATCCCACTCAGTCATATAGGCAGAGGAAATATTTAGCTGTCTTTTAAGCCAATTTAAAAAAACGATTTAAGTTATTCAAGTATTTTCTGTGATCAGGAATATTAAGAGTATTTAATAAAGTGAACCAAAAGAATATTTTTTAATTATTTAATATTTATTTACCAAGTGATAGTAACATCTTTAAATCTTTTTTTAATTTTTAATTATGGGTATATAATAGTTGTATAGCTTTTGTGTTCTTTTAAATTTTTTATTTTTAATTATTATGGGTTACATCTTTAAGTCTTGATTTAAAGTTTTAAGACAAAAAGGTTTCTTAAGGGCAGGCTGTTAGCATATCTTTTGTTCTTCACCTTATCTTAGTAACCAAGACACCTATTAACTAAAACTCTACCATTTCCTTTTGAGCATTTTTTTTCCTTTCATTTATGTGGGGAAGGGGAGGTTTTGAAACAACTTATTCTAAATATATATGCACCTATTATCTCAAAACCAATCAAAATATGAGCTCTATTCAATTTGAGAGAATATACAACCTTTCTGATTTCCCTCTAGAGGTAGGCAAAGGTACCTCATCTTGACATTGTTTAGTGATAGCTCTTTTGCCCCAGGGAAGAAGGTCATTTTGCTGAATTGTTTGTTATGTCTTTTTAAAATTAGAGCTGTCTTCAATTCACTCTGCAGGGAGGTATCCCTTTCTCTTCAAGTTAAAGTGAAATTAGCAGATTCTTTCTTCTCCTTTCATTTTTAAAATGGACTTACTCATGTAAGGAGATGTTCTTGCAACGTGCATAGTCACCCTTAATTTTTTCAAGAAAGGGGGCAGTTGTAAATAATAAAGCAGTGATTCTCAAAGTTTGGTACCCACACCGGCAGCATCAGAATCACTTTGGAACTTGCAAATTCTTGGGCCTCATCCCAGACCTACCAAAATCATGAACTCTCAGAATGGGACCCATCAATCTGTGTTTTAAGAAGCTTACATGATTCTGATGCATGCTAAAGTTTGAGAACCACTGATGTAAAAGATATCCAAAAAAATCTCACTGCCCCCCCCACAAATACATACACACTATAGATAATCACTTGCAGTCACAGGTAGACAAGCAGAAAACCACCGCACCAAGTACTATATATAATTTTACTCATAGGTGAATAAAACTATAGATACAATTCATACATAAAAAAATCTTCCTAGGGCAAACTACAAGTTTGGCCAAAAGACCTCAGTGAAAGATAATTTGCTCACCATAGGCTTTTCGTTCTCAGAGTTTTGATTGCTCTTCAGTAACACAGTAGATAGCTACATGGAATTCCTAAAGTATAAAACACAGACTGCAGAATTCCTCAGATCTAAGACACTCTCTAGAAACCTGTGAAACCATTCTGGGCTCCCCTTCCTGGAGCTCCTGATGTCACCTGAAACCAAACTGTCCCTCCTCCCTCACTCAGGCCTTCAGGCCGATTTCACTTCTTTGAGGCCTAGGGTTGGGTGACAAAATGTTGTAAACCACAAAACAGGAGTCCTTTCAAATGGCTGTTAGACTTTGACATGAGGGAGCTCTGAAGGTGAGCTTGAATTGCCATGTCTTTGAAAAGGCTGGTGGTAGTTAACTGGTCATAGCTGCTCTTAAAGAAGAAGGAATCTTGAGTGTTCTTGTGTTGTACCTTGATCAAAGGCTGACATCTGCTTGGCTTTGATGTTCCCTATGAAGCAGACAATCTCTGTGGGTCCTCCCAGAATTGTGGGGGGCAGGGGGAAGGAACCATTTTAGTCTGTTTAGTTATGAGCGTGTATCAGAAACTTACTGCAATCTCTTTTGCAAGTGAAAAGGCCCTCTGTAGGCCAATTTAAAGATACACTCCCAAGAACATTTTATTGATAAGTTTTTAATATCTATATTTGTTTATTTTATCCTAAAAACAAGCAGGAGGTTTCTAGAGCAGAGATCAGACATTATTATATACAGCATTGGTTCTCCATCTCCACTCTCCCCCATGGGGAGATGCAATGCGAGCAGATGGCAGCTGCACACACAGCAGGTCATGCTGCCAAAGGGGACCTCAAATTATGCCATTTGGAGTTTCTATGAGAATTGCTGCATACATAGAGGCCCTTCCTCCCCTCTTGACATAGTAAAAGACCTTATCTTTCTACTGCAAACAAATCATCTGGGGGGGTGGGTGCGGAGAAGGGAAGGTTCCCAGGCCTTTACAACTTTTTGAAATGTAAAGACATGGCTCTAGGCCTAATAATCTTAGGGTATGAGGGCGAAATGATTCTGGGATAAAGGAGACTTAGTCTGTCATTATTGTTTTACATTTCCATATAGCATAGATTTTGTCTATTGTGAATATGTATAGATGCTCTACAATTATGATTGGAAGTGAAATTCTCTTCATAGCTGAAGAATGACCAATTTGTCATTCACAACCATCTTTAAAATGTAGACTGCTGAATTGTTTAGAATTTTAAAGGATGACAGTCTTATACAAAAATGTACTCAGAGGCAATGACTACAATAATGGCGTATTTAAATTTTCTAAATTTTCTAGTGTTTTGAGAACTTATTACCTATGGAAAAAAGAGAATAATTCCTACTTAAATTGAGAAAATGAACAAAGCTTTGTTCTTCTTTATTAAAGAAAATCTGTGAGTATAAATAATAAGAATAACTAAAATAAATTGCTTTTTCAAAAAGTACATTCAAGTTTACAAATTCCCAAACTCCAGTTAATTTAGTTTAAATGATATTTTATTAGCAGTCTGTCACAGAAGAAAAGACCATGTTTTTAAGTTGGGTTCTTCAGAAGCAGTCCCTGAGGCAAGGATTTGAATTTCTTTGAGAGACAATGCCAGAAAGCAGTGTTTCTCAGTTCATTTGTGTTGCTATAAAGGCACTATCTGAGGCTGGGTAATTTATAAAGGAAAGTTTATCTGTTTTACGGTTCTGCAGACTGTACAAGAAGCATGGCACCAGCATCTGCGTCTGGTGAGGGCTTCAGGAAGCTTCCACTCACGGTAGAAGGTGAAGGGGAGCAAGCAGCACATGGCAAGAAGAAAGAAGCAAGAGAGAGGGAGGAAGGAGGTGCCAGTGTCGTTTTAAGGATCAGCTCTCGCAGGAACTAATAGAATGAGAACGCACTCACTACTGCAAAAATGGCATGAAGCCATTCATGAGGGATCTGCCCCTATGACCCAAACACCTCCCACTAGGTCCCACCTTTAATATTGGTGATCACATTTCAATGTGAGGTTTGGTGGGGCCAAACAAACCATATCCAAACCATAGCACAGTGATAAGGGCGATAAGGGTGTGGGTGAGATAGTGCAGGGAAGGGGCCAGCACAGGGTGAATTAAGAAGCAGGGGACCTCTGGGACGTGGTATAGAATTGCCTCAGCAAGTCCCAGTGAGCAACCAAGAACATGGGTTATTTATTTAGCCATTTCCGTTTGCCATCTGTTACGATCCGCTCCAAGGATGTGGTACCTGTGGCCTGACCCAGGCATGGGCCAAGCACACTCCCGTGGCTGCAGAAAGTCACAAGTGCTTGAGATAGGAATAGAGGTAGAAAGCCTTTGGTGTTTAGGGGGGCTGAGAGTGCAGATGGACTATGGCTGGCTACCCACAGCATCTGTGACAGCATGGGTTTGGAGTCAGAGAGACCAGAACTAAGGCACTGAATAACTAAGCCTCATCTGCAAAATGGGGGTGACAAAAGCATCTGCCTCCTAGACTTGTTCTAAAGATGAAATGGGATTCTGCACATAAAGTTTCAGAAAAGGCACAAAGTAATCCCTCTGGTTATCTATTTGCATCATCATCATCATTATTATTAGCATGATATTAACTAAAACATTATTGATGAAATTAGTGAATATTTCTAAATGAGAACTATAAGGATTTATTTTCTTTTGCATTATTTTTAGCAAGTATTATATATTCTAATGGGCTCTGGCATTCAGTATTTGAGTTTTTGTCTTTTAAGAATTTCTTTGGTTGTGTGATATAGTGACACACCAAAGTTTTGCCTTAACAAGTGACTGATGTTGTTGACAGCCCACTTATTGTATGTCTTTATACTGCTTCCTCCAATACAATAGCCCCCCTGTCTCACAGGGGAAAGAAAGTAGGATTTTGTTGAGAATTGAAAAAAGCAACTGTTTTTCTAATATTTAGGGTATTTTGCAAAGTTTTAAATCTAACTCTTTAAAGCACAAAGCTCCTATTTTCTCCTTAAATATGATACTAATCTTTTGTTAATTATTTCAGAATTGCACTCTGAGATCATTAAAATTCTGAGATGAAATTGTTATATATAAAGCTAGGGAAAATAGTATTTCAGAGTATTTAAAATTATTTGAAGCTAATTTTTACTAATTTCAGTTTCATTATTATGATTCCATAATGTTGAGAAATGAAAGTATTCTTTACTTTTATGAATAATAGATATCATAGCAAAACTCGATAGATTTTCCTTTTTACTTTATCACATGCACCAAAAAATCAATAGAGTGAAAAGACAACGTATCTCAAATAGACCATTATTGCTCTTGAAATACATTAATGTAAAGGTAACTGGTACAGAAAACTGAACAAGATTATGTCTTAACTTTTCACAAGAAAATTAGGAATTGTCCTCAAAATTTTGTTAGCAAAGACAAGAGCATTTTAGACTTATCATTGCTCGATGGTACAGGTACACTTTATAGATTTTGAATTTATAAGGCTATTTCTTCCTATCCTTCTGATCTGCAATTAGATATTGTGCTTTTAGGTAGATGATAGGGCCTTGTGAAGGGAAAGCATTGTGTACTTCTTTTAATAAGTCCAGCATGACTGAAGGAGATATGGTAGGAAAGTGGTATGGGAAGTCCCTGTGCGGAAAGAATTGGACGTACCAAGGAGGACCTCAGAGTTGGTAATTCTGTGATTTACCTGTGCCTTGGGCCTCTAGCTGGAGGACTTGTGTTGAGGTCTGGAAAATTTGATGTAACAAACCAGCTAAATAAAACTGGATTTAGGACTTGCAGTATAGGCAAAATTCTAAAATGACCCCTAATGATCCATGTCTTTGTATAATCTCCTCCCCTTTAGAGTGGATAGAATCTGTGAATATGGGGGGATATCACTCCTGTGATTGTAAAGTAATAAATATTCCTAATCAGTTGACTTTGAGTTAATCAAAAGAGAGATGACCTTTGGTGGGTCTGACTTAATCAGGTGAGTCATTTAAAAGGTACTGGAGTTCTCCTTGAGCTAGAGTGAACCTCTTGCTGGCTTTGAAGAAGCAAACATCCATGTTGTGAACTACAACAAAGAAGAATGGCCTCTAGAGGCTAAAGGCCTCTTTCCCACAACTATAAGGAATTGAATTCTGCCAACAACCTGAATGAGCTTGGAAGAAGATCCCAAGGTCCAAATGAGAACTCAGCCCAGCTGATGCCTTGATTGCAACTAAATGGAAAACTGTTTTTCTATATTCACAACATTTCTGACACCAAATGTGTGGGTCTTCCATACCAAGCCATTCTCTAATTTCTGTGAACACCATCTTGGTGTCCAGTGATTAAATTCAATTCTGAGATTAATTACCCAGTGTTAGCACAGCCCACAGTCGAGGACTAAGTCCCACAAGATTACCCCCATTTCAGATGCCAATCACAAGTCCAGGCCACCTGTACTTCTGACCAACCAGCTATAAGTCAGGGATTCCTATGACCCCCTTCTTGGGTTCAATAATTTACTAGAACAGCTCACAAAACTCAGAAAAACCATTTACTTACTATTACTGATTTATTACAAGGGATACAGCTCAGTAACAGCCAAATGGAAGAGAACATAAAACAATGTACGTGGGAAGGAACACAGAGCTTCCACGCCCTCTCTGCGTGTGCCATCCTCCCAGTACGTCAATGTATTCCCCAAACCAGAAGTTCTCCAAACCCCGTTGTTTGAAGTTTTTATGGAAGTTCCATTATGTAGGCATGATTGATTTAATCACTGGCCAGTGGTGATTGAACTCAGTCTTGATTCCCTCTCCCTTTCCCAGAGGTTAAGGGCTGGGCCTGAAAGTTCTAACCTTGTAATCACATGCTTGTTTACTCTGTCAACCAGCCCCATTCTGAAGCTATCTAGGGACCAGCATACAAAAAGAGATACTTATCACTCCAGAGATTCCAAGGGTCTTAGAAGCTCTTGTGTCAAAAACTGGGGTCTAAGACCAAATATTATAACAAAAGATGCTCCTGTCACCCAAATCACTAAGGAAGTTACAAGGGTTTTAGAAGCTCTGTGCTAGGAACTAGAAGCAGAGACCAAATATACATTCTTCTTATGTCTCCTATTGTGAGACCATGAGTAGTTAAGCCAAGCCTGACCTACAAAAACTGTGAGACAATAAATGTGTGTTGTTTAAGCCACTACATTTGTGGTAATGTGTTACATTGCAATAGAAAACTAATGTGGAGTTTAAGTTAAAGAGAGAGACAAAAGGAACCTTCTATGTCTTTCCTTCGGAGTTGTCCAACTGTTTTAACTCTTCTAGAAAATACTCTTAAAATCCACTCTTTGAGCCATTGGACTTAACCAAATCTTAAATAATTTTCCTTAATAAGGCTAGAAGGTAGATTATCAAATAAATGACATAGGGAATTATTAGATGCCAAGTTGTTTTCAAAAACCTACTTCCAAAAATCATCTTTATGACATTTAATGAACAGAATTGCTAAGGAGCACTTTTCATTTCACTAAAAGATTAGCATTTGGAAAATATATCCATTAATTCTTCGGGTAGCGATCTTTGAATACAATAGAAATTGTCATATTTCTAAATGGAAATGGGGATATTCAGGAAGATTTAAATGACTCAGAAAAAAATATATTGCTATTCTGTGAAGGCTTGTAAATCAGCCCAGGAAAAAAAAGGGACTAAATATCTGTTAACATGAAGGTATTTTTTTAAAGATATCTTTCTCTCTCTCAAGAATAAATATTAATATAAACTTTCAGTGCTTTTACTGTAGTATCCATGAAAAGTAAATTTGTTTCAGCTTGGAAAAAACTGCTCTAATAAATTTATAGTGAAACAATGTTAAAGTGAGTTGAAATGTAAAAATTTAAAAATAAACACTTATCACTACGCTTGGAGGACATTATTGCTGACATTTGAGTGTGATCTTTCTGCTTCATAACGCATGGAGTGACTGTGGCAAGCAGTATCAATGTCTCAAATGTTAGCAAAGAAGGCATTTGAGCTTTCTAATTTTTTTTTTGGGGGGGGGACAGGGTCTCACTCTGTTGCCCAGGCTAGAGTGCAGTGGTGTCACCATAGCTCACTGCGACCTCAAACTCCTAGGCTCAAGGGATCCTCCTGCCTCAGCCTCCCAAGTAGTTGGGACTACAGGTGCACATCACCATGCCCAGCTAATTTTTTTTTTTCCTATTTTTTGTAGAGATGGCGTCTTACTGTGTTGGTCAGGTTGGTCACGAACTCCTGGCCTCAAGTGATCCTCCCAGCTCAGCCTCCCAAAGCGCTAGGATTACAGGTGTAAGCCACCACACCTGGCCCTGAGCTTTCTAATTTTTGTATACTTTCATGATGACAATATAATTACACGTGAAAGGCCAAAGCAAACAGAGTAAGCCCATAAAACTCCCTGTGTAAAATCACACTCCACACTAAAAAGCTCTCCAAGTGATCTTATATGTAACACTAGAGGATTAGCTTTTGGGCTTTCATCAAATCATGAATTTTACTTATTAAAAATAGTTCACTTCCCCTAAAAAGAAGTTAGTGATACAATCTAGCTATTGTTTTCTAGGTATATACGTTATGTGTTCAGGTCATGCCCATGGTGCAGGCAACTATCTTGAGGAAGTCTCGAGATGAAGCCTAAATTACTCCATTATTAATAGTCCCCTTTTGTGCTGTTTTGCCCCTGAAATATTTTTCCATGCACCAACAACTTGTCTTCTACGTTCAATATGTACTCCCTTTTAAAACTCTATGAATATTACTTTTCCTAGAGTTGATATTCAACATAGGTCATAAGAACACCTCAGAACATCAGGAATAGAAGAAGGAACACAGAAAAGCACGAAAAGTAAAAATGTTAGAAAAATCAATCTCCATGAGCATTTGCTCAGCACCTAGGCTGTGCAACACCCAGCACATTGCCAATTCTAGGAAGCACCCTTCACAACTGAAGTTCTGTAATACAGCAGCCCTGCAAAGTCCCATGCTGATAACGATACAGATGGCTATGATGTTAATGATAATTATAACTATCAATCATTACAGAATAATATAGTATAAGATAAAACAATATAGGATAAAATTATTATGAAGATTTAGTGAGTTAAGACATGTAAAGTAATAAGAACAATTCCTAGTATATAGTACACATGCAATACAATATGGTCGGCTCTTCTTATCTGTGGTTCCATATCCAGGATTCAACCTCTGCAGATCAAAAATATTTGAAAGAAAATAAAAATATTAGAAATAAAAAATACAATATAATGACTATTTACTTCGTATTTACATTGTATTAGGTTTTATAATTAATCTAGTGATGCTTTAAAGTATATGGGAGGGTGTATGTAGGTTATATGCAAATACTACACCATTTTATGTAAGAGACTTGAGCATCCATGGATTTGGGACCTTCAGGGGTCCTAGGACCAGTCCCCTGAGGATACCCAGGGAGAACTGTACATATTAACCATTTTAATAAAAATAACAACCACAAATGGACTTAAGCACAGTGATAGGGTGTTTTGAAGTTTGAACTACTTGTTGTTAGGGGAAAATTTAAAAAGCCTTTGTAATACATTCTTAGTAAAACAGATTATGATCGAAGAATTGAAGTTTAGCAGGGATCCAGGATGACACAAGCCAATGTGTATACTTTGCTTTAAAACACAGAAAACAGGAGAGAAATATAATAGTTAGCTAAAGGTTGAAGAAATAAAGAAGAGCAGAATATCCTTCCAGTGGTGTGAGAAAAAAACACATAACAACGATAGTCATATCCTGCATTTTTGTAGCATTTTTATTTTTCATACTTTTAAAATTTCATTCTAGCAACAGAGTCAGATATATAAAAGCCAGGACCACTTCACATGTTTTGAGAAGTAAGTAAACAGAATTTATGAAGTAACTTTGTCACAATCACAAATTAGAGAGTAGGACTTGGGTTTGGAATTTATTTTTTAAATAAAAAGCTTCAGAACTGGCAGCATTTATAAATCTGTGATAATTTAATGGTGGCAGTGTTGTTACCAGTTCTTTGGGCAAGGCCTGTGATCTCTATAGTGCACTCCCAAATAGACATTCTAGGTGTAAAAATTTAAACAGAAGAGAAAATAAAAAATAGATCTTATTTTAAGCAAAATGAAAATTTAAAACATTAATGACTGGGGCTCCAAATCGTTTGTCCCAATTAAGGTAACATTCATACACAATTTTCAACAACACTGAGTGATGTTAATATCACATATTAACCATTAAATGGTCTTACTTGCCTTTGTTATTAAAGAAAGATAAACTATTGCTCAGTCTCCAAAGCAGGTACTTGGTTGCACTTATCATTCATGTACTTTCTGTTGTCTGATATCACAGGTTCTCATTAACTGTCAAGATGATGGCTTTTGTAAAATCACCATTGTCGAAAACTATTCTTGATGCTTATTCACTGATGCTAGAAGGATTTGGAAATTTATAAGAAAAGAATAAAGCTACCACTGAGAAATTTTAATTAGTTGTATCATGCAGTAGCATAAATTTTTTTTCAATAGCGTAAATTTTTTGTGTAGTATTTAAAATGCCATGGATATTTTATTTACATTAGAACTCATATTAAGTGGGATGTAAAAGAACATTGATGTATGATTTAATCATCTCTATTACGAAGTTTGTAGGAAGTGCTCTCTCTTTTTGATTAAAGCAAATGTTAGTGTTAGGGTAACATTTAACATTAAAAATATTTTATACTTAAAATTCAGAATATTTATATTTTGTTTAATACTTATCTAATGTGTTTTTACATAATTTATCTTTATATTAAATACAAAGTGTACTAATATTTAAAGTGTGATATATCGTGAAAATTTATTTGTATTTAAGGCTATACCCTTATGAAAGAAATGAAAAGAAAAGCCATCTATCAGTTTTTAAAGATGATTGTTTTCTACAGCCATGTGTATCCATTGTTTTACTTTTTTGACATCCACATTTAAATTGGGTATTTGTAGTTTAGGTTGTAGTTTCAACTCACCCCCTATTTTGCCTCCTTTATGTTAATATGATAATGTCAAAATTCTTCAGTCTGTTATTCAAAACTCTTTGTTAACTCACCCCGTATGCACTATTGAGCAGTTTTATCTCTCATTAATTCCTAAGACAAATTTTCTACTTCAGCCAGTGTGGTTTTCATAGATTTCCTAAAAGTATACCATGTTCATTTGTCCCTGCAAATGTAAGCTTTTTCATTTCTTTACCTTAAATACTCCTTTGTCCTCTTTGCTTACTTAAGTTCTTAGCCAAGAGCCTTTCACTGAGGAGTATGTTCTTTGCTGAAGTCCGTATTTTAAAAAATTCCTTAATAAGCAAAAATGAGGCCCGAGCATTTAAGGTAGTGAGAGATGGTAAATAGAGAAGAATGGGAGGTGGATAAAAACCTGGAAACTTACAGAGGATACTGCCAACCTGAGTCAGATATCTGGAAGACTGTTACCTAGAAGAGGAATTACTCATTTTTGCTCTAGATCTAGACTCTAGACATAGATTTAGGACTAAGTTGGGAGAGTTTTGATAAAGCAGATATCTGACTCACTTCCATGGAATAAATTCTTAACAATTTGAACAATTCAGTATTCATAATGCAGTAGAAAATGTCCTGAGCTCTGTTGGATCATGGCAGAGACTGCTAGTTTTCCAACAATATCCATTTGCCCCCTTTTCGTCATAGAACTACCATATTTTAGATAGCCATAGGTTGCTCAGCTAGAGCTGACATTTATCAGCCTTCCTGCAGCTAAGTTCTAAGTTCTGGCCCATGGAATATGAGCAGAAATGGTATATGCTACTTTAGGCAAGGCAAATTCTGGGTCATTTCCCTAAGAGAAATGTACATGTGTTCCCCTGGCCCCTTCCACCTCCTGCCAGCTTGGAGATGGGAACAATAATAGCTGCCTTGCACCAGGGCTGTGGGTCAGAAGCCACAAATTAGGAATGGTGGAACTGTTCTGTTGGATAGGGCTACCTTGCCCAGTATGATTTGATAAGAAAGGAATGAATTTCTCTCTGGTTTAAACCACTGTGTTTTTTGGATCTCTTTGTTATGGCAGCTTAGAAATACCTCTAGCCGATACTCTTTGTAAGAAAGTCTTTTATTAGGTTCAACTAATTTTCCTTCCAGCTTCTTTTTTATTTCTCCAACTACACAATAAATATATTCTTCAAGGTAAGTTATTAGTTTTCTACCACTTTGTAACTAATTTCCACAAGTTTAGCAGCCTAAAACAACATCTATTTAATTATAGGTCAGGAATCTGGGCACAGCATAGCTGGGTTCTCTGCTTAGGTCTCACGAGGCCAAAACCAATGTGCCAGCTGGGCTGAGCTCTTACCTGGAGCTCAGGGTCCTCTTCCAAGCGGGTATTGGCAGAATTCAGTTCCCTGTGACTATAGGTCTGACATTCCTGTTTTCTTGCTGTCTGCCAGCCAGAGGTTGCTTTCAGCTCATAGAGGCCAATCTCAAGTCCTTGCCATGTGGCCCCCTCCATCCTCAAGCCAGCAATAGCATGTTAAATCCCTCTTGTTCTTCAAATCTGACTTTCCTTTCTGCTACCAGGTAAAGAAAACTCTCTGCCTTTAAAGGAAATGAGATAGGATTAGGTCCACCAGGAGCATCTTTCTTCTGATGAACTCAAAGTCAACTGACTAGTAACATTAAGTCCATGTGCAAAATCCCTTTTGCCGTATAAGTAGTGTAATCACAGACATGATATTTCATCATATTCAGTCAAGAATTAGGACAAGAAATCTTGGGGGTACATTTCAGGATTCTGCCTATCACAGTAGGAAAGACATTCACTACCAGTTCCCAATGATGGATGTCTCATTATGTGCTTGGTAAACCATAGACATTTAATCAACACTCATTGCCTATACACACTGACTGCCACACTAGAAAAAAAAAAATTTCCCTGGGGCTGCGGTGTTTTATTAAAACAAAACAATCCTTTCTTATTTATTTTTTTATTGTTTTCTGTGGGTGAGTTATATGCAATGCAATCCAAATTTTTAGAATTAAATTGTCAATATTAATTGTAATAATAAGAACATCAACAAGTAAGATTTTCACAAACCAACTGCAGGGTTTTGCTTCACAAGGTCCGAGCTTAAAACTAGCCTGAGTTAAATACAACTCACATGGCAGTCAGTGGGTTAAATATATTTTAGTGATGAATATTTGTTGCCAAATCTCATTTGATGTTATTATATTAAAGTCAAGATAAGCAAGGTAATATTGACATCAACAAGAGTGATAATAGATTCTGAAAATATTTTATATTTTATTATATTGTTATATATAATTGATAAATCTCAATTTTAGAGGATATAGTATAGACATAAAGATAAAGAGTATAAAAATTCACACTCATTTTATATGCATTATTAACCTTGTCAAAATGTTTCAGGCCAGCTAGTCTTAAAATTTAGTGTGATTACTTTAAGTAACTTAGGAAGATAATGTACTTGCCCTTTTATAATTGGCCCTTTGAGTACATTCTGTTTTTCAGTTATTGGTATATTCCCTAATCAAAGAATGATAATTTGACATCACACAAGGCAATCTTAAAACATTTTTCTCTAATTATTCATTTGCTCTTTTATTTGAACTCAAAAAAAAAAAAAATCCTCAAGTCCTTACTAAGGGCCTGTAGAGTCCCACTTGATCTGTTGTCCCACCAAGCTCATTTCCTACCACCCACCTTCTAGGCCACCAGCTCTATCAACATTAGAATTCTTTAGGGTCTCTGCACTTGCTGCTTTCTCTGCCTGGAATGTTCCTTCATTGCTTCAGGTCCCTTTTCAACTATCTCCTTATAAATGAGGCTTTCCCTCTGCATCCTATCCAAAATAGCAGACCCCCTGACCACCATGCCTTTACCCAACTTTCTGTTGTTCCATGCACTTATCACCATGTGACACATCATACATTTATTTATTGGCTCGTTGCTTATCTCCCTCCACTAGAATGAAAGCTCCTTGGGAGTAGGGACTTTGTTGTATGCACTGCTGAATGCTCAGTGCCTAGCACATATTGACATCCGGTAAATATAGCAGAAGGCATGAATGTATGTCAGAAAAAGAAAATTGTACTAGCTGGAGAACTCATTCAATCTGCAGACCAGCACGGCAAGAGCCCTATCTTTCTTAACAAAGTAATACAATGTTAATGCCATTTGAAAAGTAGCAAGTTTGGCAGAAAGGTAGAAGGCAAGAAAGAGTGGGTTTGTTGGGAAATGTATAATTTAGGTTGGTTCTACATCTTTTATTAAACTTACCAATGCAGACTTCGGACTTTTTCCACACCCTGCCACAGAGTTGAAGGGAATAGGAACAAGGACTCACACCACCTACTACTATACTATATCTGCCGTCTTTGCCTCTATCAGTGACGACACCCTTGAGCAGGATAATTGGAAGTTTTGAAGTCACTTGTCACATTAAACACTTATTAACTGCTTTCAGCATAAGGGGTGAAGTTTTTTTTATTGTTCCTCAAGTATTTTAGTTACATTGTAGGTGTTAACATTTTGCTTTGCTTATCTTTTATTACTTGCTTATAAAACTTATATAACCATTGACTCTATCAAATAATAGGATAATTGAAGAAAAGCCTTTAATTAATAATCTGGAACATGGAGGTAACTGCAATCATTCCTTTTAAACCTGTATTTTAAAAATAAAAAAGTATTTTAATTGCTGATTTGCAGAAGTATATCCTTTAAAAATTCTTTCATTGAAGAACATGGCCAAGAAGATCAGTTTATGGTGTCTTTCTTTTAATGGCCTCAGATATATAATTGCGCCAATGACTATGTTTTTAGAACTACACATGTTTGGAAGGGGTGTCTGTGAAACAGGGACAAGCTATTTTCTTAAAGCTCTAAAGATTCAGAGGAGGCAGATTAACTCTAAAAGCACATTTTATCACATACCTGTCCAAAATCAAAATATACTACATCACATGACATATGTGTTCACCAAATATTGAATTTAATTTTGAAGTGCTGAGCTAGAAGCATTCAAGCTGCCTCTACATTCTAGCTATGTGACCATCTGTCATATGCCACTGGGTTTTGTAGCTGGAATTCTTATGTTAGTGAAAGACTGGACAAAATCTCTTGCAATTCTAAGATTTTGTTTCTATAAGATTATTTAGTCATCACTTAGTTTTGAAGGTAAGATATTTCTAAATGGGAAAATGAATAATATGCATAATATAACTTTTTTCACTTTGTTGCTATTATTAAAGTAGGTGAAACAATTAAAAGAATAGAAGTCATCTATCAAAAATATATTTGTGAATGCTGTTTCAAATGTTACTAAATTCTAATGCAATGCTAAGGGTAATTCTATTATAAGTCCTTAGAACTATATGTTTAGTACTAACTCTTTGTAAAGAATCATTATTTGAGTAAACTGTTGATCACTTGAGATATTTTACAAATTAGATTTTTAAAGTATTTTTAAAAACTAAATATTAATGAAGTCCTTTCTTTAAGGATCTTACATTTTCCTTGTTACTTGCACCAAACAATGTAATCATAGTGTGTTTTGGCTTGATTTTTGTAACTGTGAAGGTATATAACTAAACAGATAAACCCTGTATATCAATGATTTAAAATAATAAAAGCTTATTTCTTGCTCTTATCAGGGACCCATGTGTGTCAGTGATGGAAGGTGGAGCTCCAGCTCTCCTCCACACAATCATTAAGGGACCCTAGTTTTGTTTTCCATCTAGTGCTACTACCTCCCTTTTGATCCTCAAAGTCTTCTCTCTTCAGCCTGTGCATGAGAAAATACAGTAAGAGTCACACATGGGCCAGGCTTAAAATTGGCACATGCCATCTTTTGGGCTTATATTAAATTGACCAGAATGCAGTCACTTGGCCACTCCTAGTTTTAAAGGAGGCTAGAAGCTGTATTGAGCATGTGCCCAGGAAGAAAAGGAAAACATGGATATTGCCAAGCAGTGGCAGTCTTGGCTACAATCTACCTTCTGTCACCAAATATCTGTTTCACTCTTCTTCCTGCACATAGAAGACATTCACTCTTCTCCAAGGGAAACAATCAAAGGCCCGTCTGATGACTGTATCCAGTTTGAAATCCAGGATCTCTGAATAGAAGGAATTCTCTGTCAGGTGAGAATGTGGTTCCTTGTAGCCCTGGGAACTATGAATCTGCCTACCACCTCCCCATACACATCCAACATGTAATGTTGGAAAGCATGGGAGACACAGAGCAGTTACTTGTCAATAGAAATTCTGAAATCCCCATGGGCAGGCTTTATGAAGTCCTCTTACCTGGAGGGTAGAGAAAATATTTGATTAGAACTCCACTATCTGGAAAGAATCCCCTTGTCCATTGTTCTCTTGTCAACTGACTCCACCATCTAGGAAGTTATTCCTTATTTATTATCCTATGTAGCTGTGTCTGAAATGGGTACGGAGGAGCTTGCCCTCCTTGGGGATTATACATCTTTCATATCCTGCTTCCTCCTGGTGCAAGATCAGGGAACTCAACTACCTGAGTTCTTTCTCTCAAAAAGTCAGTAGGCTTCCATGTGCCAGCAACCACACTCAATGTTCTTGCTTTTTAAAAAAAAAAAAAATTATTTTATTGTGGTAAGAACATTTAACATGAGATCTACCCTCTTAAAAAAATTTTTAAGTGTACAGTATTGTTAACTGTAGGGGCAATGTTGTACAGCAGATCTCAAGAACTTACTCATTTTGTATAATTGAGACTTTATGTCCATTTGTTAGATATGCCACATTTCCCCCTTACCCCCACCCCTGGCAACCACTATTCTACTCTCTGATTAAATGAGCTTGACTATTTTATATCTCTCATATAAGTGGAATCATACAGTATTTATCCTTTTGTGACTGGTGTATGGTGTAATGTAATCAAGTTTCATCCATGTTGTTACATATTTCAGGATTTCTTTCTCTTTTCAGCCTAAATAATATTCTATTATATGTATATGCTACATTTTCTTTATTCACCCATCTGTCAGTGAACATTTAGGTTGCTTCTACATCTTGGCTATTATGAATAGTGCTTCAATGAACCTGGGAGTGCTAGTATCTCCTCAAGATCCTGATTTTAATTCTTTTGGATAAATGGGATCTGGGTCATGTGGTAGTTCTATTTTTAAATTCTTGAGAGATCTCCATATTGTTTTCCATAGCAACTACACCATTTTGCATTCCCACCAATAGTGTGCAAGCATTCCAGTTTCTCCACATCCTCACCAACACTTGTTGTTGGTCTGAGGTGATGTGTCATTGTGGTTTTAATTTACATTTCCTTGATGATTAGTGATGGTCAGCATCTTTTCATCTACCTGTTGGCCATTCACATGTCTCCTTTGGAGAAATGTCTATACAAGCCCTTAATCCAGCTTTTAAATCAGATTATTTAGTTTTGTTATTGAGTTATAGGAATTCCTTATATATTTTGGAAACTAATCCCTTATCTGATGTATGATTTGCAGATATTTGCTCCCAATTTGTCAGCTGTCTTTTCACTCTGTTGATTATTTCCTTTGCTATGCAGAAACGTTTTAGTTTCATGTAGTCCCATTTGCGTGTTTTTTCTTTTGTTGCCTGTGCTTTTGGTGTCATATCCATGAAATCATTGCCAAGACCAATGTCATGGAGCTTCTTCCCTGTTTACTTCTAGTTTTACTGTTTCAGGCCTTATATTTAAGTTTTTAATCCATTTCAAGTTGATTTATGTGTATATAGAGTAAGAGAAGAGTTCAGTTTCATTCTTTTGCATGTGAATATCCAGTTTCAAACCGTAATTTGTTGAAGACTCTCCTTTCCCCATTTTGTATTCTCGGCACCCTTGTTGAAGGTCGTTCACCATATGTGCCTGGCTTGATTTCTGGGGTTTCTGTTCTGCTTCCTTGGGCTGTATGTCTGTCTTTATCCCAGTACCACAATGTTTTAATTACTATGGCTTTATAATATATTTTGAAATCAGGAAGTGTGATGCTTCCGGCTTTGTCTGTTTTTGTCGAGATTGTTTTGACTATTCAAGTTCTTATGTGGTTGCATATGAATTTTAGTAATGTTTTTTTCTATTTCTGTAAAAAAATTATTGGAATTTTGATAGAGATTGCATTGAATCTGTGGATTCCTTTGGGTAGTATGGACATTTTAACAATATTAAATTTCCAATTCATGAACACAGGATGTCTTTGCATTTATTTGTGTCTTCTTCAATTTCTTTCATCAACATTTTATAGTTTTCAGTGTACAAGTATTTTATCTCCTTAGTTAAGCTTATTTCTAAGTCCTTTAGGAGGCTACTGTAGATGCAATTTTTTCCCCTAATTTCATTTGCAGATAGCTCATTGTTATTGTATAGAAATGCAACTGATTTTGTATGTTAATTTTGTATGCTGTAATGTTACTTAATTTGCTTATTGATACTAGTAGTTTTTTTGTGGCATGTTCAGAGTTTTCTACATATCACATCAGGTCATCTGCAAGCAGGAACAATTTATTTCTCCCTTTCAGATTTGGATAGCTGTTCTTTCTTTCCTTTTTTTTTTTTTTTTTCTTTGTCTAATTGCTTTGGTTAGACTTCTAGTATGATGTTGAATAGAAATGGTGAGAGTAAGCATCCTTGCTGTGTTCCTTGTCTTAGAGAAAAAGCTTTCAGTTTTTTACTGTTGAGTATAATATTAGCTGTGGGCTTTTCATATATGGGCTTTATTATGTTGAAGTAATTTGCTTCTATTCCTAGTTTGTTAGAGTTTTTTTCATGAAAGGGTGTTGAATTTTGTCAAATGCTTTTTCTGAGTCTATTGAGATGATCATGTGTTTTTTATCCATCATTTTGTTAATGTGTATCACATTAACTGCTTCTTCTATGTTGAACCATCCTTGCATCCCAGGGATAAATCCCATTTGGCATCGGTATATGATACTTTCAATGTGCTGTTGAATTTGGTTTGCTAATTCCAATGTTCTCTCTTAGACATATTCCTCAAACATGATTTATTCCTTTGCTATTCCCTTTCATCATAATGGCAGCTACCTTAAGGCCATCATACTTGGGTGCGAAGGCCACATCCTCAATCTGACCTTTGCCTCTAGGCTGTTTTAATCTCATTTCCTATTATTTGGGGTCTGAAAACAGTCAGCTCTTCTAATTCTTCTCTTTACTCCTTTTTATTTCTGCTTGCAAACCAGCCCATCTTTACCTGTGCTCATCTCTTTCTTATAATTAATTACCAAAGGCAACCAATTATAGAAAATACACACCTTCACCCTGGTACTTTCCAGCCATGTCCCCAAAGCTAAGGTTCAATGGCAGGTGGTCTACCTTCCTCGTTACCGCAGGAACATTTTTATTGGATGTTTTACCATGGCCTAATGAGACTCTCCAGCCTTCCATTGTGTCCTCGCCACCCACCACCCAATCACTCTGTCGCTGTCACACAGATTTTTTTTGATGGAAGCACTTATTCTTAGAATCAATTTTTATACTAGTTAAGGAAAACTGGGACCTGTAAAAGATAAATACTCAAATCTCTGTAGTTTAACAAAATAAAAATTTATTCCTGTATCACTTCAAAGTCCATTGTAGGTGGTGGTAGGGCCTCTGTTCCATTGAGAATTCAAGGACTCAAGACTCTTTCTGTCATGTGGTCCTGCCCTCAGCTGGGTTCTCAGTGTTGTGGGAAAAGAGAGAGGACTGCGTACGGGAGGGTGCTGGGGGCTGGGCCTGGAGGTGGCACGCAACTCCCGCTCACATTGCACTGACCGGAACTCAGTCCTTAGTCACATGGCTGCACCTAAGTAAAAGGACTAGAAAATGTAGTTTCCCTATGTGCCTGGGAGGAAGGAACACAGATATCAGTGAGGGGTAGCAGTTTCAACCATAATTTCTCTATACACATAAGAAAACCTTTCTTCTAAATATTTTATGCAAAAATCTGAATGGTTTTACTGAATGTTTAGTATCTCTATTTATTAGACATAGAAAGATATGTCACAAGCTTATCTGCATCCTTTTATTCTGATCTGGTTTCTAGTTGATTGTTCTGAATAAATTCAAACCAATCAATCAATCAAATAAAAAAAAACCACTCTAAGCAGATTGCGTTAGAATGAGATAGTCTAAAACTGCTATTTAAAACTAAGGCAAGGTTGACCATTTTTAGGAATTACAATGAATGCCAGTTAGCATAGTTTGGGACATGCTTACTGTTGTAGAAGTAATAGCACAATACTTTTGTGATATTAAGCTTTACATATTCAGATTCAGTGTTTGAGAACAAAATTCAAGTGAAGATTCTCAGAATCATAGTGAGGAAGAGTGGGGAGTAAAGCAGAGGGACATAAAGGGTGTGCGCTCAAGTACTGGTTACCTCATTGGTTTTTGTTGTTATTTGGAGATGATACTGACATTCCTTTGTTCAGTTATATATGTGTTTTCAATCAACGAACATTTCTTGATCACATAAGATGACCCAGAAATTGTGCCAGATACCAGGGATCAGAAATAAAGGATAAGACCTCAATGTGACAAGAGCTATGGCAAAGAATATTTGTGAGTATAAGAGAAGAGCCTAATAATGTCCATGGAATGGATCAGGGAAGGTATCCAAGCAGCTACGGGGTTTGAATTTCATACTGAAAGAGGACTGGCAATGGTGGAGAAGGGTGTTCTAGGCAGAGGGAAAGGGATGTAGAGGCACACAGGCATTGGAGGGAAGCTATGAATTTGAGATGCTGAAAGTTATCCTATAGATGAGATGTCTCTTGAGAGATGAGTCTGAAGAAATTAGCAAAGAAAATTTATATGACATGCTATCTTAGTCAGCTTGGGCTGTTACAACAAAATACCATAGACTGGGCCGCTTAGATGACAGATGTTTATTTCTCATAGTTCTGAAGGCTGGGAAGTCCAAGATCAAGGTGCTGGCAGGTTTGATTCCTGGTGAGGACCTGCTTCCTGGTTTGTAGATAGCCATGTTCTTGCTGTGTGCTCACATGGCCTTTCCTCAGTGCGTGCAGAGAGGGAGAGAGAGAGCTCTTGTGTCTCTTCCTTGTCTTATAAGGGCACTAACTCCATCATGAGGGCACCACCCTCATGACCTCATCTAAACCTAATCCCAAACTTCCCAAAGGCCCCATCTCCAAATGCCATCACATTGAGGGGTAGAGTTTCAACATAAGAATTTGGAAGAGGGCATAAACATTCAATCCTTAACACATGCTAAAGATTTTGAACTTTATTCTAAAATCAGTGAGATTTTATAATTAAATAAATTATAAAACTATTAGTATTATTAAATAAAACTGTTTGCATTATTATTACTAACTGTTTGGATTGATAAAGAGATTTTGTTTTCTTTTTAGGGTCATAATAATTTTTTTAGTGGATATATTGTATGGTCTCCAGTTATTTTAATGGCATATTTTGTGATACTTGCCTATACTTGGGTTTATTCATACGATGTTTATAATTAATTATAGGGTTTTTTCCTTGACTTAACAAATCTAATAGAATTGCTATCTCTATAAGAAGGAGAAATTCCCTGAAAATAATAATTACTTTTTTGCTATATATTTATATACTCATATTCTTAAATGATTAAGGAAAGTAGATCAATAGTAACTATCTCAACCAAAATGAATTATTGAACCATTGAAATCAGAGATTTGATACCCATTTTGATGTGTTTGTATTTCTTTATTTCAATTTAATTATACTGACTCAAAATTTCAAATTATGATGTAGTTATATTACTTGTCTCCATGTTGAACAAGATTAAAAGTAAGAATAATTGCTAATAGTTATTGAATGTTTATATTGTGCCAGGAACTGTGCTAAGTACTTGATATGTAAGTACTTGATTATGTAATTAAACCCTCACAATGACCTTAATGAGCTTCTATGATCATCTGCATTTTCATCTTGGTAAAGTGACTTGTTCATGTCCGCACAGCTAGTAAGTGCTGAAGCTGAGATTGGAATCTGGGCTTTCTAACTTGGAGGTCGGGATCCTAACCACCACCCCATACTGCATTAAACCACCGCTATTATGGATGGTGATCATGAGCCTTCACTCCCTCAAAAATATAATAAACAATTTCATACCATTTAATTATATTTTTCTCTAGAGCACCATTGAGCAATTTTATTCTTTGCAGAGAAACCCAGTTTTAGACATCTGAATAAGTGCCCAGCTTAGCAAAGGTAATATGTGAATAGTAATGTACGTTATTCATCCAAGTCAACAAATATTTATTGATCAGTTGAGTACCTGCCTTGTGGCAGGTTCTGGGACACAAAAGTGGTCTCTGCCTTCACGATATTTTCAGTCTAATGGAGACAAAAGACAGTAAGTAAATCACCTTCCCAATCAAATTCACCTGTGCTCATCTAACTGCTACTCTGATGTGCTAATGGTTCAGAATTAATAATTGCCAAATTGGGAGAGACTCATGGCTTCCCTAATATAGATTCTGTCTCTGATGGGGGGTGCCAAGAAATACATTATGGAAGGGCTGAGCTCAAAAATGATAGTGTGAGGTGGGAGGGATATGTCCTTTAATTGGGAAAGCTTATAGTGGTTAGACACCATGGTGTAGGGAAGTAAGTTTGGAATCTAGAATCAAATAGATCTTGTAATGGATTCTGGAGCTGCTATTTACAAGCCATGTAGTGAGGTCAAGCAGCCTAACCTATCTGAACCAGTTTACTCATCTGTAAAATACTGAGAATGCTAATGTGTTCATTTATTTGACAAACATTTATTGGGATGCCTCCTATGTGCTGGTTGAACCCACCTCACAGGACTATAGTTGTAACTAAATAAAATTTTGTATTAAAAGACCCATGGGCATAGTAGGCGTTTAGGAAAGTTAGTTCCTTCCCCTCTCAACTCATTGTTGGGTTTTTTTTCTTTGCTGGATTTTATCTTTCAGTTCTATGAGAAACCATAGTGCCCAGAAATGGTCACGCTATGGGAAAAGGAAAAGACTATACCACATAGTCTTACTAAACAAAACTGAATGGGGACTCACACAAGATCGACTCACCTTATAAAATCTTATAAATCATTCCAATAAGAAACATGCTTTTCTAGAAGGAAAATCTATTTGAAAAGTTGTATTAGTTCAGACACAAGCTAAGCTTCTGGTAACAAGAGACTTTTAATGTAACTTTAAAAAACTTATATTTTCTTCCACATGAAGTCTCAGAGAGATCTAAGGCTGATGAAATGGTTCTGCTCTCATCACCATGTAGCTTCCGTCTCTGGTCCAAAGCTACTGTATCACTTTCCCCAGAAGACCCCGAAGATGCATAAGTCACTTCTGCTCACATACTACCAGCAGGGACCTGGTCACGTGGGCACACCTGTTGCTTGGAGAATAAGAAATTCTCTGATGCACTTACCCTGCCAAAACTCACAGAGACTCTATTACTAGAAGCAAAAAGAAGAAAATCAATGTTGGAGGGTAAACTTGCCACAGAAGCCAAATTAGGATCAGAAGTCTCTGTGGTAAGAGTATAGGACAATATAAAAATATACTCACATTTGTGCAAAATCTCCTGAACAAGGAGAAGCTTGGAACACTGACCCTGAGCACGAGTCCTGGGGCCTGGCTTGTCCACAAGCACTGCTGTGGGTACAGAATATGAAGTAAAATTATGAATAAAGTGGCCTGATTAGTATATGACGGAGATAACTCTGCCAGCATTTAGAGGATAGATTTTAAGAGAGGCAGGGAGAACAAGCAAAAGGCTCTCTTAGAGTAATCTAAATAAGGAATGATGAAGCAATGGTGGCAGAGATAAGTTCAGAGATATTTTAAGAATTAGAATCAAAGAACTTAAGAACATGTATCAAGTGGGATAGGCTAAACGGTTGTTGCCAGTGAAATTTTAATAATTAGAATCCACAGGACTTAGGAACCTATGTTCGTTAGGGTCGGCTAAACTGTGAATGTAAATGGACTCCAAAATATTGAACGGCTCAAATGTAATAGAAGTTTACTTTTCACCCACGTGATAGTCCAAGGCAAGTCCTTCTGGTTGGCGGATGGCTCTCTATGCAGTGATTTTGGAACTGACTCCTTCTACCTCAAATCACTTTTAACTTGTTGTATTTTAAGAACCACATTTTGTTCATTGGCATATACAGTAATGGAAATAGTACTGTCGTTGAGTTTATAACAACTCTAAACTGAATGGTATGAAGGAAAAGAAATGAATATATAATATAAAAAATTATAGAAATATCCATTGGGGGGAACTCTCTCTGATAAAAGAAGTATCCTGTGACCTTTACCAACATTCAGTTGGGAGTTTCACAAATTGAAATATTTGTACTCTAATTTCACTGGTTTTCTATAGAAGATTTAACTTTATTTTGCCTAAACCTTGATAATAATTTCCCAGACACATATAATCAAAAATAATGCTGTTCCATTTTTTTAAAAATGCATTCATTATTTACCCAAAAAGAAGAAAAATGTAATAAATTTTAGAAATAGTTTCTTCAAGCATATTAGTAAAGGAGGTCTTGATGTTTGACATGTAATTTTTAGTTTCCTGGAAAACTCATTTATGTGGAATGGCTCATTCTCTGTCAAGGGCATGCAAGAGAAGTGTCATCAGAGATTCTTAGCTCGCCTCAGAGAAATTTGGGAAATCCCCTCATTTTAAGGATATAAAACTATAGACGAGAGAGGTTAAATAACTTTTCTAAGATCACACTGCTTATAACAAGCAAAGCTGACTCTTTGGGCAATATTCTTTCTACCACAGGACTTCTGTAACTAGTGTTACGGAATCCAAAAAGAAGAAAATTCCAGAATCAGTGGAGTTAGCCCCATTCAATGTGACCCACAGATTAAAGGGCGTGAGGATTAAGAAAAGGCTATTGAAATTGGTGAATTTTTTAAAGTTACTGGTGACACTCAAGGACACAATTTCAGAAAAGTATTGGGATAGACAGGAAAAAAAGAAGAATTGAGAAGGGTATAATATTTTAGGGTGATAGGAAAGTTAAAGTCCCGTTTAAAAATAATTTTTGATTTTTTAATATTTGATGTTTTTTGTTAGCACGGCTGTATAAACATGCTAACATGTTTTAGCGGAATTCCAGGGAAAATTATTTCCCTTTGGGTGAAAAGAAAAGTTTTTGAATAGTAAGGAATATATGTTGTATCTACAGAGTCAATGAATGAATTATTGGTCATAGAGGGAACTCCCAGAGGAGATGGAAGTAAGGCCCTTTGGAAAGAATGACATTTAGGACACTTTTGTAGTTGCTCTACGTCACAGATTAATATACAACTTACATTCAAAATTAAAGCAGGATTTGTCTAAAGCAGTGTGAAAAAACGTATGTGAGCACCCCCTTTCCATATTTTAGTTTACCTAAACTTCCAGAAGTTATCAGAAAATTGCATTTAGCTACCACTTGCTATTTATGCCTGATATGAAAGGAAACTTGAATAAGCCCTATTTATCCCAAGTATAATATGAATGATTTTTTTCTTGCATATCCAGAACTCTGCATTTAGGAGAGAAAAATAAGCCTACAAATTATTCATAAAAATCACATCTATTCCTGTCTTTTATGCCTTCTATATATAATGTATTTGAAGTGCCGTCTACTAATCCTCAAAGAAAGATATTTACCTACTGCCATCCTATACTGCATTTTACCATAGTATCGTTTTTAATTCATCTATGTGCTGTATCATAGTAACTTCACTAACTAGAAATTTTAAATTCATTCCCCATTATGGAAAAAAATGTTAGTTTACTTTTATTTTAATACATGAAGCCATCTGGGATTATAAACCTCTTGCACTTGAATTTTAATGTATTTCGTTATTTAACCCTATGAAATATTTCCATTGTAGGGCAATATAAGTCTCCAACAAAGAAAAATGAGGAAGGAATAGGAGAGCTTAAGGAAGGAATTTAACACATATATAAAGTACCTTTTTTGAAGATTTTTAAATCATTAGTGAAAATAAATCTATTGCTCTACATATGTTTTAAATTTCACTATTTTTACAACCTCTTTTAAATGTGAAAGACCTTATTATAAAAAAATTTCTCTGTTGCATTTGGGCAACAAAAGTAGCTAGCTTTAAATATCTGTGGAAAGATCGGATATCTTCAGGAAGAACCAGCTTAAATTGTAACTGTCCTCCCAATATTCATGTTCACTTCTTTCTTTCCTTCGTCTTTTTCCTTCTTCCTTCTTCTCCTTTTCCTTCTTGTAACACAGAGACTGAGTTACAATTTGGCATTGTTGTTGATTAGGACTTAGCATTATTGAGTAGTTGTAGGTCCCCAAAACGTGAGTAGCTGTTTCTGTTTCATTACCTACCAGCTTTGGAATAGATTGATTTAAACTTGTTAAGTAGGATGTTCATTTATTCTGAGAATGAAAACCAAGAGAATCATTGCTAGATGGCATTTTGCATCCTTAAAACGATTTTAAGGAAAGAGAGGCTGCCATCTTGTGTATGCTGAGTTTATTGCTACATAAAAGTGGACCTGTTCAGAGCAAGTTCTATGTTGAACTTAAATTACATCAAAGGCTAAACAGTTACACCAAATGTTGACGTGTTCATCAGTGTCCTGACTCCTAAACAAACAAACAAACAAGTAAAACATACCATTGGGGATATGTATTCTTTTACCACGTGAGAAAACGTTATAGAAACCATCTGATTCCTCTTTTTTAAACAACTGGGTCCTGGAATTCAGAAAAAATTGATATTCCCTAGGTCTAGACTACTTTAGGACTTTTTTTTTTTCAGGTGCGTATCTTAGTATCTAGAACTTCTAAAGCATGGGATTTATATTTATAAAATAAAATAACGTTTTTAAAAACACATTCTGAAGTTAAGGCTCTCTGACAAAATGAGTAAGTGAAATATTGCTCTTGAATGTGACATTAATAACATAAAATCTGAATTCTATTGTAGGGCTAACACTTCCTAGAATCAACTCTCATATTTTTTGCCCTGTTTTCATTTCATCATCACCATAAAAAGTATTTCAATGAAGGTAATGATCTAGCTAATGACAACAAAGCATACGTTGCTAGAAAATGGAAACCACAAAGTATGCTTTACAGTTGCCCTAAACTTTGGTTTCACTAGCAGGCCTCGCAATAATTTGATAAGTATTAGTGCCATCTTGTGGTTATGTGCAATATTGCAACAAAACAGCAAAATTATGAATTTTTAAATTTTTTGACTTTTTTGAACCAACAAACTGAATCTTTTTTCTTATGCTATATTTATTAAAGGTTAACCACATATTAATGGCTTGGATTTACTGGGAATTCCATTACAATAAAATGACTTAAATTCACTGAAAAGTTAATAACAATAAAATAACTTCCAAAACGTGAAACTTCCTTATTATGAAATACAATGAGGTAGAATTTCACAAAGAGAAATCCAAGGATTATTAGTCCTAAAAGCTTCACTCAGTAAATTTAGGCTCTACAGTCAGAGAAGCCTGGTAAATGCTACATGGCATCCCCCCTTCTTGGAGAGCCATAGTGAATATTCATATATTTAAAGCCTAGAGAAAATGAATCTATTTAAGTTTCTTCTAAACCAGTATTTTCCAAATATGTTTGATCATAGAACTCCTTTTTACAAAAAACATCCATTAATATCACCAGATAATATCTTGCTGAAATAAACTTGGTAAAAGAAAAACACTTTCAAACATAGAAGATTAGAGCATTAGTTATAAATCTTTCACTGAACCTAAATTAAAAGAACAATGTCTCCAGTTACTTATGTTGGAATCACAACAAGCTGAAGGTCGTGAACTATTAAGGATTCTCAATCACTAAAGCTTCCCTAGGTTGAGAACTTGAAAATGATTAGAAATTTCTTAGAGAAACTTGGCTATTAAAAAATTATTAAATGTTAATAATAGCACCTAGAGGCCTCTAAGTGATGGTTGGAAAGAGAGAAATATAGTAAATTTTACCTATGAAGTCAAAACAAAGAAGGGAAAATTAGATGACTAGCTTACCATGAGTGTACACCTGCCTCTGTTTTTCTGTAGTTATAAAATTTGCTGACATATTTACCATTTCCGAACCAGGCCACCCTATGACCAAAATCACACATTTATAAAATATTGCACCATCATAATGTGTTTTCGGAGACCCTAAAAAACAGCCTCTCTCTCTCTCCCTGACAACAGTCCCTGAGATCTTTGTGTCTATTGCAGACTCAAAAATGTGTTAACTCTTAGACCTACTCTTGTTAGCTGGGATTTTACTTCTTCAGGTCATTGGATATTTACTGCCTCAAATGGCATCAAGGATATGATGCCAAGCATGAAAAATGTTGTGTTTGGAGGCAGCTTAGTGTAGCAGTTAAGTTCAAGTTCCAGCAGGATAGCTTGTATGACTTTGGGGAATTGACGCACCTGTTTCATACTGCAAGTTCTTCAACTATAAACTCAATATAGCAATAGAACTCATCTCATAGGCTTGTTAAATGGTATGTTATATCTGATATAATAAGTGTTTAATAAATCTTAGCTATAGTGATCTAAGTTCCCTTTTATAATGCAATGATATCATCAAGACCTAGTGGACCACTTGGCAGGATTCTAAAACCAATTGTACCTAACCCTCAGGAGACCTTGACAGTTAACCTACACAGTGGTTGAATAAAATGTTTCTAGGAAAGAGTAGGAAACAAATTTCTTCCCAAAAAGATTTGCTTTTGTATATATATATATGTCTCTGTGCTAAATTACTAGAAGTTATATCAGTCTTTGTATATAATAGCTGAACTAAAGGGAGTTGGATACTAATATCAATAACTGCTGAGAAACCCAACAAGGCCAGGTTTTGTGAGATCACTTTTCTTGTAACAAGACTATTCACAGTTTTGGGGGAACAAAGAAATAGCGCGTAGGAACAACGCCTCGAAATGGGTGAATCTTTTGTGATGTGTGCAATAAAAAGCAGTAGCTGAACTGGCCTCCAGATTTGAGATTGGGTCTGGATCCTGTCACATTCTTACTAACAATATGACCTAGTTTCTTATCTGTAGAACGGAGGCAATAGTAGACTTATTGAGACATAGTGGTGATTAAACAAATAATAATTGTGAGAGTTTTGTAGACCAGAATAAGTTACTTGTTGATGTTAGTATTATTTAAAGTATCCAAATGGACCTAACAGATGTATACAGAACATTTCATCCAACAGCAGAAGAATACACATAATTCCAAAGCACATACAAAACATCCTCCAGGATACCAGGATGAATCATATGTTAGACCACAAAACAAGTCTTAACAAATTTAAGAAGATTGAAATCATATCAGGTATCTTTTCTGACCACAATGGTATGAAAATAAAAATCAATAACAGAAGTATAACCAATGTGCTACTGACATAAAAACAGACACATAGACTGATGGAACAGAATAGAGAGCATAGAAATAAATCCACCATATACGGCCAACTAATTTTTGACAAATATGCCAAGAACACACATGGGGGGGGAAAAGTCTCTTCAATAAATGGTGTGGGGAAAACTGGATATCCATATGTATAGGAATGAGATTTGACCCTATCTCACACCATATACAAACATCAATTAAAAGTAGCTTAAAGACTTAAATGTAAGACACAAAACTGAAAAACTAACAGAAGGAAACAGAGCAAACACTCCTTGACATTGGTCTTGGCAATAACTTTTTGGGTGTGACACCAAATGCACAGGCAACAAAAGCAAAAATAGACGAACGGGAATATATCAAACTAAAATGCTTTTGCACAGCAAGAAAAAAACAAAATGAAAAGGCAATCTAGGCAATGGAAGAAATATTTGCATACTGTATATCTGATAAGAAGCTAATATCTAAAATATATAAGGAATTACTACAACTCAATAGAAAAAAAAAACCTCAATTTTTTTGTTTGTTTGTTTTTGTTTTTTGGTTTTTTGAGACAACGTCTCACTCTGTTGCCCAGGCTAGAGTGCAGTATCATCATTATAAGTCACTGCAACCTCAAATGCCTGGGCTCAAGCGATCCTCCTGCCTCAGCCTCCCAAGTAGCTGGGATTATAGATGCACATCAATATGCCTGGTTAATTTTTCTATTTTTTTGTAGAGACAGGGCCTTGCTATGTTGCTCATGCTGGTCTTGAACTCCTGGCCTTAAGCGATCCTCCTGCCTTGGCCTCCCAAAGTGCTAGGATTACAAGCATGAGCCACCATGCACGGCCACAACTTGATTTTTTTAAATGAGCAAAGGACCTGAATAGACATTTTTCCAAAGAAGACATATAAATAGCCAACAAGCATATGAAGAGGTCCTCAGCATCACTGATTATCAGTGAAATGCAAATTAAAACCACACTGAGATGTCACCTCACACCTGTTAGTCCGGCTATTATTAAAAAAACGAAAGATAACGAGTGTTGGCCAGGATCTGAAGAAAGGTGACCCTTGCACACTGTTGGTGGGAATATAAATTGGTAAAGCCATTATGGAGAACAGCTCAGAGGTTCCTCAAAAAAAAAAAAAAAAAAACTGCCATACGACCCAGCAATACCACTGCTGGATATTTATCCAAAGGAATTGAAATCAAGATCTAGAAAAGATATTATCACTCTCATGTTTATTGCAACATTATTCACAGTAGCCAAGATATGGAAACAACCTAAATTTCTATCAATGGATGAATGGTGCTATGGTTTGAAAGTATATGTCCCCCCCAAAATTCATATATTGGAACGTGAAACCCAATGTGATAGTTTTATGAGGTGGGGGGCTTTAGTAGGTGAGTAGGTCAAAGCACTCTGTCCTAATGAATGGGATTAGTACTCTTATAAAGGGCTTGAGGGAACTAGCGAGGCCCTTTTTCCCTCTGCTTCTGCCATGTAGGATGCAGCAACAGGGTGCCATCTTGGAAACAGATAGCAATCCTTCACCAGACACCAAGTCTGCCATGGCCTTGGTCTTGGCTTCCTTGCCTCTAGAACTGTAAGAAATAAATTTACGTTGTTTATAGATTACCCAGTCTAAGATATTTTGTTATAGCAGCCCAGAATGGGCTAAAACAAATGGATACAGAAAATGTGGTATATACATATGATGCAAAATTATTCAGCCTTTAAAAAGAAGGAAATGCTGCAATATGCAACAACATGGGCGAACTTGGAGGACTTTATGCTAAATGAAATAAGCCAAGCACAGAAAGACAAATACTACATGATCTCACTTATATGTGGAATCTAAAAGAGTTAAACTCAAAGAAGCCGAAGAGTAGAATGGTAGTTACCAGGGGCTGAGGGGTTGGGGGTAGGGGGTAGGGGAGATTAGCAAGATGTTGGTCAAAGGATACAAAATTTCAGTTATATGAGAGGAATAAGTTCAAGAAATCTATTGTACAATATGGTGACTATAGTTAATAACAATGTATTGGATACGGGAAAATTGCTGAGAGTAGATTTTTAAGTGTTCTCACCACAAATAAGTATATGAAGTAATGCATGTTAATTAGTTTAATTTAGACATTCCACAATGTATACATGGTTCAAAACATGTTTTACACCAGAAATATATACAATTTTTATGTGTCAATTAAAAACAAATAAGAAGAAGAAAGAAGGAAATCCTGTCATTTGCAGCATATGGATGGACCTGGAGGACATTATGCTAAGTGAAATAAGCTAAACACAGAAAGACAAATACTGAATTATCTCACTTGTATATGGAATATAAAATAGTCAGATTCATAAAAGCAGAGAGGAGGATGGTGATCGCTACGGGCTGTGATCGGGGTGGAAGTGGAGAGATGATGGTTAAAGGGTACAAACTTTCAATTATGCAAAATAAATAAGTTCTGGAGATCTGTACAGCACAGTGCCTGTAACTAATAATACTATATTGTATGCTAAGCATTTTCGAAAAGGGTAGATCTTAAGTATTATCACCATAAAATAATAATAAAGAGGGAAGAAGGAAACTTTGGAAGGTGATGGATATGTCTATGGTCTTGATGGTGGTGATGGTTTCACAGTGTTTACTTATTCATTGAGTTTTATACATTAAATAAGTACAGCTTTTTACATGTCAATCATACCTCAATAAAGTGGTTTAAAAATTATTAAACATAATTAGATAATGCTGAAAAGAAAACAAAAAATAAAAATAAACTTATTGAGTGCCTACTCTGCCCCAAACACTGTGCCATGTACTAAGGTAGAATCCTGGTCTTCATAGGGTTGTATCCAGTGGGGTAAAAACATACAATAAACAGGCAGGCATACATACTACAAATGTATACATACAAATATAACTTATATAATGATTAGTACTACTAGGAAAATAATATGTCAATAGAGAGAATGGCAGGGAGACCTAATTCAGTGGGGAGGTTGAGGAAGGCATCCCTGAGAAAATTATATTTAAATTGAGACGTGGAGGTTAAGAAAGTGTCTACCAGGCGAAAGGGGAAAAGAATGTGAAGGAAGAGGTTTTCAAGCAGAGAAGCTAACTAGCATATGCAAAGACTGGAAGCAGAAAATAACTTCCAGTAATAAGTGAGCTGGAACATAATAAGGGGCCCAAGATGAAGTTGGAAAAGTGGCAAGTCCTGTAAACCATGTTACAGATTTTAGATTTTATTGTAGGTATGCTATGGATCTGAATGTTTGTGTCCCCTCAAAATTCATATGTTGAAACCTAATCCCCAATGTGATGATATAATATTAAGAAGTGGGACCTTTGGGAGGTAACTAGGTCATGAGGGTAGAGCTCTTGTGAATAGAATTAATTATATCTCATAACTATAATGGAGGCCCCACAGAGCTGCCTTGCACCTTCCATCACATGAGGATGCAGCAAGAAGGTGCCATCTATGAACCAGAGTGGGTCCTCACCAAACACCAAATCTGATGGTGCCAACGTTGATCTTGGACTTCTAGCCTTTAGAACTGTAAGAAATAAATTTCTATTTATATGCTACCCAGTTTAACGTATTTGGTTATAGCACCCCTAGCAAACTAAGACAAGATATAATTAAAAGTTGTTGAGATGTGTTAAGCAAAGAAGTGGAAGATTAAATTTGCAGTTTTAAAAGGTCAATCTGGCTGCTGTATAGAGAATTAATGGAGGAGGCCACAGTGGATGTGAAAAGCCCAGTTAGGAGGCTATTATAGTACAGGGAAGAAATCATGGTCACTTAACTAGAATGGGAGCAGAGAAGATAGATCCAAGTATATTTTGGAGGAGAATCAATCAGACTTGGTAGTGTCCTAGATACAAAGCATGGAGAAAGGAGGTATTGAGAATAATTTCAGGGTTCTTGCTTGAACAACTGTCAAATAATGGAGCCATTAACTGAGACAGCAAAGCCTGGAGGAGAAGTAGGCTTAGCAGAAGAGAAGATCAAGAATTAAGTTTTGCATATGTTAACATAGGGATGTCTAGTTCCCAAGTGGAGGTGTCAAAAGGCAGCAGGAAAGGAAGTCTGGACTGTAGATGTAATTAGTCATCAGCATATGATTGGGCTGTAAAGCCATGGGAATGGATGGTAGAGGATGCATGAAAACATGAAATGCCTGAAGAGAATTCTTGCCCAAGTAAGAGTTGGGAAAAAATACTGAGAAGAGTGGCCAAATAAGTTGCAGAGAGTCAGAAGAGGGCAGGGCCGTGAAGCAGAAGGCAGAATGAGGGAGTGGGCACCAGTGTTGAGTGTGCAGACAGGTCATTGGTCACATGAGTTGATGACATGGAGACCATGGTGACCTTGGCAAGACCTTTTCAGAGAATGAATGGAAGCAGAAGCTTCAGTGGAATGGCTTAAAGGGTGAAAGAGAGATAAAATTTGAAATGGACACATATAGAAAATGTTTTAGAAGTTTGGCAGACATTCAAAATAAGCAGTACCTGGAGGGCAGGGTAGTGTAGGATAGGGGATCATGGAGCATGTTTGAATGCTGAGCAAGAGCTGCCAGTCAAGAAGTAGAAGTTGAAGGTGATAGAGAAAATACTGAACCAGCTGAGCAGCTGAGATAGGGTGGGACGCAGAGCACATGTGGAAGGGATGCAGTGGCTTAGCAAGGGAATCCACTCCAAGCTCTATAATGTGTTTCTAGCCTCTCTCCTTCCTGCTGTTGCCATCAGAGTAGAATCTGCAAAGATGACCATCTTTGCATTGGCCCATAGAGTGGTGTCCAAGGATATAAATGTTCCCTTGCTCCCTTTCACTATGCCCCCAAAGAACAGGACTTGGACAGGAGTTATAGCACTTGCTCCTTTATAACACAGACAAAGAAAAAGGTGGGTGCAGAAAGATGAAGGTGTTGACTTCTGTTTTATAATAAAATATGAGGCAAGTGTTAATTATTATTACTGTTATTATTATATCTTCTCTTAAGTAGTATTAACAGCTAACATTTATTGGGTGCTTACTACATACCAGGCACGAGGCACTACTCTAAGTACTTTATATAAATTTACCTATTTAATTCTTGCAAAACCCCCTAAGGTAGATTACATTATTTCTATTCTAAGGCACAGATAATTTAAATAACTTTATCAGCTAGTAAACAGAAGAGTCTAAATTTGAACACAGCCCATCTGGCTACAAATGTATGTTCTTTTTTTTATGATAGATTAATTCATTTCTAGTTGCTAGAGGTAGGTAAAGGCACTGCGTAGTAATCATTTTATTAAAATTCCATGTTTAAAAAACATAGCCACTCATAAAAATAAGACTTGAACGCTTGTTTTTTTAAGCTCCAGTTGTTACAGAAAATGACACAGTTTCTATGTTCGTACACTGGACTATAGGCAGAGATGAGTCAAAAATAGAAGCAAAGTCTTGGGTCAAAGCTGGGGTAGAAGGTAGAGGTGAGGCATGGTCTTGTTTCGGGTGTGGAATCTGGTGGTCTAAGAGAAACTACAGATCTTAAATAGGCGAATGGACTCAGCAGGGGTGTGTACAGGGTCAGAGCCAGACAACAGGCCATAGCCTGACACTCAAGCCACATGAGAGTTATCAGGGCAGGGAAAAGACCCAGAATTACAGAAAACATCCAAGACTGCAGAAATGAAGGCTGGGGCAAGTAAACAGCACAATAACGCATCAGAAATCATGCATGAAATCAGAATAAAATTGGATATAAGGAACAAGGACCTTGAGCCAACTTTTCTGTGACAGCCCTGATCTTTAATCTGTTCTTACAGAAGCAGGAACCAGTCCAAGTATAGCCACCAGATCATTGGAACACCTGATCCGGATCACCTTGCCTTTAGAGCTGCTGTGCTTAAAGTCTGATGGCGAAGTTCCAGGGAGCTCCATAGGGGGGCTGTTTGGTAGCCTTTGCCAGAGCTCCTCTGACTCTCTTGTGTCTGCTTTTGTGGCTAAACTGGCTTATTTGGTACAATTTGTCTTCTTTTCTTCCTTCGTCCTTTCCTCCCTTCCTTCTCTTCCTCCCTTCCTTCCCTCCTCATCATCATTTCGTTTTTCTTTCATATGTCCTTCTTTTCTTTTTCTCCTTTTTTTAAAGTGCAGGATTGCCCACATTCCTACAGCAATGACATCGTATTATTGGCCTATGCAAGACCCCTCCCCTGCTTTTGTTTATCCCCCGTCGTATGAGATTTCCCACTTCAGGTTCCTTCAGCTCACGCACGCTACTATACTAATATACTTAATATGTACTCTTGAGTTGTATATATCCCTGTACAATATAAACTCTTTTTGTGTGATTAGGTTTTTTATTTACCTATATTATGTCTTATAGATATTGATTCTTGTATTTATTACCCATCACTTTGTTTTTGAGATGTATTGATGGTGCTGTCTGTTGAACACATTCATTGTTTCTAACTGCTTGCTAGTATTCCATGTATGTATCTACCACATTTTATCTTTCCACTCCTGTACTAGGTACAGGACACCTAGGTAGCTATCGCTACAAATAATGTTGCAATATATATCTTCATATAAAGTCCCTTGTGGACCCACACAAAAATAACCTGGAATAGATACCCAGAAATGGGATTGCTCATTCATAAGGCATGCACACAATTTCACAAGAAATTGACAGATTGCTTTCTGAAATTGCTAAACCATTCTGTCCTTCCATCAGCAGAACGCAGGGTTTCTAATCTGCCTACATTATCACCAACACTAAATATTACCCATTGTGTCACTAAAAGATCTTAGCTGCGATCGGAACCCACTCTAGAAAAAATGAATGTACTCAAGGAAATCAGTATATGGAATCTCTAGGAGGGTCAGCAAATTAGGTCACAAGCCTAGTGTGTTTGTCAACTTCTAGCACAATTGTGTTGCCTATTAAATAATCATAAAACCTCAGTTGCATCCAACAATGAGCATTTATTTTTTGATTATAAGTTGATGGATCGGCTCAGCAGCTCTGCTGCAGGCTGAGGTGGCTGGAGTGGCTTTGCTTCACACATCTTATATCCTTCTCCCTGGGACCAGTGATCTGGCAGGTATGTTTTTCTCATGGTGATAGAAGCAGCAATAAGAGAGATCATGTCCACTTTACAAGCACATTTCAAGCCTCTGTCTTCTAAAATCAGGACTTAGTCCACTTAAATCATGGGCCAAAGCAAGTCATACAGTCAAGTGCAAAGTCTTCCCATAGCAGGAGGGATTACCAAGATGTTGGACACAGGGAGGAGTTAAGAGTTGGAACCATTAATGGAATCTACCTCAGCTAGGTTGCCAGGGGCAATATACAGCCACTCTACCACACTGCTCTTCCACGTGTTAAAGAGAAAAATTACACAGACACTTGTTAAAAACAGCAGGAAACAACCTCTATGGAAAGTAATATGGAGATACCTCAAATAACTAAAAGTAGAACTACCATTTGATCCAGCAATCCCACTACTGGGCATCTACCCAAAGGCAAAAAAGATGTTCTATAATAAAGACATCTGCACTCAAATGTTTATAGCAGCACAATTCACAATTGCAAAGATGTGGAAACAACCCAAGTGCCCATCAATACATGAGTGGATTAATAAAATGTGGTATATATATACCATGGAGTACTACTCAGCCACAAAAAACAATGGTGAACTAACCCCTCTTGTATTATCCTGGATGGAGCTGGAGCCCATCCTCCTAAGTGAAGTATCACAAGAATGGAAAAACAAGCACCACATATACACACCATCAAATTGGTACTAATTCATCAACACTTATGTGTACGTATGGAAGTAACATTCATTGGGTGTTGGGCAGGTGAGAGGGGGGATTAGGGCATGAATATATTCACGCCTAATGGGTGCGGTGTGCACTGTCTGGGGGAGGGGCATGTTTGTAGCTCTGACTCAGGTGGTGCAAAGGCAATATATGTAATCTAAACGTTTGTATCCCTGTAATATTCTGAAATAAAAATAAATAAATAAAATTTAAAAATATGTATATAACCATACAAAAACTTTTTTTAAAAACCAGCAAGGAAGACTTTATTGAAGACTATTGCAATAGGGGAGAGAGAATGAACTCAATTCTATTGAAACAAAACGTGGGAGAGTTTTAAGCATTGGGGTGAGCTAATGAAATGGTACTACAGGATATTAGGGGAGAGGTGGGTCAGTGTGTGTTTGCTAATTGGAACTTATGTAAGTTAGGTTTCTACCCTCCCACAGAGACTGGGAGACAGGGATCCTGTCTTTCTTGATCATATTTCGAATAGATGGCTTCCAGGTCTTTGAGAAAAACATTCCTGGGTTGTTAAATTAGCAAGAGACAGAGAGATGATTTACATCTCAAAAGGACACCAGAAGAATTTAGAATTGCAAGTTTTCTAAGGTAAATGCTCTAAGAAAAGGGAGGTCAGGGACCTATAGTTAGGAATAAAACTATCTCAAGGTTCTTCAAGATGAGGGGAAGGTTAAGGCCATCTTGGTCAGTGTATAAGAACCACAGTAGGAACTACAGTTTCTGCTACAAATGCTGAGCACAGAACAATGGACTTTCATAGCTGCCACTTCTGAAAGTCACAGTCTGCCCAGCCTCTGCCTCCACTGTTCCTTCCTCACATTGCTCTCTTCCATATCCAAGACTGGCAGCTTTTATTTCCCAAAGAGTGATTGCAACAATATTTCCCATCCGACATGCTCTTCTTAAAATATGACCTTCGCATTCCTCACATTAAGTAGTGGGGTTTATGTCTGTCCCTTAAACCTGAGCAGGTCTTTGTATAATAAATTCCTTGATAAATAAAGTATAGTGATCATTAAAATGTCATGCACTTCCACCTTGCCACCTTGCAATTCTTGAGCTTAGAATCCAGCTGCTATGCTGTGTGGAAGCCAAACTAGCCCACACAGGAAGACCATGTGGAGAGGCCATGTGTAGGTATTTCACCAACAGCCCAGTGGAGATGCCAGCCTACAGCCAGTGTACAAGTACACTCGGATGATTCCAATTTCTAGCCATGTGAGTGTTCCTCAGAGGCCCCAGACCTCTTGGAGCAGAGACAAGTCAACCCTATGACATCCTGTCTGAATTCCTGTACCACAGAACCCCTGAACATAATAAAATAGCTGTTTCACACCACTGAGTTTCAGGATGGTTTGTTACATAGCAACTGCAGCTGGAACACCAAGTCTTGCATTGGTGGGTGCAGACTGATCCCTAGCTGCAAGGAAGGCTGGGAGACCAAGCACTGGCTTCAACGTGGATGAGGCAGGAAAGCTATTCAAAAGATGTAAGCTGGCCCACAAAGTGATATATAGGTTTACAGCATCTGATTTTCTAATTTTTGTGCTTCTGATCAGTGAACTCATTTAGTTACTTGTATTTTTCTGATTACTAGTGTTTTTGATAATTTCTTCAATTACTTGTTTGTTATGGGCTTTCCCTCTTGTCAATTGACTACTCATAAAATTTAACCATCTCCCTGTTGGATTTCCTATCTTTTTCTCACTGATTTTCAGAAGTTCATATGTATTTAAGATATTAATCTCCTGTCCAGGCACAGAAAATATTTCCAGTGTGACATCTGTTGGTTAACTTTTCCATAGTATCCTCAGTTTAACAAAAATTCATAACTGTACATAGATTTCTCTCTCTCTCTCTCTCTCTCTCTGTATTATGTTTTGTGCTCTTAAGTTTTTGCTTATTTAAGAAATCTTTCCCTCCATTTTGAATCCTGTATGTTCTATTGGCTTTGCAGATTCACAATTCACATGTAGGTGTTTGAGTTGTTGGGAGTCCATCTTTGCACATGGCACAAGGTGGGGGTCTGGCTTCACCTTTGTCCATATAATCAGTCAAGTTTCTCAGAACCATCTACTTAATAGTTCATCTTTTCTCCATTTTTTGTGTTGTAAACTTTACCAAATGGAATGTTCCCATTAGCCTATTTTTGAGGTTTCTAAGGAATTTAGTCCATTCAACTATTCTTGCATTCATACCATGTCGTTTTTATTCCTGGGGGTCCATTTCAGTTTTGCTGCCATCTGTATCCTATAAGTCTTAAGCTTCTCTTGGAACCATTTGCCCTGATTCCAAAGTACTCTAAAAAGAACAATTTTTTTAAAAAAAATCTTACAACTTCCTTTCAAATTTAAAAATTCTTCTTCCTTAATCTCAGATTGTTATTTGTTAATGCACTCTCACGGGCTCCTCTTGCCACCTAATCTTCTAATATGCTTTGCGCTAAAAATTGTTAAAATTTTGCCTAAGTAGACTAAACAGTGATCATGAAGAAAAGGGCAAGAGATTTAGCATATGTTCTTTGAGACATCTGCTTTAGACACCCAGAGGCCTTTCCTGGTCCTCAGCTATCACCCTTAGATGTAACTGTGAGGGCAAGGGTTTTATAGTCTATACACAGCAGAGGAGAGCTTTGGAACTCCTTTCTGAAAGGTGACACCATGAAGTTTTACCTGGGAGCACTGGAAATATTGAGCTGTGGAAACTTATTTGGAGCAGAGATTTCTAAATTTTCTTTTATTTTCATCAAGCAAGACTACCTCCCTACCACTAAGTCATTAAGGCACTAAGTCATTTATATATTCTTTTGTTCACCAACTGTTTATTGAGGACCTACAATATGTCATATTCTGTGCTAAGTACTGTAGATACAAAAAACAGTGATCCAAAGGGCTTCGATCTTATGGAGCTTATTATGTCTTAGCAGGTGGCAGTAGTTACACAGATGATTTTTTGAAACCAATGACAATAGTTTATCTAGGGCATGACTGAGAAAATTCAAATGAGTACATAGGTTTTACTATCTCTCAAAATATGTGCTGCATCACCCCAACCCCCGGGGTCCTCAGCCCATAGTTGGGAACCACTATTTTAAAAATAGCCATTTTAACCATTTAACATTTTGGTTGCATTGACTTCCCTAAGGAGTGTACTGTAACAGGTTGCCATGTAACAGCCTGCATTTACATTTATAAATATTTTCTAAGTTAGTACTTTTATAATAAAATCAAACTGTCAAAATGAAATGGAGTTTCACAATGGGAAATTGGGATCATTGTTTTATTGTACCCAGGTCTAGGCATAAAAAAAAAAAACGAGGTATTATATTTCTTCCAGGGGGGGGGATATGGAGAGTTTTAAGAGAGCCCCCAAATGATTAAATAAGAAAAGAAATCCTGTAAGGTAATCCTTATACTTACCGAAGATGTTTACATGTCATTGCGGTGAATGGAGTTTTGAAGAGGGACATAGACAGTTTGAGTTTAAGGATATCAGCTTCATAATTATAATGCCTAACATTTATACGGTGCTTTACAGTTTTCAGAGCCTGCCCCCTCACAGTGTTCTTTAAATCATATAGAACTTAGTTATCAATTGTAGCTTCAGTGTGGACAAAACAGAAAGAATGAAGTCAAACTTTATCATAAAGGAGTCAGATCTTATATAAAGAATTATTTCCTTGTGATGAAGATGACTTGCTGGAATGATTTACTTGGGAACATTATTAATCTTTACTTCTTTAGGAATTTTTTATTATACCATAGACTCCTTAGGTCAAGATTGGTCTCATTCATCAGCCTCATGCAAAAATGAGAAGTGGTATAATATATATGCAAGTATGTGAAGGCCCTTTCCTTTTGCAGGTATAATAGAAAGAGTACAGGCATTAGAATCAAATAGCCTTGTTTGGAATCCTAACTCCAAATCTTGCTAGCTGTATATCCATGAGCAACTTACTAGACAACTCCGTGGAAAATGGATCCATCCATTTTCTTTATCCTCATAGGGAGCTTAGGAAGGGTCAAGGGATAATGCATAGTATCCAGTTTATTTCATAAACATCTGTCCCCTTCCTCCTGGTGCCTTCCTCTGAGACCTCCATCCTTTCCTAACACCATAAAGTTGAAAGAGAGAATATGGGACCAAGGATAAAATGAAGCCCACTTTGAGACTTGCCTTTCCCTAAGCCTACTGGACTAGTATAAGATTTTAGCAGCAAATATGTCTTTAAAACTAGTTACATCAGCTAAGATCATTGATCACCCTTTTTATAATTACTAGATTATACCAAGAGAAATGTCAGATTAGTCTCCATGATGTATAACTTGAATTAAATGTACATATTCAGCATGCAATAGAGTGTGTTTAACTACCAGGGCAAGGTTACAGCATTAAGATCAGAAGATGAAATAATAATAATATACTATCACTTCAATATATAAGGAAATTTTTAGGAAGAAAACTTAACCTTTATTTTCCCATGTGATAAGTTTCATTTAACTTTTCTTCCTTTAAATACTTTCTGATAATTCAATGAGTGATTCTCTTCTGTAGAAAGGCACAATTAACAGGGATCAATCTGTATCTCTTCAACAGGGACAAGTGATCCATACGTGAAATTTAAAATTGGAGGAAAAGAAGTTTTTAGAAGTAAAATAATACACAAGAACCTCAACCCTGTGTGGGAAGAAAATGCTTGCATTCTTGTTGATCATCTTAGGGAGCCCTTATACATAAAGGTGAGCCATTTATTTGTTTTACCCTAATGGAAACTGACATAGAAATCCCTATTTAATGGTTTTTGATCATGTCTCTTTGTCTGATGAGATTTTTTTACCAGAGATACATTCTACATTCACAACTCTAATCTATTGCTAATGTGATAGAAGTGAAATAGGGGAGGGGAGCTAGCAGGAGCATTTTTCTTCAGGACAGTTCTACTGCCAGTCATTGCAGACGATCATGAAGTACGTCTCCTCCTGCTTGGTGCTGTCAACAGATTTAGCACACTTTGGGAGCGTGTAAAAGCAAGACTCCATATAAGCTAGCAAAAAGGAAAGCTTACACAGAAACCAGCTTTTCTGTTTAAGAATTACATTATTTTAGATCCACCATTCTTGGTTGCAAGCCAAATGCTTTACTTGGACGATGAGAAGGATGAAAATGATAGGAGAGAAAAATTCCTACCTCTATTATATTACCAAAAATGGGAGGAAAAGACTTTCCTTTCATTTGATGTAGTTAAAAGAAAGAGAAGAACTTAAAGAAGTTACAACCTAGTTCCTTGTTTCAACCCTATTCCTTGTTTTGTTTTCATGCCTGACTTCCCTTTAATTCATATCTCTAGATACTTATATTCGTTTTTGCTCCCGTGCCGTGGCTATCCATTCAGTGACCAAACCTTGTGCTACTTTTACCACAACGATAGATGCCCCATCCTTTTCTCTAAGTTGTCACCACCAACACATGAACCAACAATATGATCACTCATATGATCACTCCTTCAGCAATCACTGGACATACTCCTACTCTTCAAATCTTCATTGTGTTTCTCTCAAATCTCCAGTTGTTTCTCTCCTCCACAGAAAGGAAGAAGAAATAATCAAGGTGTTATTGAAATTATAGCAGAACAGTTTATAAGAGTGATGTAAAGAGACTTTACTAAGTATACAGTTAATAAGTTTCTAGAAGTCATTATGGGGAGGATAGACCCATATTTGCATAAGAAGTTGTCCCCAGTGGACAGTAGATAAAGGAAATCAATGAAATATAATTAGTAAACTGTTTTTTAATATATAATGTGTGATGGCACAATAATTATTAATGTGAGCAGTGTTCATAGCCAACCCTTCTCCCCCCAAAGGGAAGACCTTATGGTCAGATGTTTCTCCCCTGCTCTTCCTCTCTAGAGAGAAAGAAATCATCACATAAGAAAAAAAGGAATTACCTTCATATAAAGACCTGTGATAGGGGATGAAAAAGAATAAAGAAAAGACAAGTGGGCTGTGAAGGAAGTTTTATTTCTGGGTGGGGAGGTGGGTGGTTAGGGGGGATGAGTTGGAGTAGCTGCAGTTGTGAAGAAAATGGATAGGAAGGGAAAGTAGGTGCTAATAAGGACAGCCACAGACTGTTGGGTCTCATTAATGTCACTTAAGTGAAAAATCATGAAAGGAAAGAGATTGATTTTTAATTACATCTGCTTTGGATCTATCTTTCTTTAATGGGATATTACTCCATGAAAGAACCGTGTGGATGTCCAGCCTTTAAAAGGGTTACAAATGAACTTCCCAAAGTTGTATAAAATATTGGATGGGTCCTTTTGCTATTATTCTCTTGTGCTCAAGAATGAGTATTCATTTATATAGAAATCCAAATGTCAAAATGCATATTCCAAAAGAAATGTCTTACTAGGCTCAAAAACAAATAAACAAAAATCTGAAATAAGATTTCAAACAAGAATGGTGTCAAAAAAATTTGTTTTGATTTGAGAACAAGAATATAGACATATATATGCTGTAACTGAAGACAGTGGCACTGTATGCAGGAAAAATGCAGCAATACATTGCAGCCCTTCTGCCCAAAGAAACCCACTTGAGACTCAGAATGAGAGGTTTTTAGTGGGAGCCAGTCACTTAGGCACAATGATCAACACAACTATCAAAATTCTAGACTCCCAGAAGGAAAGCAGGTGTTCAGTGGACCAGATGAGCAAAACAGCCTTATCAATGGGAATGTTTTGAAAGCCAGGTTTCTAGATGTCAGCCAAGAACCCATCCTGTAAGTTCAAGCATACTACGTTACCTCTTTCCTGCACATCCTTAGTTCCTATCTTTCCCTCATACTTAACATTTAACTTATCAGTTATTTCTGTCAGCTCCACCATCAAAGTATATCCTAAATTTGACTACTTCCCACCACTTTGACTTCTAATCCAAAGATGGCTTCAACTCTTTTCAGGACCCCTGGTCTACCTGCTTACATTATTTCTCTTAGTAAGAACATAAATCACCAAATGGCTTCAATGTGAACATTATAAGACATAACTTAGATTTACCACTTCCATGCATAAAATCTTCCAGTGACCATACTCAGAATGAAACCTACTCTCATATGATGGTGGGCGCCATGGTCTAAGCCTGAACTAATATCCCAGCGCTCTTCTCTTACTCACTACTTTCCGGCCTCTGGCTAGTTTCCTCAGTGCCTTTCCTATTCCCTCCTTGCGGAATACGCTTTCCCCATCATGGAATACACTTTCCCACTCCCTCATTATGAAACACGCTTTCCCCATCATGGCTCACCTTTCACTTAAATGGCTCCCTCTCTTTTTGTCCTTCCTGAACATCATATATAAATGACAGTTCTCATCACTCCTATCCTCTGAAATATTTTTCTCCATAGCACTTATCACTACTTGGCATATGTATTTGTTTATTGTCTGTGTACCCCACCCCATACGTAAGCTCCAAGAAATCAAAGACTTTGACTGTTTTGTTCACTGCTGTATTTCGAGTACCTAGAATAGTATCTGGCACATTGTGGGTGATCACTAAATATTTTTCAAATAAATGAGTTAATAAATGCATGAATCATCTGAATTGCCAAATCAAAACTGCCCTGAAGCCATAATCACCTATGAACATTGTAGTCATTTGAGCTAGAAATTCCCATTCATGTTGAAGCCAGTGAGTTGGGTTTTCTATGACTTGTGTCCAAAAGCATTTTAACTGGTACACTTCCCAATGCAATTTTTTTAGTAGACAATTGAAATAAGATAAATTCATTGCTTAAAATAAAATATTTATTGTTCTAAACTCACTTGAGAATGAAGAAAGGTGTTAATAAGTCCCAAGCAACTTCTACCTAATGTCACCTAATGTTTCCAACTAGTGGAGTAGAGATTCCACAAAAGCAAGGATCTTATCTAAATTATTCATGTTTGAATTCCCAGTGCTTCTCCCAGAGTGAGTGCAAAAGATATATTTGTTAAATTTAAACATGCTCTGTTTATGAAACCCAATACAAGATTTGAATCTTCCTTCCTCCTAGCCCTAGTATTTGGGGGTAAAAACAAAAATTTTTTCAGTTTTGGATTCTTTATCTGAACAATAGAAACAACAATACCTTGTTAACTTGATTGTACAAGATTTAAAATTTTAAATCTGTATGATATATTTAATACAGTGCCTAGCTGATAGTAAATGTTGAATAAGCATTATAAGCATTAACTGTGCTTGTTTTTATTGTAGTGGAATACCTTTTCCTATTTTATCTCTCTGCTATGCTCTGTATTTCTGAAGCTCCACCTAAAGCAATGCTCCCTCTGACAACTAAATAGTTTATAGAGCTTGGAACCAAGTAGCATAGCTAATGATTTCATTAATGAATGGATTCTGGTGTTTCCATTCTTTCCCATGCTTATGCCTTTGCAGATTAATAGGAATTGAGAACTAAAGTAAACATCTAACATTAAGACAATAGGAAGGAGCCTATATTCAGGCCAACTTGAATCTATCCACCTGAGTTGCAGTCCTCAAACGGCCCAAATAAAATCTCTACTTATCAAAAAAAAAAAAAAAAAAAAAAAGACAGTAGGAAAGACCGTCACCATCAGGGTAAAAAGACTTTGGGTGTTGAATCACCCAGTTGGGCTGTCTACACTAATTAATTCACTGGATTAACAACTCTCCACCTCATATGTGTGCATGTACCTCAGGTGTTCTCATTGATTATATGCCACCTATCTTGTCCCCAGGATTTTAAGCCTAAGGGTGATATGATTAGAAGAGATTGCACAAAAGAAATTTCTCTAATGTTTTGGTATAAATTTTATGTTGTAAAACACACTGCTGCAGCCACTTGCAAATATCGAGGTGTCAGTTGCATAAGGTGTGCAATATATGCATGTGATATGCTGCTGAGCAGATGACTAAAGCTCAGAAGTGTAATTGATCAAGGAGAATATTTATTGCGGGAGTGCTGAGCTTTCTACAATAAATGTACTCCTGAAAGGTTGTATGTATATCAAACGACTGCAAATTGAATAATTTAAAGGCATTAGGAGAGCTTATTACTTAAATAAATCCCCTTGTGACTGTTCAAATCTAAGAATCCTTTTGTAATGTAAGGTATTTATATTTTTAACTATCAATTTTTTACATATTAATTATTTTTTAAATTGAAGTACACCTGTGCTAGAGAATAAAGAACAGTAAGTGATTCAAGGCTAGTGTACCTACTATTTCCTCTGCTTTGAGTTTTCTAACTGTTGTGCCAAGAATTGGGCTACAGGGGTGCTGGGCTATTGATCCTCTCAGCTTCATGCATTCTCACATCCTGGAGAGTCCAGTGGCCTGGGTCATCCATTCAAGAGCAGATTTATCTGTTTATGCTCAATTACGCCAAGGTTCAATTCAAATATTTTCTCTGAAAAGTCAGATAGCACAGCTCTAAACCTCATCTACTAGCATTTTTTTTTTCATCTTAAAGGTTTTCCCTGATCTTCCTTGTTGTTCTTTCTCCTCATACCCCGTTTTTTTGCTTAAAACACTTATCAAAATTTGCAATTACATATCACCTATGCACTTCCTTGTTTAACATGTGGCTTCCTCACTAAACTGTGAGCATTGACAGTGTCAGTTTAGCTCACCACTGTTTACCCAATGCCTAGCATATTGCCTGGCATGTAATAAATACTTAATCAATATTGGCCAAGGGAATGAATGAGTGAAAAAATTAATAGATGGACGGAAGTTAGCCAGTTCCCATTTACTTGGAGTCCTTTGGAAACGGCCCTGAGTGATCTAGCTCTGAGCCATCCCTGCAACCTCCTTTCATTTTCCGTCTCTTTCAGTTTGCTTCAACTCCAGTGGCTTCTTGCTGATTCTTGAGCACATCAGTCCCTCTTCCGTGCTTGCTGTTTCCTCTGGCTGGAGTGCTCCTCCCCATGCTCGCATGGCGTAAACCTTCTCATTATTTGGGTGTCTACACACAAATGCCCTTCCCTAGAGAGGCCTTCCTGGGCTCCCTATCTAAAATAGCAGTTCCCAACACAACCCTTATACTTTTATTTTTCTCTACAGCACTCATCACTGAGCTGTGTGTATCTATTTAGGTATCTGTTAACTGTCTCGGCCCCTAAATGTAGTGTCCAAGAGGACAGCGACACCGTCTGTCTTGCCATAGTGTGAACAAGAACCACACAAGGCTGGGCGTGGTGGCTCACGCCTGTAATCCTAGCACTTTGGGAGGCTGAGGCAGGAGGATTGCTTGAGGCCAGAAGTTCAAGACCAGCCTGAGCAAGAGTGAGACCCCGTCTCTACAAAAAATAAAAAAATTAGCCAGGGGTGGTGGAACACGCCTGTAGTCCCAGCTACTCAGGAGGCTGAGGCAGGAGGATCACGCGAGCCCAGGAATTTGAGGTTGCAGTGAGCTATGATGACACCGTTGAACTCTAGTCTGGGTGACAGAGCAAGACACTGACTCAAAAAAAAAAAAAAAAAAAAAAGAACCATGCAAGATACAGAGAAGATACTGGATAGAAAGTATCGACAGAAGGAAAAAATGCATTCTCTCTTTCTTTTCTTTTACTTTTTGTTTTGTTGATGTTAGTCACATTAGTCTTATCTCTCAGTAATTGCTTGTGACAATAAAGCCTTAATTTAATTTAATCTTAATATAACTTTACAAAGCACTTTAATCATATCTCAATATTTACTTATTTGTATGTTTAAAATGGCATTATCCTATAATATCACAGAATTTATCTTCCATGACCTAAAAAATATGAAAAAAATGGAATCATATTATTATCACCCATAGCCCCATGATTGTTGAATTTTATACTAACTCACTTTGTCTTCCAGCAATGTTGATATGCCTTCTATGAGAAAAAAAAATTCTAAGCTTTCATTTTCCACATTTTTGAAGATTTACTGTATTTTATTTGATTTTGTTACATTTACCTTAAAGTTCTATTTCATATAAATCAAAAATATTAAGTAAAACAATAAAGTGTAATTTCCTTTGAATGTTTTGTGAGAACCTAATGTTCCAAAGTACAAAAACAAAAAATTTTTTAAAAACCCAAATATGAGTATGTTTTTGGTGACATGGACAACCAATATTTTATAATCAAGACATTATCATTTAAAGCTTATATTGGAATTATTTATAACAATGCCTTATCTCTTTGGCTTCTTAGGTATTTGACTATGATTTTGGACTACAGGATGACTTTATGGGCTCAGCCTTTCTGGATCTTACACAACTGGAGTTAAACAGGTAACTATTGAACTGTTGTAATATCACTACACCTTGTTATGCAGCTGGGCCTGTGTAATAGAAAATGTCAGCCAATCTGGGTTATAATTGCTGTACTGTCATTTACCGCTATGAGCCTTCGTGCTAGCCAGCCTTTTTTAAGTCCATCTTTCTCATCTACTCAATGGGAATAATAGCATCTTCTGTGACTACCTCATTTGACAACAACTATTCATCAGAAAAATTCTTGGACACCTGTTTTGTCCCCCAGCACTGTGCTAAGCACCAGGAATCTAGAGATAAAAGGCACATTCTTTGCTCTCACATTGCTCGTGTGGTCGTAGCGGGGGATAAAGAAGCTTATGCATATTAATCCTAATTATTAATTTAAGAATCAGGCTACTATATATGAAATAAAACGTGTACACTTTGCTTCAAAAACAGCAGCTCTCTTATCACTTGAGCCAAAGTAGAATCTGATTTTGCCATCGCCAGTTATCATCACCAGTTTGCCAGCACTAGATTACCAAGAAGTGCTCCCAAAGTGGAGGAAGATTGGTTGTATTTGCTCAGTTACATTATTTATCATTGCTCGACTAGTTGCAAAGTTACATTATTACTACTAATATTAGTCATTTCTTATACCAACTAATGGGATTTCATTTTTCAAAATGCATTTCAATATAGGAACTAAGAACTGATTAGTACTTCAGAAGAAAAATAATAGTTTTTAAAAAGGTCAAGCAGCACTGGAATGGGTTGCAAAGGAAGCTGTGAAATCTTCTTTGATGGTTTTAAGAAGAAGGAATTCCTGTCTGTTTTAGATGATCATGTTGCATCATATGGCAGGGAAGCAGAGTGATAGGTCAGATCACTACTTTGTATTTCTATAAATGTAGATAAGTAGAAAAATACAAAGAATAGAACCCCCTTATGTGTTACAGCCAGCTAAGTTTGAGCACAGTGGTAGCTTTTTGGTCTTCCAATGGTCATTTTTGCTACAGACTGGACAAAAGAACAGCCTTTCCTGTACTTCCTGCATGTCCTCTATTCTGACCTATAGCCTAGCACTGGCTCATACCTCCTGGCAAAGATCTTATGCAAAGATCTACAGAGAAAGTAATTGTGCCTTTACTGGTATTGTATGGAGTCCATTATCATGAAAATTGAGCTCAAACTAGAATGGACTGTGCTTTTCTTCTATAATGGCCACAATTACTTTCTCTGTAGACCTTTGCATAAGGATATGTAAATTACTAGCCTTAACCCCAAAGCATAAATTTCTCTTGTTCTCTATTAAAAATAAATCACTAGTGAGAAATAATTTAAATGGAAAAATATGGAATAATTTTAAAAATTAAAAGAGATTATATACAAGCATTTGGTGTATATTTTACCACATTACATATTTTATGTATTTCATTAACAATTCCCTCCCCTCAAAACCACATAAACGTCAAATTGCTACTTTTTAAAATCACATATCTGTGTATGCTGTTTCATTCTCTGTATAAATCAGTAGTCTTTTGGTGTAGAAAAATGGACAATAGTAGTAGCCATATAAATACTTCTGCTACTGTATAATACATTAAGGTATCTTTTGAAAGAAAATAAAAGATACATCATAAAGCAATTGCAAATGTTCTTAAATCTTTATCATCTAATTATTTAAAAAATGCAGTGAAGTTATTACTATTAATTTTATATATATATTTGCTATAATGCCTAATATGTATTTATTAAAATAAAAGGAACAAGTCATTACAATCAAACCATAATGATTAGTTATAACTAAATTAATATTGGAGCAATTTGCATCACAACTATTATAATTTATGTATATTACCAGTCTGACAGGTTGCTTATGGTTCAGTTAAAACCTCTAACACCAAAAAATTGTTCATATTTTTTATGAGATTGTTCCTTGACTTGGTAAATTAAGCATCCTGTGAAAGATTTTCAAGTACCGTAAAATCTTAGCATTGAAAAGTACCTGTGGTTTTCAATCCTGGTTGTATGAGAAAATCATTTGGGGAGCTTTATAAATATATAGACTCCAGACCCCACTCCTGAGATACAGAACCACAGTCACCAGGGGTGGAGTTCAGGAATATGCACTTTTTTAAAAAGTGCTTCCTAGTTGATTTTGATGTGCAGCCAAGATTGAAAATTCTTATTACCAAGCCCTCTCTCTAGTACTAGAATTCAATTGTATCATACACTAAAAGTTAAGCTTCATGAAGATGAGGACCTTATCTTGGTCTTGACCTCTGGTTTTTACCCAGAACCTAGCATGGTGTGTGGTATTTAATATATGTTTAATACATGTTTTGTAAATGAAATGAATGGGTAAATAACTGAACAAACAAAGAAACATTCCTAATTTGCCAATATTTCAAGATTTTTTTGTTTAACGCTAGATGTTCCACAGACCCTTAGGTATAAACCATAAGATGGGCACTAACCCTTATTCGTTCAACATTAATTGAGGTATACAAGCAAGATGTTACCTATGCATTGTCAGTTCAATGTGTATTTTGCATTGTTTTCAGAAAATGATTGTGGATAATATTGAGTTATTCGTAATCTCTTTCTCAGAGATGCTTATTGAATTCCAAAGCCTGTATTACCTAACTCTTATAACTATTGACTTCCTTGTCTTTCAGAATCTAAAAATTGTTTAGGAATAGGTTTAAATGGCCAAAAAATAGGAGTGGTGCTTTAAATGTTGGATATTCTTCTAAATAATTACACACTGTTTTTAAAGTATGTCTATAATGGATATCAGGCAAATTGTATTTTATATTTTCCTCTTCTCCTACTCACCTGTTTGCTTTAAATCATACTGCTGCTTAAAAAAAAAAATCCTAAAGAACTAAAAGGAAGCTAGTGGTCAATACATGACTCTCATTTAGTTGCTGGATTCAAATTTATAAAAAATAGCTGGTATTACTCTCTGTGGACTTAGCGATCAAAGAAAAGGGACTGATAGGTATCTTCATAGGGTTGTCATTTCTTGGCCTTTTCAGCAACCTTCGAGAATCCCATGAAGGACAGAAATTCATCCAGTGAATTCAGATATACCCAGTTGGCTCACAGTTTATTGGGTAACTTAATACATTGATGATATTTTAATAACAACAAAAATTATACCAAGAAAGTAAAGGAAGGCAAAATTGCTTTTTTCTCCTTAAAATAATACATTGTTTATAAAAAATATGTTTTTGTCTTATTCATTTAATAACTGTTTAAAATATAAATATTTTATATCACAGGCCCACAGATGTGACCCTCACTCTGAAGGATCCCCATTATCCTGACCATGATCTCGGGATCATTTTGCTCTCAGTGGTTCTTACTCCCAAAGAAGGAGAGTCCAGGGATGTGGTAAGTTTCCCCACAACCTAGTAGGAGCTCTTTCTTGTTCTCACTTGTTCAGTGTTGTGAGCCTTCTCTGGACACAGAGATAATAATAAAGAAAAGCTGCACATGAAAATCTGGCCTGTTCTTTGTGTCTGTGAGTATCCTGGGTATCGCTAGGCCATGCTTATTATATTAGTATCTTTTCAACTCAAATTTCCCGTTCCACCCTCCAGATCAGAACCTCTTGTTGTAAATAAGAAACAGATTTGCAACTTTTATTTTAACTTTGTTTCTCAATTCCAGATATGTTATATTGTAGGCAAATATTAGTATTCATTCAGGGAATACATTTATTAGTGAATTGAATCTTTGGCATTCCACATTGAATAGTAATATCCAGACCCTACTATTTTGACTGTATTGTCAGATGAACCATAACAAAGAAAATGAGGTGAAATTATAACAGAGTTTCTGCTTTCTGGTATTTGTTTACTGAATGATAAGTGAGTACTTTTCATCTTTTTGATGGGCTTCCGTATCAGTATTACCCATTTTTCAGCACGAGCTGTCTGTACTTCCTTGCACACCATGCTGCTATGAGAAAATGACAAGGGATACAGAGAAGGCAATTATTCCCATGACATTAAAAAAATATCAGGTTTGGCCCAATTCAGTATGCTTGCCCGTGCACTTTCTGCTACAATTTACCAGAGATTATTTATTAGACTCAGTGTGTTTTCATGTGCCTGAGAACTACTCTAACTAGCTCTGATTGTAACACATTTTAGTAGTAGACATAATTTTTTTAGGCAAGTTCAAACACTCTATTTCAGCAATGTATGTATTGCTGTCTTAAAATAATGCATGATTGAAGTTGCTTGTATATTGTCTGCCGAAAGGGTATTATTGACATTTTTCCCTAGACTATAGGTAAAAATAGTGAATTTCAACTTCAGATTTGGAAGTACTTTAAACTCATTGCACCCTTTCAAGAAGAATTTCTATCCATTCCTTTAAAAAATTAAACTATGAACATGTAAATTCATATATAATATTTGCTAAATATGGGTTAAGTACCTGTACTTTATTCACTGAGGAAGAAATTTCAGTTTTCCAACAAATATTACCAAATGTTAATAATAATACCTACTATGAGAACTTAGCATGGTGAAATTACGTATGTATGTGTGCAGATGCACCCTTATGCAGGAGAGTGGGTGAGGAAAACTTTTTACAAAGACTATTTAGAAACGGAAGCCCATCATTTTAGAGGTAGCCACTTCAGAAGTTATTTCCCCCAGCAAAAACCAAGATGTATATCCTAGCTGGCTAATCCATACATAGGAATAAATTAGAAATGTTCACTTTGTGTTTTATTCAAATAATCTGGTATTCACCAAAAACCTACTATAAGCCAATTCCTGTGCTAGTCACTTAGGATACAAGAGAACTTAGATCCAGTGGAGAACCCGGGAATCAAATAGTCACTGATGGAAATGTACAATGACAACTGACTTAAATGCTGTGAAAGAGAGTTACATGTTGCTGAAAGAGCAAATATAGGAAAATTTATACTAGTCAGGGGGGCAAGGATTCTCTGTCAAGGAAGTCAAATGGGAGCTGAGGTATGAAGTTTGAATAGGAGTTAATAAGGCAAAATCCAGGTAGAGAGGAAATACTTCAAGCAAAGGAAACAACACATGCAAAGGCCCTGTGGCTAGAGAAAGCATGCTATATTCCAAGAATTGAAAAAGTACTGGAGCTTATAGAAGGTGGAAGCAAAGAGAGTGTGGGTGATCAGGATACATGATGATGCTGGAGTAGAAGGGAGATGGCCCAGACTGTGTTGAGCCCATTGGCCATGTTAGGGTTTGTGGTCTTTTCCCAAAGAGCAATGGGGAGGTATTGAAAGGTCTATAAATAGGAAGTAGCATAATCATATTTGTCTTTTGAAAATATCTCTGTAGCTGTGTTGAGAAAAAGATTAAAAGGCTAAGAATGAATACCTGGAGACCAATTAGAAGGCCATTGCAAAAACCCAGATGAAAGATGATTGAAGTTTGGATTGGAACTGTCAGAGGTAGAGACAGAGGGAAATTGGCAGGAGGTAAAATCAGCAAAACTTGGTGATAGACTACTCTTGAACTGAGGTTCTTTGTTATTTTAATGAAAGACAGCACTTCGTAAATGAAAATACTTCAGCACCTGAGGCCCTGTGTATTCCCAAACCATCCAAACTTGCAATATTGCTGGAGATTGGAATGATATAGCAGATCTTGTAGCTATTTGGGTGATTTGATGATGGATAGTCTGCTGAAATTTTACATTAAAGGGATCTTTATTAAGTACTCTAACATCAAACCAAGGGTTTGAGGGAGCAAGTTAGTATCAGGAAACTATGATGAAGCTGCTGAGTTCTAAATTGTATAGAAATATATGTCAGCACAGGCAAAGTAGTTCCCAATGTTATTTTTTCTTCAACAATTCTTGTAAAAATCCTTTAATCTCAATGGCTGCTCAGACTTATTTTTTAGGCCCAATGTCTTTCTAATTAGGAAAAAAATCATTTAAAAATATTACAGTGCCTAGGAGCCAATCATCAGTACATTATCAAACACGAGTAGGGAGGAAAACAGGTGAGCTACATGAAACAGTTACACATCAAAAGTCTGGTTTTCTTCATCTTCTTTTCTTCCTTTTCCTTTTTCTTCATAGAATCTCTCCAGCCACACTGACCCTTAACACAAAGAGTTCCTCCTGAAATCCTCATGCCATTTTCTTGCCTCAAATCCTTTTGACTACCTCAGATATTTTAGAAGAAATTCTTTACCACCAGGTATTTTTCATGCATTGCCTTACTTCATGTCCTTCTCTTTCAAAGTCCCAGAAAGCAGTGAATTTATTCTCCTGCATTAACTGGGAAATGGTGTCTTCTTCTTTGCCATCCTATTGTTGACTCTCCCCTGGCTTTTTTCTTCTTCATCACAGAAGCAAGTGGCTTAGCCAGTGCTCAAAAAAGGCACAGTGAATGCAGTCTGTACCAGAGCTAGCCTCTGAAACATCCTTGTACTTCCCATCTTGACCTTGGTCACACCTGAGGAGGCAGAGAGAAGGGTGATGGCCATCCTGGGTCATCCTTGTGGGTATGAGAGGGGAAGGGGGTTGGTTGTAGAGAAGCAAGCTGAGCCTGGGGGAGGGGAGAAAGGATAGAAGATTTCCCATAGGAAATTCTACTGGGATCTGGTATCTTACTATTCTGATGGCTTAGATTTGAATCTGGGTTTCTAAATGTATGCTTTACATTATGAAAATTCCCAACAAATACATATGAGTTTGCTTTTTTGTTTTTTCTTTATTTATCTTGTATAGCAGTTCTATAACTATTTTATTAAGTTCTCTAAAACTAGTTATTAGATTTATCAACACTGATTTTTAGGTTTTGAAACTCTGAACAAGGACCATTTATAGCCATCTATTAAAAAAAACCACTGATTGATCATCTACTAGAATCACCTGCTATTGTGCTGGGTTCCAGGACTCCCTCCTACTTCTTCTTCTAAGTGTTTAGTGACTGTGACTATTTCATTAACTAAGCAGAAGCTCCTGATGAGGAACCTTAAGGCTCCCCAACAAGCAACATATGTTCCCTCACTTGTAACTTCTGTCCCAGCCATACAAACTCCTTCACAATCACCTTCTTTCAAGTCCAAGCTTTCTTCAGTGTCACTTATCCTACCTAAAATACGCTAATACTTTAATTCACCTCCATCCTACATCCTATCACTCCTAGGAGGGGAAATATATATATTTATATATATATACCCTTTCTTATGATGACTTCTCTCAAACTTAGTCCAGCTTTCTGTACCTAGTGTTTGTTCAGTAGTTTGTAGACATACCTCTACAAGGATCTGAAGGAATGCTTCAAAAGCCCAGGGGAAGATATTTTAAGTTTTTTTCTTACCTCAATGTTCAAATCCCTGAGATTTTCACAAACAATATTAAATCATGATTAAATAATGATTTAATTTTCTTTTGTAAGTTCTTAAAATTAATATATTAATGATAATCTGCTTAAAATCAAGCTATATGGCTCTTCTCAAGGAATTCTAATGATGACAATGAATTATAAATACATCACTGTATTTTTTTCATGTTCTAACATGTCTTGTATCAGCTAAATACATTTCTCTGGGCTACATTTGAAGTTTCTTGACTAAAAACAATCAGAGATCCAGTGTATCTTCAAATTAAATTTTCATATGTCTAAAATATATAACATACTGCTGCAGTGAAAATGGCATGCTGAACTTGCACAAATTATCCAGGAACGAATCTTATTTAGAGAAATTCAAGCTAAAAATGCAGCAAACCAGAAATCAGTTACTGAATGCCTCACAATCTCAAAATTCAGAATGATGTATAGGGAAGGAACAGAGAATAATTTTGCATTGACCCTCACATGGCAAAATTATAAGAAGAGTTCTATTTTCTTTGATTATTAGCTCAGAAATAATTTATTTTAAGCTTTCTGGACTGAAGACTTTAGTTCAAAAACCACGTTTATTCTTATGCCTGTATTTATAAAATTCTGCTAAATATTTTATGTGTATTAAAATGGAGAATGAAAGAGATAAGTTTCAAGAGCCTTTACCAGATAAATCCTAACAATCAAATAGGAAATAGAACATTAACATGCACAAAATGCTATAAAAACATAAGAAGAAATGAATAACAGGAAATGCAGAGTACTTACCATTACAAAGTGCTAAGATTTCTAAATCAGTTATCTTGTGAGTTTTTTATGTACTTAATACTAACAATACATTCCATGAATAATGCAGTTGGGCTGATTTCTCCTTGTGTGGATTGCCAGTTCTGGAAATCAGTAAAACTGAAGAGTGAGTTGAAAAACCTATCAGGCTACTGAATCTACTAGAGCCTCTAAAACGTGCAATGTCTAATTACAGCAATTTTAAAAGTATAGTATGAGTAATAACAAATGTGGTTGCCTATATTAAAATCTTCTCCATTGAGTTCATGATTGAGTCTTTTTTAAAAATCCCAGATGTGAACAGATATATATAAATTTTTTTTTTTAAGTTTCCAGCATTGTGTGTACAAAAAACCAAAACCTTCACGGGGGCATGCTGATGAGTTGCATGACAAAACTGTCATTTCTGTTTTTATTGCATGTGCTATTGTGAACCTGCAAAAGTGTGTGATGTATACATATGTGTCCTATTTATGGCATTTTCGTCTGATAGTGTATTTGAGTTCTTTCTGGCTCTTTTTCTAGCAGAGTTCAATCCACAGCTTTCTTCATTGGAGAATTTGTGAAATAAAAGTGAGTTAATTTGTGTTACACACTCTTTTAAATAACCTAGACCTACCAATTGCTTGGCTAAGGCTAAAAAACTGACAATTCAAAGAAACATATGAATTGACCTTAGCTGGTCTTTAATGAATTAAAAAAACTTTTTCATCTTGCTTTAGTTTTGATGTTTTTCAGAATTATTACACAGCCAATATTTGAAGAAATATCCACCTACAAAAAGTTGAATATATATGTAAGATGTATATACTCTAATATCTAACTATCCTGTCATTTTTGTGTGTGTATGGTAGCTATATAATTGCCTAAAAAATCACTACAATAAAAAAAATGACAGTAAAAAATGGATAGAGATTACACAATCTTTTAAAAACAATCACTTCTGCAGCTCTATCACAGGCCATATTTTTATGCTACTTTATTCCTTTTATTGGCTTCAAGGAAATCGAGATGCTAATGAAAACTTTGAATTGTACTATAATATTTAATAATACCAGATAATAACACTTTCAAAAACTAATTCATATGTTTCTCAGCTGAAGTTAAGATCACAGAGAAAAAATAAATCTTATTTTTCTAGAATTTGCTTTATCTCCTATCTTTAACATTCCCCAATCTTTCTTCTCTAACATGTCTCACAGTAAGGTAACAGTATTAATAGTGTGTCTATTAAATTTATTTTTTTTAAAATTTTCTACTGTTTTCAGTTTTATTAAATCTGCCTTAATCCAACTACCTAAAGAAAAAGGGAGTTGGAAGTGGGGTGCTTAAACTCATTGCTTAGCTAGTAGGTTTGGCTCAAGAGGCAGAAATTTCATTATAAAATACAGGGCCATTTTGAGAGTCACTGGATCTACTAATAGAACGTTAGCTACTGAATCAGGAAAATAATGAATTCATCCTCATAACTGCGAAATCTTGCATATTTAGATATAGGGAAATCACTGACTTTTTGTTTGTATCAGTTTTCCAGTCTGAAAAATAAAACCATGCAGCCTATTTATAAAGCAGATTTTGAGAGACAGGAAAAATACCAGCCCTATGCTTTGTTTTACATATAGAAGGTTAATTTGTATGCAGTGCTTCTGAGTCAGAGGATGCAAATTTGACCAGCAGTATTGAATCCTTATCATATTGACTAGTGTTGCCATGAGATTCTAGTCTTTCTAAAGTTCTAAGCCCATTTTTCATTGCATGACATTTCTAATAGAATGGAATTTTATAAGATTCTTAAGTGCTAGATGATGATAAATGACCATGGATTAAGAGATTTTACTTATTTATTTATTTGTCTTAATTGTTCTCACTTGATTTGACTTAAAATATTGAATCTAGGAATTACCATTCTTTGTCCATTGAAACTCAGCTTTCTGAGAAATTTGAGCATTTATTATTTGACTCTTAATGGGGCAGTTTTTATGAGTATGGCATACCACTGAAGCATTTGGTTTCCAACTGCCTCTTGGTGATGATGGAGGAAGTGGTGGTGGTGGTAGTGGTAGTGATGATGATGATACTGATGATAATGACTCATTTAGGATCAAAACCAAACATTTATTACATGTCTACTAGATGTCCATATCCACAACCCAATAGTGGAATTTGTTGCTTCAAAATGAATTGGACGTTAATACTTTGAAAACAAAATATTTCTATAATGTTTGCTAACAATGCTTTATAGCTTCCTGGCTCCATTTAAAAAAAAAAAAAGTGGGGGGAATTATTGTAACCTTAGAAAATCTATTACTCTTCCATGTTTTGGTCAATATTCAAAACAGAGTATATATAGAGAAAATATACCCTAAAAAAAAAAAAAAACACCACCTATAGAAAAGAGGAATGTATATTATCTTTGACAATTTTATAATTTTTTTTTATTTCCTGTCCTAGAACCTCTACATGATTCCACTCTCTTGGTTTAAGTCAAAGGTTGCCTTAGTTTTATTAAAATCTTTTCTTTTTTTATTATTGTAATCCATGAGTAGTTTCTGAAATTGTCCTTCTTTATAGTGAATTCTCCTGAAGAAGATACAGTTCTTTAAGGCACCAGAGCACTTGCTTGATACACAAATATGGCAAGCATTTCTAAAAGCTGTATTCTTTGTTCCAAATATTTTCTATTCTTCACTTCATCTGCCTTAAAGATATGGTAAAGCTAAGATGAAGTAAACAGGTTAATCAGTAAGGTTAATACCTCAGTGTTCATTGAGAAATTTTTAAAAGTGAAGAGAGGAAATAAAAAATCTTTGGACTTTTATGATTTTCTTTATACAAGAGACCAGTGATCTTAGGCACTCATCACAAATCTCCAGAGCCTTAATTAAAACTTTTGGCCATAAATACCTCTTACTATGACACAAACAAACTAGTTTAAAGGATATGCTTTGGCTAAACATTTTGTAAGAAAATGTACTAATAGCTATCACAATATATGGCATTTTTTCAATTGAAAGTATTTGTAGATCCTGATGTAGTTAAAGATTAACTGGAAGTAGAGACAATTCTAAGATGCAAATAAAGCAAAAGACTTTGAATGAGTTTGAAGAGAAAAATTATTACGTACCTGACAAAGTCATGTATTCCCTCAACCTCCACCACCAAAAGAAACAAATTGCAAATCATGAAACTCAGTGTATTTTTTTCAGCCAATAATAAGTAAGGTATTCCAAATGTTCCATTCTATTTAAAATATACTGTCCCACTTCTTTGTACAAAGGAATAAAGCAAATGAACTCTCACCAGAAAGACTTCTTGAATGTGAAAGTTGCTTCTGTAGTTGTGTGTGTGTGGAAAACATTTTTTTGTCTTGTATAGTTGTTGCTGGAAACTGTTTGCTTGTTTAAAGGACGAATAAATGTTACGTTTCTTCTAGAAAACAATTGGCTGCCCTATTCTGTATTTGAGTGAAAAGATAATGAAAATGCTTTATTTCATTGCAGACAATGCTAATGAGGAAGAGTTGGAAAAGATCAAGTAAGGTAATTCTTAGCATGTGATCTTTCAGCTTTTCTCATTGAGAAGAACTATCAGCTGCTTTCCCAAATCTCTCTCATGTCTCTTCAAACTATGCCACAAGATTTCATCACTCTTCAATTGTTATTTTTTTCCCCCATAAACTTTAAGCAAATCATGTGATGCTTTTTAAATAAATGGAAACCAGACTGATCAGTAGCATCCAAATCATCCTCTCGCTAATCTCTGGTCACTTCTCAACATCATTCTCAGCATCTGGTTTCACCATATGTACAACAAACAGGGTCTAGAAAATTGCTTTGCTCTAGGAATAAAATGATGAGGCTAGGGCAGGGCCAGGTCCAGATGGAAAAAAGATTCACACAATTTATTGTTTTTAGTCATGGAAAATTGAGTGTGAAGTTTTCTAAACTCAATTTCCTGTATTGCTACATCTTTGAAGTGTACGATAAGAACAATTTCCCCTCACTTCTTCTTCTCTCTTCAAGAAATTAATGGATCTTGGGAGTGAGAGGAGTTTATGGTTCCTGTAACTTACTAAGCCCTGGCTCTTTTATAACTTGTGAGATACGTAAGATATAAACTAAGCTTTACATTTGTTCAGTGATGGTGTCACTCTTGGACACAGATAAATATCAAGATGAAATTGAACTTTTATGTGGATATACCTTGAAACAAATCAAAGGGATTTTATCTGTAAAATTCTTGTTTGCTCAAATTTCTACATAAAAAGTCAGTATTCCTTTTCAATAGTGACTAACTTTTTTAGACCCTGGAACATGACAATATTTTTTTTCCATTCTTATTGAATCATGCTGTTACTTAAGTTTTTCATTAATTTTGTCATTTTTATTATTGTGAATTAAAGAATATTTATGTTAAAATGTTTTTATATTTATGATAATGACTTAATCTGTTTCAACAAGTGTTTCTTACTGTACAGTTTCTCCCTAATTCCTATAGCATTCATGACCAAAAGATAATTTGGCTCACAAAAAAAGGCAGGGCCCCATTAAAAGTCACCTTTAGCATTTTAATAAAGTAAAAAGCACTTTTTAAGGAAGGTTGCTGAATACTTCTTAGTGTTCACTGTGTTTTTTACTAACCAAAATAAAGTTTCAAGAAGTTTTAAAGAAATATTTGTACTGTTCATATTTGTATTACACTTTTTTTGTATTGGTGTTATATTAAAAGTATATATGTTTTAGAATTCATGTAATTTGACTTTTCTCATTCTGTGTCTACATTATAATATCTTTATGTAAAAAGTATAACAATCTATTAATATGTAGCAATATTTTCCCCTTCAGATACATTTAACATGCAATGCTAGAGCAGGATATTACATGGCATTTTGTATTAATTAGTGAGAATAATCCATTTTATTGTAGAATAAAAGAGAATAGAAATATTCTTCTTTAAAAATACATTTAATTTATATTTAAATTTAATTTAAATTTGATTTTAATGATAAAGTAAAAATCCACGTATTTTCCTTCAGTCTACAAAAAAATTAAAATGAATAATAAACATAAACATCTATCCTCTACTATTTTTATATCTAAAATTCTTGGAATTTTTATTTATTATTAATAATATACTTAATTCACTAAAACTGGTACATTTTTCAAGCTTCCACTGAAGATACAGAATTTCTGTATCTAACTCAGCACTCATTTGAGTACTTGGCAGATTATATTTAGTGCATGTGTTAACATAGCTTTTGGGTGATAGCCTAAGGGATTTTCAATTTTGAAAAATTTAATGGGGATATTGAATGCTTAGTGAAGTAAAATCAGTTCACTCATTTGATTTTTTTTTTCCTATGGGAACATACTGAACACCAGCTAATTCATTCAAATTTTCCCTGTGCTCTAAAACATTTGCCGTGTTCATCCATACTAGGGTTACAAGAGCACAGTGTTAAATGCAAAATCCAGGGGAAGTTTGACATTTCAATTGCTACCCACTCCACCATCCTTCACACACACTACTAAACTGAAACTGTTCCCTGAATCCTTTCCTCCAGTAAATTGTGCTTCCTGGGAAACAAAGGGATATGTGACTATGCTGTGTAGTTTTATAAGTTTTACTGTGTTAGTGTTTTGTGGAAATGCATCCCTTTTCTAATTATTTCAATCTTCTTAAAGATTCTTGTCTGAGTAAAGGATTTTTCCTCTTTTATTTTTGGAAAGAAGGTATCACTTATTTGCATTACATTTAAATACAGGCATTTCATATATGATATAACTATGCTCAAAGATTCACAAAAGGTGAATTTTTCATATAAACACAGATCATTTTCTTCTTTGGAATCTTGATTTACAGAATGAAGTCTCCTCCCTTTGCATGTCAGGGCTTTGGCATGCAGCCTGTCTTTGAGCACCAATGGTGAATATAAAATCTGAGAATTATAAACTTTGTAGCAAAGACTTAAATATAGGGAGACAATGTTGTTAGAGGTTCACTCCAACACGAAGTTTTTCTTCCTTTACTTAGTTTCTTTCTGGTAATATAACTACAGAGGGAAAAGGCCTAAATTGACGTTGTTATTTTTTTAACATGCATGTCTCCCCTGTATACAAGGGGAGAATCAGCTCTTGGAATTCCCCATTACTTAGATATCTGCTCATCATTTCCATCATCTTGACTTTCTGTGATGAGATTTCTTTACATATTTTTGTCACCATGCTTCTGCCAATAATAGATTATTTTCAATGGTAATCCTATTATTTGTGGCACTCACATAATGTGGGGTTGTATTTACTATTGAAATCAAGAGAATAGCCAGCTTGAGGACAGGGAAGTCATAACTGCTGTTCAGGACCAACTTATATGAATACATTATTTGGAGTAATTGTGTTATCACCTAATAACATGTAGGGAAAAATTCACCTGAACTTATCTCTGAAAAGCAAGAATATATAAAATATGAACTATATTTGAATGGCATATTAACCAGTAAATAGTTACAAATTCCATAATATTTCCTCTTCTAGGGATGGTAACATCCTTTAAAACACTCATTCTGGTTTTCCACAGGCACACTTTCCATCATGCACATTTTAAATTTTGCCCCACACTCAGCTGTTATAGAAGAATGTTATTTTAAGAAGAAAGGGATCAATGTCTCCCTAAACTTGGGCAACAGAAAAATTATCCAGGTCAAAGGGTTACAGTTATGTGACAAAATGCATTTGGGCAGAGAAATGTTAATGCTTTGAGTTATTGTAATATTTTATTCTTTAGAAGAAACTTATCAACCGATAATTTATTCTAAGTTTAAATTATTCATCAAGAAAGTTTCATGAGCTCAAAAGAGAAGATTTATATGTGTTTTGTGAATAAATTTTGTGGGGTCAAACCAAAAATAATGAAATTGGTCTTTCAGATGGTAAGCAGTTATAACTTTACACTATATTGTGTGTGTGTGTGTGTCTGTGTTTTAACCTAAAAGAATGAGTTTATCAATGGGTAAGGGTGAGATAATAAACTTACGTGCTTTGAATAAATTACTTCAATTATATGAGAAATACTTTAGTTATGATATAAAGATATACACTTTGCAATTCATATCCTCAACAATAACAATTTAGAATTGTTTTCTGTAAGAAAAGTTCATCCTTTGAATAATATAATATAGACTACTGTGATGATGTCTCATTATCATATCTTCTGTTACTTGACGGCTTATATCTTTTTTTAAGTAATACATCTTTTTATAAAGATTTTATTATAATCACTTAACATAATTTTAATGAACTATAGAGCACTTTATTCATTGGTTGAATGAAGCAATTTCTAATAAAGACTTTTGGCAAGGATATCGTTAATTTAAACTAGAGAACACTTTCAACTCTGCAAGTCTGCAGGGCGTAGTAGTTAAACCTGACACCTTGGATGACACTTTAAAAATGCATCAGCGAAAACCTCTAAGTGCTTTAATTTAAGTAACTGTGCAGAAACAGATTAACACATCTTTAACACATCTCACACAGTCAGTTAGACATAATGAAAAAAAGTCATTATTTAACAATTATCAGGTCCTTCTTTCTACAAAGACTTCATTTCCTCATAATAAATAGGTGATTTTTTAAAAGCTGCAAAAAATGAAAACATTTTTGGTCGCAGACTCACAACCATGAGTGACCAAAATGGCTTTTCTTTAGTGCCACAGTTCTAATTATTATGCATATGTCTTTGAAAAAATGATATGCTTAATGTTTTTGAAGGAAACATAAAATTTCTTTAAAAAATCTTTACCTTGCCATTGTTTGTACTCCCAAATTTGTACTATTTGGAAATGCTATAAAGCCAACCTCACAATTAAGACTTCTGAGATTCCAAAATGCAACAATGAGCAAATGGTGAACAGCAATGAGCATGTCTATTTAAAAGGAGTATATTTTGATGTCAGCTAACAAAAGTCCTGAAATTTGTAATAAGTTTATTTAAAACAGAGATATTATAGTGCCAGTAAATATTTTATTATCCCACAAAATACATGAAACCATAATTAAATTTTATATTGAAATGATTTTTTCTTGCTGTTTTGACAATATTTCCCCAAAGGCATAAAATATCATACATTTTTATGTATTGTAATTTGTAACTATAGGGATTTGCTGTAGCAATGGCATTACATTTATTTGACCTCTCATTGAATTTTTAAATGTTGTGGAAGCAAATCTGAGTAAGTTGACACAAAGTGAAAGCACAAAATGTAATCTCAAGCAAAGGATGGATTCTACACCACCTGTGTTCCAGGTCAATGATGTTCATTGTGTGGTAGCCAATTGGCCTTCACATTGCTGGCACGTGTTACAAAGTGAGCAAACTAGTTTCCCAGGGCCCTTCCTGAGCTGATTAAAGGGGGAGAACCAATGTAACAGGATGCCAGGATAATAGAACTAAGGGTTGGTTTGCAGATTGCATGGCCTTTTAATTCAATGAGATAGATAGATGATAAACGATAAATAGATGACAGTTGGATGGATGAATGGATGAATGGACAGACAGACAGATATTAAATTGAGAGCAACATGGAGAAGATTTGTTGGTTTTAACCCTAAATGTCCACAATGAAAATAATTTATAATTTTGTGAGCATCCTGATTCCAATGGTGTGGTTGACATGACTACTGTAGGTTTAGTCAATATCATAAGTCATCTTTATTGATAGGATGGAAGCATCCATAAGCCATGGTTTTGATGAACAGTGATTACAGTCTGACCAGGAAAGTTTATGTAAATGATTTATTTGTGTATTTGCTTATTTCTTAATATCTTAAATGGTCAAAAGGTATTGATAAAAGGAAATTGTGCTCCTATAAAAACATGCTTGTGTAATCAGGAATGTTAGCTGACTTAATTCTTACATTTGCCTCTCAGGCTTCACAATTTCAAATCTATTGGGAATGTTTTGAGTGTGGTAGAATTGCTGAACTATAATAACATGTGTTATGTTTAAAGCCCTGTACACATTAAGGCTAATTTTAAAATATCATTTTAAATAAAAGTATAGTGGCTAATTCTTGTTCCATCTGATGAAACAGTCTTTAAAGATTTCTATGATTTATTTTATATAGATGGCTGAAAAATAGCATTATATTCATTTGTTAGGACAAAAAACTCTATCATTTAGTCTCATTTCCCTGAGGAAGAAAAGATTATCTTACTAGGTTTTTTAGTTTAAAATCTGGTTAATGTTTAGATTCGTAGTTAGATTTTTTTATCTTTGAGAAAAAATTTTCTCAGTGTGTGTTAGATTTTTGGAGGCAAAAATAGAAATCAATAAGATATTCCCAATGGATCTTACTACTTTCATAAATTAGAAATCTCAGTAGAAATAATTCAGCAATTCGTTATTCAGAATAACTTCAATAATTTCCTGTATCAATTTGATGTCTCTGTTTTTTTTTCTGTTTCCTTTTCTTGTTATTTTATAATCTTAGCACTTTTAAAATGGCACTATTCCTCACTTATCAGTCTTTTGTCTTGATGAAGACTAACGTGTAACTAAATATCTGCAATTATGATCTAAGACAAATCTTCTCTGAAATTCATGAACAGTTCATGCTGTTTTTCTGGCTCTCCATAATAAAATCACCGCTTTTGTTTAGGACTCATTATTGTGATAGTAGGTGTTTTATTATTGATAGTGTTGTTATTATCATTGGAAACTTTAGTGAAAGGAAGGCCTTGGCTGGTCTGTTGTAAATTTCATACTCATGCAGAGCAATAAACGGCACAAGGGTCCACAAGAAAATTAAATTGTTTCACTTGAAATAAAGGCCTAAATTTACATGAGAACGTGGGTTGTAAATGAAATATAAATTTTAGTTGATGAATGACAGGAGTAATTAAACATGGCATGAAAAGCACAGCTAGGGACGAAGGTGGATCCAAATGTAGTTAATATTTTTGTTTCTCAAATTTTAACAGAGAAATCTAAGTCCTAAATCTTGATCATTAAAATTCCCACCCCACCCCTAAAATTCACAAATCTCTTTTTCTCTTTGCATACTCGGCACATAATTAGGTCAGTACCCCCTGCATTTATCTGAGGAAGATTGGAAAGTAAGGAGTTGGTGCATCTTCAATATCAGTCACCTTAGACCACCTAAAAAATAAATTAATAATACATTTAAATGTTAAATGGTTGTCTTATTTGTTACCTATCTGGAGTCTAGAGCCAAGGCTTTTGTTTCCATTAAAGTTGCCTTAACACATTTTGCATTAAGATAAAACTCCCCTAGTTATATAATTTGTGTTATTGACTCGTTATATACAGAGCAATTATTTGTATGCAGATACTTCAAACACTAATTTTTTAATATGATTTTAAAAAGTTTTTTCCACGTGTTGCTAAACATGCTACTTAATTTAAAAACAGTTGCAAATCAAAGTGAAGAGAATTGACAATTGAAAAGGAAAACATACATCTTTTCTAAAAGCTAGGATGGGGTTCTTTGAATTAAAAGGTAGTATAACATCAAAAAAATACTGCAATCATTCCCTTTAAGGTTTGTGCACCAACGTCCAAATGTAAGTATATTTTTTAAGGATTTTTGTTTGTTTAGAAATTGATGTGACAATGCGTCAAGTGTGACAGACGAAAAACAAAGGTAAATGTAAATAAATTATAACCTGTAGTGATGGTAAAACAATGTCTTAAATGCAAGACTTTTTCCCAGTAACCTCTGACATTAGTCACATTACCTGATCAAACCATAGGCAAGTAACTTGGGAAAATGTAATTGGTTTTGTTAAGGAATAGATTTCATGTAAAAAGCCCAGGTAGATTGCATAGACAATCTCTGATGTAATTCTAGGTCTAAACTTAAATTATTCAAACTGCTGAACACCCTAAAGTATTTTGGCTCATTATTATTTTCTAATACAATTTTTGGTATCATGTTTGGAAGGAATTTGTGTCCTGAACCAAATGTCACTCTAAATGACTAATCATCAATCAACAAATATTTATTGGACACCTATCATGCATTAGGCATGAGTGAGGTGCTGGAGCACCACAATCTTAGTTACTAACACAAAAATATAGAATAATCAAAGAAGTTACAAAACTACTTCCTCTTCATCACAATGTCAAAGATTGGTGCTTTCCCATAACTGTCATCAGTTTTCCATAACTGACACCCAGAGACAGGATGCAAAACTTTAAAGTTTAAAGGAAGCATGTAATTTAGATGTTCTGTTTAAAAATGGTTAACTATTTTTTATTTCCAAAAGTTAAATTGGTTTCATTTTATAAAGGTCTGAGAATTAAGTAATAAAATATCCAATGTGAATTCATTACTTTGTTTTTAGCCCAATAGCCACTTCTCTCAGTATTTATTTTTTAAAAATTATTTTTGGGGAGCTTAAAGTCATTTATGTTGTATTATATTATACTATATTATGTCATAAAATTCAGAATTTTATGATAGAAAATTTATACCAAATTTAACTAGGTAAATGTTTTATTTATAAATAAGACTTCTGTAATCATTCCTTAAAAAGACTCTGAAGATCTATGGTTAATACAATTGCTTTGTTAAAAGGAACAGATATTATCTGCTTCATTTCAAAATCGTAAAATATGCTTTAACAGTTCTACTTTCTATAATGAAACATCACACTCCGAGATATACTAATGAACAATTAAAAGTAAAGAGGTAAGTGGACTCTTAAAAAAATTACAGAAATAATCCTCTCTCAACTTTACTACCACTGATGTCAGAGATGAATAGGACAAAAACTTTAATTTACCCAAGGGAAGAAAACTTACAATTTCTATATATCCCAAGTATTTTTAGGTTACGTAATTTTTGGTTTTTTATTTGCTTTGATTTTACTTGTTTTGATTTAGAATACTAATTAAGTATTCTCAGAAACATCTCAAAATTTAGCTAAATAATTTGTTTGTTTTTAGGAACTCTCAGAAAATGAAGTGATTGGATCTTATTTCTCTGTGAAGTCTTTCTTTTGGAGGGTAATGTCTAAATCCTTTATATTCTTGAATTTAGTTCTGGGTAGTAATTTTGAAAGTTAAGTGTGAATGAAGAAATTCACCTTTTAAAATAGGTTCCCAGATAGATGTATTCATTTGCCTTCTTCATTAAATTTTATTGTAAGTCATCTAGGTGACTGACTCTTTTATTTCTTCATTAGTAAAAATAAAGAACTTCATGTATTAATATTTAGCATTTCTTTGAAGTCATTTCTTCGTGGAACCAAGTTTATTCCAAATTCTGAATAGCTAGAGGGTCAGGGACCTTCCAGGAATGTGATGATGATGTCTAAAAGCTCTTTTAAGGATTTTTTTCCCTCTCTTGTAAAATGGGATTATTTTCTGCTCCATTTCTGAGAAAAATTTACTTCTATTACAATGATTTATACTAGATATATATACTAGATATATACTAGATAATCAGTACTCTTTCTTTGAAAAGAAATCCTATGATTTAGAAAACAGCAACTCTGCTTTTGATTTAAGTAAACAAAAAATGAAAATTCCACAGGTAATTTGTTTTAAATGCCATTGCAATTTAATTTACTCTTTGATGATTTAAACATAATGAGCGTTGTCATCCATTTTTTCTTTGCCATAACTCTGCATTGTGCATGGCATGATTTATTACTAATGCACCTACTACTTTGCCTTTAAAAATTTCCTTCTTTCTTTGAAAATTCACACTTGGCATATGATTATGTAGCAATTGGTATTGCAATGAAAATGCTACACTTTTAGTGCCTTGCCATTTTCCTTTCTTGGTTCTCAAACTGCTCATGATTGAAAACTACCTTTTTTCTTCAGAATTTTAAGATTTGTTTCAGTGCCACTTAAGCAGACTGGCAGATATCATATTAAATCATGTATTGACCAGTGAGCAAGTATAAATCACATTTATTCATCCCCCGCCTGCTCCAACACAAGTTTTTTTTTTTTTTTTTGCAGTCTTTTATTGTTGTGAGCTTATTTTATTTATTATAGCGTCTTCATTTCCTTTCAGTCTACTATATGGCTGCCTTCACTGAAGTTACTCTGTATCTTTGCTTAAATAATAATAATTCCTCTTACATGTTTATGCATCGTCCATGAACACACAGGAAGATTGCTTTTACATTGTTCCATGACCTTAAATGGAAAACGGCTTTATCTGAAAATTTTTTCACTGTTTTCTTAAGACCCAAAAATATGGTGAATTCACATGGCACACTTTTTTGAGAGCAGAACTGGGGGTGTTCTGTGTTGAGTTTGTTCTATGTGCAGCAAATGTTCAGACTGGTCATTATGAATGAAGAGTTGCCACCGGGGCCAACTCCATAATTAGTACTTTTTCAAGGGTTTCCCTTTCAAGTGGCTCTCTCAACATCTTCTTTCCACTTATTAGTTCTTTCCATTGGGTTGTATTCATCTTTAAATATTCTTTAATAACCTTTCTCAATGTCTTGATCTGTCTGATTTTAGAACAACAAATATGCAAATTTTTTTAAAAGTTTTTTGAACCTAAGGTACAGTGGTAATGTCTTTTCTGGGCATATGAGAACAAACAAGTAACAAATGAATTGAGCCATAAAGGCAAAACCTTTAGGGGCCATTTATTTTACCAATGAGGGAACTAAGGCCCAGAGAATTGATGTCATTGTCCTGAGGCACCCAGACGGTATGATCGAGACTAATATTTCTCTCCCTCTGAATGCCATAGAAATAAATGTTTTGAAGAACTTAAAGCAGTAGAGTTCCTCTCTGGGTTGATGATGAATACAGATGTCATTTATAAGTAGAGCTGCTCCTTAGTTTTTTTTTTTTTTTTATTGAGATCCTTTCAAATTCCTCTTGCATTATGTGACCATTTTCTTCAGCAGCTCTCTAAGCCACCAATGGATGGATGTGTGTGAGGACTGTGAGGTTGCTGTGCTTGATGTGCCATTTACAAAATCAAAAAATCAGTGACCCAGGCTACTTTGAATGAGTATTATCTCATATAATCACATTCAAAGGTCACTCTGATAACCATTGTTCTTCACCCAATCAATATTGTTATTCTGTAGAGGAGATGTAGATGAAAGGATGTTACCCATGGACATTTTCATATGTGCAAAACACATAAATAGCTCAGATAAAATCGTGCATGGAGAGTGTACTGTGCTTTGTGGGTTAAACAGAATGTGATTTGAGAGAAATTCTTATCAGGATTTACAAGGATCAATACATGTGTCCAAGAGATAGCAACTGATTTACATTCAGTGAAACTGTATCCTAGTGAGAACTTGCTCAGCTGGAATGTCAGTGCTACTTGCTGTATCTTAATTTTCTTGAGAGCAAAATATTGGAAAGAAAACACTGAAGTGATACAGGGATGTTCTAATTTTCCAAATGCATTACATTTATAATTTATCAAAACACCATATCTTAGGATACAAAACATTGAACAGTGGATATGGCAATTACCATGTTTCTCATAAAAACCATAAAAGTCATGTGAAATCAAATCAGATTACTCGAATTAAGTCAGAAATGTATTATAGACTTTAACTTCCCATTAAAGGGTGGTAACTTAGTGCAGTTCTTTCAAATATTTAGCATGCTTAAGTTTCTTCCTAGTTATCTCCATTGAGTGGACATCTAGACTCTGATAACAGAATTAATTGAAGAAACTCCAAGAATATTGTAGTGAATAAAGAGAAATTTTAATCATTTTTAAAATAGAAATGCTGGAACATGCCAAGATACCTCATACAAAAATGGAGAAAAGGATCATAACAGGCAAAGAAGAGTACGTAGAAAAATACAGAACAATTGGAAATTTTGTCAGAGTACCACCTTATGGTTGGGTCAAGCAAAAGTGTGGTTGAAGGAAGATCAAAGACTAAGAAGAGTTATTGACTTTGTAAAACAAGAATATGATCCTGTGCCGAAGTGCTTACATTCTGAACAACTCAACCATGTATAATGTATACCCAAGCAAAGTTCAGGCATTATTTTTGTTTTTAGGTATGAAAATAAGACTTAAAAATATATATAACTTTTAATTAAAAGTCTCAAAAATAAAGATCTCTGTAAGTCAAACCCAGGACTATTATTCCTTTTCCATATCATTGGTTGAAATTTGTAGATTGTTTTAGCAAACCAATAAGATCAAATATATATGATGATTTTTTGTTAGTATTTATTTTGAACAAACAGTAACAATTTAAGAACTTTTGTTGGGCTGCAATTAAAGTTAGAGAGGATAGTTAAAACATCTTAAGTAAACATAAATAGCTTCCTGGCACCATAAGTTGTATCAAGAAGCAATAGAAATACGAAAGAAAATTTAAGGATTAAAAACCAGAAGAATTTCTCTAAGGATTATGGTGCCAGTAAACCATCTTCTAAGAAAAAAGGGATCAAAGCTTTATTATTAGATGAGACACTTCAAACTAGGTTGCACAAAGCACCAGGAGGGTTTTCTGTAAAAGCAATCCTGCCTTGAGAGGATGGATAGACTACAGAACAAATGTACTTGTTGGACTTCATCATCCAGGTGCAATTCACTGGAATAAACTCAGCAGGAAAAGGAAAAGATAGATCATGCCTGTGCCTGGGATTGAGCTAATAATTGCTCCACACTCTAGTCTTTGCAGCACAAAACAGTTATTCGAGGCTGTCATTATCTCTTCTTTGTAGTGTCTTGGGGATCATTTGATTAAATAAAAGTACGTGCACCCCTGTGCTGAAAATAAAGGAAAGAGCTGGCTCCACACACAGCTTGTTGTAAACACACAAGCAATGTCTTTCACTCCAGTTTCAGTGTCTGGGTCTCATTTGGAAGGATTAGGTTGTACACAGGTAATAAAATCCAGGACAACAAAAGCCAAGGATTATTTGTACATAACAGGGAGAGGTTTGGTATAGCTATTTTCCCTTAGTCACATGTTACATCTAAATAGGTTTTTTGATTTTGATCTATTTTTAAATCAGGTTCTAGAATAATAGGGTATATCCTATTATTAGCGATCTAGTTTTTCAGGGAATGGAATTAGTAAACTTTGTTAACTAGAACTGAAATATAGAAGTGCTCTCAATTTATATGCTAGATTCTATACCTTCACCACCTTATTAATAGACATTAGACTATAATTTATTATAGAGTACAGTTAACTCTCATATGCTTTACTGAATAACATATGCTAGGGTTATGACCACTTGCCTACTTTTACTTCCTCTAAGACCCTGATTAGCCTTTCTTAATCTATAACCAAGGATACATTTAATCTAAACAAAGAATTTTGAAAAATCCTACACCAATTAATTCCTTTTTTTTTTTTTTTTTGTTCCATGAACTTCTTAGGCTGTGTCCAAAATAAGTGGGCTATCGTGGGGAAAATCAAGGATTAGGTGTCAGCAACCCAGATTCAACTCTCAGTCTTGCCAGTCTCTGCTATTTGAGTAGGGTTATTTATCTTCTCTGTGCCTTAGTTTCTTTACTTTCTTCTGTCATGAAAAACACTGTAGTGTGAAAATGCAGCATGTAATAGCCGTTCTATAAATGTTTCTTTCCTTCTATGTGGTCTAACCTATCTTTCAGACTGTCCAGATCCCATCCTCCCTGTTCATGCTATTCAAGCTGATGACTCTCATCTCATCATAATACCATTGTTCAGGAACTTTCTCTAGCTGCTCCAGAAGACCTTTAATACAAACTTTCAGCTCCATCATGATAATTTCTCTCCAGAATTTCTTGTTCTGCTGTATCTTTCTTAATCCATCTCTTGCTGCTCTTGGTCTTAGTAGTGAAGGGATCTTTAAGTTGCATTTTGGTAGCAAAGGCAGCAATGGGAAGTGTTATGTGGGACCAAATTTCTCTGTTATTTTAGAAATATCTCTTTAATCATTTGAAAGATTCACATGTGGGATGCAAGGTTAATGTGATCATGCCTGTCCATGTAACATTTATACTTCTGGAGCCATATCACTTTTTTAACATTGTAGAAATCTCCAAAAAGAATTTGAAGCAGCAGACTTGGAAAAGTTATTCTTTCCATGATTTCTCTTACTTTATTTCTTTTCTCTGATACACCTATTAACAAAAACTTGAAGCCACTTAAGCAGTCTCCATCACCATCGGGACCACTGCAGCATCATTCTGCTAACGAAAATGGTAGCTGGAAACTATAGAGTTGCGTTGGCATTTATCCTTATTGTGCCACAAGACATTTTCTTCAGTGACTTGAGCAACAAGTACTTTTTTTTCATATAATGTCTTTTGAAGAGTAATTCCAAATGCTGATCAAAATGAGGGTTTGAGAGTGGCACAAAGCTTTCCCATACAGTTCTGATCATTCATTTCCATCCAGACGTGCGGCAGGCCTGTTCTTCCCGTCCTGGGCTTCTGCAGAGCAGAGTTTCAGAGTCCTTATTGCCAAAATGCACAAGTAAGTTCAACCATTCAGTTCATTTATTTTTTCTAAGCTTGCATGAGCTGTGAACTCTGAAGGCCAACTTACCTTACTAAAAACCCATTCCCTGTCCTAACCTATTTTATACATATGAAAAGGAATTGTAATCTTGAATTCTTTTTCAAGGAATAATATAAGTAAACTAATACTCTCTTTAAAGTGCCAGCTTATTATTTCTAAAATCTAACTAAAGATACATGTTATTGACTAATTGCTTCAGACTTTGAAATTTATATTGTTACCTGATATCTTGATATTTTTTATTAATTCTGAACTTGGATACATATTCCTTATGAGAGTGAATCTCAGACTTTGGTGTGTATGAGAATCACGTGGGGCCCATGTTGAAATACAGATGTGGCCTACTCCACATTCGGGAGGATCAGGCCCAGGCAATTTCAATAAACTGACTGCAAAAATTTGAGAACTACTGCCTTAAAAGTTCAAAGATTATTCCTTCCTTTTGCGAGCTTGGTTCTTTGCTTTGAAACTGGATTGGTTTTTCTTTTTATTCTTCCCTCCCTCAAATGGAGTTCTAATTCAACAAGGACCTAGTTGAGAGCATGACCTTAGATAACTAAGTACCAACTGTAATATACTAATTTTATTAAGTGAGATCTTGGGTTTGTTTAATACTCCTTGCCCTTTAGGTGCTCAATAAGTGATTTTTGGTTGACTGATTATCAACTTCAATAAATGCATATTATTTAAATACATTCTATGAGAAAAAATTAATAAGGGAAGGAAATAAGTTAAACTTTTTATAATTGTTCAGTAGACTCCTACTTCTCTCTTTAAATGATCCAAATATCCAGACTAATCTCCTTTCCTGATCACTAAATTTAGAGGCAGGACTAAAAAGGACTTTAAGTAGTGTAAATAATACCTGTGCTAGAGAGTGGATAATGTTTACAATTATATTAATTAACTGTAGGTATTAGAACATAGGGGAAGACCAGTGCATATGCACTATATAACTTTTAAAGCAAGGGTTCTCACACTTGAGTGCATATCAGAATCACCTGGGGGGCTGGTTAAACCACGGTGCTGGGCCCTACTCTCAGAGTTTCAGATGCTGTTGGTCTGGATGGGGCCAAAGGATCTGAATTTCTCACAAGTTCTCAGATGATGTCCATGCTGCTGGTCTATAGACCACACATTGCTATACAGAGGAAGGAAACTTTTAAACAGAGCAAGTGACTCGGAAGGTACGTTGGACAGCATCAAAATTAGTGGTTTTCAAAGTTTCTTTTAGCTGTGGAATTCTGCTCATCACCACACTTCAGTGAGCTCCCCAGAACCTCGATTTTAAATATAGGTAAAGGTAATAAATGATGAACTTAAACCAGCGAAATCTTCATTGTTCATGGAATATACTTTTTCCTATGCAGGTGCCCCGACACACAACTTCCCCACCCCTATATATACTTACAGAAGAGTGTTCTTAGTACACTCAGGGCCCTGGAGTACAGTCTTAAAAGTCAAAGATAAGAAAACTGAGTCCCAGAGAGGGAGCAACATGACCAAGTCACATAGTGAGAAACTGCTAGAAAGATGTGAGTGAATATTTGTTTCATGCTTGTCTATTGGTAGTCTAATTTCATCTTCTGCCTTTACCTTCTAATTTTATTCCAAGTTTCTGTTCACACTTAGACTAAATATGTATCTGTTTCATGACTCTGCAGTTACTTAATAAAATCTACAGCTGAATTTTGGAGGTTTTTTTTAGAGAAGGGCCATTTTGAACAAAAATTATTGAAGAAGGAAAAAGCACTTTTAAAAAGCTGAATAATATGTCTTCGGGACCTTTTTTTTTTAATTCCTCCTTCTCCTTAGCCTTTTGCACAGGTCACCGTAATTCTCACATACATTAGCCCTGTTTTTGTGAAGAAATCCTCTCCTTCTTCCTCCCCCTTAGATCCCCAAGTTGTTTTGGAAATGTTCTTCCAGGTTATAGAAAAGCATTTCATAACAACTAACGGCAGTAGGTAAAGCCCCCCCTTAAGTTCATTTTATTCTGGGAAAGCATGAAGGATCCCATGGAAAGCATTCTTTCTTCTTCCTCACCCTGTAAGTCAAGCTCATGTTCTTATATAAAAAAATGAAGCAGGAGCAAGCAAGAAAGGGTTTCAGATATGGTATTATTAAATAAACTAGCTTAGCATTGTTAATTGAAGACGTTGTGTAACCTAGATTGTACCCAACTATTATTTGACGACTTCTATAGAGTGCATAAAAAATAGCATTAAGTATATTCTTCAACAAGCTGAAATATTGTAAATATAAATGTACATGTACTCATGTAATAGAAAAGTAAAAGGTGATTTCATGAATTAGCCATGTAGGAAAATCTATACTGCAATATCATTTCAAATATAATCAACCTACTTAACTGGAGAGTATCCTTTGGCAACAATATATTTAAATCATGATTACCTTTAAACCTATGAAAGAGTCTCTGCCCTAAACATCTGTGTTGGGAGAAGCTCAGGAATCAAGGTCAGAAATACTGGAGTTCTAGTCACACATCCACCAATTTATGAGCCCAACCACTCTGAGCCTCAAGTCCATCATCCTTAAAATGGGGCTCAGAGGCCTTGCCTTCCTACCTCGTAGGGTTTTAGTCAAAACCAAATGATATAATGTACATATACACACTTTTAAGTTTAAGCTCTATATAAATGGGCAGCCATAAACCCCTTGGTCCCGGCTAAAATAATTATTCTTACTTGTTACTTCTTACTTCTTACAATATTTGTTTTCTTTCTTTCCTTTGTTGCCACTCATATTCCTTAACAAAAGTTTCTGATCCAAGGTTTAGAACCTGATTCTTTGGAGTCTGCTGTTAGAGGCAGTTTCAACAGCAGCAAAAGTTGTTGATCAATCACACACCAAAATCTATTGCTACATTGTATAATAATAAGTAGCATGAAATCATAGGACTAAATAAAGACCTTGGCCATCATTTTGTGCAATGAATTCCAAACAATTATTTTGATGTGAGTGTGAGAAGCCCTTTGTTCAAATAAAATCCACTGTGGAAACCTAATATGCAGATAGGAGCAGAGGGGCTATAGCTGAAGTGGGCATGGAGTTCTGTGGAACTTGCAGGTGTTCCATGAACTCTCCCTTGCACTTCAGAACACACTTGGACACACTGCTTTTCAAGCTCACAGATGTGAGGAGTGCACAGGCAAAGTCCTGCGTTGATATTAATAAGGCAGAGCCACCAAGTAATGTTCAAAATTTTCTGTTCAACAAGGCAGAGAAATATGCAATGTGATTTAGGAAGACTATTACTGAAATGTTCAAATATTAGAAGTATTGTCTTTTGAAGAATGTGGTTTTTATTTTCCTAATAAAACACCCTGAAATACATGACTTTTGATGATGACAGATAAAAATAGCTGTGGCATTCCTATGCTGTGAATAAAGGTGGGTCAAAGTGGGAGGGGGAGTTATACAAAATAGGCTGTAACTTTATAACGTTAATGTAGAAGAGATTAGGCAGAAAATAGGGCTAATCTGTAATTCAGAAGGGTACTTTGCACTTCAGAGGAATGTTGAAATTCCTCATGAAATGTCTATAAGTGGAAAAAGCACGCTGGATGATATAAAAGAAACAATAACTTTTATAGTACTGCTTGATGCTGAATCCAGATTGAAAGTGTTTAAACATTTAGCTACCTTCTCTGGCTTGTTTTACATACTGTTTAGTCCAAAAAGATTATATGGACTTGCTAATTTTTTAAACAATCTAATTTTGTTCACTGGCTTAAATATTGTTTAGAATTAAACATAATAAAAATCATTGAAGAAAACATTCAAACACTGGAATGTGAAATAAATTCAGAAACATGCCAATATAAATCACATATATAATTTTTAAAATAATTTTAAATATTTGTGATGCAAGTTTTAGGCATAAGTAAGACATCTTGGGTGGGCATATTGATTTTCTTTTCTGTTCTGTGGTACTTTAAATAGTTCTTTAGTGAGCTGAAACCAAATTACTCCTAATGTGGCAAGAAAGAAGTTTTTAAATTATCTGAATAATTGCAACTAATCTTACAACTAAAAACCACCTGTAAAATCCGTTTGTAACAAAAAAAAAAGAAATCTTCAAAAACCATAAAGAGTTAAAAGTTAAATGCCACAGTGTGAATGAGGCCTTTGATATTTATAATACTTATTTTATACATATTTTGACACAGGCTTATTTGACACATATGCAAATATTCTCTGATGTTCTTGAAGTATCTACATCTTATAATTTTAAGAGTTGAAAAGCTGGACTGTATTTTTAGTACTCATCTCTTTTACACAACAAGCAAATTTGTCATGAGATAATTTCATAATTTGTTAAAATAAATAATACTCCATAAATTACTTTTATTTTTTAAAACTTGTAACTGTGTATTCTTTATTTTTTGAAAAACTATAACAACAGGGGAAAGGTAATGCCAAATGAGGTATTTGGGTTTAAACACAATAATCTAACTCAGTTTTCCTTTGCCAAAAGTTTCAGACCCAAAGTTTACGTCTATCAGATCTACACAGAAAATCACATCTTTGGAGAGGAATAGTCAGCATCACCTTGATTGAAGGGCGAGACCTTAAGGCCATGGATTCCAATGGGTTGAGTGACCCCTATGTGAAGTTCCGGCTTGGGCATCAGAAGTACAAGAGCAAGGTAGCCACATCTCTATTGGGTTCCTGTCAACATTTGGAAGGCATTGGTTGGTTAATAGTTACGCTTAGGGAAATGAAAACACTAGATAATTTTTAAAATGCTTAATAGAACTTCTTTGAACAATACCAACAATTGTATTACGTTTCTTGCTTTATGTTCTAGGTGACCTTGGGTAAACTGCTTAACTTCTCTATGTCTCAATTTCTTCATCTATAACAACAGGAATAATGGTAGGAACCATCCTGTGGCATAACTGTGAGGATTAACAAAACAGCAACAACAATGCAGGAAAAACATAGCTGATGCCTGGCACATAAAGTGCTCAAAGAGTATTGACTATTATTACTATTACAAGTAGTGCCAATATCAGTACTACAAATAACATTATTTTACATGCAATAAAACTCTTTGTACATTACTCTGAGGCATTTTATTCAACCTGACTTGCACCAATGCAAATTGCAAGTTTTTAAATTTATTTAGAAAACAAAGGGCCAAATTCTTTTTTTTTTACTGTCTATTATTTGGGTTTTTTTCCTTTTATTTCAGAATATTATGGGGGTACAACACTTTGTTTATATATATTGCCCATGCAGTGCCCATGTCAGAGCTACACTCGTGGACATCCCCCAAACTGTGTGCCCCGCATCCATTCAGTGAGAGTTTTCCCATCCCCTCCACTCCCCTCCCACCTGCCCAACCCCTGATGAATATTATTGCCATGTGTGACATAAGTATTGATCAGTTATTACCAATTTGATGGTGAGTACCAGTGGTGCTTGTTTTTCCATTCTTGTGATACTTTGCTTCAATGAATGGGCTCTAGCTCCATCCAGGATAATACCAGATGTGTTAATTCACTGTTGTTTTTTATTGCTGAGTAATAGTCCATGGTATACATATACCACATTTTATTAATCCACTCGTGTATTGATGGGCGCCTGGGTTGTTTCCACATCTTTGCAATTGTGAATTGTGCTGCTATAAACATTCGTGTGCAGATGTCTTTATTATAGAATGTCTTTTTTTCCTTTGGGTAAATACCCAGTAGTGGGATTGCTGGATCAAATGGTAGTTCTACTTTTAGTTCTTTGAGATTATCTCCATATTACTTTCCATAGAGGTTGTAATAATTTGCAGTCCCACCAGCAGTGTATGAGTGTTCCCATCTGTCTGCATCTCCGCCAACGTTTGTTGTTTTGGGACTTTTTGATATGAGCCAATCTCACAGGAGTTAAGTGATATCCCATTGTGGTTTTGATTTTTATTTCCCTGATGATTAGAGAAGTTGAGCAATTTTTTATATGTTTGCTGGCCATTATTCTGTCTTCTTTTGAAAAGTTTCTGTTCATGTCCTTTGCCCACTTTTTAATGGGGTTGTTTGATTTTTTTCTTGTTGATTTTCCTAAGTTCTGCATAGATTCTGGTTATCAGCCCTTTATCAGGTGTGTAGCATGCAAATATTTTCTCCAATTCTGTAGGTTGTCTGTTCACTCTAGTGATAGTTTCCTTGGCTGTGCAGAAGCTTTTTAATTTGATCAGGTCCCATTTATTTATTTTTGTGGGTGCTGTGGTTGCTTTGGGGGTCTTCTTCATAAATTCTTTGCCTAGGCAAAGGGCCAAATTCTTGCTGCCACTACTGGCAATGTGCCATAGGACAAGTTACTTTGTCTCTCCGTGCCTCAATTTCCCCATTTGTAAAAATGACAATTAAAATAATACCCACCTAACAAAGTTATTGAGAAGATTAAATGAATATAAGTTATGCATGTAAAGGCCTCAGAATACTGCCTTGCCCGTCATAAGCGCTCAGTAAACGTTAACAGCAGAAGGCAGAGGAGGAGTGACAACAGTAGTAAGGATATTGTATAGTAACAATTATATTACTAGTAATAATATGTTAAATAATATTAATATATTAGTGATAGAAGTAGTAATAATTAGTAAAGGTCGTAGTAGTCATAGCTATATTTTGGGCACATGTCTCATGTGTACTGTATCCAACTGTGACCTCTTCACTAGTCAGTTTTTACAGCTGGCATTCATTGATATCTCAGGACAACTGATCGTATCCATCCTGTATTAAAGATCACACTCCATTTTGATGGGGATTCCTTCACCTTGGTGTCATCATTTTTATGCATGTTTGATAACCATGCTGCCTGGGTCTTTCCCAGCCCAGGAAGTTTTTGTCAGTACTTAAGGTATCTAGAGATATCACCGAGCTGATTGGTTAGTGGGCAGTGAGTTCTGCTAACAAGCTGACTGGTTACCATAAGGAGTGCCCACGTGGAAAGGGAAGACATCACTTCTGACCTGAAGGAAATCATATAGAAAAGACAATCCTACAAAAGAAAACCGAAAAGTTAGTGTGTTTATGGCCAGATAAGTAAGACAGACCACTCCCCAAAATACCATCGGAATTCATCTGAGCCCAATTGTAAGACATTTGAATTATCACAGCGTTTGTCGAATGCCATCTATTTTTTTCTGCCATTGGGCTTAATAACATATTTTAAAGTAGCTACTGATTCCAAAAATAGGTACCTATGGCCACTTCTATCTTGTCCTTTCTCGATTAACACCATTTCCATGTTCTCGCAGGCTTAAAACATTACTTATTTTTATAGTTCTGCTCTTTAGGTATGAAATATAAAACCTGGCTATGGATATGTGTCTCTCTTTACTCTTTCTTTCCATGATCTATTGCTGATTAATTTCAGATTATGAACTTTAAAAATTGTGATTCATTTGCATTACCTTTGCACATAACATACTTCATTGCTTTCAAACTCTTTACATTCGAAGATCCGTCATACATTAAAAAGGGAAAAGGCCACTGCATGCCCTCCTGCTAAAAAGAAAGAACAGAGAAACAAATAAGAGTGTTGTTTAACCCAATGGTAAATGGAATTTTAAAATATATCAATATAGGTCACTTTGTTCATTGATTCTACCAGGTGTCTTATCTGAATACTTGAAGATAGAAAATTGCACTTTAAATAAGAGATTTTTCTTGTACATGCAACACAAAGAATATATATGTCCATATATATGTACACACATACCCATATATACTCATATACCTATACTCATGTATTAATTCACAAACATTTTTGGCATATGGTTTTGGGGGAAGAGTCCTGAAGCTTTAATCAAATACTTTGGGAGTTACAGTCTAAATACCAAAACACATTAACCTTAGATGGGTCACTTAAACTCTGGGTGTCAGTTTCTCTTTATATAAAATGGGAATAGTACATCAGTGCTATAATTCTAAGGTAAAAGTTTGCCTGACCACCCCAAAGCTACTTACATTTTCCTTCTGCTCCTTTAGAACTTCATTGTCTGTTTTTCATGTGCTCAGCTCAGGATTCCAGGGTGTGTGGGGTGCAAGAACAACAAAAAAGAAACTATGGGTATCCTCATCTTCCTTTATTAGAAGATGACTTACTATGAGTTGTATCTTCATGCATTAACTGTGATTATGTAAAACAAATGCTGGTATTTCACAGTGAGCTATTTCATTTATAGACTATTGACCTTTTCTATATAATTTATATTTCTCATCTGTTATTTAACATAGTTAAGGGGTGCCTTTTGATTTTCAGGACATGTCCTTTAGGGTTCATGTAGGCATTATGCAGTGAAGATGCTGGAGATCTCATGACTCATTTCCTTTATTTCGGCAATGTTTTGTTCAGATAGCACACTTACATTCTTTTCTAGATACTATAGTACCTAAAGTTTGATTTAGTGTCTCAAGTTAATTTTTTTAAAGCTGCTGTCACTAAGACAATAATGAATTTTTGGTTTTCCAGATTATGCCAAAAACTTTGAATCCTCAGTGGAGGGAACAATTTGATTTTCATCTCTATGAAGAAAGAGGAGGAATCATTGATATCACTGCGTGGGACAAAGATGCTGGGAAAAGGGACGATTTCATTGGCAGGTTTGTACACGTTGGTAGTTTTGGTTCACCCTAGAGAGAGTGAATTTTGGTTAAGGGACTATTTGCTTTAAGTCTGGTTGTCGTATGTGATCTTTACGGGATCTAACCCGGGTAAGGCAAAACTGAAAAATAGATTCGAAAACTGACCAGTAGGTGGCAGTTTTGACCAGTTGATGGACACAGGCTATCTGAATTTGATATCCAGAATTTTCTCCAGATGTCAGAAACATGTGCGTAAAAGTTATGGGAGTTGAGAAAGAGGAATTTCATCTGATATAAGATACATAAAGGAACAAAGAGCATATTCATAGTCTGTAAAGTGATCTTAGATAATATTTATTTTCATAAAGCAAATTGTGACCGTAAAACGCATTATTTTCAACAACGCCCTACAAGGTAGAGAATCTTTGTAATCTCTTAGGAGTTCATAAATCTGTAAAGAGTTCCCAAGTTTTAGGGAAGGAAGCATGTAAGTGAGGCAGATCCATGTTAATCTGATAATGCAGTGAACAAAGGAGTATTCTGAGGCTTACATGGCATTTTCCCACAAAGTCAAGGTTATTTGAATGATTACTTGAATCATATGAACTGTTTTCTTATTTTAAAGCCTATTTTTATATTTTTAATAGTTATATATGTATCTTTGTAGCAAAACACATTGAAACCTGCCAATACTGAGATAAAGCATGGTGTACTGAAGAATTTGTTCGTTTAAAAAAATGCTTTCTTCATTGCAATTCACATGAATTTCAAGTCTTTAAACATACAGCCTGAGGAAAATGCGTGCATACTAATTGTGAAGAGAATTTTACTCTAGAAAATTAAGAACAGAAATCCAATCCAACATATTTCTCTCTTCATTTTTTTGTGATTCTGATATATATGTTAAGCAATAGTTTTTTTCAAAGGATTATAAAATAAGAGGTCAAAGATGAGCTTCAGTTAACTTTTAATATTTTACTTATAAAATGAAATTGGAAAAAACACCACTGTAATCTAATCATTTGTTACATTTCAATCCTTTTTAAAGCGTGGGCCTTCGTTGCACATTTTTCCCTTCCTTAAAACATGATTTTCAGAGTTTTCGTAAAATTTTATCTTGTTCTCTTTGGGATATGCCACTAGCTTAAATAGTGGTAAGAATCTGTTAATATTTTAAATACATTTCATTATAATTATATATATATATTCATGATTCTATCTCCCTCAATAGGCTAAGCTCTTTCAAGTAGGTTCTATTTAGCTATTCCTTGAATAATTAATTTACTTTTATAGTTTATAGAAACATTAGTTATATTTGGTGACCACAAGATAATAAGAATGGTGGTCATGTGAAACTTGCTATCTGAATCTCATTACTTTGTACTCAAACCTTCTTATAAAATAAGGAAGGAGACGATAATATGCTGGCTTTCTAGACTTCTAGGCACATATTACATAAGCCCTTCTTATCCCTTTTTCTACATTTTTTCCCATAATGACACATGTCTTTTTGTGTATTTTTTTCTTTGGGAAGAATTTCCAAATTTAGAAATTATAAAAATTTCTCAGCCCATTTGGTACTGACCTTGCCCTTTTCCTCACTTGATCATATCAGGAGTTCTGCAAGGGCAGAAATGGTTGGCAGAGAGGTGGACCTGTGTATCTCACTTCACCTTGTGTCTAAGGGTTTGTCCACATTTCAGCAAATTTTGAGAGAACAGTGGCAATTAGCTAAATAGAAAATCATAGGGATTGCTCTAAGTACCTGTGGAAGCTAAGAAAGTCTTATGAAGTTTGGAAAAATAGAATAAATCCATTTTTGGTCATATGCCAAACATAACTATCTATTTAAGCTCAAGTTTTAGAGCACAGGTGTAGACAAGACAGCTCTTGAGTGTCAGTTTAAACTGGTTTATGCAATGAAGGGAATGAGTGTTGAATTTTGAGGTAATCAAAGATAGGCAATAGAAATGTGTTGCACAGTACTAATTTAACAAAGATGCCTGTGCATAAAAAGGAAATGACTGTAGTGAATCATCATTTCAAATTTGTTTGATGTCCAGATAACACCAGAAATCTTGTGTATAATTTTATGCTTGTTAAATTGTACTTTAAACACATCCTGCCACTGAAAACAATATATTATTATACCCAAGAATCAGGTAAATTGTGTTCATTTATTTGAAGGTTGCATAGTAACAGTAGAGATAATGCAGATTATAATAGAATTACTAAATTTCTAGAATAGTTTAGAAGTGAATTAACTTACCTTACAATTAAATTTGAGTTCTCAGAGTAAAGTAACAAGAGTAAAGTTGTCATTGTGACCATCTGTCTTCTTTTGCCAGCTACCATTGCAGCATTCTATTAATTTAGAAATTAGTTCTATTAATTTAGAAAACTCACACCTAATGGGTGCAGGGCACACAGTTTGGGGGATGTCCATGATTGTAGCTCTGACTTAGGCGGTGCATAGGCAATATATATAACCAAAGTGTTGTACCCCCATGATATTCTGAAATTTAAAAAAAAAGAAATTAGAGACTATTCTGAGAGTTGACTGGTGGCTGTTAAGTAAATTTACAGTTGGTCATGGAGGGTAATACTATTCCTTCAATGGCTAATAACTTTTTTAAAGGGTACTATCTGAGTCCCAAATTTGAGAATGCTTTTATGACTAAGATTATCTATATAGACCAGTTTCTTTTGCTATGGTTTTGTTATTATCCACTTTATTTTCCATTTTTGGTCATGTATAATGATTTTTGAAAATGTGTTTTATAAATGCAAACTCAATAACAGGATTTGTTTGTTTGTTTCATAATAAAAACAAGACTGGCTATGATTGAAGGAACCACTTGCAAATCTGGAGTGTTGAAACAATTACAGCTATTTTAGCACTGAACATTACCTACTTCCATTCTTACTTGAACCCCTCAGTCAGGCTTTTGCCCCCAACAGTCCACCAAAACTGCCCTTGTCAAAGTCACTGGGGACCACAACGTTGTTTAATCCAATGGCCAGTTTTCAATCTTCACCTTATCCTGACCCAGCAGCCTGCTGGACTTGTCTAATCACTTCCTCACTCACTCTTTGTGCATCTTGCTCCCATGGTGACTTCATACTTTCTTATGTTTTCCATACTTTCTATAGGTTGATAGCTACAAATGTACAGCTCCCCTCTATAACCCTTCTCTGAACTCCGGATTCCTATATTCAACTGCCTATTTCATATCATCACCTGAATGTCTAATAGGTTTCTCCAATTTAGCATGTCCAGAGTTAAACTTCTGGACCCCCGTCCCCTGTTCTTCCTTCAGGCTTTTCCTTTGTTTGTTGCTAACACCAAAAATCTTGGAGTTGTTTTTAATTACTTTCTTTCTCTCACTCTCATCAAATCCATCAGCAACCTGGTAACTTTTCCTTCAAAACATATTCAGAATTCCCTACCTCTCATCATCTCTATCATTATAATTCTGGTTGAAGCCACCATCAGCTTTCATGTGACAATAGCAATAGCCTCTTGTTCCTCCTTCCATACTTCCCCTCCCACAACAGTCTGTTTCCAATATAGCAGCCAGAGTAATATTTTTAAAATGCAAATAAAATAATTTCACTCTTCTGCTCAAAACCCTTCCATTATTTTGCATTGTAATCTGGGCAAAACCAAAGTCCTTACAGTGGCCTATAATGCTCTACAGAGGATGGCCCTGCTACCCCTCTACCCTGAACTTCTGCAATTCCGCCTCTCCCTCCTGCTCTCTTCCAGCCACGCTGCCCTCTTGCTGTTCCTCAAGCACACCAGACACCTTTCCACCCCAGGACCTTTCCCTCCATCTGGCATACTCTTTCTTCAGGGATCCACATGCCTGCCTTGCTTCCTCGCCTTCTTTAGGTCTGTGCACAAATATCACATAGGAGGGGGCATCCATACCAAGTCTATTTAAAATTGAACCTCCTTTCCTTGGTGTTCCCTTTCCCCAGTTCTGCTGTGTGTTGTCAATTGATGTAACCACCATTTGATATACAATGCGTCTCATTTATTTTCCCTCACTAGAATGTAAGCTCCATGAAGGCAGGGGTTTTTGAGTGTTTTGTTCACCAAGGCATCCTCGATACCTAGACAAGTATTTGACACATAATAGGTACTCAATAAATATTTGCTGGGTTTGAACATAAATACCTGAAGCTTGATTTAATACTGGAAGTTATGTCTCTTCGCTCTCTAAACGCATACTGATCTGACACCAAGCATTAATGAAAAGGCAATGAGAACATGACTTAGTGAAAGATACAAAGTTTCAGTGGAATTGTGGAAAGATGTTTGAGTATAATGCAAAAGAGGAGAATTAATATGTTAAAGTATAAAAATGTCTGATCTTTATACTTAAAAAATAATAAATTGTTTTATTTGGGGAAAAATAGCCTATACATTTACCACGATGCTTATATCATAACTTTTTATCATCATGATATCCCGGTTGTCAAATTTTACACAAAAATAAATATACCATGAATGGAAAGATATAATAATAATGATGCTTTATAGGGCCCTATTACATGCATTAGCTCAACACTATGGGGTAACAAGGGTGCTTCATTGGTGAAGGGTGCTTCACCAATTTTTCAGATGAAAATAGTGAGGCCAAAGGAGTTTAAGAGGTTGCTCAGCTAGTATGCAACTGGGGTTATTGATCTGGGACCCAAACCCAGTACTCCTGACCCTAACGTCCACGCTTATTTCACCACAATCTTGTATTTAGCATGTTTTCCTGAAGCCATTGAGTGCTCAATAAAATGCCAAGTACTCGGTAAACGAATTTAGGTGATTCACACCATATTGCAAGTTTGAACAACAAATTTTACCTGTCGCTGAACTACAAATTTCAAGTGAAGGTGAAATAATGTTAATCTGCATGTAATTATTTAACTTTCTGATCACCTGCATTTTGGCAGGCAAGACGGACTGCCACCTTTACGATAATCAGCTAATAAATCCTCATGATTGTTACACTTTTATGCAGAGCAGTAATCTGAACAAATTGGCTGCTGACAGCTGCGGTAAATTGCCCAAGAATGAGTGCTGTCAGAGAACAAGTTGTTTTTATGAACGTGCAGAATAAGTAAATCCTGTGTCATGCAATTTTATTCAGTTGGAGTTATTTGCAATCCAATATAGCAAGATTTATAGCATTATTTATTAGTGTGCCAAATGCTTGTTTATCTTTAAAGTGGCATTGATTTGGGGTATGTATAATTTAGATTGGTGATTGCTAGTGACTTTTTGTTGCATTGTTCTCAGGGCCTAGGCATTGGTACTACCCACAACAGGCTTCAAATGTAAGCTTGCGAGTAGAGAGCTTAATGTTAACAAAATTTTTATCAATGATATATGATAAGAAAAACTTACTCTAAAAATGGTAAGTTCCGGGTGAAGAACAAGTGCTTTCAAATTCTAAACCCACAAAAATAAACCTATGGCTCTGTATTTAATGCTGAGAAGAGAAGGTGCGATATGTAGATGCACACAAGTGTGTTTGGGTTTACTGTGGCAAATGAGGAAAACAGCCTTTGACTTTGGATCTTAACCAAACTAATGACTTTTTAAGGTTGAAAGCCAATGCATTTGAGCTCTTGACACTCTATAGATTCTGATTTGAAATGTTTCTTTGTGACACCAAAACTACGATGATTCTTTTTCTTTCTACATAAAAAAGAGCAAGAACAATCCTGCTTATTATTTTGAAAGCACATAAAATTCTAAACTGAAGGGAGTTTTTAAAAAATGAAATAATTATATTTTACTATTTTTCTTACTAAAGATTAAATGAAGTATTTCGTTAGGAAGATAGACACTATTTAAATAAAGAATAGAGTGTGTCATTGATTTTCGTCTTGGTTTTTCAAAAACTCATACTAAACCAAATATGTTAAGATTTTTATCCCTTTTCTTTCATGGGGTACTGTGTTTTCTTCTGATGATTTTCTCAGAAAGTTTATATTCATTGCAATATTTCTTAAATAATTGGCAAAGTTTCCAAAGACAGTTTCCGTGCACCACCATATATATATTAAATAGTTTACGTTCAAGTCAATGAATAGGGAATTATACAAGTTTGCAGAAGTATGCTCTGATAAAGCAATCTCCCCAAAGACAGTTGAACAGTGACAACTTCTGACAACAGAAAGGCAGTAACAGTATTTAGCCTTTTGTAATGTCAGAGATACAATAAAAACTTCCACATAATCATGGAACTTGAAAACACTTTAGCAGTTACATATTGAATTCTTTAAAATGCAAACATTCTAAGGAGTTATGTATTATATTAATTTATAATATAACATGTTCTAAAATATTATGTATTATTATACTAATGTAAAGTAGTTCTCACATATCAAGAAACCTCAAAAAGCTTCATAAAATTAATTATTAAATTTATTAAAAATTATGTAAAATTTTGTTTTCAAAAATCTGCCCCCCGCCCATAGAGGCTTGTCTTCCTATTCCAAAGGTTGCATTTTTAAGTGTCTTGCTAATCGTGATGGCTTCAAAATATCCTGAGCCAATACTTTAAGACAGGGGTCTCCAACCTATGGTGAGTTGTATAATTATTTCATTATATATTACAATGTAATAATAATAGAAATAAAGTGCACAATAAACTTAATGTGCTTGACCCATCCTGAAACCATCCTCCCCCTCCCTGGTCTGTGGGCAAATTGTCTTCCATGAAAACAGTCCCTGGTACCAAAAAGGTTGGGGACCACTGCTTTAAGATAGAACATACGTTTAGAAGTTCATTGTCAAAGAGAGCAAATGTAAATTTCTGTTGCAAATATTCTTCTTGATGATTCTGGATTGTTTTGGCTGAATTCTTGCTGGATCCGATCCTGCCACCATTGGGCTGTGAATCACAATGTGACTGCCACAGAACTCGAGTGAAAGTGTCAGCTCTGCAGATTCTTGTTTATCATTGCTGTTCACTTGTGCTTGTTCAATTAGCATTATCTTTAATCCACAGTTCTTTTACTGGGATCTTTTAAAGCCAATTGTCCATTTTGTGAGGATTAGTTAAAACTAGATTATATAATCTGTAAATCCACTTAACAGGGCACATATGCTCTGCAATTCAGAGAAGGTAAGTGAGCACAGAAGGGTGCCACTGTCGGCCCCTTCGTGTTATGCAGCTCCTGCACTTCCCTCCAAATACTTGAGGCCATCTGTGAGTTGCTGATGAATGGGCCACTAGTGTTAGTACATATGTCAAATATTGGTGATGCTTGATTTCTAGCTTATTTTTAAAGTAAAAATAATTCCAAAAAATTTACTTCCTATACCCCAGGAGACTCGTATGTTTACACCCAGGGTGTTAATCACAAGACTATTTCATCTGGAAAGAAAAGTTATTGGTCACTGGTTCAGGGGTGGCCGATGGAACGGGAGGGGAGAAAAAAGGTGATAAGAACTCTGAGATTTTTTTCCTTCAACTCTTAGGGGAAAATGTCACTAAAGAAAGATGTTAATATTCCTTTCATACGGTTAAATAATTCAAGTGTGTGTGTGTGTATTTTTTCTTTAAGTGAAAAGGACTTTAAGCTCTGATATAGAAGTTAGGAAACATGATTCAAGTTCTTGCCATTACTTACTTTCTCTGAGCCTTAATTTCCCCATTTGTGAAATGAGGAAAGCAACTCTGAAATCTTCAGTTTTGAGTTTGTTTTGATTATTTGATTGATTTATTGATGAGTTGGGTTTGGTACAGATAGTTTGAATTCTCCAATATCAAACTAAGGCAAATGTGATCGTATAAACAGATATATTTACATAGCACTTTCAGCTGTTCAAAGTACTTTTTCATCTATTATTCCTGTGTTCCTACAACTCTATGCAAAGAGCAGGCATATTTTTAAAACAAATTTCCATTTGATAAGTGAGGAAAGCTGAAGCACAAAGAGTTTGAGAGACTTGCTTAATAACACAATACTAATGAATAATTGAGCTTTATTAAAATTTCAATGTTCTAAAGCCCTGGACATGGACTCAGAAGCCAAATGACTTTGTTCAGAGCAACACAGAGTCTGTGATAATTCTGGAAATAAGAATCTGAGAAACCAGAATGTTGAGAAGGGGCTGAATCTCCAAAATCTACCAGAGGACCTGCCGCATAAACACTTAATAAATAGTGAGGGAATGAATTAATGAATGAGTGAGCAAAATGAGTGTTGGAGAGAAATCAAACCAGTTTCTAGACAGACCATACAGAAGTGGCAGAATGAGCACATTATGCACCAGTGCCAGGTCTGTTGCCATCAAGCACTGTTACCGTGGGTGAATTATTGGCCTCTCTGAACCTCCATTTCCTTGTCCATAAGTACTTTAATACTTACAGTGCACCAGTTATATTCCAGGTGCTGTGCTAGGTGCTGAGGATAAGACATTGTCCCTGCCTTCAAGATGTTTCAGGATATTGAGAAAGACAACTGCAATGAGAATTAGTAATTTCAGTGAGAATTAGTAAAAGTTAGCCAAGCAAAGATAGGTAGATATATCAACCCAGGTAGAGGGGATGCCTTGTCCAAATACAAAGAAACAGGTGAGCCCTAGCAGGGATGTTGGTCATGGAGGGCACTGTTGGCTCACTCAGGGTCTCTCATAAGTGGTGGGAAGCCACAGGAGGAACATGGTCAGGCTTGTGTTTTAGACATCCTAAACTGAGAGGGTTGAACTGTATCAATGGTTGGTGCCTTAGCACAGGTTCTCTAGAAAACAGAGCTTGAGGCAATAAGTAAGTAAGTGCTGGTGCTTTATTGAGAGGTACAATCCCCGACAGTGAGAGTGAGAGAGAAAGAACATGAGGCACAGAAGACTAGGAAACAATATAAGGTGATATGTTAGTGAGCTGGTCACTATTTTCTGTGTTTCAGGGACATAGCTGGCTGCTTAGCATGTGCACCCGCATGGCCACGTATGGACAGGCAATGTGGAGGATCACACTTTAGAACAGTCCGTGAGAGAAAGGAGGTTTGGGAAGTTATCTCCCCATCTCCTATTCCGTTGATCGGAGTTCACCCCACACAGAGACAACTTCTGCATTGTTTCATCTGGCTTTCATCTGGCTATGCTGGCAGTTGATCTGGGAGCCAGATGCTATCCCTGCAGTGTGGCTTTGCATCCAAGTGCAGAAGTGCCCTTAGAAGCCAGAAACTCTAGGCATGTGGCAGCTAGGCTGGGTGCACATTGGCAGCCAATGGAAGAGCCCAGCCCATTTGGACAAGGGAGAGATTGGCCAGTCCTAGGTAGACCCACGAGGACCCAAGCACAGGCAATTGGTCCTGGCAGGGGGATGAAGAGCAGGCCTCCAAAGAGGCCCAACAGAGCAGCTGAGGCAAAGCAGGTGGCTGAGGGTCCAGGAGACCATGGCTCTAGAAGGATCTAGGGAGGTGCATAAGATGTGTCAGGTAAGTTTTCACACCACACATGTGGAACCCCCAATATACAACAGATGTAAGGGAACCAAAGAAGAGAGTCCACACCCCTTTTTCTCAAACTCCCTCCCATGGTGACCTTTGAGGCACACCCTAGAGCTCCTTGCAATGTGACTTGAAATTAGATTATATTAGATGCCTTCTCACACCAACATTCAGGATACTTTTTCTAATATATCTAAGGAATGATATTTCATTGCCTGTGAGATAAACTTGTTCTTTTAGTTTTTTGGCTTGTGGAATTGCAAAGAAAGGAAGATGTAGCAAGTGTAAACATGGAAAGAGTTGTAACAAATTGAATTTGGGATTATTGAGAATTGAAAGTTCATCTAGTTCAATTAACTCATAATTGCAGATGAAAAAAAACCTGAAATTCAAGAGGATAAGTTGTCTTGAAAAAGGTCATACAACTAATTAGTGAAAGATGCAGGGCCAGGACCAAAGAAATCTAACTCCCCATCTTGGGACCTTTACTCTGTGTGTGTGTTTGTGAATGTATCTGTGAAAATATTTGTAGAGTTCATAAGTTTGTTTCAGTGCTTTTATAATTTTACATTTTCATTTTGATAACAATATAAAACCATTACTGTGTGCCTACTCTGGACCATCTGGATGACCGCTTAGTACTTCTATATTCAAACTAGTGAATCATTCCTTTGTTCAAGACATAGCAGTGTATAGGTGAGCCAAATACAGAAGAATCTGCCCTACACTATTAGTACCATATTCACATTGCAATATACTGTGTCACAAGCATTCCATCTTTGTACATATTTCTTCCAAAACTACAAGGGGTAGCAAATGCTTTTTCTCCACCCAATTCCAGCAATAATTTGATTTGATACCCATCAGTGAAGCTATAATGTGAACTTTATCTTCAAATTAATAAGACAATTTTGCTTAGTTCTAGGTGACACTTCATTTAAAACGGCATCTTACTCCTGAACAGAATTTTTAGATAAATAGGAGATCTGAATAACCTCAGCTAACACAAAGAATCTTGAAGCCATGTAATACTCTCTTGTTCCATATATTTATGTAAACAGGCATTCTCTACATTAGCATTATTAAAGTCAAAATTCTGAAACATTAAATATAGAACAGAACCTGAGATCATCTATTTCTATGAGTATATTGAAATTTTATTATTGAAATTTTCAGAAAAGCATAATCTTCCCTATAAATTTAAATTGTTAATTTAAATTTTATTAGTTTCATAGTTTTCAAAATTCAATTTGTAAATTTTTCTTAACCAACTTATAGCCTTCTTCCCTAGTTTATATATATTTTAAAAGCTTAAAAATAACATCATTGCATACTTGGAAACTGAGATAATTTTTTCTGTTAAAAACAAGTCCAGATATTACCCAGTTTGAGAACCACTGCTAACAGCACACACTTCCTCCTGGGATGCACAATTACTTAATGACACCATGGTGGAGAAAAAGCCTAGATCTTGGATTCCAGAGTCCCAGGTTCATGGCCTGGCTCTGCTGATAACTACCTGTGTATCTCCATTCAGTCATGTAACCTTTCTGGCCCTCAGTAATGTCATTGGTAAATTAAGGAGATTGCAGGCATCACAAATCTTTATGCCTATTGGAACCAGGTAGAGTAATTAAGTGAAACAGGCCAGCTGTAAATAATATGTAGTATTGGGAACAGTAACTAATTCAGAGGACATCTGCCCTGTATTTAAAATTATTTAGATTCAAAATTTTTTTTTAGCACTACAAGTAAAAACAGCAAATCTGTGGATCAGATTCCATCTGAATGTTTCCAGTTTGCAATTCCTAAACCATATAATCTTTAGAGCACCTTCCCCAACTCTAAAGCATTAAATGTAATAACTCTAATATAAACAAAGAGAAGCCAGCATCTATGACTAGTGCAAAGTGGTAGGAGGTATAGAAGGAAATCCTCCTCCAGAAGGCTTCAATGTGTTTTAGTGTTTTAGGAGTGCTGAAGCCTCATATAAAAGAGTAAGACAGGCCGGGCATGGTGGGTCACGCCTGTAATCCTAGCACTCTGGGAGGCCCAGGCGGGAGGATTGCTTGAGCTCAGGAGCTCAAGACCAGCCTGAGCAAGAGTGAGACCCCGTCTCTACTAAAAATAGAAAAATTAGCCAGGCATCGTGGCCCACGCCTGTAGTCCCAGCTATTCGGGAGGCCGAGGTGGGAGGATTGCTTGAGGCCTGGAGTTTGAGACCAGCCTGGGCAACAAAGCAAGACCTCTGTCTCTACAAAAAATAAAAGCATTAGCCAAGCATGATGGTGTGTGCCTGTGATCCCAGCTACGTGGGAGGCTAAGGCAGAAGGATCGCTTCAACCCGGGAGTTTGAGGTTGCAGTGAGCTATGATGAGGCCACTGCACTCTACCCAGGGCAAGAGAGCGAGACTCTGTCTCAAACAAAAAAAAAAGAAAAAGACAAGGAAGGGAGTAGAAAATGTATGATCAAAGTGAGAAAGTGAGAGAAAGAAAAATAAAACAAAAGAGAAAACAAAGTGAGTGAAAGACTCTTCTTGGTTCCAACTGTATCCAACCAAAAATATTTTCTGAATTATCTCTGTTCAATTCCCTGGTATTGTACTCCCAATCCAAGACAAAGATTCATTCACATTAAACAAACTACAGCCCAGGCACTGTGTCAGGTGCTGGAAAGATCTCTTGGAAACCATATTCATGTTTTTCCTTTTTATTAGAGAATATGTTTGAATGGTTGTTTTTCACTGTTATGTTTTTTGCCCTCAATTTTTCCAGGTGTTATAGATAAGAACTTAATTCTAATTAAAATTAGAATATTGGATAAGGGATTTGATATATATATTTTTTTACCTTTGGGGTCTAAGGAGACAGCGTGAGAGTATCTTGAAATGGACGTTGTGTTAGTAGAAACAATGAGGTTATTTGATGCACAATCTAACTTTAGGAAAGTGTTTTCCAGACTAGGTACAGACTAATTTCTTACTTTCTCAGCAGTTAGCATTTAGTGCACACAGACTTTCTGCTATTGACCAGGGCGTTTCTTTTCATTTTCATTTCTTGTGTCAATATTCCTTTTCCTCCCGTTTGTGTCTAGTCCCAGACGTTTCTCATGTTAACCGATAGGCAGAAATAAAAGGTAAGTGTTGGACTTTGGTTCAATCGCTCACGCTAAAGAGATGTTTGAACCCAACTACAAGCTCTGTCTGAGGCCCTGTTCATAGGAATTTAATTTAAAAGTAAAATATTAAACACCAAATAAAGTAAGGAATAAAAAGGAGCAAGAATTTAATCTGTCCCTGATAACTGACCATCCCATTTATGATATTTTGCCACATGTAATCTTATAACCGGCTATTTCCTGTTTTAAATGCCTTTTATTCATGTCTGCCACCTTTCTCTCAGTTTATTAGCCTTATGGTCACCACATTACCTTTCTCTTCAAAATCAATTGACATTTTTATGAAAAGCATTTTCAAGGTATCTATCTCTGAGAAAGGGACAGACAGAGCAGGGACCACCATGTTATGAAACCCCTGTTAGCACCACTCTGGTACCTGGCACTTAAGCCATCATGTTGCAGGGGATTTGGGTGTTTTTATTTAGATTTATGCAGTGTGCTATGAATAAATTGGTGTGGTTTTTAAAATGTAAAACTTATGGCATCACTATGGTATGTATTTGATTGACTGCTTAATAACATTTATGAATGAGGAGAAACACCCATTTGTTCTAAAAGTGACACAAAAATTCCAACTCTTAGTAGTTTGCCTCTCTAGACAGTTCACATCAGTCTTTCTGTAAGCAAAGCCCCAGTGAACTAGCTCCTTAGGCCACGTAGGGATGGGAAGTCCCCACTGCTTTATGAATACAGTGACAGTGGGTAATAGTCAAATTTCAGATAGGCATGTTTTTTGTATCTAACTGGAAATAAGCAATTACAGACCCTAAGATAATCAGGGTCTAAATTTTGTGAAGAAAGTCAGCTGACATGAAAGTTGTATACTTCCAGTGGTCCAAATAGTATTTCTATGGATTTATTTTTCACATAGCTCTGAGCAGCTGTTTGATATGGGGGGAAAAAAAGCAACTTGATGATTCAAAACATTTGTTTCTAGGTGCCAGGTCGACCTGTCAGCCCTCAGTAGGGAACAGACGCACAAGCTGGAGCTGCAGCTGGAAGAGGGTGAGGGACACCTGGTGCTGCTGGTCACTCTGACAGCCTCAGCCACAGTCAGCATCTCTGACCTCTCCGTCAACTCCCTGGAGGACCAGAAAGAGCGGGAGGAGATACTAAAGAGATATGTACGTATGTAACCCTCCTCCTTCTGGAGTCACGTGGGATTAGATGAGGTTGTAAACGATCTATGTGGTGTGACAGAAGTATTTCTGAGAAGCCGTCTGACAGGAGAATGAGCAGAAGCAAAAAGCTGGGCAAATGCCAGTGCCAACTTTGCAGAAGCACACACATGACCCAGTGATGTCCAGAGACCTGGTTGTCTCTAGGACCTCTTCCAGAGCAACTTCTGGATTCTGAGATTTGACTCAGTGATTTTGTCATTCAGGGAAACTGCCCGGAAAGGAAGGGCGAGTTTATACAACTTGACTTCAAAATGAATTCACTGAATCTTTGTAGCTGCATTTAAGATGTCCTTGTCTTTCCAAGTTTGAGATGCAGTTAATGGTGTTTACGTTAATTGGTAGCTTGGTAACCAGAGAGTATCCACAGAAATGATTTTTATTTTCCACTGCCCAGAGAAGCCTCACTTCGCTCCTTTAATTTTTTTTCATTTAATGTGAAATAAAATTAAAAGGAAGCCACCTTCCTTTTGATCTCATGTAGAGTGATGGGATGGAATAGTGAGTCACTAAAATAACTACCCTCCTTAAATTTTACCAAACCAAAATATTCCCAACCAAATCTTCCTATTTCCCAGCATCCTCCCATTGTGCATTTCCCACCATGCAGTTTTCTTGACTCGGCAGAGAGGGGAGCTCTTACTCCACCATTCCCTCTCAATGGACGCTTGAAAAAGTAAATGCCTCGGTACCCATGAAGCTGGGAAAAAAGGCTTTTCCACTTAAAATTACAAAGCTTGTATTGTACAATGCTGCCAGGTGTTTAGAAGGCTCCTCTAGACACTCAGCCATGAAACCAAGCTCTGACTAACAAAGAACTGCTTTTTTTTTTTTAGGTTTTAAAATATTCCTATTTGCTGACTGACATCCTTTCAATAACTGAATTTAATAAAGATGTACCTTATCAGGCTGTGCAGATAACATGAAGTGCTGGTACTAATGCTCTACAATATTCTTCAAACAGATTAGCAGGATGTGCGCGTCAGCAAATTTATTCTGGCTATCTCTCCCAAATCAGCTGTCTGCTAATGCTTGTACAACTTAGCCACCAATGTTGTTATCATAAACAGTTTAATAGAGGTGACTTAGCAAGGCTAAATAGTATATATTTTTAAACCACCTAAGATCCTAGGGTATTGTGTGGCATCTTCTAATATATAATTGCAATTATGAAGATTATTTCACACTTTGGTACCCACCAAAACTTATTCCCCTGTTACCAGAAGTGAGCCTCATGAATTAAAACAATTTTAGAGGAATTAATCGGTGTATTAATATAAAAATTCTTCTAGGTATTATAATACTGTAGTGGATGGATTAATATTTTGATATTATCCCATATATTAAGATGATACTGCTGCCTAAGTAATTAGAAGTAATCCACCTATTATTGATTTTTTTTTCTTTTTGCTGGATGGACTTCCTTAAATCAGCCATTTCCATTTAGAATTTGAATATTTGTTTCCATACTCTGTTTCAAAGGTTAGTTTTTTCAATAAGTTGTAAAATATTATGTGGATGTCTGAGCTACTTCTCAGGTTATATTCTGCTCAATATATTAAAAAGTGAACCATGTTTAAATATGCTATTTTTTCAGCCCTGAATTTCAGGCAGAGGCCTATACCTCCCTCTAGAGACATACTTGCTAAGAAGCTACTATATGCAATATAGCACATGTGTTATGATTACTTATAGCAATACAAGGACAAAGACCTATATTTTAGGGCTTCCGTATGTTTCCTTTTTATTATAGGGATAATGAAATGAATGAACCAATGCTGTACCATGTCTGAAATATTACCTGTTTTGGAGAGACATATAAAAGACATTATTTGTTCGGAGAATTATTTATATGTTTTCCTGTAAGAACATGTGTATTTTAAGAGTTGAGGTCAGACTTAAGAATTTGATTTGGCACCAGTCGTGGTCAGGAAAGTAAATGAATTGCCCCCACTCTGCTGTGAAACAGCCATGAAAAAGCTCTCCACTGCTGTCATTGAGCAGTTCATTGCTAAGCACTGAAGCCCCGCAAATTAAACAGGCATTACTGTGTGAGCCATTATGTGATCACCACGTCCTGAGAAGATGGCTAATTCCATTTTTCTTTTTTTCTTCTTTTAGGGGGAGGGCAGGAGGGAAGGTCGGTAGGGGCAGGTAGTAATGGGTAGCAGACCAAGAGCTATTGTATGACCTTTTCAGAACGGGTGTGTGGAACCCTTGCTCCCCCTTGTCACAGTTTAAAAACCAGAGGAGCTAGTTTAGGGAAGAAGTTGTTAGCATTCCATTTTTATTATGACATTTCACAGTCATCTGATTTAATGTCCCTTGACCGGATTGTCCACCGTGAGACGATGGGCTTGAAATGTTATTTAGAGCATTGATAAAAGGTGAGCGGTTCTAAGATGACAGCGAGTCATAAGGCTGGTGGTGTGACATTAATTTTCTCCATAACAGAGATGGAATAAGACGTCATGGTGACAAGCTGTCAATCAGCTCTGGCCCCTCAGAGCATCTCGATGCCGTAGAATGGGGTATTGCCTCTCCCGTAATAGAGCTGAACTGAGATGCTCTCCCTGACAGCTGCTGCAGCCATAGAGAAAATATATTATACAGCCTTTCATTAAAAAAATAAAGAGGACTCCTCTCCAGAGCATTTCAATCTTTTCCCATCTATTGAGGGCTGAAAGGATTCACAGCAAATCATAGATTCCTCTGCTATGGAAATTTCTGGCTTCAGAAGCCATGCAGGTTTTTAGGCCTTCTAAAATAACCGTAAATACAAGGCAGGAATACCTCTTGATTAAGCATTACTTAAAGTTATATTTTAAAACTGATATATTTATTTGCTTTTTTTTTGAGTTCTTATTATAATCTATGTGTCACTGGCCTAAACAGTTGAAATTTGCAATAAATTACTGAGTGTCAGGTGACTTGGGGAAATGAAACCTTCAAACAATAATTATCCATCCAAATGGGAAGCAGAGCATCAGAGCTGAAGCACTAGAAGACAATATGTCTGTGGAATGAGGTTACCAGTATGAAATGATTCTCAGACGTGAGGCCTGATGATATTTGTTTTAGTCACAGTGAAACTTGGTTTAAATTAGTCCTGAAAATTACAGTACAGGAACCTTTTGATAACACTATTCTCCATCATTAGGGTAGGAGACTTATCTGGTTTACAGCATTGAGTAAGCTCTGACATAAGAAGCTTCCCGAACTTGATGTTGCTGTAGGAACACAGCATGCCTACAAAACTCTGAATTATAAGACTACTATCTAAAGCCCCCACTGTTAAACCCTTAACTTACAGGAATTTAAGTGGAGGAAGAGGCGCATTTTTACCGAACCCTGTCATCTGGCTATTTTAAACAAATTTTTGGTGATAAACAACTGTTTAAAAACAATGAAAGATTAAGAGTTAATCCTTGTGCTGAACACTATTTTTTAAAAGTTAGGCTATGAGATTACTCGTATATCTGCATTTCCTCCTTTCAATATACCAAGGTCATAGCTTCAATGTAAACAATGACTAGTCATATGGGACTGATAAAATTCATATCACAATAAGCTTTTGCTTGTCTGTAGTCTCACATTATTAATACAATGATGAGAATGCTTTTTACTCTAGTAACATTTTAATAGATAACTTCATTATGCAAAAGTATGTTATGCTCCCTGGTCTTGAAACATTTTAAAAATTATGATAAAGAAGTGCCTTTAATTTACTGAGTAGAAGTAAAAGAAAAATGCTATGAAGTGTAAACCATAAGAAAAATGCTATGAAGTGTAAATAAACAAATACATATCAGCATTCTATAGGTCCATTTTATTCTCAAAGTATTTGCGCCCATTAATTAGACTTTCAAATTATTGCATTGGTTTCCCTCTTTTAACTCCTATAAGTACTATACTTATTAAAACATCACCATTATTAATTTCTGAAGTAAAATATATTTTATCATTTGGATCTGGGTTTTCTACCAAAGTTTCCGTACTTCTACTTCTATACATACTAAAAGAACAAATAAAACAATAAGTTTAAGAAAAATTACTCACCACTTTTGAATTTATTTTTAGTCATTGATTTGATTTATTTTAAAAGATTATGTATGTCTTTTACTTAAAAGGTTTATAGAACTGCCTAATTCTTTTGAAATAAATATTAGAAAATAGTCTTTAGATAATTTAACCCTCATCTAGCACATGCAATTTCCAAAACTCATCAAGAAGAAAATAGTAGATGAAAACAATTAATTAGTTTAATGTTGACTTTCTTACCCCTAAAGTCTGAAGAGTGTTACACAATCAACAACTTAAAATTCAATATTAAGAATCATTGCCTGTAGTCTCAGCTACTCAGGAAGCTGAGGTAGCAGGATTCCTTGAGTCCAGGAGTTTGAGACCAGCTCAGCCAGGCAATGTAGCAAGTCCTTGTCTCTTAAAAAAAAAAAAAAAAAAAAAAAAAAATCATTTGTCTCTAAACCATTTTATCTACAAATGAAAGATTTCTTAGAGTGCTTTGGTAGAGGATGTTGAAGGTATAAAGCAGACATATCTATTCCATAATTTATTGTTCACCATCTGTTGATATTTATGGGAAGTAAATGTGATATATTTTTTTATTCTCTCCGAAAATCTACTTACATGGCAACAATTACCTACATAAATGTGTATGTGTGTGTGTGTGCACATTCATGATGGTGGAGGGGTAATTTGTACTAGAGAAACACAAATGACCCTTTAAGCAGCATCCTGAGATAAACTATAAAACTTGGTGTTTTCTCAGCACACTCTCTGAGACTCCTTAGGACCTTTATTTTCTAATACCAGTGTTGTGGTATTGCAGAGCCCTTTGAGGATATTTCACAACCTGAAAGATGTGGGATTTCTCCAGGTGAAAGTCATCAGAGCAGAAGGGTTGATGGCCGCTGATGTCACAGGTAAGAAATGATGCAATTCTCCTATTCCACGTTATCAAGCAGCATGCGAGGTCTACAGCCATTTAACAATCCAACTCTGTATTTAGCCTAACTGGATCATCAAAGTAAATAGTTTAAATGTAAAGACTCAGGGTTGATCTTACAAAGATTTGCCAACCCCCCCGACTTTTATATTATCTCTGCTTTTTAAAGGCAGAGTAATATATTGAAAATAAACAACAAAATGCAAAATAACTTTTGAATTGTTGCCTTTTCCAAAGTTTAATCAATGTAATGGGAAGATATTTCCCAGGTACTGTCATTTTTCCAGATATTAGAGCAATGTTGTATCATCTTCTCTCAGACAGCATCAGCTTCCCTCATAGCATCACTACTTGTAATTCAAACATGTATGAAATCCATTGCATAGTCACTGAAAAGTTTAGATGCATAATACTCAAGAACTTGGTATGAACTCTTGATAATTTGGGTTGCTGATCTGATCTCTTAGTTGTCCAAATTCTTCAGCACATCCCAGAGGTAATTCTGGATCTAAACTATGCATCTAGATTGGAATTTTTTTAACTAGGAAGCAGGCCTGTAAAAATGCCAAAATTAGTTTTGTCTCTGAAAGCTTCCTGATTTGGGTATCGCTGTTTCTGTGACATATTAACAAATGGGCTGATAGTAATTATTTCATCAATTTCCCAAATTAATTCTTTTCTTTTTTGAATTTACAACCATGTGGCCATTCATTTATGATTTCATTTCATAAGGATTTGGGGGATGTTTATGCTATTCCTTAAATTATACATCTTAAATTGCACAACATATAGGACAGTCTTGACCAATTTTGGTGCAAATTTCACTGTTTCTGAAAGTACACATTTATTACTTGTGGGAATTACATTGTGAATGTTCAGCAAGATGACCCTAAAGAGGTAACAGACTTATCTGAAAGGAAGAAATGTGCTTTTCCCACCATCCAAGGGTCTGCAAATCACTGTGCCCTTCTTTAATTCATTCAACAGGATCAAAACCAAATTAAAAGATAACATGCCTTCAAACTAAAATAGCAGATGTTTGCTCTAAAACTTCAATATTTTAAAATTTTAATATTTGCATAGTATCAAATGATTATTTATTGTGTGATAAAAATAAGAATGGTGGGAGTTTACATTTTCTTTAAAGAGGTAATTATCAACTCATTTGTAACCAAGAAGATGATAACTACGGTCACAAATTTTTTAAAATAGGCATTCCTAAAAATAGTAGGAGAGGAGGTAGTTTGCAATCTCTTTGCATATATACTGACTTGGCTCCTGTACTAAACAATTAGTGAATGTTAAGTTTGTTCATTTTCTGTTTTATGAATTTTATTTTTGGTATGGTTTTAAATTAATCTGGGCACAATAATTTCTTATAGAAAAATTCAAGTACCATTTACTTCTAGAGCTTAGATACCTGCCTATTATACAATTGAATACAATTATATAAGTTTGTCTTCTCTTGGAGAGAAGCTGTCATTGATTTTAAAACTTCATGAATATGCAAACTACATTAACCCAGTGGCCTATATGCCACTATGGAAGTTAAAGTACATGTTCTTTCAAAACTGGAAAAAAATAAAGATATTTCTTTCCTAATGGTTCTATGTAAATTGATGGGACTAACAATAGCGCTTTCCCTAAGGATTCAATGAGACATAATTTTAATTTGATAAAATGAACATTAATTTGGAGAGTACTAAATAACAGAGTCTCCATTTTTTCCCTCCAGTTTTAGGGATGTAAATCTAATGATTCCTCATTCCATGTTGACCTTATAATCTAATGTGCTCTGAATTGAACAAGAGAGATGTTGAACTATTCAGGGGCAAGAAGATAATTCAGTCTTTGACCTTGTTCACTCTTAGGCCTTCTGTGGTCTTTATGACATTTGTGATGGTGGCAAAAATTGAGGACCATATATTTAAGTCATAAAAGTCTGAATATACCATCAACTCGTAAAATAATCTTTACTTCTGAAAAGGATAAATACTTACATATATCCTGATGGTTCCTGATTTTTGTCATTAAATTTGAGGTACAAATAAGCTCTTTGTCTACTTTATCTCTTACTCATTCAATGAAGAACTTTAAAGATATGATGTACATTTCAGTGGCTAGCAGCAGTCAAGCTCCATAAGATATTAAGCAATCGTTTGAAAAGAGGGAATTGAGTGAATGGTGCTGTCTTCAAATCCTCAAATTAGCATCCGTTTAGGGGTGTTGTGGATGGAGAGGGGAGATTTTAAATCACTGATAACTCTCTGTGCTGAGGCAAGAATATTTTCTGACATGGTACAAATGAGGCTATTACTATGAGGTACTTGGTTAGCTTCAGAACACTTTTTTCTAGATAAGTCTAACAAGACAAATTTTTATTTGACCAACTTAGCTCTATTCTTTAAATATTTTTAATGATCTGAACATAAAGTTAAACTTACATTGTTGAAGCAAAACTTTTAAAATTATATTCCATCATTAAACATGAGCAGAAAACAGAAATATTGTATAATCTTTTAAGTAGCCATCAATCTTACTGCAGTTACAAAGAGTTTTTCTCTTTCAAAATGTAAAATTTTTCTTTTGTTACAACACATTCATTGAGAAACATTGTGATACTGTATTAACTCTGTGCGAATAAAGAGCAATTGAGACTCTCTTTGAATGAGTGCGTATAAAGCACAAATTACTTTTTAATGAAACCCTCAATTCTTTCCCTTTCCACAAAAAGCCTATAGCCTTGTTCAGCTGAACACTACTACAGTAGGTCACTTCAGTTAAGCCCCTAATAAACTGTTGATGGTCGAGGGTAGTTTTTTCTTCCGTCTGAATAGCCCAGTGTTGGACAGTGCACTTCAAATCATTAAGGTTAATACAGATTTTAAAAAGAGATTAACTCTGATGGTTAAGGCCTCAATTTACAACTCCCACACATACACATGCATTGAGCCAGGCACAAGAGTGGACTGAAATTTCAGTCAAATTGTGGGCAGCCTTTCACAGCCTGAGAAAGTGGGACTCTGGTTTGAAAAGTTGGTCAGCTAAATTCTTCATAAGGGAAAAAGTGTGAGTAACTGAAAAATTCCTCTCAGTACAACTTACTTACCTTTCACTAACCAGTGAAAAGGTTAATGTCTCTCTGCACCAACAAAGCAAAACCTAGAGACTGGTCCTGCATTCACTGGGGAAGATTCTCTCTACTGCTAAATCAAGTGTTCCTTAAAACTGGACAGATCGTGAGCGAAGGCCAGTGAAGGGGGAAAATTTTTTTTTGGTGGTAGGAAATAGTTCATGTCGTAATTTGTCTTTTCTAGCTTCTGATTATTCTTTTCCTTGAGCAGGGCCTCATTTCTGCTTCGACAGAACATTTGAAGTCTTCTATATCGAGTGAGGGTTTAATTTAGACCTGGCCTATTGGTTCTTTCAAGTTCCAAGAGAAGAAAGAGAAGAGAGTTCTTCTCCTCAGCCCCTCCCCTTCGTTTCCCCCCCCCACCCCCGGGTGTTGTGTTGGGGAGGGCGGGCCTCCTGAGGAAGAGGTCGCAACCTCCCCAGGGAGACCAGCCATTCAGTTTCACAAACGGTGACATGGGAGAACTGTGAAACCCTTCAAAAGATGCCCTGCCTTTTCACTGTATTAAAAGGTACACTAATATAAAACTTCTCCACCCCAGGTGAATTGATCTCTCAAGTTAATGCACCATCTTTTTCAGAAAACAAGAGAGGGAGAGAAAAAGAAAGAGAGAGAGAGAATTTTACAATTAACAGAATCTGTCACAGAAATCGTCCCATCAAATGAATGTATCTTTTTCTAAAACTAGGCTGTGCATAAAGACTTGCGACTTGCACAGAAGTCGACTTGCACAGACTTCCTGAAGTCTGGAAACCTAGTAGTTATTAAGAGATGTTTACTACCCCTTTATTTGCATAGAGTTTTCCCATGTTTTTCTTTTGGAAAACTGTCTTCATTGTTGGAAAATATTTAAGTAACAAAACAGCAGAAAAAGACATGCTACAGTTTTTTTATCAGCTTCCGTAAGAGTCTTATTATCTTAAGAAATAACAGTTAGCAGCTCAGATTCATTAGCAGAGCTAAATTTAAGCCCCATTTGACAGGCTGCCTAGAAAACATTTTGTTTTGCTGTCTGTGGGCTTTAATTAAGATGTGTTCAATTTCAGTCCTCTTCAGTCTAGCCCCCACCTCCTCAACCCCCACCCCCAACTTGCTGTGTCACAGACCGGCGATCAGACACTTTTAGATGGTCCGGCCCATGACTTTGACCTTCTGCGCAGTCCGGCGTTCCCTGGGGAACCGTTCAACTCATGAGGTCTGATTTCACACTTCCAGGATGCCTCAGCTCTCTTAACAATGACAGGGAGACAAAGCCCTTTAGAGCAGGCCGCATGGGGACTTGTTTAAATTGGAAACCAGAGAGGAGTCAAGGAACAAGGTTATGGGCTACAGAATAGTGCTTTTAATAAAGAGCTCACAGCTCTGGCTCAGCTCAAAGAGGTCTACCTCTGTACAATTAATTGAGCCATTTATCTGGAGCATCTTAGGCCTCTACTTTCTCACAGAATTGCGTGGTAAATATCAGCTAAGAAGCAAATGAGATATGCATGAAATGAATTTTAACACTTTGATTACTGTGCCTCCAGTCTTCATTAAAAGTAAATTTATTTGTATTTCTGACCTCATTATCAGTAGGCTGCCTGCATTTTTACTGGTTCCTGTGATTTCCAGCTTGAGTGTGTCATGAAGGTATATTTTATACAGAGATTTGGATTTATTATTCTTGGGATTTTCCCTGAACATTATGGGTCTATTCAGAGAAAGAAAATGAAAAGACAATTGTATAGAAAAAGGCAAGTATGTTCTTTGAAAGTTTTATATACAGTTGGAGAAATACCAAGCACATATATATAACATAGACCAGATATTGTCCTTTAAAAAAATTAACTTTTTGTGGGTTACTCTAGCAAATTGCATAATATATATGCAATTGTTGCTTCAAATAGCCCACAGAATACAATTACTTTATTGGAAAAAGTAGCTAAGTTGCTTCTTTTATAGAATTGTAGCTGTTTGAATTTTTAATAGTGTGTGCCTTTAATTACCATCATCATATTTAAGAACATCAATGATATCTGATAAATGCAGTCTTGGATTTTATGATAATTATTTAAAATTTATGTTGCAAGAAGAAAAAATATAAGCCCTTTAAATTCTACGTATTTCCATTGAAAGTACTATGTAAAATAGAGTAAAAATCCTTCATATTTGTGGATTATCAAATTTACCAAATAAACGAGAATTGTATACAGATATTCTTAATTTCTTAACTTTTACTCTCTTAACATCTTAAAATTATATTGCTTGAAACAAAACCCCTAAGTTTTAACACACAGTGTATTGAAAATTTCCCAAGCAAAGTGTGCTTTATTTTTATTATATAAGCTAACGTCCCATTTGCTTTTTAATAATTACACTTACAGAAGATTTTTAGCAGATAGTATACTTTAAGAAGTCATCTAATCCAGCCTATAATGCACAAAATATCCAACAGCTGATATCCTTATAATAATATACCTAATTTAGAAAACAATGTTACACACACACACACACACGCACACGCACACAATGAATGTATTAATACTATAGAAATCTCTTAAGAATGAGATTAACAAATAAAAATACCCCAAGGAAAGACAGCAACTCATTGCTCTTCCTTCTTTTATGTCACCACATCTTACATAGAAATGAAAGTTACTTTCTCTTTTAGTAATTGCATTTTTAAAAACTAGTCACATTCTAATTACAGAAATGCGAAAGTGTTCTGCTAAAACCAAACAGTTGTTATCAAATATTTCTGAAAGGAGAAATGAAAATGTTAATTTGGCACAAGAGCTGGTGAGGCCTGAATCTGAGCCAGTGTTTTAAAGGGAATTACAGAAATCCTGTGAGATTCGCATGCAGGTCACGTGGTTAGGAGATACTGCTCTGGAAGAATGGGTGGGGTGACAAAAGAGACTAAGAATTGGGTTTGATGTGCTCTCGAGGGCAGGACTATGGGCTGAGAACGTGGTGGTCCCACTCTCAATGGGAAATGAGGGAAAGAGAAATACTATAAAATAATTAATCAGGTTCTGTGGAACTAAGATTACAAAATGATCCTATGAGTAAAGAAATAGCAAATTGCTGATTTGGCTGGGAAGGTTAGCCCCAGGATTTTACCCAGTGCTTGAAGAAATGTTTTCAGATGTTAAAATCATTGTTTAAAATTAAACTATTGTTTATGTTTTGTTACATTAAAATATAATTGTGTGGATAAGCGATGCATTTTCTAGAACGATGGATCAGAGAAATGCTGCAAATAGAGAGGATCTCGATTTAACTAGGTATTTGGAAAAAAATCTTACTACAGAGATATTGTGGTTATACGATAGTATAGGTAGAGTCACAAATGACTAAACAGTCAAGCCTAAAGAGTGATTATTAAAGGATTGATGTCAATGGGGATGCCAAGTGGAGAGACACAGGGCTCTGTCCTTGGTCTAAACTGCTCAGCGTATTTACTAATGACTTTGAGGAGATAATTGACTGCTTCCTTATCACACTTGCTAGGAGGGCTATTTAATTCATTTTATGTGAGATTTTTTTTATTTAATAATTTATTTAATTTAATTTAATTTTATAATTTATTTTTATTTTTATTTATTTTATTTTTTTATTTTTAATTTTTATAATTATAATTTTATAAATGAATTTTAATTCATTTTATATGTATACAGTACTATGCAACAGACAAATAGGCTTAATTCACCAAGATGAACATTAAAAAGCATAGATCTGAACTCTTTCCTGAGTACAAAATAGGGATGTCTTGCTTTAAAAGTAGAAAATACAGAAAAGACTTTAGGATTTGAGTTGAGTTTAAACTCCATGAGAGTGAATTATACATTCATCAGTGTGGTTACATTGAATAAAAGTGAAATTTTGAGACTGATACTTGTCAGATATACTGGGGTATGAATCTAATTTTGGAAGGCACTCTTTAAAGGACATTGATTAATCAGAATATATTCTCAACCTAGTGTTTTAAAATCAAGTCAATTGAGAATAGCTCTAGGATGATGTTAATAACAATAACAATGATAATGGCAACTAATATTTATTGGTTTATGACCAACCACATGTCAGACACTACCCTGAATTGGTCCAAGGATTATCACAACTAATCTCACAGCAACCTGTTTAGGTACTACTGTTATCCCCACTTTGAAAATTAGAAAACTGAGGTGTGGAGAGGTTAAGTAACTTGTCCATGACGAACACACACTCACGCTCACTCACGCTCACTCACTCCAGCTCGTAAATCTCAGAGCAGGCATACTGATCCAGATCTTTCCACTGAAACCACCAGCTTACTTGTCCTGGAGAAAGGAAGATATTGAGGGGATATGATTTCTTTCGTCAGTTATCCAAAGGCTTGTCATAAGGAAAGTGTAGATATGAGCTGGCCAGGGGGTTAATGGCCAAGGTTCAGGTCCAGAAAGCAAATTTCCTTCTAACAAATTTCATCAGAAGGAGATTTATTATAGAGCATTAAATGGATCACAGAATCTTTAGGGACCAGAAGGAACTAAGAAAACAGACTCTAAGCTCAGTCTCTAGAAGTTAATACTAATGCCACAAGGCAGAACCAAGGAGTTGCTGACATTAGCAAGTCCAGAAGACACTGTGACAACTGCTGATAGGACTGCTACTTGCAGTCTGCAGCATCAAAATGGACCCCATATGTTCTCAGTTAACTCAGTTCTAATATCAAATCTTAGGCAAGTACATCTGACTTGTACAACCTAAATCACATCTACATCTCTAGCTGCAAGGGAGTCTAGAAATGTCCCTTTGGGCTTCACGGCCTCTATAGTTCAGAAAGAAACACTAGAAAATAGTTAGAATGGATGCTTAGCAAGCCATCCACAATACCCAGCACAAGAGGGCAGGTAAAGCACATGGGTCTTTCTGTATATGACAGATGCTGCACCCCCCCTTTACATGTATCATTTTATTTAGATTTTTAAATTACTACAGAAGGCAAACTATAGGATAGATAAAAGCTATGGAGACATAATTTTATACACAATGTATAAAAGCATTTTCCAAAAATTATAATTGCCAAAAAATAGATCTGAAGATTCCTGTGGAGGTGATGGTTTCCTGTCACTGGAACTGTTGAATCAGAACCTGAAGAACCCCCTGGTTGCGGAGGGGAGGCAAGACCTACAAGAGCTTTTGAATTTGGCCTCTAAGGCCTCTTTCCAGGCCCTCAAATTCTGAGATATTACGGTAGATAACAACATGAATAACAGACTCCTGGATGAGATATTTTGTAGAATAATAATAAAAAAGACAAAGACATCATTCTGAAGGCAAAGCCTTGACAGATGACAATTTTCAGTTATTGCCTTTGACTAGTTAAAAAAAATATTAAAAAAGGGTAATCACCTAATACAGTACTTAATTTTTTTAAGCCTAAAGAATTTTATTTCACTGCAAAAGATCTCTTCAGCTAATTAATTTACTTACAGGGAAGCTTACCTGAAACCTCATGCTTTTCTGCAGGGGAGTCTAATTGAATATAAATTTACTGTAGATCCTAAAGTATTAGGAAGGCTTGCAAAAACAAAAGAGCTTATAATATATTTTTATACTCATTTTAGACCAGACAACTTTTGTGTTTCTAAGCTTGTAACAAATCACTTGCATATATTAATAGTTTCTACATTAAATATGAATTGAAAATGAACTCTTTAAATATTTTTTACCATAATTTATCTAAGCTCTTAAAAGCTTGGGCACAATTTTCTCATAGCCTCTCCTCATTTCATAGATTCCTCTTCCTTCTTTTCAAGTTTTTTATTAGTCTCATTTCACTTCTCATTCTTCTGTCATAAATTTTGAGCTTCTCAGCATATATCAAGATGGTTCAATTCTAGGAATCAAGAATGCATCTAGTTACACACAATCCTATATTGTTTTGCATCTAGTTCTAGATCCCAAGATAAATGAACCCATATTTATGTTGAGCTTTATCTATTTCCACTAGTCATAGTTTTCTTTTTCTTTTATTTAATCTTTTTCTTTTTGCTAGGCCCTTTCAGTCTAGAAATCCACTAGTCATAGTTTTCAAAGTGTGTTCCAGAACCTCTGGGGAGCCCCAAAACCCATTCAGGGATGTGTGAAGTCAAAACTGTTTTCACCGTAATACTAAAATATTATTTGTCTCCCACTCTCTCATGAGTACACAATGGAGTTTTCCAAAGTCTACATAGGGTTTGATTACTCTGATGTTAACATGTCAATGATTTATTATTATTTTTAGTGAATTAATTAATAAATATTTTGAATGTTTTCATTTTTAATTTCTAAAATGGTCAGTTTTGATAGATATAGCCCTCAAAAACAATAACTCTTTGAGATCCTTGATAAGTTTTAAGACTTCCTAAGACCAAAATGTTTAAGAATTGTTGCCGTAGGGCAAGGACTCTCAACTGGGGAGAGGGTAGTATTGCCCCCCTTGGGTGTTTCGGAGATTTTTGAGGGAACTTTAGTTGCCACGATATTGTGGAGCACTACTGGTGCTTAGTAGCTGGGGGATGGGGATGCTAAATGTCCTACAAAGTATCAATCTTACATAATAAAAATTTAGTTCTTCATGACTAAGTATCAGTAGACATTGATATAGGTTTAAAATCTGTTTCCTGATTATCTGAGCCTAGATTGCATCCTGAAATACATGGTATTATTTATTCAAGCCTTGCAAATGGCTGCCATTTCACTCGGTATACACCAAAGACCTTAGGACAGTGTCCAAGGCACTTCATGATCTGGTACCCCGTTACTTCTCTGACATCTACTAATCTCCCACTTGCTCACTGGGTCCCGGCATCAGAGGCCCTGAGCACACCAGGCTTTGGTCTAGCTCTTCCTCTACCTGGACCACTTTTCTCCAGATATCCACTTAGCCACTCTTTCACCTCCTTCAGTTCTTTGCTCAGACCTCGCCTCCTCAATAAGGCCTATTCCAACCACCCTAACTAAATCTATACGCTACGCCCCTCCCTGCCCCCTTCAAACCCTTATTCTACTCTGTTTTTCTGTTTTTCATTAACATGTGTTACTCTCTAACATATCTTATAGTCTACTTATTCACTGTGCTCAATATTTATTCTCTTTCTCCCCTCCCCTCCCCCACAGGTCAATTCTAAGAGAGCAGAGAAACCTTTTTTGTACATATGGCCTGACACATAGTAAGCACTTGATAAGTGTTTGTTAAATAAATCAATGCATACTTTTATTGTAAACAACTTTCTACTTAGTCCTCCTTTACAATAGAGTTCAGGCATTATGTTAAAATTCGAAATCATTTATGGGTCAGTTTTATTTTATTTTATTTCAGAATAGTAAAGAGGGCATTATAAAATCTTCAATTAAAAAAAAAAAGATGTATTGGATCTAGGAGCTTGAGAGCCATGACTCTAGGATGTCGATTTTCCTGCCATAATGAAACCTGCTTCAAGACTTGGGAGAAAAGAGAAGCCCTATTATTATTGCTCAGTCCTAGAATCAGACCCAGTGGGGACCTAGTGAAGAGTGTCAGTTAATGTAATTCTTCCAATCAGATGTTTAAAGTATGTTTAGGTCAGTCAATCAAAAAAGCTAAGGTCAAAACCACATCTCCAGTGATAAGAGGAGGATTGGAAGACATCTTCAACATACGTTGGTTTTTGTTCTGAAGGACCCTGTGGAATTCCCTCAACTATAACATTGTTATTTGTTGTTGACTGAATTTCCAGTTTGTAGAAAGGACAGATGGCAACCTTGATTATAATTTTTTAAAAAAAGATTACAATATAGCCATTTCAAACTGTGGCAATTGAGGAAATTAAACCAAAGAGCTTAATTTGTGCAAGGTAGGCCCAAACATAAAAGGCCCCCATGGGTATGAATTGCCTTCCATGCTATTGAAAGCCTTCTATGTTTTCGGACATGACAACAAAGAGGTGGTCACGGGTATCCGTACACACACATTTTTATAACACATCACACCCAGAAAACTGTGCTCCTTGTCAGCAGCAAAATGACCCTGGACAAAGCCCACCACTGATGGGTAAGGAGTAACTTTCTATTCTGGGAGTAAGAATATCATTCAGTATCTTTTGAATGACTTTAATGCTCAATCCAGTAGTTTGCACAAATTGAAGTCGTCCACTTGCCCATAAAACAGGTAGCAAGTGAGCAGGGGCGGTACGGACTTTCCTACAGTTCTTTGTCAGTATGTCAGTGTTGTGACCTCAAAGAGCAAGGACTAAGAGGGAGAGAGAATTAGCCAGTCAGTGCACCCCATTTAATCCTCAGTGTTGTTTTGAAGATTGCCAGAGAAGATGCTCACTGGAGACAATTCTGATGTTTGTTTTTGTTATAGGAATGCCTTTTCACCAAAAGAAGAATTGAGGTGTAGAGTATATGCTTTAAAATCTGTTGTAGATTCTGTTTTAGAGTTAGGATGTAAAAGAGTCTCTTTCTAATGTTAATTCCCTTGGGAGATATTTTTTTAAGATAAAAATCTGTAGGAAAAAATAGCCGTTAGTTTTTCACTAGATTATGGATAAATGCCTCGGTCCTAATATAATATTTTTAAGTGTCTATTTTATAGTGGTTATGTAACACCTATCAAAATTTTTGTCTTATAGAGAACTTATTAAAGGGATACACAAATAGATTTAAACTAAACATTCCTGATCATAAATTGTTAAAGTCCACTTTTTATGTCATTATCCTTCACTTCTAAAAACACTGGTGATAGAGCTGTGCCATCACCATAGATCACGAGGGTCATCTCCACTGGGAAAGCTTTCACTTCCTTTCCCCCTGCCCATTCTAGAGTGGTAGAATGATGTGCTTCCTTCTCGTTGCTCACATTACATCCTTCACTTACCTTTATCATAGCACTTAACAACCCTGCATCATAATTGTGTATTTACATGTCTATCATGTCCACTAAATTTTGCATGCCTTGACAGCTGGATTATGTCTTAATCATACTCTTAAGTCCGGGGTGAGCAGGACAGACACTCAATAAGTAATGAATGCCTTAAAAAGCATTCCTATTTCTCTCTAGAAAATTGTCAACATGGAAAACTGCCGTATTCTCAAAGGAGGCTGATTCTCCTCTAGCTGTCGTGGTGGGTAAAGGAATCAATCCCACAGCCCCTGCCCTCACCCAGCACGGCTGCAATGTCACTCTTCCATCTAAACCAAATTCTCCAGTTTCTTGCACGGCTAAGGGGAGGGATAGGCACTTTTCTAGGCAAAATGATAGGTCTTAAGGAAGAGCCATTTGGTACTTACAGGTCTGCTTTAGTCTTATGATAAAAATGAGTGAGGGAAACAAGGGATCATATAATCTGTGTTCTCAAACATTTAGGCTCTTTAAATACTCCAAAATTATCAGAAACAAAATACATTGCGACTTTGCTGCCTTCATTCCTTGCACTTCTAGCCATACAGTATTGAATAAAAACACCTGTGCAGGGGACTGCTTTGTATCACTCTCTGAGCTTTAGAGAATATAGTGCACTTTGTAGACATCAATACCCCATCCTATAGGCAACCCCACCACCCAGGTACTCTCAGCAAGCAGAGCAGCCCGTCATAGAGTCTAAACGGAATAATAAAAGGATGAAAGGAAGGCATAATTAAGGAGATAATTAATGGTTAGGTCCATCAATAGTATTTCTCTGATTGGTTTTGTTTGTTTAAGTGGCAGATAATCAAGGCTGCAAAATTTAGGAACTGGAAAGCCAGTCATTTAAAGCATCGTTGAGCAAACCAGACAAAGCACATTAGCTATGTGTAGCCACTACTTTAAAATAAAACCGTAGTGTATGCTCTTTAGTGTACGTTGATAGAATTTGATATTGTACATTTACCATTATTTTGGTTGAAATTGCTGTTCATTTTTAATTGCCCTTGAATCATGCAGTGGCAGAAGGTTGCTTTCTAAATTAGTCAAAAATAACATAGTGTGTAAAGACCTGATGTTGGCATCCATTCTGATACCTGTAAAAATATAACTTTTTAGAAGGAAAAGATGAATATAAATTTAACATAAAATTGCCTGCTCTCTCCTTACCTAAACTTTCCTCTTTGTCAGATTCTAGAGATATCCAGTCTGAGCACCTTGTTGAATGCTTATTGTCCTTGGAAGAAAAAGACTGGCTTAGCTAAGCTCAATGAATAGTTTCCATCTTCAAATAATAATGAGGACACATTAGATTATTCAATATTGACATCTGCAAATCCTGTTGATTCTACCCTCAAAATATATCCAGATCCAACCACTTTCACCCCCTGATTATTGCAGTAGCCTCCTCACTGTTCTCCCTCCCTCCCCTGTTGCCCTTTCTCCACCTTACTGTCCAAATAGCAGCCATCAGATCATGTCACTCCTCAACTCAAATCCCTCCGAAAGCTTCCCTTCTTAATTAGAGTGAAAGCCACGTCCTTTCAGAGGCCTGCCACTGTGCTCAGACCTGTCTGAGTCACCTGCTATGTTTCTCACCTCTCCAACCCGTTCCTCTAGTCACACTGGCTTCCTGGATATTCTGGAGAAGCCAGACACAGCCACTTCCCTGGCCTTTCCACAGTCTGTCCCTCTGGGTAACCCAGGCTCCCTCCCTCGCCTCCTCATTTCTTTGCCTATAATGTCACTTTCTCAGTGAGACTTTTTCTGCAGCCCTTTTTAAAATTGCGTATACGTACCAGCACTCCCATCACCTTTCCCGTCCTTATTTTTCTCCATAGTACTTACCACCTTCTAAAATCTTATAAAATGTGTTTATTTTCTGTCTTCTTCCTCAATGTAAATACCATAGGGTCAGGGATTTTTTTTAATTGTTTTGTTCACTGCTGTCTCCCCAACCCATAGAACACTGCCTGGTACATGGTAAGCAATAAATATTTGTTAAATGAGTGAATCTATAGTCAAAATATTACCCAACTTTTCCTATGTTGTGTGCCTACTATCTAATAAGATACAGCACAATTATTGGGAAAGGTCTTGCCTAGTAGCTTACATTTAAATATATTTTGAAAACGGTTTGCATCTGCCTATTTATGCTTGTATCTGAATTCTATGGAAAAAAATTAAGTTGTTGATATGCCAGATATAAACCTATTACAATGTGTTTTAATGAACAAAATATTCTTTTTTGAATACTGTCTTCCATGGGGCATGCGAGTTGCAAGTTGAGGGTGGTAAGAGGTAGGGTAAGAGGATGAAGAAGGTGGGGGGTGGGGAAGATAATACAGATCCTAACTCAGAAGTAAAATTTTCACCAGATCTTGAAGATTTCCAGTTCTCTATTCTCTATTAAAAATTATTCCTAAGACCCAAAATAATGTTAAAATTCCTAAGACCCAAAATAAGACCACCAAAATGTCAAATTATGCAATTATCCTGGGATATATAAGGCCACTGAACTAGCACACACATATTAAATCTCTTTTTTAATATAAAATTAATAAATTAAATTAAAGGTGAGTCAAAGTTTGTACAGCTCATTTTAAGAATTACAATATGGAAAGTAAATACACAGCTGTATGGGAATACATAGCTTATCTGTCACTGATAGCTAATGAATTCCTACCCGTTAAAATTTAATTGAAAATCTTCACTGATATTTAAGCTTTCTCAGAAGCGTAAACTACTGTGACTACAATTCACAATGCATTTAAAACAATTATTCTTTATCATTAAAGTTAATAATATGCACATTAACCTCTTATGTAGTCTAAATCAATATTATAGTTTAAAAGATATGACCTCTGGACAGCTTTGTCTAAATATTGATTTCATTGTCATTTGTATAAGGTATCAAACAAATTACATGCTGCACTAATATCATTAATGCTGCCCCCATAGAGCCTCTGACTTTATGGATTCTTATAATACAGAACATATTACAACATTACAAAAATATTGAGGACTTCACAAAAACATAACTGCCAAATGGATGAGATTTGAATATGACAGGGCAGAGTGGCTATAAACAGATGATAACTTCTAAACCCTTCACTTTCAGTGGACAGAAAAAAACACTGCTTTTTAACATGCAGATTGGTTGTTGATGTTAAGTTTCAAATGGAAGAATTTTTTGCCTCACAAGGTCTAATTTACCTTCTTGTGGTGCAATAGATATCTCAGAATAAAGTAACTAAATCTTAGTCCAATTAAAATGTTATAATTCTGCAATATAGCAGTTTTCCCAGAATAAACTTGATTAGAAATTCCTGTTACAGAATCAGAAATTCCTGGTTACTAGTAAATCAGATGAGTTGAAAAACATATGCATAAGAGTAAAGGGGCTGAACTTTTCAAATAGTCATTATAGAATTAAATAAAAACTGATTTAAGGATGGACATGCATCCCATTCTCTATCATAATTAGCAGTTATAGTATTATTTTTGTAAAAAAAAATTGCAAATTGAAATGCCAGCTGTATAATTTTCTTTCTTTTACTTTTTCAGGCTCTAAATTGCTATGAATCATAACAATTGCTAATGTCAACCAGTTATATCTAATTCTATTTTGATAGGGTTTTTTTTTTAATTTTTAAAATTGTACTTCTCATTTTGTTTACTATAAAACTTTTTGAAAAAAAGTTGACATGACACTGTGAATGGTGGGTGCTATTTATACTAAAAATGTTCACCCAAAATCTCTTGTAGGTAAAAGTGACCCATTTTGTGTAGTAGAACTGAACAACGATAGACTGCTAACACACACTGTCTACAAAAATCTCAATCCTGAGTGGAACAAAGTCTTCACGTTGTAAGTAGGCATTACCTTGCGCTCATTTCAGAAATGGTATTAAATTCTATTTATTTTAGAGGTTTTGTCAATGTACATGTTTATTCTTAACTGATTCACAACTCAGTGCATCTGGCCTGCCTTTGCTAACAACAGTGAATTTCTTAACTTCCTACCTTCCTGAGAGTGAAACCTGGGGAAAAGGATAGGCAATTTTTCTTTGTTTTCACAGACGTTTTTTTAAACTGTCCTTTTTGTATGATTTGACTAAGGGTTTTGCTCCCATTAACTGAATTGCCATACTGCTTCTTCCTTTTATACTTTCTATTGAAATTCTTCCCAATTGCATTGACACCAAGGAGGACAAAGCTCTATTTTGTTCCATTGCTGAAATCAGCAAACAATCCGGTCACGAATTCGGCAGATGCTTTAGTTTTGGTTTGTTTCATTTTATCATAATAAGAATATTAAGTATTGTCCTAGATACCAAAACACCTTTTGGGTTAATTTTCCTCTTGTTTTAAAAAAGTTTGTAAATCTTTTTGCTCATGCACTGCAAAAGCTGCCATTGCTACACTATAGTATCTCCTAAGTTCAGTTTTTTTAAACTGGGCTTTAGAAATGGACTCTGAACAAAGGAAAACTCTCCAAACAGAAGTACTTCTTAAAAGTTTTCTATCATAATTTTATTTTTTGTATATGAAAAACTACTAAATGCTTCATTAATTTCTTATAATGTCTCTGCTTTAAGACCCAGTAACTAATCAGCTTTAATTATCTGACCAATTTATTTTTAAGGAATTCCACATTTTTTAGAAGAGATAAAAGCCTGGTCAGGAGACTTGCACTCCTAAGAAGATTGAGGACAGTGTTTTTCTCTGGAATGCATAATTGAATGAATAGGTTTGATTATTATCAAAGCCATTAATTGATTGTTCCCTGATAAAGCCTCTTCTCACATGTGGTTGCAATTTTTTGGTAATGAATATATTCACTTTTTTGTTTTCTCTTAATTCATGTTTTCTTCGTAAACAGTTTGATCAAAGAATAAATGCTGTCAACAATTTGAGCTTATTTTCCAGAAACAAAAATATGAAGAGCTCACACAGTTGTTTATTAACATATGTTATCTTTGGAACAGAATGGAACACTACTTAATTTCTAAATTCCAGGGTGGTACAACAGCTAACTGTTACATTTTCTCCGTTCTATTTTCTGTGTTTGTTAATTTTTACTTTAAACCTAACAGAAACTAAACCAATGTTTTGGTGAGAGCTGTAAACGAAAAGGAGATGTCTTATTATTATAAAAAAGAATAATTATATAAAATATGCTGTGACTCTTGTTGATAGCAAACCTGGTAGTGTTTTGTGAAGGGAAAATGGGAAGATATGAATTATTGTCATAATGAGAAAAGGGAAAAGTCTAAAAAACACCAGTGCCACTTACTGATTTTTTTTTCCGATAACTTATTCTGTGCGCATCCAGCTGGGAAATTATATTTCATTAAAAAAATATAACTTGAAATTACAATGGTGTTCAAAGTTTCAGATAATAGAATCATCACTGTGGTCGGCTAAGGTGCATTATGGGAAATTCTGTCAGATACTGGTACCTTGTGTATGTGGGTATGCAAATAGCATACATAAACACACACACATACAAAATCAGCTGGAGCTATCTAAATTTTCAAAACCATTCTAGTTCTTGTTTCCCACTAATGAAATCTTTTTTTCTTATGTATGTTTATTATGCAGCAACATTAAAGATATCCATTCAGTTCTTGAAGTGACAGTTTATGACGAAGATCGGGATCGAAGTGCTGACTTCCTGGGCAAAGTTGCTATACCACTGCTGTCTGTAAGTTTTATTCACCTGACACACTGTTCTGTGTTGCTTTTGCTCATGGAAAAAAAAAAAGAACTCTCAGCTCTATGTCTGTCATTTCTCAACCAAGGTCTGTAATAAGAACACTAAAAATTTTAACATACTCAATTCACGGCCATGTTGAATCCCATGATAGTTAATTTTTCCTGACAGACTTGATCCTGGTAATGAACAGGTACTTGTCAGAATTGCCACAGTTGTTTTGGGTTCTCTGTCAGTTTCAGCAGCTGGGGGTGAAAGGTCACTGAGAGAGTGTATTCAGTGGAGACCGCAAGACAGACGGCTGTCATGTCCTTTTCCCGCAGATTCAAAATGGTGAACAGAAAGCCTACGTCTTGAAAAACAAGCAGCTGACAGGGCCAACAAAGGGGGTCATCTATCTTGAAATAGATGTGATTTTTAATGCTGTAAGTCTTAACTTTGGCTTTTTTGTACTGCTAAAGAGTTCAGTTTCATGAAAGCTTTTGTTCCTGATTTGTAGAGAATTTCTGTCATTCCTCATTTTCTCTAAACCTTGATGTATCCTGGAGAATACGCTTCTGCCACTGCCTGGCACACCCACACTTTCTGTTATAGTTGGCAACTGCTGCTGCGGGTGTGCTCTGGCCGCTGCCTGCCGGCATAAGAAAGGGAAACGCGTGCATGTGCAACTGTATACATTTATATTTTATGAGCACAGCAGCCATGACTTTGAAACCTTAGAAATTATTGCAAATTGAACTGCGTGAAAAACTTGTAAACATTTGTAATATATTAATCCATAACAGACACATATGTTGATGTATAGGTGAAAGCCAGCTTACGAACATTAATACCCAAAGAACAGAAGTACATTGAAGAGGAAAACAGACTCTCTAAACAGGTAAAAAGCAAGGAAAAATTAATCCCTCTGGGAGGACCTGATTATATCTGTAAAACATCTAAGTAAATTCAAATAAACTTTGGAGGTATGGAGGGGGGATGACTGTGGAATTTTTGATCATCTACTTATTGAAAATGGTCTCTTTTTTTTCTTTCTTTTTCTTCCTTTTTTTCCCTTTCTCTAAAAGATCAAACAAGGACAATACCAAACTAATAAATTGGATTGGGGGTGGGGGGCGGTCAGAAAGGAAAGGGGATAATGTAGGTACTACATATAATGGATATGTATTCATGCATTAGTAAAAGAATGATCATTTTGAACATAAGATACAACTTGATTGCCATGGAATGTGTAAAGGAGAACACCAAAAGCTGAGATTCAAATATATGTCCAGACCACCCACAGGTATGATGCAGGTGTGTGTAAAGTGAGCCCAGCATAAAGATCTTCCCTCTAATCCAGATGAGAAGGGGGCTTCATCTTCTAGGGGAAATCTTCCTGTTAATTAGATTTTAACTATGATCTTTTAGAAGTGAACTTTTATTGGCATTTTTAGCTAAGAAAATAGAAAATCAGGAAATCTGATTTCTCTATCATGAAGGAATTTTAAATTAAGCTTGCTATCTATTGCTTACAATTTTAAATTAGGCTTGATATCAAGTTAAGATAAAGTGATAAGCCCCCCCTTTTAAAAAATGTTTACATCCAATTAAGAGAGATAAAATATATTCGCTAGCACTACAAAGTTTACTGAACTTATCTTTGCTTTCAAATATTTAATAATTTTTGTGATATTTTAAGGCTAAGTTTATTTTTATTCTAATAAATTCACCAAAAATAGCTCTTAAAGGAAGGTGGTGATAGGGACCAAGAAGGAAAACAAATAGGGAGACTGTACTTAGCCTGCAAGGAATTTTAATTTTTGCAACTTGTTAAAACTGGTCTGCACATACATGTATCTATATTTACACATATATATTTTTTCTATGTAACCTCAGTAAACTTTATTAGCTACTTCTTAAAAATACCAGATCATCATTGAAGTATATTTGGTAACAATAAAACATTAACCTACAGACACATAATTATTCTGATTATTAATATAGCTGTATGTAATTTTTGAACCATCATCTAGTACATGAACTATTCCTTTTTACATTTGTAGTATGCATTAGTTTTAAATTTTAAATTTTAATTATATCAATTCTTATACACATTTTCAATATGAGATTTTATAAAGCACTTGGTTACTATAAATTTTTTCTTACCTCCAAAATTATGAAAAAGTAATGAGAAAATATTGGTTAAATTTATTGTGGGGGAGCGAGAGAGAAAGGTACAAATAGAAAGATGGTAGATGATAGCTAATACAGTAAGAAAGAGAGGAATCCTACTAAAATGGTGAAAAAACTTTTTCTATAAGAAAGCAATATTTGACAAGTTTTTCTCTAATACTCTAAATAAAAACATTCCAAGTTATACATTTCACTTTGAAATATCTTAAAATTAAAGCATTTAATTAATCTTAAAAACATAATAAATCTTCAGAGTTTAAAATTAATAAAGATGCACAGTATGTAAGTAGCAAATATTTTTTTAATCTGTTAGAAATTTTTTTCTTCTGGGGCCAGGTAGTCCAACTTATATGATAACATTATTTTAAAATACATATTTAGCTAAGAAGTTGCTCTAAGTCAATTCCTTCCACTTTCTTCAGCAATACTTCTTTTTCTTTAACTTGTGAGCCAAATTGCTTGGTATGTTCTTATAACTTTATTAACTTCCTGAATCCTTTTTAAAGCACAATAAGCTTGAAGAATTTTGCAGTATATCAGATGGTTTTTAGTCTTGCAAATTCTAATAATATTTTCATTTTTCTTACAGCTACTACTAAGAAACTTTATCAGAATGAAACGTTGTGTCATGGTGCTTGTAAATGCTGCATACTACGTTAATAGTTGCTTTGATTGGGATTCACCCCCAAGGAGTCTTGCTGCTTTTGTGGTATGATCATACTGTATTACTTACATTGTTATTCATTAAATTCAGTAATCATAGCTGCATGTTTCTGTGGCTATAGTAACAGTTATGTTGATGTGGCCATTTAAAAACTCCTATTTTAAGACTTGACTGGACAGATTTGCCGTGGGCAGGAACCTGATGGATTGTACAAGGTCTGAGTCCAAGAATACATTTTTTCCCCCTTCAGATTTCCGGAACACAAGACATCTCAGCCAATGTATAATTTTCTCTGTGACAGTTAAAAAGTAAAATTTTACATATTGCATAATTCCAAATCCCAATAGGAGAGCCAAGAAAACTACTCAGTGTGAAAAATAATAATAGTAATAATCTCGACCATCTCAATTTGATTTTATTTGTTTTATAGTTATTTTTTCAAAACATGAAAATCATTGGTAGTAGAGTGCTAGTTGATAATGCTTTAATATATGAATCAATTGGGAGTGAATGTGACCTATTTAAGAGATGTTTTATTATTTCTGAGATTTCCAGGTTTTAAAAAGTCACAAGTGAGAATTTGATAGATCTAAATAGTCCTTTAATAATGTTCATCTTGTAGAATTTTACTTTGATTATTTAAAAACTGCTTATGAGACCAACTGGCAGAGCTAGAAAATCCAAAAGAATACTTTCCTCTGAGCTTAAGCTGGGATTTGCTTCTCTCATGTTATTTTTGCTTATTCAGGATTTCAGTTTGAAGTTTAAGTGGAGTCCTTTTGAAATTCTTTGTTTTATTTTCATGTTTGTTAGAAAATGAGTACCTTATGCTTCCTTATAGTTGCCAGTTTAGCAGAATATGACTTTATTATAGAGACTTACAAGAAGAGCCTTAATTATAGTAACAAATCAACATTTTAGTATTACCGTTCAAATGAGTGTATGCACATCTGTCTAGTACTTTGAGCTCTGTCCTCCTCTCAGGCCTTCTATGGGACTTTCATTAATGTCTGAAAGAACAAAGAATGTGTATGTCCCTTTGTCTTGTAAGTTACCAGAAAGTTAGGCAGGCTGCTTCCCATAGACACGTTGTTGTCTCCTTAAAGAAAGTCATTGTCATCATCATTAAGTTTTAAGGAAAAAAATCTCCTTCTCTCAATATTCTTTTAGTAACTCTTTCACATGATAAATACATTGGGGTACTGTCAAGCAAATTTTATTCTGACTTTTCACTAGCTGAGAATCACTTGGACATTAATGAGAAAAAATGATATTGAGTTGTATGTGTATTTTATAACGTTACTTCCAGGTTCTATGGGGCCATATGACAGATGCAAAAAAATTCTACTCAAAAGGTTGTGCTGCCATTTTTGATTCACTCCTTCCAAAGTCATTCCTCACAGCTGTTTGTAAAATTTGAAAACAGAGAAAGGTATATAATTATGTCATTTGTTCAGGAACATTCATTTTTAACACTTCAGCATTACAATGTGTTGTATAAGTCTTATGAACTTCTGGCTTCTGGAGGCCATTCATGTGAAATGAATTCAAGATGGCAGCCTTTTTTCACAATTTACTTTTGACTCTTAAAAAAATTAAGCACTGGTATATTGAGCAACTGAGGAACATTTATCTATTACTTGAGTATTTTCACTGTAAAGAGATCAAAGTTCATTGGGAAAGAAATGCAATAGTATCTCTCTTAGCTGGTGGTCAGTGTCTGACAGATTCAGTCTTATGAAACACAAGCTGAATGCAAGGGGCTCAAAAAAAAAGGGAGGCGGACACAATAAAGGTAGAAAAAGGGCCTCCTGACACTGATGGTGAAAAAAGAGGCCACAAACTGCGATGCGAACACACAGTGAGAAGAAACGATAAAATTAACTATGTTTTGCTGGAAACCAGTGCTGAATTACATTCTACTGAATGTGATTAAAACAACTAATAACAAAACCAGCCTTCATTTATTTAGACCTGCAGTGGGAGTTCTAGGAGAATGAGAACCATACCTTTTTTGTCTTGGTACTCTAGCACCACCTGAATGGTATCTAACATTTAGTAACCTCCCAATGTAAATGGCTGACTAAATCAGTTGACCAATCAATTCGTCAATCAATTAATCTGAAAATTTTTCTTACGTGGAGAAACTCATTCTTCAATGATACCAGATAAAAAAGGGTTTGCGCTACTGAAGCTAGTTATTTAAATCATGATAAACATTGCTTAATACTGTTGAAGCAATTTTCTCTGGAATTTCCATTTAAATCCTGAACTATTTCATAGTTTTTTATCAATCACCTATTTTAACCTCAGATTAAATTCCAATATAAAAAGATTATATAATAATAATATTTATTAAGCACTTACTATATGCTAAGGAACTATTTTTCATGCATTAATTCATGAAAGTGCTTTCACACATTAATGAATGTAATACTCCCAACAATCTTGTGTGGTAGATACTGTTATTTTCCCTATACAGAAGGAAGAAACTGAGGCACAGAAAAGTCAAGTACCTTGCCCAAGACCACACAGCAGATATTATTTCCTTCCCAAAAGAGCTTTTAAAATATATACCTTGTAATTTTAATATCAAAACAGTTCAGAAAAAAAGTATTATAGGGTATTTATTCATCTTGTAGATATTAAATTATGTGAGTATTTAAAAACAAAATGTTTCAAAGATCTCATTGCATAACTAGGGCCTTTTTTGGCCAGTTTATTGAAAAGAACTGCTTTCCATTAAAAGAGTATGAGCGGCACCCCATTGTTACAAACATATTGTTCCCATCATTCCCTGTTGATGGATCATGGGTCTATTATTATAATATTTGTTCCACTTGGCCCACTTTTTCATAAATGCAGCTGCCTCATGGAGCACATGTATTTGTACCATTATGTGGCTTGATTTTGGACCCAGATCAGTATACTTTATAATGTTTAAGTGCCTTTATTCTATTTGGTTTTATTTTTCTTTTCTAATTTAGTATCCAAAAATAATCTAGAATAATAAAATGAAAGCAGAAAAACAATAATTTTTTTGTCCCAATGTCAATTAAAGTGGGGAGCACAAGAAATGCAGGGTTAGAGCAGCGCCAGCCTCTTCAGCACTACCTATGTGTTGTGGAGAAGATTCAAAGCCAGCGGATGATACTGGAGGCAGAAATCAGTCTGGAAGGTGATAGATAAAATAAAAGCAAACACATTTCTGGGAATGTCCTTATTTTTGTATGCAATGAATTCGGTTTTTAAATTCTACTATGAATATTGTCTGCCTACGAATGAACACAGATGTGTGCAGTGCAGAAGGCACTGCTTGTCTTTGGGAATCATCTATTGTAGACATGGAAATGTCTCATAAATTGGGCCTAATTTTCATCAGGCTCTTGACCAGACATTTGTGTTCTTGTGGACGTCAGCGGGTGCAACATGGAAAAAAAAAGGTGCACATTTTCTCTTTCTTTTCAGTACTGTCATTTCTCACTGTAATGAGCACAAAAATAATTGGACAACTGAGCTATCAGTAAAAGGACACACTTCAGTGTGCGTCAAAGAATTATTTTACAGGACAAACTTTAATCTTTAAATGTGATCGCAGATAATTTGTGGTACCATCTGTCCATTTGGAATTGTTTTAGCCTTTTCTGTCGTTATACAGTAAGTGCCGCTGTGTTTAACATTAACATTTGATATTTTACACATTTAATTTCTGTTCTGCTGTGTGGTCCTTGGGGAACGGAGCGCTAGTGCTACATGAGAGAGACAAAGTATTGATCAGTTAACATTTCAGCTACATTTATGTATGTCGCAAAATTAATGAAAATGCCAGACAAAAATGTCAGAGTGCACAAAAAGGTAGAATTTAAATTTGGTACTTTAATGAAAAGTCTTAAGATATGCATTATCAAAAATGTCCTCTTGCTTTTAAAGTACAATTCCTAACAGAATAACTAAAGGGAGACACATATTTTACTTAGAGGAACAATGAACATGAATTATGAAAGGATGTCAACTCCTCAAAGTACTTTGTGTTCCAAAAACGGCATGTTTGAATGCTTAACTGTTAGTCATAAAATACATTTGTTTCTGTTCTTATCTGGAGGCTGCTGACTTCAACCCTCTATCCTGACCAGCCTATGAGGCAGGTTTCCTACTGAGATTCTCTCCCTAGGTTTTCCTTGGTATCCATGTGTTCCTTTTGTGTCAAAACCAAGAATTCCCTCCACAGCAATTCATCGAAGCCACTCTGGTTCATTATTTGTTCCTTTCTGGGTCCTTTCCAAATGCCTAGTTTTCCTTTGCTTCCAGATTATTTGTGCTCCACCTTCATTCAATCCCCGTTTTAGTAAAGGATCACATTCGGGACAACTGCTACTCCCAGAAAGCTGGGCCATTATGCAGGAAGAGAGAAAAAACAGAGATTATGTATGCAAAGAATGACATGAAGCAGCTCTGTGTATCCAAATGATTTTTTTAAAAAATGAAGGATGCACAAGCAAAGGAGGAGGAACCAAACTTGCAGAGGCAATGGGAATATAATACAATGATCCAAAGACAATAGGCTCCTAAAGATACCTTGTGTACTTCCTGTGTAGAAAGCCTGCTGCTATTAAACAACATACGGATTTTTTTAAAAAGTTATTACAAACCATAAGGACATTTTAAGTGGCCATCACGATCAAGGACCAAAATGGGAACATTGCTTAAGAAGAAATATCAATGTAAAAACAAAGGCATGTGTCTACATCACCTGTAGTACAAGTCAGCATTCATATTACTGAACAATGAAATGCAGGATGATTACACTGGACATACTGAAGGCCACTTTAAGTTTCCAACAGAAATTTCTATTTTGAAAATTTAAGAGACATGAGTAATACCACACTAACAAAATTATGCTTTAAGTCAATGGCAATTTTCAAATGATTTTTATAGAAGCTTTTTTTTGTTGTTGCTATTTTACAATTGTTTTTTTAGCGCTAGTAGAAAAATTGGAAATGTCCCAAATGTAATTTTTGTTACTTTCTCCACAATAGCAAAACAGAAGGACCCCTGAAAGTCAAAAAAACAAGTACGAAAGCAAAATGATCTATAATTGATGGCCCTATTCTTATATTCATGAATTTTCCTAATTATGTAAATATGAGGTTCCAAGCCCTTTTGCCTACCTTTCTTCGTTTATGCTTTCCCCTGACATGAACACTTACTGAGTTTACTAAACAATACTTCCAATTTATACAAATTTTAAAGCTACATTAAACATTTCCTTCACAAATGTGCAGGGAAAGAAGAAAATTTGTGTAAAATTTCACTGATTTAGAAGATTATATACCTCCAAACTTGCCTAAAATTCCTTTTACAGAGTCAAAAAGTATTGACATTTAGAAATTTCCAGTACTACAATTTTCTTTTCAGTAAATAGATGGTATGCTCAACTCATATGGACATGCTGGCACATCAAGTTGACACTCAAAATACACATTTTTTACCCAAATTTATCTCAATTCCAGGGAAGAAATTTTTTTCAAACATTGTCCTGAATTACATGAAAAAATCATAAATTATTATAAAGAAAACTGCAGGGTTTTCTTGAACATACCTTTCGCAAAGCATAGCATATAATTCTTGCAATTACATAAAAGACCCCCAAAGACCATAATTTAGAAGTGAGTTGGGTTTTATGATTGATCACTATTAGCTAAAATCAACCCTGAATCTTAAGAAACGTAGCAAGCCAGATAATAATAGAATAAAACATTTTCTCTAATCACTCCTGAGGAGTGATGCTCTAATTCAGTTTTCAGACCTATTTAAATGTATAGTCATTTTGTTTTGTGTTTGCATCTGCTAAATCTACAACACAAAACTTCCTCATATCAGCATTTAGTTCTCTATAAATAATGTCAACACCCTTTTTTGTTTACTAGATATCAGTAAAAGGACTTTCTACTCTTTGGAGGGAGATAATCATGTAAGCTACAGGGTCTGCTACTCTCTGAAAGGCTTATTTCTCCTAAATTTTATCTCATATTTAGAAGAAGAAGAATTTAATCCCTATAGCGGGTAACACACGTTTTCTGTGATCTCTTCTCTTCCGCCTTTGTCCTCAATTTGGGAAGTAGTAGGATGCTGTAATCTGAAAACGTTTTCTTCTGTGAAAAAATAAAACTATCTCACTTCTTCTCAGGTATACTGCTGTTGTGCTATATTACAGTCAAAAATAAATCGCAAATATCACCAACATAACTATGACATATTGAATCCAAGAATTAGCCTACTCGTGAGCCTCAGTGGTGCATGCAATGAATGTTAGGGTGGTAGAGGAACCAAAGCCTCAGTGTGGTCCTTTTCTGTGTGGATACTGTCCCATTTCACCTCAAGCTGCCTCCTTGCATACTTGTCTGGTAGTTTTAGCCCGCAAAACTTTTATAAGACACTTAAAAAATATGTTGCATGGTCCATATTTTACAAGTGAGTTGACTAAGAATCAAAAAACTATAAAATAATGAATCAGAGATGTTTCATTGTCTGTCCCCGGATTCCTAATCCAATGCTCCTGTCCTCTGAGGGATTCTCTACTTTCCAACTTCAATTTAAATTGTAAGGGACACACATACTGAGCAAAATGGCAAGCTGTATTCCACTGTAATGTATTATTGTATATTTTGCAATGGAAAAAGTTTTAATGAATGATATAATTATATAATTTATTTTAGTAAAATTTTGTAAAGGGTAATAACTTTTGGACTGTTGTAAATTATGATGGAGATGCAGTCATTAATATTCTTTAGTCATTAAATTCACTCTCCACACGTTTTCACGGCCCTTTGTATCTGGTAAAAATTAAGAAATAGGAGTAGAATGCTTTCCATTTCCCATTTTTCTATTCTGACTAGTTGTAAAGATATGCTCTGTTATTATGTACGTGTTAGAGTTAATTTACCAAGTGAGAAGCCAACCTGAAATATTGAGGAAGTTTTTTCTGTTTTTCTTTGCCCCTTTTCTTGCCATCATTTTACCACATTTTAAATTAAAGTAAGAACTGGGGATAGACACTGTAGTCAGTCTTTGGCACAGGTAGGTCTGCAAGTTATGACTCTGCATTGCATCTTCTACTTTGCTGTGATGACAGAGGTCTAACACTCAGCAAGTGGTAATGTTTAGAGATCAATAACAGAGTACAGATGTTCACACCAGTCATCAGCTATTGGCTCAAAAGGAAATAATGAAGAGAGAATCAGAGAAAAGCTAAGAGGCAAGGAAGGATGGAAAGCATATCAAAGTGTAAACAGGTAATTGGATAAAAATGAGTCAGCCTCAATTTTAAGGGAAAGAAGAAAAGATTTTAGAAACAACTTTGGCTTTTATTTGATTTTAAGTCAGTGTTTCTCAATGTGTTTTTTCATATTCACTCCCCTAAGGAGAAAAATTTCGTTTAATTTAATGAGAGAAATTAAATATTAAGGAATAAGATTTTGTCAGGGGGTGTTGAGCTTTGGAGGGCCACAGATCACTGTAATATCTAAGAATTTTTCGTTCCCCCCAGGAGCCAATTTTCACCCCCTTGGGTGTTATATCAGCCCTATTGAGAATGTATGCTCTGAAGTTTAATATAAGTTTAATTCCATTTACTTTTATGCTCTTGGTGGTAAAGTCTAGTTTGGATTTTCTGTAGTTTGCCTATGATACAAATTATTCCCACAGGGAACCAGTGTGGAGAAAGAGAATTTGTGATCTCTATAGAAAATTATTGACTGCCTTAGAGTCCAATTAAAGGAAAGATTTTGTTTGGCTACATAGAGATTGAAGAATTTGATCCTCCCCCTTATGCAAACCCATATGAGGGTTTTTTTCTCTACCACAATTCCAAGGGTTCACTGTTGTGCTTCACCAAAACAGAGAAATCCAGAAGTCCACATGAATTCTGGACTAGGTAATATAACCTCTCTCACTATGAGGGTTTGATGGATTTTATCCATATATTGCACTGTATTTATAACTAATAAATAATCTTTATATTCTTAAATGAATATCATATGTCAGACATATAAAGATATAAATTGAGATATTAGGCTCAATCACCTATGAGATCTTCATTGGAAGGGCAAGAAATAAAATGTTATAGAGTAGAAAAGTTATTTAAAATAATGAAGTTACTTGTTCTACTGGCTGTTCTGCAGGGCAAGTTACCCAGTTCACCGTAAGTCAAAAAACTTTTACTATTGCAATTTATCAAAAAGTGTAAATATATGATGTTTTATATCCCATATAGCTATATACAAATAATTCTTCTGCATTTTCCATAGTTAGCATTCTATGCTGTTCCTGCCAAGCAGACTTCAGGCAATGCTTAAATGTTTGAAACAAGAAGGTTTCACCCAGTTTTGTCATAAAATATCAGCAAACTAAACAATGTTTCCCTAGTCAATTAGAAAAATCTTTTGGATTGAATATGAAATAATAGATCACCAAGGTTAAAAGTAGTTCATAAATTAATATACTGAGGTTGTATAAGAGAAGTGTTATATTATGAAATGATATTAGTAAAGTGATGGCCAATACTCAGAGAAAAGTAATTCATAATTGTAGAAGTTCAGGTGGTTGAGTTTATTTTTTTCTAGCTAAGGAGCAATATTGAAAATTTAAGAGGGTCACTATATATGTGGCTTTGTTTAAATTCTTTTTTTTGTTTTTATTTTAAGTTGACATGTAATAATTGCACATATTTATGGAGTACAGTGTGATATTTCCATAAATGTATATACAATATGTAATGATCAAATCAGGTTAATTAACATATCCATCACCTCAAACATTTATCATTTCTTTGTGTTGGGAACATGCAAAATCTACTCTTCTAGCTATTTGAAAATATACGATAAATTGTTGTTAATTATAGTCACCCTATAGTGCTATAGAACACTAGAACTTATTCATCCTATTTAGCTGTACTTTAGTATCTGTGAAACAACCTCTGGCTATACTCCCAACCCCGCTACCCTTACCAGCTAAATTCTTTTAAATAGAGTTTGGTTCTTCCATTGTGAGAGCTTATTGTATACCTCAACCAGAAGGCTGGTATTTATAAGAGAGATCTTTAACCTAGGTTCTACTAGTTGACTGAATGTGCACTGTTTTCTTCATGTTTTAAATTCTTAGTATGAACCTTCTACCACAGTTTTATTTCTAAGTCCTAAATCTTGGCTGATGTGTGGTTAAAACAGAATGCTTTTCATATAGGCTCCCAGCCTCCGAACACAATGTAAAAGTCTGTTTTGTAGGACAGTTGTTTAGACCTTGGAACACATTTCTCTATAGTGGCAATGTCATAGATAATGACATAGAATCACTCACAAATCCTACCAGTCCCTTCATAGAGTACTAGCTGTAGAATGGAAACATCACTCAGAGAAAGTAGATTCAATGGAATCGTGGCTTGGTGCTCAGGATGTCAGGAGCACATCTATCCCAACCGCAGCTTCAGGGTGGTGCACCTTCCTAATGGCAAAGGCAAGGGGCCTAAAAAGGTGGAGGTTGTGTGGGCTTTGAATGGTGCAGATGAAGTCATAGAATGTTGCAACTGAAGGGGAGTTTAGAGATTATTTTACAGGACAGGAGATTAAAGTGCTAAAAGGTAAAATGACTTACTAAAACAGTAACTTTCCTTCCCCAGTTGCTACTAATGGAAGCTTCAAAGGCAGCAACAATGGGAAGATAAGAAAGGTGAAACTTGTAAGTCAAATTGTCCTTAAATAGAGAAACCAGGTGCCTGACATTGTTCTGTAGAATTCTGAGTGTAAAATTGGACTCCTGATCCTTGGTATTTTCTGTTAGGAAATGTGTTGATCTGGGAAGGCTAGAATTGCCTACTTGTTATAGTAAATCTGCACTCACTCTGCTTAGTATTATTCTTGCAGTTTCAGTAATAAGTGTGCAAATTATGTTTGATGAACTTTTCTATTAGTTGAGATCACATCACACAATAGCTCCCAAAAACAGTGTATAGAGATGTGTGTATAGCAATACAGAACACTTAAAGAGTTCACTGTGTGTTTAAGTAAGGTACATTTTACACAAGAGCATCATTTAGCCTCCAAGTAGGATAAATGGCTTTTTTTCCCAAAAGTAAATGTCGACTCATTAAGATTATATTTCACAGGTTTCAAACATGTATTTTCACTGAGTCACTTTAACAGCTTAAACTACCTATGTTATCCACATTGATTAAATGGTAGTTGAGATGAACCTGCCCATAGCCTAAATTTCCATTAGACTAAATAAATGCCAGGAAAACAGTGTATGTACTTGAATTATTTAGGAAAACTGGTGACCCAGCTTCATTGTATCACCATCTTCCTAAATTTCCTTTAAATTTTGTAGATCCAAATTATTCCAGTATAAAATTAGACAACATGATGAAATAGTGTATTCCTTTACAAAGTAGTGGCAGTACTGAAATATTTGGGCATGTTTTGAGATAGTATATGAATTTGTAAGATGTTACCCACTTCACTATATAAATTATGGGAGGCATAGTTTGCTATAAACTTGGTGCACTAATTTATTGCTACTGGAGTTACTGGAGTGAAGAAAGCTAAATTAAATCACCTGTATGAAATGCTTTGAAGTCCTTAAGTAGAAGGGCCTGTGGATAATTTAGACTTGAATAATATACGTGACCACAACACCACAGGTTTTTGTTTCTGAGAGTTATGTAATATTTCAAAATTTGTATCAGTATGAAGAAGTATTTAACTTAAAATTATTATTGGAAAATATTCTATACTGGACCTAAAAATGGAAAATAATTCACAAGGAAAAATGTCCCATCAGCGCTTGCCACAAATGCGTGGCTTTCTCCAAAAATATACCAGAGACATATTTAATAATACCTGGGTTCTATTTCTACTTGGCTAGAATTTTTAGCCTAAGTTTAAGGAACTAGGAAATAAAATAGATTGTAAACTGAAAAATGCCATTTGTCAGTATTTTTAATCCATTTCCAGAGCCAGTGACAGGAAATAAATTCCGGCTGTTCTGCTTGAGATGCATTTCAGTTGCCATTAACAGGTCTTCCCCCGTTTTCATGCACACTCAATGGAACTGTGCTGAATGGCTGACTCCGATGACTTCAGCGGCAAAACCTGAAGTGAAAGCTGTAATATTGTAAGAGGAACCCCTAACAGTAGTATCAGATGAACCTGAGAATAAATGTGGTGTATCGGGCATCCTAACAGAGTGGATGGGGGATACATTTGTGCCCTCCTCTATCTGCTGTGAGATCCATGCATAAGATTCACGCTCATTATTTTCGTCATCTTAATGAGATCAGTGTGGGAACATTTCTCTCTTGACTGTCAGAACGGGGCACTCCGTTATTTCTCCTTCCTCTCTCTGCTTTTAAGGGACTAGTTATATTTTCTTGGGAGGCCAGAAATGTTAACTGACTACAGCAGGCAGCCCCAGAATGTCGCACGTAAAGGCTTAAGGACTTTAGGTAGAGGCCACAACATGTGTGTGTGTGTCTCTCTCTCTCTCTCTCTCTCACCCTCACTCTCTTTGTCTCTCTCACAAGAGCTTTTATTTTCTCTCAGACTTTTATCATCTGCTGTATTTCCCAAAGGGATTCCCTGGAAAAGAAGGGAAAGATAATTTCTCCATGTGGAGCAAAAGAGGGTACCTGAGTATTACCTCTGATTGTTATCTTCCTTCTCTTTGGCTCTGGTGCCCTAATTAATTTTGCACACAGTCTTCCTAAACCAAGTCCGAATGCAATGGGTTCATGTGTCCACACTGTACCCATGTCCAGCCTTGAACTCAAAGAGGTAAAATGAGCAAGGGACCAACTTCTAATGCATCTCATCCTCAAATAAATTTCCAGATCTGTCAAGAAACAGGCACTGTTTATAATTAAGGTTGCTAGGCGGGATTTTTATCATGTTTGTAGATTATGAATTCCCTTAATCCTTAAGGACAATAACCATAAATTATGGAAATACTATTTAAGTGATCTAGGTTTATTGATTATTATATCATAACCACAGTTTTTGGTACTGCTTTCCTTTAGAGAAACTCATGTGTTAGAGGATTCCCTTTAAAATGATTGAAGAATTTTAAAGTAGGCATTTTTAATATTTGCTGCCCTCTTAATTATTACTTGTTTAATGCACCACTGTTAGCACAGGGATTATGAGTTAATAAAAATGTCATAGTATTAGTGTATAAAACACTATATAATTATCCCCAGGTAATGATTAACAGCATAAGGCTATATTAACAATATTCTTAGTGTACAGTCCCTAAATGTATTTGATTCTCATTTTTTAGAAAGTAATTTTATATGGAAATTCAGTAATAAAATATTTGTGAGATCTAGTTAAGCTAGTTCGTGCAACCTTCTTAGGTACATGAATTTTTTTCAATGATTTATATCATATGGTTATGTGAAATATCATTCTGTTTTAAAATTAATCTGAAAGTTTTAAATGCTGTCTTAACATTGACCATAGCAATCTTATTGAGATTCATAAAGAGATTATCTATCTCACCACAGTGTTTGTTAAAACAGTTGAAAAATAAAATAATAAGCCATTAGGTCATTATTACATAATGGTTTTGTTCACAAAGATAAATGGGTTTCTTTTTCCCTCTTTCTTTTTAAATAATGTCTCTGGCTTTGTTCCGTGGCTGCAGCAGGCTGTTAGTATGTATCTTTATACCATCAGAATGAATGAGATATATCTGTATAAATTATTGATTCACTTGAGCCTACCTTGGTAATTCAGAGCTGAAAACTCTGGCAGCTTATCTAATAGAATGATATAACTAGCAGATTGAAGTTACCTACCACAGCAACAATTGCCAGTTGGGGGGTCAAATGCCCTTTGACCTTTATACCTGAACACCTGCAAATTGAGCTGTATCCCATTCAGAATTTTAAGAACAGGTCCATTGTCACAGTAAGAAGAGTTTGTTTCTTGGAGAAAATTATGCCAGTTCTAGTTCTGAATGAAAGACAAGGCCTTTATTACTCAAGGGATATTAGGGCTGACTGCTTTTTTGAGAAAACAAATTTGCTGTAACTTTATCTGTAATTTAGTCCTGAATGGGTGCAAATAGACTGCACATTGTATGGAGCAGAAAGAAGAAAATAGGGGTTTGTTAAAGCTGTACTAGGCTTTGTAACCATTATATTTCCGAGGGAAGTCTTATCGGAGTTGCAGGTTATAAGGGGGGATATTTTCGTTACATCCTTAGTATCAAACACCTGTTTTGAATTTTAGTTTAGGGTGACACTGGAAAAGAACTTTTTTTTAGTCTAAAATTATGGATGATGAAACACACACCTCCTAAACGTTACTAGGTAGGCTTTGACTTAGAGGCTGGCCCCATCCAGAAGCTACAGAAGTTATTACATGCACTCTTCATGATATTGAACCTAGTCAGAGTGTGTTGATTTGTTTCACGTTTATAAGAAAATCAGAGCATAGCATTATATACTCTTTCCAGTTAAAAAATTAATCCTATGCAATATTATTCACATAAGAGTCTGGTTTAAGCTTTGCCAAGGCTGAAAATGAGATGAATATTTTGAGAAAAAGCATACTTCAGCTGATGAGCCTCCAGGTCACACGGTCTGGGGACTAATGGATCCTAGATTATTTGGAGAAACTCATCTCTCAAGTTTGGTCACCCACTCCTTACTAGCAAGCTCAGTAGTTGTCATAGAAACACTCAATTTTCAGTGTTATAGTTGATCACTGACATGGAACTAGGTAATCAAACATCTTAGCCATATGCTTGTTCTAAGCTCCAACCTAGTCAATTAGCACATTTTCTATTAAAATGTAGTTGTAATAGGTCTTCATTAGCTAGCTGTTGCCATAATTGAATAGTTAGTCAATCAATCCATCCCCCAACCTCATTTTCAGTTCTTTTCAGAGTCCAAGTAGGAATATATCCAAGAACATTCATGATCCCCACCTCAAGCAAAATTCATGACCCCCACCTCAGACAAGCTGTTAGAGGTCGATCCAAGGTTTAACACTTAATTTTTCTTATTATGTTTTGGCATATATAACTAGGCCCTTGGGCTCTCTCTCCCTTTTTCTGTTTATTTCATAATTTCTAGTATTTCTTCCCTGAGTAAGGAGAGAGAGGTCTTCTGTGGTGAAGGTTCACTGTGGCACAGATGAAGTGTCTCTAGGATGTGACTACCTTTCTACCTTTAAGCTCATCCCATCTTTACCATCCTCCAGTATCCCTACCAGATACCCATCTGGGCATGTCATTACTCTGATATTACCCCCATTATCTGCTTTATGGTTCCTGCCACCCTCTGCCTGTGTCTGCCGTATTTTATGCCACTGAAATTCACCTGTGCCCTGTATAATCCCTTAGGACTTGTTCCCTGTAACTTCCAGGATGACAACTAGACAAGCTGATGATCAAATCTGTTATCTAGGGGTAGGAATGGGGCTACCCCTAAATAACATATGTACATTTCATCACTGGCCTTATGAACAAAGTATATCTGATTTTCTTAAACAAACAGGTCCTTATTTACAAGCAGGCTATAACTGAGATATCAGAGAACAGGTAGACCATTGGAGAAGCCCTCAGATAACACCATGTAGAACGTTTCTGTTCCCAGCTATTCACAGGGGTACCCTTCTTGTTTGGTGAGGATTTTACCTGTTCCTTCATTATGAAATGATAAATATGAAACAACCTGGAAGAGAATGTGTCATAAAGGTTTTTTGAGCTGGGTAACCTCATTGTGCTTTTCTCCATGTAATACAAAGTAAGCAAAAGTAGCTACATTCCTAAGAAGTGTAACAAGCCACACTTTGCTTTAAAACACAGGGTTTAACCTTCTCTGCATAATGACGCATCATAGCTGTAAATTTTCAGCCATTAGAATGGCATATGAAAAGAAAGGATAAACTCAAGGTTATACTAACATTCCTGCTACTGTCCATTCTCTGGAACACGAGAGTCCTTTCTAACGTATCCATCCTTGCTGACCAAGTCTTTGCAATTTAGATTTGTGGGCTGAATTCAATGTAAGAATATAAATTGTTTCAAGGATGACAGATTACATCTGGTTTCTTCCCCCCAACCCCCACCAATCCCCATGTTCACCTTTATAACAATTTTTTTTTCAAAAAGTAATGTGGTTTAAAAATCATTTTAAGTTGCCCAACATAAATGATAAAATCAAATATTGGATTCACAAACAATAGCCTTTATTGGTTTGTGACAAGTGATCCATCTTTTTACATTAGTGCAGCTTTCCGAACCAGATTATTTTTCATAATTGATAATTTGTGAGTCATATATTTGTTATCTGTTATTTTATGGCCTTGAAAATAGTGAACGATGCCAAAGATCACGAAGCTTTTATAAGGAAAATTATTTTAGTGTAGTTTATTGTCTGGCATTTTCTGAAAGTATGTTACCAATGAGTTTTGCAGAGAAGGTAACAAAGATAAAAGTAACATCCCTTGCTAGAAAGAGGCCCAGTAGGTCTAGAATTCATACTGATAATGTGAATTTATTTTTAGGATTTGTTTATGTTTAGCATGAGAACAATGAAAATATACAAATAAGAAAAATATTAAATAACATTCTGCAAGCTAAGAAAAACAGTTTTGTTACATATATGGGCAATTTTCTAATACCTTGCTTTGAACATCATACTTATACCAACAGAATAATGACACTATTTCTTACAATCAATAATTATAGTTGATTTTGATAGATAGCCTTAGGATAAGCATCCACCAACTATAATACAATTTTTTTATTTTACAGTTTTATATTTTCCAAAAGCTATCTAAAATGCAGTAGGAAAATTCTGACCCTTTGTTATGGTTTATAATTACATTATTATAGAATTAAGGGCTCTACTCATGAATTTATTTGCCCCAGGTGAATAATAATAAGGCCTTTAAAATCTATTTTGCTTAAGAGGGCAATATTAAAAACTTTTTTTTACCCTTAATTAATAATTCTCTCACACATCCTGAACATTCTCACTAATTCTGTTCACAATTGTACTGACTGAACAAAGTATGAATCAGTTGTAAAAGTAACAGTCTAATTTACTGATAATTATATAAGAGGAAAAGTATTTTTAAATGAATTAAGTATTAATTTCATAGAAAATTTGTTATAAATCTGCTTTTAGAAATTATATGGTTCTGTCCTCCATCTTTATTAAAATTTCTCCTGAACAATTTAATTATAGAGAACTCTTTCTAATAAAAAGATTATCTGTTTAATTAAAATAAAACTGAGATCATTTAATCATCACATAATTATATTATGATTATATATAATTAAGCACCATATATAAAACATTTACTTTTCAAGAGACTGTGATAGTAGGGGGAAAAAAACACCTGTAGGTTAATGCCTTTACCAGTTCCACTTTTAAACTTATGGATTCTATTGTACACATTTATTACATCACCTAATTGCTTAAAATTTATAGCTTAGTTGAGGGAAATGCTGAACAATATGCAGTTGTCTATAAATCAGAATAAACTAGCATATTTATTTCTAGTAAATGACTTTTCTCTGGTGATTTTGTTATATTCAAACTCTTTAATTAAATTTCATCTGAGATTATTACCTCTAAATATTTCAAAACTACACAGTCATTAAAATTTTTATTATTCAAAAGCAAAATCAAGTATAAGAGTAATATTCTTTCCTTATGCAACCTGAGCATGTTCTAAATTGTGTTTAAAACTAAGGATGTGTGGAACATCTCCATCAGAGAGGCAAACAGAATGTTTGAACTACATAAATAGTAGGATTAAAGATGGGTAATTTTCCTTTATGCAGATCTTAGAAAATGTTGGCAATGTTACTTAGCATCCATAACGCTATGCAGAAGAATTTGCTCTACCTTTTCAGATGTTTCATTGGCCTCATTTATGGCATGTGCAGTGATAGTGGGATATGTTTATTTGTACATATGGAGTGACAGATTGTTGATGTGTTTTAACCATAATATATTATTCAGTTTTGAAACCTAATCTCTCTAGAGTTGGAATTTCTTTATAATTGAAGGGAAAAGGCATTTCTAATAACTTGCCTTGTATCTGCATTTTTAAAGTCACTCTCTGCATTTCAAAAAACATGGGCTGTTATATGAATTACTGAGAATTCATTGTTAATTTGATATATTTTGCCATTGAAAATCAGATTCCTTTATTGTAAGACGGACTACCATCTGAGCTTCCTACCAAAGTATTCAATATTTTCTTAAAGAAGAAATACAGTTTAAAAATAAACAATCTCTAAATTACTCTAAATATTGAATATAGATAGTTTTGAACAAATGGATTTTGTTCAAAAAGATATACAGAGTCAGGGAGTGTGTAGTATAAACTCTCTCCTTCCCCCACCACCACTGCCTCAGGAGGTTTGTTCAAACCATAGAAACTAATTCCAAATTTTGTGATTGAACACTCTGCCAAAAACAATTAAAATTATCAATACAGATTCTACATAGAATCTCTATATGGAATCAATATAGATTTAGAGGTGTTATAATACATTATTGTGAGAGGACATTTTCCCCATCAGGAAAGCAATTTACATTTGTCAGAAGATAAAGGAAAGAAACTTTCAAAAGAAAAAAAGGGGAAATAATTCAAAACCCTAAAACTCCATGTGGTTTTAAAACAAAAACTGTCAATCCCTATCGCAGTGTGTACTATGAAATCTTTACACGCTCCTGGGCTTATCTACTTGTCAGTAAACAACTTTCATGCATTTGTATAAAATTGTTTACCTCTTTTCCTCCTCCATGCCATCATGTATGTCATTCTGCAGTTTGGCCTGTAGGTGGCAATCTTGCACCACAAAAACTCTCCATGTATTCATTTATTTAGGCTGGAAAAGCTTACACCATTACAGATCTGTTAAATGTAAGCAGTGTTATTTGCATAAATTCCAGACTTTGATGATGGTCTGTGATCTTTGTGGCCTACAGATTATTTATGCAGTTGTTTGGCCTTAAAGTTCACAATTTTGCTCAGAGGTGACTTTACTTTGCATTGTGACCTCATATAGGTGGGAGACAGCAGAATGGTTGGGTGCATAACCTGGAATCTTGAAAATCATGAGGCCTCTTGTCTGAAATGTAATGCTTTGTTTCTCGTACAACCCTTCAGATAAAAAAAAATCCACAAGTCTTCTAAAATACAGAATAACATTTTAGTACTTATGTAGCAAAGATTATACAAGAGTGCTTGAAGTCAGGCACCCTCTCACATGCAATGAGGTAACACTGTTAGCATCTCAGAACCTTGACCAGTTTAGACATGATTAATCTATGTCTATTGAGAATAGTTAAAAGGCAAAAGGACCAGCATTATTATCATGACTAGTTATTTTTAAATAAATACTGCAAAGTGCCGTTGCTTACATATTTTTAAATGGAAAAGAAAGTTTCCTTTTCTTTGCAGTTTTTTAAAAATTATTGACAGCGTTGTGTTAATTCAAACAGTTGCAGGGCGAGTTCCATATCAAAATGTACCTTTATTTCTAATTCATGGGTTGAAAATAGTCCATGATATTTATAGAATTATAACTTTTTATTTATTTCAGAAAGATAATTCTCTTTTGTTAACAGGGCTATTTGTCCAATTTTGGTCTATTTTTATTCCTTCATTCCTTCCTTCACCATATCGGCTGAGTGCCTGCTAAATTGCCAGACTCTGCTCTAGATTGTGTTCCAAATCGGTTACTATCTGATCTCTGTGAAATAGATATGGAAGCAGGGTACAAAGAAGAAGGAACATTTGAGCTGGGTCTTAGAGGATGAATAGGAGTTTGATGGTAAAGAAGGGTAAGAAAGCATGTCAGGCAGAGGAAACAGCACATATTTATTAATTAGTACTACTAGAAAAGGTTTAATTAGCACCCAAATAATAATAACATCCAGAATAAAATATTTGTTTGTTCCATTTTGTTATTACTATTGAAATATCAATTAATAAAGTACCTGTGAAAAAAAACTATATTTTATTATATCTTACGAAGGAGGGAAATGGCTTTTAATCACACTAAAATCTCATCTGTATATTTTAATTTTAGGTAATATGTCACACCTCTATGAATGTGTAATCCTTTTTTTTGTGGAGATGTTTTTGTGGAGTTCAAAAAAAATTATAAACCCTCATTCCTGTGTATACTCCTTTGCTACCAAGGAATTCAGTGGATTTTAGAGAATGGAGCCTGGTTTATTTCAGGGATCCTTTAAAGAAATTGTTTCTGAATGATTGTATTTCTTACTATTGAAAATTGTAGTTAGTTGGGAGAAGAACTAACTTTTTATTGTCAACACTATGTCGACATATTTCCAGCTGTCAGTATTTTAAGTTTTAAGTGTTTACCCATAAAATAGCAATAGAGTACATCTTATTTTGCAGAAATTATCCCATAGTCTTAGAAATTGTATGTCATCAGTTACCATATTTGTTGATAAAACTTCAACTACTTACTTTTCTGAAGTTTGAAATTAATCCAGTCATGATAAAGAACTTACGTCTGTGCTTGCATTTGGTTCCCATCATGCCTACTTTTTATAATACCTGTGAAGGTTACAGAGTGCAGTTTCAGGAACAAGAAGAGCTTATTGTTTGTGAGGAATAGCTTTTGATTCCATGGATCAGTGGTTATGAGAGCTGCAGCTGGCTCACAACAAATATTCACATCTTAAGTGGTTAGATAGAGAAGTCATTTTCTCATAGGGTGACCCCTAGGGATGTAGGGTAGGGGAAAAGCTTAGAGAGAAGTAATTTGAGTGACTAAGAAGTTTTGTACAGACTGGCGAAACTGGGACGAGCAAATTAACTTTAATATGGTAGGGAGGGTTCTTTATTTCTTAATGTTACCCATTTGATTTTAGATACTTCTTTATTTTTCCACAACTTTCTGGTTACAAAACTCAATGACATATTCCTTTATTAAATGTAGTTGATTTACATGTTGGTTATAATCAGATTCAGGCATAGTTTTAAATCATTTTTTTAGTATGCTCTTTTCAGCTCTGACAATGTTCTTCCTATTAGCTACAAATGTAGATCTTCTGATAACCCTTCTCTCTGCCTGCTCTCCATATCCTCCCCAAACCAAGGCTTAGGCTGGGATACCAAACAGGTGAAGGACCTGCAGTTTCAAGGGGTCAGTCTTATCTGAGCTAAATGAGGCTGAAGTTGCAGATGAAAATAGAAGAGTAGAAAACAGGTGCTTGAGCAGGTGGGTTTGTGATCTTTTGCCATTACACTGGTTCTCATAGTTTTAGAATGATCATAAGATGCAACAGAGCTCCCTCTGTTATAGAGACATCTGGGGCATCCTCATACCAGGGATTGACCCTGAGAGGTGATGAACTTGACTTGGTGGGGATGATATTTCCCTCTCTCTTTCTAATTTACCCCAACACACGTATACAAATATACACATTGCTGCCTCTTAATATGGTCAATAAAGTTTTTATTTTACCCCCCAGAGATCCATTCCTGGGGACTAGGGAGAGAGGGACAAAAAGCAGAGTCCATCTTTGTTCTCCGTTAAGCCTCAGAGATCATGTTTCCAGAGGAATAAGATGAATACATCTCAGAACTAAGAAAAACATCAGGAATTTGACCTTTATTTCTTCATTTTTTCAGGAGATGTGGAAATACCCTTAGAAAAGAAACAGAAATATATAAAAAGACTTAGACCCAGTACCACATAGGAAAATCAACTTTGTTTCTCTTTAACAGCAGAAAAATAAACAGGTTCCACTCTTGAGAAATGAATGGTTATTATAATACATTGATTAAGATCATAACAGCCAGCAACTTGGCAGAGTGCATGGAACTTTGAATAAGTTCGTCAAACAGTGCTTCTCAGCCTTTGATGTACGTACATATCCCCCAGGGATCTTGTTAAAAGCCAGATTGTAATTCAGTAGAGTAAGGGTAGAGTTTCTAGGTAATGCTGATGCTGCAGGTAGGGGACTTAGAAAACAAAAATGGCAGTGGTCTAGCACATAGGTTCTCAAATTTTGGCATGTTTCAATATTACCTAGAAAGCTTGTAAAAACACAGAAATCTGGACCTGCTCCCAGGTTTTCTGATGCAGTAAGGAGGGAGTGGGCCTCAAGAATTTTCATTTCTTGAGGTGGTGCTGCTGCTGGTCTCCTACAATTCATTTACTGGATGCTCATTAGAATTACCAAGGGTGCTTTAGAAGAACACACACACACACACACACAGACAGAGAACGAAGTTTCTGTCCTCCAGTGATTCTAATTTAATTGTACTTGGATAGGGCAGAATCTTGATGAGTAAAATCCAACTCCCCTCAGGTCATTCTAATGAAGTCAGGCTAGAGAGCCCAACTGGGTTCCTTCCACAAAAGGATATATAATAAATTGGAAAAGGGATAACTGAATCAAGAGAGGGAAGGAGACAGAGTTTCAAAAGATGGAAAAAAGAAACCAGAATTTGGTGTGGGAGTGGGGAGAGAAATAGTGAAGATCCATTTTTTTAAAAATCATCAATATAGTAAAACTTGTGAGTGAAGGAGGTTCAGAAAAGTGTTCCTACAGCTGGCAGTTGGGGCGCTGCCAGGATTTCATTGAGGCTGACATCCTGACGCTCTTCAATCCATCCTCCTCTATCAGTGTCTCCTGTGCCTCTCTGCCACCTTATGCCTGAAAGGAAAAACAGGCTCTGAAAATGGCACCGTAGGTTTTAGTGCCCTTAGAGTGGATAAGTGTGGCCATGGAAGTAAATTAACAAAATGAATTGTCCACACATTTGTTGAAACATTTTAAAATTTCCTTATCTCTCCAACTCCTTTTTGTAAAGAATGAAAAACAGAAAGCCTTGTCAGTTCCCAACATCATTGATGGCCGTGTTAATGGGGGAATGTCCAAGCAGCAGAATGAAGCAAATATAGGAGGAGAATGATCTTTCATAGTCCCTTTCAGTACTTGGTATCTGTTCTACTTAAAATAGACTGAGCAGCTGCTTCCAGCTAATCTTTCTTGGTTAACATTTGGAGAGATAGCCAAAAACAAAAACAAAAACAAGAAACCCCAACTATTTTTCACAAGAACATGACCTTTCTCTGCTTAATAAACCAGTCTATTTACCTCATTCAGATGTGTTGGTCCCACATTGCAAATTCCCAGAGACCATGAACTCTTCTCTACAATTATGTCCAGCTGGACACAATCTCTTACATTTACATGGCACTTCTGAACTTTTGTCTCTTCAGCTTTAGTATTGAATATTTTGTTGGTGCTCTTATTTTCTGCAGAAACCACTCTAAAATTCATACAAGGACCCACAATTAATGGCCCCCAAACCATTGCTAATGTTCATAGTTTTTTGAAAGATATTTAAAATAAAACCTCACTAATTAGAACCAACCCTGGAGGAAAGCTCAAAGCCCATTATCTAACCTCAACCTACCTTCCTAACCTTATTTCTCATATATAATCCTTCCCTATCCTACCTATACATTCCATCTTTTAGGCCAGAGTTGGTAGACAAATTGCCTACATTCTGTCACCTCTGATTCCCTTTCTCATCGCAGACATTATAAATTGATCACAGCACATGTGCTTACACACACACATGCACACTGTAGTAATGCTCAACAGAACACTCCAAGTAGCCATTATCAGTTGTTTATAGTTGATTCTCAAGATGAACCTATTTGGTGTTCCCTAATTCTTTGTGAATGTATCTGCCTGCCCTCCTGCATTTGAGCCTCTAAAGGATGGAGAACAGCTTGCATTTATTAATTCTACTCAGGATGTGGTAGAGGGCTTTGTACATAGCAGATACTCAATGTTGATATGTTTTTGTTGAATTTTATTTTGTAGGCTAGTCTAAACTGACAATGTATTTTACAGAATTTTTTACATATAAATTTTATTCTTAATAAACAGTATCTTAACTAATGGAACGCAAAATATAGCCAAGTATAATTACCCTGATTAAGAATGATTTCTAGCTATTTTGAATATAAATGGTAGAGCTAAAATAAAAAGAGGATTCTCAAATCCAAAGTAAATACTCTCTCCTCTGAAGTCCTTTTATGTTACTATAATTTTCTTTAGTGAACCCGTATGTCAACGCAAAAAAAATCAACTGCAACTCTCTAAATTTGCACAAAGCTGACTTAGTAGGGTTTTCACTAATGGTCTTTTCTATATTATTTCCATCATGTTTCGGTAATAAAAAGAAAATTGCTAAAACCACTTTATTTACTGAGTTGCAATATTCCATTATCATCATTAGTAGATATACTGTTTATTCATAAGATAATACCCATAACATTCACTTTGAGGAAGAACATTTTAAAGTAGTAAGATTTGTTCTATTGTTACCATATTGCAAAGATAATATAATAAGAAGGAATTGTTGGTGGTCCTTTATTCCTTGATGATTTTCCCAAAACATATTATTAATTAATAACTTTGCTGAAAATCTAAATAGATCAGAAACATGAAATAAAGTGAGTATACATGAAGAGAAAAGATTGTTGTTTTTTAGAAGACACAATCCATATGTTAGCGTATAATAAAGAGCTTGTTTGCTTATGAAGTAAAACATACCCTTTTTCATAGTCACAATCTATAGACCCTGTGTGAGAGAGAAAGAGTGTGTGTGTGTGTGTGTGTGTGTATAATTTTGATGTGGAAGGAAACAAAAGATCAAGTAAGAAGCTTTCTTTACTGGAATACTAATAGTCTCTCAGTAAGTTTCCCTAATGTCTTCAGGGAGAAAAAAAAGACCTTAGCACCTTTTAATTTTGCAGCTGTTTTTACACTTTTATTTCCTCTTCTTTCCTCCCACATTTACACAAAAACCTTCTGAAGTCTCTTTTAAGCACCGCAGCAACTAAATCAATCCTAAGTGGCAACCACTTCTAACAGCGTTGCGTATGACTGTGTGTTAATTAGCCGCAGTAGATTATCCCCTGGTGTGTGGTGGGGTGTTGGTGGGAACTTTTCAATGTGCAGGATGTGCTGAGGATTTCGTGTTTATTTTCATGTATTGAGGCAAATTCTCAGTATGTCTTCAAATTATCTCCTTGGGGGTGTTTTTCCTGAGCTAATCCTGACAGAATCTTTCTGTCAGATATGCCCATCATCAAGAACAGTAGAACGGTGCACATACAGGAACCTCTGTGCTCGGGGCTGTATGCAAATTTAATGCCCAGCTCATTTTTGTTTCTCTTACTTGGATGACAGACATTTTAACAATGTGTTCCACATTTCCCTCTGGGAATCCAGTTGGATTCCTATATGTATATGAGTGCACATATACATCCATTCAGAATGTGTCTTTGAATACAATGTGGGGGACATACGTGCATAAAAATGTGTCTATATATGTATATATAAGTACATTTATTATGAGTAATGTGGATATTGGGATGCATGTGTGAAGATGGGGTAGAGTCAAGCTGCTCTTGATCAGACATGTGTCTACATCCCAGGGAGACTAATCAGCTGCTGAAAAATGGATAGGGTAGAAGAACTGATAAACAAATCTGTACTGAATATAACTCCACATTTGGGGTGGGAGTTGTGCCACTATGAAATGGTAAGTAGCAATGGCATAGAAAAACAGCTTTGTTTTTTAGCTATTTTTAATGGAAAAAAATTTGTATACTAAGAGCTTTTCCAATCAAAATGCCAATCGTTGTGATTGACCATAGATTTGTGACTTAAGTTACCTTTGCCATCATTGTATCTGAGGTTGTCAACATATTAAATACTTTCTTGCAACACTGTTATTTGATTTTCAGGGGTACCTTTCCATTCTGGGGATCTGTCTTTGAATCTCTGTCTCCATTCCCTGGAGAACTGGGCTGGCAACCCTAGAAGAACAAGGGGAGGGCCCATCTACTACTTGCCTATAAGCCTCAGTTGTATGCCAGACAGCCAGCTCGATGTTCTTCTGTCTCCTGTGGCACCCCAGTGTCAAAGATGCTTCCCACGTTGAGCACCTATTCTATGCCAAGTATTTAGCTGACTTATCTGAAATGACCAAATGGCTACTAAGAATGATGCCCTCCATCAACAAATTCTCTTCTTCCTCCCACCCAACAATCCACCTCAAATAAACACAGATGCTCAGCAAAAACAGCTTGCTTAATATTCAAATGCAACTGCAAGACAAATCACCTAGCTACCTTCCAGACAGCAATGCAACCTTTATAGTAATTAGGAGATATTGCTGTCTAGACTATACCACAAATATTAGATGATTTTGTTCTTACAAGAGTACTTGAGTCTTGTGATAGAACTCCATTTTAGGATTGAAAACTAAGTGCAGTGGGTTTAAATCATTTGCTCAATACCACATGGATAGTAAACCCTGATAAATCCAGGTGTTTGACTACTAAGTGTGATACTCTTTCCTCTTCCAACCCAAAATAAGAAATAAAGAGAAAACAAAGGTGTTACATGGAAAGAGAGCCCTAAGAAATCTACTGAAGCACAGAAGACTAAAAGTCCCAATCAAATGGTCCCAGTAGGGGTTAAAATTTCTTCTCATATTAATATAAACCCTTCTCCTGGAAGATTTAAACAAAGCCTTTCTCACACCCACATTCCCAGACCTCTAGTATTTCGACTAAGGAATGAGAAAAGAAAGAGGGGAAGCTATTTGTCATCTCCCTGTTCCTCTCTATATATCCTAGTCTTCTCAATTTTGTCCTGTTTCTCCTATGAATAGTTCTGCATTCCTAAAGGAGGTCCTCTCTTCATTGTTTCTTCCACTGTCAGACTTATTTAGATGGCTCCAAGAATCCCCATGAGAGTTGGGGAAAGAGGGATTTTTTCCCCAAACTACATTATCTGAGTTTAAGATGGATGTCACTTTGAACCCAACCCAGTTTTAGCATACAGGATTCATTGATGGCTATTCCAGGTTGATTCAAAGGATGGGGCTCTGTATCCCCTGTGGTATCACATGCAGCCATATTTCCAGTGCTTTGCCTGAGGTCATTGCTCTAGATCTCTAATTACCACCAGAGGACATAATTAAATACTGAATCCAGGGTATAGAAAGTCCTACAATGTGGTCTGTGAATTAGTTTCTTTCAATTAAGGAGAATGAATATTTATTGAGCATATATTATATTCTAGGCAGTGTGCAAATGTCATCATGTGATCTTTATAATCATCCTTTAAAGAAGATGCTGTTATTTTAGCATTTCATGGAAGAGGAAATCAAAGCTCAGAAAAAGAGATTTGCCTGAGATCATAGAGTTAGGATGTGCCAGAGCCAGGCTTCAAACCCATTGTTTGGGTTTGCTTCGTAGTGCTTCCCAGGTACTCCATTATCAGTAGGGGGGATTGAATACCCATCCCAGCGAAGTTTTTGGGCCCACCCTGAGAGGTACCGTGTGAGTAAGAATTTTTTTTTGAAGTCTCTTGTATTATTTTTAAATATATATGACTTAGTCATTCTATCCTGAAACTTTGTCATGCTTATTTTACATCTTTTAAAAATTACTACCAAGAAAAAAAAAGTTTCCTATCTTATTTAGCCTTTTTGCCACATATCCTCAGCAAACTGCTATGTAAACCCTGGAGTTTTTTAGTATTCCAGTGTGAAAATGTTACTGCAGGGAAAATCCTATGTATTGGCCCAATGTCCTCCTACTCTGGTTAGCAGGTAAAGCAAAATCTGGGAATAATGTGATATTTACCTAAGCTCATGGTAACCATTGATTATAAAATTTTCTGAATATTCAGCTGTGATGGCTTCAAGTTGGCAATGATAGAAAAGTACCAGTACTGGGAAAAAAAACTGGGACATGGTTCAAAAGGTTGAATTTTCAGCTCTTGCATTTCAGCCTGAGCTCGCTGAGTATAGGGATGGCACTGAGGGGAGACTTTATCTCTGTGACCTTATACCTAGCACATGGCCTAGCACATCAGTTCATTCATTGGTTGGTTGGTTAATGAGCAAGAAAACACAGATATTCCTAATATTCCAGTTTAGATAATTTCAGAGACATTAAATACTATAGGACTAATACTAAACAAAATTATGATGGAATTTGTTTTTCAATCACACTATACTACTTAGAGAATTTTAACACCAACTGTCTAAGCAGTCCAAGTCTGCCCCTGGCCACCCTACCATCATCTTCTTTGCCCAGCATCACCTTATTACCTTTTCTATGCCTAAATCCAACACATTTACTCCAAATATATACTATAAAACTCTCTGCTTGTTATGCTTGCAACAGGATAATCATGTATTTAATACATTTATTTGTCTACTCAACGTTTATTTCTTGAACACCTGCTATATGTCTGGCTGGATAGTGCTGTATGCAAAGAAGCAGGTCTGGTAATATGATAGAGAATTTAAAGTTCCGATGGGTAAAGACTTAAAATGATGCACTGAGATATCCTCACTGCCCAGACTTTCCCAGTGCATTGTATGGGAGTCTCTGGAAGTGCCATCCCACCCAGCATTGTTCTCTGACTCTAGTGAAGTGAGTCTAATGATTAAGTTGAGTCTTCTCAGAGACCCAAAGCAAAGTGTTGGTCCTACGTGCCTCCCACCTGTCTTCTATATTGTAGGAGCTCATAGTTTAGACATTTTCAGTTATAAGAATGCTATCATGAGGCTATAATGGACTTTTAGTAACTCTTATGTAGCAATTCACTATGAAGCAGAGCTTAACTAAAACACAGCGGTTAAATGACTGTCCTTTTGGAATTAGGGTTAACACCTCTGCCTTAATGAAACTTTTATAACTTACATAATATTCTGGCAGGAAAGATGCTGGGTAAGTGTAAAGTATGATGATGGCTGCTGCTGTTGCTTCTGTGACATTTGGACAACTTAAACCATATGGCCTAAATGTAACTCTAGATAAGTGTATAATTTTAGGTTGATTTTGTTTCAGAGCACTTGGAGGTCTGTTTGAATTAAGAGCCAAATCAAATCCAAGAAACAGGTGTATTTCCAAAAAAAGGAAGGGATATATGTTACAGATGACCCAGTTAACAAATCACTGCCTTAAATCAAATAGTGGTATGTGAAGAAACATTTAAATATCATTGCCAAAAGTCCTGTCCAAGAGCAGTGCCTCAGGATGTCTACTTTTCGGACTCCTTGCAATCATAATGTAAAATATATAAATTAATACTTTACTCTTAGGTGAGCATGAAGAATAACCTGATTTGAGGGCCCTTATTAAGGTTCATTCTACATTAAGAGATGACTGGTCAATTAACCAGTGTCCCAGGCTCTCATCTCCACCCTTAAACCCAAGTGCTTTAGATTTCAGATATTTACTCTCTTATCCCTCTGACATGCATGATGCTTAAAGAAAACTAGCTCCAGAAATGTGCAAGCAAGCTCAACCCTTTTGACTCATTTAACCTAAGTTGTGTTTACCATGTGCCAGGCTTTATTCTTAGGATTCTGTAAACAGAAACTCATTTAACCCTCGTAACAATCTCATATGGTGGTTATTCTATTATCTTCTCCTTACAGATGAAGGGACCACAGGACAGAGAAGTGAAGAAATTTATCCAGGGACTCATAACTCTGAAGTAGTGGATCTGGGATTCACACAAAACATGCTAACTCCCTGTGTTCTTAATCACTGTGCTCTGCTACCTACCCTCCCAACCCCGGGAGAGAGTGACTCATTTTTGCTCTGTCAAATCCTTAGAATCTTCCTGGAAAGAGATTAAAAGTCAGATTTTCAGTAAGATTTGCTTTTAGGAAAAAGAAGCCCTCTAAGATTGGCATTATTAATGGTCCCATATAAAGCAGAACATATTCCCAATCAAAACCTCTTTGTTTCCTGGGACACAAATGGCCACATAATTTTTAAGTCCGTGATTTTTAAACTGCAGAACAGGATCTAATAATTACCTTGCTTATCTTGCCCTTTTGTCTAAGAAAAGCGAAGATGTTATAAATGAGAAATTGCAAATTTTATCAGCTCCAGTTTATACAAGAAACTAAGGCTGCTGCTGCTTAGGACAAAACCTTGAGCAATTAGGTGGGTTTTTTAAAATCTATTCAAAGACAAAGGCTCAGACTGTGAAATCACAAAATCACTAGGGAAAGGGAATTTCATAGTATAAAACTTCCAGCATTAAATCTTAACCCTGAGTGTCTTTATAAAGAATCTGAGTTGATTTCAGCCACCATGGTAACCAGAAAAGCACAGGAGACTGGAGAAGGTGAAGAAATATAGTAACGAAAACCCCTCAACTCCTAAAGTGCTTTCTGTCTTTACCGTTCATTCTGCTGCTTAACAAAACAGTATCATGTTTTATGTATTAAATTGGTCCTATGTGTTTTCTCCCCCTAGTTGGATAGTAAACCCTTGAGAACTGGTTAGCATTTTGTGTACATTTGGCACCTCTCAATGACACAGTGCAGATATACAGACAGGTTTATTCTTTCACTCACTTCTTCCCATAATCCAGTTTAAAGAACTCTATTAAAGAGAGGGCAAGCGCTTTGAAGTAAGACAGGCATAGATGCAAATTATGACACTGCTAGGAAGACAGTGGTGATGCTGTGGTTGTGAGAAGTCCAGGGACTATAGGACTGGCAGAAGCAACCCTTTTAGTGGGCACATATTAGGAATCAGCAACCATTGAGTCATCGTACATGGCATCTCTGCTCTTGACAAACAACAACCCTACAGATGAGGACAACAAAGCCCAATGATGTTAAGTCACTTGCCCACTGTCACAGAGATAGTAGCACAGAGCCAGACCACACCCAGGCCATTGTGACTCACTCCTTTCCTTTACATTTCTTATCTTGGACAAGTTATCTAACCTTAACCTTCAGTTACCTCCTCTGTCAGAATGGAGAAACTCATACCTGCTTTGCAGGCTTTTTGTGAGACTAAGGTAAGAAAATATAAGAAAAGGGTCTATCTCTGAGCCTTTCTCGTAGGAGACACTTACCAAAAGTCAGCTAATAATAATATTCATAATAATAGTAATATCAGTTAATAATAAATATCGCCTTCCCTTTCCAAATCCCCTCCCCAACTCTCAGACCCTTAAATCTAAGCTAAACTGAGAAAGATAATGTACAGTAACTGTACATTATCTCCTAATCTGGTTACTAGATGAAGTTTTGTTTTGGAATAGGTTGTTTGAGGTTAGATTGATTCTGGAAAAATCACTGAAAGAATTATAAGAGCACATTTTCTGACTTAAGAAACTGTCAGGCCAGTCAGAAATGAGTGTCCAGTGAAGCCATGTTAATGATAGGGAAGGGATCCCTTTCTGAGATTCCACCCTCCACACTCTCCATCCAAATGCCACCCATGCAACCTGAGATCTCCAACTCTGGAATCAGTTGCCTCTGAATTGCGCTATGATGTCTCTTCTTCATAATGGTCTGCCACTGCCTACTGCTCCTGGTTATTGCCTCCTAGTCGGAAAATTAATTTGCCACAGATTTGGGATTTAATAAGAAAAAAACCCTAAAAGTCTTAGATCTTGAAGCCTTTATAAACCTCATAAGTAAGGTTTACAGTGATAAAAAGCAGTTCTGGTTTCTACCTTGAGAATCAGATGTGCAATGGCTGGTATCTTTCTATGAGTTGTAAAAAATATATACGTCTTGAGATTCTAGAATATTTTTTGAATATTCAAAAAAGATAACTAGTTATAGGGCGTGTCACATGGGTAATATTAAATGTTTTTCTTTCTCCTAAGAAAATGGTTACCTGTTTCTCTGCAATTGCCCTGTGTGGTTCCTTCAATGTGGCCTGGACAGACACAATAATACTCACTTAGGAAAGCTTCCTCTATTTTTCAGTGGTGACATTTGACTGCCTTAAAGCCTGCATTTCTTACTTTTACAAACTTGTCACAAACTTTCACCATAATGGCCAAGTCTCCCCTGAAAATTGTGCAAAGCGAAAATCAAAATTCTTGCACAGCTTTAATGATGACATCAGTGGTGAGAAAAAGATTATGCACGCACATACACAAATCCAGCTGGTACATGAGCATAAATAACAGTTTGGTGACAGCAGAAAAGTATTGATGCCTTTCAAATTTGATGTCTTTCCCTGAAGAAATTTGCTGATTTGCTGTGTTGAATTTAGGCTAGTTCTCTCTTTTCTTGATAAATCTATTTTTTTTCTCACTTTCTTAAGTTATTATGCATTCGTAAACTACATCTTGAAAGATCATAGTTGTCATCACCCACCCCAATTTTTCTTCTGTAGATAATCTACAGAACTTTTTTAACCTTTATTTTGGCACTTGATGAACAGCAAGATATTAATATATTTAACAGAAATGAGAAAAATAACTTGAATAGCCAACATCAGAGCTCCAGAGAGAAAAGTTTGATAACACAAACAAAGTAATAATACTGGCAATAATTTAGGAACATGCACACATTAGTATGCCTCTAATTTAAGAGCTAATTATCTTTGTTTTCATTCTTAAAAACAAATTTGTTTTTTCCATTAAATATAAAAATGGTTCCACCTTCTAGCAACCCCTTCATTAAAACTATACAAATAATTAAAACAAAGAAATTACCACGTAATTGCACCATATTACACATAATTTATTACACCTTTTCAGTCTTTAGATAATAGTTTATTTGTATAAATAATTTTTTTAGCACTTTGGTGTTGTGTAGGGAGGATACGGTGTCTAGGATGAAAAAAGCAGTGTGATTAGTTGATGAGGTGTTGACATTGCCTTTATTTTATTATAGCTACACAGGTTGATTAGCATCATAACACTAGAATAAATCTACATACAATTAAAATAAAACATATTGCAGAAAAAGCACACAGAACTTATTGGCGTGATTCAATAAGTTCTGGTATAGCTGAAATTTTGCTTCAAAAAATTATTCACAAGTCTTCTTTTGCTTATATTTTTCAAATGTGTTTTCTTTGACTGTTTTTCTTTACCTTTCTGAAAGATATTTATAACTCTCCAGGGTGCACCATCTTACTGAGATAACTGTGTTCTTAGATGCTTGAAGACAAAGATGAACAGCTCACTTGTGGTGTGTGGTTATCTCATTATCTCTACCCACCCTGTTGTAGGGTATTGCTTGAGCTACAGTGAACTGCTTGCCCTGCTGGCAAACAAGCCCCTTGCAGCTCGTGACACGTGTTTTAACCGCTATTTAGGTGCACTCTTCGTAGTGAGCCTGAATATGCCCTTAGGCTCCCAATGAAAAGGGAGCTTAATGATGTGTCAAAAATTGCACTACAAGGACCCACAATAAATTCAGACTTTGTAAGTACAGGAGCCAACAGGGCAGCTGGAATTTAAGGTAGTGCTCAGAAGCAGACCACTTGTCATGAAGTCATTCTGAAGGGGAGATGTGTGTGTGTGTGTGTGTGTGTGTGTATAGATGTTAGTTCAGAGAGCCCAAAGCGAGAGAAAAGAACCTGTGTCAAAATGACTGGGAGAAGAAGTCAAAGGGTAAATTGTGGACTGTGAGTCAAAGAAGCCAAATACATTTTTTCAAAACAATTTGTACAGGGAGATCTAAATGTTTAAATTGTCGATCAAAGAAATCACAGACATATTTCCCCAGTAAAAATAACCTCAGGTAGAAACGAAGCTTTGAAAGCTGGGGTCCTCCTGGGGAGGGTATGGTGATTACTTGCAAACTTTCTTTTCTTGCACTGAAGAAAGTAAAGGTAAAACTGGATAAGTTTTCTCACTCCCTTGGCAATGGAAGTAGCTTCTCATTTCTAGTTTAGAACAAATGGCTTATGCAAGGAGGGACTGCATTATAAAATAACTCTCAAACATTTGTGTAAAGAGATACAGACCTTTTATTTTCCTAAAGCAGCTGTTAAATAATGAACTCAAAGTGGAATTAATTAAGGATACCACAGAAACTGTAGAGCCCTTGGGATTGCCCCATTTTTCAAAAATCTTTTAATACCCTAATCAAGCATCAGCAGGTTCATTAAAGAAGCTTGTCCTAGGTAGCTACTTGATCGGTAAAGTATTCCACAGAAGTGTTTCTTCTTTTGAGTTTATCTTTTTCCCTTCCCTCTAGCCTGAATATTATTGGCATTAAACAATTTTTATCTTATTTTTTAAATTATTATTTGAAAGAACTGAATACCTAAATATTTGCTGTCAGTATATATCCAGATTTAGTGACTCTGAAAAACTTAGCCTAAAAGTACATTTGCCTTAGAAATATATAAATATTATATTCCCATGAAATTGTTATAGACATTTACACTTTTAAACATGTTAACCCAAGTTTAGTTTGTAAAGAGCATTTAATATAAAACTTATTAAAGCTTAGATGAGTTACATTACACAAAGTTTTCTTATTTAAGCACCTTTGACTGCTAAAAATGGATCCTGTGGACAAGATGAAACGCCACGCTCAATGGCTAAAATATCAGATGTCTGTCAGCTGTAAGAAGAAAATTTTCAATGTGTCCTTAAAGGACATTAAAAGATTATTTCTGGCATTTACATTTGGGAGTTTAAAAATTATATAAGGATCTTGTAAAAATTCTTTGTAAACATATTTTTATTTGTGTATGGTTACAACAGACAAAATAAATGCTTTATAATGTATTACAAATTAGAAGCATATAGCAGTGGTTTGGAGGTCCCTGTTGGACACCTAGTGATAGAAAATTGGATGAACCAGAACATAATATGTAGGCCCATTTTGCCCTTTTCAGTAATACCTTTGACTTGATGTCATCACTTGGAACTACATTAGCCAATAGTCACACAGTATTCTTAGCATCTAGACTTTTTGTTGGCATTTTCACTTATGAACTTAACTCTCAGTCTCCAGCCTACTGGTAATGCTGGCTGCCTTACTAATATTGGTGTTGAGTTCTTGATGTGAGCCTGAACTTCAGTGGCCTAAACTTTAAAGAAGTCTACAGCACCATGTGTTCTGATAATCTAACAGCAATCAATAAATGTTAGCTAACTTGCAGCAGAAGAATGGAAATCCAGAGTCTTTCCTTTATTTATGTCTAGACATGGACCTAGATCTGGATCTAATTATCTTTAATTTGTTAATGTTTTGCCATTTACAAAGCATGTTCACATCTATTACCTTCAAAACAATCCTGTATGATTGGTTGGGCCATAGCTCACTAAAAGGGCCCCAATTCCTGGGTGGTAGAATTGGGGCTGAACCTGGGACCAAACCCAGTGCTTATTTCACCATTCTGTATTTCCTCTCAGCTAGAGTCAATGAAATTTAAATGACCCAACTTGTCTGTGTTTAGAAATCTTTCCAAAGGAGAGTAGGAAAGACTAAGAAGAGAAGCCAAGGGTGTGGCCATGAGGTAGCACCCCTATGTGGAAACACAAGGGATGTCCACCCCCAAATATTAAATATGTATTTTTCTCCATAAGGGACCAACTTAGTAAAAAACAAGATTTGATCCAAAAACATTAAAAACTCAAAAGAAATTCTCATATTTGGGATGTCAGATCCAAATAAGACCTAAAGAAATCAACAACTACACAGCACAATTCTCTCAAAGACCATCAGTATGGCAGATATTAAATCTCAAAGTTATTTCTAGCCAGTAAATTGATAGACACAGCAGGGTTTCCAGTGTGAACTTTTAAAACCCGTATCATCCCTTTCTCTGTAAATGAACCTTTAAAATTCCGTGGGCAAAGAAATCTTTATTTTAAAAATAAATATTAAATTTGAAAGTAAAAGCAGGGAAGCTGTTTTCTATTACAGCAAGGGCTACTTTAAACATTTTTGGAAGAATTAATTATAAATTGAAATTTCAGGGATGGCTTATTCTGATGTATACAAGCCCATGTAAATAGTTGTACTTCTCAAGAGTGATTTTACCTTTTTTGCAGGAAAAAAAAGGTAAAATCTACTCCTTTTGCAGAAGGAGACTAAAAGGTGTTGTTTTCCTGGTCTGGGGTCAGGAAAACAAAGGAGTTTGGTTTTGGGTTTGTTCGTTTGTTTGTTTGTTTAAATCTTTTTGTTTACCTCTATGGATGGTAACAGGGAAGAATTTATTTGAAGTGAAAAAACCTCCAGACTCTTTCCTGTGAATTAACATGAAACATCCCGAATGCTGCCTCTGCTAGGTTAGATGCTATAATGAGTGGAGCCGTGTTTTCCATTAGGTGGTAGAAGCTGCTCAGGTTTAGAGCACAAACACAAAACAGGACAAACAGTGATATAGAGTAGCATAGACTTGTGCAAAGGAGTGGATCAGACAGAGAGAGGTTTGTAGCGAAGCGCTGGCATTTGTGTGTTGGTAATACTCAGGGCTGAACATTCAAGAAAAAAAACTCCTGAGAGTTCGGACAGTTGTACACTGCTGAGGCAGAGCTGTGAACACATTCCATCTCTGTCCCATGCTCTCCTTCTTCTCTGTTACCTTCCACTCCTTTTCTCTGCCTTACTTTTCTCTCATCTATTTTGACTTGCTCCCTTTCTTCCCTTTGGACATCTTTTCCCCATCTTTTCTTTTTCCTTCCCCCCAGGTCTTCCTTTCTTCCCATCCTGTGGTGTCCGTCTGTTCCCATTCACTGACCGTGATGTGCAGCTGAAGAGACACATGCATGGTGTTTAAGGGTTCAGGTTCTGGAGTCAGCCAGAAGTCTGGCTCTGCTGTGTGACCTTGGGCATTTTATTTAACCTCTCTGAGCCACATTTTACTCATGTGTAAAATGGGGCTAATAATGTAATCTAATTCACAGTTACTAAAATGAAAATACAGTTGACCCTTGAAGAACACAAGTTTGAACTGCATAGTTACACTTATACCCGGAATTTTTCAACCAAACACAGATCAAAAATACAGTATTTGGGGGATGTGAAACCCATATGGAGGATGGGTCAAGTTTTTGCATATTTGGGTTCCACAGGGCTGACTGTAGGACTTTAGTATGTGTGGATTTTGGTATCCACAGGTGGTCCTGGAACCAATCCCTGTGTTTACCAAGGGATGACTGTAGAATATACCATTTAACACAGTTCCTGAAACACATTAAATGCTTAATAAGTGTAGGCTTCTTATTTGAATTTTATTTATACTGGAAAAATATGAAAATAATGGAAGTAGATTACAAATATATGTGCAGTATTACAAGTTAACTATGTAAATGAAGGGATCACACTGATGGTTAGAGAATGGGAGGAACAATAAGGTAATTCTAGCAGTGAAGGTGGCATACACAATGCAGAGATCACGTGCTAGACAGAGGAAGGTCAAAATTTGGGATCTGATATTCCCAGAAAGTTAATGAAGGGAAACCCTATTTCTTATGTGATTCCCAATCTACTTAACATTTTCATATTAAGCCTGTTAGTTGTTTAGTGTAAGACCAACTATTTCCAGTACTAAGACCTCAAAAATTCTTATTCAAGAGGCTTCATAAAGTTGTCACTGTATGATGTGAACAAAATCTCCAGAGTTAAATACAACACTGTGTTTCATAGAGTTCTTTCTTCTAACTTCCCTCAATAGAGGCTGCTGCTGCAACACTGAAATACTGTTCAGTGAAAGCGACTCCAGCTCTGCATACAGGGCATGAATCTGAAGCCAGGCAGGCTTGGTTTGAATTGTGTAAAATGTCATTTACTTGCTGGCTGGCCTTGAGCAAGCTATTGATGGTTCTGGGAGTGTTTCCTAATCTGGACAATGGAGATATTAACCCCTTTTGCATGGTTATTTTAAAGATTATTACTAATGTATGAAAAGCACCTATCTCAGTGCTAGGCACATTGGCCACAAATAGTAGCTATTATTTTGAGGTGACATAGCCATGGGGTTTAAGTGTGTTACTCTCAACTGGTTTGGCTAAATCCAAAAATATAATTTAGAAGATCTAAAAAGGAATGTATGTCCTTCAGGCAACCTTCCATAAATACAATTTCTCACAACTGATTTTTGATGGGCACTGGGCAGCCAGCATTCAGCGTTATCCTCTTTTGACAAGTACTTGGAGTGCAAATATTCTGTTGCCAATTAGGGACAGACCATGCTTTAAGCCTCAGCTGAGATGGGAATATAGTTGACAACTCTTTTAAAAGTTGAGAAGCCTAACCAAAACATAAGTCTGTAAAATGCCACCTCGCCTCCACATGGACATGGGCTGAGAATGGGACAAGATTTTTCTCACAAACCTCAAAATTCTATGCCAAAGAGCACGACTGTGATTATTTTAGCCTGCAAAAATGTTAAAGATGATGTTATGAAACTCCCACTACCATAAGCATACGGAAAGTCCCATTAGAGCACCCATTGAGCAGCTAACCTTATAACTTCCTGTGAGTCCTCCACCAAAACTTGCTACCCTTAGGTGATAATGTCCTGTTCAGAGTGCTTAGCTGTAAGTGAGTTGATTGTTTCAGAGCATCTGCCAAGAATCGTTATTTGGGTTTTAGAATGATTAATCTTGAGCTATTTTAAAAAACTCATTAAATGGTAGGATATTTGTTTTTAAAGCTCACACCTATTTTGTGACAAGAAAACCAGGACATCAATACACTAGAAAAGGCTTCTTCTGTTGTCTCTTTTCACTTTGCATCCAGCTCAGTCAAAAGTGACAAGTCATTAAGATACATGTTAAAAAGAAGAAGGTGCAGGATGATGTGAAGGAGGGTAGGACACATCCTGTTTCTTCTCAGTGGAAATTTCTATCCATCAAGACCACTTTCTTACAAAACTCAACTCAAGATGACACAAAGGGACAGGTTCTATAGGATTATTAATCACTGGATGCCCAGAGGACCATCCTTAATGAATTCCTGTCCATTTTGAAAAGTCCCACAATGAACTATCTGAAAGCATATTGTTTGTGGCCAATTTTCCTAAAAGGTACAACAGTCAGTGGTAAAATACTTGCCTGGAATCCTCCTTCTCCTTAGGTAAAATTTTGGCCTGAGAAGGTTAACTAGCAAATATCATGGGGAAAACCAGCCCAGAATGTCTAACGATAAAAAAGGTTGATAATTTTGGAGAATAAATAATAAACTTTTGTTAATGCAATGGCCACATTGGACTTATTGTCCACCCTTAGAGTTGACATAGATGAACACATCTGCAAGGATTGGAAACCACTCTTAAGCAGATTGGAAGGCAGGAAATCTCCGAAGATTTTATCTCAACTTTTCTGAGCAACTGTACTCTACAAAGTAGGTTGGAAACCAATCAGAAACACGGGAGTGTAAATTTGAAGAAATGTCTCTTGTTTTATGAAACTGAGAAAAGAAACCCATCCAGTTAATTGAGATCTAGAAATCCATACCCTCACTCACTCCATTTATAGCTTAGGAAGCTGTATCACCAAAATAACCCCTTGTCCTAAGTTCTAAGCTCTCATGGATAAATTCACTTCCTTCCATGTGTGTCACCTGAATTTTCTAAGACAATGAGAAGAATTGAATTTGGTAAGATCTTTGGTATTCTCTTTCAAATTAAATTTAATCTGGTCGTTCTGTCTGACCAGTCCTAGTCAAACAGGTACCAGGAAGGCAAGCCCCACATTTTCCAGAACACAGATGAGGTGAGAGACAGTTTTAATTTACTAGGAGGCTATTGAGAAGAAGGAAGATCCTTCTGAGCCAGTTCTATGTATTAAAAAAAAAAAAGAGAGAGAGGAAGGAAGAAAGAAGACCTCCATCCCACATGATTGCAATTTCTTTCCTTTCTTGACTGGAGGAGAAAAACGGTGGTGCCAACACAGCTACCAGCAGAATAACCACGGCCCCTCCACCTACTTTATCTATTTTATAGCCTGTTCTCTAGGAAGCCTTGGGGCAGTATGTGAACTTCATCTGGAATGTTGACAGTGTTAGAAAGGGGTGGGACCCTTTGGTGAATGCTCATAATGGGTCCCTAAATTAGCTGATCACCTGAAACACTTAGAGAATGACTAAAAATATAGATTCCAAGGTCCCACTACCAGAGATTCTAATCAAGTCAATCTGATGCGGGCCAGGAATGATAGATGAATTAAAATTTTTTTAAAACTATAAGAATTACATCAAAATGTTTAAATTATCTTTTTTTACTTTCTTTTGTATGTGTATATGTGGAAGGCCAAATTATCCTTTCAGACATGTCTGGTTCAGGGGGCTCAAATAATTCAACCTTCAGGTTTACCTTCTTCTATCTTTTGATCAGAAAAAAAGAAAGATTCTCTTTTTAAGTAATTCCAAAGATCCACAGTTGAGGCTCACTGTTCTGATCGGACCATCCTTGAATCAACTACTATGACCAGGAGCAGGTAATGCTCTCATTGACCAGGTCAGATGTCCATCTAGCTAGAGCCAGAGGTGGAACCAGCTCTACCAGAAACTGTCAACCGAAAATGGGGAGGGTTTCCCCAAGGAAAATCAGGGTGCTGAAAAAGCAATAAGAGATGTCAACAATAGATTGATGGTAAATGGGCCAACAGTTCCTAATAAAGGCGAAAATAATCATATGTTTGAACCAACAATTAGATGACAGGAAGAAACACCACATATAAATAATAAGCTGATTAACTGGTCTTTGGGAGGGCATGGTACCTTCCCACCCTCCTTTCCCGTACTAACTTTCTTGTGTTGCAGATCGAGTCAGACTCACAACTAGAATTTTCCTAGAATTGAGGTTGAAGTATAACAAAAGAAACAACAATGAAAGCAACAATAAAAATCCCTCAAGAACCAGAACTGTACTTTTTACAGTAACCAGCACATCAGGGGGCTAAGACTCTTATAATTGTCAAAAAGACGGTGGAGTTCAAAGGTTATGATGTAGCAAGTTTCAACTCCTTCTGTATAGGCCACGTTAGCTGTGCCAAGGCACTGGGTGAATCTCGAAGGTGTGAGAAGATAGGTTTTCAGCAGGGTTTCTCTGTTACAGGTTTTCAGTACCAGTTATCAAGAACGTTTCTTATCTTTGACATCTTTTATCTTTAACAGTCTTTAAAATGGAATGGATCTTAAAATGGGGAGGGAGGAAAAAGAAGAAAAATCATCTTTTTAAAAAATAGGGAGAAATTTTTAGAGTAGATTAATAAAATGAGGTCCTTAAATCATATAAAAATACTCTTTTACATTTAATAATCTATAAATGTGTATTTAGGATCTTTTCATATCATCTTGAAGAGAGTCTACAAAAATTGTTTAAAATCATGTCAAATTTTAGCACCTTATTTTTGGAAGTAAGATTATGAAGTAGAGATTAAAAATTATTACTATTGCACATGTTAGAAAATGCTTGCCTCATCCAAAATTCAATATTTCTGTCTGCAATATAAAAAATATAAAATATATATAAATATAATTTAAAACAATAAAGGGGAAAAGAGTTAAATGGTCCTTTGGGGCATAGAAATGCTTAGTTATAATTAATTCTCCATGGTAATAATTTTATTTAATTAAAATTATTTAAATCTAGCTTCATATTCAATTCCTATTTAGGTTTCAAAATAATAAAATTTCTTAAATATAGTAACAGTACAATATTAATCTCATGTAAAATTATTTTCTTAAAAGTGAGATAAACTTATTATTAACAGCATTTAATGAATTTTCACATTATAATTTAATTGATATTTCCATTCTACTGTTGAGGGAGTGGGGCCCATAAACAATTACTTAACATTTGTGGGTACACACTTCCCATGGGATGAATAGATAAAAGTATAGATAGGATATAAATTTATATACACACATATTATATCCATATACACAAATATGTTGTATCTATAACCCACTTGGCAAACATATTTATACACACCTATTTAGCCTTGAACACTAAAATGTTCCAGCTGATTTAGGGCTCTTATCCATGAAGTTTCTCAATAGGAAAATAAAACAAGCTTACTTGTTTTATGGGAGAAATCAGAAAGTATTATTTAGCCCTTTTTATTTTACCTTTTCGTGGTATACATTTTAGGCTTTTCCTCCCCATTTGTATGCCAGTTACCCTTTATTTTGCATAAACTCAGCGTAAAGGAGAGGAAAGCAAAGCTATATAGACAATCCAGAGCATTTCATGACAGGTGGTATGATATGTGTTTTGCTTTTAGGTAGCATATTGCCCTCTCTTTGACACCAACTCCAATCCATTTACCTTTGCTCTAATTTGCAGTGAGACCAAGACCAAGACCAAGACCAAGTCTTGAGCCAGTGTTCTTTTCTAACATATATTTAACAGCCATGTACCTCTCCATGCTTCCTCAAGATTGCGCTAAAGCTAGAAAAGAGGAAACACGTTGCTACCTCTTTATTACACTAGTAAACACTGAATCCAGAGTTGCTACTAAGTCTTTACTTCAGTGAGAAACATGAGGAACCCTTCTGGACAGAAGTGTGATCTAACATGTCTGAAAGGCAAAGAGGTAAACAAAAGCAGTGCGATGTTGCCACAACAGTGAACCACTGAAAGGAGAGCTGGATTCCACCCAGTGTCATGCACTTGGAGGACAAAGCCACACCTGTCTCCCTGGGAGATAGAATAGCTCTATAGAAGCTGACAGCAGAACAGGGAGCCAGTTTAGATTGCAGCAATTGATAGATAGAAAAAATGGCTGTAAAAACAATGGAAAATCTGCCAGGGCTTTCCTGCTTTTCCATGCTTGATATAATTTAGTTAACTTACAAACACATGTATTAAGCTTTAGTGTGGAAAAAAAATTAAGAAATGTTTTATAGTGGTATAGGAAGATACAAGATTATCCTAGAGTTCTAGAAGTGCTTGCATGAAAACAGTTGGAAGCACTTTTCAGATTTAATTCTCTTGTCCTGCTGTGTTCAGCAGTTTCATTTCTATTTTCTTGATGTAATATACTGAGAAAAACAAAGCCAACCAACCAACAGGAGCTGCTGCCTGTTACTGACTGGAAAAATAAAACAAGTAACTCCTAGCATCTTTTCCTGCTGTATTTCCTGTGGATGAATGTGGGGTAAGAAGTTTTGTTTCCTGACAGGTGGTACTACAGGTAACTTGGTAACAGAGATCACTGAGCAATGCAAATGAAAACCTAGGACTGTAGGTAGGCCCAAATTAAAAGAGCTCCTTATCCTGATTACAAAATAAGAAAACACTGTCATATTTATCCAGAGGTGCTTTCTTCTGACCTTGTATACTCTTACCCTCATTCTCTTGTTCCAAGATTTGTTTTTGTTTTGTTTTAACTTTTTTTTCTTTCAGCATGTTGATGCTGTCCTTCCTTCCTTTTCTATTTCTTTCCACGTCTCCTGTGACCGAGTTGTCCATAGCGTTCAAAAAAAAATTCTCAGCCATTTCTACTGAGAAAGTGAGAAATTCAATTTTTTTTTCGAAATTGATCATGTTTTTCATGGGAATTTAGACCTCGTTGCATAATAGTCTCATCTCAGGGTGCTAGCATTTTATTGACACTTTTCATCACCTGCCTCTACGACCCTGCTTTTCCAATTATAATTAGCAAAGATTGATGTTGATATTTGCTTTAGCTATTGCTTAATAGCCTTTGTGGAACTTCTCTGAACTCAAATGAGGAGCAACTGTCCAAAGAATCATCACGTGGATAGTGTCATCAACTATTAATAGCATTTAAATATTTTGAGAGTATTGGCAAGATACACCCAAGACACATTACTGTTCATTGCCTCAGCTTAGTGTCTCTCATTTATATGTATTAAAATTTACCTCCATAAAAGCGTAGCCCTTTTTATTTAAAACAATTTTATTGAAGTATAACTTGTATGTCATAAAATTCACCCATTTTAAGTTTGTCATTTACTGATTTTTGGTTAATTTGCACAGTTGTACAAATATTACCTCAAAGGATCCCTTCTGCCTGATTATCCCACCTCCAGCCCCTGGCAGCTGCTAATCTGTTTTCTATCTCTAGTGATTTGCCTTTTCTGAACATTTCATATAAATGGAATCATACAATATGTCCTTTGCATCTGACTTCCTTCACTTAGTGTAATGATTTTGAGTCCATTTTGAGTACGTAGAATGTGACAGTAGTGGCTTCATTTTATTGCTGAATAATATTCTATTGTATGGATATAGTACATTTTGATTATCCAGTTGGTAAACATTTGAATTGTTTCCATTTTGGGGGTATCATGAATAATGTTGTTATTCACATTCATGTACACATCTTTAGCCGGTTGTATGTTTTCATTTCTCTTGGATAGATACCTAGGAATGGAATGATTGGTTCTTGTGGTAAGTTTACCTTTCTAAGAAACTATCAAAATGTTTTCCAAGTGGCTGTACCATTTTACACATATGAGGATTCTAGTTTCTCCATATCTTCACCAACATTTAGTACTTTTTATCCTGATTGTAGCCACTGTGGTGCGTGTGAAGTGGTATCTCATTGTGGTTTAATTTACATTTCCCTAGTGACTAGTGATGGTGAACATCTTTTCCTGTGCTTAATCACCATTCATATACTTTCTTTGGTGAGATGTCTATTTAAATCTTTTGCCTTTTTTTAAATTGGATTTTTGTCTTTGTATATTAAGTTTTAAGTGTTTTTTATAGAGCCTGAATACAAGTCCTTTCTCAGATATATGATTTGCAATTACCATCTCTCAACATGTAGCTTATCTTTTCATTTTCTTCATGGTGTCTTTTTGGAGCACAGAATTTTTAACTTTAATGAAGCCCAATTTTTAAATATATATTAAATACATATATTTAATATTTATTAAATATTATAATAATTATATTTAATACACAGAGAGAAAGAAAGATCATGCTTTTGGTGGTATATGTATGAATTCTTTGCCTACCCCAAGGCCACAAATATTTTCTTCTAAGTTTTCTTCTAGAGGTTTTTTGGTTTTAGCTCTATGATCCATTTCATATTTACTTTTTTTAGAGATGGGGTCTTGCTCAGTCACCCAGGCTAGTATGCAGTGGCACAATCATAGCTCACTGCAGCCTCAAACTCCTGGGCTCAAGTGAGCCTCCCGCCTTAGCCTCAAGTAGTTGGGATTATAGGCATGCATTACCACTCCCAGGTCTTTTTTTTTTAATTGAGAGATGAGGTCTCACTATGTTTAGCCCAGGCTAAAGTGCAGTAGTTATTCAAAGATGCGATCATAGTGCACTACAGCCTCAAACTCCTGGGCTCAAGCAATTCCCCTGCCTCAGCCTCCCAAGTAGCTGGGACTACAGGTGCATACGATGGCACCTGGCTTTATATTAACTCATGTATATAGTAATTTTATTACTTTTAAAGATAGTTTCATTTTATACCATCTTGCTCATTCCTGTAAGTACACCTGAATATATCTTTGGGAAAATTCTGAAGACATGTAGAAGTGCTTTTTTGTTTTTTTGTTTTTGTTTTTTGGTGTATCTAACCTATTCTCAAACTGTACCACTTTTTGGTTAATATTTAAATTTGCTTTTTAAAATAGCTACCAATAATAGCCCATACTTTTCTTTGAGAGTACATTAAATTCCAGAGAGCTCCAGAACCCTCCTGAAGCTTGTGAATAATTTAAAAGATTGAGCAAAGTAGTCTTTTGAGTCACTGTCCCAGACAATGAATATCCAAGTAAATTGTCAACAAGAAACTGATGATTATCATGTGAGAGTTTGACATCAAAGGTATCACATCTGAACCTATGGTTAATGCCTGCTCAATATCCTCTTTTTAAAAATAGAATGCAATATTTAGTGATTCAGGAAAATTGATCATAGTAACACTGCCTTTTAAAAAGTCCAGAAAATTTTGATTTAAAAAATACTCAAAGAAGTATAAATGTTTGTTGAAAATTGTACATCAGTACCGTGTGGCTCAACAAAATATGTCCACTCCTGACAGGTCATTTTTAGAAATGAGGTTTTATAGGCAATCAAATACAACAACAAAAATGACTGAAAGACAATACATTTCAGCATCTCCATGTCAATGAAGTGAAAGCTCTTCTGAAAATGAAATGGCCTTCTTTTAGAACTCTGGAATCCTAAACTACAGACATTTCAGGAACTATTTTGGCTGAAAATGATATGAGAGATTTTTCTTTTTCATAATTTTTATTACAGTGGAATCGCTTTTTGTATTTCTAACAGTTTGACAAGAGCTAATTACAATGCGCTCATCTGTTTTGCGGACTAATTTGAGCCATCGGGCATCAACACCATAGACATGCAGCAGCATTGCAAATGATACGCATGCTTCCTTTGCTCCAAGAATTTGTACTTGCTATAAAAGAAAACAGATTTGGACAGCCCTGAAAAAGTCGGGTTTGGTTTGAAGAAAACATTTCAGAATTACATTAGAGCTGGCCTACAAGTGAACTAAAAATACCTGCTCATCTCAGTGGTCTTGGCCCAGGGCCTTTCCTTTTACTGTAAAAGTCAGGCTGTCTGAACAGTTGGAGTTCGGCTTGCTTGCTGTCTAAACTAGTGTTCTCTGATAACTTCTGTTACCATTGAAACAGAAGCCCCGTTGCATTTAAGAGACTGTTTAGAAGTGTGGAAAATAGCCAAGAGAAATGTATACTTAGTGTTCAAACCTTTAGGCTTCCCGTGCAGTAACTAGACCACTTAGATCTGTTAAGAAATGGGAGAAAGACATTCATCAGTAAACATTACGCAGCAAGGGTAAAAGATGGAATGGAGTAAAGAAGGCTGTTAAAATCAGTCTCAGATGATTATTTGAATTGCAAAGAGAAATGTTCAGACATAGCTAGAGCTGCTAAACATAACTCTTGAAGTTTTTCCAGAACAGAGGGATTGGGGGAATGAGACCAGTGAAGGAGAAAATTAGAAAATTATAAGACAGAATGGGAGATGAAGTTTCAGAAGCTGGTAAACGATAGCTGAAATATATGATATTATTAGGTCTTAAATCTATTTATGAGAGTGAAAACTTAACAACACGCTTTCTGACTTTGACTCTGTGATTTTAAGATTGAAATGAAGATATTAAGTCTGGACAAAGAATAATCAACAATAACTGCAAGATTATATCATGAAGGATTAAAGAGAAAGATCAGAAATCAGTAGTCCAGGAAAGATATTTGTGATAAGCTGGATAAGTCCGAGTGAAATAATTTGAGCGGAAGTAAGTCAGAATGGTACCAAATATCGCGAATCTTGGCAGAGTGCTACACTCTGCACATCAGCTACTGTAAGAAGAATTACCATAATTGATTATCTGCTTTTTTAAAGGCATTTCTGTTCAGTGAGTTAGAACTAGGAGTATAAAAACGGCAGTACTAATTTTTAAAGTGACTTGTATCACAGACTTCACTAACATGTGTTTGGCTTGTTAGATAGCTGGGTATCCTATTTGCTGGCACAGTATATAGAACAGAGGGAGTTTCCCCCCATGAGCAACTGAAGTGCCAGCTGTTGCCCTAAATATTGTACCTGTTCATGATGGAGATAGCTTTAAAGCCAGATTTCAAGCTTAGGGGAAATTTTTATATTTTTGTACTTCAGCAAACATTGGTATAAGATTTGTGTGTCTAGATACAGCATTTACATACACAAAAAAGGGAACTGATCAAAAACTTATTTCAAAAATAGTAATGATAACAGATTGATCTCATTAAAAATTTAAAAGGTAACAGTGTTTAATAAGCTTTAATAAATCTTTCCAGTATTTCTAAAGACCTAGAAAATATATAGAAATGGTAAATTTGTATGAAAATATCCCTAAATAAAGATCACATTTAATCCAACAATTTTGTTAAACAATAGCTTAAGAACTTGAAAGATAGGAAGGAATATCAGAATGTTATATAATGACTAGAATAACGTGAAAAAGATGCCTTTTTCATTGGCACTGGAGGCATAAAAAAAGAACAACTAAAATAAATTGAGAATCAACATTAAAACACTTATTTTTTCTTGGAAAATAATTAAAGCATGGAATGTTCTTTACCTACACTATTGAGATAGTCATGGATCCTTCCAGAAACATTTGAATCCTGGAAAAATGGGGCACTAGAGAAAGGCAAGCTTCAATGAGTTTAATAGCCTAACTCATTCTTAAATGTTTCTTTGATGTAATCCTTGAGTATTTTTTACAGTGGTTGTTATTTGATTCTAGCAATCTCCTCACAGGCCAAATAATACCAGTTCCTCTTAATTGTCCATATTTGGTTGTTTAAAACAATAAGTGTGTGTTGATCTGTAATCTGCAAGAATGCCTTTGCATGCAGCCTGATTTTGAATGAGCCAAACTCATTCAAATGGATACATCTATTAAAATTAAAACATCAACTGTGTTTGGTACCATGGTCGGCATCACAAACTATGAGGTAAAGGACCAATTCCTAATGAAAGGGACCTCCGAGAATCAACATTCTCCAGGCATCTATAAGCGTTTGTCACTTTCATTCCACATCCAAACTTTTCCTAACATTAAACTCACAACATTGCAGGGATTTCTTATCAGTTATTCATGTGTGGTTGATGTGATGCTCAAGTTGGACATACTCTGGGCTTTACATTTTGGAGTTGTCAGTGTTCTCAAAGCAAAGCCAGAGCCTTTCATCTCTGACTTTGATAAAAATGACACAAAATATCAGTTCAACTTGTAAGCTGAAAAAAAAAAAACATTTAAATAAGTAAATAACTTCCCTAGCCTTCTGGCTGGGAGGTTCTATTGATATAATATCTGCATCAAGGAAAGTAGTGTGCATTATGCTATGATCAGTTGATAGCACCATCTTTGAGGTTGTTTTGGTCCATTTTGTTGTGGAGATTCTTCAGTAGGTGTTTCTGTGGGTTGTATGTAGCACATCTTCAAATGAGTCCTATCTAGTTATCATACTTGCTTCTTTAATAGTTGGACTCCAGCTATGTTTTTCAAAAAAGCATTGATATACTAAGATTGTTGACTTTAAGTTTCAGATAGCAACCTCAAAAACCCAGTGTACAATTTCACAAAATGAAGAATTGGAACTTTCTGATGTGTGTTTATTAGTCTAAGTAAGTCTGAATAAACAATGTTTTTTCAACATCTTCAGTAAAATAAACTAAGTTATAGTATATAACTTAGAGTGTTTAAAACCACTTTGGAAAGGCTATCATTGTGCTAGAAATTAATTATACTCACTTTGCCTATCTTCTCCCCCTTGTTGAATAGAGGTGGTACAAAAAGCTTTATTGGAACCAACTAGAAATAAAGACCTTAGAACAGGTGGTGACACCATCTGGCTATTTAAATCAAGGCAAAACCACTCCTTTCCCAGAAGACTAGGTTCTGAAGACTCTGATGATGTGGTGGAGTCTGACAATTCAAGCGAGAGTAAATGGGCATAGGGGGTTCACCTCCAGTTCTTTAGGCATATTTTTAAGAAATATTAAACTTTAATAGGTAAAATCTAGTGCAAATGCTTATGAGTAAGTACCATTTTTTCTTTGCTTCTGACTTACTCTAAATCCTTAAGTCATAATTTATGCCATCACCTAGGAAATATACCTAGCCTTTTCCTGTGTATATGTGTGTGTATGTGTGTGTGTGTATATATATATGTATAAATCATATATATGCACATAAATAATATATATGTAGAGTTTCTTCTTTTCTAATTGTAGAATATTTGACTGTCTATGTGAGAAACAAGCAATGTTTTTAAAGAGGTGTGCTGTTAGCATTCGGGACAGGAAAATTCTTCATTGGGTGAGACTGTCCCACAAATCTCTCAGTGATTTATACCCCTGGCCCCACCCACTAAATGCCAGTGACTCCCTTCTCTCATCCTAGTCATTGTGACAACTAAAAACATCCCTGTGTATTTCAAAATGTGTCCTGGGGAAGGGAAGTGGCAGCTCAGCACCTAAATGTTTAAAAGTTGACCCTCCTTCCCTCCACTCCTCCTTTCTTGTCATGTGCCCAAAAAGGATTTAAGAAGGCAGTTGGTGGGATCAATTCACAAACAGTGCTTTCATTGGCTTCTCACTATACTCTTTGATCAAGTTTTTAACTCAGGAATTTTACCTTCTTGCCAACTCTGATGATGGCATTTTCAAAAAGAAAAACAGCATATTTTAGGTCCCACTTTACATTAGCTAGCTCTCATCTTTAAGGCCATTATTGGTAGATGTGAAATAGTTTCCTATAAAGGATTTATTACCATGCCAGTTTTTATATATTGCTAAGCACCTTGCGTTTTTTTTTTAAGTGTTGTCTAGTTCCTCAAAATGCGTATCCTATGTATTTATTGTCTTTCCAGTTTGAGGCCTTTCTCATACCAGAATATTCTCATGCCAAATGTTCTCTGTTAGGACCCAAAGATGTCCTTCTGAATGAACTCTTGTAAGAATATATGCACTTTTGCACATCTCTTCATTCTATTCTATCTGAAATAAATATTGTTGACTGATGAATCAAACAGGAAAACATTAGAGGATGAAGGTTGGGTGAAAAATGGGTTAATACTGTGAAGGCCTGAGTATAAATGTGTGTTAAGTTTAAGAAAAAAAATGAATTAAAATTAGGAAGGAAAAGGATTTTCTAAAAGGACCATAAAATAATTAATTGTTTTGTGGGAGATGGCCTTTCCATGTAGGCAGAAAATTTTTTCTTCCCTTCTTTCTGAAGAGACAGTCAAATAGAGAATCTCATCTCTTAATTAGAAAGAAAAATACTCATCAAACACATCTCATCACTGGAGAGCTAATGATCCACAGCTGTTAGTCTGAAAGGGCAGGCTTTTTTCCTGAACAGTAGGAAGTGTTAATCATTTTGGATGAGATTTCTTTTTAAAATATACTGTAGTTTGCAAAAGAATAGGATATTCAATATTCCAACTTAAATGATATTTTTGAAGTGGGCTCCCCCAGGGATACTGTCATGTGTGGCACTGAATGATCATTGAATACAGGCATCTTCCACTGCACTTCAATGAGAGCATCAATTGATGGGATGATGTGAACGGCCCAGTCCTGCCTGGGACTCTTAAAACCCTAGGCTCAAAGAAATAAAAATCACGCACGTCTTGTACTTCCTAAGAAATGGTGTTGCTATAAAATCTTAAAATTTCGAATCGCTCTCTCTACTTTATATAATTTGCCTTGCTTAATATGAGTGAAAAGTCTTGTCCCACCTTCACTTAGCTTCTCAGCAGACAGAATTTTTTGTTTGTTTAATCTTCATGTGAAAAAGTAAGGCTTTTTTTGACTGTAAAAATGTAATTGGCTCATTCAGTTTCCAATCTTTGCCTTTACAGCCACCTTGCTAACCTCTTCTAAACATTTTGGGCAGAAGAAAACCCCACTTAATAGAAACCTCATGAATAGCCAACTTTTGATTATTCAGAGCCATGCAAGATGGTGAGAAAAAGGAAGCATGAAATTGGCTCCACAAACCTCATTTCCACCGTTAGTTTTTGACCTCTCTGCCATACCAAACCTTTACCAGAACACCTCAGAAGTAGCATTCCGTTTCTTTGTACTGATGTAAAAGTAGTTATCCCAGAGCAAGGGGAAAGAAAAGAAATATAGCAAATCTAAAAATTGAATAATCAGTCCCTAAATAATGATACCTTCAAAGCATCAACATTCACTCTAAAATTCTTCACCTTACAGTCAGTGGAGCTTTGTGGGAAGAGCGTCCTGGATTAGGAAGCAGAAAGTTTGGCTCTGCCACTCAGTAGAAGGTGTTCTTAGACAAGTCGCAAACTCCTGAGCCTCGATTTCCTCATTTGTAAAAGGGAGGTAATAGTCTCTGCCTTCCCAGTCTGCTTCTCAGGACTGTTTTCTTAAAGTTCGGTCTGTGCAATATGATGTAAGATACTTGTTAGAACAAATTAAGTTGTTTACTTTTCCATAAATTAAAAACTTTTCCCAAAAAACCCATTCTGAATATTTATGATTACAATTTAGAATGCTTTTAACACCTGACCCAAATAAATACTGAAGGATTGCATTTTATGATGTTGATGCTGATATCATAGGCAAAATAATATTGATTTAAATAAAAGGTATTTGGACTTAAAAATGAAAAAAGATTGTGAACAGGAATTGACATTCATAAAACTGCTAGTTCAGAACAAGCTTTTCTTTCATATCTAGGGGCATGACGTTGCTAAAAATTGTGAACATCTTTAAACCAAATTGTTTTAACTCCAGAGTTCACAAAAATCTGCAATGTATGCTCATGCCATTTAGTAGTAGTAATGAGTGTCTGTAAAAATCTAGATTTGTTTCAATTATTAGTAGAAATTTTAACTGCAAACCCTCTGTTTAACACTTACAATATCTCACCAACAAACTCCTCCCTCCCCCACCACACACGAATCACTCTAAGGAACATCACCCATCTTCTGTAACTGCTCAAAGAGCAATTATTGTATTAACTTATCTCGGAGTATAAGTTTATAAAGTCTGTGTAAATTTCTTAGATATAATTTTAAATATGAAAAGCACTAAGTTGATGATATAGTACTTCGTGATGAAGCATTTTCACATGTATTACATCACTTGCTCCCCACAGCCACCTTGTGAAATAGGCTGACGTTACCATCTCTATTTTATAGGTAATAGACTAGAAGGAAAGAGAATAACTGACTTGCCCTAGCTTCTGTGATGATCAAATAGCAGAAATGGAACTAAAACTACTTCTTCAGGCTTCTGGTCCAGACCGCATTTTACCATGCCACGTTGTCTCCTTGGAGAGAGAATAATGCGTCTCAGTTAGTTTCTGCTGTATTACAAACCACTCCACAATGAGTAGCTTGAAGCAGCTCCCATTTATTTAGTGATGATTCTGTGGGTGAGCAGTTTGGATGTAGCCGGGTGCTTCTATTCTCAGCTGGGCTCACTGCTGCATCTTCAGCCAGCTTCTGGTCAGTTAGGTAGCTTTACTTTAGATGCTGTCTGCCTTTCAGCTGGGGTGATGAAGGCAACTATGCCACATGGTTTTTTAAGCCCCTGTTTTCATCCTATTTGCTACTCTGCCCTTGACCAAAAGAAGTCATATGCCTAATCTCAGTGTCAATGTGGGAAGGTATTACAAAAGGCACGGATACAGGGAGACATGGACAAATTGGGGTCATTACTGCATACAGTTGCCTCAAACTAAATGTAAATATACTGAAAATGGCACTTATCCTCTCTTCTGACTCTAGTTAGTATGGCTTCTTTTACATAGCTCTTACACTTGAAACAATAATTACCTATAGATTCTAGGGTGGTATAGGTAAAGTGATAAGCTGCAAGGAGGGCCAAAAAAATTATATGTAGTAGGAGCCAATCTATTCCTGCTTCTAATAATACCTCATGCTTGCTGAGCATTTTATAGGTGCCAAGCACTGGGCTAATTCCATTTCAAATCTGCAACGTAAATAGTATAATTTCCACTTTTCAGATGACAAAACTAAGAGAAATCTAGTAACTTGCCCAAGGTGACACAGCTAGTGACCTTCTCTTTCCACTATACCATACCTTAGCAGCTCCTTGAGGGGCCCCATGCTGGTGGCTGACAGTCCAAGGCCAGTTGACAGAGAGCTGCTAACATCCAGGATAATGGGTAAAACTTTTCCTAATGACGGAGGCGGTGTGTACGTGTTACCATTTGATTAGTGCCCCCGGAAGTTCTTCTGCTATAGAATTTTAATTGTAAATCACAATACTCATCTAGTGATTTTTAAAAAAGAAAACCACCAAATTCTTGGAATATTTTTAGTCTCTAATGAGCAGGGATAACTAATGTAGGACTAGATGTTTTGTTTGGAATGGAGGCATGGATTCCATGAGAGTAAAATGTATATAGCCTTCTCCTCATTAAAAGTGGCAGGTGGGGGCAGTGAAGGGAAGGGGTGAAGAGACTAAGTGACAGAGAGAGAGGAAAAATAAGGAAAGGGTGCTGTTGTGATGGAGTTGAAGGAGTTAATACCTTGCATGCATTTCTAAAAGTCCCTATTCCAGAATCCTCAGGTCCTCTTCTCATGTCCCAAAGAGGCAAAAAGGGGTTCCGGAAGTAGGAGTCAGGACAAATTCTAGATATTTTATGGTTTATATTAATATTTCTATTCTGTGAATGTGTCAGAGATTTTTTTTTATTCCTTTATTTCTTTTTGCATCCTGTTTTAACCCATTATTTTATCTCTCTCCCCCCGCCCAAACCTATGAAAAAGTATAGTCAGGACCAAGGACAGATCCTGCATTGTCTTGGCCTTCCTTGGGTTACTCCCAGCTGTGATCTCCTTTCTCCTACTGCCCTAATGGGACATGGAAGGCCCAGCCTTTTGTGTTACCTCAGTTTTTTTGTAGGAAAGAGGAGAGGATCACTTAGCAAAGGAGGAGGGAAGAGGCTTCAGTGTGGAGTAAATGAGGTAGCAAACTCTTTTTTCCTTCAAGGGCTCTCTTTATTAGGGTACCCTCACCAGTTAATAAGAATTAGAGTCATCACCAAACTATAGTGAATTCTTAGTGATTCTTAGCAATCTGAGTCCAGAGACCATTTGTTCTACTTTTGAACACCAAGTACTTTATAGCATATAGTAAGTGTTCAATAAATATATTTCAATTGTTAATATGTATTCATGTTCCTTTTTTTCAATCTTTTGAAATTTTCATTTAGGTGTTAGGAAATAAATGTTTTTGTATTTAGAGTTTATTCAAAGCTCTCTTGTTTGTTTGTTTTTTAAAAAGGTATTTTCAATAGTAAGAACTCCTGTCTCAATTACCCAAATATTAGATTCTTAAAGAACACGCAATAGGAGAGAGAATGATTTTTCCATCCTTAGGATCCCTATATAAATGTAATTTCTTCCTTTGTCTCTCTCTTTCCCCAACCCATGTTCTGGAGCCCATGTCGTTAGGACATGTAAATGCCATAGATATTCATGAAAAGTGCTGCGGCAGTTCTGAGTGCTATCTTTTAAGAAAGCTATTGATGTATTGATTTGGTGGTGGTTAGAGGAAAATGTCTACAATGGGGAAGTGCCCAGAAACCATACCTTGTCTTGATTACTTGCAGGATTAGCATCTAAAAAAAGTTTTTTCTATGTAATGCGAGGCCTATAACTAACACTAATACATGGACATTACAAGGAAGTTTTTTCTGGATAATACCAGCACTCTAACACCAATGAGTGGAAATTACAGGGGAAAATATATCTGCTCAATAGGTTAAAAATGATTATAACTGGTCATATGTAGCAATAGAATAATCTGAGTCTCATCCATGAAGCTAGGACACATTGAGTCAAATGAATGCCCTCAGAAAAGGCAAACACATAGGTGGGTCCAAGAGGAAAGACTGTGGTCAGACCATAATATGCAAAGTGGCTAATGACTGTGCAGCCAGGATGAAAAGAGAATCTTGTCTAGAAGAAGTATAAAGGTAAACTTTGTCAGGGGGAGAAATCTGTTAATGGCATCCCAGGTTGTAACTATGAATGTACTTTCCTGAAGTCACTTAGTTTCATGCCGTGGCTCCATAGTACTTTTACTAATACAAATAATTAAATAGACTTCTGTTGATTGATTTGGGACCCCAGTGTCTATTCATTAATTTAGTAAATATTTATTGAGCATTTACTGTGCCCCATACTATTCCAGGCTCTAGGGTAAAACAGTGAACAAAAATAAAAGTCTCTACCCTTAAGGAGCTTATATTCTAGTGACTGCCTAAATGTTACAAATTAATGTGCAAAGAATTAATACGGGCTGAAGCCAAAAACAATTGTCCCTTATACATGTGTTGATGTCTGTCAAATTTATCTTAATTCACTTCCTGAAAAAAAACCTATCTTTATAAAAATACATTTTAATAATCATAACCATCAATTATGATTTATATCATCTTTGTACATATTGTATAAATTTCAAAAATGAAGTGAAAGTATTTTCTTTTTCTGGATATCCTCCTACTTTTCTAGTAGAAAAAGAAAAGATATGGCTCATGTTTCATGCATTGCAATATTTGGAGTTTTCCTTATTCAGGAACTTCAATCTATAGTTATCATATAATTCTGTCCAAAATTCATTTCTTGGGTTATTAACTGTTATTTATGCTTTTTTGGTGTCCATTTGGGTTATGAATATCAAAGAATTCAGTAAAATATATAATTTTCAAAATTTAATGTCACATTAAAAAAAATAGGTGGTAAAGTCATGAAGTTATTTTAAATATTAGAGAAGGGATGTTAAAGGTGATCAGGTATATAGACCTCTGTCAAGATACGAAAACACTGAGTCAAGTGACTTTCTAAGGTCAGGAGTCTCTCTCCATCACTCCACACAGCTTAATTTTCTCTACCATCTAAATAGGCTATAGGCTTGACCGAGATTTATTAAGAAGACTGCAATGGCCCCTGCTGCTTTGCCTGACATGTGTATCCTTATGGCACTGCCCCTAACCCTCCTGACCTATCAAAGGCAAGATGTTTATGTTATCCCAGCCAGCTGGCTGAAATTCCCAGTTGTGCTATGGTTCAGCTAAATCTTAGCAGTCAGAGGACTTTCTAGCTTTCAATATTAGAATTTGTGCTACCTAAGGGCACTAGTCAATAATTAGTTATCTTTCTGAGTTTTGTAAGATATTAATAACATTTACACAATAATGGTTTTTGTTTTTGTTTTTGCACAATTACTGGGTACCAAGCAGTTTGTTAAATTCTAAACGCATTTTAATTAGTCAATTCTCACAACTATAGGTAAATACTCCTATTATCCCCATTTTAGAGGAAGAAATTAAAGAGAGGATATGTAAGTTGCTGAAAGGTTATATGGCTAGTTAGCATTAGAATCAGGAGTGGAATCCAGCTTTTAAATACCACCTGACTGAACATTACCTTAATTTGACAGCAGGAGCCACAGACCCAGAGAATTTAGATGATCTGTCCAGCATTACAAGAGTCTGGTAGGGGGGTGGAAGTGAGTCACACCTTATATCCAACGTTTTGTGTTGTTTTACAATGTAAATGCTCTTAGAATGGCTCCATCTGCCACCCTGAGTTCTTAATCTAACATTTGTCTTACAATGAAAAAATTTATATACTTAGAGAAGTAGATAGTGTTAGAAAAAAATACAAATAGGAATATTTAAATTTACTTTCACAAAATTTTCTTTTAATAGCTGTTTGATTTCTATGGTAATGCTGAATGTTAAGCCAACCTTTTTTTTACGCTTGTTGGTAGCAATGTTTTTTTCATAACATGAAATCATTGGGGCTCTCGGTGTAGACTTGGTATTTTCATCTGTATATTATACTTGTTACATTGTATTATCCAAGTGAGTTTTTTTTAAAAGTCCCTGATATTAAATAGTGATTCATTTGTTTATCATTAAGGCAGATAGACCGAGCTATTTCTGACAATGTAGTGAAGCTCATTTTGCTCCCTTTTTAAATTTTGTGCAACCTAACAATAATTTCACTGGAGGAGAAAAATTAAAATTGTCTCTTTGACAATGTAATGATAACAGTTTTTCCTTCACAGAAATTAAACAGATTAAAAATCTTAACAGTGACTTTCCAGGGGTCAGTTGTGCTTTTAGAAAAATGCCTAACAAGTTCCCAAGGCTTTGTTTCCAAGATAAATCTTGCCGTTGTAAAGCATTTAGCTTTGTGTTTTTTGAAGTGGCATATAAGCAAGAGTCCATTTAATGAAATTCAGTGTTGACTCTTCTCCTCTCTTCTCCCTCCTCCAGCTCTTTCTCTTTGTTGTCTGGAACTTTGAGCTCTACATGATACCACTGGTTTTGTTGTTACTATTGACCTGGAACTACTTCTTGATAATATCAGGGAAAGATAACAGGCAACGTGACACAGTAAGTCTCTACTTTCTTACTTGTGTGTGTTTCTGTTCTTATTCCTAGTCCCTCAGACAAGATCAACATTGAATTTGGTTTTACAAACCAGAAATTCTGTCTGTAAATACTCAAGTTTAGAGGAAAGTTTTATCAGCTCAAAACTAACAACTCTTTGGTCCTAACACAATAGAAAGTATTCACCTGTGTCTAACATCGGTCATCTTCATGGACACTAGAGTAGGAAGCACATCAAAGAATGAGCTATGATTTTTGCTCATAAACGGGGTGTTACTCCAAAGGATTGTTTCGTTCATTCTCCTTATTTATTTTTATGTCTTAATGAATCCTGAATTTAGACACAATATCACAAAATTATTAAAGATCAAACCAAATGAATGTATTTTACTTAATGCAGTTCTCTTTTCTCTGCCACTGGAAGGAGGGAAGGATTGATGGTTGTTGCCCTGGGGCAGTGGTTAAAGTACCTTAATTCAATGAACACTCACTGAACAACAGCAAATATCCTTCTCTGTGTGTGTGGGGGGGGTGTATTGAGATACCAGCTCAAGGATGAGGAGCTTTCATTTAACTGAGGGAAAGTTATACTAAATTCACCTGTCCTCTTTGGCATCTTTGAAAGTTTTTAGAATGTGTGAGACAACCTCCTCTCTCTGGAATAGAGTTTTAGAATAAAAAGCAGACGCTAACTACACCATAATCACATTTGTTGTTCTGCCACACTCTGTTCTCCTTGGATTGTCTCAGGTGCTGCACCCCTAGCAAGCATACTTCAAAAAGTTTCCCCATATATAAATAAATGGGGGGAGGTCTTCTCCAAGCATGGCATTTGCAATTTGATAACTCAATAGACATCTGTTGAGAAGAATTTAAAGATTCGTCAAACATGAGAATCTACTTGGTCCTCATCAGATTACATAGGTTTTTTTATTTGCCATTAAGGGTCTCAATTTGATTTATATCAGTACATTTTGCCAACTACAGTGCTCATAATGATGCAGAATTATTTGATCATCAGTTTAAAAGTCTTATATAATACTTTATTATAAAAGTAAACATCGTGATGGTTGCACAGACATACCTGTGACATAAAATAACTTCCCTTTAAATAACACAAGCAGAATACACTTCAAAGAGTAACACAAGCAAAATATACTTCTTAAAAGTATTTTCTTAACCATCAAAATAAAAGAAAAATCCTGATGCACAACCACTAAGTACATGGCAAAGTTGCCAACAACACGCCGTGTTTACTTCCCTATTATATTTCTGTCTCTCACTAGCTTCTAAATTTGAGGGAAGGGACTTATTGTTCATCTTTATATTTGCCACTGTTGGTAGCATGTACTTTGCAAATTAGAGATGTTCAAAACATTTTTTGTAAAGTATATCAAACCAAACATGAGATTTCTAATAGAGATTTTAATGGTTAGGCAGCACCAATAGACAAGAAGTTATTAGTGTTATTGGCAAGGATTTTATAGATACATATTTAAATTGCTCACTGAGAGACAAGCCCCAAATGCTATAAGCATTGGTGTCATGGGGACTAATAGGTACTTTTGTCAATTAATCCAGGATGTTTTCTTTAAGAAAATAGGACTCTCTCAGACAATTGCTTTTTTGTCCCATTCATTTCAGGGATATTGTCGAGAGAGAAGAATATCTGCTTTTCATTCAGTTGCCTTGAGACAAATTTGCAAATAAGATTATTTGCAAATAGGAAAAACTGGTAATTTAGTTTTAGCTTCTTAATTCTATGAAGGGACTTATCTTCAATATTTAGTCATTGCTTTGAGTGTTCTTAGTGAAAATTTCTGAAACTGTAGACTTTGCTTGTTATCTTCTCCAGAATATACCTGCCTTGGCTGGCAAGGTCCACTTTTAGAGGAGAAATGATAATATATAATGTATCCTTTGTACTTAAAATTTTTTCTTTGAGTCTTTTTGTAGCCTATTGAAAAATTACATATTATATAATTTTTCTACTGCCCTTAATTTTTTCCTAAATATAACTCCAAAATAGTATTTACCAAATCTTTTCCTTTTAGGCACATCTCCTCTAACAGACTCTTCCTTTTAGCCATAGATAACATTTCATTCCCCAGCACAGCGCACTGTGAAACATTCTATAGTCTAACTCTCATAGAATGCCAACTACACTCCATAACTCCCAGTAATTGCCTTTTATTTGCCCAAAACACACATATCCACATATTCTGTTCTTTCCAGGCACCAGAGCAGCAATCACAACCTTTCATTCAGCTTCTTATTCACTGGCTCAGTGGAGACCTTACGTAACTCTTAAATCCAATTTGTCTAATTATGTGTTTTTTGGCATACCCAGCTGTGCATTTGAACTGGTTGCTCCTTTTGAAAAGAAACCTGGATTATACTTTGCTGGTTACAGAATACACACACACACACACACACACATACACATATACACACATATGTATATTCGCACACATATATGCAAATTAAGGGAACGTGTTTGTAGGGATTGCCATGCTGTGACTAAGTGACTCTCTTGTGTGGTGCATAGCACTGGAGGAATGATATTTTGCCCTAAGTCCTTACTGATATCCCAAAGACACATTGCAGAATCTTTCAGCATGTGTGAAAATTTTACAGGATCTCTCCAGTGCATTAATCATATTATTGGCTGATTCCAAATTAGGAAACTTTCTGCTTTAGGAAAGAGAGAGACAGAGAGAGCGAAAGAGAATCTTCTGTTGCAGTGGGGTGGGGGTGGGAAGACACATCCATACATTCAGCTAACAAAATTCAATTCGGATGAAAACTATATAAAAAAAATGACCTTTGTGTCTGTAGAGCAAAGAGAGAAAAGAAAACAATATTTCCATGACATAAGAAGTTGAAAAGAAAAGAAAAGAAACACTGTGAAAGATAAAAAGTGCATAGATGGGTAAAAATCCAGTCTTCAATGTATTGGTTGACAGTTGAGATTAATACCAAAATAGGAAAGGATTTCCTTGTGTGTTTATTGTTTGTTAAGGAGAGCCTTTCCTTTCTTGGAGACCCGTAAGATCACAGGAGCTGAAACCCCCTACCTTTCCCCTACCATTGTGCCTGTTCTAATTTAATGAGAAAAATAAGATGTAATCCTTACCGAAGAAGTTTTGCTACATTTAATGAGCTGAACCTGTTAAGGATAGGATAAGTAAACAGTCATTCCTGAGGCTAAAGCTGTAGACTCAGAGGGTGCACATGAGAAAAAGACATGGTTAAAACGGTATTTCACCTCCACTATTTCCCAGTTGAACTTGTTAAAAATAAGCAATCTTAAGTCTGAATCTATCTAGACTTGGACCATGACATTAAATTTTCTAGCATGAGAATTGTTAGGCTTTTCCAGAAAAAAAACTCTCTGATACATGCTTCATTCAGAAATGTCCCTGGCATGAAAGGGATTTAAAGATAGGAATGTCATCCTTCTCTTGGTTTGAGCTGTCACTCTAAAACGTGGGGAAAATTCTCCCCTGCACTGCCTATTAGGCTTATAATAGCTACCCAAATTACCATTACTGTGGGCAGAAATTTTGTAAGTCAAAGAGTAGATGCCAGGAAATGGTCTTTACTTTGGGTTTAAAAACTACTGAACCCTCATTACAGCCTGGGCACTGTGTGAAGCAGTTTATAGCCATCACGTCATTTAGTCCTCCTGCGGGAGAGAGAAGCTGATTGTGTCAGCCCAGCCAATGGGCTGAATCTTCCTAAGTCAGGTGACGCCCCCACCCGCAGCCCCTTCATCTGTGGCACACAAGAGAACATGGAAACGTGTAGCAGACATGGCTGCAAGAGCCCTTCCTCAAGAAAGGGGAATCAGGTCTTAGAGAATGAAGGAAATGGGTTGGCCAAGCAAACCAGGGGTCTATTGCTCACCTTGTAAGTATCATTATTTCTACTTTACATTCAGGGAAACGGCCAGAGAGGTTAAACAACTTACCCAAAGGCACACAGTTAGAAATTGGCAGAGCCAGTATTAGAACACAAATCAGTCTTTCTAAGGTGTGTACTCCTCACCACCAGCCAATCACATTTCCTCCTGTGGCTATATTTTGGTACATCCACCTCTTCCTGGGAAACATTACAGCAGATTTCTCCCATGAGTTACAGAAAAGCCAGTAGCAATAACTCTACCTTCAAGTAGACACATTGATGAGAAAAACATTCATTTCCCTCCCCACCCCCCATGTCTTCCTTATCTCTCATTCAGAGAAATGGAACAGATAATTGTTGAGCAATTTCTATGCATCAGGTATCTTGTTAAGCCTTTTTGTGACATCACCTCCTTTTATTCTTTACAATAATTATATCGAGTAAATAATTCTAGATGGTTTTATCCCTATTTTACAAATGAGAAAATGCAGAATCAGAGAGGATAAGTAATGAATTCTATAGAGTTGGTGTGATGTGAACCCAGTGCTGCCCTGTTCTAAAGCCCCAGGCTATTTCCATGGTAATATGCATGGCAAGCCTTTCCCCAGGGACCACTTTCTAAGTGTCCAGGGCCTTGCATGGAATCCCAGATGTCTCCAAATTCCTTCCTATAAGGTACCCAGTGACGTCTCAAGAATTGGTGCTGGGCATCTGTTCTATCCTAGGTGCCCCCATTAATCTCAGAAGCATCTGTGACCAGGGCTACCGTCCATTCACCCAGGTACACGTAGGAGGAGTAAATCAAAGCCGAGAATGCTTCATATTAGTGAATAAAGTTTTTGAATTTCCTTGACACACAAAATCTCTTCAAGCAGTGTTTTTTAATTACACTTTAAAAGAACATTCATTTTTACTGTCATGATATTCCTCCCACACAACAATCTCAGTTACCTAATCAATGGAGGCATTAAAAGACTGAAGAGTGGGTCAGATCAATGAAATCATTCTCTGACTCATGATATGACTATGACACAAATTGAGACAAAATCTGCCTTGCCAAAATACTTTAGTAAATACTGAAATGTTTAGTTAGCTCCCCTGAATGACAAAACACTCGATTCTTCTTTTCCCTTTTAGAATAGTACTGAATAGTGTTTCTCTTGGATCTGTTCCAGTGAGGCCCAGAGCACTTATCTCCAGAAATAAAGCTTATAAGGAGAAAATTTCCTTTTTCACCATAAATGCTGTTGATTGAACAATTTGGGATGGTCCACCAAAGAAACATCTGATTGTTTGACCTGAGTTTCTGTAAATCAAACACATTTATTATTTTCACAGCCAGTGTTCTCAGTTCCAAAGAAGTCTGTGGTAGATCATTTGAAAACATAGAATACTGAATAAGTGAAATATTCTGAAATGTTCCTAACAAGATCTAAAGAGGCTGGACAAAGTCAAACTGAGAGAGAAGACTCCATATGCAAAGCACTTTGAATGTACAGTCAGACCCTCTCTACTTCAATAACAGTTTTATCATTCACTGATAGCAGCATAGACCACAAGCTTCCTGTGTTTACATCTCGGTACCAAAAAAGACCACATACTCAGTGCTCTTAACAGAAGCAGCACTGAGTCATACAGCCTGTAAACACATCTAAAAATGGATGATCACTCTTTTCTTCTTTGTGCTTATTTCAACAGCAATTTTCTCAATTTTTTCAGAAGGTCATCAGCTTGCAAAAGTCTAAGGAGGACCATGAAAAGAACTAGACCTTTAGTTTTCCAACATAATCACTACATAAAGAAGTATAAATCAATGGCCAATCAGATGTCAGTAGAAAAGTTCATCCCCTGGGACCCCTCTCAAATCTGTTCACCAACTACTTAGCCTTGCTAGATCATCACTCCCTGTGACAGAGTGGTGTCCTGACACATCGACAACCATCACATCATCAGGCTGTAACCATGGACCAACAGGATTTCCACATTTTCTCCACTCACCCCATGTCCACACCACCACCACCACCACCATGCCACCATCCCCTCCCTCTCAGCTGATGAGCAGGCCTTCTACTTTGCATATTTTCCTCAAATCCTAGCCCTAAAGCCCTAAGCATTTGTCCCCAAGTTGCCAGATTTAGCAAATAAGAACACAAGTGCCCAACTAAATTGGAATTTCAGATAACAGGACATACTTATACTAAATAATATTCATTATTTATCTGAAAATCCAATTTAACTGAATGTCCTATATTTATCTGGCAATGTTATCCAAGTTGCACCTTGTATTCTTATCACAAGACCTTTAGGAAGGTGATCATTCTAAAATAAAGTTCTGATTGTGTTATTGTGCTAAGTTGGTGGTTCCCCAACATCTTCAAGCATGGCATAGAAGACCCCTCATAAGTAGTTCCCACCCAAACCATAGCTTCAGCCTTATCTCCCCTGTGTTCCAGAAAGATTGTTTATGTGTTTTTTGGTTGCTTTTGTTATTTTGGAGTATGCAATGTTTATTGAGCAAAAGGTGGGAGTAGTAGACCAAAGGGGTGAGAAACAGAAATGAAACAAACCGTGCCATGCTTTTTTGTCATCTCTTTCTTCTGGAGAGCCACTTGGGATAGCAGGAAACCAAGGGACAGAGAGGTTGTGTCATTTGGAAAAGTTCACGCAGCACAGCTGAACAGGAACCTAGCTCCGACTGGCTCCCAGGCCTGTGTTCTCTGCCTTTCCTCTGATCCACCCGTTCCACAGGCCTAGGGAAGGCAATCCCCTGGTCTCCGTGACACAGCTGGGAAGAAAGGAAGGCTGCTTCTCCCTTTGGATAGATGGGGAAACTGAGGCCTAGAATAAAACAGGGACCTCAGCAGAGCCAGGTGCTGTGTGGGACAGATGTGGTGGCCCAGAGAAAGCAGTGCAGGCAGGGTCTTGAACTTAGTGGAGGCATACTTACTCCATCAGCTTCATGGCTGCCTGGCAGCCACATGAGCACCGTGGACAGATGTGCAGCTTGGCTGGAGCGCTTGAAATTCTTGCCACGGGCGCCGCACATGACGGGGGTGAGGTCCGAGGGCAATACACGGTGGATCTGCAGCCATGGAAGGCTGGGAAAGACACAGGTTCAGTCGGGTAGCTGTAGCCCTGGTGAGGCCCGGACTCTTGTGGGGTGCATTGCTCTGGGGCAGCCTCTGGGGCCCCTCGTCCAGCAGCACCATGTACTTGTAGGGGAGCTGGTTGGCTTCATGGGCAGGTGGCCACCCCGCCATGGGGGGGTCAAAGCCCTGCAGCTGAGAAAGGGGTTGGAGGGGGGCGCCTTTCGCCTTGGGGAAAAGAAGAGCTTTGCAAGGTGGCGGGTCAATGGCCTGTGGAGAGGAGGACTGAGGGTGGGGTGGCCCCAGGGTCAGCAGGAGCATCTAGAGTGGAGCATGTTTGTGGTTTCCCAAGTATCCTATACACTCTCCCTATGCTTTCCACTCTTTTCTTAAAAATATACGTACAAATATAAATGTATATTTCTTATCACACATTTTGTGTTTTACAAAAATTGAACCATACTGAACTCACTGTTAGCTTATCTACTTTTTATATTCTGCAACATCTCTAGAGGTATCCCTCATATTACTGAAAAATCTTCTGCATTGTTTTTAATGGATGCATAATTTTCACTGTATGAATACTACATTTTTTCTTAATTAAACACTGTTTTTGCAAATGTTTGTTTCAAATATTTTTGCCTTCTCAATCCTATAAAGAAAGTCATACACAAATCTTTGGGCACCTTTCTGGTAATGTCCTTTGGCAGAGTCCTGGGTGGAGTATTTGCATTTTGAAGATTTTTGGTAGTTATACTAATTTGACATCCATTAAGGTTTTAACATTTTATATATCAGTGTCTGGGTAACCAACTAATTATCATTTCTTCTGGAAAGCCATCCCTGACTTCCTACTCTCACCCTGGCTACCAGCCCACCCCTACCAACTTATACTCTAAAAGGTTAAGTGAGCCCACTCCTCAGAGTTTCCATGTCCCTCTTTGTCCTAAATTTGTTTCAGAATATGCCTAAGTATCTGTTTTAGGCCTGACATAAGTTTTTGGAAACCCAGTGGTACCCCATCACCTTTGGCTAATTAAAACTTGCCCTCCCTCTGTGGTTGTTTGTGATGTAGCCCACTTGGGCCTCATTTCACTGACCCAAAACCCAACACACCCCATATCTGCTGACCATGATAAAACCTAATGATCAACAGCAGCGTCGAGTTAGTAAGTTCCCCCTTCACACATGTTTTCTTTAAACTAGCCAAGAGATGATGCTCATGAACCTTAATAAAGGCATGATCCCACAGGTCCTCTCTTTCTCTTGTGTGCCCCACCTACCAGTTGAGCTCTTTGCCATCTCCAGACTTCCCTTGCTCTCCCATTTGGCATCCCTAACCTCTCTCGGACCAGTAAGTAATAAATTTCTTCTGTTTTATGCATTTGGAGTTCACCTCCTCATTGTGTCTCACCTGACTAACAAACCTGAACCTAACTTTCCCCTGGTCAGAGCTCTCCTAGGAAGTGGCTATCTTGGCTTATCTTGGCCACTTTCAAGAGTACCTCAAGACCAAATTAAAAAGAAACCATAACAATAAAAATCACAACACTCTTACTATAATAATCAGCTCACTGTGGGTCTGCCTCACCAGCCTGTGATTGTTCTAATTTATCTTACATTTGTGTATCTAATCCCAACACAGAGCAAAATGTCTCAGAAACAGCAGCATAATAGTTGCTAAAAAAAGTTTGATGAATGAATAAATATTTTAGTCCAATATTTCTTTCCAAATCAAAAATTGCCTAGTTTTTATACATAATTATTTTTATTCAACAAAATATTATTGAACATTTACAGGAACCAACAGTGCTAGCTGTTGCTCAAAGGCGATTAACACATGCTCCTCGCCTAGGACAGTCTGTGGTCTAGTGAGGGAACCAAACTACTGAATCAAATACATGAATATAATCGGTACAGCGGTAGAGATCTGTATATGATATCCGGAATGTGCAGACAAAAGGCATTTAGATCATATCGTATATGTGTGTGTGCTGTGTATGTAAAGAAAAGGGGGGCTAAATATCTCTCTGTGGCCATAGTTCTTCACTCTCAGTCTGTCCCCTTCACTTAGTAACTCCATATTTGCCTTTAACACTTCTTGAGTTTATTGGCTGTCCTTTTACTTGATTCTCAAACTGCAGTTGAGCTTAAAATTGGAAAGATAAAATTGTAGACTAGTGGGAGATGAGTATCACCAGTATGTGACATGTCAGTTCATATAAAGAAAGATGTAAAGGAAAACACTTCTACTTTTAAAAGTCAGTTTATACTAAAGATCCTCTTCACTGGAATGCATACTTCTTGCTTTAGATCTATTAGGACTCAAAAGAGAGACTTAGAGTTTAAAGTTAGTGGTAGTTGCCATAGAGGATGTTTAGTTACTCTCATATTTTAGCCCCCACCATCTTCCTGAATTCTCCCCTCCTTGCTCAGATTCTCCAGAGATTCATATGAGAATGTAATGGCGCAAAGAGGTACTCTTAGTTCTTATAGAAGAGTTCTTCCCTGAAACCTAGCTCCTTTTCTAGCAAATCAATTGTTTTGGTAACTTTGATGGAAACTTGAAGGTCTTGCACCAATAAATGGATGAGTTTTCTCATATTTGAGCCACAGCTGACCCCTGGATCCCCAGAGAGTTGTTGAAAAACCAATTCCCGAAGCTTCCCTCAAAGCCGCCTGTGGAGCCAAAGAATTCACCCTCTTGATGGTTCTTCAAAGTACCCAACCCAAGTATCTACCCATGTGTCAGCCGAGTGGTTTTATCATTTCTGTTCTCCTTCTAAAAAGTCAACCCCCACAATGTTTTCATTTCTGTAGTGGAGTAGTGAGACTTAGGACAGGAGGAAAAAAGGATAACCGCAGTTTTGGTCTCAGGGTAGATGTGTTGTCCTACCTACTTCTGGTGATTTCCTGTCCATTCTAAATAATTTTGCGCTTTCCTCTTGGTAGATAGCCCAAACTCTTAGAAACATTATGGTGAGGGAGATAGGAGAACGGGGCCAACCTTCTGTCTGACTCACAACCTCGTAACTAGTTTGCTTTGCTAGTCTTGATCATTATGCCCTGTGTGGTGGGTGGTGTTGCAAGAGGATTTTGCACAATATTTGTGAAGACTCATTGTTCCTGGTTCAGAAAGGTGACAAGAAATTACAAGACCTCAGTTAATAAACTAAAAGTGGAATTTAAATGATACATCTTTATCTACTTGTGGAAAATGTTTAAAAATCAAAACTATTACTAGGAGTCCAATAACTCAGAATATTTATTTTTTAAGAATTATATGAGATACATTTGTCAAAAGCATACAACTGTAAGGCCTTTCTACCATCATATATATAGAACTGGAACAATATGTTTCAGTGACCAAACACCTTCAAGGATATTTTCTGTCATTTGCTACCAGATTTACTTAATCATATGAAAAAACCAAAATGACTATTATACACTATCACTCTTTTCAAAAATAACTGAATTTTCTGGTAGCATTGCTTAAACAAGAGAAAATTCAGATCATATAAACAAAGCTCCCAAATGAGTTATACTCCCATGGGCAACAGCAAAAACATCTTAAAAATAAGTTTTACCACTACACCTTTCCAATTGGTAGAGGTTAAGAGCCCAAACTTTGAAATTATGAAAACCTGGGATTAAAATTTGAAACCTCCTACTTGTTAGCTATGCAAATTCATTCATTCCCTATACATCAATTCCATTGCCAATAACATGGGGACAGTAGTAGCTATCTGTTGAGGTCTTCTGAGGATTTAAGAGACAGTTAACCCAAAGTGTTTACCATATAGTAAGTGCTCAATAAATGACAACTGAGCACCTTACCATGTATAAAACAGGGCAAGCCAGTGTGACTATTATGGGGGTTTAGACATTCTATAAGTCACTACCTCTCTTGAAGCGTTCCCTTTTAAGTCCTGTTGAAGCGGATGGCTTTCCATGGCCATTAGTCATTCTTCTTGGTTTTAAGCTTGTAGACAAAGACAATAGCATTGCCACAGTAAGATTTCCTGTGTCTATAATCCCCTTGCAATGTATATGGAAATCCACAAAAATAAAAACTATATATCAGTTTTTAAAAGCATATAAAGAAATTTGAGCAAAAGTAATCTTCAACAGATTAAAGCTTTTTGATAACTGAAATTTACAGAAATACCTTAAGTATATGCCATTTTACAGGTCATATCCACAGATATTTGAAAGAAGCGTCTTTCTTGATTATTGTAATACAAGTCTCCACCATGCACAGTGTATAAAGACAAAGGCAGGCAGTACCCTGAGCAAAGAACAGGGCATTTCACTAAAACCATCATTGAATCCAAAATCAAAATACTCCTTTCTAACAGGCTTGCTCAGGATGTCGGGTAAAAGGAGGGGAAAGGTAAACCTACACCAGCATACCAGGCCTGGAGACAGAGACTAATTTTAATAAATCAGAATGGAACATGAAGGTGTCAACTTAATCAAGCATTTAAATTTTATTAATCAAGCCTAATTTTTATGAGTGCAAATAATCACTGAAGCTGGACAAATTTGTTCTCGATTGCATCAGAAACATAATTTTAATATTTAATGGACTGATGAATTTAAATGGAGAATTATCTTTATGAAACATGCTCTTCGTAATTTGCCATCAAATGAGAAATAAAAAAAATCAACATAAATCTTACATAAAGGTTATTTAACTAAATGTTGGTACTATAAATATTATAAATGCATTATACACTAATTTAGCAATCACGCAGTACACTACATAAAGCAGAAATGATAAGTAGATCAGGCAGGCTTTTCCTAGAATATAGAGCTCTGCGTTATATTGTGGGAAGCTCATGATATAATGGTTCGGAGGTTTTGTGTGAGGTTTCATGAACATTCTTTTCATTCAGGCTTTTATGCTACAATTCACCATTCACCACAGACATTCTTTTCAGTCCAAATGTAGGTCTAAACCCACTAGGACTTTCTTTTGTGAGGTGATTATTCTTTATATAAAAAGATAAAAAACATTTTATCATTATTATTTATAGAAAAGGGATATAAGAAAAGAACTGGTTTTCTGACTATATGATTTTTTGACATTCAAAACATGCTCCATTTTTAAAGTTAAATTTTCTGACATGTTCTCAGGCCTTAAAATATTCCAGGTGGGAAAAAAAAGAAAAGAAAAAGAAAACTCAAATTAGTGTCACAATATTTTTCTCTGCAAATGTACACCCATTCCACTCACCCTCTCTGTGATCTGCAACAAACAGGTTGCTTAAAATAGGGAGTTGCTGTGAATTTTTATAAAAAGTGAATCAAACCTAACAGGTCCTTATGGTCTAAAAGTTTGCTAACATTAATCTCCAAGATAAATGTTCTGAAGTTTTTTTTTCAAATTGGATTCTTTAAAGATCTCTAATGTTCTAAAAGTGTAGTGTTTTCCTATCATACATGTGCTAAACTATGCATTTATCTGAAAAAGAACTTGCCTATTGCAGCTTTCATGCTCCCAAACATATCTGATAGGGTTGGAGCAGAGAGTGTTTAGGAGAAGATGGCAGGACATGGTGCTCTTAAAAAGGCCACAGCAGCTCCCTTTTCTTTCTTTATAGACAATATTTTAAATAGATAATGTGGACCTTTCATTAGACACTTAAAAAACAAAAATTTCTAAGGTTGTTTACAAAGCTGGAAGCATTTAAAATTTTGCCTCTTTTGTTACAAAGCTGTGGTTCTGGAATGGAAATTTGGCTCTAAATATAGAGGCTTAAGTATATAATTTTCTTTTTTATTTGACCTCTGTTTGTTATTAATATATAAAAATAGGCCGGGCGCAGTGGCTTATGCCTGTAATCCCAGCACTTTGGGAGGCTGAGGTGGGAAAATTGCTTGAGGCTGGGAGTTCGAGGCTGCAGTGAACTACGATCACACCACTGCACTCCAGCCTGGGTGACAGAGCGACACTCTGTCTCTAAAAAATATTAATATATATGTGTGTATATATATTTTTCTTTGTCTCTAAAAAATACATACATCTATATATAAATATTTTGCTTAGAAAACATATTTTATAAAATAGATTAGCGGTGGGTCTAGCTATCTTTTAATTTTACTTGCAAAGCACATTAAACAACTCAATTTTGGGGAGCGTTTTGTATACATTTTTTCAACCTGACAAATAATATAGTTTCAAGAAAGCATTATTATTTAAAAAGCACATACTAGGTTAATAGTTGACCTATTTTTTCCTACTCAATTGAATTAATATGCAATATCCTAAAGACACCAAGATTAGAATTTTCCTGCAAGCAAAAAGTACAATACATTGTAAAGCCTTTAGATGGAGACATAGTTCAAATAAACACCAGAAGTCTGATCACAGTGCTTTGTGTAAGTATAAGAATGAATATTTAAGAATACTGAGAAGGAAATATGAAAAGAAATTTATTTAAGATGCTTGTACTGATAATAGAATTCATATCAGTTATTGTTTATCCTTTCTTAATGGAAGGGTTTTTCTGCATATTAAGCTGACACTTAGGAAAATAAAAGGTTACATACTTTTGGCCAGTAAAGTAAATTTACTGTCTTCGCACCTTACAGCAAAGCATATTATAAGAATGCTGTTGTTGATGATACAGAATACAGTCCTATGTAATCAGTAGCATGCATCAAAAGTCATCTGATAGCAACATTAAAGCCACATTTCCTATTAAAAATCAGACTAAATTACAACATGGCACTTTCCAGAATGAGCCAAGGAAGTGCATTCTGCAAGAAGAAATAATTGTATTTGAGTGTCTCTGTAAAAATCAGGAAGTCTTTTAGCAGTAAGTACTAACGCTTTTCTTTTTAGTCTGCCTTCTTTTGTATTGCAATATATTCAGCCTCACTGGCAAGCCTATCACACTAATTATTATTATATCTAGTGGTTCGGTTATCTTGATGACTACTGTAGCTGATATACTCCAAGGTCAAATCCTTAATAGCCGTGAATCAAACTAAGCAGCCATCATATGTGCAGTTGCTTTAGAGATATACTGGATGAAGCAGTATATCCCAGACCTGTTTGAGTCTTCTTATTCTTACAAACATGGAGTAAATTATACAGTTTTATTGTGCCATTTATTTTGCAAAAGTTCCTTCTCAAAAATCTTGTGAGAAGCAGTTGTCCCGTTGTAAAAACGTCTGCACAAGCACTCCTCTAAAGAGCTCATTGACCACAAAATCTTCAGCTTGACCTCTGGTACTTTCAAGTGATCTGAAATCATTTGAGTGGTTTACATGCATCGTCCCAATCCATAGACATTCCATAATTTCATATTATGCCTACACACACATGTGATAAATCCATTGGCATGCAAATGCATGTTCTGCTTGGTTTACACACAATGATACAAATGAACTCCAGACCATGCTGAAGAATACCACTATCCCCAAATTCTTCTATATCTCTAGGGTGGAAATAGGCGTTGAGTTTGTAATGTATCCAAATATAAGCATTTGTACACATTTGGACGTTCTATGAATATGAAACTAAATGTGAAACTTCTTTCTTTTGTGTCAATTTTCTTTAACATTTTAACATCGCAGTTGCACATCTGGACAGCAGTGATTTCTTCTTTAAATGTGTTGCATTTTTATAGACTATGTTTGAGTAAAACAATTTGAATTGTGCAACTATTCATTCTGAACATAGTAAAACATCCATTTAATGCAAAGATTATTTCCAAGGAAAAGAAGTAAACATATGAAAGAAACTGGATTGTGTCAGCATTGGCTTTCAAGAGGTTTTGGCTTCACAGTACTCAATACTTATCTTACAAGGTTAATATAACCAAGATTCTTTTTGTTTAAAGGGATTTAAATAAGTGGAAGATTTTCTTCCTGGGAAAATTATAATATGAAGTGTTTCAAGAATTATTCATGGGCTTTTTAACCCCTCTTGTCACTTTAAACATGCACCCTAAATTGGTGTTTAAAAGCAATAGTTAGTATCCACTGTCTCATGATGATTTTAATGACGATATTTACCTGAACCTACTTTTTCTCATCCTTTCGTTGGTCTTCCTGTTACCGCATCCTTCTGGTCACCTCCCTTATATATCATTTTCTAGTGGAATAATTCCAAACATGCTGTCCTATTTTTTATCCCTATACCAACATTGTTTGTTACTAACATTTTCAGTCAAACATTTTATTTCCCTGCAAATCACAAAATGTTTTGTTTGTGTTGGATTATGATTAAAAGTCTTATAATATTAAAAGCACTCCTCTACAACCATATAAGATCTGTACAGCCTATAGATACACTTTTGTTTCATTTTGAAAATGTATTTTTAAAATATACAGCCAGATATTATATTTTATATGTAAGTAACAAATGCTCAACAAATATTGAATATGGATGAAGAAATATTATGCTTTTTAAAATAATGTTATTTGCTTACTCTTTGGCTGTAATGTAGCTGGCATGCTGCATTTGGGGCTGTCTATGTGTGTTTTTTAAAATGTCATCTTTATTAGTATTACATCCAAGGAATAGTACCAAGAATCAGTTTCTTTCAAGACCTTCCTCCAGTGTGTGGCATATAAGTCTGTGACGAGCGACATTACAGAAGGTCATGTCACTTTTAACTGCTTGCATTACATCTTTCTGATTTCCCCAGTGCCCTTCCTTTGTTTGATTAATACTACTTGCTTTCAAACAAGGTATCAGAAAGCATAATTTGGAAAGAGAATTCTAGAGCCGATCTGAGATACTCCCCATTAAGAAAAAAGAGAAAAAAATCCAACTTTGTAAATGTATCTTTTCTACCACCTGCATTTGTGGTCACTCTTCATTTTTTTCCCCCTCAAGGAAATCCTACATATTTAACAATATATGTTGTTGTTAAATTATTTTTGACAAATGTTTGGCCAACTGGACTTTGTATACTTGAAAACAAAACTATGTAGTGCTTATCTGAAGAGGAAAACGCTGGAAATTGAGACTAGGACTTCTTTATTTTATTTGTTTTCCTTTAAGTGTTAAACTCCAGCATTCTCATTTTAAATAGCAGGTGTTATTTGAGTTCTCTGGGAAGGGTTGAAATTTTGTGCAGTCATTAAATGCACTTCAGTGATATATACAGTTTGTTTTTAAAAGCTCAGTTTGCAGTTTCTACGTTCATTGCATTTGGCTAAGCTCATTCATGTCTTAAAGCACAGCTCAGCTTCTGAGATACTCTTGTCCTCAGAGCCATCCATTTCACTGGGCCATTAAAGCCTTAAGATTAGTTGTGAAAGCAGCATCATTTTAATTTGGAATCTTTATCCACATCTCTCCCTGTGCCCCTATGTTTGTTTCTTAGTGTCAGTGAAAACATGAGTAAGAATTTTGTATGTTGTTAAGAATATACAATCTTTTGCCCAGGAAAAAATATATAATTTAATTTCCAAAAATTAATGTTAAAGATATTAAGTTGGTGTTATTTTATTTTTGTTAATAGCTAACATTTTTGAGTACTTACTGTGAAACAGAAACTATACTAAGCACTTTATGTACATTATCTCATTGGATCCTTAACACTGTGGGATAGGTGCTATTATCATCTCCATTTTCTAAGCACCTTAAGCTTCACATGAGCAAAATGTAATAGTGGGATACATTCTGAAGCAGCTTAAAGGCATCAATAGGAAACCATCTGTATTATAAATCCTCACTTTTAGATGTTTATGAGGCAACATTAAGAAGGAACCGGAGGAGGGGAAAAGCCCTCACTAGAACGCTAAAACACGACACAAAGGCCTCTCACTAACACAACACTTTTCTGCCAAATGTAAAAGCAAATGGTTGTATTGGGTGGTTCTGGCTGCACATTTGTGGAGCAATTGTGTGTAGCCAATTACCCACTCTGCAGGGTAAGAACAGTTTGGGTTTTGCAAATGAAGAGCCTGATTCCGAAGGCCTCTTTGAGTCATACTTGAACATAAGATCCACAGCTGATTTGTAAAATGTGTAAATTAAGCTAGTGGTTTGTTTTATGGTTCAATCATATCTTGGGTTTTTGAAAATTAGTTTGAAGATAGTGGAGATCCCCAAATCTTAAGGTTAAGTATTCATGGGTTCTATTTCCAGGCAAATGTTTGAAAGCATTTTGAATATTTGCTTTCATTAATCTGCATCATTGATTAGGTATAAGTCTTTCCAGGTGAACTAAATCAGTTCTGTGAGATAAATTGCAGGCACTTCACCCAAAAGTGTGTTCAGAGATATGAAGGATAGATGATGCATTCTTCTATTCACTCAATCAACAAATATTTCTTGAACACCTATTGTGTACCTTATGATCTGCTAGGTACAATCCAACACCATTCTGCCTTCATAGCACCTGCAGTATGATAAGTGCTGAAGAGAGGAGGTATATAATACATTCTTAATTACAACTAGCTTATAACATTATTTGAGTTTATTCACAGGAGTAAAACTATAGTATTTATTCATTTTATTTTCCTTGACATATTTGATATGACTCTGCATGGATAATTTTAGCAAAAAAAATCACTTCATTTAAATCTAAACCTTAAAAGATAATTTTATTGAGGGTACAAAGAAATTATTATTTTTAGAAATGTTATGGAGGGTTAGGTGAATTCTTTTGATACAGCACAATGTACCAAAACATTGTAGCTTCTTTTCCGTTTTAAACCTCCAACACAAATAGCCCAATTTGGAATAGCCTGGCACGTATCATCTCAATTATACATTGTCGCTATTGTTGTCTTTATATTGGTGTTGTGAATACCTCAAATTTGAGGAAATTAAAAGTCAACATTAAAGATTATCTGATAGTCTTTATTTAATTCTACTGGAATGTAAGCCACCTGAGGACTGATAGGAGTAGAGATTAAGTATTTGTGGGTTATTTATCTTCATATCCCCACATTACCTGGTACTGTGTGCCTTGGACAAGAGGGTTTATAATAAATGCTTATGGAGTGGCTGAATATAGTTCGAGAGAATGTCAGGAGTCTGTCTTTCTTGTTGAGGCTGAATTGCTTTATATGTCCCAAAGTAAGTATAAGCTCTCATCAGATATCAGAAACCACATATTGTGCTACTATGATTCTTTTGAAATGCTGAAAGTCCGAATGAAAGACCATAAAATTGTACCATTTAATAGAAGATTTAAAGTATGATATTAATTTAGTAACACTCTCACAGGTTGTAAGATACTTTGGGGTATATACTGGTTCATGAGACCTGGAGGTTTGTGTTTGGGGTATTCTTTTAAGTCAGCTAATGCTTTTAGAATATTTGAGAAAAATTATTAGGGATAACTGAGAATTCTGACATGTTATCTCAGTTTACCTAACTCTTTGCATAATACAGTCTTGGTTATTGAAGTTTTCACTCATAGAATATTCCTGTTTGTATCAAAAAATCACAGGAAAAGAGGGCTAGGTGTTTCTATCCTCTAAGTTATGAGCTTTAGGAGAAAGATTGAAAAATGTTTGATAACCATGATTCTATTGAGTCTATTTAGAGATATAGGATTAGAGAAAACAACCGTAAGAATTTAGAAACTGTATCAAATGTCATAAGTACACTAAGTTGGGACTTACCTGAATAACAACCCCCATCCCAAAGTTTTTTAAATGTTTGGTTTCCATGTTTGTATAAGTGTGTAAACCGTTTTAAAAACCTGAAATGGAGTGAAGTCCCATCAAGGCAAAGGGAAATTATTTGGCAAATCCCAAATGGCTATTCCATTCTGTTGAAGTGGGCGAACTAGGAGCCATTAAAACAAATGCATATATGCATATCACCTACATAGGATATGCACACATTATATGAATTTGATTATAGAATACATTTTAATTTTAATAATAATATCCATCTTCATTATAGAATACATTTCTAATTTTAATAATAATAATATCCATCTTCATTATATAATCCTTGTGTAAAATCACAGAGGATTAAAATGAGAGTTTCAGGTAATCCACAAAAATCAAAAAGTAATAGAGATAATCAGGACTTGACATTTATATGTAAGAATTGAAATTTGAGCCATAATACAATCTGAGCTATTTGATCAGGAAAAATAAATAAATAAAAATAAAAATTGAGCCATAAAAGACATTGTTTGTTTTATGCCATAAACCACCAACATGAATCAATTAACAGACATAGTTTTTTCTCTTAGAGTTTGGTGAAAAGTAAATTAGAAATAGCAGAGCTGTTTCATGCTTACTTATCTAGCTCTAAATTTAAAATGCCTGATTAATATAGACAGAATAGGTAGAAAGGAAGTTTCCTGATTTAAAGCATCCTCCAAATTAATGTTCGTTTACTTTATGCATATTTCAAATTCTTTAAGTTGTCACAAGACATTTCACATAAATAGGGTTTCCCTGACTGAGATTCAGCTCCCTGGTTTTAATCAATTAAAGGCAGAGCATTTTCCTAATCGCTATCTGTAGATCAAATACTCCCTCTCAGTGCATCCGTTTCAAATGTTAATAAAGTTTTCACTTCCAAAAGGTTCAAAATGACAGAACAAAATTCTCTCCATTACAAGCACAAAACGACTTCTGTTTCTGTCTGCAGGTAATGGAGGACATGCTAGAGGACGAGGAAGAAGAAGATGACAAAGATGACAAGGTAATTATCTTTCCCAGCACTTGGGTACCTGGGGATGGGGAAATGTAGACATGACACTGTTTTCACAGACAGTTAAAAAAGGAGTTGAAGTGTTTGAGTCCAGAAAATTGGACAGTGCTGTTTATCATCCTAACAATGCCACTGCATGTTGCAAATAGGGAGAGAGGGCTATAAATCCTCTTCGCTTTTGTCCAGAGCTGGGTCAAATATTTTTCTGCCAGGAACAAAAAAAAATAATTCAGCCTGTCTGGAACTTGATAGCTCTCGTGAAGATAACAGCAGTGACGACTGTTTTTGAAGGGCAAAAATTTGTCCTATCTTGAGTATTACAAATCGAGCTATGCTTTGGGGAAAGAGGGGAGTGAAAATATAGCCGGCATGAGTTGAACATGGATATTGTCATCTGTAATTTTCGAAGAATTGCTCAGCAAAAGGACACGAGTGTGTGGACTGCTCCAGAGGACATTTAAATAACCCCAAGTCTCACTGCCCTTGCCTAGGTTTGAACGGCCCCACGGTTCCTCAGTCAAGAAAGCCCGTTCAGAGGCTTATGTTTCGATTGCTGGTTGGCTTGGGGATGGTGACCACAGTAAATAACAGCTAGTTTCTGGGATTGGTTATCCCCTAAGGAGAGGAAACAACTGAAGTAGGAATTAGAATGACATTGCACCAGTGCAGCAGTGGCTCGGGTTGGAACTGCTGCTTTCTACAGCAAGGAGGATAGTGATGCTGTTTGTTACATCATCATCTCTGGGCATTTCCAGACCTAAAATCTAAAACATCCTAGGGTGAGATTGGGAAGTGAGGGAGAGGTTATTGTTCATTATTTCCACATTGTTCAGCATATACAACCAGATTTTGACCTTCACCAGAATCCACCTGACTTGTGTTACAGTAAAGCAATGAAGTTTTTTGAAGAAAGGAGAAAAACAGTGTATCTTAATTTATGCCCTTGACTTTTGATTCCAGTAGAGATGTACAGTTATATCCCAGTGTAAGAATTTGTGTGCTGGAAGTAAGCATTAGAAATGTAAAAAAAAAAAAAAAAAAGAAAGAAAGAAAAATCACAGTGATTAGTTAACCCCCCAAATGATCTTTTTTCCCTAATATTCAATGCTTGAAGGAAAATGGAAACACACACACTTTCTCCTTTCTAATGCTATTTCAAACATTTTAAAATTGATAGAGCTTTTATGTGAAATTTTTCTTCTATACATCATTTAGTCATTAGCGACATCATCAAACATAAACTAACAAAATCTCCTTCCTGCAAAAACACATATGTGTTTGTTTTTAATGTTAAATAACATGAGCATACACTTCTGGCAATAAGTGATATGATTTATTGTTAAGGTCAGTTGTAGAGCTGTAGAGAGCTTGTATTTTAACTCAACATGCCAGCTCTGAATCATCATTTCTGTGCTGATAAACACTGAGCTGCCATCCATTTATGGCCATTTTCCCTTGCTTGTTGCTGCTTTATTATTAAAGCCACCATAAAGATCCATCCCAGCAGCAGGCGTTTCCCCAGAAATGTTAATAAATGGAAACCCTTAGTGAAGTCTAGTACTTCAATGTCCCTGCTTGAAGTCAACCTATATTTTTTTAGCCAGTTTGTTGATATTCTATACTTCTAATATCCCCTTTTTATGGTCATTTTTAAATAGAGAGGGTGTTAGGCATGGGAAACAAATAGATACACCTGGTTAACCAGCTCACCAAAACATAGATGTCAAGTGGAACATGCCAGGGTGGAAACACCAAATCTCTGGAGTAACATCTATTGTAATCTAGTGTTTGGTTGTCTGAAATTGACACCTTGCTTCTAACACATTTGCAGATCTAGTTACCAAAGTTGATTGAAAGTGAGTACTTAAATTACGCTGTGAAGTGAACTGTATTCTTCTGTACAGGATGCCGACAAGCAGTGTGTTTTCCATGTGAAAGGATTGTGAGCTGATTTTCATAAATCCAACGCTCTGTTTGAGTGATACATAAAGGAGGTTTTTCTTTTTTACTCATAATGGAATTGATAGCATAAAAATCATATCTGAACAAAAAACTCAAATGTAATAATTTACAATAGACTTTTAAGTGCTTGCATAATAAAGGGAAGAATCTTAGAGTGGACATCTTGAAATATAAAGTTTTTACTACATGAAATGAAAATATGAAAGGATCCTGCAAGTTTCCATTTACCAGCTTCCATCTCTTGACTGGCTCTCACAGCAGTAAATGTTTTAAGTCTTGGCTATCAGTGTGTCTAAGTAGGAGAAGGGTAATTTCCTACTTTAAAAAATTCATTGGTTCCTCTATTTAAAGTTTGTGTATAGAGTCATGCGTAATGGAATTTCATGAGAAAACAAATGTGTTTTTTGCCATACGAGCAGATACTGACCTCTAGCTCTCATTATTTCTCTGTTTTCTCATATGGTATAACAGTGGGGTCAGGTCAGTGGGTCCTCTTATAGGATAAAAGTAAAAAAGATTAATAAATGTGCCAAAGCCTCACTTTAATTGAACCTGAAGCATATGTTGCAAGTATGTAAAATATGTCCCAGATGTTTCACCAGGGGTAGTGTCTTGGCTTTCCCTGATTACCACAAGGCAGCTATTAGTCCTATAACCTTTGGACTTGGGGGTAGATGGGGTATTACATGGCATAGAATGAGAGCACCTGTTTTCCATTCAGCAAAGACCCCTGGCAGGCTTTGCCTAAGCCTGTCCATATGTTTTCACTTAGCAGATTGTTGGGCGATTATGAAAAGTGTCTTTCTTTAGGAGCCAGCATTGATATTAGTCACTCACAATGAAAGGGCAAGTCATTGGCTACTTGACAAGGTCCGTGTGGGCATAAACTGACGTCCTTTATTTCATTTGAGCTTGGAGTGTTTTCCTTCAACATGATTATATACACAACAAAGAAGGTGAAGCAGATAAAGATTATAATTACTTAACAATAGCTTTTCTTTAGTGCTGACTTTAGCACCTGGGAAGACTTTGATTAAAATTGGTAAAAGCTAAATCATGATTTACTGGATGCCCAGATTTCTAATTCTTCCAGATTATGGCCTTTTGAGTATTTTTTTCTGGAATTCTTCCTTTTTATTAAAAGAGCTATTCATTATTCAGGTGAGGGTTTATGATCCACAAACTTATCCTTCATTCTAAAACCCATTGTCCACATTTGCTTAATTCTAAAATTAGGTGGCTTCTCATTTAATTCAGTTCCATGGTTTTCACAAAGGCAGAGAATATGGGTTTTAAATGGTGAGTCTAGTTATGAATCATTGACTTGTTAATATTTTCACTTATCGGAATTATGTAGTAGGACTACGTCAAGCTATGCTAGAGATGACATTTTTCCTGAATTAAATTTTAGGAAGACATCATACTGCGTTCTCAGTCCTCTTTGTTGTAGAGCATTCTCTCAGTCATCAACCATAAAGTCACAGTGTGATCTGATTTTTGACCTGACACCAAATCCTGCCTCTGTGGTTAATAGAATATCTTAGCAAATCAAGTTTAGCTAAATTACCTAGGTGGAGCTATCAACAAGCCATATAATAGTGTTTTTCACCATGTTATATATAATAGTACAGTGGTCAGTCTGCATAATCTAGACATCTAATTAATGAAGATCAGCTTTCCTTTTGTAGTTTAAAGAGTTTAGGCACGCTTCCCACGGTGCATCCTAACCTTGTAATAAGATCCAGCTGTGATATCAGGAAGCCGAAGATAGAATGCAGGTTTTCCTCAGGAAAAGCATGGATTCAAATGCGTGGCATTCTAGTAATGTTTATTGATAAAAGATATTAAAATGTTCAGGCATTTATGCTTACATTACTTCTTTTTCTTCAACCTTTATGTCAAGGTTAATGGGTTTCAAGAGAACTAGATGCAATGAATGAAATATATCTGAGTTACTTCAAAATACACAGATTGTTTGCTTTAATTCTTGAAATCTGTGTTTTCTGGTTTGATTCTCCAGCCCTAAACATGTATATAATATACCCAAGACTTCTACGTCTCTGCATCTCAAATCACTGCAGGGGGTGGGGAGGAAAGAGAAGACTCTGATAAGTGATAAGAAAGAACATTTTAATCTGACAGAATGGCATTTTCCAGATATTCAATGAAATAACTGCATGGTAGGGAAACAGATCAAGGCTTTGAAGAAAGGTAAAAAGAAAGGGAGGAAACAAGAAAAAACATTCTTTTAAAATACATCCTAAGTCACATTTAACTGAAATACCATTGTTTTAGTTTGTTTGCTATTGCTGCATAGAAAATTACCACAAATTTAGAGGCTTAAAACAACACTCATTTTTCAGCTCTCAGTTCAGTAGATCAGAAGTCCAGTACAGCTCAACTGGGTTCTCTGCTTAGGGTCTCACACTCGAGGAATCAGTTAAGCCAAATTCTCATCTGGAGGCTTTGGAGAAGAATCTACTTCCAGCCTCATTCAGGTTGCTGGTAGAATTCAGTTCTTTGTAGTTGGAGGACTGAAGTCCTTGTTTTCTTGCTGGCTTTCTGCTCCTAGTGACAATTTTCCATGACTCCCTCCATCTTTAAATCCATCAACGGAGAACCTCTTTTAGGTTGAATCTCTCCTATACTTCAAATCTCTTTCTTCACGAAGAGGCCAGTCCCTTTTATGGGCTCACCTGCTTAGGCCAGGCCCACCAAAGATAATCTCCCTTTCTGAAAGGCAGCTGTGCCATGGAACATAACCTTATCATGGGAATGACCATTATATCATATTCCTAAACCCACCCCTACATCCAAGAGAAGGGGATTATACATGATGTCTACACTAGGAGGTGGGAATCATGGCAGCCATCTTAGAATTCTGCCTACCACAACCATCTAGACCCACCCATATTCTAGAGTAAAAATGGAACAATCCTTGTGTTCCTTGGATGTATTTATTATGAGACTATAATCCAACTATTCTACAATAAACAAATGAGGAAAACCTGCCTGCCTAGATGTGTCCTTTCAGAGATTATAGGAACATCTCATACCAGACATATAAACTGAAGTATATTTTACAATCATAGCATAATATATCCCATTTGCCTATTATCTAATTCCGACCTGGGGTGAGGGGATGTTGGGAAGACAGAGGGCTATTTGACAATGGGCTATTTCTTTCCCCTGGTTGTCCCCTTCTAGGAAGAAGGGCAAATAAGAATAAGGTTAGCAAAGAGTAAGGAAGGATCTGTTCCTCCTTGGGGGACCTGTTGGTGCTTAGACCCACCGAGCTGATAGCCCACTGACCTCAAGTCCTTAGATATACTCTATACTTTACCTAGGATCATAGCAACGTTAAAACTGGAGGGTACCCAAGGAATAGTCTAGTTCAACCCCCTTGCTCTAAAATGAGGAAACTGTGGTTCAGCCAAACTTAAGTGAATGCCGAGGGTGATATTGGGGATAAGTGGCAGAGCTGGGGCTAACGCTCAGGTTTTCTGATGCGAGGTTTGGCATCCTTACCCTTCCTTAAGACTAGGTCGTCCTGGGAAGGTGGGAGATGGGGATCAAAGTACAGATGCAAATTACCTCAGAATGACCTTTAGTTATTTAAATAGTACAATAAGGGAACATACCTTTCACCCCAGCTAAGGGCTCTTCACTTATGGGTTTCCACTTCTCTTCACTATTCTCATGCACATCCAGCCCTTTCCACCATACCAACTAAGGGGGTGTGGGGTAGGCAGAATAATACCAAAAATGTCCATACCTTAATGTCTGGAACCTGTGAATATATCACACTATATGGCAAAGAAGAATTAAGGTAGCAGATAGGGTGCAGGTTGCTAATCAGCTGATCTTAAAATAGGGAGATTATTCTTGATTATTTGATCAAGGCCAATGTAATCACAAGTGTGTTTAAGAGTGGAAAAGGCCATCATAGCAGATGGCAGTTGGCAGCTGCATGAAAAATCATGGCCAAGATCAAGGCTCAGGACCTTCACAGCAAGAAGGAAGAGCTGCTGAAACAGCTGGACCACCCAAAGGTGGAGCTTTCCCAACTGCATGTCACCGAAGTGACAGGTGGCATGGGGTCCAAGCTCTCTGAGAGCCAAGCGGTCCGCAGTCCGTCTCCCTTGTTCTCACTGTCATTAACCAGACTCAGAAAGAGAACCTCAGGATGTTCCACAAGAGCAAGACGTACAAGTCCCTGGATATGCAGCCCAAGAAAGCATGTGCCTGCACCACAGCCTCGACAAGTACAAAGAGAACCTGAACACCAAGAAACAGCTGCAGAACAAGCAGCTATTACCCACTGGAGAAGTATACGGTGAAGGCGTAAGCATCACAGCATCAATAAAACACAAACTGGCTAGACTGACTGTGGTGGGGAGGAGGAAGCTGCTGTTGCTGGCTATGAAGGTGAAGGAAGGGGGCCGCAAGCCAAGAAAAATGTGCGCAGTCTCTAGAAGATAGAAAGGGCAAGGGAGAGGATTCTCCCTAGAGCCTCCAAAAAGAAATGCAGCCCTGCCCACATCTTGGTCTTAGCCTAGTGAGACCCATTTTGGATATCTGAACTACAGAACTGTAAGATAATAAATTTGTGTCATTTAAGCCATTAGGTTTATGGTAATGGATGACAGCAGCAATAGGAAACTAATACAGGAACCTTCCAACTGCATTTTCTATACTTTGCCAAAAAACACTGCCTTTTAGAGCACTAGATCTGAGCTCCTAATTTTTCCTTATTAACTTAGTCCTACTCTTCTATAGAAATACAGCTATGCAATTTTTCATTCAATATGAGGACTAACAACAGTATCTAACAAAGCAAATATTTTTATACAAATTGTCTTAATTTTTATTTCAGAAAAGCTTGTTCAAAAATGAAAGTGAGTTATTGCTTACCTCTATGCAGTTGTGTACTTTCCTATTTAGTAGCCTATATTATTAATTGGTGAATGGAGCAGCAAGTTATGGTTAACTTCATTTTTCAACAGAAGAATTTTACTTCCTCACAATACCCATTCCATTCCTTAAAATGCTTCACCCTTCAAAAGACAATGGGTATTAGCCTTATTAAGGTCACAGACCCATTAAGAATCTGAAGAAAGCTCTAGACTTTCTCCCCAGAAGAAAATACATAAGCATATACACACACACAAACTTTTTATGCCTTTTTTTGCCATGGAAACTGAATTATTTTACAGGGACTCTAAAGTATCTTTATAAAGGCATCTCTATTGCTCTTCCCCTTGACATTAATGCCTATTTCCTCAAACGCCTGAGACAAATGCAAATTTTGCAAGTAAAAATAATGTCTAATTCAGTTCAAAAGTAAGCTTTTACAAGATGGTTGATGTATGGCTTGATTTTGATGCTATGAAATGGTTTTTGACACAGCAGTAGGCTTGTTATCTTTAATATCTGTTTGACTATGTCTTTTTAGTTTTATGGCAATAAGTACTGGAAACACTGTCCTGGCAAAAAAAAAAGGTAACAAAATAGGAGCTGCTGGGGCTTTATCAGATGAGGTCAGGCATAGTGAGGATTCCTAGAATTCTCCAAAATCCTTGTTGCATTCATATTGTGTCGAGATTTTCTTTTGAAAAGTCTGCATCATTAATACTTCATCATTTAAAAAAATGATTAAGTACTCATGGTTCCATGCTAAGGTCATTGGAGGTAGAATTAGCTTTCCAAGAGTTATCTAGTGATTCTAGCTGTTGGTGGGTTTCTACCTGTGAACAAATTGATAAGTTTTGTCACTCCTTGTTCCACTTTATAGAAGCACTTCTCCGGTCTTGGAATGTTTATGTAGATATCTGCCTCCAATGTTCCCTTCCAAAGTGGCAGTTGGGCTAAAAGAATTTAAATGAAAAGATTTACTCAGATAATTTGGCAAAAATATTCATCAAGTAAAGCAAACTACAAGTGGACTTTTTCCTGTTGGGTTATTCTGATAGTTGGATTTCCTTTGCCTGAAAAAAACAGAACTTTCATTTAAGGTCACTCAAATGTTTCAAGACAGGTCGTCTGGAAAGCTAGTTAACTTCTGTATTGCAGCAGTGAACTTCCTCTTCTACACTCATTTCTTGACAAAAACTCTTGAAATAGCAGTGTGTCAGCCCTGGCTCTCAGGAGGTTGACAACGTTCATAGAAATAGACACGATTTTTTCAGGATCGCTGGCAGAGTCGTTGACACCGGCTGACACCACTGCATGTTGAGATGAGAAGCATGTTTCTTCACCAAAGCAGCAGAACCAGATGTGTTGCCAAGCATCACAGATGCTCCATCTGAACCCAGAGTGCCAAGATTTTTATTCTGCCTGAAACTTTGGCAAAGAAATTCTTCACCATGTTAAAGGCATTGACTCTGCAGATTCTAAAAGGAGTTTACAAAGTAGGAATTCTTCCTTGATTATAAGAACTTGCCAACAGGAGTTGGCTATGCAAATAGAGGTATCTACTTTCATTAAGTTACATCCAAAGGCAAATATTAAAGAAATGTCAGAAATTCTGTAGTGTTGACATCATTTGATGAGGGCACAACTTCAAGAATTGTGTGCCTTCACCAAAATATTTCCAGTGGCATGTGAGTTATTTTTCTTGGTGATTAATTCATTTGTAATAAGTTTCAATACAAGACTTTTTTTTCCCCCTTGGGGCAAATCCAAAAACAGGTAAAGTGACAGTATTTAAAAATCAAGCTGTTTTCATAAAAGAAAAAGATCCACAGTGTCTAATAAATTTTCAGACAGTCTGAAATAAATTTTCACACTGTGTAGGCAGTCTGAGGAACTCCTTCAATTTTATTGGTTCCATGCTTCCATTGGCCAGAATCTAGCCACACAAGTTCTACAGTTTTTGTGTTCTGTCACACTCCATAATTGATGTTAGACCAATAGATATGAAAACCTCATGGTATTATTGTTTTTTGTCAATTTTTTAATAGACACATGATTATACATATATATAGGGTACATGTGATATTTTGATACATGATCAAAGCAGGGTATTTAGGATATCCATCACCTCACATATTTGTCATTTCTTTGTGCTGGGAACATTTCAAATCTTCTTGATATTTTGAAATATAAAATAAATTGTTAACTATAGTTACCCTACTGTCCTATTGAACACTAGAATTTATTCCTTCTATGTAACTGCATGTTTATACCCATTAACCAACCTCTCTTCACCTCCGGCCCTTCTCAGCCTCTGGTAACCATCATTCTACTTTTTTAGCTCCCACATATGAGAATATGTGATACCTGTCTTTCTGTGCCAGGCTTACCTCACTTTACATAATAACTTCCATTCTATCCATGCTGCTGCAGATGAAAGAATATCACTTTTCATGGCTGAATAGTATTCCATGGTGTTATACACACCACATTTTCTTTGTCCATTCAACTGTTGATGGACACTTAATTCCATATGTTGGCTATTGTGAATAAACATGGGGGTTCAGGTATCCCTTTGATATATTGATTTCCTTTCATTTGGATAAATACCCAGTAGTGGGATTGCTGGATCATGTGGTGGTTTTATTTTTAGTTTTTTGAGAAATCTTCATACTGTTTTCCATAATGGCTGTACTAATTTACATTCTCACAAACAGTATATAAGAGTCCTCTTTTCTCTACATCCTTGATAGCATCTGTTATTTTATTTTATTTTATTTTGGATAATAGCCATCTTAACTGGGGTGAGATGATATTTCATTGTGGTTCTGATTTGCATTTCCCCATGACTAGTGATATTGAGCATTTTTTTCATATACTTGGCCATTTGTATATCTTCTTTTCAGAAATGTCTATCCAGATCCTTTGCCCACTTTTTAATTGGATTATTTATGGTTTTTGCTGTTGAGTCATTTGAGTTCTTTATGTATTCTAGATATTAATCCCCTGTCAGATAAACAGTTTGCCAATATTTTTTCCCATTCTGGAAATTGTCTCTTCACTCTATTGATTGTTTCTTTTGCTGTGCAGAAGGTTTTTAGTCCAATATAGTCATATTAGTCTATTTTTGTTGCCTGTGCTTTTGAAGGCTTAGCCATAAAACTTTGCCTAGTGTCCTAAAGTGTTTTCCCCATGTTTTCTTCCAGCACTTTTATAATATTGGGTCTTACATTTAAATCTTTAATCCATTTAGAGTTGATTTTTGAGAGATAGGGGTCTATTTTTATTCTTCTGTATATGGATATTGTTTTTCCAACATCGTTTATTGAAGAGGGTGTCTTTTCCCCAATGTACGTTCTTGAAGCCTTTGTCGAAAATCAATTAGCTATAAATATGTGGATTTATTTCTGGGTTCTGTATTATGGTTCATTGGTCTGTGTGTCTGTTCTTATATTAATACCATGCTGTTTTGGTTGCTAGAGCTTCGTAGTGTGTTGTGAAGTCAGGTAGTGTGATTCCTCCAACTTTGATCTTTTTGCTTGGTATTGCTTTGGCTATTTGGGGTCTTTTGTGGTTCCGTATGAATTTGAGCCTTGTTTTTTCTATTTCTCTGAAGAATGCCATTGGTATTGCATGAGGGGTTGCATTGAGTCTGTAGGTTGCTTTGGGTAGTATGGTCATGTTAACAATATTAATTCTTCTAATCCATGACCATGGGACATCTTTCCATTTGTTTGTGTTCTCTTCACTTTCTTTCATCAATGGTTTGTAGTTTTCCTTGTAGAAGTCCTGGCTAAATTTATTCCTAGGTATTTTATTTTTTTGTAGCTATTGTAAATGGGATTGCTTTCTTGATTTCTTTTTCAGCTAGTTTGTTACTGGTGTTATAGTATGTTGTTTTTGCATCCCTACAACTTTACTGAATTGTTTATCAGTTGTAAGACTTCTTAGTAGAATCTTTAGTTTTTTTCTAGACATGAGATCATGTCATCTACAAAAAGAGACAATTTGGCTTCTTCTTTTTGAATTTGGGTGCTCTTTATTTCTTTCTCTTGCCTGATTGCCCTGGCTAGGACTTTCAATACTATGTTGAATAAGAATGTGAAAGTAGGCATCCTTATCTTGTTCTACTTCTTAGAGGAAAGGCTTTCAGTTTGTCCCCATTCCATATAATGTTAGCTGTGGGTTTGTCATATATGGCCTTTATTGTGTTGAGGTATGTTCCTTCTATGCCTAATTTGTTGAGTTTTTATCATGAAAGGATTTTGAATTTTATTAAATGCTTTTTCTAAGTTTATTGAGATGATGATATGTTTTTTCTCTGTCCTTCTGTTGATGTGATATATCACATTTATTGATTTGCATATGTTGAACCATCCTTGCATCCCTGGGATAAATCCCACTTGATCATGGTGTATTATCTTTTTGATGTGTTGTTGGATTTGGTTTGCTAGTGTTTTGCTCAGGATTTTTACATCTGTGTTCATCAGGGATATTGGCCTGTAGTTCTTGGTTTTTCGTTGTGTCCTTGTTGGATTTTGGTATCAGGGTAAACCTGGCCTCATAGAATGAGTTAAGAAGAATTCCCTGCTCTTCAACTTTTTTGGAACAGTTTGGAAAGTATTGGTGCTCTTTATAAGTTTGGTAGAATTCAGCAGTAAAGCCATCTGGTCTTGGGCTTTTCTTTGTTGGGAGATGTGTTGTTACTTATTCAGTCTTGTTACTTGTATTGGTGTGTTCAGGTTTTCTGTTTCGTCCTGGTTCAATTTTGGTAGGTTGTATGTGTTCAGGAATTTATTCATTTTCTCTAGGTTTCCCAATTTGTTAGTGTATAGTTGTTCACAACAGTTTCTAATGATCCTTTGAATTTCTGTAACATCAGTTGTAATGTCTACTTTTCACTTCTGATTTTATTAATTTGGGTCTTCCATCTTTTATTCTTGGCTAGTCCAGCTAGCAGTTTATCAATTTTTGTTTCTTTTCAAAAAACCAACTTTTCATTCATTGATCCTTTGTATTATTTTTTTAATGTCTGTTCAGTTCTGCTCCAATATGTATTATTTCTTTCCACTAATTTTGGGTTTGGTTTGTTCTTGCTGTTCAGGTTCCTTGAGGTATATCATTAGGTTGTTTATCTGAAATCTTTCTACTTTTTTGATGTGGATGTTTATTGTTATAAATTTCCCTCTTAGCACTGCTCTTACTGTATCCTATAGGTTTTGGTATGTTGTGTTTCCATTTTCATTTATTTCAGGAAATTTTTTATTTCCTTCATAATTTCTTCATTGGCCCAATGGTCATTCAGGAGCATTTTTCTTTATTTCCATGTATTTGTACAGTTTCCAAAATTCCTCTTATTATTGATTTCTAGTCTGAGAAGATACTTGATATGATTTTGCTTTCTTTTTAAACTTGTTGAGACCTGTTTTGTGGCCTAACATATTGTCTATCCTGGAGAATATTCCATGTGCTGATGAGAAGATTGTATAGTCTGCAGCTGTTAAATAAAATGTTCTGTAAAGTCTGTTTGGTCTAAAGTGCAGTTTAAATCCAATGTTTCTTTGTTGATTTTCTGTATAGCTGATCTATCCAATGCTGAGAGTGGGGTGTTGAAATTCCCAACTATTATTATATTGGCGTCTCTCCCCCTTTACATCTAATAATATTTGCTTTATATATCTTAGTGCTCTGGTGTTGGGTACATATATACATTTAGAATTATTGTATCTTCTTGCTGAATTGATCCCTTTGTCATTAAGTAATGACCTTCTTTGTCTCTTTTTATAGTTTTTGAGTTAAAGTCCATTATATCCAATATAAGTATAGCTACGCCTGCTTGCTTTTTGTTTCCATTTGCATGGTATATCTTTTTCTATCCCTTCATTTTTGGTCTATATGTGTCTATATAGGTAAAGTGAGCTTCTTGTAGGTGGTACTATTGTTTTTTCTTTGACATTTTCCAACTTAAGCAAGACTCAAAGTTAACAAAGATGCATGGCTTATAATCATGTTGGCAGGGTGGGTTTTCTTGGGTTCTTATCAATAGGAAACTATTCTAGAGGTTTTAACATAGTGGTCTTTTTACCTTCAGTAGCATCTGTGGCAAGTTGCATCATGTTCCAAATATACTTTCCTGCCCATTGACGTCAGACTTGGCCACGTGACTTACTTTGACTGATACATGCCACTTCCAAGCAGGTTTAAGAGCCATCCTTGGCTCTGCCATCTCTTGTCCTTCTGCAGTGAGGCTGGAACTGTCCAGTTAGAAGCCACTCCTTCAGCCTGAGTCCTGGAATAAAGATGACATGGAGCCAACTTATATGGACATATAGCGTGAGCAAAAAAATAAACTTTTATTATAAATCTCTAAGATTTTGAGGTCTTTGTGACTGCAATATTAACTTAGTCTAAGCTGATAGATACAGAATCCTATCCTATATCCCTCTGTGCGAATCAATGTTATAATAGTATAATTTGACATAAAACATGGATTTTTTTACAAGAGTAACCAAAGTCTCAGAAAGGAAACTTAAAGATATTTTTTTCTGCTGGGCGTGGTGGTGTGCCTGTAGTCCCAGCTACTCAGGAGGCTGAAGTAGGAGGATCACTTTAGCCCAGAAGTTGAAGTCCAGCCTAGGCGACATAGTAAGACCCTGTCTCAAAAAAAACAAAAAAAACAAAAACAAAAATTTTTTTTCTTTCTAAGTTCACAGACCTACCCATCCCCCCACCCTTGAATCCCAGTCTCAGGAAAAGGTTGAACTATTTTGCTATTGTTTCTCTCTCCTTGAGAAATGATACTTTTGTTCCATAAACGCATATTGAGGGATAAGTTGCTGGGTGGACAAAGGTAAATATGACACAACATGAGCCTTCCAGGAATCACTGTCCAGTGGGGCTGTTGGTTAGATATGCCAGTAATTAAATACAATGAGAAAAATGTTACAATAAAGTTACAAAGTGCTTTGGTGAGAAACCAGGAAGGTAACCATTTTCACAGAATTGTCAATGAACGTTCCACAAAGGAAGTGGCATTTAGTTTCAGTCTTGAGGGATGAAGGTGAATGTACCAGGAAGTGTGGTATATAAAATCAGGGAGTATGTAGTGTAGTAGGAACATAAAGTACAGGAGAGGAAGTAGAGGAAAATGATACTAGAAATGTAAATTTAAGATTGTGAAGGCTTTAGCCATCATCTAAGGAGTTTAAATTATATTCCTCAAGTAATGAGGAATCAAAGGCAGTTTTAAAGTAGGGATTGTCAGACTTTCACCACTCTACAATATATACATGTAACAGAATTCAACTTGTACACCCCCTAAGTCTACTGAAATTTTTTACAAAGGAAAAAAAAAACTTCACAGTGAAAAAAAAAATAAAGTAGGGAATTGTGATGATGAAATGTTTACTTTAAGAAGAGAACTGTGGCAGTACAGCAGAGGATGGAATAAGAAGGAAATGAGGTTTGAAGTAGGGAAATATGCTAGGACGTTCTGCAATAGCTTTGGCAAGAAATAAAGGCATCTTTAACTTAACAGTAATAGTGATAATAGAAAGAAACAAATTTGAGAGATATATTTAACAGTAAGTGTAATAAGATTACTGAAAAAATTTATGTTGAAGGGAGTAATGGAAATTTTAGGGTTATGGATGACTGAGATGTCTAGCTGAGATATGCTTATATTTATGTAGCACTTTACATATTTCAAAGTACTTTCCCTTCTTATTTTAATATTCACAGTAATGGTGTCTGTTGGCATAGGAAGTATCTTTCCCATACTATAGTATCAGGAAGATAGGGATGATTGACCTGGCTAGTGGGGAAGTAGCTAAGACGAGAAACTAGATAATGGGGAATAATTTGAGCCTCGAAACAAGTTTACTTGCCCTACAGAAGAAGCTAAGACTAGGAACTGGGTAACTTGTCTTCACAGAAACTGAGATTGGAAAACCAATCCTCTAATTAATTCTCCTTCCCAGACATGTTTGTAGCAACCTATTGACCCATCTAGAGATGACACCTGGGTTACTTGGAATGCAATTTATATAGCTATAGCCTGTTCTGCTCAGTATAGGCAGAGGAAGTGCCCCACATGCCTGCCCAGCCATCTTTTCCCCAGGCACTGGGTCTTGACAGCATTTGGAAAAATGATGGCAGCAGGTCCATACATAGTGTCTTTTACCCATTCAATGTGCTCTCAGTAAGTAAGCACAGATCCAGTGTGGAAACAAGAAGGACAAATGTAGAGGGCAAAATATTTGCAATGCCACAAAAGTTGGTTCAGAGAGGAAGGTATATAGTAACCATGCTTATTCTGACTGTGATCGAACAGTCATTAGGACAATCTGGTGCGGAAGAACTTGGGTCAGTTGAGAAGCAGCTGCTCCTGTCACTATTTTATAGATGAAAAGACTGAAACCTCTGAGTTATAAGTAACTCACTCACTAAAAGTCACAAAAAAGTGAAACAACCAAACTTCCAATGTCCACCATTTTTTACATAACAAACTCCCCAAAAACTTAGTGACCTAAAGTAATAATTTACTGTTTTCGTTCATTATTCAATGTATTGACTGGGCTCACCTGGGAAGTTTTTGCCCAAATCTCTAGTGTGGTTCTAGTCAGATGCCTGGGAATGCAGCCATCTAAAGGCTCAACTAGCTGGACGTTCAAAGTGGCTCAGGCAGGTATTTGTTGGCTTCTCATATCGTGGCAGCTTGGTTCTGAAAGGGAGAATCTAAAAGCGAGTGTTTCAAGAGACCCAAGTGGAAGCTGCAAAGCTTCTTATGACCTAGCCTTGGAAGTCCCAGAATATCACTTCTGCCACATTCCATTGGTCAAGCAAGACATTAAGGCCAACCCAGATTCAAGGAGAGCGGAATTCAATTCTACCTCTTGATAGGGAGTATGAAAGTCATATTGCATAAGAACTTATAGGATGAGAGATATTTTGTGGCCATCTTTGGCAAATAAAATTGGCCATGATTTCCAAAGAGCAGAAGCTTCTAATAAATGTCATCTAGCATTAAAGAATATGGAGCCTATTGCCTACCAGGAGACTCTTTATCCAGTTTATAAGCACATAGCGCTGGGTGAAATTACCTCAAAAATTAAACATGGCACCTTCAAATTGCCAGGTAGATTCAAGTTTTATCATCCTACGTATATTTATTTTTGATTTACAAGATGAGAAGCAACAAAGGACTCACTGAATTGTTATTCTCTACTTCTCTGTTGAAATATGAAATGACTACCTAATTATTCTTTTACTTTGCTCATAGATAAGGATTCCATCCAAAAATCTCACCTTATGGCTAAGCTCTCCCTTGAAGTTAGTTAGGAAGTAGGAAGGAATTGTAAAAATCCTTTAAAAATTCTGATCTAAGCCTGGGGCAACATAGCAAGATCCTGTCTCTACCAAAAAAGAAAAAAAAAAAAAAACAATTAGCCAGGTGTGGTGGTGTGTGCCTGTAGTCCTGGCTACTTGGGAAGCTGAGGTGGGAGGACTACTTGAACCCAGGAGTTCAGGGTTGCAGTGAGCTGTGATTGTGCCACTGCAGTCCAGCCTGGGTGACAGAGCAAGACCCTGTTTCAAAAAAAAAAAAAAATTCTGATCTAAATTATAATGGACATCCATTGTCCTCCTTTGATAAAGGAGGACCAAATGCCAATAGTCTGTGTTCTGGAAGTCAGGCTTTACCTACTGGCACTGACTGCCAAAAATTAAATAATCAAATGAGGAAAGAAGGTTGCAAAACATTTCCTTCTTAAAACATAATAGTATCTACTTTTTAGAAAAGGTAATTTAAGATTGCCAAACAGTTCACATTTGTCATTTGGTATTTGACTAATTTGTTCAAGGACATTTCTCATAGGATTTAAAAGATAACTAATATCTCTAAAAATTTTGTTGTAGGAACTGTAAGTAGCTTGGTCAAGACCCTTTTGTATATCCCTGGAGCTGATGTTTCTCTGCTGTACTGAAGTAGCATATGTGGATGTTAAAATCAATCTATGGCATGTTATGCACATAAATGCTATTTCTTGGTTCTGGTATCTTAGCCAAGTATTCTGATCAGCAATGATTTGGGAATGGGGACAGCATCTGTATTCTCTTTGTGATTCCACACTTGAATATTTTGGAGACATACAAGGCAATATGATAAGCGAATATACAGCTGTGGTAGTCTGATAATGTAAGATTTTATTGATTATGCAACACAGTAACTACCCAGGGCATTAGGTTTGCTTGTCACAACCTTCAGTGCCTGGGGTAGTTGAACAAGTTCTTTTTTCCCATTGAGCTAACCTCAAAGTCACATAGTTTCTGAATCAAGGTCCTCAGATTTCATACTTTAGCAATTTCTTTCCTTTCTAATGGGGTATATTAGAGAGAATGTGTCACCTTTTGCACTATGTAATACCAAATCAGATCAGAATTCATGCACAATTATGTCAGTGGAAATCTAATAGTACAGGCTGGCTTATCTCTAGATAACACATGGAAAAATAAACTTCCACAACTGACAGATTTACTTGATTTTTTTTTTTCCAGATAAGTTATTTGTAAGCAATCGAGCTAGAGAATGTAACTGGATTATTTTTCATACTACAAAAAAAAAAAAAAAACTCAACAGTTAAGTGGTTGCTAAGTATTCAAGCTCTGTCACACTGCCTTTTTTTTTTCTTCTTTGAAAAAGTTCCTGCATAATGAATGCAAAGAAAGAACAAAAAAAGACATTTTGCATTAGGTGTATTTATTAGGAGAACTAACAACTTTAGGAAAACAAAATTTACATAAAACACTTATGTGAAAATAACTTCCATTGATAGTTAATGGCATTTAAGTAACACAGGTTATGTGGCAGCCTACCTGGGAATGATGTTAGGCTGCCTAAAAAGCATTCATCTGTGTTTCTCTTTTGTAATCAGAAAAAGTCATAAGCCCATCACTAATCTGAAGTCTTCTTGAAACCAATTAAAATAATTTAAGATAAGTTGTACTGCAAATGTGCTTTTTAAGTGTTTTAGACTTAGGATGTCTTAGGGATGTTGTAACCCCTTTTAATGTTACTATTTATATATAACTACCATATGTATAGTATTACACCTTTAATGCACTGTATTAGCTGTCACTTGAAATTAAGTGCAGGCATGTTAAGTTTGGGCCTTCAGTTTCTCCTGCATTAAACGTTTAAATAATGATACCAGTAGTAAAAGGGTAGGTAGCATTCCCAGTGGACACTAGCTACTGCATCTGGTGGGGTTGTGTTCAGGTTTCTACATGAAAGATATCGTAATATCAGAATCTTTTAGTGTTTACACACCTGGTATCCAGAACTCTACCTGATGTCTTTTCTCAGGGAGTGAATGGAATCAAAGCTTATGGTAGGCATGTTTGATAGATATGCCTTGTCTGTAGAGATCTGGTGATAATTCCATCAAAATTTGTCCCTAGTTGATCATATATCTATGCATTTTTATATCTTTGTGGTTTTCTTCACCAACTCTGTGCTTGCATCAGTGCCTTCATTAGAAGGTCAGGTTTTGAGGATTTAATAATTCACCTTGAAAATGTACTATAAGTTGACTGTATCAAGCATGGGTTTTCTGCACTCAGCATGAATTTCATAGCATTAAGAAAAGGCAAATCCATAGCTAAAATATTTTCTTGATATCTGTTTTTAGTTTATTTAAGAAAAAGTAAATAGATGCTTATTGGATTTCAGATGTGTTTTCCTATTTCCACAAGTCATGTTTGTTTTTTGTTATAATGATATTGTGCAGACTTTTCTCCATGATGATTACATTTTGCATTTTCCAAACATGGGAAAACAATTAGTATTAATAAAAGAAACTATCCAGATGAGCCAGAGCTTATACTAAAACAATTGATATGAAAATTAAAATATCTTATATTTATTCATAAATATTCACCTTCCCACAATCTAAATCATAGTGTTATAACTTCCTGTGTGGGCCTTTTTTCCATAACAACAGGTAAAAGAGTAATATGTTAGAGTTTAGGTTGTTTGTTTGTTTATTTGTTTTTTTTTTTTTGAGGCCAAGTCTCACTCTTTCGCCTGGCCAGAGTGCAGTGGCATCATCGTAGCTCACTGCAACCTCAAACTCCTGGGCTCAAGCAGTCCTCCTGCCTTGGCCTCCCGAGTAGCTGGGACTACAGGCACAGGCCACGACCCCCGGCTAATTTTTCTGTTTTTTGTAGAGACGGGATCTCACTCTTGCTGAGGCTGGTCTCAAATTCCTGACTTCAAGTGATCCTCTCACCTCAGCCTCCCAAAGTGCTAGGATCACAGGTGTGAGCCACTAAGCCCAGCCTAGAGATTAGTTTTTATCTTGTAAGAGTTGATTGACTTTGTCACCTACCAGTACTTTTGCATCTATTTACATACCCATAGTACAGAAATGAAGGTGGAATTTTCTAATTAAAAAACAAGATATAGTATTTTTTTCACATCTCATATGAATGATTCATTCAATTCATTCATTTGTTCACATAGTCATGCATATGTGCACTTAATAAATATTTGAGTATCTATGACAAATGTCTATTCTGTGCATCATATACTGACACATTTTTAGAAACGTGTAGTAAGTTTTCTTTTCCTTCATTCACCATCAATCTCAGACATACTCTACATTTGTTGCCTCCACTTACTTCCCACTTTTGTTCAATCTTTGTTTTTTCTTTTGTGGCTTCCATCTGTAACACTTGACCAAATTTGTTTCCTGAAGATATCAATAACTTCACAGGGTCTTCTTTCTTTCCAATGCCCCCTTGACCACCATTTAATATTCCCTTATATTTCCCTGCACTCAAGGTTTGGTTTTTTTTTTTAACTCTAACACTTCGATTTTCTTCTTTTGTCTCCAATGTTTGGATACCTCTCAATTCTGTTCTTCCTTAGAGACTAATCTGTGCTCACAATCTTAACTATCTCCTCAGAGAAGATAACTCCAAAATCTTTACTTTCATTCATTTCTTCATTCAACCATGAAGTTTTGTGCACTTAGGATGTTCAAAGCACTGTGGTAGATGCTTTGAGGGCTATAAAAAGAAAGGAGACCTAACTCCCCAAAGAGCTAAAAATCTGTTTTTTCCTGAGTCTGTTGTCTCTTTCTACCCTCCTGAACATTGAAAATTGTACCACCATAACCTCAAACTCAGTATATTTCAATCTGAACTAGTATTCTTTCTCTAAAATTATATTCCTTACATGGCTAATGGATTTCTACCAGTAGCACAATTGTTTTAATCATGAAGATATGAAAACTCAAATCATCTTTGATGGTTCTTTCTCTAATTCATAATCAAAATTCTATAAATTTTGCTGTTGTGATATTCCTTACTTTATAGCTTCCTCTTAGCTTCTGTTGAATTCTGCCTTCCTATCTACATGAGGTGCTCTGTTTTTCTAAGACCTATCCATTTCTCAAGACCCAGCTGAAATCTATCCTCTACCACCCAATGAAGACTTTAGCCAATAGGGAGCACCCCTTCAGAGCATATAATCATTTGTTCTACTCAGTTGACATTCGTATTTTTCTCCCCTTCCATTTGTATGTGTATGTGTGTACATGCAATTATTTGCCGGGTACTATGCTGAGCCCTTGACATGCATTATCTCTTTTCTTCTTCATGACAACTCTGTTTAGGTGGGTTCTATCATCCACATTTTATAGGTGAGGAAAAAGCAACTTGTCCAAGGTCACATAGAGAGGCTGGAATTAGAATCCAGTTCTATCTTGACTCCAAAACCCATACTTTAAACCACTATGCCATATTGCCTTATGATATTTACATAGTTTTTATTAATTCATGATCTTATTTAGCTTTTTTATGGCTTGTCTCCACAAAACAGTATAAATTCTAGTCACCAGACCTATTTTAATGCATATTATGCACAATCCTATATAAAATGTCAGCATTTGGTTAAGTATTCAATGAATAAAGGACACGTGTGAATGGAAAATAGCAATTCATACATCTGAGTCCCATAACCACTCAAACTAGCCATAGTTGTATGCTGGCTATTATTTAGCAAAAGAAAACTGGCTGTTAAATGATCTCATTTTGCCAATATCTTTCTGATCTCCCCTCTGATATTTACACCACCCATAAGTAACCAGAATTATACCTACCATTGCCAGGATGGTAGAAAAAGGAACTTTCTGGTATATATACAATTCATTCCTACTCCCATTCACCAGCCTCTGACACCCAGCCACTACCCATGGTACTACAGATGACCAGAGTTGAGTGCAGTTCCTGTCCTCACAGATCTCCAATGTCTCCTGTCAGTGGCTCTCCTTTCCATTCTATAAACACCACCCAATTTCAAATCCCCTGACCTCAGATTAGCTGCCTTCTAGCCACTCTCAGCTATAACACATTTTATGATTGCTGCTGACAGTCACTGAAGATTTCTTAAGGCAGTATAGCATAGTAGTTGAGAGTACTGGCTCTGGAACCGGGCTGCTGTGTGATGTTGGGCAAGAAATTTTGCCTCTATCCCTCAGTTTCCTCATCTGTAAAGTGGGGTTAATACTAGTTGCTACCTCATAGGGTTGCTGCAAGGATTAAATTATTAAATATATATAAAGCTTAGAACAAGGCCTGGCATGTAGTAAAAATTTCGTAAGTATACTAGTAGTTGTAGTGTCATTATTATTATAATTGTCATTAGCAGCAGCAGCAGCACTGTCAGTCATGGGTGCCCAGGAAAATTTTCTTGTTATTAAATCAAACACAAGGTCTGGGTAGGGATAGATTTTAGAGGGGAAAAATTACTTCTGTTTCTAACATGTTGAGTTTGAAATGTCACCAAGCCATCAAATTGGGTACTCTAGCAGATGTTAAAAATAGAAATCTGGAGTTCAAAGAAAAGGTTATGGCCAGAGACTTAAAGTTAAGAACTACCCATTAGAGTTAAAAAGTAATTACTGAAGCACAGGATGTTGAGAGTGAAAGGAAGGGGCCATGGGAAGTTCTGTGGGGAACGTCTCTGTTTAAGGGGCAAGGGGAGGATGAAGAACAGAGCATTGCTGAAAAGGAATCTTGAGGGTGACAGGAGGAGAATCAGAAGGATCTCTACCATGGAAACCAAGAGTTTTGAGAAACATATCACTAGAATTAAATACGTCAAATGGTCATGGAAGATGAGCACCAAGAAGAAAGTCATGAATGTTGGTGGCTAGATTAGTCATGGCCTTGGTGCTCATGGTTTCCCTAGAGTGACGAGAGTGAAAGCAGAGGGCAAACCAGAGGCAGCTGGCATGAAGCGCCCATCAGGAAGCTTGGCTCTGACGGGGCACGAGGGAAGGAGGACGGGAACTTGAGTTGGCAAGACCTTGGGTGTTTTGTTTTGTTTTTTTTTAGTAATAGAGAGCTCACTCTTTTAGAAGGAACCAGTGGAGAAGGAGGAATCCAGAGCTGGAGGAGTAGAGCACCAAGGTCTCAGAAGAGAAGGGAGTGGGCAGAAGGACGGGCCCAGGGACAATGCTCCCTGGGGACGTTCTGGGTGAGGAGTGTGGGTGCTGAGGAAACCCATGTGGCCTCCGTTCTCTCAGGGAAGAGAGAGAAATGGCACCCGTTGTAAGTGTGGCAGCTGGGAAGGGAGCCTCTCCAGGAGGAGGATTGGAGTAATGCGACAGCCGGGCGGCGTGAGTGCACAGCTCAGCAGCCCAGAGTAAGTTGTACAGGAACAGGGTGAGGCAGAAAGGACGCACGGCAGGTACACTAGGTCTGTGTAGGTTGCAAGGGTAGGAGACAAGTGAAGCCAAAATGGAGTGGATGGGATGGGAGAATGGCGAGGTGCTGGGCAGAGGAAACCTCAAAATCAGAGGGCTAGGAGACGCAGGTGCAAATGACAGAACTAGATGACTGGGTTACTTTACGCCTTTAAATCTGTCTGTCTTGTTTGTTTATAATAGAAAATTCTTCCTGGATCATAAAAGATGATATACTTCTAAAGTTAAATGTACTTTGGCACTTCTGAAGGCATCATTCAAACTATCTCCTTTAGCAAGGAAAGCTAAATTTTTGTTTCTTCATCTTCTTTAACTTTTCACCTATGGCTTCAGATGAAGGCTGCTTTAAAGAAGAAAAAAAAAAAAGATGTCAAAGAGTTGTAAATTGTAGAATGACATCCACCATGCAGTCTTTTCTGTCCCTCTCACTAATATTGTTTAGCATTCTGACTTTTAAAAATAACACAGTTATTGAGATTTAAAACTCTGTGGATGCTGAATACATTTTTGAAAGTAAGACTTTTTACTATGCATAGCCAATTATAGTCCACTGAGGAAATGATGTATTTTTCCAATATATTTTTATTATGTACTTAACTGACGGACCTTCCCAGCTTCTTCACAGACATTCCACTCCATCAACTACTGTACATAATGTGCTTCTTAGGAATCTACTTAAATTTGTATTTACCTGTGAGGCTATATTGGCTCCAGAGGACACAGTCCTTTTTTCCTTGAGTAAATTATACATATTTTAGAAAACTATCTAAAAACATATTTATCTCATATGGAATTCTGGTCTCAAGGGTAATTAAGACGAGTTTTTAAAAAGCGTAGCCAATACACTTTAACTCTCTCAGGTAAATAAGATATATTTTATAATCATCTAAGAGCTATTTCTCTTCCTTTCCTTCTCTTTCCCTTTTCCTGTAACTATCACCGTGCCTCTCTTATACACATATTTAATAATTATTTCAATGTTTCCTCAGATACTGCTTTTCTCTTGGGGGCCAGTACACCAATTATGCTTTCCTTCCATTCTATGCATTGGCAACTGTACACGGAAGAGACATAGTCTACCCTACATATAATTTCTAGAAGGGAAGTTACTTTGTGAAGGTCCAGATACTTCTGCATATACATTTTCATTGGTCTTCCCATTTTAAGAAGGCAGTTCCAGTATTGGGGAGTTTACCCATAGAGCCAAGAGTAGAGTCTGTTTGCTAAGAGATGCATAATTGAATGAACACTATATTCTAAGATTGTTTTTAAAATGCAAGTGACACCTGAAAGTAAATATGCAATAGCATCACTATAATTATTTACAAAAGCAACTATATGGCACAATCATTATTAAAATAAAGGAAACAAATGAAATTTCCTGGAAATAACATGATTTCTCATTTAGCTATTTTGCACTTCTAAAACACACTTTACATACTGAATTCTTTACATACAATGAATAATAAAAGTGCACAACCCATTCTTCCTTTGCCCTACAAGAATATTGCAATATTCCCCCCAGAAAGAAGGCAATAGGAAACCGTGTGACAATAATTGTTAGGTGGTTTATGCGGACTGCATGAGAATAGAACTAAAAACTTGGGGAAAAGATGTTTCCTAGAAACTGTAAAATGAATATAGGGAATAGAATAATCCCTGGTTTGTTTCTCCTCATCTCTGCCTCTGAGGACCAATCCTTTACATTTCAGGAGACTGACTTCTAATGTCGCTGTGGATAAATGTCACTGCTGTATGCACTCTTCCACTGTGAGGTCAAAGTTTCTACTGGTCTCTTTCCAGTCAGGGTAATTAGGACCTGAGAGTTCATCCTGCTCTGCCCAATCCACAGGGAGCCTCTGGACCAGACCCTCTGGGGTTAGGGCTCCTATAACCCTCCCTATTAAAATATTTGCAGCAATTGCTAAGCTTCAAGACTTGGGTAAGGGCTTTCTGTGGGGTTGGTGGCCTAAATCCTAAACAACTTTCCTGCCCAGATTAGTTTTAGAACTCAGGTGACCATAAGTCCCAGTTTAGAGAGTAGAGTTCCAGTTTCTGCTGTTATCACACTGTAATTATTAATAGTACCCCATTTCACTTTCAGAAGTATCCCAGTTTGGATGATAAATAATATGATCTCTCTACTTATGTGAGGTCTTTGGACTGAGTTTTGTTTCCTTGGATGTTTTTGTGTTGTTGTTATTGTTTTCTGCTCAGGAGTTTGAGTAGATTAAAAAAAAAAAAAAACCCTAATTTTCAAAATTATCTAAGAACCGTGTTAAAACATAGATTCTTTAGCCCCACCTCAAAAGATTCTGATTCAGTAAGGATGGGACGGGATGCAGGAATTGTTTTAACTTAGGCACCAAGTTTGAGAATTTTAGTTTCCAGCACCTGCAAACTCAGCCTAGCTACTTGACCTTTACCCTCTGAACTCAGGTACATGAGAAGGGCACAACTATTCCAGGGTACTCTGGTGAACACTGGATCAAGCTGATCAGCTGCAATTTGGCTGGGTGATACTGACAGGGCTGAATGACTAATTATTTCCCAAGTGTGCTCAGAGGGCTCGTCCTCACTACCTTGTCGTGGTCGCAACTCAGGTAATCATTTGGGGTGAAATTCAATCAGAAGAATTCATCCCTGACTCTCCTGCCAAACACTTAATTGACTTACCTGAGGAAGTGATTTTGAATATTTTCCAAGGAGAATGGTGAGGAGGGATTGAATAGTTTGGTTTATTTTATCTGGAAGGTTGATCCTAGAACAAAAGACAAGTCATTAAGTGATGCAGCTCCCCCTTCTCTGTTCCTTCAGTGTGGCATTGTGCGCAATCAAGGACACATGCCATTCAGCAGCAGCCCCGCTTTGCTGACACTCTCAAAGTCGTTCTTTCTTTCACAGCTGTCAGTGCTCTGCACACGTTATGCATCCCTTCTGGGCACTGGATCCTCACATTCCACCAGGCAGGAGACACAGGCACCTGAACAAAAGGAAGCAAGGACTATGCCTCTTGGCCTCCCAAAGATCACCGCTCTAGGCCTTGCACACATTAACAAACTGTCATTTACATTCTCCAGGTCACTTTTATTAGTCTTTCAAGGGTACCTGCATTTGAGAGGTCTTAAAATTTTTTTCTTCATGCTCATCCTCACCTCCTCCCTGCACCCCATCTTGCCCCTTCTCCTGCACACTATCTCACATGCCTGGGCTCTGTAGAAGGAAATTAAACTGTGATTTGGTATGCTAAATTACCTGAACTAAAAACTATAATTTGCAATATTATTAAGTCATCACTGTCATAGATTTCAATTTCCTTCTGTTTAAACCCCTAACTCACGGCATCATTCTTTTTGATTATTACTAAAAGGAGAAAAGGAGAGTGAAAAGCCCTTGGTTGCTCTACTGACTTAGCATATCTGTCAGGAAAGTTAAAATATTATGCTTCTGAGTGGACTTCCTGGGTGCTCCTGACAGTTTGGGTCAGTTGCTAGAATTGGAAATTCCACACTTTCATTTCCAGAGAAATCCTTACGAGGTTTCAGTCTTGGGTGATGAGGACTTTTCCTTTCTGTACTGCTATTTCCAGCCCTCTTAGAAACACTTGGATATTTCCTGCCAGTTGGCAGCACTGATGGCCTTCACAACCACCAGAAGCCTAAACCCTTTCTTCTGCCATATTCTCCGTGTTGCTGCTTTGAATTAGGCATCAATGTTTTCTGTAAGAGTAGACCTGATAGGCTAGGTTTTGCTGCAGTAATAACTCCAAGTCTTGGGTGCTTAAAACCACATGCTTTTTTTCTTGCTTATATTATGTGTCTATCAGGGGTGGGAAGGGGACTTTGCTTCACACCTTTGCTGCCACCCCGCCTTGAGCCATAGGCCTAAATATTTCACTATTTGTAATATTGCCAGTCACCAAGTCAGAAGGAGAACACTGGCTCTTAAAGCTTCCTCCTGGAAGAAAGAAACACAGATCACTTCTGCTCACCTTTTGTTGGCCAGAGCAAGTCAGTTCTAGAGGGTGGGGAAGTGCAATCCTACCACAGGCCCAGAAAGAGAGAGCCAGACTATTTGTATATGGCCTTAATAATTACTACAGGGGTCTGGTAGGTTTATGATTCTAAAATAGTGAAGGGAAAGAATGAGCATAAAAACCAAGTGTCATACTCCAAAATATGTAATCTGAACTGTTAAGAACATAATGCTTCCCCTTGCACTTCAATAACATTACAAAAGCAAGGTGCAGACTTTGGTAACTATTGGGGAATAGCAATGATTAGATCTCATCATGGGTTCTGTGGCTGGCAGCTCCCTCTGTGACTGCCTAGGTATGGACAGTAGCACAAGGTGGGATGTATTCTGTAATATGTCAGCACTGATCTAAGGAACAAAGGACTGGAATATGCTGTTTTCTCTGTCTCTCATTCAGCAAGTTCTCTACTAAGGGATGTTTATTTTACCAAGTCATTGTACAGACACTAGAGTAATGATTTTTCAGGCTCTGGAGTCGGACTTCTTCCGTTTAGATTATAGCTTCATCATTTACTAGCTAAATGGCCTTGGGTAAATTGCTTAACCTCTCTCTAGCCTCAGTTTCCCCCTCTGTAACATGGATATAGTTATAGTACTTACCTCATAACACTGATAAAATATATTTATAACTCTTGGCCCAAGGCCTAGAGTTATGTTATCCCTAGCAGGAGATCATGGACAATTTTCTTATTCACTTTAATACCAATACTTATAATAGATTCTGAAATTTTGGGAAAGTTGCTCTTTTCCACTGCTTTGATAAAATATTTTAAATATTTTTTCGTTCTTCAAAGGCAGGTTTCAGGGCACAGGACTGCTTATATCTTAAGTGCTAGGAGGTGCCACCTGATAGCACACCATTGAGGTATGTTTTGCCCAGTCACCCACAGCAAATAATACTTATGTCTATACAAAGAAAATATTTTTTTCTGTAGTCTCCTTGATGATTGGACTAGCAAAAATTATATAGGCTGGCAAGGATTCTGAACTTCTTTCAAGGTTGATCTAAGTATTTAAATATAATGCACGTAACCTAATAACACATGGATGCTCAGAATCAAAACATAACGCCAGGTCATAACATAAGTCAAGGACAAGAATGCTCTAGGGCCACAATTATAGCAGAAGCATGAAAGATAACTGTATTTCTTGACCTTCTAGAGTCAGCTGAACTCCCAGCCTTCTGATTGCATTGAGCACTATTGAAGAGGCTGGGCAGTCAGCTGCAGTTTGTCTACTGTGTCCAGTCAAAGTAACAGCATCTTGTCTTTACCCAGAAGAGTAAAGTATATTAGATTCAATTTGCTTCTCTTATTTTCTATTCAGTTTGAAGACCCAACAGAGAGCTAGAAATGTAGTGTTATAGTACTTTTGGCTCAAGAAATTCTTCTTGGAAGCTATTAGTATCATCACAGAGTCCTGAGACAATCGAGAAATTTAGAGAGTGCTGATAACAGTGCTCAAGAAGTAGATGTGCAAGGGAATGTTAACTATATTTTCTATAACATTCCAAGGCTACTGTTAGAAGGAACAAAGGTCAGAGAATAATGGCTTGCCCTACAGAAATTTTATTTCCAGTCAAGGATTTGAATCAATAATGCAGAACTAAATAGTTTAGAGCATGGGACTAAGGAGGTCCTTTGTGTAGCCACAAAGGATATACCTACCCATTTAACCATGTCAAAATATTCCTGGTAAAATAGGAGGCCAAGGTGGTGTTGGCAGGGAGCCATATGTATTCAGAACCACTCTGAGGAATCTTGTCAAGGGAGTGCTGACAATGTTTTAGTCATTTCATAATCACCAAACTCTGTTGCTCTAGCAAGCACTAAGTCCTAGCTATACATGCAGTTGTAGCATGTGTTTATCTAGTCTAGAAAATGCTTCCCTCTGAAAGATAAACAAGGAAACTAAGTTTAAAAGTTCTTTTACCTTTGGAAGACATAGCAATAGAATAAAATCCATATCAAATTACATGAATCTAATCATTTGGGTCAAATGATATAATTTGTCAATAGTATCAGATCTGCCTTATAATTTCTCAGAAGCTTAATTTATTACAGAGTAATTACCCCTATTCAGGTAGTAGTTAAAGACCACTAAAGACCAGTCAGAAGACCTGGATTCTAGATCTGCAGTCTGGACCAAGTGACTTTATCTCTCTTGGCCTAATATAAAATGAGTTATTTAGACTAGAACAAAGGTCAGCAAACAACATTCCATGGGCCAAATTCAGCCTGCCACCTGTTTTTATAAATAAAGTTTTATTGGAACACAACTATACCCACTTGTTTTCTTAGTTTCTATGGCTACTTTCACGCTTTCAACAGCAGGGTTGCATAGTAGCAACACAGATCGTATAGCCTGCAATACATAAAATATATGCTATCTAGTCCTTTACAGAAAAAATTCACTACTTTCTGAATTAGAAGCTAAAATATATTTCTTCTGTTTCATCATCTGCAAAATGGGAATAAAAATAGTACTTCATAAGATTATAAGGATCAGATGATATTTCTTAATACAGTTCCTACACAGTAAACATTAGGTAACCTATATAATTGTTAATTGAATTGTGAGTGTGATTACTATCAGAATTGTAGCAGTCAGTTTTCCATTACAGAATAGTTGCAGTGCTCTGCTGAGTAAGATATTGTGTGGAAAGGAAAGGATGGCAGTTCATACATGTGATTTTTGGACAACTGGAGTCACAAAACCCAAGATAGGCAGAAGATATGCCAAAGGCATACTGTATCTCCAGCCTAAAGAATGCTGGAAACTCACATTATCTAATTATCAACTTGATATGTGAGCTAGCCTTTGAAGGCTAAGTCAGATTCAAACAAGCCAAGAGAGAAACCAAAGGTGTTCAAAGTCAAAGAGAAGTGGAATGCCCAAGAAACGTTGAGAGGGCAGTGAGTGGAAGAATTTGGCCAGAGCAAAGTATTCTGATGTAAGAGCTGTGAGTGACAGAGTTAGAATGGTTGGTTGGGACCAGGTTGTGGAGTTCTGAGCACTGGAGCAAGGAATGTGGAAAATTTCTTATGTGTGTAAAGATCCACTGAAGTTTCCTGAACCTGAAAGAATTAGTATTTCTAGAATAACTTACCTGTCTTTATGGTACAGAATGCATGAGAGGACAAAGAAACAGGAAGTTAACTTCATTTTAGAGAGATGAGTTTCAGTTTTGTCTACGTTGTTGTTATGGTTATAAAAATGTTTTATATTTGTTATTTATATTTGTCCTTATTTCTTTTCTGAAATTTCACTTAATTTAGTGTAAGCAATCCAAAGTGGGAAAAAAAAAGAAATGAAGTTTTCTTAAGCCTACTTTACCTAGTGTGTTTAAAATGGACTAATAGCTAACACACAAATATAAAAATGAATTCATGTTATTTTTCTTTCTATTAATACAACTACTTACAAAGCGTCATTTTACATATACTTCAAAAAATTTATATTTTTAATATATTCCACAGCAATTTTTGAGGTATACTGTGTAAAAGATGGGGGAAAATACGTAAAACATGAGTTATGCCTTCAAGCTGGGAGGGAAAATAGTGACATAAATGAATCAATACAAAGCTGTGAGGAATTTGAGTATTCAGAAGAAGTGGGAGGCAGAAAGCACTGCAAAAGCGTGACTGATATTGTTAATTGTCTCCTGAAATGTCCACTTCCCCCCTTTCCCTTACTAATGGAAGACTGATTTTGTACATGACAGCAAAGATTCTGGCTAAATACTCATTTTCTAAGATTTCATTGCATCTGTGGATGGCCCTCTAATATAGTTCTGGCCAAAGAGCTGGAACAGGATATTTTCTGGAAAAGCTTTTTACTTTCTTGATAAAAGAGAACAGATGTTGCTGGCTCCATCCATCTCCTCGCATCTACCTTTGAATGTGGATGTAACACTTATATCTGGCGCAACCATATTACTACCATGAGGCTATAAACAAAGGATGATGGAATGGACAGACAGAAAGTTCTTGTGGCCCAAGTGATATCTTTGAACATCAGAAACAACATCAAGAACCACTGACTTCTAAACTTCCTGTCACATAAAGAAAATTAACTGTCTTACCTAAACTACGACTAGTGGACTATTCTATTACTTGCAGCTAAACACTAGAAGAATCATTGAATAAAGTTGATTCTATGGCTCTGGAGTAACTATAGAATCCCCATTTAGAACATTAATAATAAACCCATTTGAGGAAAAAGTTAGTTCACTTGTGGGTATACTGCTCACAAACAGGAAGGTGGTCATTAAGCAAGTTCTCAAACCTGAGTCCCTAAACTTCCTCTTAGACCTTGCTGTTCTCAGGCTTATGTAGTAAGAAAACCATGGGCATGAGACATGGCTGGAAAACATTTTTATTCTATATGGGTGAGAGCATGTCATAGGAATGGTCTGGAGTCTTCCTTCTCTTATGGCTGTTCACCATCTTAAAAACAAACGATTATCTGACAAGAAATGCTATGTGTTCAAGTTCTGCCTTTGATACCATATTTTGGGAGATGAGCTAAACACAGGTTTAGTCTTGGTATCAAATCTCTGGATATAATCCAATCAAGAATTGCTTTTTGGTTAAAAAAAAAACCTGCTTCAGAAATGATCATTTGGCTAAGATGCTTCAGCGATATAGCCATTAACAGGCCAATGTGCCATTTATCAAAACTCTACTAGGATAGAGTCAACTCATTGTTCCTGCCAACAAATTGGTGTCTCCTCTCACCTTCCTTGTTTCTGCTAATGCCATCATAACTGCCCTGTCACCCTAGCTCATAAACCTCAGTCCCGCCAATAACTTATGCTGCTTCCCTCTCCCTACCATCTATTGAGTCCATGTCTTAACTCATCTCTGCCTTGATCATCTCACTACCACTGCTTTAAGTCAGACCCTTATTACCTCCTCCTGGAGACTAGCAATGGCCTTCCCATTCTTTTCCACCCCAGGGTGCTGCGATCCAATCCAGATCTGCTTCCTAATGCCTCTAGCATTTACATTCCACAGAGCAGGGACCTTATTTGTCTGCCTTGTTCACCATTGCATCCCCAGGACCAGATATAGTGCTTGGCACATAGTAAGCCCTCAATAAATATTAGTTGGATGAATTCATCAAAAAGGACAGCCCTGATCTGGTTCTCCCACGCTCAAAAACCTTTCCTGTCTTCTCATTTCCCATGATACAAAGTCCAGCCCTCCCTAGGATGGCATTTCAAGGAGCTTGGGTCACAGTCTGACATTCCTAGTATTCACTCCCTCTACACGCCTTTATGTGCTCTTTATTCAGCCAAACCAGGCAACATTAATTTTCCAAGACAAGATCTTTGGTCTCCTTTTAGTATCTGAACCTTTGCTGTCTCTCCCTGGAAAGCCTGGAAAAGCCTCCAGGCCATCTCTGCCAATCCAAATCCTACCTATCCCTTAAGAACCAGCTTTCATCCCCCTTTCTTCATGAAGGCTTTTCTGATGATAATAATAAATATGTTATTTGGGGGAAGCTTACTATATGCTAGCTCACATTTCCTTCTCACAAAACCCCTATGAGGCAGATCTGTTTATCCCCAGGTTAAAGATAGTAAAACTGAAACTCAGAGCCATTTTAAGGACTTGACCAAGTTTACACAGCACGGACAAGTCAGGATTTGAATCCACTGTCTTTAACCCTGCATCTTTGTACCCCATTATCCCTTATAGTTGCTCTCTATGCGTTTTGGAAGCAAAAAGGTTGCATGCAAACTGGCAGCCAAGGGGCTGAATTCAGCAGTGGACAGGATTTTAAAACACTCTTCAAAAATCAGATCTCACAGAAAAATGTGGATTTTGAGCTTCGCTTGAAAAATAGGAAGTTCTGGTAACATTGGGCTTGGGTTCCCACATGGCCGTGATTGCAGGGAGCTGAGTCATGGGTACCCCCTCTCCGCGGGGCTTATCCTGTCACCCAGCCTGGCCTATGCAGGCATTTGAGTTTGTGTCCCTGATAGCTCCTTGTTGGCACCTGTCATAAACATTTTTCACATTCTCCCTTATCTTATTGCACCTTCCTGAGGCTGCAAGCTTCCTCCTTTATTTCTGTCTTCTCTGCTGTGTTTTCCCTCTCCCTAGCATGAAATAAGTGCTGGGCATATTGAAGATTCTGGTTTTTTGTTTGTTTTGGGCTTTTTTTTTTAATTGAATTGAATGTAAGTTTTCAGATTTGCTAATAAGCTCAACACTTAATACGTCTCCAAATACAGCTTTTGGGTTAGTTTTAGTATAGCCAATTCTAACTTAGTCACATTTTACTATTTTAGAAAAATAGTGAAAGTGACAAACCAGTGAATAATCACCCAGATTTTTTTTTTTACATTGGATTACATGAATGTTTTCATTAGATGTTTGTTCTTGATTGTTGTTTTGGTAGATGAGAAAATCATTTTGCTTTCCCTGCAAAGTCTTCCCTGCTTCTAACAGTTAGTCATCTCCCCACCACCCTATGCCTCTATTGTAGAATTTGTCAGCGAGTATCCTACAGATTTGTTCACTAACCTGCTCCCCTTATGGGCAGGGACTGTGCATTATTCATCTTCGTATTTCTTCCACTCAGCATATTGCCTGGTGGATAATAGGTGTGCGATACAGTTTCAATGACTGAATTATTGTCTGAAATCAATACACAATAGACAGAAAGATGATCTATATTGAAGTTTCTTTAGTGTGACATGAAGGAATATAGACACTACTTCCTCAAGTTAGTCAATGGTATTGATAGTTTAATATAGTACAGGCGACCCCCGGGTTATGGACAAGATACATTCCTGAGAACGTCTTTAGGTTGGATTTGTACATAACTCGGATCCCTGATGAACACATATACGGTAATAATAATAATAATACTATAATGGCTCATATGTGGTAATAATACAGTGTAATACTGTAATAATAATATCCCTGTACTGTAATAATAAGTTACAGAAACTATTGTGCTCTTTCTTTTAATTCAAACAAACAGAACATAAAAACAAACTTATACAAAAGGTTTAGATAGGAGAAATTTCAAAAAAGAATATTAAAGGTTAATACTAAGCTAATGTTGCATCAATGCTAGGCTAATAGGAATGTTACACTTATTTGGATCTTCTAACCAAATCAATAATAACCTTTCCATTTCAATAATTAATCTACTACACTGCTTAGTAATAATTGATGCTTTCATTGGAGCACTGCCTTTCACATGTTCCATTATTCTCACTTTATCCTTTATAATTGTTCCAATAATCGAATGACTGAAGCTTAATGCTTTCCCAATGAATGATGGCATCTGGCCTTTCTCCAAATGCTTAATTCTACTTTTGTTTTCATTGTAATCACCTTTCTCTTCACTGCAGGCTCACCTGGACTTTCAGTGGACTTTCGCTTTGGAAGCATGGTCATAAGGGTAAACACAGACTCACAAAATCAAAAAAGTTAAGGCAAAAGTGATGCTATGTGTAAGGGGCTGTACAAACAATGAGACTAGCCTCTAAGATGCTGCACCAAACAAACCACTTAAGCCATGTGGTTCTGTTTACATTTGCAGAAGAAACTAGTTCCCAAATTGTTAATTTAATTATTTAATTATAAAGTATTCTTATGGGGAGCTTTGGGAGCCTGTTCATAAGTACGAAATGCCGTAAGTCAGGTCATCTATAACCCAGGGGCTGCCTGTATTTTTCCTTATATTTCTTTTCAGTTAAAAATTTAATGTTAAATTCTTAAACAGCAGAGAGATATTTTGTCAAATTCTTGGCAAAACCACGGGGCTTTACAAGTTCTTTATGCTTTCTTCTTTTGAACTGGTTTTAACAGGCAGTACTTGGGTTCATTAGCTCATGACTCTCTTTACCACTGCCTTGGGAGGCAAGCTGGAAGACCCCGTGGAGGGCTCATGGGTTTGATCTAAGACTGTCAAACAGACACAATTCCTGGTTCAACTCGGACTTGACCAAAACAAATGACAGCCATGGTATTCCATTTACTTAGTATCACCACACCCAAGATGGAAAAACCAGTAGAAATACTTAAAACTGGTAAAAAGATGTACCTTCTCTTTTATTTTCTGCTGTTGTGCTATATAGTAGAAGTGTTACCATGTAATTTCTTCCTATAGTTTTCTACTTTCCAGTTTTACCTTCATATTTTATTGCCTTAATGATATTCAAGATTTCATCTTAAACTTCACAGCTTATGTGATTTTATTTAAACATTCTAGAGATAAAAAAAATAAGGACTAACATTTATGGAATATTGGTATGGGCCAAGCCGTGGGATAAGCATTTTAATTGGATCATTACATTTGATCCTTACGACAACCCTAAAAAATAGGTATCACTGTTAACCCCAGTCTTACATACAAGGAAACTGAAGTTTAGAGTGGTTAAGGAACTCATGCAAAGTCACAGCCAGTAAATCATAGAGTTGAATTCCAACTGAAGTCATGCAAGCATTTGTCCTTCTGCTATCCCAAAATTCTCTTCTCGGCTGTTTTGCAGAAATTTCCCATTCAAAAGGTACTAGTGACTTTTATTGCTAGAAGAGGCTCCTAACTTGGTGGCATGGGCTACTGTTATGCAACTATTATTAAAGCATCTGAAAGGAAGCTAGACTCAAGTTAAATTTTAAAATAATGTACTTGGCAGCATTGGCAGAGCCTCCCAAAGTAGCTGTCAAGTCTGAGTTCTTGAGCTTACATGATTCCCTCTTTGTCATCCAGGACTGATTTTGTATTGGATTCTACCTTGAATTTAACACCATAATTATGAGCTCAAGAAGAAAGTTATCTTATTTACTAAAAGCAGATATAAATGTTTGAATGTTAGAAACCAGAGTGTCTCTTAATGTTTTCTCTCATACTTTAGTGTAAGAAGGGAAGTACAGCTTGAAATGCATAAACTAGTGTTCCATTTTTATACTTCTATTGTGAGCAATCATCATTTGCTTTTTTTACCTTGAAATTTTAATTTACAAGGGTCACTGTGTGCAAGTGTTTCCAGAAGCCATGTATTTTTGGTGACATATCTGTGAAATTATAAGTTTTGACAACAGAGTTGTAAATAAGATTTTAATTAATTTACTTCTCAGGGTTCTCTCACATTATACATAGTATGAAGATGCACAGTGAACATTTCACACTTAAGGGAAAAAGGAGATGGTACCAAGATGGCCGAGCAGGTGCCCTTGGTCATCAAGGCTCTTGACAGCTTCCTCACTGGCTTCCTCTAACCTCAGTTCTTGATGTGGATTACTGGCTTTGATCCAGCACTTTGATTTCTCATCCTCATACAATAACGTGTGTTTCTGCATCCTGTGTCCTCACCTTCTCCAGGAAGTCTTCTTTGATTAATACTACCTTCCCATTAATTACTCCTTGGTTCAAAGTTCTCTCAAAATTAATGGACTCAGGATTCTCAAACATTTGCAGGTATTTTCCTAAAGGGTCTGTTCAGCTCCTCAAGGGCACAAAAGTCCAGTATCTCTTCAAAAGTCTGGCCTACTACACTCTGCACACAGTGGGTACTCAGAAAATACAGACTGACTGGCTAAATAAACAGAGGCAGGGCCTTTCTCATGATGAAGCCTATGTACTTTGCAAAAAAAATTGCTAAGGTATCAGGAATAATGTCTCTATTCATATTAAAATTATGAAATCCAAGTGACAGTTTCTACCACTTACAACCATACCAAATTTACTTCCAAGGGGTAGCTTGTTCACTGGGAAAACCTGACTCAGCAGGTTTAAATTATTCCTTTTGAGGCACTTAACTTCTAAATTTCCTCATTCTGTGGCTTAAACTCAACTTTAATACTGCATGCACTAAAAAAATTTGCATTTAATTGCAGCAGTAGTATGTTTTCCTGTTGCCATCTGAAACATATTCATTATCAGTGTCAGGCTTACATTGAGAGAGTTTGGTTATTTATATCTAAAAAAATCAAATTCAACAAAGATAACTGAAGGCCTGTAAGTAGATTTTTCTACTTTTTTATTGTAAGAATATGCAGCCTGTAGAGACACAAATTCCAAACCTTGGCAAATCATATTTTCAATGACTGTTTGATGATAAGTCAAAAATTTTACATGAATTTTATTTTTGAAATGTACATATACATATATTTTCAATATGTGTATGATTCAAGAAAATATTGTGTCTGGCAAGTAATTACTGTAGCACTTCAGAGGAGGAAGAGATTTCAGCCTTAAAAAAATTTTATTTAAAACTATTTTAAGCCTTATTCTGAATTAAAGAACATTAAGATCACATTGTATGCTTCTAACTACAGGGTTAAAATTGAGGTTTGAAATACCAATGGGCTGGGTGTGCCTTGGATTATCCATTTTATTAAGATCAACACGTCTTCCTATTAGTATGCCATGCCATTGAGGGCTCATGTGCGGAGGTTCAATACCTTTGTTATTCCAGGATATATTTAAATTAAGAACAAAGTGCTCCCCTAGATCCACTAGTTGTTGTCACAGTAGTTTTAATCAGAACCTGCGGCTGCAGGTGATGTCATGTGAATCACTGTTGATTTCATGAATCCTATGCCATGTTGCTCAAACCACATTCTTGTCTAATGTGTTTGTGAAACAGTAAAAGTTTCTCTCTTCAAAGGTGGAAGGTTGCCTACTTAGGATTGATGTATTTTGAAGATGGATAGTGACCTCTGAAAGGTATTCATAAATCACAACCAACCAGCAAATACAAAGTGAAATGAATAAATGAGACAAATCCTTGCCAAATTTTAACCCCAATTTTCACCTCAAATATTCAAGTAACCAAAGAACTGTTCTCTTGGCCTAAATTACTGGGAAACATCATGCCAATTTTCCTTCTCACTGAATATGCAGATACATTGACGCGAAGGTACCGCTCCTGTTGAAAAGATCACATGTGTTTTAGCTAGCAAAAGATGACAGGACGATCAGAAGCCACACCTGGGAGACATCGGCAGCCTAACATCAGAATAATGAAATGCTCTTAAGGATTGGTGGACACAACCCTCAAGTACTTATGGAGCTTTGTGTTCTTTACTGAGCTGAGTGCAGCGGAGAGGAGAGATTTAAAAACACACAAGAAACATCACTGTCCTCAAGGTGTTTCCCACATCATCAGAGAAACCGTCTACTAGTCCACAGACATAAGGGACACTAACAAGAGAGCAGCAGTCAGGTGAATAATCAAGGCAGAGGACATTTCTAAAGCTATCAACCTCACTACTGTGATTGTTGGTTTTATCCTCCCCAGCTCCCTACCCCTTACCCTAACAACTCACAGTAAAAACAACCTTAGCTTTCACATGCATTTAATATCAGTTTCTTTTGGTTTTTCTCCCTCCCTCTTTTTCTAAATAGCTCCTTTTGTCTCTTTTTTATAGTTCAAAATAAAAATCTGTGGCCATAAAAAAAAAAGACCAGCAGAAACAAGTCAGGGGTACATCTTGGGCTACAGACAATCATCATTCTCAGAATTCAGAGCAGGGAGAGATGAATCAACTGTGGTAGTTAAGGAGGGCTTCCTGTAAGCAATGGGCTTTGAGTTAAGTTTTAAAGAATGGGTATGAATTCTGCAGGTGGAGAAGAGGTAGGAAGAACTCTGTTTCAGGTAGGGTGTTCAGCATGGGGATAGGCTGGGAGGTGTGATCAGAGCTCACAGGCCACACTTGACTCTCTTGCTAGACTTCAGCGTGTTGAGCAAGTTCAGCATTGGGCCCAGTTGCTTCTACTGGATGTATTGCGAACAAATTTATTTCCCATTTTTTTAAGCAGAGGAATGATATAAATGGCAATGCTTAAGAGGTGTTGGAGAATCCAATCAGGAGGCTGGTACTGCAACGCCAGGATAAGGCGAGGGTAGTCTAATCTAGATAGTGCAGTGGGAATTGAGAAGAAATAAAAAGAAGTTATTCTGCTAAATTTCTAGGGGCTAAAACATCATAAATTATCTAGAAAATGGGAATTATCCATAAAGCTTCTGAATGTTATCCATGAATTAAATTAGCAGAACATACTGTTTTAAGTGTAACGTACCTGCAGTTTGCCCAAAGTGCCACTAGGTGGTGAACGTGCATTATTTGTGGCATGAAATTAGCTGTTTCCCTTCTGGTGTATGGAGTTTAGCTAATTTTAAGAATTCAAGTTCTAATTAAGTCAGATTAGATTTTCTATTACTAAAGTATAAATTTATAACTTATGTAACTAGTTATTAATACAGAAAACTGAAATATTACTCAGTGGTAGCTATTTCAAACATATAAAAACCTATGCACAAAATTGGAGCTAAGTAAAACTCCTACAGGACTCCCCATTTTATTTTAATTTTTTCTACTCAAGAAACATCCTTATTTAGTACTCAGATAGTGGCAAGTATCTTTGGTAGTAAGTGACATCAAACTACTTGGGTGCATAGATTTGGAAGTTGCACTACATTCCAATACCTGAGCTGACTGCTCTGGGTGACAGTCTGTTCCTTCTACTTAGCTGTTTGCCACAGTATGTTCAATACTACCCTTATCTGGCAGTGCTTCTGCTACCACCAGGAAGAACAGTGAAGTATGTTACTCGCACTGTCACCCTTGAAATATTTTTTCTGACTGTAAGTATCATGAAGGCAGGGTTGATGCCTGTTGGGCTTAACCTCTATCCTACCACCTGGTATGGTCATAAGTATAGAGTAAACCCTCAACAAGTTAGTGAGCTTTTTCTGCTAGTTAAAAGAAATAATGCAGTGTCCTTTCCATGATATTTCAGTAAGTCAGGTACAAATGCATAGTATATTTTTGCCAGTCAGGCAATCAGAACTTATCTCTATTACCTTTGAGAATGACTCAAAAGAAGTTCACCCAGATTTTCATGTATTCTTTGTTTCTTACCGTCTTTCATTAAAAATATGCATGCATGCAAGGATGTGTGTGGTGTGTATGTGTTTAAGAGACCTGGCACTTTGGTATTAATCTTTCTAGATTAATTCAACAAGATTATGACTTTGGTTATGCTAGATTTTCAAGGTTAATGTATTTTTACGTTGCTTGTATTTATCTATATAAACATGGAAATGTGTATCACAATAACATCAAATATTTGAATTTGGGACTGTGCTGATTACAAGCATTAATGGTAGTTGTGGTGGCCATTTATTGACTACTTATTGTATCTAATTTAATCTTTCCAATAACCAAGTACTACTAATCATATTTTATAGATAAAGAAGCTGAAATTCAGATGGAATAAGTAAGGTACATTAAGGATATGAAGTTAGCAAGGTCCAAACCTAGCAGTAGCAAGTTGAAACCAAAGTTGAAACCAGGGGCTGTTTGCCTATGTAACCTGTACTTCACTGGAATGCTACACTGCCTGTCTCTACTGCTGTGTTGACTTTCCTGCTTGATAATCTATCCAAAGCAATATCACAGAAACATTTATTCAAATATACTTATGGGGTTAGATACCTTAGACATAATGTATAAATAATATCAAAAATCTTTTAGTATAAACATTTTGGTTATACTGAAATTCCCACTTAAGAAAAATTCTACTGAGTCTATCAGTAGTTTTGGAATTATTCATGACCTTCTTATACTGTAAAATACTCAGCTGGCTTGGCCATTTCTATAGCCAGAGTAAAACTATTCTCTTGTCTACTATATATTATATACGCAATCCTATAAATCAAAATGAATATCACTTAATTCAAAGCATAATGTAGACAAATATGGTTAAAAGTGTAAAAACTGGCACTACAGAGCCCCTATAGCAACTAGTCTGGGTCTCTAAATATTCTTGAAAATACATGGAAGAGAGTAGGCACATCTGTGACGCAGTCTGGCAAGGAAATGGATAACTCCATGTCCTCCTGGTGGGAGTAGAAACTGTACAATCCCTTTTGGCAGGTGATTTGGCAGCAGGTACCAAAATTACAAAAACACAAATCCTTTGGCCAAACAATTCCACTTGCAGAAGTTTATCCTACAGATACACTCACACATGTATGAGTTATCACATACACAGGGTATTCTGTGCTTCTATTTGTTTGTAATAGCAAAAACATTGGTAAAGAACCTAAATATCTATTAAGGAAAAACTGATTAAATAAATTATGGTACATCATAGTCCATCCCTCATGAAAGAAAAGGAATTGAAAAAAAATTAAAAATTATAACCCAAAATGAAAAATAGTATTAAAGAAAAATGAAATAAAAACAAAATAAATTATAGTACATCAATATTATGGACCATTATGCAACAGTAAGAAAGAGGAAGCTTTCTTAACATTGATATGGAACAATCTCCAACATACATAGTTAAGTAGGAAAAAGGGGCATGGCAGTATTTATCATATGCTACTAATTGTGCCTTAAGAAAAGGAAAAAAGGAAATAACACACTTATGCACATCTGTATTTGCTTAACTATGCATAGAATAATCTCTGGAAGAATATATAAAAAATTGGTGAGATTGGTTACATTTAAGGAGGGGAACAAACTGGCTAGGAGTTGGGGAGTAAAAGGGAGGCTTTTTCATTTCAATTTGAAGATGCATTATCTATTTTTTAAAACCTTATTTTTTAATTTTAAAAACTTTTAAAAACATTTGTATCCTTTAATCTTACATTTCAAGTTCTAGGACTTTGGCTTGAGGATATTATAAAAAATGTGCCAAAAACTTATGTACAAAGATGTTCTTTGCATTATTATTTATAATGATCAAATAGAGAGGAAAATAAAATATCCAGCATTTAAGGCCGGGCTCATGCCTGTAATCCCAGCACTTTGAGAGGACGGGGTGGGAGGATCACTCGAGGCCAGGAGTTCAAGACCAGTCTGTGTAATATAGTGAGACCTCATCTCTAAAAGAAATGAAAAAAAAATTCAGCATTTGGAATTTAAAAGCAAGAAATATGTGCATATGTGTATATACTACACATCTCCTTTGTGAAATGCAATTAATTTATATGTTCAATGTTAGGAATTCCAGATCAAGCCTGACTTGTTCATTGAAACCACAGCATCTGATACAGTGCTTAACACATAGTAATCACATGATTAATAATTACAGAAAGATTAAAAAATAGAAAAGGAACTAGAAGGATATACCCTAAAATGTTAACAGTGTTTACCAGAAATTTTTGCTTTCTTCTACACTTATTTTTATTTTCCAAGTTTTCTACAATATAGGTACTATTTTATGATTGGAAAAAAGTACAGTGTTATAAGACTGCATCCTAAAAAAAATGGTATTTTTCATGCCATGACTGTCTATAGAGGAAGGAACATCTATTTTAATGAGTACCAGTGAGTGTTTGCATTTGATCAACAGCACTCTCAGAAATTCTGGAAAGGATAGAGGTGGTATGTAAGTGGCAGCTGGTACATTTAGTGAGTATTGGAGGTACATGAGGGGATAATTTAAATGTTAATTAAAATATCACTCTATACTTATGAGGGATCACAGAATTAGGATTGGAATTATTTGATTGAACAGAGTTATATAAACATTGATCTTTTCTGTAACATTAGACCTGATTATTTGTTTTTTCCAAGTTTTTGACTACAGACAGATAAGTTCTGGTCCTCACTCAGCCACTTATACACCCTGTGACCTTTCTAAGATTATATTTCTCCATCTGCAAAATGAGGTTAGTAGTACGGTCTTTGCGGGGTTGCTCATAGAGTGCATTTCTAATGCTAGTGAAGGGCTTACTTAGCACAGTGCCTGGCCGACAGAAGGCTCTCGGGATGCCTCCATCACCTTTCTGCTTTTCCCACATTCATCACTGAGTCTTGGGTGTGATTGAAGAACTAAAAGTTGGTTCAAAAATGGGGAAAAGACTTACTTTCTAATAAAACATTTGACTTCATTCTACTAATGTTCCTTTATGATCTGGATCATCCCATTACAATGATATGGGAAGGGAGTATTGCCTGGGGATCTGTGACTGTCCTAAGACCCAATGATTAGTGCCTACATTGTACAGATACAAAATATACACAAGCCCCCTTTGAGACCTCTAGAATTTTGTTCTAAGGAAAGAAGATGGAAATCCTCTATTGATTGTATTGCTCTGCCTGAGGACACTGGAGAACTTATTACATTAGTATGGGTTTTGGATGTTTGCCTAAAGCCACAAACCTTTTAATGTCTACCTTGTAGCCCTGAGAAATTCCTCATCACTCTCATAATTCCTGCAAATAAGATAAAGCAGGATTTTTAATGGAAAATTCTCTGCTCCTTCTTGCTCTCTCACTTCGGTTGCATTAAAAATATTTTTGAAATACAAATTTCACAAAATGATTTTCAAAAGTGTGTTCCAAATAATTTTTACCACTCTCTTAACACAATTAGCTTACTTAAATAATAAAGTAGATGAGAATGATAAAACTTGCCATATTTGGAATAAAATTACCCTATAAGTAAAAAAATTCAACTTTAAATTTAAACATTATAGGTCTAATATATAAAAACAATTTTGTAAACAATTCCTAAATGATTTGACTAATTTTTTTAAGTGTCTTAGTCTGTTTGGGCTGTTATAACAATACCATAGACTGGGTGAATATAAACAACAGAAATTTATTTCCCACAGTCCTGGAGGCTGGGAAGTCCAAGATCAAGGCTCTGGCAAATTCAGTGTTTTGTGAGGGCTGGTCCTAGTCCATAGATGGCTGCTTTTCAGCTGTGTCCTCATATTGCAGAATGGGGAAGAAGAGCTCTCTGGGGTCTCTTTTATAAGGGCACTAATCCCATTCATGAGGGTTCTACCCTGGTGACCTAATCACCTCCCAAAGGCCCCAGCTCCAAATATCATCACATTGGAGATTAGCTTTCAGCATATGAATGGGGGGAGGGAGGATATAAACATCTGGTCTATAGCACCATACCTGGCTGATTTGACTAATTTTTTAAGCAACTAAAAAGCTCATTAAATTTCTTAAATAGGGTAGTAAGAAGAAATACCCAAGCCTTTAGATAGATGAGCATTTTATCCTGGCAGAATAAAATCATAGCAATCTGCAATGTTAAAGAATACTACCTGTCAATGAGTACTTTCTGGAATGTATTAATAATTATACTGTCTTTTAATATTTCTTAAAACTGTGTTTCTTAAGTGTAGTCACTGAGAACTAACTTCTCCCTGGTACTGATGAAACTCACAGGACATTTGCCACTAGGTAGTTTTTCCACAAAATGACCTTACAGGAATGATGCTAGCTGGCATCACTGATTTTGTATTTTTAATTGAATATTGCCCATTATCTCTGTTAAGTTAAAGTTTACTAAAATTTACTAAAGAAAAGTACTTAAATGATTCTCAGAAATAGAAAGAAAAACAAGAATGCAAAAATTGGAAGGAGAATTTTGACATTTGGATTAATAAGGTAAATAATAAAATTTTTTTATTGTTAATTTATACTGTCGTCTTTGTTTCCCCCAGCTATCTGTCTGTCTGAAGAATGATACTTCTATTTGTATTTCTGCATAGCAGCAGTTTGGCTCAGATAAATCATCTAATTCATAATACTACTAGATGTGCCAAAAAGTCACACAAACCAGAAGGTTCAAAATAATTTCTATCAACTCTGCACAGTGTGTTTGAGGAAGAGCAGATTGTTGTAACTTTCATGCTTACAATCAGGGAGCATTCATAAACAGAGGCATTTAAACATTTGTGTATATCTGACATCATAGAAACATCAAAAATCAGGTAGGAAAAGTCAATATTTATTGTAATCTATCTTCCAGCACTCAAGGATAATTATAGTAACAAAAATAATAATAAAATGGTAATAACATTTTTGAGAACTCACAATATACCAGGCAGTGGGCTAAACACCTTACAAATTCAGGATTAATTTACAATATTAGACTCAGAACAATCCTAAATTTCTCCAAGTATGTAGTGATTTATTAAGCTCTACAAGAAACTATACCAAAAATATTTTTCTTTGTCCTCCTGGAATGCATACTCAAAGAAAAGACCTGAAAGTAAGATCACCCCCTCTTGCAGTGGTACTATTTCCCAATTTCTTCCTAGTGGAGCTTTTCTTCTTACATTTTTAACACAGGTAGTTGATTTTATATTGATCAAGTTCTCCTGCAATTTGTGTGTGCTGGGGGGTGTGTGTGTGTTTCTTTGGCTGGAGTTTGCTAACATTAACTATGACCCAGAATTCAGACTATTTATGATTTTAATATAGAGGTTCTCAAATGGTGACAGGTACCTATTTGGAATTCCCTTCTGAAACATCTGGGAGTGGAGGGTTAGCAGGGAAGAATGGGTGTCACAGAATGAGAGCAGTGCAAGTTACCGATAGCTGTGGGGGGCCTTTCATGAGATGCCCAGTGAGCTCCACCTCCTATGAAGCATGGCTTTAAAACTTGCCTCTGCATCACCACCTGTGTGTAGGGCCTTCTTTGTCACCAACTCTTCCTAGCTTCCATTGAAAACAATTCTTCTTCCTTATTTGATGCGGGAATCCCCGGCACAAACAAGACTGGCATAAAAGGTCCACTCAGAACATAGACTTCAGGGACGTTTATATGAAGAGCCACGGCAAGGATAATGCACTTGACTAAACCTAGAGCAGCTTGTGGTGGGACAATAGTATCCTCTTTTCCCCCTTTAAAATAACCAGTTGGATGAGAATAGCTCCAGAAGTCAGCAAAGATCCTTCACGGCAGCAGTGGATACATTCCCAGATAGACAATATAAATCTGATGGCACTGTCCACTTGCTTTAGAGACTGATTCTCTACCATCGTGCCAATATAATGAAACAAATTTAAATTACCTGCGGCCTGGTCAAGTTCTAGATTGTTTATCCAGTTACTTAGCCCAGAGCTGTCTTTTGATTTCTCTTTAGAGATCAGCAGAGCCAGAAATTAAAAAACAGGAATTTGTGAGAAAGAAAAGAAATAGACCCATATTTTCTTGTTCTTACATGATGACTGCTGGGTTCTGGTGCCTTCGCAGGCTATATCGCCTCAGTTCTGCTGGGGCAGGCCTGGGGAGGTAGGGAGTCTTTATCCAAAAGAAGGATCTTCTCTCTCCATATAGGCTATTGAACACAATGCTGGTTAGACATTTTAACACTAAGGTATGTGACATCCTTTTAAACTTTATAAAAGGGGGTTAAATAAAAGACCGAATAGGCAAGATGGGTAAATAGGCATGACAGACGAACTGCAAACATGCAAGGGCAGTGCCACTCTGTACACTCACCCTACAGCGGCCCGTGACCACCCTGGACAGAAAAACATGTTACACCTGCTGCTGCCTCCACCATCCTCCTCTTCCAGCCTGCTCCTACTCACTCTTGGCTAATAATTTTGCCTCCTGCATCACTGAGAAAAACAGAAGCAATTAAGAACTGTCACACCTTTACATCTTTCTTTTTAAATTTTTTTGTAGAGATGGGGTCTCGCTATGTTGCCCAGGCTAGCCTCCAACTCCTGGCTTTAAGAGATCCTTCTGCCTCGGCCTCCCCAAGTGCTGAGGTTACAGGCATGAGCCACCACACCCAGCCCATCTTCACACTTCTCTATTGCCAAAGCGAAGACCTACTTCATCTACACCACCCTCTTCTCTTCCCTCTTGTCCCTTGAGAAGAGGTATCCCTGCTGCTCCCCTCCGCTTGGCTCTATCCCATCCCTTACCAAACATGTTGTTCCTGCAGTTAGTCCCTGTTTTCTGTGACATCCTTTGTCCTCTATGCTAGATCATTCTAAGAGCAAGTAAATATGCTCATTATAGCCCTTTGCAAACTTTAACCTGAATACAAATCACCTGGAGGTCTTGTTAAGATGCAGATCACAACTGAAGTTGTAAGGCTTTAGTATTTATCTGTTTAAAAAAAATCCCTTCTCTTGACCCCCACACATACTCTCTTGCACCCTTCCCATTTTTTAGCAACCCTTCACAGCCAGACTTGTTGAGAGAGGTGTCTACAGTGAGTGTGTCCACTTTTCACTCACATTCTCTTTTCAGACTATCCAAGGCTTCCATCCTCACCACTGCACATTCACATAACCCACTGCTTCCCCTGGTCTTCTCCTGGTCAATTCCTTCCCCTCATTCTCATCTTGTGCTGGTTATTGCTTGTTCATATCTGGGTTGAAAAACCACAAACCACATTCTTCTGGGGGATTTGGCCATTGGGAGATACTAGAAGAAGACTGGGAGGAGAGAAGAAGGGAAAAATGGGACAATTCTCCCTCCTCTCTTTCTCCCTCTGCCTCCCGGGTGCTGGGGGCATTTTCCAGCAATGACTAGAGGGCTGGGTCTCCTCTGTGGTTCAGCCTCTGGCCAGACAGACCCCTCCCTGATTCCAAATATTGTACTGCCATGCGCCTCCTCCATGGCACTGGCTCCTGCCACATGCTTGGTCCATGTGGTCTAGCATCTGGGCCAGTAATATCACCTCCCCCAGTAGTGGCTTCCTGTATTGCTAACATCTGCCACACTCAATTTGATTCTCAATTCTTCCATCATCTGTGTGTCTACTTCCCTGTGTTAAATTCCCTTTGTTTGAAATACCTAGAGTAGTTTCTGTTTTCCTGACCAAAACAGTTCTTAACTTCTGTTAAGCTCATCCTCAGAGCAGCCCACACTGACCACTGGGCCACTTTCCAGCACACTGTACCCATTTCAAGTCTCTTCATTGTACTTCTCACTTTCTGCTGTTTTTCTAGTTTGTTTATTTATATATTTGTTTGGTGGTGTCTTGCTTAGTGTCCTCACAGCCTAGAATAGTGTCCGATATGTAGCTGGTGTCCAGTAAATATTTATTGAATACATGAATAAAAGAAATGGACTGAGATTTGGGTAAACAAAATACTGTTCAAATGAGAAGGTGATATGAATGAAGGGAATGATAAGCAGGCTTCTAAATATAAACTCCAGGGTGGGGGGGGGGAGGAGAATAAGAGAAAGAGAGAAATTAGGCAGAAAAAGGAAAATATTACCCTTTGGGAAGAAAGACAATGAGTTGGGAAGAAGGAAACTAATGTTTATATAAAACTGATAATGTGCCAGTTGCTTTGCACACATGATTTCATTGTGTTCCCACACCAACACTATCAGGTAGATATTATCTCTGTCTTACTGATGGGGAAACTGAATATCTGAGAGGTTGAGTAACTTATACAAGGTCACATGGCTTGTAAAATGCACAATAGGATGCAAGCCCACAACATCCCTCTGATTCGGACAAGCCCAGGAGGGAGGATCATTCCTGGATCACTGCCCATTCTACTTGTATTTAAATGCAGAACTTTTAAATGCAGACCCATAAACTACCATTTCTAAAGCACTTATTTTATCCTATAGCCATCCCCAGTGTAAGAATTCAAGACACTTTCTAAAATCGATCCCCATCTTCTTGCCCTTTCCAACCCCCTTGTCCCCCAATAAATTGAAAGATCATGATCCACACAACTAAGTAAACAACAATGTTGCCATAAGCTAAATAAAGTGAGCCTTTGGAGTTTTCTTCCAGGTTGACCTCAGAATGAGCCTGTTTTGGTGATTTACTCTGCAGTAAGAAAGGGGTTTAGGGAATAGGCCTACCCCATATATCAGCAGCTTCCCAAAGAGCACCAAGTTGTTATTCAGGTATGTGCTACATATGGGATCAATAGAGAAAGATGGCCTAGTTCCCCTCACATTTGCCAGGCCCTTTATTTGTACCGACATCACTTGTGTTTTGTTGAATTTCCTTGAAGCACCCTATTATCGTAAGGAGGACAATTGAATTCTCAGTCCTGTTCTTGATTTCTCACTTTATGCCAAGGTCTGAGGATGGTGGGTGATATTATTATGTAGTTTATAGGGAAATTGAGGGAGAAAAGCTCAAAATGATAGAGCAAATCATTTTTTTCTAATGCTAATTTCTCTTGTTTGGTGGATTCAGTCAGGCCATTAACAGGACTTTGACGTTGCTTCTTTCCTGATTTGTTCTTAAGACTTTCCCTACCCCCAAACATCATGCTCTCAGATACTGAAAACTTACAGCAAACAAACAAATCATGGAAATTAAATAGCAATAAAACTGTTGTTGGCTTCATATAAAAAATACTATCCAGTATTTAAATGGCGATTATTTCCAGAAACTTGGCAATTGTAACCATACAAATGATGAAATTGATTCCAGTCACAGTCTATCTTTGTTTGGAAAGGAAATACCAGTAGTGTTTGAAAAATGGATTATTAAAGACCTTGGTTTGCTGAAGGTGGCTCGTATGTTCTATTTGCTAACACAGCATCTTGTTGGGGAAAAAAAAATAAGTGCAGCTTTTCCCTACCCCAGATTATTTTCACTACAGATCTTTAGAGCAGGAAATAAAAAACAGCTAATGGTCATGGGGCATGTGGAATTAGTTTAAGCAAAGCTGAACCCAGGTCCTGCTCTGACCGCCTCCTCTTTCCTGTGCTGTTTTGTCTATGCTGGCCTTAGAATATGTCAACAAATCTCTTTTAAGCTCAGATGGGGAAAAGGGATGGTGATTCTCGCTCTTTCTGTAAGGGTGTAATTTACAACAGATGTGCTTTTTTAGAAAGGTACAAGTTTGTCTTGTAAAATATTTGTAAAGCAAAATAGCCTCTGGATTTCACAAAGTAATCCTTATTTCGTTTTGGAGATATCAGAAAGAGCATTGTTTTTATAATACTAATATAATTCTTTTCTCACACAATTTGATTATACCTCAAGGTTAGCTTTTGGGAAGAGCCAAGCTTAACTATCTAGAACAATGTAGTGAAAAAATACCACATGTGACTTGACCACATTTTGACAGTGACCTGAAAGAAGCCTTATTTCAATCATGAGACATGGGTTATAGTCCCAGGAAATTTTCTTTCTCTCTCTCTCTCTTCCTTTCTTTCTTTTTGAAGAGATAGGGTCTTGCCAAGCTGCCCAGGCTGGTCTCAAACTCATGGGCTCAAGCAAGCCTCCCGCCTCAGCCTCCCAAAGTGCTGGGATTACAGGCGTGAGCCACTGTACTTCACCTCCCGAGTTCTTTTTAACTAGTGATGAGATCTTAGCTCCTCCTAGCCTCATTTTCTTTATCTGTAAAATGGGGCAACGACCTGCTCCTGCCTTCTCAAGTGGGAAGATAAGTTAAAAATGTGTTATAAACCATAAAGTCCTATAAAAGGTAAATGATTATTTTCATAACAAATCTATTTAAGAAAAAATCTTTGAGGGCCCCATACCTTGTGTATATTTTTTTGTAACTTTTATACAAAAGACATAAATAATCATAATAAAAGGAATCTTTATTTGATGAAAAACTGCCCTAGCAAGTAGACTGGCAACAGAATGTGTATTGTTTAAATAATTCTGGCCCTGATTCAGCCATGAGGCTTGTTGAACAAATCATTAATTCTAATGGGAAGTTTTACCTGCATAAGTACTGACAGATAAAATCACACGATAGCAGGTGTGCATTTTGCATGAATACGATCAGTGGCCTATAGAGGACATACAACTTCCAGTGGGTGGGGAATACTGTAAACAGATGAACTTTCTGCTCAGATTCCATTTTTCAAATCCCATGTCTCAGATGAGAACAAATACAGCTGGAGGCACCAGAGGAGAGTGAGCACAGGTTGAAGTCGAAGTTTGAGGTGGAACTTTAGGCAACTGATCTTCAGTTTCTCATCCCAAGTAGGGAATGAGAATATTATCCATCACCCTTGTGTGACTGTTGTAATGATCATATATGATGGCACATATGACAAAGAAGTTATATAAACATAAATAATATTCCTGATATATAAATAAGGGAGAAAATTTAACATTTAAAAGTTTTAAAGTATTTCCTTTTTCAGTCTCTTCAAATTGTTAATAATATTAATGACTAATATTTACTGAGCACTACCTATGTTCCAGACATTTGTGATAAATGCTTTAAATGGGTTAAACTAACTTAATTTTTTTAAACTAATTTAATTTTATAATCATCACAAAGGTAGGTTCCATTGTTATCGCCATGTCATAGATGAATAAGTTAAATAAACTACTCAAAATCACATAGTTAAGGAAATGATGGAGGTAGCATTTGAACCACACTTAGCAACAGAGCCAGTTATTCAGAAATCTAGTCATCTTCTACATATGGTCACCTAGGATTATAGAGCGCCCGCAGCTTTCTCTAATCTCTCAGTTGCCTTCTTAGCTCTGCATTTGAACTCCAACCATATTTAAGCACACATTTGAAAATAATAAACAATTTCAAAAAATATCTTAAAAACAAACATACACATACAACTTTTTCATTAGAACTTGGGATAGAGAAAATCTAGCCCAGCATTTGCTACTTGGATTCAGAAGTAAGCTTGGTGTTTCTGTTAGGTATCCTCACTCAAGCTTTAACTACTGACTGAACCCATAGAAAGGGTAGGAGAAATTCCACCCACCAGCGATATTCTCAAATGAGCTTTCAAACAACTCTGAGGGAAAGATGCGATTCCACTGCCCTTGTTGTCTTTATCTGTAAAATGAGATCTAACCAGAAGAGATTTTAGGACATACCTTATTTAACCTTTTTTTTTTTTTTCCCTCAAATGGGGTCTAAGGACAGGCATTTGACCTACAATCCTGAGTGCACTTTACATTTTCAAAACCTTTCCATAATCTGTTCATTTTGACTTTACAGAAAACCCTGTGAGACATACAAATTCTTATGTCAACACTCGTACTGTCCTGGGTGAAAGTAGCCTCTCTTACTTATTTCCTCTCTGATTACTTGGGAGCCCAGCCTCACAGCTTCTGTTGTGGCTTCTATCAATGTTAGCCAGGAGATAGGCCTCTTTGGCCCTTTTACTTGGAATCCATCTAAAAGCAGAACTTCTCCTGGGACAAAAGCCTGAGATGGATAATGTATAAGGCCCTTCTCTCCTGCCTCCTGGCAAGGTGCTTAAGTCAAAAGTTTTGATATTGATATTAATATATACCAAAATCCAGGGATGCTCAAGTCCCTGACATAACTGCCCATTGAGTGAATCAATGGATGTGGAACCCACTATATGGTAGGCTGACTGTATGTGTAGGACAGTCAGGGGTTTTCTTAAGTCATTAGGACTAGAGTCTGAGTGGCAAGAAATCTGGCTCCAGGGAACTCTCCCTCCTGACAACAGGTCCATCTGTATCCCTGGGTACTTTCTGTAAGATCTACGTTTAATGGAAAAAAATATTTATGTACAGGCTTTTACAAATACTAGTCATAATTTTTGTTGAATTAGAAGTTAACACGGCAAGTTTTGCTTCTGTCTTGGCTTTATGTCATCTGTTTATGATCTGAGGCATTTTCTCTCCCTTCTGCATAGTCACCACCACCTCTCTAGGTCTCCTTGCATCCACTGGACCGTGTCTTCGCTGAGCTTTCCTCTCCCCCTTCTCCTTATCTATGCTTCTGTCTCTTCCTCTATCCATTTTTCTTTCCTCTCCTTTTTTCTCCTTTCCTCTTTCTTTCTCCTTCCTCCCTGGCTTTCATCATAACTCTTAGGGTGCCAGCTACCATTTAGAAATGCCCATTGTTTACGTTGTCAAGCCCAGGGGACATTTCTCTCAGTTCTTTTTACTTTACAATCACCTTTAAAGTTACATGCAAATGTATAACATTAAGCCAACAGGGCAAAGCACAACTAAGTACTGTTACAAATTGCATTGCAGAAAATGAGCACTTAAAAGCATAAGGCTACCTTGCAATGAATGAAGCAAAAAATTTAGACCAGGTAAATGCTCATTCTGCAAAAAAGGAAAAAAACCCCCCCAAATCCTGTGCCAAATCAGCATAAAAGAGAGAGAAAAAAATCTCGATGTTACATTATAAAGAATGTATCATTTTTTTTTAATGGAATCTGACAAGTTAATAGTAAGTCATTTGAGGCAAAACTAAACATGCATAAAAGGTTTCATATAGTTGTGAATTCCCTCTAAAATTTCAAAATTTTGTTCTTAATATAAGCAAAAATAAAAACCTGAATAATTTTTATTAAAAAATTGTATCCATTAATTTTATTATTTAATAATAGCCAGTTTATTTGTACCAGGCACTGTACCAGGAGCTTTATATGTATTATTTTAGTCTTCCTTATAACCCTGAAGTGTAGATGTTTTTGAGGACTGTTTCATTTTTTAAGAGAAAAATATACTGTGTTTTTAAATGGCATCCATCCTCTTAACTTTAAATATCTCTCTCAGAATCCTTCAGTATCTCAATAGCGGGTTCCTATTTTTCAAGGCTAATATCAGGAAAAAAGCCAAGGCAACAAGTAAACTGGATAAGATTTGATATAGTAGGACCTGAGTAAGACACTCTGATAAGATTCAGTAGCCAAGGGACTCTGTGAGTTGCCAAGCTACTGTCTGAGAATTTCAGTATTCTAGAGTTTGGGCTGAATCATTGTTTTTTATATCTGAATAGGAAGGAATATTTACACAGAGAAAACATTTGATCACTTCTTTTTGTGCCTTTATCCACGCTATACTTCCTATTTAATGTATTTTCCATAGGTTAGGAGTATAGATCTGAGAGGAAGTCTGTTTTGCAGGGCATTTTACTGAAGGAACTAGAGAAAGTAGTGCACCAAAACCATCTTTAGCATTGAAAATACACAAGAAACATAAACATATTCCAAACATAGTTGTAGACTTCACGCTAAGTCGAGTCTGTACTAGTCTACAGAAGAGCTGCAGTAAATGGTAAACTATAATAATTATATCTCATAGCAAATGTCAACCTTAACACTCACCTTTTGCCAGAAGTTACATAGGCAAGACTTTAAAGCCAGGCGTGGTGGCTCACGCCTGTACTCCCAGCACTGTGGGAGGCCGAGGTGCAAGGATTGCTTGAGTTCAGAAGTTTGAGGTTTCAGTGAGCTAAGATGATGCCACTGCACTCTACCTGGGGTGACAGAGTGAGACTCTGTCTGAAAAAAAAAAAAAAAAAAGCAAGACTTTAAAAAAGAAGTAAAATTACGATCAAGATTAGCTCTTTGAGGTAGAAGGTATCTCAAATCTGAATACTTCCTCCAGAAAATAATATGGTGACCATATGCCCATGTGTTTGCTGGCACAGTTCCATTTTATGTTTGTTATCCTGGCGTAAGATTTAATAGCTCCCCCCTTTCACTCTTAAGGTACTCTCACCCTAGAAAGTGAAATAATATTAATTTTATAATAATATTTGTAGCAAACATATTCTACATACCTGCTAACTTTGATTAACACAGCACAGGTGTTCAACAGATTCATTTGCTATGATGCTAACAGAGTTGACAATGACCACTAATGCATTAATGTCTGAGTCAGGATGCAGCCCAGCATGATCAACCAGGCTCAGAATACACACCACCTGATACCTACCCACTGTGGCTTCTTGTCCCCATTCAAAACAGAATCAAGGAAAGGGCGTATCTGTCATTTAGGTTTAAAGTCAATGAACAGGATTCTCCAAATATGTAAAATATGTAAAAATTGATTATTTTTAGGTCTTTAGATTTTCCTGAATACCTCAAAGCTAGGAAGTAGCTACTTCTCTGGAAGAATCTAGTTAACTTTCTGTTGTGATAAGTGATAGTAAAATAGTCATACATTAAAGAATCACTGTAATTCAAGTTTTACAGTCAGTGATGTTTTGTGGACTATTTAAAAATCTGATAAGAGAGCTTTTAAAAAATTGTATAGAATCATTAGAAATAGTTGTGCAATATAAATCTCATATTCTCAGATTTATAGTTATAGCTGCTTTTTATGGCTAATTTTTTTTTACATCTTCAAAAGAAACTCTAATAATGCATTTTTTAAAAAACCAGTGTCACTACCAAGCCTCTGGATGATTAACTACCCTATGATATTTCTTTCAACCAAGCTGGTTTATAAAGGAAAGCAAAAATGACAATAAAAGAAATGTACCAATTTATCCTCTACTAATAAAGTATTGAACATTAGTGAAAAAAGTATGAAATATTGGAATGCAACACAGAGCAATTCCATTACCCATTGCAGTTTTGGGTCATATACTGTATATAAAGAATAATTACTTCATTGGCTGGAGACCACAGTGGAGGAATATAGAATTTGATAACAGATTTTAAAATAAAAATTTTATCCCAAAGCATTTGCTTTTCAAAACTTTGCCAACTACAGACAAACCATCTTAATTTAGTCTTTCGGTTGCCCTGGGTAAGGAAGTGGTGGGGGGGCTGTGCAGGAGAAACAAAGAAAATTAAGAATGAGCATATTTTAAAAAATCTTAGCCCATAATCATACATCAGCACTTGGATTTTAAAGTATCTACTAAAAATTATTTTGCAGATGCCTTAAATGACACATCCTATTAATGAAGTTCCCACATTTAATATTTGCACACCACATTACTGACATTAATTCTCATGGTTTCTAACACATCTTTCACTTCCCACCTTTGGATCATATTTCTGAATTTCATTTTCTTGCTGAAGATTATAGTTGCATGATGAGCCCCAAGGCTAGATCATGGTATCTACAATACAAGTGGGCACCCACCCTTCTTGATTATCTCACAGAGATTCTGGGTAGGAACTGAAACATTCCTGGACAGAAGAGGATGGTCACGCAGTATATAATGGAGAATACAGACTCTGGAGTTGGCCAGGCATAGTCCCAATCCAAGCTCTGTCACTTTTCCCTCAGCCTCGGTTTCCTCTTTTGCAGGGTAGAGAAAAATAATGACATTGTAGCATGGTTGTGAGGATTGAATGAATTATGTGAAAAGCACTTTGTGGTGCTTGATGAGTGTCTGTGTATTCCACTTCTTTCCAAAAATAATTTAAAATAGCTTATAAAAGTTCAAAAAATAGATTAGGAAAAAATAAGCCAAATTAAAACCATGCTCAATAAGTACCAGTTCATTTATTTCTTCTACCCATATTCCTTTAATACTGGAGAAAAATTAGGGAAATATTCTGATTACAAAAGTAAAACATTAATTGTAAAGAATTTGAATATTACAGGAAGGTATGAAGAAGATAAACTTCCATTACTGGAATATTTTGCCACATTCCCTTCATCTTTTTTCCCAACATAGCCATTTAAAAAATAAGTTAGGATTATTTACTTCCAACTTTTTTTTGATTTCTATTGGATCATAAACATTTTTGTTGTCATTAAATATATTCTATAAATATTTTCTTAATTTCATAAATCTATCAATTGTATGTACTATAGTTAATCCCATCTAACGTTAATAATTTTTATTATAAACAAAACTGTGATAAAAAATTTTCAGATGTTTATTGAATATATTAGAAATACCATCCCATCATGTCATATTTGTTGCACATTTTTTTGTACTTAGCCTTTTAAATTTATGACTTTTGACATAAGTTTTTAATTTCATGTAACCATTACTATCAATTACTTTTCTTTGTGGTTTCTTTTACTGCTTGTATGTTTAGAAAATTCTTTCCTATTCCAAGGTCAGTAAATAAATTACCTATGTTGTCTTTTTATAATTCATTTTTAGCATTTAGCTTCTTAAATTTAATCTAGTATGTATTTAGGGCTATCTATTTGAGGCAGATATTGAGGTAATTTGGGCTATCTCAAATAGATTTAAGAGTCTATTTAAAGTAGGACTAAGCTTTCCCCAAATAGTTAACAAAATTGCCCAGTAACATACTACTTCCTTCTTTATTTCCTTCCTATGTGGTACCTTATCATATACCAATCTCTCTTTCAATGTCCATATCTGATTTTAATTACTTAAGTTATCTAGTACACTAAATGCTTTCTTGTTATTTCCTCTGCAGAAATTTCTTGGCTGTAGTTTCCTATTTATTCTTCCAAACAAATTTTAGAAACACTATCAAATTCTCCCCATTTCTTTCACTCCAAACATTAGGATTTGCTTGAAACTGCATTAAATCTATACATTCAACTGGGGGGGAAAAACACCATTTTTTCATACAGATTTTATACATTTCTTAAGGTTATTACCCAAGAATTTTATATATTGTTATTGTGAAATATTTTTCACCTAATTTTGAACTGGAAAGACATTATTCTCAATGGACTTTCATTGTACAACCAGCATGCTTCGTTCGACTCCAACTTGACTTGTTCTGTATGCAGAAAACTATTTATAAGAACACTTTGCTTCCTAGACATAAATGGATTTAGCTGGTGCTTGAGAGATGAGAATACTAAGGACCATGGAGATTATTAGGGCAGACCAACTTTGTGGTTATAAAAAGAACTGGAAGAAGCCACTGGTAATTCATTTTACTCTACAGTGTACAATAGCACAGGTGAAATTAACACATTTTAATACTAGAGAGGAAAAAATTGATACACCCATGTCTGTCATAACAAGTGAAGGGTGACTTTTAAAAATAGTAGGGAACCCCCAAGAGTAGTTAATTGTTCCCTATACTGTTATTGAGCTGTATGCGTCTCGTCTACCTCATTGTTTGACAATCCATTTTAGCATAAGAAAGATGAATAATGTAGACAATTTCTTCCATGGGAATTAAATTTAAAATGAAGGCTCTAAGTAACTGGTATCTATACTAAAGATCAAGTTACAAAACTGGGCCTCCATGTCCTTGGTCCCAGTATACCCTGTTGTCCTTGGAGGATGCATGCATACCTGTCATTCATTTGCCCTTAGTTTCTGAGGTGGAGGGATGCCAGTCCTGGCCAAGTGTTCACAGTATAAAGTGCTTTAGACTCTTCTGAAATGAAAGTCAGTATGTAAATGTGCAACATGACATTATTATTCTAGCTTCCTGGCTGCTTTCAGCAAGCACTGACTGCCACATGAGGTCTCAAGTGTTCTGGCATAGTGTGTAAGTGTTCAAAAGAAGTTAAAGTAATGAAATTGGATCTACATTTCTATAGATATTCAAGCTGGCATGGAAGAATGGAGTCATGGAATCAGAATTGGATGGTCTCCACCAAACAGCCTAGGCAAGTGCCTGTGATGCCAGGCTACTAAGCAGAATTTTCAAATGTGAAAGGCCACCACTTTTTCTTCCTCTGCGTCTAAAATTACAAAATATGCACATTTCCTCTAGGCTTATACTACTCTCTGGGTCCTTTAAACTCAATCACCACCCCACCCATTACCTGGAGCTCACCAGCCTTGCTTAAATTCAGCACAAATCTTAAAATGAAGAACTAAGTAGAAAGAGGGAAAAATAGAACCTAATATAGCATATGCTACTGTATAAAATATAGACTATTATTTTTAGAAGGGTGGTGAAGCTTAGTGTGTATCTGATCTAGGAAGTATCCAGAGTAGATTTCAGTTGACCTTATCATTTTTTGCAGTTTTCACTGATCACAGATCTTCTCATTTGCATCTAGCATTCTTTGATGCTGAAATATCTGGAACCATGACCAAACTTAGGTCTGTGGGTGGTGGGGTCAAGAGAGCAGGTCTGCTAAGTAGTCTTGGTGGGTCCAGGGTCACTGCAGAATCCAGGTGTGGTAATTTTGAGACCTGTCCTCTCTCTTACCACCCCATCCCCCACCCCCAAATGTTTCTGTCCATCAGGGCAAGAGCAGTAGAACCTGAGTCTCCTGCTTTGCAGCCCCCTATAATTATAGTAAGCACAGATCTGTGATGCTGGGTCCCCATCTTCCTCATGTCCCTTAATATCCTGAAATTTTCATGGGCTCCAATTATCCATTTATATACACACAAAGATAAAGTTTATTTAAGTTTAAAAATGCAAGAAAGGGACAACCCAAAGAATTCAAGCACTGAAGAATACCTTTGCTCATAAAGAATTTCTTTTTTTTATTGTATTTTAGGACAGTGAAAAAAAGGGATTTATAAATAAAATCTATGCCATCCAGGAAGTATGTGTCAGTGTCCAGAACATCCTAGATGAAGTGGCTTCCTTTGGCGAAAGGATAAAGAAGTGAGTGATGCTGACATGTGAGCCCTGGCCTTCTGTGGGACAGGGTGTCCATTTGTTTCTTGGAGGGTGAAATGCCACATTCTTTTTGGCAGGGGACACTCCTTCTGGGTGATCTATTGCTCAGTTTCATCATTATTTACTTTGTTCCTGCCAGTCTTTGGCTTTATGAAAGTTCTGTCAATTTCCTTCCTGAAATTTAGAACATATTGGTTGGAAAGAAGTCATACTTGTAGCTTTGAAGAAATAACACCGTCCTAAATTTTAGCACATTTTTCACTGTGAAAGACTTTGTTCTTAAATGGAATATGAAATTGTGATAGAAAAAAAAAATAAACCAAACTAAATGAGGATTTCAGGTAATCAAGACACACCTGCATTTTATTACTGGTCTAGTTATATTTTCATCAAGTTACTCTAAATTTTAAAAAATTATATATGGCACCTTGCAAAAATATTCTTAAAATTCTTTCAAATTTGTGTATTTAAATAGCTGAGATCATAATTGTCAATTAAATAAACTAATGCTCTGTCATTTAGAAAAGGTTTATAACAAATAGAATCCTTTCCTTAATTTTTTAAAATAAGGAAATATAGCTTCATTGAGCTGTAATGCAAAATTAAGAAACTTACATTCTTAATTTTATATTACTTTGTGTTTTATTTAAGATAATTTTATTAATATACTTTTAAAAAGAAGTTTACTTATAAAAATAAATTGGATTTACAACAATTTTCAGTTAAAAGATATATTAAGGCCCCATACTACTAAACTATATGAAAATTGGCCTACATAATGATTGCTAATGGTCTATTCAAGAAGGGGTTATTGTATATCCAAATAAGCCTGTATTTTCCTAGTTTCAGATATCTATTCATTGTTTATTATTCATAACCAAAGTGTTCTGCAGATTTGGATCCTTAGGCATACACAGAATTTTAAAGGAGTAAATTATTTAAGCCAAAAGTATGAGTCATTCATCCGGTGCCTTTCATGTTGCAAGGGATAATGCATTTTATTTTGTATAATTTTTTGTTTAATACATTTCCACATATGCCTAGGTGCTGAGTTTCCACTTTCTTATATTATATTAGACAGAACAGCCTCCCTCTTGCTCCCAAATGTGCCTCTAAGCAATATTCAGTCTTAGACATCTGAAGACTGATTTCCACATCTATTCTCTCCTTCTTCCTCTGTGTATTTCCATGTCTAAAAATGTTCTCTTGTCCTCCACACCCTATCCACTAAAGCACAGCATGAAGCCCTAAATTTGGGGCATTTCTCTGTTGACTGTTGTCCTTTATCTCCTTTATCTGGGGTACATGGTGTGCTGATACCTGACGGAAACATCTCATTTTAGATGAGATGCTTAGAAGACCCTGGGTCAGGCCAGTGAATGCCTGAGAGGAAGAAGCTCCTTTGTAATTCTGGGTGGTAGGAGACCTTAGAACAGGTGCTTGCCTGGAAAACATGATGGCTAGCTGAGGGATATGACCAGATCCTGGTGGTGGACCAGCCTTGGGGTAAACCTGGGTCTTACAGAACTTTCTATGCAGAAGTATAGGAATATGGCATAGGATCCAGTGAGTCTTGTAGGAGCCATCTCTTCTGCACAACAATCGTTCGGATGCTAAACAAGAGAAATTCCTCTGGGATCACATGGGATTAAAAGCATCTGTCCAGAAAGCAGATTCAGAAGCAATCTTTAAGCACAAAATGAAAAGACTCTATGATTATAATGTCTTGTTACTAAATAATCATTCCAGAACTTTCTTTAATTGCATCTTTTTTGGGGGGAAAATTATTTTCTAGATTTAGATTCCATGATGCAGAGTATGGATATAGAAAAGGGCAGTCTTTTTATTTTTCTAACATTGGCTACACTGGTAAGGATTCTTTGCCATCTACCCTTCCAATAGGAGTAAGGCGAACACAGGGAGTCCTTCAGTGGGGCTGCCCAGAAGGAAGGTTTTCTGAGTGAGGAGCCAGTGCCCTCACACATGGAATAGTGTGATGGATGGCTCTGAGCTGAGCCACGGGAAAGCAAGCAGACCCTCAGCCTTCTGTTCTCTCCACGGCAGCAAGGCAAGCACAGGTGTCCATCAAGAAGGGAAGGCATGATCCTTCACTTGTGACAGTTAAGGATGCTCACTCTTGACTAGGAGAGGAAAAAGACAAAGACAAAAAAGCCAGACCCCAAGGGTTACTGAAAACAGGACAACCAGACTGATCCAACATTGGCTCGTTTACTAGAAAAAATAATTTTAGGAAATGGTTGACCTAGAGAGACACAAAAAGTAAGCTACATGCCACGAAGCTAAGAAACAACTCTTAAATATTACGCTAAGGCATTGTATAGGAAGAACATCTTTTAGCAGTCATCCTTTATTGGATTAAAATTGCCCTGGACAAACCCCACCCCAATGACAATAACATACAATACCAGGAAGTTAGGAGAAATAAAAAACATTAACATTTATCCACATGTACAACTTTCTATTTTTCTAAATTGTCTTTGGTGCCCTTGTCACTGTCTTGTAAGAAAAAATACCATACTTTAGGCTCCTGGAATTGATTAACTCTAATAATATCACCTTAATTCACATAAACATGTTACCATTACAACCAGTCTTCCTTGATACAATAAAAGCTATCCTCATGTTATAAATGGGAAAACTGAGTGTTAGAGGGGTTGACTCATCTAAAGCCACATAACAGAATCTAAGCTTTGAACACAGATTTGCTAACTTCTTGGCTCTTTTCATTAAACTGTGGTAAAGAGTCAGTCAACATAATATGTTAGTTCCTCTTTAGTGGTTGAACATTGAGGAGAGATTTCAAAGAATGCAACGGTACACCTGTAAATGGTGACATATTTATATACCCAATCCTAGAGGCTCCATGTAAGTGTTTCTATTTTCTTTAAAATTTTGTCACTCTCTTAACAACTACTAGATTCACCACAGAGCTTCTACACAAAAAGCCTTTAAATGATTACAATCTTTACATGTTCCATTTCTGATTTTCTACATCGTTTTAAAAAAAATTTTCTGTATCATCTTTTTTTGCCTTGTCTTCATTTTTGTCCCACTAAATTCCTTCCCATCTCCTCAGTACTACCTTTTTTTGTAACTGCTTCTACTTCTATTCATTGGTCCTGTTTCTGTTCTTTGTTATCATGTTGTCTTACGGCCTCTCTGACCCAGCCCTCTATATCAATTACCTATTCTCTATCAATTACGTTTGCCAGAGAATAGTAAGCAATAATAAGCTGACTTTATTTCTTAATTACCTCTGTATTTCTGGGAAGAAGGGCAAAGATGACAGGTGAATTTTTACAATTTGTTCTGTTCCCCTTTCCTGATTTCTAAGTTCCATTTGAAACATAGCCGAGGTAGGGAGTATTCCTCCAAAGAATTCTAAAATCAGAGGATTTTCACAACCATGTAAGATTTATGTCTACCAACAATTGCTGGCAACATTTTATTCCCAATGTGGGGAATACTGAGAGTTGATAGAAGGAAAAATGGTATACCCAGGGGCATTCCCCTCTTTGAAAATTTGGAGAAAACAAGGTTGGGTACTCATCCTAGCAGTAGAAAAACAAAGATATTTTTCCATGTGGGAGTCACCCAAGTAGTTGCTACGGCTTTTGACTCTGAAGTCACCTGGGAGAATCTGGTGCGGTTGGTAGCAAGACACTTTATCTGGGCCCCATGTTCATGGAACTGAGGAGATTATGACTAGCCTATGTCCTCTGATAGCCTATTACAATAGGATTTTATTCCAGAGAGAAATGCAGGCTAACTAGGTCCTGAGTTACTCAGAATCATGTTTATTTTAATCTTTGTTTGAAAAAGGTGTGAAGTGTTCAGATTGCTGATGTGTTAATTTTTCATACAGTACTTTCAACTGGACTGTCCCATTCTTAAGCTGGCTGGCCATTGTAGCCCTCTGTGTGTTCACAGTTATCCTGTACTTCATTCCACTGAGATACATTGTCCTTGTCTGGGGTAAGTAAAGCCTTTTTTCCCTCCCTAAACTGCCTTAGCTGCTAAGAACAAACTATGTTTAAGGGATGAGTTATATTGTCAGCAGTTCCCTATATTTATGGTCATGAAGCTACTCTATGATGAAAAGAGACAGGTCAGTTAAAAATCACAACAGTATAAAGATTTAGGTCTACCTGCAAAATGCATTTTTCTTATCTGGCACCATAGGCTTCATCATACTATAAACATGTAGTTGTGCAGATTCTTCATCTATCAAAGTGTAGCTTTGTCTAGATATCGCTCTGATTTATTTTCACCACTTATATACAAACAGAGGCATTTCGATCCACATGGTGCATTTAGGACAATATGCTTTTTGCTGTGGCACTTTATCTTGTGGAAGTGTATGTAAACATGGTACTATACATGGCTACCTGTTTAAGAGGTCACCTTTAGGAGTCATGAAAAGGGTCATTGGCATTTCCAGGCTCCTTAGAAACAAAAAATCTATCTTATATGTATTAAACAAGAATGCTTCTACAAAAACCTACCTTAAAAGTGATTTTTTTGGTCCTAATTTTTAATGCAATTATGCTGCATGCCAACAATTCCTATGTTCCTAGGACCCATTTACGAGGCAGTCAGTTTCAGCATTCTTTTTTTTTTTTTTTTTTGCCTGAAAAAATTCTTGTTTGGAAAACTCAATTTTCAGTCTCTAGGATCTACTAACATCAAACTATGACATTAATGATATATAAAAACAAGACTGGAGAGAAGTAGAAGTCTTTATTTGCCCCTCACCTGCATACACATACATCTAAGATTGCTAAACCTATACAAAATGCAAAGAACCAAAATGGGTCTTAATTTCAGAAAACATGTGCTTACACTGAAAGCAAAAAGATCAGGGGGAGTTTTAAGACTTTTAAAGAAATACATTGGAATAAAGTGAGTCAAGGTCTGATTTCTCCAAACCTTCCAGTTTTAAGATTCCTATTTTCCCATTCTTCTTGGCCCATATTGCCATATCTTGAGCAAGCCCTCTTACCCTTCATCATCACTATCATTACCTTTACAGTCTGTGTGGCAGGTGGGGGAAATGGTAATTATTTTTTCCTTCCTAATTTCTACATTTCTAAGAAATTCAATGAAGATAGCACTTCACTAAATAAAGGAAGAGGAATTTCCACTATGTTCTTGCTTCTTATTGTATGTTTAAGCCCTCATCTTTCATTCCTTCCTGATACGTTTTATTGAAGGAATCAGGGAAGAGTATCACATGTGGCACCTTATTAACTCTAACCTATCTAGGGTCAGACCTGCCTTGGGCTTATGAAGCCATTTCTGTTGAGACAGGTGGTGAATGCCCCATTTTTTTCCCCCGGGTTCTCAGAAACTGGAGCCTAGGACAGACATCTGGCTATGTAACCTGCAATGGCCTCACTGACTAGCTGTCTTAAAAGTAATTTTAGAGAATGTGTTTGGGCCTCTTGTTTCATCAAATAAAATAAAACAAGAACATTATTCGTTTAGTGGTAGGTGATTGCTGAAATATTAGTCAGAAATTTAAGACATGGGTCTTATGTGGGGAGACAGAGACCAAAATCAAGATTCCAGAAGGTTATTCTGCATGAACTCTCAGAAGAGCCAAGATGCTCTAGTTTATGGCTCAGTTTTTAGCAGTGTGTTGATTTCATGTAAAGCTGTTTATTTTTTCAAAAAGCTGGTAGCAAATGCTTTCATTTCAGGTTTGAAAAAAATCAAGGTCATGTGTCTTCTAAAGATTTAGCATGCATAACAGCAACACCCCCCTCCCCATCAAGGTATATCTTTTGAAAAAAGGGAAACCACTACATTGACCTCTTGCCTTAACAATCTCAATCTGAAATGTAGGAAGACGAGTTTCATCATAAATGAAACACTAAAGCAAGGCCTGTAAGAAGCATAACACTGAGGTGGAAAAAAGCAAGATACTGCTCATTACTGCTAGGTATCACTTTTTATTCCCCTAATAGAAAGCCTTTCTTGCTTGGAAGGAGCTACTGAAGTGTAAAGAGAAAAACAAAGCAGCATTGAACTGGGAAGGAGGGAGAAACAGCAAAAAGGAAGGAGGAAAAGTGGGAGGGAGGGAGAGAGAAAACTGGGTGTATTTGTTTATTTAGTCAAAGCTGAGGGGTAGTATATGAGCTAGATCTTCAAATCACTGCAACAGTTTTGCAAGAAATGTGCTTTGTATAACTCCAAACTTTGGAGATTTCAATGTTTGATCTATCACTTTTTTAGGCATCAATAAATTTACAAAAAAGCTCCGGAGTCCGTATGCAATTGACAACAATGAACTACTTGACTTCCTTTCCAGAGTCCCTTCAGATGTACAAGTGGTATGTAGGTTTCATTATTATTATTGCTATTATTTTAATATAGTGTGGCACCAGGTTTTAACTTTTATATCCTTTAAATTTCCAAATTCTTAGAATAGCTGGGTAAAGTTAGTGATAAAACATATAGCATATTTTACCAATCAGAAATTTAGCTCACTTGAGGTGATATCCAAGAAAAACTCAGAATGGGAGAACGGAAGCAGGGTGCATAAAGAACCTACCAGGGTTGTCAGGGAGGATCCTCCTCTAAGTAGGTTCAGCTAGAGTTTGTAAAGGGAAGTCACCATGACCTGAGGAAAGGAAATAGGAATATTAAATGATGAAAGCAAAATGTACCAGTGGACATTTAAAAGAAAAACACTTCTTTACAGAATTTGCATGAATTAAGTAAGTTGTAAAGATGCATATTTTGGAGATCAGTTGGGGGGGAGCTAGACTGCTTTTTGAAATCTGAAGCACATCTCCAAAATCCTTTGAAATCTTTTGACGTTAATGCCCCTTAACCATCAACTATTTTCAGAGTAAAATAAGAAAGGTTTGCTTTTGTTTTTTTTTCTGAGACAGGGTCCCAATCTATTGCCCAGGCTAGAATACAGTGGCATCATCCTAGCTCACTGCAACCTCAAACTCCTGGGCTCAAGAGATCCTTCTGACTCAGCCTCTTGAGTAGCTGGAACTACAGGGGTACACTACCACGCCCAGTTAATTTTTAAAATTTTTTGTGGAGATAGGGTCTTGCTATGTTACCCGGGCTAGTCTTGAACTCCTGAGCTCAAGCAATCCTCCTGCCTCAGTCTCCCAAAATGCTAGGATTATAGGTGTGAGCCACTGCGCCCAGCCAAGAAAGGTTTTTATCAAAATCTTAAAGCTGGGTTGCCGTGATATCTTTCCTTTGTTTCAGCTGAGTTCTTCTTTGATTTGACATGAGAGTGGGCTAGATGGAGATTAAGACTGTATTAAACAAACAAACAAACAAACAATAAATTGCAAAGAACTATTATCCAGGCCTTCAAAATAGACCAAGATAGTTTTGCTTTTAATGTAATGTGTTATGGACAGTGAAGACCCCAGCCCATTATCAAAGCTCACATAGGGGCTCACAGGTAGTTTCTGGCAGGATTTTCCTTTTGACTCCTGCTCTGTCATTCTATTGTTCTCTGCATCCCAGCTGCAGATCCCATACAGCGTCTAGAGTGAGCACTTTTCTGTCCCCAAGCACAGTCTCATTCCTTTGCTTTTCCCTTCTTTGCCAGAAAGTGGCCACCTGACCAGTCTTTCTGTGAACTCTGTTTAAACAGGTGCAATACCAAGAACTGAAACCAGATCCTTCTCATAGCCCATATAAAAGGAAGAAAAACAATCTTGGCTAGCTAGCTCCCAGCACTGAGGAGACCAGCATCTGTTTGGGAAGATAAAAGAAAAAGCCTTCAGCCTCAGCAGCATTTCCTTTCTTTCTGCTTTTTATTTATTTTTGCCTTTTTATCATGATTGAGAGAATTTGTAAATAGTGTACAAAGGCATATGTCTTTGAAAATATACTTCTATTGTACAGACTCCACTTGATAAAGGTTTAGCTACTGCTGTGTGAAAGCCTTGTTAGCTGTGGATAATAATATAACACACTGAAAGAACAAATGTAGGAATGATAACAGTGGAAGACACACATTTCTCTAATTACAAAAGTGGAAGAAGAACTGGAATATTAGATTAAATACTCAACTGTGTTCTGATTACATCTACATAAATTGTAAATGTCAATTTGATTTTAGTTTTTTTTTAAATGTGATTATTTTTTATCTGAAAAGTAATCCATTACAGTTTTCTATGTTTTATACATTTCAAAAGGGAGGGAAATCCCAAAGCCTGAATAATGGAACGGGTGCATTTCAATTTAACATAGATTCTGACTTTAGATCCTGACATTCAATCCTGTGCAAATTACTTAGGTATGACTAGGCTGATTTTAAGCTAGTGAGTGAAGGTACATTCATTCACCCCCCCCCCAAGAGAATCTTCAACACTCTGAAATCCTATAAAGCAAACATCAAACTTTCTATCAATCAATCATTCCATCTAAAACCTTAAAATCTCTACAGTACTACACAACATAAATACTGCCAGGTTTATAAATGATATTGCCTATCTGAATTTTTATATCTGCCACTACTTTAATTTGTACTGAGTCAGCAAATTAGCAACTTAGTTTAGTTGTCAAAAATACTAGCAAACTATATCCATATTGCTTTTGGCGTAAGAGTATACCGTTGTGCATCTAAAAATATTTTAATAAATACTCAAGTGTTCTCACAGAAAAAAATATCTGCTTTCTCATTAGGTTACTGAAATGCTTTAATGCATACTATGATTTTTGTTATGAGTGTGAATTTTAATGTAGAGGAGAATGCAGTGTGCTAAGTGATATGCCAGTGTTTTATTACATTCATTTATGAAAAAAAAATCATTCTTGATAATATGAATGCATGAAAATCTGTTTTGTAAAATAAACTGCTTGTGGGGGGGACTGCCTTTAAAAATGTTTCACTATTTACCATAGAAGCGATACTTAAAAATTGTAATCCCAAGACTCTTAAGGTATTAATAATTTTTATATCTAACTCCCTGGTATATTGAGGAAGCATATCGAGGAGGTATACCTCTGGAGAAAAATAATTTGGTTGGTGAGAATGTCTTACTTCCCTAACTTGGTAGGGAATTAAACTCAGTGGAAACTGCTGTAGACAATGTTTTGCACTACTTTATTAACAATAGACTGGGGTGGGAGTTTTATGCTAGAAAAATGTAGAAAAGCTGAAAGCAAGAAATATATATTTCACTCTAAAGGAAGATTCTTTAAAAATTCAATCTCATTGAAGCTGATTTTTAAAGTATTTTTATTTTAGAGATATGTTGTTAAATACTATTTCTTATAATAGAACTATTTTGATCTGTTTATACACTATGCTTGAAAGAATGTCAATTTAATTCCCTTTCTACAGAAAGGCTTTGACCTCAAAATGCTCTATTTAGCGCATCATGTTTAAAATGACATGCTTACATCCACCATCATCACTGTTTGTTGCTAAAACATAATACTCCATGAAGTTGCTGTTACTACAGAAAGTTTGATGAGATAATTTGTTGGAAATAATAAATAACTTTTTCAATTATACCTTATGTGAGATTTATGTTCTGTGCTGATATCTACTCAGATGTCTATAAGCCTGATATGCTACAACCACAGATGTATCTAGTGGATAGTAACCATTAACAGATGACTAATTTTTGTTTGTTTCATTGTATCAAATTTCAGCTGTTTGTTTAGTTCAATGGTAATGTGGATGACACATTCACTGCATTAAATACAAAAGAAAATCTTTTCCACGTATAGTCAGTACTCCTTTCTTCTTTTTTTTTTTTTTGGTGGTTGAGAGGATGGGGGATTGCGTGCATGTTCTTCTTATAAATGACACTTGACTTGGAAGAATACAGATTTGGTTTGAACAAACAAGGCTTCTCCTAAAACCTTGACTGTTGTATAAAACTCAATACCTTTGGAAGGGTGAGCATCCAATAAAACTGATAGAGGAGTAAGAAGTAGCTTGAGGCATGAAAGTGATATTCAAGGAAATATCTAATACATTTTAGAAACTACTGTAATCACAGGCTGCAAACACTATGAATAGTAAAACTATTTTATCCCCTTCTCACATAGATGCAATTTTGTCTTGAGTGCTGCCTAACTTGCCTTAGTTTTGAGAGATTTCTGATGTAAGTATTTCAAGATATCTTAAGAGACTGAATGTTACTCTAACACCTATTTGGACCGCTAAATATTGTAGATATTGTGAATTACTAAATATATTCCTCAGTATATTTTAGTGAGTAAATTCACTGAAAGTCATTATATTCATATTGCAAACTATTATTGCCATTGTGATAATTCATAAGAAATGTATATTTGTGCTTATTTTAACTTTTTTTCAACTACTAAAAAGAACACAGTACTTCTTGTTCATTTTGGTACTGATAGGTTCTGTAAGGATTCCAAATCATTTTTGAACCATTCTATGCACTAGGATAATCTGTGCTGGGAGATTCCTTAAATGACTTTGCTTTGTCATGATATATTGAGTACCTACTATATGACCCTGTCACAGGCAATGGTCAAACCAATAATAGTATATTGATGTCCAATCTGGAGTTGAAGTATAGTGACAGCCAAATTTAATTGGTATGTTTCTGAAAGTATCTTTGATAGGATTTTTATTCTGTATTTAAAAGTGAAGAAAAATTCAGTAGTAAGCTCTTTTATCTAGGGACCACCGGAGCTTTTTTCCACTTTGATCTCAATATCTAAAGGTCTCCTATGCTGAAAGTAGCCTAAATTTGTATTAAGTCTTATTCAAAGGCTGTAATTTCAGTTTATAAACTTGTTAAATGGGCCTAAATGTTTTTGAGTTTTACGCTAACTTAGCATTAAAAGCAAACAAATTATAAGGTAGTTGATGCTCCAGAAAAACAAGTAAAGACAGCCACCACTATACTTCTTGAAAAAGTCTCAGGTATTATGAAATTAATACTTGTTTAAATTCTGGGCCTTTAAATGTCTAGTGTGACTGTGTGTACAGATGCCTATTATTTGGTTTGATTAGAGTATCTAGAATCAGCCTTTTCTAATTGCTCAGTCAAGCATGAATTAAAACCACATAAAAAAATAATGTAATGAATTCTTACAATAGTGTCATTCCTTTCAATTATAATTCTCTTTCCTGGGATGATTGCTGTAACTCCCTGAAAGAATAAAACATAAAACAGATTACCTCCCCTCCTTTTTGGCAAAAATGCTACTCTCTTATACCTCAGTTTCTACATTTACACAATAGCAATTTGAATAGTGGCAGTCACATAAAACTTATTCCAGCTAAATCTGTGATTTATGGAAAACCAAGGAAAATCTCTCATTATGTAGGAATACTATGCAAATAAAAACTATTAAATGCCCAAACTAGTCACATAATGTAAAAACACCATCATAAGGGTTTGCTGGAATTTAATGATTCCATCTGTGCTTTTCCAAGGGTGGGGGGGATCTGAGTTAAGGATGCCCCCCCCAAAAGTAATTGATCTCAAATGAGTTTCAATTTATTGGGATCTTCCTTCTTTCACTTCTACACATAAGAAAACACCCTAAAACCCAAAAAAGTGTTCTATTACATGCACAAGCAGTATTTTTGTAAAGACAAGTTTTTTAATTTATATGGTTTTTTGTGCCTCCAAATGTTACAAAAAAGTATGACTCCATTTTTTAAAAAGTAACCAAATGGCACTACTGTTCTGCTTTAGTCAACTCAGTGTTGTTGTATTAGGCAGAAAGCTTTGTTTCAAGAAAAAGAGAAACGGTTTAGGTAAGTAGCTGTGCCAAAGTTTTTTCAGTATGTAGCAAAATTAAAATTGTGACGTAATTCTCCCCTGCGTTAGAGTCGTCAATGTTCCTTTCAAAGAGAAAAGGCGTGACCAACCTAAGTCAATGAGTGAAGCTGAAAACCACCTTATTTTCTTAGGAGGAATGTATTGAAGGAGATCCTGAGACCTGGCTGAGTGGAGTTGTTGCTCCTACTAGTGAGGAAAACTGATAATAAAGGCTCAGTTTCATTTTCTAGTCAAAGACAGGCTTCAAAATGGCTTGTGTCAACTTGAGGGATTTTATTTTGCCAGAGTTCAAATGGTGACAGGTTTGGAGGAAATGCTAATTTCATAGAGAAAGGAGCACACCTGGCCCCAGCCACTCTTAATTGTCCTTTGCATTACTGGAGACACCTGAGACAACAGTCAGCATTATTATAAACAGCTGGACAACAGAAGCGAGGCAGAGGAAGGAAATGCCAATATTTGTCCCAAGTTCAGAGATCACTTTTTAATAAAGCTATTAGAGAACTGAAACCTTGTAACTGCATTCCCTACAAAACATTCTTCTTTTACACAGTAGTGATTATGACAATTCCAAGTCAAAATCTGTGCTTAACTTGTAATACTGCAATCGTGGAAAACAATTTATTAGTGTCAAGAACTAATAAACTCTTAGAAAGATTTTACAAAGGTGTAAGTATTTTCTATTATAAAGGGAGGAGTTTGTGATTTTGTCATCTTTGCTATTTAATAGGGGAAGTAGCTAACGCCAATTTCTGACCAACCTTACACAATGGTATACCTACCTCTTTACTTTGTTCTGGAATGCTTACAAACTTCAGTTTCCATTAACACAGAAACCTAGCAAACCATAGTAAAATCTTTGAAGTACATGGGAAGCCACCCAAAAAAGTCAAATACTATACTCATTTGAAGAAGCAGTTTTTAAATAGACCACTGTGGTGTTGCATTTTATTTGTTTGAAGTTGCTGAACATTACATTTAAAATTTCCCTCTAGGATGTATGTGAAAAAAATTCATTTTCAGAACTTTTTTTTTTTTTGATCACACAAAGCTTGGTAATTTAACCACTAGCCAAACACTGACTCTTGTGGGGTAGCATACCAGGTATTCACCATCCATTCTTATGCACTATGATACTAATATAAAGAATGTAAATGCACTTGATCTCCCATGACTATGACAACAGCCCTGACAAGCAGGTGAGAAATCTTCCTCTCAAAAATAGATCGATTGATTCTCTCTGGTGTACTATAGTTACAATGTAAGTATCCAGTGTACTTACATAAGGCAATTATAAAAATATTGTGTTTTAAGTTGTACTACCGAAAGCAGTACCTTACAAGAAGCCATTTTCCTGGTCTTCACAGAAGAGGTGCAAAATAATATGTTCTGGAGAACAGTGGCAAGATACTTTCACTCAGAATTCTCTCTGAACAGCTGGCTGACTGTATCTGCATTAATGTTGCAAATAATAAGTTATATTATAAAATGAATTTTTTCCAGATAAATGATGATACAAGAAAAGAATTCTTAATTTAATAACACAGTGGTAAACTCCCTTTAAAGGCATTAAGTTACAATCTTTGATAAATGTAGCTATCATTTAATCTTACCAGTTTCTCTCTGCTTTTCTGTGTTGAATCTGATAAGACCCATCAGAGAACAAGTAGTTCTTCAGGTTCCACGAACACTTCTAAAATCAGAAATTAAAGATATGTTCTCATAACTCCACATGGTAACCACATGACAAAGCTTAACCTTTAGCAATTTAAGAATACCTACTAAAGAGTAATGCCCCCACCATCCCTATCCCAGCATGGTGAGGCTCCACTTTGAAGTGGCTTAAAATGAAGACTAGAGAAGCATATCAGTAAAGTGATGTAAGATTCACTTTCAAAAAAGGGGCATTTAGTATAGTGTATTATTTGAGATCTGTATTGAATGATACTAATTATATTTTTAATTATATTTACATTAAAGAAAAATTGCATATATTAAAACTATAATTTATCCTTTAAAAATCCAATAGATGTCAATTTAAATAAGACAACTTTAGAAAAATTTCAAACTGATTCTTACTTAGATCAGGAGCATTACTTTCAAAATAAATTGGTTACTGGCATTATAAACAGACATAAATCATTACAAAGAAACTTGGAGAAATGAAAAAGAAATATTCAAAATTCTGCCACATACAACCACTATCAGCAATGTATTTATTTACAATCTTTTTCCCTATGTAATCTAATTTAGAGAGAGAGAAAAAATACATATATATATTTTTAAGAGATGGGGTCTTCCTATGTTGCCCAGGCTGGTCTCAAACTCCTGCCTCAGTCTCCTGAGTAGCTTGGACTATAGGAATGCACCACCATGCCCAGCTGAGTAAATAATTTTTAATAGCATTTAAATAGTTTCTATTTTTAAAAAAGAACTAAAATTAGTTAAAAATGGTACCTAGGGAACAGGTTCAATGACTTTAATAAATGGCTTTCAACCTCTCCTTAAGTCCATTTCTGCCAATAACATGACTATGAAGCTAACATTATTTTGGTAGTGTAAAAGAACTCAAATGATAGGAAAATAAGAAATGAGACATCTAGATTTGCCTTTGAGTATTACTAGTCAAAACAGGCTGTTTCTCACAGAAAGACAACACATGATTTCATGTATATGTGGAATCTAGGAAGAGTTGATCTCACAGAAGTAGAGAGAATGGTGATTACCAGAGGCTGGGGAGGGGAAGGTAGAAAGGAAGATGGGGAGAGGTTGGTCAATGGGTACAAAGTTAGTTAGATAGGAAGAATAAGTTCTGATGTTCTATTACATAGTGGGGTGACTACAGCTAATAATATATTGTATATTTCAAGATTGCTAGAAAAGAGAATCTTGGAAGTTTTCACCACAAAGAAATGATAAATGTTTGAGGTGATGGACATGCTAACTAACCTGATTGATCATTATACACTGAACACATGTACTTAAACATCACACTGTACCCCATAAATATGTACAATTATGTGTCAGTTATTAAAAAAAAAAAGCTTGTTTCTGATGATACCATTAAAACTGAAATTTTGGCCAGGCCTGGTGGCTCAAGCCTGTAAACCTACCACTTTGGGAGGCCAAGGCTGGAGGATCACTTGAGGCTAGGAGTTAGAGACTAGCCTAGGCAATAGCAAGACCCTGCCTCAACAAAAAAATAAAAAAATTAGTCAAGCATGGTGGTATGTGCACCTGTAGTCCCAGCTACTTGGGAGGCTGAGGCTGGAGGATCCCTTGAGCCCAGGAGTTTGAGGTTGCAGCGAGCCATGGTGACACCACTGCACTCTTGCACTCTAGCTCAGGCAACAGAGCAAGACCCCATCTCAAACAAGCAAAACAAAAAAACTCCTGGAATTTTCTTCTTCTTTTTGATTGAATTTCAACTAAAAGAATCTTCTACAAAACAATTATCTGGACCCTTGGTTTAGTTTATTGAATATTACTCAAAATTTCCAAAGACACAGTTTATTCCTAAGGTAAGATTTGTCTATATGCCTTCTGTTTGATTTTATACCTTCACTGTACCTAGAAATCTTAATCTCTTGATCCTTTCAACCACAATGATTCCTAGTCATTTTTTCTCTCATCTCTTTGGCCAGTTTTCATCTTTACAATTCTGCTTTTAAGTTTTCATGGAAAGTTCTTTAAAATACATATTTTAATTTTACAAAATTTTACTTATTGCTCAATAATTTGGTCTCTAGTTGTCAAAGAGAAACAATGCAAACTAGAAAAATGAATTTTTAGGATGAAGTCAGATACTCAAGATATATAATATATTCCTTAAAACAAAAACAAAAAACGAGTATAAATCAAACTATTCTGGTCATTAGAAAAATTTATTAAGAGTCATGACATAAACCATTGCTCACCTAACTTTTAAGTTGAGAAGTCACTAACAACAAACTAAGTTCCTTTTATCTGTCACCATTTTAAGATCAATGATTTTTTTTCAACATGACTATTTATTTCACTTTGGGACAGAATAGAGAAGCAGTGGTAATTTTAGTTCATCTACTATCAAGATAAATGATAGTATGATAGGTGTAAATTCAAAGCTGGATTCCAGATTTTCAGTTCAGTGCAACTTACCTTCTGGAAGTGCTAAACACTTTTTTTTAACCTCCTTCTTTGGTAGAACTAAATCATATGTTCCAAAGTAGTGAGCCATTCTCTATTAATGTTTAACACCTGTTATATCTTGATCCAACTTCCTTTGGGAAGGAAGATGATTAGATCTACCAAGTCTGGGTTCAACATTCTAAAAAGATTTGGGGGCCATGATACAAAAACAAAAAATCTGGAGGGAATGTTTTAATTCTAATTGAGGACAGTTATTTATAGATGATTGAATAAGGGACTTTTAGGTCGATGTTAAGGCTAATACTATATGTTATAATATTATATATTACATACATAAATATTATATGCTTACTGTACTGTTTTCATGATAACTGATCATTAATCACTTTGCTGACTTAATACTGTTGCATCTTAGTTCAGTAAGCAGTTTAAAAACCTAGGAAAGAGATCACTATACTTCTGTTTAAAAAAGGGGGGTAAGTATAGATGGATCTCTTCAACAGCAAAAAGATAACATTCTAAAAAATCACTTGTATCTAGTGCTAAGGGTTGTATTTCAAGCTTTTTAAAAAAAACAGTATATTTATAATCAAAACTATATACTTACATTAAAAAAAAAAGACCCATGGTGATGAATTCAAATATACAAAATATTGGAAATGGCTTATAACACAAAAGTACTCCAAATAGCCAATTCTTCTGTTAAAAAAGCTAATCATTTGGATTTGTACTTGGTAAATATAACAAGCCTCTTTTTAAAACAAATTAATAGAATGCTTTTTCCCCTCCAACAATTCATATAAATTCATGTGTCTCAAGAAACAAAGATGTGTATGGGTCTACGTTGCTTGGTGTTTTCATAAAGTGAAAAGCACGAATTAAACTTTTTTTTAGATGTTTTGTAAGATTAGCATTTACTATAAGAGGGCAAACTCCTTTTAAACATTTTATGGTCAATGGTGCTAAAAATATCTTACAAGATGTTTGTTTCCTTTGAAAAGGTCGTCTTTGAGTAGGATCTGCATTACCTTGAAAATGTATGCTCAGAACCAAGTAAAATAATACTACAATCTTTTCTAATTAACTTATAGTCTAATAATCTCTAAATCTACATCAGAACAAATAACCACGAAAGTATATCCTCCTACCACAATTCATTTCAACCTACAAGGTGAATTTTTTGATAATATAATTTGATTTAGAAGGAACAGTTAACTATTCCAAGTCTCCTGTTTCAACATCACCAGGCACAGTCTAATTCCAATAATGCCATCACTGACCTTTCTAACTCAATCCACATTTGTTATAAAAACAATTATCATTCCGAGTTTTGCAAGCTCCACATCAGCATAAGGTGCGATTGGCGTGAAAGCTACGTGATAAATGCCTGAGGGAAAGAGTGCCTCATGTCACTCAAAGATGACCCCTTTCTGCTGATTAAGAAGCAACAGTGACAGGCTCTCATCAAGTTCATCACTTAACTGGAAAGGTGTATAAAGGCATAAGGATTGCACATTCCACCAACTTTTTTCACGTGAAGGCATTCATTTAATTTAACTTTCTATAATAGCATAAACAAAAGTGGCAAACATTTTCTGGAGTTTATAGAAGTATCCTAGTGTTATGCATTTGTTTGCCTAACAATGGGTACTACTTCACTAAGACTGCAAAAGCACACCCCACATCCTATCCACTCTAAAATAAAATTGCTAAAATAATACTGAGCAAAGGATTAAAGTACCAGACTCTTCAATAATCATGTTTAAAAACTAAAACAGAACACCAATTATTACTGCATATTTTAGAAACATACAAAGCTGGAATTAATTTTTTCAACAGCATATATAGAAAACAATAAAACTCACAACATTTAAGCCTAGTTTACCTTCCCAGACTGTGACATCCTGTACAGTCAGCCCCTGTCAAACACACCACCTGGTTTTACAGTAGGTGTTCAAGAAATACTGAATTCAAAACAATGATATCACATCTGACTTTTATGATAAATATTTTCCTGGCCATCTTGGAATTAATAAAATGACAGAAAATGTATATACTTGAATCACTTTATTCTATATAGTGAAATTAAAAATTAACAACCCAGAAAATGAACTTCAAAGAGTTGCTTTCTAAAAAACTGCCAGTAAACATTGAATAGGGAAAAGTTGAATCTTAACTGCTCAGAAATCTCTTTTCATGCTTTATTTATATTATAATAAGGGCTTCTATAGACTTTTTATTATTATTATTATTAACAATTCCATAGAACTATATCTGGCAGAGTACAATGAAGAACAGGATTACTCAGCCTTGTCTTCAACTACAACTTTGAAAAGTCTCAAACTGAAAAGCTAGGACTCAGACTATAAAATAAATTTTATTTATTTGGAATTTCTTTTTCCTATACCTCTAAGATAGATTTAAGGCGATAATTGTTTTCTAAAATAAAATATAAGAAATAATACTGGAAATGAAGTTTTTCATTGCAAGTTTAAATTCATACTTACATACTGGTATCGTTAACTAGGCCCAGAACATAGCAACCTATGTTTGCTACATTGGATTTATTGAAAACCGTGACAATACTTTCTTCAAGGCAGAAACCTCAATGGCATTTCAGTGATTCACACTTCATGTCATTATGGCTTGTAGAAGCAAGCAGATAGAAGTCAATTATGAAATATTACTGTTAAGTGCAACTAAACAAATATTTATTATGAACAACTAATTCAGGAAACTACTTTTTCTTAACAGTGCAAAATCCTAACTCATGATGTTGATTACATAAATACTTTAGAATTACTACCAATTTAAGCAATTACTATCTTGTCCTTTGCTTAAATGATTCATTATAACCAAAAGAAGAAGTAAGCATTAGAAAGAAAGTAATATTTATTAATTATCTTATAATGTGATAGGCTAACTTAATTCTATCATGATATCTGGTGTTTTTTCCATTTTACATGTAAGAAAACCAAAGCTCAGAAAAGAATTTCCTTTGTAATTCAATTATTAAGAAACTAGACAAGGATTTGAAACTGTATCTGATGGCAAAACCTATGTTTATAAGTTTATATTAGTTTACTAAGCAAACACGGTCCCAGATGCCTTTACAAGTGAAGTAAAGTGGTACTCCTTGGAATAAAAATGTTCTTATTCATCACCTGGGGAAGCACTTTACTCCTGATTCAGTATTTTTAAACATCCCTTAGACAGTCTCTGCTATGTCATGTACTCTCTGATACTTTGGCAGATTAAGTAAGTAATAAAAAGGGATTTGTATAATGTCAAATTTGAAGACAAAATAGAAACAACTAATATTTCTTACAGTGTGTGTAAAAATTACTTATTTAATAATGTTTTTTATACCAATATAGCAGTTTTCAATTTAGATTGTAAGCCCAGTAATCAGATACTGAGCATTTGTATCTTGTTAAAAAGATCTATTTCCAAGATAAAACTGAAGTGTGCTTCTTTAGCAGACTAATTGCTGTAAAGTCATTGCTTTAGTTATATAAAAACTAAATGGAAGTTTTAATGCTTCTTTTCCAGCTGTATCACAATGTAACTTATTCCCACTAGTGAAGCAACTTCAATTTCAAAAGTAGTTATTATGCACACCCTTTCCTTTAGTTTTAATACAAACTGCTATTAGGAAAAAACTGCAAATTGAAACATTACTACTCTGCAAATTCATACTGCGCATTATGATTTTAAATAATCTCAAATCTATCACTTAGATGCCACTTATAATCTTAATGTTTAATACAACTTATTATGCAACAGAATGTTTTCACTTACAGAATATTGGTTACATGGAGCAAAAATACACCTTATACATGAACTACTAAAATAAAACAGATCAAGGGATTGAATTGTCAGACTTTGCATATTCATTACATTTGAAAACCAAAAGAATATTAATTATTATAAATTTTAAAATGTTTATTTTAGAAACACACAAAACTAAAATGCATATTTTAGTCCAACAGCCTAGAGAAAAGAAATACGGAGTTACATGTTTATAGGTACACATTTGTATGAATATCCACGCCATGATTCTAAGACCTAGAACACCTAAAATAGAGGAAATTACATTTTGATTTGAAAAAATATTTAAGTTAATTTTTTACATGTACAATGGATAAATAATATCACTTTTAGAACAAGAAAATTAAAGATTAATGAAACTAGTATATACTAAACAAAACTAATTTTACTTTTGAGTCAAATTCTACACAATGGAAAAAGTCAGAAGCCGATACTTCAGTTTTGCAGTTCTTTTAAAAGTGCTTTTAAAATTTAGCAAGGCTGCCAAGTCTGTCAATAAATAAATTAAATTAATATTTGTCAATAAGCTATGAAGTCCATAATAAATGACAATGCAAGTTGAACAGGTTTAGTAAGCCGACCCATGCTTTTTAGCATCATCATGAAAACTCTGTGACTGATCGACACATCATTTCCAATGTCACCAATAAGGCCTCAGTGTGTACTCCAGGACATACTTTCAAATTCTCAGGTAGTTCCTTAAGAATATTTGGGAGCTTCTGCAATGTCTTTATATTTCTAGCATAAAGATCCAATAACCAGTCAGTATGAGCACTGGTGGTTTCTTTATAACTTTTACAAGCCATAAGCAGCTCATTTAGATGAGTTAGCCCTTTGAAAGCTAAGATGAACTCTGAAGATAAATCAAACATTGAACAAAAATTTAGCAACATCCTACTAAGTAAAAATGAACCAAATTCAAGTTGCTGGTGATGAAAATGTTTCTCTGTTTGTGCATGAAAATTTTCCACTGTATCTTCTATTTTTGTAATAGCAAATAGTTCTTCCTTGATTTGAGGTGATACCACATAATCCAAGGGCAATTCCCCCTTAGAGTTCCGCTGTTGTAAAAGTACTGGGCCTGTGAAAAAGAAAATGCAAAATGTTAAGAGTAAAACATTTTTATTTTGGCAGGTTAACAGCTGTTTTTTCTCTCTTTTTTCCCAAAGCATCCAGAGCTCTGTTTACCTCTGTTTACAATCATATTCTTTATGAATTCATGTTGACATAATTAACTGGCTACACATATTGACTAACTAATAAAGGTACATTAAAAAAAACAAAATTCTAGTCAACTGCCTAATAAGGTTTGCCTAAAAGTACATGTCTTAGTAAAATAAATTATATAACTATAAATTTAAAAAAGCTTTTATAAAACTTTATCAATTGTCATCTTAAAATAAGAATTTCAGTGTTTCCAGAAGAAATTAACAAAATATATTCATCTTAAATTCTGTGTAAGCGTCTTAAAGGTATCTCATAATATTGCTGAGAGGAAAAAGTAATGCCCCTTTCCATTGCTGAGAAGTAATTCTGGCAGTGTGAAGACTACAAAACCTTGTATAGACAGAGAACACATTTTTCATTTTACCCTTGCTATGTTCAATTTTTAGTACAGGTAACTGATTCACAAAAATTAATTCTACTGAATAAAACTCAGATCTCATCCATCTATCCTAGCTAAACCTATCTATCTACTTAGAAAGTACTGAAGATAAAGTTTATCCCCTAGGTACTGAAGGATGATGTGGGAGGGGCAAAACAACAATGACTCAGTATTTGGTCACATAGCAAAATATAGAAGTACTTTGTGCCTTTGGCAGTCAAGTCTAATAATTATTTATGCACTTGGCCATAAAAATGTTACAGAGGATATAAAGGTTTTAGTACTAGCAGACATAATCAGAACGTCTTACCATTATAACATAGATCATGTTGTCAGAGAGAGAGAACAAAATATAACTGCTAAAACTCTTAATGATGACTCTGATCAGACATATATAGTGGTCTAGATATAAAATGTATTTAATATATAAGATCAACCATTGACAATATATGATTAATGTGTAATTTATGGAAAAAAGAGAATTCTAAATCAAAGTTAGGTTCCTTTCCATTGTGTTGACATCTCAAAAAAAAAACATATACTCCGAGTTACTTCTGTTAAAAAAAATAAAATAAATTATAGACACAAGGTACCAAAAGTAAATAAAAGTTTTATAGGCATAAATAAATTCTTAAAATTACTACTCTCAAGACTGACTCATAATGATTAGATAACGCAGTTACTATGATGATAGTGTCAAACCATTTGACAGGTCCAAACCCAGAATATGACAAAGGCAAAAACAAGTCTGTACAATTGCCAAAGGACCTTGATAAATGCAAATACAAGTAGATTTCCTCTTCTAGGATGAGAAACGCACTCATTTACTATTCTCCACTAAGGGCCTTAGCAAAATTCACATTGGTTGGTATAATGCCATACTCTACTGAAGAGCTGAACTTAATACAATAATGGCTCTTACATCATTTAGACCATTTGAAACAAGACCAAATACTGGCTTAAATGTTAGATACATGGTTGAGTAGAAAAATAAAACACTTAGGAGGTAGAACTTATGGTTTGGTAAGCATATAATACTAAAAAATAAGGTAGAAGAACTGAAGAATATATTGACTATAAAATGATGTCAGTAAAACAGACACACTAAGGCCTTTAGGGGGCAGGAGAAGACTATATATAACCAAATGTCTTAAACTACCATGCTATACAGCCTTTCTTAGATGCATATATAGTAAAAAGACATCTAAAGAAAATATGCTTTTTATTTTTCTGCAGAATAAAACGCTTTAATTACAGGATAAGATCAGGTTAAATTCCAAGTTAAAATCAATACAAATAAAAGCTGCAAATAATTTCTACAAATCTTTGTTTCTATATTAAAAGCGAGTCTCATCAGTTTTCTTTTTTTTTCTTTTTAAAACACAAATCTGTTTTGAACATTTTGAAGTAAAATTTGTATTATTCGGTTCAGATATAAGTAGAATGTCACTGAAAAGGAGGGGGCTTGATGAAAGCAAAGATCAAAAATTAGCAGAAAAAGCAGTAGATGAATATTTCAGCTCAAGGTATTTCCTTCACAAAACCCCTGCCACAACAGTTATCACCATTTGAAAATCCTACTTTAACTTAATTGACTGCAAAATGTGAATGAAGAAAAATATTCTAGGATATCCTTTTTATAGTCTGTAAAGAAATGACTCATAAAAATAAGATTAATCGAGTTAGTAGCTATATACGGGAAATGAAACAAGGATGAAAAAAATCTAAGTAATCACAATTGAACATTTACATCCATTTATCAATAAGCTTTCAGAAATGACTGGTTCACAAAGACATCACACACCTGAAGTAAAAGGCTTAATATTTAAAACCAACACACCCAATTAAAAAATACACTCATATGAACCTAAACAGGCATAATAATACATAAATAAATATATATATAATATAAAAAGGCTTTTATCCCTACTAATAAAAAGTGCTTATATTCTAGGAGACTTTTTATCCTTACTTTTTCATTGATATGAAATAAAGGCATCTTTCCCTACAGATTTTAAATATAAATGGTATCTACCTCCGAGGGATTTATCAAAAAACTGGATAATTTATCAAAACCCGTTTAGCATAAATGCACTCACCCCCATGCTGTAGTAGCAGCTTGCCAATTTCTACATGTCCGTTTGACAGTGCGTCATGCAAAGGAGTCACCCCGTCCACTTGAGTGAGCAGATCTACCTCTGGACAACGTTGCAAAATTTCCTGGACACACACTGTGTTGCCATAGTTACAGGCTTCATGCAAAGGCGTCCAGCCAGCATTGTCTAAATTAGAAATCAAGGCAAGTTTTAAAACAGCAGAAGTAGGACTTTTGGGAGTAAAGTATTGATGTTCTACTTCTCTCATCAGTGTGACTTTCTAAGTACTTCATATACAAAAGGAATGTTTTGATTAAAATGCCTAGGGTGTAATCATATTTCTACCTTGAAGAAAAATAAATTAAATAAATAAATACAATTTAAAAATATTAATGTTGGAATATTATCAAAATATGGACACCCAAAAATGTTCCTATACCATTAGCTATGAATCAATATATGACCAATTTCTTGGCTTTGCTAATGCAGTATCTGAAAGATATCTTAGGTAAATTTACTTAAATAATTTTTCTTAATGTGACATAAAACTATTTAATATCACAAGTATAAAGACACTGGATTAGACCATAAAGATTTAAAACTTACCTTTAACATTGATGTCTATTCCTGGCAAAGAGAGAAGAAGAATCAATTTCTCCACTTGGTTATTTATGCAAGCTCTATGCAGGGCTGTTTCTCCTGCCATAAAAAATTAATAGATTATTCCAGAGAAGACAAGATATCAACTAAAGAAAATAATCAAAGGGCACGAACTAGGAGATCTGGCCCCATGCCATAAAATTATTTATTGAGTTTTCCTTTCGACTGGTTTAAACATCTCTTGCATTAAAAAAGGGGGGGAGGGGAGGAAACCCCACCAATTCATAGAGCTTCTGTTCTGTTCTATCAGCAATTCAGCAATGAAATTGTACGGCAAAAGGTTTAACACAGGCATTGTCTCCCCCTAGTTCATGGTTTAAAGCTTCAATCCCACTATAAAACCCCCAAATGATCAGAGAACACCAAAAATACTGGGTTTTGCAGCAATAAAAGTTTAGAGTGCAATTGCCCTCTCTTAAATGTATTCATGAACCTACGTTAAATGTATGGCTCTTTTTTATACAGCATTTATAGCTTAATTCAAATGAATGTTTCTGGCTAAGCACGAGTGCCTCTACACACTCAAGTATAATTCAGAACTTCAAATCCATTAACAGATGGTTTGCTGCTTCTCAATAGGCTGTCTGGCTTGGCTACAGCAGCACAGAGAGAGAGAAATGGAGGAATCTTAATATAAACACACACCACACACACACACACACACACACACACACACACACACACACACGGCAAAAAATCCCTAGTACCATTTAAAGCTGAACAAGAGTAACAAATAGAATGGCAAGATTTTTACTAGGAGGGATGCAATTAGTGCCTGCTGGCTAAAATTGTCTATATCCATGTCTGTATAACCAAGATTAATAAGATATAAGTGATAATTTGATTTAAGGGGAATTTTTTTTAACAAAGTATAAGTGATTGCTTAGGAAACAAAATGGAATACTGAATCAAATTTGTTCTTGCTATAAAATACTATGTAGCACATTTTGATAGTGTTCAGTTTTACAGATTATCTCTCTGTAACTTCTACCAAAACATTTCTTTTACATGCATAAAAAAGCTTTTGAAATTTTTCTCTTATTATTTCTCAATTTTCTTCCTCTCTCCTAGTTCCTTCTGCTATTCAGCCTAAAGCCATTCATATCCATTTTACTTTTTGAAAGTATAAAACAAAGAAAAAGGACACTGATTTGTGAAATTAATATCTGAGTTCTCATCTAACACATTTTTCACATTTTGAGTCAAATGGGCAGTTATTTTAAATTTGTGATATGCAATTATGAACTTATGTTGAAAGATTATAAGAGCTGCACTGTCACTATTTCCATGGGTGTCATAACATTAATATCTGTATTAAAAACATGATATAACTCAAACGAAAGAGACTCACTAATTTATTCTGGCCAGGTATAGACTTTTGGAAGATAACTTAAATTTTTGAGTTAAGAGGTGTCTAAGTAAAAGAAGTGCCAGAGGGAATTATTACAACACTATTCTTGTTATTCCACCCTTTAGGTACTTAGGTTCCAGTATAGTTAGAACCAAAAGCCAAACACATTTCATAGTCTGGGCTCAATGCCTGGAAGAAAAGAGCCCATATGCTTAACACAGCTATGTAACATAGCCTACTCCTCATTCTTTGTTCACAAAATGTCTAGGACTGAAAGAGATGAAGACTGAATTATACTTTCAAATCAGAAGACACGGATCCTAAGCAGCACAGGTTGAGGTGGAATAGAAAAGTAAGGCGGGCAAGTCTGGAATGAGCTCAATGAGTGCTACACTGTGTTTCATATCTGGAAAGGCAGGGGGAGAAAAGAAAGGAAGGAATACTCTATTATACTGGGTATTAAACAATCATTTTCTTTGTATAAATGACAGTTCAAGAAAACAATGTGCTATCCAAGAAGGTATTTCCTGGACCTAGTCCAATATTTAAGTTCAAGTATTCATCAGGGCAAGTGTGTGAAACTTGCAAGTATTGACTACAACCATGAAAAGTTCTTAGCATAAATTAATTTAGATACTTGGAATACCTTTTAGATTAGTCTTGTGAAAATTCATCTTTGTAACTAAAGAGGGGCAATTCTCCTTGGAACATGACAATTCTCCTTCTGACTTCTTTTTCAATTTTCTTAGTGATGAGCAACATTTAGTAAGGTTCAGGTCTCTGAAAGGAAAAGTAAGAAATAATGAAAGCTTGTTTTTCAGCAAGGCGTGCCAGCATACATTAGACAGTGAGTTTTTTTAAGTTTAGCCTCTTTTTAATTTAAACCCCCTTACTCATTCAATATTTACTGCTTTCTAATTTTAAAATTTATTTTAACTGTATAGTAACAAATTCTAATGCACTAATTTTCATCTTATTAGCCTTACACCCCAATTGCCCACTAAGTTTATGAATATAGAATGTCAGGGAAAGAGGAAAAGACCAAGTAAATCATACTTGGCAGAGAGAATAAAGCAGAAAGCTAAGATCAGAATGCAGGCCTCTGGCTCCCTACTCTAATTTTCATATTCTAATCCTATTCTCTTCTTCCTTTCAGAGAACATTTCAGGCTTTCTGAGTTTTATACAGCAAACTTTAGAGGAGGTTCATCATTTTAGGAAATCTATTACAAGTTAGGGTATCTCACATGCCCATGCATTCTGAAATCCCATATATATTATGAAAAATTAGTAATTCAAATCATAGGGCAAAAATTGTATAAAACAATAATTTGGTGAACAGTTTTAGTTCTTTTGGGAAGCACTTAATAGAAAGCATGTACCTTGAATTACATAAAGAGAAAATGTTGATCATGTGTAATTATAGGTCTAAAACTTAAGTTTTTTCCTAATCAATATAATTCAGACAGTACCATAGATAACCATAAAGTTCAAGAAATATGCTGGGGGAAAAAAGCTGTACTCCAAAACAAAGCACAGTTGCGATATTAGCATCACTTACGTTAACTCTGGCAGCCCTTCGACTTGTTTCTGTTTAGCACCATTCAGCATTAGCAAAGCTCTCTGAGATTCAAAACAAGGCCGCTGTCCTACTCTCTTTGGTATCTGCATCTTTCCAGCCCCAAGCACACCAGTTTTCCCCAAAGCTGGCAAATAGGAATATACCTGTTGCAAAATAATATTATATTGCTTTCACAACTACAAAGCAAGCAATAAAAAGAAATTACTTGATTCATTTCACCATTAAATTTGGTTATATTTTCTTGGTTTCATCACTATGGTTGCCACCCTATCTTGTTTGAACATGATTAAATATTAAGAAAGCTAGTTCCATGTCATTAAGTTAATACCATGAAGACAAGAAGAAAAATACTTTCTTGAAAATAATTATTTTTTCTAATTCAATTTTGTTGCTCATTTAGTAAAGTTCTTTTGATTAGCTGTATGCCCAATTTGTTATAACGCATTTGTATATTTTTTATATGTATGATTTATGTACAATTGTTATTTTTGTGATTTCCATTTGATAATGCCTTTCTTCAACAGAAAACAAGTCTGGAATAAACAGAATAAGGAGTGATAATGTCCTTAAAGATAAGAATTGTTGCAAAACAAAATATGCTCAATCTGACCAATAAACAAATGTATTTCTCATTTGTTGAAGAAACTGCTAGAGATATTAGATATTATTTATATCTAAAGACACTCAAGTTAAACTGGAAAACCTGGGATCAAATGCAGTATATATGTATACAATATTTGGCTTTTTATTTTATTTTTAAAAAATTTTTTAGAGACAGGGTCTCATTGTCACCCAGGCTGAAGTGTAGTAGCCTGATCATAGCTCATTGCAACCTTGAACTCCTGGGCTCAAGTGATCCTCCTGTCTCAGACTCTGGAGTAGCTAGTCCTACAGGTGTGCACCACCATGCCCAGCTAATTTTTTAATTATTTTGTAGAGTTGGAGTCTTGCTATGTTGCCCAGGCTGGTCTTGAATTCCTGACCTCAAGCGATCCTCCCGCCTTGGCTTTCAAAGTACTGGGATTACAGGCATGACCTACCAGCCAGGTCAATATCTTGCTTTTTAAACACCATTAAATGCCATGCAAAAATTTTTTTGAATCAAGCTCTTTCCAAAACAATAATCTTATGTACTATGGCAAGTGATTAGAAAACAAAGATTCTTATATTATTTTCCTGTTATCAAACCTTAATTACTCTCAAAAGTAATTAAAATTTCTATTCACTGATTTTGCTACTTTTTTCTCCTGAAGAGATGGGGTTTTACTATGTTGCCCAGGCTGGAGTGCAGTGTTTATTCACAGGTATGATCATAGCCACTGCAGCCTTGAACTCCTGGGCTCAAGCAATCCTCTCGCATCAGCCTCCCAAGTAGCTGGGACTACAGACACATACCACTGCACTGGACTTTAATAACTCTATTTTTGAGGTAGAATAATACCAGCTTTTATATAGATTTATGAATTAATATTTTATGTCTACTTAGAAATAATAAAGACTACTTTAAAATTGAATTTATGAACTTACATCTTGAAAATTAAAAGAACTAGAATACAGTGGTGCTTACCATCTTCTGAAGAGAAAGTGGTTCAGAAGAAACACTGCTGGAGCTCTGTAAACACAACTTTTTAAAGACTGCCTCTGCAACAAACATTTGAAGCCACGAAGAGGAAAACGAGCAAATGAAAATCTCTAATTCCTGTGAAGAAAAGTCTGTAAAACAAGTAAATATAGTTATTCCTACAACCTATAAAACTTTTTTCTACAGGTTGTTTCCTCAGTGGCTTTTATTCAGCCAAATGATGGTTCCTATGCCAGTAAGATTCCCCCACATGATCTTAACCACAAAAATTAGATAATATTCCTATGCATTCCCTTTCAAGAAAAAATTTTTAATGATACATGTTCTCACATGTGCAAAACAATCATTCGTTTTGATTATTTCAAATACTAGTCGTAGTCTTGAAATTAGATATATACAGAATAGATGACATATGAACATACATATAGACATGGGATTTTATTTATCACTATACTTTCCAATTAACATTAAAGATCTCTTCCCACAATAGTGTTGCTCCTTTGGAAAACCAGTATTTAGTTTTTAAATAAACACACGTGTATTTAATTTGCAAAGATCAGTCTTGAGCTGATAGGAAGAAAGAAAGCAGACTGCTTCCCCCGACAACACACATGAATCCTATCATTACAGAAAAGGAGGAAAGACACAAGGTAAAGAAAAAGAAAAAGATAAAACAAGAGTGTATATAAAGATTTCCTTAGAAGTCCGAACCTACTCTACTATGGGGGTGAGGGTGGTGATAATACTAAACGATGAAACAAAAACCACACAATAGCCTCAACTCTCTTTTATCCAGAAAGCTCAAGTGCTCCAATAAGCTGGACATGCGTAAATATACAAATGAAAGTGATTAAAGGACTAGAGTGACTATTTCCCATGTAATCTATTTAATGTTATAAATTCTCTATTAATACTCTCTATAAGTAACAGAATGGATAGTACAATGAAATGATAATTGAAGAATAAATAAGCCCAACGCATAGGACACTAAAAGCACTAAAATTAAACAAAAAAACCAGTATAAAAACGTCGTGGCAGTATACAATAAGGCAGATTAACTACAAATACTGGAAGAATAAAGAATAAGAAAAAGTCAAAATTAGCAAAATAAACAGACAAATAGCATAAGAGAAGAGTTCAAATTATAAACATTAAGTTAAAATATATTTCAAAATATTAGACAAAATGATAAACTTAATAGTTAATACAAAGCATAAAACTGGACCTCTTTACTCAGAGGTGGAGTTCCTTTAGGCTGAGGAGACTGCAGACACCAAATGTCCTGCTCAGATGCCTCATAAAAGGCTGCTGGGGCTCTAGTGTCCTTGCAGTCCTTGGCCCATGACTCAGTGATTTTCAGTGAAGGAAGGGGGAAGAAGTAAAGGGGGGAGTTTTACTCCCAGGGAACACTTGGAAATTTCTGATTGTCACACTGGAGAAGGGGACGCTACTGGCATCTAGTGTGCAAAGGCCAGGGATTCTACTAAACATCCTACAATGCACAGGACTGCCCCCAAGAACAATAATTATCCAGCCCAAAATATAATCAGTGCCCAGGAAGAGAAACCCTGCCTTGACTAAAGAAACCTGAGGCTCTTGGCTTATTGCAGACTGCCATAAGAAGGTCTTTAAACCTTCGGGCAAACAGCCCCAGTCAGATGTTAGCCAAATACACCTAGCCCCACCAGAGACATAAGATTGCTGAATTCAGATAATCCCTTCCAAAATGTCCTCAACAGAGATACAATTTTTAAGAGTTGGAAAGGAGAAAGGAGTTATTTACAACTCTTTCTCTTGCTACTACTAAGGCTCTGTTAGTATAATCTGAAAATGTGCAAGCAGTAAGCTGAAGGGTGATAATCAAAAGATCATTTAAACATTTAATCTCTAATTACATACATAAAAAGGATATCTATCATCATAGAGTTTACTGTAACCAATTGATCTCTTACCACATGAACTCTAAGCAGAGGCAAAAGCAAAGCAGAAATAACCTATACTAGAGAGTTCAAAAGAGATGATCTTATACTGAAATTTACAAATAGTTATTCATCTAACAAGAAGCACATCTGATAGGTTTACAGAAATAGAAAATACAAACTATAATAGATCCACATATTACCAGGTAACCGAGTCAAAGGGAATGATAAATAGGAGAAGAACAAGAGAACATAAGAAACTTAGTCCCTGGACTATAAGACCTTTAAGGGCAAGGTCATATTTGTAGCCATCACAGCATGTAGATCACTAACTCACAAAGAATAAACATTTAGTATTTGACAGACGAATGAATGAATGATTGGCAGATACCAATAACTCATAATAGCCAACCCAGGACAATCTTTTTAAATAAAATTAGTCAGATCATGCCATTCCCTTGTTAAAATACCTTCTAACTCCTCAACCTGGCTTACAAGTTCCAACACAAACTCCCCTATCCCTTCTTTGGCCTTCTTCTGGCCACTCTTCCCCATCAGCAGGCACCAGAAGTTCTCAAACAGGCCCAGCTCTTTCCTATCTCGGAGTTTTGGTAAATGTTGTCTTCTGACTAAAACTTCTGCCCTGACTTTGCCAAACTTCTACTTCAGATTCTGCATTCCATGATCACCCAATATAAAGTAAGTTCACCAATCTCAACACCTAGATTTTCTTGTTCGGAGCACTTATCATTTTTAAATGATGTATTTACATTAACTTAACAGTCTGCGTCTCCCACTGAAAGCTCCAAAAAAACCAAGAACTATGTTTTGGTTCCCTCCTCCACTGTATATAAAAGTGTTTAGCTCAACGACTGGTAGAATGCCAATAAAAATTTGTTGAATAAATAAAAAAGCCAGAAACATTTTGACTGAGAATCAGTAATGATATAAAAATTTATATTTATGGAAGAGGTCTGAAGCATGGAAAGAGTTAGAATAGAGATAAGAAAGCAAAAGTGAATAAAGTAAAAATGCATTTATCAGGAAAAGACAATGATGTAATCTAAGGGCAAAGAAAGCTTTATTAAAGTTCTCTAAAGATGTGAAAACTGTTATAGTAAATTTTGATGACACGTTTTCTTTCCCACTGTAACATTAGGAAAAGAAACAAGTTTAAGGCAGGACCCGCAAACTATGACTTGCTACCTGTTTTTATAAGTTTTTTTTTTTTTTTTTTGAGATAGGGTCTTCCTCTGTTGCCTGAGCTACAGTGCAGTAACATCATCATAGCTCACTGTAACCTCAAACTCTGGGGCTCAAGCAATTCTTCTGCCTCAGCCTCCAGAGTGACTGGGACTCAGGTGCACTTTACCACACCTGGCTAATTAAAAAAACTTTTTTTTTTTTTTTAGAGATGGGGTCTTGCTATATTGCCCAGGCTGGTCTCTAACTCCTGGCCTCAAGTAATCCTCCCAGCTCGGCTTCCGAAAGTGCTAGGATAACAGGCATGAGCCACCATGCTTGGCCTTTATAAATAAAGTTTTACTACAACACAGCTGTGATCATTTGTTCATGCATTGTGTGGCGGCTTTCTAACTACAACTGCCAAGTTGAATAGCAGGGACAGACGCTGTAGGGCCTAAAAAGCCAAAAATATTTACTATCTGGCACTTTACATAAAAAAAAAATTTTCTGATCTGTACTTTAAGCCAATAAATAAGGAATTTCAATTAGGCACAAAAAAGAAATTTCAGATAGTTTCACCTTAAAATACAGAAAGAAAACTCCTCCTGTCCAAAGTATTTAGAAGCAAAAAAGAATGGCTTCTATGTGGAATTGATGGACATGACATATGATGGAAAGAAAGATTTTACTTATCCTCTAAAATATCTATTGCCTTAATTCTTGAAAAAATAATTATAAACAATTATACTAAACTATACTTACTATTAATTTGGTAGATCTGAATCTGAGTAGTGCCACAGTAATTAATTTTGTATTTTCAAACTAGGAAATACCAAAACATCCAGTTAACCATAAATGAGAAAGATGGACCAATATCTTCAACTGGAAGTTATATAACAGTCAAATCATGACATACTTACTAATGACTTAGGAAAAGCGAAAGATAGTGACTGAGTTGAAGAATAATGCAAAGAAATGCTTAACAACAACAACAACATAAAAAAGCGAGTATCCACAGAGAAAAAGAAATGAAATAAAAGAGTTGGCAAACAATGATTCTCAAATTTCTTTATCAAAATATGGACAAAAAGGACATTATTATAACATCCAGTTCACTTGTAGGGAAAAGTGTGATATTCTACAAACTCCATAATAAACAAATGCTTTAATTTTGCATATTAGTTATAGAAAAGCTACTGCTCTCTTAAGGATAAACTATTTACTTGATTTCTGTCTCTTGACAAAGGTTAAACATCAAGCTATACTAACAGAGAAAAATTAGAAAGATATTAATTCGAACCATTTTTAGAAAGACATGTTAAAAATTTTTAAATTGCCTACCTACAGCCTAATTTGAAGCCTAAGGAACCAACTTCGTATGTGTGTTTTCAGAAGGCAAGGCTTAAACATGCTTTTCAACAGTGACATAATTTAAATCTCATCTAAAGTTTTAGATGTTAGAGATCAAACATAAATCCTTGGAAGCAAAATAATCAGTCTGTCAATAGGATTATAACAGTAACACTGAGGTTGAGTTTTAGCTCAAGTCAGTCACAAGCTCAAACTTCTAGGATTTAAACTTGTCATGTAAAAATGGGGAATAGCACAGGATAACCATGCCTTGCTCTAAAGCAAAGGGAAATTCAGTCAAGAAAGCATTGAAGCTGATGAATAACATGTAGAACTCTTTAAAAACAACATTCATTATTTCATGCAATTGGCTAAACTATAAGATGACTTATATTTCCTTAAAGGTAATTACTATGTATTAGAAAGACATAGAACTACATTGATAGTCTCTAAAGCCACTGCTAATCCTGTACTGGGTCCCCAAACTCAAAGAAATTTCATTATGGGATGAAAACAGGGAATTCTGTCAGGCAAACGTTCAGGTCTCATTCTAGCAAATAATGCCAGAATTCTACTGTTTCTGAAAAGGATAAAAAACACTAAACTACCTAGTAGGAATGGCGGGAAAGAAATGATAAGAAAGGGTTCTGAAGGAAGATTGAATTTGAGCTAAGAAATGTTAAAAAGTAATGCAACAAAGGACAGCTAGTCCACAAAAGGAACAGTAATCACCCCCTCAGCTCAATGAAAAAGAAAGAGAAAAAAAGAAGAAGATAAAATGCTTTAGATAAAAATCTTCTAACTTAGGTAGTATAAAAAGAGACCTCTCTTTGCAGAGGGCATCACTGAATAAATCCTGAACCCAGTTACAACCTGAATTCCTATTCTGGAATCTCTCTTCAAAGTATTAAAGTGATTGACAGCATATTCAAGAACTTTTTCCTTATATAAAATCAAGATGCACTGAAACGTGTAAGAAAATAGAATATTTATTTGGCAGTTTAAAATATTGACAATTAAGTATATAAAAATCATCTTTCATATCTGAGGACCACAAATAGCCCACTTGGCTTAAAAAGTGTTCATTTCAGGAATTTAGGATTACAGAAATAAATAAAGGAAGAAAGGGGAAGGGAGGGAAGCAGACAGACTTTTCTTAAACTGACTATTAAGTTTGGGAATGTACATAAGGTCTTATGGAAGCCTCTCTCAGTCTGGAGACCCAAAAGAGTTGGATAGAATTTTTCATAAGGTGAACACTGTAAAAATGAGTTCTGTCATCACATTGCTTAAATAATACTTACTCCTTACCCCACTTATTTTAGGGGAAATTTTAAATTTAAAGTAGATAATGGGGGAGGAGGGAGAGTGAGAAAATTATGCAAGTAAATGACATCTATTTGCTTTATCCATGCTCATTTCTTGTTAGAGCACCAGATTCAGTGAAAAAAAATAACAGATTTTTATGTTATAATAAGAAAAATTATACAGCAATAGGTACATAGGGAAAATGTTTTAACTAGTGATATAATCCAAATTAATACAAGTGGCTTCATAACATAAGTATTCTGACTGCGTAAATTTCATTTTTTTTAATGCTGTTAAGTGTTCATGCAGGAAAAGACCTGGCAATTGTTCATACGGCACAGATAAGACCAGAGATTGATAATGCTTTTTATTCAACTAGAATGATTAGAAATGTTAAAGGTACTGAAAATAGCTCTTAACATGTAAGATTCTAAAAACCATACATAAAAAAGTGAATCTATCTACCCAGTGAAAAGGGAGTAAACTGATTTTAAATGTCTACTTAAATATTTACTTGTATAAGAGGGTCTAATAACTCTTAATTGTAGGATTAAGGAAAACATAATATTATATATAATATAAGTATATAATAACTTAATTCCAGATAGTATTTTCTGTACTATCCTCTAATATTTAATTTTTATGAAATCAGCAAAATAATATATTTGAATAATAAATAATGTATGTGGGAGGAAGACTTGTTACATTAAGAAGAAAATGAGAACACAAAATTACACATACCATATGAGCTCAACTATATAAATAAATATGCTTAGAAACACCAGAAAGACACTAAAAAGTTAACAGTGGTTAGCAGTGTAGGAGCATTACAGGTAACTTTTATCATCTTCTTCATATTGTATCTGTGTATCTGTGTATGTACCCATAACTAATTTAAGAAAAACACCATGTGAACATATGTTAAAGATTACAGACTGCTTAAAAGAAATTCAAAACTACTTTCCAGGATTGGTCTAAGAAAAAGAAAACATAGACACACTTACCATCACATGAAAGAGAAATATAACTTCCTAAGTCATCAGACATGTGTCGCATCACATTTCTACCCATCTTAAGTCCAAGGAAGATCCAATAATCTATTGCTGCTCCAAGAATTCCAGTCAATAAGTAAGCCAGTTCATGTCTGAAGACCTAACAGTAAGATGGGAAAAATATTATTAACATATATTAAAATATAGGATTTCTATCAGTGTTTGAATATTTGTTGAGAGGCAAAACTTAGCTATTTAAAAATACAAGGTATGCTAATGATAAAAGTATTCATAAGACCCCTAGCAAACTAACTCCCTCTTTCTCCATTCATCTCTACACACACACACACACACACACACACACACACACACACACACGACAAAAGAGTCAATAAAACAAATTTCCCAGGGACTTATATACGAATAGTTTAGAACAAATTTTTAAAATAATTTTATCTAATGCTGTCAAGTGCTTTAGTCAAGCAATAATTCCATTAAAATGAGGAAATACCTGGTTTCTGTGGATTTTTAACAAGAATATATGACAACAAAAGCAGACAGATTTTCCACCCATACTGTTTATATACAGTATTCCTTATATTTCTCTAAATGGCATTTTCCAGAAAAAGACTTGAGAGGCACAATGAATAAAAGCTTTAGTAAACAAGACTGTTCATTTATTACAAGAAAATAGATTGATTTAAATTTTAATTATTAAATTATATCAAATACTCATTACCAAGCGAAGAAAAATGGCAGTCTGATAGACTCCTCCCACCTCACCGCTCTCAGGGAAGGAGGTGAAAAACGCCATCGGCTGCCTGTGCGCAAATCGCTCACTCCAAAAATAGTATTGTGAATTTACAGAGAAACATCGTGGGACACTCAGCCCAAGAAAACAGGTGACTGGGGATTCATTCACAAACATCGGAGAGCGCAGGGAGTACAATAGAGCCCAGAGCGTGGGGAGGATACGCTCGCCAGGTTAGCACAGGGTGACCTGACCTACAAGTGCTTATGCACCTTCCACACAGACTTTCCATCCACTCAGTCAGGGACTAGGCCAGAGTTGGGGCAAAGCTGTTGCTCGAGACAGCAGGCTCTGTTGAGAGGAAGCAATTGTGAGAGCCATATGGTACTCTCAGCTGCAATATACAGGGACCGCTCAGGGCTGGGTAGGGACTGGGCCGAGATAAAGCTTCCAGGGAGAATATGCGTGAATCCGCAGATTGGCACCTCGCCTCTGGAAGTTGGCGGGACCTGGGAACAAGAGTTGAACAGAGAGCGGGACATGCTCTTAGGCGCTGCCGGCAACTGCCTCCACGGGACCCAGGCCAGTTGAGAAGAGCAGCATTCACGGTTGCGATCTGAGCCCTGCTGTGCGCCAGGCTGGTGGCCGGCAGCCATCTTTAAAGTCTCCCACCTGGAGCGGTGAGCCAGGTCTCTAGCTCCACCCCGCCCCTGACCCGGGGGCTCTTTGGCGTAGGCTCCACAGGCTTTGCCCTTGGTGGCGAGGGACAGTTGCCTCCACGGGTTACAGGTGGGATGAGATCCCAGAACCGTAGTGGCAGAACCTTTGTGTATTGGAAACAGTTTGCAGCCCGTCCATCCAGTCCTGCTTCCTGGGCTCTGGCCTCCTACGAGTCCGCTACGTGCTGGTCCAAGTGCCCGCTTGTCAGGTCCCAGCCCTCCTGTACCCCAGAGATCAGTTATTTTGAAGGTTGCAGGTTATAGCGACTAATTTTGTATAAGTACCAGTTCTCATGGCAACTGAATGCCTCAGGAGCCACATGCTGAACTAGTTCAGCTCCCCCTAACCCTGCGCACATCATTAGGGAATTTCGCTCGATCCAAGAGTGCCTCCAGTGGCCACAATTCCTTCCAGTGGGAACATCCTCCGGTGGAGACTTCTGGGGATAGAGACGCCCACCCACCTCGCATTGGGATCAAGTGGAGGAAAAGGGGTACACAAATGGAGATCCCCCTATCAGCCAGTGACACGTGGAGACGCTCATCAGAGGGCCAGACACACGCAGCTGGATAAGCAACCTCTGAGCTGTGTAGAATTTTCCCAATTCAGCTTTTGCACTGCAGCCAAAAGCAATTGTGTTTCTACCCACACCTCAGGAGGAGCAGGGTCAAAGTAACCCCTAGGAGCTACAGGGCCCCTCCCAAAGCTTGGGACTTTTGTATACCCCACCTGGGGGACCAGAGTCTGCCACGGGCACAACAGAATACCTACCTATTAGGGAGCTGTGGATTCATATCCTCAAGTACAATCCACAAACTTGGAGCTCAAGCTGGGAGGACAATCTCACTACACTCCACCGGGAAGAGGTGAAGACAACAGGTCAGAGGTAACCCCAGAAGTCCACCAAACTTGCTAAAATACACCTAAGGCAATACAGACGAGTACTCCTCTTCCTGGTTCTGCCAAGGAATGACCCTTGGGGGCTTGGAGACAGGGCCATAAACTAGCCCTAACACCCCCAGCTCTCGACCAAGAGGCCAGATGAGAAAAAATCAGCAAAAGAAGTCAGGAAACATGAAAAATCAGAATGAAAAGTCACCCCCAAAAGAAATCATTAGTTCCTCAGCAACGGATACCAACTCAAATGAAATAGGTAGAATGACAGAAGAGGAATTTCGTTTATGGATTATAAGAAAGCTCAATGAAATTCAAGAGAAAATTGAATCCCAGCACAAAGAAACCACAAGAAAAATGCAAGAAATGAATGAAAAATTTTCTAAAGAAATAGAAGTATTACGGAAAAATCAAATAGAAATTCTAGAAATGAAAGAGGCATTCAAGGATCTACAAAACACAGTGGAAAGCCTTAAGAATAGGCTGGATCATGCAGACGAAAGAATCTCAGAGCTGGAAGATAACTCCTATGTGCTAAATAAATCAGCTGAAGAGAAAGAACACAAAAACAAGAGGCATGAAAAAAACATACAAGAAATGTGGAACTATGTAAAGAGGCCAAACATAAGGATCACAGGCATCCCTGAGGGAGAGGAAGAAAATTCACATGGGATGGAAAGTCTATTTGAAGGAATAATAGAAGAAAATTTCCATGGCCTAGCCAGAAATCTCGATATCCAAGTACAAGAAGCACACAGGACTCCTAGGAGATTCAACGTGAAAAGGCATTCACCATGCCACATAATTATTAGACTGACCAATGTAAACACAAAAGAGGCACTCCTCAGAGCAGTGAGGCAAAAAGAGCAGGTAACCTACAAAGGAAACCGATCAGATTAACTACAGATTTCTCAGCTGAAACCTTACAAGCCAGATGGGACTGGAGACCCATCCTCAGTCTTCTAAAACAAAATACTGGCCAAGCCAGAATTCTTTATCCTGCCAAACTAAGTTTCTTATATGAAGGAGAAATAAAGACTTTTCCAGGCAAGCAATCACTGATAGAATCTGCAAAGTCAAGACCGGCCCTGCAAGAAGTGCTTAGACCTGCATTGTACACTAACCAGCACAACAGACACCCACCAGTGTAAAACTACCCAAAAGCTAAAACTCCAGAACCCAGATTTCACAATGACTCAAGAGGTAAAACAGAACAAGAGACTACCAAACAGAACAAACAGAAATCTACCCCAAATATCAATTCTCTCAATAAATGTGAATGGCTGGAATTGCCCATTGAAGAGACATATGCTGCCTGAATGGATTAAAAAATACAAGCCAAGTATCTGCTGTCTCCAGGAAACACATCTTACACACAAGTACTCATCCAGAGTCAAGGTGAAAGGATGGAATACAATTTTCGGGCAAATGGAAACCAAACGAAATCTGGAGTAGCCATCCTTATTTCAGATGATATAAACTTTAAAGCAACGAAAGTAAAGAAAGACAAAGATGGTCACTATATAGTGGTGAAGGGAAAAATCTTACAAGACTTAACAATCCTAAATATTTATGCACCCAACACAGGAGCACCCAGATACATAAAGCAAATACTGCTTGATCTAGACAACATAATAAATAGCAATGCCATTATAGCTGGGGCATTCAACACCCCACTGAAAGAACTGGACAGATCCTCCACACAGAAAATAAGCAAAGAAACAATGGACCTAAACAGTACTCTAGAACATTTGGGCCTAACAGATATCTGTAGAACACTCCACCCAAGTAACACTGAATTACGTTGTTCTCATCAGCTCATGGAACTTTCTCTAAAATTGATCACATCCTGGGCCACAAAACAGATCTCAATAAATTCAAAAAATAGATATCATACCCTGTATCTTTTCAGACCACAGCAGAATAAAATTAGAAATCAATTCCAACAGAAACTCACATCATCATCCCAAAACATGGAAATTAAATAATCTGTTGCTGAATGACTCAAAGAAGAGATTCAGACGGAAATCAAAAGATCCTTGGAACTAAATGATAACTTGGGGACACAAGTTATCAAAATCTGTGGGATACAGCAAAAGCAGTCCTGAGAGGAAAACTTAGCACCTTAAATGCCCACATCCAAAAGACAGAAAGGTCACAAATCAGGAAACTAATGAATCATCTTAAGGAAATGGAAAAGGAAGACCAAACCAATCCTAAACCCAGCAGAAGAAAAGAAATAACCCAGATCAGAGCAGAATTAAATGATATTGAGAACAAAAGAACAATACAGAACATTAATAAAAGAGAAAGTTGTTTCTATGAAAAGATAAACAAAATAGACAGGCCACTTGCCAGGTTGACCTGAAGCAGAAAGGCAAGGACTCTAATAAGCTCAATTAGAAATGAAAAAGGAGAGATCACAACTGATATCATGGAAATACAAAACATCATCTTTGAATACTACAAAAATCTCTATGCCCCAAAACATGAAAACATGGAGGAAATGGACAAATTCTTAGAAACACACTACCTCCATAGGCTCAATCAGGAAGAAGTAGGATTCCTAAACTGACCAGTATCAAGCACCAAAATTGAAGCAGTAATAAAAAATCTTCCAACAAGAAAAAGTCCTGGACCAGATGGGTTCACATCTGAATTCTACCAAACCTACAAAGAACTGGTGCCTATACTGCAGAAATTATTCAAAAACATCGGGAAGGATGGATCCCTCCCAAACTCATTCTACAAAGCCAATATCACCTTAATACCATAGCCAGGAAAGGACACGACAAGAAAAGAAAACTACCAACCAATATCCCTTATGAATATAGACGCAAAAATTCTCAATAAAATCCTAGCAAACCAAATTCAAATGTACATCAAAAAAAAATTCATCACAATCAGTTGGGCTTCATCCCTGAGATGCAGGGATGGTTCAACATACGCAAATCTGCAAATGTAATTCACCATATAAATAAAAGCAAGAACAAAGATTATATGATCCTTTCAATAGATGCAGAAAAGGCTTTTGACAAAATCCAGCACGCTTTTATGATAAGAACTCTTAACAATATAGGCATAGATGGCTCACACCTCAAAATTATTAAAGCTATATATGATAAACCCACAGCCAATATCATACTGAATTGGGAAAAATTGAAAGTATTCCCCCTTAAAACAGGAACTAGACAAGGTTGCCTACTATCTCCACTTCTATTCAACATAGTGCTGGAAGTCCTTGCCAGAGCAATCAGATAAGAGAGAGGAATCAGGGGTGTCCTAATGGGGGCGGAAGAGGCCAAACTTTCACTCTTCACAGACAATATGATATTCTATCTAGCAAACCCCAAAGATTCAACCAAGAGATTACTGGAATTGATAAATGAATTCAGCAAAGTCTCAGGATACAAAATCAATCCACACAAATCGATAGCCTTCATATATGCCAATAACAGTTCAGCCAAAAAACAAATTAAAGACGCAATACCTTACACAATAGCACCAAAGAAAATTAAATATTTAGGAACATGTCTAACTAAGGAGGTCAAAGACCTATAGAGAGAGAATTACGAAACACTGAGAAAAGAAATTGCAGAGGATATAAACAGATGGAAAACCCCACCATGCTCTTGGATCAATAGAATCAACATTGTTAAAATGTCTTTGCTACCTAAAGTGATTTACAGAATCAATGCTGTCCCTATCAAAATACCAACATCATTTTTTGCTGATCTAGAAAAAACAATTCTATGCTTCATATAGAACCAGAGAAGACCCCGTCTAGCCAAAGCAATCTTAAGCAAAAAGAACAAATTGGGAGGCATCAATCTACCAGGCTTCAAACTATACTACAAGGCTATAGTAACCAAAACAGCATGGTACTGGCACAAGAACAGAGACATACACCAATGGAACAGGACTGAGAACCCAGATATAAAACCATCCTCATACTGTCATCTGATCTTTGACAAATGACACAAAAACGTACACTGGGGAAAAGATTCCCTATTCAATAAATGGTACTCAGAAAACTGGATGGCCACATGTAGAAGACCGAAACTAGATCTACACCTCTCACCTCTCACAAAAATCAACTCATGATGGATAACAGACTTAAACCTAACATGTGAAACCATAAGAATTCTAGAAGAAAACGTTGGAAAAACTCTTATGGACATTGGCCTAGGCAAAGAATTCATGAAGAAGACCCCCAAAGCAATCACAGCAGCAACAAAAATAAATAAATGGGACCTGATCAAATTAAAAAGCTCCTGCACAGCCAAGGAAATTATCACTAGAGTGAACAAACAACCTACAGAATGGGAGTAAATATTTGCATGCTACACATCTGATAAAGGTCTGACATCCAGAATCTATACAGAACTTAGGAAAATCAACAAGAAAAAATCAAACCACCCCATTAAAAAATGGGCAGAGGATATGAACAGAAACTTTTCAAAAGAAGACAGAATAATGGCCAGCAAACATATAAAAAATTGCTCAACTTCTCTAAGCATCAGGGAAATGCCAATCAAAACCACAATGAGATATCATTTAACTCCAGTGAGACTGGCTCATATCAAAAAGTCCCGAAGCAACAAATGTTGGCGGGGATTCGGACAGATAGGAACACTCATACACTGCTGGTGGGACTCAAAATTAGTACAACCTCTGTGGAAAGTAATAGGGAGATACCTCAAAGAACTAAAAGTAGAACTACCATTTGATCCAGCAATCCCACTACTGGGTATTTACCCAAAGGCAAAAAAGACATTGTATAATAAAGACATCTGCATGCAAATATTTATAGCAGCACAATTCACAATTGCACAGATATGGAAACAACCCCGGTGCCCATCAATACATGAGTGGATTAATAAAATGTGATATATGTATACCATGGAGTATTACTCAGCAATAAATAACAATGGTGAATTAACACATGTGGTATTATCCTGGATGGAGCTAGAGCCCATTCTTCGAAGCAAAGTGTCACAAGAGTGGAAAAACAAGCACCACTGGTACTCACCATCAAATTGGTACTAACCAATCAATACTTATGTCACACATGGTAATAACATTCATCAGGGGGCGGGCAGGCGGGAGGGGGGTGGAAGGGATGGGAAAACTCTCACTAAATGGGTGCGGTGCACACAGTTTGGGGGATGTCCACGATTGTAGCTCTGACATGGGCAGTGGATGGGCAATATATATAACCAAAGTGTTGTACCCCCATAATAATCTGAAATAAAAGGAAAAACAAAACAAAACAAAACAAAGCAAATACCTATTAGCTAAGTTAGAGATGTTTAGAGATCGGTTATAAAAGTATAAATAGTTTTATGTTACTTCTATAATAATTATTAAATTCCTATAAGAAACATAGCAAGGCATATAAATCTTATTTATAGTAAGTATGCTTTACCATAGTGTTTAAAAATATTTTTCTATTAACTAATTTTTTTTCCTAACTACTAGACCACCAGGAACAATGGTATGTCTTTTTTTTTTTTTTTTTTTAAGACAGAGTATTGCTCTGTTGCTTGTGCTAGAGTCCAGTGGCATCATCATAGCTCACTGCAAACTCTGACTCCTGGGCTTAGGTGATCACAGCCTCCTGAGTAACTGGGACTACAAGTGCACACCACCATGCCTGGCTAATTTTTCTACGTTTTGTAGAGACAGGGGTCTCATTGTGTTGCTCAGGCTGGTCTTGAACTCCTGGCTTCAAGTGATCCTTCCACCCCAGCCTCCCAAAGTGTGTTAGGATGACAGGTATGAGCTATCGCACCCTGACTAAAAATGTTTTTCTAATCCATAAAGTTCAGTATAAACTATGAAAATGAAGAGGTATGAGAATAATATTCTAACAAACACCTTTGATTTAAATATAAACACTTTTTCAAAACAACATTAAAACCAGTTGAAATTCCTATATTCTTATTATTTGTTGTCTGGGCATGTTAGATATATGAAAAAAATCAATAAATTAACAGTTGGGTAGAAGGCATGTGAAGAGGTTTAATAAATGTTACAGTATCCAAATAGATTACAACTGCTATGTTCTGCCATCATATGCCCAATATGGGACAAAGAAATTCCTAGTGCTTTGAACCCTTAGTGATTACTGGATTTGTCTCTCCTGCCCTCAGCAAACATGTTTCTTATAGTTACACACAGTATTTCATTAGGACATCATTCCTTATCTAATAGGAAATCAACACCATTCTTTGTAAATACATGTTGATGATCACTCTGAGCAAGTTAAGTTAATCTTAACTTCTCACTGTTTAAGTTATCAAGAGAATATAAAACAGAATAGTGAAAATATAATATATATTTAAACTAGCCAATTGATTACATCTATATGCATGCCACAAAATGTTCCTTCCAACATAATGTAGATGTGAATATCAGCAATGAAAGTGCTCAGGAAGGAAGCAAGAGATTGATAAATTTTCATTTCTGAAAGTATTCCCCATCTCAAGGGTATAGTACATCAGGATCACTTGAGACCTTCCAGGTTCTAAGACTGTGGGTAGGGAAGAAGGATGTTAGCTCACAGAGTGAAGCCTCATATAAAACCACAACCTAGCACTCCATCAAGTAAAACTAACATAAAATCAACCAGCTAGGATTTTCTCCCTTTCCTTACACAAACATACACATAAAGCCAGGTGCAGTGGCTCATGCCTGTAATCCTAGCACTTTAGGAGGCCATGGCAGGAGGATTGCTTTAGGCCAGGAGTTTGAGACCAGCCTGAGCAAGAGTGAGACCCCGTCTCTACAAGAAATAGAAAAATTAGCCAGATGTGATGGCGAGTGCCTGTAGTCCCACCTACTCGGGAGGCTGTGGCAAAAGGATCTCTTGAGCCCAGGAGTTTGAGGTTGCAGTGAGCTGTGATGAGGCCACTGTACTCCAGCCTGGGTGACACAGAAAGACCCTGTCTCAAAAAAAAAAAAAAGAAAAAAAAGGTATACATATACCTGAAACCACAATTGAATATTAATATTGTTTAATATTAAATTTACCTTGATATTAATGTTATTAAGCACTTAGAGAAGGGTAGGATGTCTTGCAGTGATTTCAAGGAATGACTGTGGCTTCTTTACCATGATAAGAAAGATTCTACCAAAGTTATTCTTATTTGTGTGTAAACATACATACTATTAATACTACATATCCATAATAGTAAGTTTTTATGTAAGAAGACACTTTCAAATCAGGTTCTTTGATCCTTTTATACCATATTCTTAACTATCACATTCACTGTAACCATAGGGCCAAGAGACTGTGCTATGGATTATACCCACTGCCACTTTAACAGCATATAAACAATGCTATTATTTCCAGTAGAATGGATATACATGCTTCATAAACAGATTAGTAAGAAAATGGCAATTAGCTGGGTGAGGTGAGGGATGCCTATAGTCCCAGCTACTTGGGAGGCTGAGGTGGAAGGATTGCTTCAGGCCAGGAGTTCAAGGTTGCAGTACACTATCATGGTGCCTGTGAATAGCCACTGCACTCCAGCCTAGGCAACACAGTGAGACCCCATCTCTTAAAAAAACAAACAAACAAAGAAAATGGCAAATAAACCATCAAAGGAAAACAGCTTTCTTGGAACACTGAAATAACTGTTAAAGCTGAAAAAACAGAATGAGCAACCTAAGAAATAATAAAGAAATGATAGACATGATTTGTACATATGACATATATTTACCTTAGAACTTCTTTCTAGTATGCTAAACTCTATTACAAGACATTTCGTCAGTACAGTTCTCTATTATCTGGCAGTATAGGTAACCTCCAGTTTATAAACTTGGTGATCTTCCAAACATTGACTAATCTGTAATGCAGAACAAACTAGCATCTTAGCCTTCTGACTCCCACATTAGAGATTTTCACAATGTCCCACTGCAATACATGACAAAGTACTCTGTTGGAAAGATGCAAACATAATGCACATACTGTGCCTCTTCCTGTTTTAAACACTGGCATTTGAAAAATGAGAAAGTGTGTCACAGTGGAGACTTGGCCTCTAGTCAAGGCTTTGCCCTAACGAGTTGTAACACCTTGGATAAGTTACTTAAACTCTTTAGCCTCAATTTTCTCACCTTTAAATACAAAGTAGCTTCCATTTCTACCTATATTGTAGGATTATCTTTAAATAGCACTTAAGGACATCTCAAAGAAAAGTGGGACTAGTAAAATTTGTACCTCCTACATAACCCCAACACAGCCCACCTCTGCTCTTTGCTAAGGAAAGCCCCAAGCTTTCTCAGATTAATGACAATGAAATTCATTGCATTGTGTCACTCTGCAATACTTGCTGATTGACACTGTGACAAAACAATATTAGCATAAACTGAGGACTTCTGTTTAGCTAATGACTTAAATTGAATGCTTCAACTCAGCAAATCAAGAAACAAATGCTTTACAGTACAGAAAATGATGTCTGTGAACATGCATGGAATTCTTGAAACTGGAAACTGCCAAAAAGATTTAATTAAGTACAAGAATGAATTCTAACAGAAAGGTAATACAATAAAAAGGCAGTTTTATATGAATTTAAGCAATTCAAATGTTAAATAAAATATTAATCTGCAAAATTCAAAACCAGCTCTCATATTACAACTGATGCTATAATTTACTGCAAATTGCTTCACAAATATGTTGCTTTTATTTATAAGTTTGAACAAAAATCTTCAAGTTAAATATGTATAAATCTGTTACTATTTACATCAGTGTTTCTTGAGTAATTTCTTATCTGTGGTACTCCTTTGAAGACTTAGTAAAATTGTGAAAACATTAGTTTTATTATTATTTTCAATTATAAATGAGCAATTTCATTTATGTAATCAAATAAATGAAAAAAGATGTTTCATAATGAATAAATATTTTCTATCCTTAATGATTCTATTGCATAAAAAGTAAATAAAAAGGCAGATGATAATTTATACGGATACTATCCACTTTAACTTAAAAGTACTATACTCAGTTGGCACTGAGGTGTAGATAATAATTCTGTATCAGCTGAATATTTTCAGTTTCTATACATTTGCAAAATCATACTTTTAAAATCAGATACATGTATGAGAAAGTGCTAGTCAACTGGTTATTGTCACATAATAAAATTACTTGATCACAAAATAGTCTAGCTATACTCAGGAGCACTCTTTCCTTTTTAATGCTAATTTTGGGGAAAAAAATTAGCATCCTCAAAAGAATTCTGTTTTTTGAAGCATGCCTCAGATACCTGCTAAATAGAATTCTTTAAACCCAGCGAGGACTTCTGTTTCTAGTAATGGAAGCCTAGGTAATTCAGATAAACCGTCTTATAGAAGAAAATCACAACTAAAAATGTTGGAAGACATATGCAAAACATCTTCTGAAAATGACACAATAAGTCACAAGGAATTACTAGGCCAAGATCTAGGAAAAGGTAATAGCCAAGAGAGGCACTCAAAGCTAGCTGATTTGTGCCCTAGTACTTTTGCTGGATTTTAGGGAAGGAGCTGATCGAGCAATGGAACTGTAGTTTTCAGAGCTTAGGGGAAAAGAGGTTAAAAAAAAAAAGTCATGGCTCAAGCAAGGCCTATTCCCCAATAGGTTGAGACCCTGAAGGACTTTATCCCCAGAGTAAGAGTGAATCAGAAGCAAATCTACTTCTATACATAGCCCTTTACTTCATTTGGACTATCTGGGATCCTCAATGTAGACACTGGATTAGGGTAGTCCTTGATTGGTAGTGCACCCAGGCACTTGGCAGAAGTTAAACAGAAATTCTTTCTGGAGGAAGATATTCTGGTCTTTGATCTATATTGTTTCTACAAATAGTTTTTCAAATACAATTTACAGCACATGGTGAGTGATAACTAGCTCATAAGAGAAAAGATGCAAGAGAAAATAAAAAACACAAGAGAAAGAAAACAGCAGAAACAATAATAGAAACAGACCCACAAATACTTCAGATGTGGAATAATAGACATAGACTATAAAATAAATGTTATTGCCACATCCAAAGACAAAAGAAAACCTTGAAAGTTTTGTAGGGTACTAGAAACCATAAAAACATGTCATAGCAGTTTGGAAGTAAAAAAGTCTAGAACTGGAAAAAATATAAAAATTTAAAATGCAATGGTCATGTTATATAGGACACAGCTGAAATATACTGAACACAGCTGAAAGTAAACTGGTGAACTAAAAATTTGATGAAAAGACTCTATCCAGAATGCTGTTAAGTATAAGAAAAAAACCCATATACATAGAGAGAAGAGAGGGTAAAAAACACAGAGAATATGAAGAGGAGGTATAATGTAAGTTTAATTGGAATTTAAAAAGTAGAGGAGAGAAAACAGATCTGAGGAAATATTTGAAGAGAAATTACATAAGAATTTTTCTTAGAATAGAACAGACTTTATGGCAGTTTGACACCGGAGCTCTCTACCCAAACTACTATATTTACTGCCTGTGAAGAAAATACTACCTAGCTAGCAGTTATGGCATCATAACTAGCAGTTATGAGATATGGGTTATGAATAATAAAAGAACATTAACATATATAAAGTAGAAACTGTTACATGAACAAATCCACAAAGTAGATTCTTTAGAGTTAATTAAAACAGTTATAAAATTTGATCTAATAGGTTATACAGAACACCATAAACAACAGAGAAAACACATTCTGGCCGCTAATCTTATAAGGCCAAAAAGAAAAGTTTGGTAAATTTCAGAAAGCAGAAATCATATAGAGTACATTCTTTAAGTATAATTCACTACTAGAAATTAACAAAAAAAGCACAGCTAAACAAACAAAACCTATTAACAATAACAAAAACTTATCCATTTAGAAATTTTAAAACACCCTTTTAAAATACCTCTTGGATCAAAGGGGAAATCAAAATTGACAATAGAAAACACTTTGAAAATAACAGTAAGAGAACCCTAAAGTATCAAACCTGTGGAATGAATCTCAAATTATACTCCAAAGGTAATTTATATGAAGTGCATGTATTAGGAAAAAAGATCCAAACAATCAAGAAGCTAAAAGACAAAGTAAAAGGAAAGAATTTGAAAGAGAAGAGCAGAAATTAATCATAGAACACAAGAAAAGTAGACAATAAAGCCACAAAGGCAGATCATTTTGAAAAGGAGAAAGGAAAGGTGAATAACGTTTATTATGCACCCAAAATGTGACACAGTATGTTGCTATGCACTTTACATGTTTTACTGTATTTAATTTTCCCAATTACCCTTCAGATAGATAATATACTAAAATCACTACATGTTAAAATTTCTAATGACAGGCAAAACCTACCTATAAAAAAATATTACAGATAATAACTCTTAACACCCAGAAAGGTAGAGGTAGCTTTCAAAACAAGCAAAATTTTTTATTAGTAGTACCCCCTACAATTATATGGATTGATTCAATTTTTTTAATCATAAGTTTCCTTATGAATCAAAATGTACAAAAGTAAAAAAAAAATCTAGAATGGTGACTAGAGATTTATTAGCAGTAATGATCATATAACTGTTCCTAGCTACTACATCCAAATGTAAGATGATGAAGGAACTAGTCTTCAAGGACCATTTACCTCAAAACTAAATTCAGAAAACAATGACATATTTGGGTACATTTTAATTTTTTTCAAGTAATTCAAAGAACAAAGAGAAGAAGAAAAGGTATACAATTCAAAGTAATTTTTCCATAGACAATTACTCATCTGTAAATTAATCCTACTTACATCATTTGACTTGCATTTTTCCTTGTGAGAATATATAGTCCATTCCAAAAGCATATTTACTGGTTTGCTCAAAAGCCCAGAGGTTTCACTTCCTGACCAAAAGATTTCAAGAAGAATTGCCTTTCCTGTTATCTTTAGACTCTGAGAATCTGACCAGTCATACAACCTAACAAAAATATGAACAAAGAGTATATTTTATGCCACTTTGATCAGGACAGTTATTAGGCATGCCTTTTGTCAAAAAAAATGCCAGCAATTTTTGCATATAGGAAAGTCATAATATATAAAGATTTTAACATAATTATAATAAAGGACAAAATATAAAAAATGGCCTCAGTTTGATAAAATTATCAATAATGTACACACAGCAATGTATCTGTAAGTTTCAGAGCACAAAAAAAATTTATATTATAGATTCAGTGTTTAAAACTAGTGTAGCTTTTTACTTACGCATTCGATTACTAAACAAAAAAATCTAAATTTGAAAAAATGAAAACACTCTAACATTTCTAAATGTAGAGTGAAAAATAAAAATGTGAACTGAGGAAACAAAAAAAGGGCACTGCCACTGAAAAATGTGTCTCGAAATATATTTTAAGAATAAACCTACTTTAAAATAAAAACAAGGTGACTTTCTAGAAATATATACATAAATGATTACAGAAATAGTACATAAAAACAATAGAAATATAGAAAAATGTGGTTTTTTGTGATTAAAACTTACTTTTGACTCAGATGCCGTACTTCACTTTCAATTAAATTAAAGAAAAATTTGAGCAATGTCAGGTGGAGCACCTTAGAGCCAATAATATTTTCTGAAATTTGGTGACAAAAACTTTCATTGAAAAGGCAAGACCTGAAAAACATAAACCCGACAATCTCTAATATGCAAGCAATTCACTGAGTAATTTGTGAACAAAGTTTTTTTTAGAATACTGTTGGAATTAAAAAAAAGTTTTTCTTCAACAAAATATAAAGCAAGTTCAACAAAATTTTATTAATAATATATTTTCTTCCCTTAAAAATTAAACAATGTCAAATATCTCATGATTATTCAATTCTTAATACTATAGATCTAATTTCTCTATTTTTCAATGATTGTAGTATTTAACAACTATCGAGTACTCTCCCTCTGTATTCTATTTCACTGATGAGAACAAATTATGAATTTCATTAAGTACTTTTGATCCAAATGACCAGCTAAGCTCTCAAACAATACTTGCCACAATCCTTATCTTTCTTACCCAAGATTATTTTCTTTTTTATTATTTAGTAAATAAAGGTTATTTAGGGCTACTTAAGAGTTTTAAAAATTCAGTATTTTATTTTGTTTCCATCTTCTACAGTAGTCATCTCCATAGAATTTTCTGTGATAATGAATATGTTCTACTGGACATCTGAAATGTGACTCATGTACCTGAGGACCTGAACTTTTAATTACTTAATCTTAATAAAATTAAATATAAATAGGCTAGGAGCAGTGGCTCATGCCTGTAATCCCAGCACTTTGGGAGGCACTTGAGGCCAGAAGTTCGAGACCAGCCTACGCACACAGGAAGACCCTGTCTCTACAAAAAATAAAAAAACTTAGCCGTCCAAGGTGGCATGCATTTGTGGTCCTAGCTACTTGGGAAGCTGAGGCAGGAGGATTGCTTGAGCCCAGGAGTTCGAGGTTGCAGTGAGCTATGATCACATCACTAAATAAAAATAGTTACATGTGGCTAGTGGCTACTGGGTCGGACAGCAAAGTTCTATAGTGTATTTTTAAAGAAAACATCAGACTACTCAGAACTCTAAGACTAATAGAGATAGAGTCTAGGTAACAATATTTATTACAGTCTTCCAGCTTTCTTATCAATTATATCAACAAAGCACTTGTAACTTTTTACCTCTGTCTCCACTTAATCTGTCTTCTTTTTGAATACCACATTATCAGGTTAAGATGGTCCATAGCAGCTATTACACTTTTTTTTTAATAATTCAAAAACATTTTTTAAAAATAGGGAGTGAGGTTCAATTTCCTTTTTTTGAGACAGAGTCTCACTCTGTTGCCCTGGGTAGAGTGCAGTGGCATCATCATAGGTCACTGCAACTTCAAACTCCTGGGCTCAAGGGATCTTTTCACACTCCTGGCCTAAAGCAATCCTCCCACCTCAGCCTTCCATAGTGCTATGATTACAGGCGTGAGCCACCGCAGCTATTAAACTTAACAATTTATTTGATACTCATATCTGTTCTGTAAGATCCCCCATCACCATACAGTTATTCAGTCTGTCTGAAAACCAACATAGACAACAAAGTTTCTTTTTTTCCATTCTCTTTAAAAAAACTGGTATCATGAAATGATTCAAATATATATAAAAGTAGGGAGACTATTATCACCCAGCTCATTTATATTCCTATCACTTCCCCAGGCACCCTCCTCCCAACCCCCAACGAATCCAATTATTTTGAAGCAAAACCTGGGTATTTCTGTTTATTAAAAAGTCTAATTTTAAGATCCCCAAATTCTATCTCCTGCCATGTCAATTAATTCATCCAAACATTTGTTAAACAATTATTATGTTTCAGGCATTATATTAGACACTGAGAATAGAGATGTTTAAGACTGAGCACCTGTCCTTAAGGATGTCACAGATAGATGTGAGTGACAAACCTAACTCAAAGGAAAGAGCAAGAGTTAGAAAGTGCCACCTGAGTTGCATTTTAAAGGATAATTAGGAGTTGGGCTGATATTTGTGAGGTGGCAGGAATAGAGGTATACATACATACACACACACACACACACACACACACACACACACACACACACACATATATTGAGAGAGAGAGAGAGAGAGAACCTAAGAACAAATGGATAGGAAATGATAAATAGTCATTGGGCACATTGGGGAAAGTGATGTAGATGAGAACAGAGACACATACAGGGGTTAAATCATGAAGGGTCTTACGTCTTACATGTTTTGCTAAGGAATTTGAACTGTCTTCTACAGGTGATATGTGAGTCAATGAAGGACTTTAATCTAGGAAATGACAAGATCACTTTGGAAAGAGCATACTGGGGCGCTTTGGAAGATAAATTAAAGGGAAAAAAGTAGAATCAAGATCAATAAAGCAGCTATTGCAATAGTTTATGTAAGAAGTACATAAGAAAATTTTTAAATAAAGACAACCACAGTGAAGGAAAGAATAGATTTGGAAATTAAGAAGGATGTCAGCCACATAAACCATATTTCCTCATACCATATACCTATGCTGGGCTAGTTCTGCTGTGCTGGAATTGTGTTTACATATCAGTCACCTTCAAAGTGCAGGAACTATTATTTCATTTACCTTTTTATCCCTAAAATGTAGCATTATGCCTGGCTCCCAGTAAGTACTCAAACATTTGTTGCAAGAATGAATGAATGCATGCTACCTAGCTGATTAGCTTACTTCAAATATATCAGAACCAAGATGGTACATGAATCTTTATGATCTCAAAAAGCTAACCACAGGTCTACCCTTTGCCTTGCTACTCACGCGTCCTGTCTCTCTCACTACTATGGACCTCCTAAAACTGAACACTTGGATGATAAGAAAGATCTTCCCAGACAAATAAGGGTTATAAGATATAGAGAGGTATCAGAATAGAAAGGGGAAAATCCTAAATTCTGTTAGGGAGAAAGAAAAAGAAACAGGAAGGATTTCTAGAGACAATAACATTTAAAAGACAAAGGAAGGCTGAGGCAGATGACAGCATGTGCAAAGGCATGAAAGAGATGATATACTTAGGAAACATTAAGTTCTGCTTCAAAATTCAAAATTTCTACCTGAAAAAATATAACTGAAGCCCTAAAATAAATACCATATACAGTCATAGATGTTTATACTTTTGATGGCCAAAATTAATGATATGCATATTCAATAAATTATTTTCTTCATTTTAAAAACATATAAACTTGTAATTTTGTTAAAAAAATAAAAAATAATTTGGCTTTCTAGTGAATCCATTTCATTCACTCACTGAAGTTTTAGTTTGTTAATACACAGATTGACAAACATGACCAATATAGATTTGTCCCTTTTATAAGAGTTTTGCAATAAATATAATGCACATACACTTTTCTAAAATAGAAATATACTTTTTCATCAGTATCTAAAAAAATATATAGCTTAACAACTACTAGATGAAATGTAGCATCTTCACATGTGAAATTCCTTACCTGATAAGCACTTCCACTAAAGACCATGCTCCTTTCATACAAGTTGGACACTGAAACAACTCTAAGTAATATTGTGACATGGCTGGGGACTTCCAAGGAGGATGCAGGTGAAGAAGAGCTGACAATATATGAAAGTATCGACCAGAAAACGTATCTATGTTATCCTATTATGTAAAAATAAATAAACAAATAAAACGCTATAGCTGAAAGTACAGTTTTATCAGCTAATTCAGTCTAAAACTAGAATAACAACACTGGCCTAACTTTCTTGCCAAATATATGTTTGGACAAAGGAGATCAGATGGAGATTAGCTAATTAAATACAGCAACTGAGAGAGAGGCACACTGTAAATATGTACAGCTGACCTTTGAAAAACACAGTTTGAACTGCATGGGTCCACTTACACGTGGATTTTTTTTTCCAATAAATGCAGTTGGCCCTTTGTATCTAAGGGTTCAGTACCTACAACCAAACGTGGATAGGAAATACAGTATTCGTGGGACACAAAACTTGTGGATGCGGAGGACCGACTGTGGGATTTAAGTAAGAGTGGATTTCAGTATCCATGGGGGTCCTGGAACCCATATCCCATGATACCAAGGGACAATTGTATCTACACATTAGGTAATCCTAGCTGTTAGGACTAGCTTATATAAAAAGTCCATTTTCCTTTTCACAATTATAGTGAGATTAAGAGTTCCCAGATGTCACCTGAAAGGAATTACTCATGCAAAATTAGTCTGACATAGCTTACACCTCTTATGTTTTCAAATTAGGACCTTGATGAAGAACATGATTAGAAAGTTACCTTTGCGTAGCTGCTCCTACTGGTTTTCACAGTTTAAAGAGTATATTCATTATCTATGTATACTATAAGTTAAAACGATTATTATCAATGTACTAAAGAAGCAATTTACCAAAGGCAATCTAGGTCACTGTAATTTGAATTTCATATTAGATACTTTACAGCCATGAAAAAAATTACTTTTTTCCTAAGACAAAATTATCTTAGAAATCCTAAGAAAATACTCAGAGTAGTTCCTAGTACAGTTAAAAAATAGAAAAGAAGTAGTAACAAATAGGTACTGCATTTCCTAGTAAAATGAAAAAAACAAAACACTGAAAAGAGAAAATGAACTATAAATATACAAAAAATGAGAAAATGTTAATGTTTTAACATTCTTTGAAAAAAGATTATAAACTCTTAAGACTGTTCTTACCTGTAGAACATTCTCTAGAAGAGCATGAAGAAGGCATACAGGAGGGACACAATGTGCTTGCAAAGAGGAAAGTTCCTCAATTGCTTCTTTAAAAAACTGTCCCTCTATGAGGCTTTCAATTAAATTTAATACACCTCTGGGAAATTCAGCATTTTTAACCTAAGAAAGGAAAGATTCTATAACTCAAAGAAAAGAAAGGTGAAATTCTGGAATCAAATCTTGAATTAGTAAGGAGTTTTAATTTCCTCATCTATAAAATGAAAATAACTCCTGCCCTCACTACTTGACAGGGCTGTTATATAGTTCAAAAAGGATGACGTATATGAATGTGTTTTTTTTTATTTTATCACTGTTAATTATTTTTTTTTTTTACGTTTCCCTTAATAGTAAGGGGATCTCCTCTAAAAACTTTGAGTAGGAATTTGCAAAGTTTGGTTGATAAAGAAGAGACTTTAGTCAAAGAGTTACAACTACATAGTTCTTTAGGTGCAAAATTATTTTTTGGTTTAATTTTAAATGTGAAGACAAACTATGTCTATTATCATTTAAACATTTAAATGTACCAAACATATCATATCTTAAAAAGTGCAATTAAATTAAAATGCAATTGTGAGAATCATAATCATTCTGAGTGATATATATACTTGAGGGTTTCACAAAATACATTCCCTTAGTCAAATATTTTTAACAATAAAAGTAACTACTTTGAATAAGCTCAGAAGCAAAACTACTCTGAAAGACTACATGGAATAAAAAAAAATCAATTTTAAAAGCATAATAATATAAAAGAAATAATATATTTCTGTAAATATTATACCAAAAAATTCTAATCTAAAAGTAGTAATTCAGAAAGTTCTGAAATGTGAGAATAAGGATACATATTTCACCTGTCATAAGCACAAGGTAAGTTCTTAATACTTGTGATCAGTTTTTACTACTGTATGGAAAAAATTATTTTTCAGTTTTGACAGAGCAATATATTTCTTTTTCATTTTTTATTACAGAAACTATATTTCAAATATTATAGGATGCTTTCTTGTACAGACAACACATTCCTTTAAATCAAAATAACTTGTAATAACAAAACACAAAGCTTCTTTTTTGCCCTGATTACCACCCTACTCCAATCCCCTTACCTCTACATTGTATACTGGTTGTTTATCTATTCTAATGCAGTTGTATCTGATAGCCTACAAAAAAGCAACGATATGATTAAAATTTAACATTGTTAGGTTGAAAAATACATTTCAGCTTAAAAAGCAGACAATATTGGGAAAACATACAAAACAGAATCAGGAATACATTAATAGCTATAATTAATCTGATACTCATGTTTGCTCAAACTAGTGACTTCCATCATTTCAGGAAAATGGCACTCTCAAGAATATGAACATTTCTCTATTTTCTTCTTCTAAATTAAGATAAGAGATAAAATCATACTCAAAAGATATGAAGAGGTCTATTGTCCTTAGTATTGTAATAATTAGAAATATAAATGGGGAGAATATTTTGTATAAGGGTACATATGATAAAAAATGCCAGTGGTTATCTATAAAATCCTATGTAAAATCTCCCTCTATTGTTTTAAAATACCTATAATTGGGTATTTAAAAAAATTATCCTGGAAAAATATCTGCAACAAATATAATAAAGAGATAATATCCTGGAAGAAGAAGGCTTCAAAAAGGCTGAATAGAGGTGCCCAGCACTCACCTCCTCCACAAAGAAGGACTAAAACAGCAAGTAGATAATCACAGGTTGAACAGAGTGTCTAAGAGGGAACACCAGAATTCAGCAGTGAGAGACAGGGTACCCCTGAGGCATAAAAGGACAGGGAAGAGAAGCAGCTAGTCCAGCTGGGATCTGGAACTGGCTGGTAGCCAGGAGAAATTTCCCAGGGAAAAGTAAGCAAGAGTTCTTTAGTTCTCTATATTCCCACTTTGGACTCCTACAATCCTAGCCACAGGAGGGCCCCTCAGCCCTTGCAGCCCCTGAGACTAGCTTAGGGAGCTGCCTGGAGTCCATACAGTGCTCTTGTTTCATAGAGGGAGTTTGCACTGGGTCCCACCCAACCCTCTGAGACCCAAGAGGCTGCAGCATGGCACCATTTTAAGAGCCCAGCCATCACCAGACTACATCCTGCTCCACCCACCACTACCACGAAAACACACCATAGGGGAACCTGAGGATTGACCTGCCCTGCCTGCTGCAGCCAGAGCCCATGTGCACCATCAGGGGGCCTGAGCACAGGACCACTCCCCTCTGTCCACTCTGACCACTACCACTGCCACCAGCACCTGAGTGTGCTGCCAGGGGACACGGGTATTGACCCACCCCTGCATGCTGCCACTGGCATAGGAACACACCATCAGGAGACCTGACAACAGGCCTACCCTTCCCACCACTGCAGGCATCTGAGCATGCCATCCAGGGAACTGGGAATCAACCTACCCTGCTTGCCAACCAAGTGCCCATATACATAGTGAGGGGGCCTGAGGATGGCCTACCATGCCAACTGCCACTGCTGCTGCTACCCTAGTGCGTTATCTGGGGACCTGGAGATGGACCTGACCTGCCAACAACACCCATGCATACCAGCAGAGGGGCCTTATGATGGGAACAACCAGCCTATTGCTGCTGGCAACCACCCATATGTGCCACCTGGGGGCCTGGGGACTGGCTAGCCCAGCTTGTTGCTGCTACCACTGGTACCTGAACTTGCCCCTTGGTGGCCCGAGAACTGGCCTGTCACTTCTGCTGCCATTGCTGACACTACGCACACTGCCCCAGGCACCCAAGGACCCATCCAGCCCATTGCTGCCACTGCCAACATGTAAACAAGGTGCCAGAAGTGCCGCATGAACCCACTACTACTGGTACCAGCGTATGCTGCCCAGGGACCCATGGACTGACATGTCCAGCCTGCTGCCATCACCACTACTGCCTGAGAAGCACCTGCTTGTCATCCATAACCTTAGCAAAGTCTTACCATAGCATCCACTAACAATCGCAGCCTAAGGCACTGATGAACACACTGACACTGACTAAATCTAAATAAATCATGTGGCGACTACACTATTGTGCCCACACAGGATCAAAGCCAAAGCACTGTACACACCAACATTATAGATACAACTATAGAAAAAAGTCTCTCCTTATGAAGCAAATTCATAAAACTGGAAGAAGTGACTGTTAGGCCAGATACACAGATATCAACGTAAGAACACAGGAAACACGAAAGAGCAAAGAAACACGACACCTCCAAACAAACACAATAATTCTCTAGCAATAGATTCTAAAGAAGAAGAAACCTATGAAATGCCTGAAAAAGAGTTCAAAATGATTATTTTAAAGAAACTCTATAAGATACAAGATAAAGAATCCAAAGAAATCAAGAAAACAATTCATGATCTGAATGAAAAATTCAACAATTATCATAAAAAAGAACCAAACAGAAATTCTGGAACTGAAGAATTCAATGAATGAAATAAAAAATACAATCGAGAGATTCAACAATAGACTAGATACAACAGAAGAAAGAATTTCTGAACTTGAAGACAGGTCTTTTGATACAACTCAGATAAAAAAAAAAACAAACAGAAAAGAATAAAAAAAAAAAGAGAGAGAAAACCTAAGCAACACATGGGATACCATAAAGTGACCAAATATTCACATTTTGAGAGTTTCAGTAGGAGAAAAAATGGGCAAAGGCATATAAAACATATTTAACAAAACAATACTTGAAAAATTACCAAGTCTTACAAGAGATATTCCCAAATAGATTCAAACCAAAAAGATCTTCTTCAAGGCACAATACACTAAAACTGTCAAAAGTCAATGATAAAGAAATAATTCTAAAAACATCAAGAGAAAAACGTCATGTCACATATAAGGGTATTCCCATCAGACAAACAGTAGATTTCTCAGCAGAAATCTTAAAGGCCAAGAGAGAATAAGATGATTTATTCAAATTGCTGACAGAAATAAAAAAAAAGCCAGCCAAAAACACTATGCACAGCAAAGCTACCCTTCAAAAATAAAGGAGAAATAAAGTCTTGCCCTGCCCAGATAAGTAAAAACTGAGGGAATTAACCAGAACTAGACTGGCCATGCAAAAAAATACTTAAGCGAGTCTTACAACTGGAAGCAAAAGGACGACGTCAACCATCATGAAAACACAAGAAAGCCTAAAACTCACTGGTAGAGTAAAAACACAAACAAGGAGGAGAAAGGAGTCCAATGGCACCATTACAGAAAGCTACCAAACTGCAATGATAAACAATGAGAAAGAAAGGAATAAAGGATGTATGAAACCACGAAACAATTAACAAAATAACAGGAATAAGTCCTCACCTATAAATAATAACCTTGACGTAAAAGGATTAAATTCTCCACTGAAAAGATACACATTGGATGAATGAATTAAAAAACATGGTGCATGATATGCTGCCCAAAATAAACTCACACCACCTGTAAAGGCACACAAAGACTGAAAGTAAAGGATGCAAATGGATATAAAAGCAAGCAGGAGTAGCCATATTTATATCAGATAATACAGATTTTAAGTCAAAAACTGTAAAAAGAGACAAGAAAGTCATTATATAATGACAAAATGATCAATTCATTAAGAAGATATAAAATTTCTAAATATATATGTACCCAACACCGGAGTATCTAGATATATAAAGCAAATATTATAAGATCAAAAGGGAGAGATACACTCCAATACGATAATAGCTGGAGACTTCAACACCCCACTGCCAGCACTGGACAGATCATTTAGACAGAAAATCAACAATAAAATATTGGATTTAAACTCTATATTAGACCAAATGGTCCCAAGAGTATTTACAGAATATTTTACCTAACAGCTGCAGAAGACACATTCTTTTTCTCAGCACATGGAACATTCTCTGGGAGAGACAATACATTAGGCCATAAAACAAGGCTCAACAAATTTAAAAACAATCAAAATTGTATCAATTATTTTCTCAGACCACACTGGAATAAAACTAGGAATCAATAACAAGAGGAGCTTTGGAAACGGTACAAATACACAGAAATGAAGCAACATGCTCCTGAATGACCACTGGGTCAACAAAGAAATTAAGAAGAAAATAAAAAAACACTCTAAGCAAGTGAAAACTGACATACAATATAGCAAAACCTATAGGATACAGTAAAAGCAGTGCTAAGAGTGAAATTTATAGCAATAAATGTCTTCATCAAAAGAGTAGAAAGATTTCAAATAAACAATCCAATGATGTCTCTCAAAAAATCTAAACAGTAAGAACAAACCAAATCCAAAATTAGCAGAGGAAAGAGATAATAAAGATCTGAGCAGAGCTAAACAAAATAGAGACTAATATAAAAGATCAACCAAACGAAAAGTTGGTTTTGTGGAAAAAAAAAAATAAAATCAATAAACCACTAGTCAGACTAATAAAAAAAAGAAAGAAGACCCAAATAAATAAAATCAAAAATGAAAAAGGAGACATTACAACTGACACCACAGAAATACAAAGCATCATTAGAGACTATTATTAACAACTACATGCTAACAAATTGGTAAACCTAGAGGAAACAGAAGATTTCTTGGATACGTACAATACATACATACCAAGATTGAACCAGAAAGAAATAGAAAACCTGCACAGACCAATAATTAGTAATGAGATTGAATCAATAATAAAAAGTCTCCCAAGAACAACAAAAAAGCCTAGGTCTGGATGGCTTTACTGCTGAATTCAAACAAACTTGTAAAGAAAAACTAATACCAATTCTTGTCAAATTATTCCAAAAAACTAAAGAGGAGGGAATTCTGTCTAACTCATTCTATGAGGCCAGCATTACCCTGATAGCAAAATCCAACAAGGACACAACAAAAAATTAAAAACTACAGGCCAATATTCCTGATGAACATAGATGCAAAAATCCTTCAACAAAATAGTAGCAAATTGAATCTAACAACACATCAAAAAGATAACACACTGTAATCAGGTGGGATTTATCCCAAAGATGCAAGGGTGGTTCAATATATGCAAATCAATCAGTGTAATACATCACATCAACAGAATGAAGGACAAAAACCACATGATCATCTCAATAGACTCAGAAGAAGTATTTAGTAAAATTCAACATCCCTTCATGATAACAACTCTCAACAAATTAGGCATGGAAGGAACACACCTCAACATTATAAAGGCCACATACAACAAACCCAGAGCTAACATCATATGGAATGGTGAAAACCTGTGAGACTTTCCTCTAAGAACTAGAGCAAGACAAGGATGCTATTTTTACCAGTTTTATTTAACATAGTACTGGAAGTTGTCCCAGACAGAGCAATCAGTCAAGAGAAAGAAATAAAAGCAAACTGGATATCCACATGCAGAAGAATCAAACTGGACTCCTATCTCCCACCATATACAAAAATCAACTTAAAATGAATTAAAGAGTTAAACATAAGACCAGAAACTATAAAACTACTAGAAGAAAACACTGGGGAAACACTTCAGGATGCTGGTCTAGACAAAGATTTTATGGCAAAGACTTCAAAAGCACAGGAAACAAAAATAGACAAATAGCCCTATATTAAACCAAAAAACCTGCACAGCAAAGGAAATAACCAACAGAGTGAAGAAACAACCTGTTGAATGAAAGAAAACTTTTATGCTCTATTCATCCAACAAGAGACTAATATCCAAATATATACAGAACTCAAACAACTCAACAGCAAACCAACCATCCCATTGAAAAAGTGGGCAAAAGATCTCAATAGACATTTCACAAAAGAAGACATATAAATGGCAAACAGGTATATGAAAAAGTGCTCAACATCAATAACCATCAGGGAAATGCAAATCAAAACCACAATGAAGTATCACCTCAACCCAATTAAGATGGCTATTATGAAAAAGTCAAAAAATAACAAATGCTGGTGAGGATGCAGAGAAAAGGGAACTCTTATACATTGTTAGGAATGTAAACTAGTAAGGCCATTATGGAAAACAGTATGGAGGTTTCTCAAAACACTAAAAATAGAACTACCATATCATCAATCCCATTACTGGGCATTTATTGAAAGAAAAAAAAAATCAGTATATCAAAGGGATACCTGAACCCCCATGTTTATTGCAGCATTATTCACAATAGGCAAGATACAGAATCAACCTGAGTGTCCCCCAGTGGATGAATGGATAAAGAAACTGTGTTGTATATACACAGTGGAAAACTATTCAGCTATAAAAAGAGTGAAATCTTATCATTCACAGCAACATGGATGGAACTAGAGGTCATTATGTTAAGTGAAATTAGCCAGGCATAAAAAGACAAATAGTGTATGTTTTCACTAATACGTAGGAGCTTAAAAAAGTTGATCTCATGGAGGTAGAGAGAGGCTGAGAAGGGTGATGGGTAGGGGGGTGATAAAGAGAGGTTGGTTAATGGGTATAAACACTCATTAGACAGAAGGAATAAGTTCCAGTGTTAGGGTAACACATTAGGGTTACTACAGTTATGATAACTTATTGTATACTTCAAAATAGCTAGAAAAGAAGATTTGAAATGTTCCCAACACACAGAAATGATAAATGTTTGAGGTAATAAATATCCTAAATACCCTGATTTGATCATTATACATTTGTATGAATGTATCAATATATCATATATTCCCCATAAATATGCATAATTCTTATGTATAATTAAAAAAATAAGCAAAAATACATTCCTTTTGGTAGAATATTAAGAGGATGCTAGAAAGGATAGTAAATAAATAAAAGTCCCCTATAAACTTACCTTCCAGGAACAATTATCGATGACATTTTGTATTTCTTTTCACACTTTAATCCTATGTATGTATCTAACCTTGTTTTCCTTTCCACTGCATTATATTATAAGCATTTGTCCATTTTACTAAATATCATTTTAAAATAGGGTACTCAAATGACTGCTAGTATTCCATCATGTATGCAAACCCAATGAATTTAGACATTTTTTGAAAACTACTTATTGTTTTCAATTTGTAGCTATTATTAAAGGAAACATTCCAATAACTTTTTTTTTTTTTGGAGACAAGGTCTTGCTCTGCTGCCCAGGCTAGTGTGCAGTGGCTTCATCATAGCTCACTGAAACCTCAAACTCCTGGGCTCAAGTGATCCTCCTGCCTCAGCCCTCCAAGTAGCTAGGACTACAGGTGCACGCCACCATGCCTGGCTGATTTTTCTATTTTTTATAGAGACAGGCTCTCGCTCTTGCTCAGGCTAGTCTCAAACTCCTGGCCTCAAGCAATCCTCCTGCCTCGGCCTCCCAGAGTGCTAGGATTACAGGTATGAGCCATTGCACCCAGCCACAATAACATTCTTTATATTAAAACAAAGAGATAATATCCTGATTGTATAAAGGGCTCTAGAAACAAAGACATAAAACACACAATCCAATGGAAAAGAATATGAATAGGGAATTAGCAGAGGAAGAAATACACAAATGGCAAGTGAAGGGAAAGAATATGCTCAAACTCGCTACTAATAGAAGAAATACAAATTAAAACAACGATAAATCTTCAGCTCCCACTTTGGATTATACGTAGCTGGAAAGAGAAGTGCTCCTACCTTAACAACAAGAAAAGGCTGGGTTATCTACCAAACCATAATTTTTCTTAAACTCATAAAAGAGCAAATGTCATAGTGCAATCAACTAGACTGAAATATACAGAAAGAGCCTCCAAGGACTTGGGACATGAGCAATAGTTCATCTAAGGCACAACATGGGAGGAAAAGGAGGCCTCCACCAAAGAGGGCAAGAAAATTTCAGCTAAAATCTTTAGCCACTTGCTAAAGGTCAGGAGGTCAGGTGTAGGCTTGCATGAGAATACAGAACCCTTGAGAATCAAAGACACAAGTGGAGTTTGCACCCTGTGGCAGGATTTTTCTCCTCAAACCTCACTTGGGTGCATGCTAAAAAAAGCCTACCTCAAGGGAAGGCCTAGGGGAGGTGAACAATGGTTTTCTGGGAAAGGCAGCAAACTCTGTTACTCCCAGGGAGTAAGTGAAAAAAATCGGACAGGCAAGAAAACAGGAAAAATAACCCCAAAACAACCAATACCTTTACCCCTGCAGAGGGAAAACAAGGACTGCCTAAGACTAAGGTTGAACCAGGACAACAGAAAAAGAGATCTTCCAGCCCTCATCCTTCAATATCAGGCTAGCAAATGTCCAGCAAAAAGTTATAGCAGACAGTAACACATAATTTTATCTGTCACATTATTGAAGTACAAATGGCACAGACATCAGCATATTTAGTAAATGTCCAAATAACATTACTGCATAATAGACTAATAAACTAAGAAAATTATTTGAAAACATATTAAACATACTAACGAATTGAGTATGTGTATGTATGATGTATGTGTGTATACATAAAATCAAGTTACACTAGAGAAGGATAGGAAATTATATAAAACTTTTAGTGTGCCAAGTTTCACCTGAGCTCTATAAATGTGCTTCCTTAAGGCATTTTTTATTTCAATAATATCCACATCTGTCCTGATATCCTTGGTTTTTGATTCTTTGGCATAATCAGCAAAAACAGAATTCTTCATTTCTTTCTGCATACAGCAAAATAAAAAAACCTTAGAAAATGTACTAAAGATAGTGTCAACACAGATGATATCACAAAGGACAATATAATACAAGAAGAACACATCCAAACAGTGTTAACCACAGCAAAGATCCATCCTCACAATCATGTACCAAGATTATATAACGAAATAAAAAGTTTAAAAAGCAAACATTTCAATTTGTAAAGTTTTAACTGATATTTATATATGTACTTTCTTAAGGTACTTTTCATTTTAACCTGTTACAAATCTTTCCTGGAACCTCTTTCTTTTTGTTGTTGCCATGTTCATACAAAACCAAATTCATTACTTATTTACCTTCCTCATTTTTCTGAAGGTCCTTCTGACCATATGTATATAAATATGCTGTGGTTTAGATTGTAAAACAAAGTCATACTCTAGGAAATATTTATCCAAGAAGGATCCCATTTAAAAGACAAGCTATCTTATTAAAAATGGTCTGTATTATACCAAGGAAGAGTAAGACAGAAAACAAAATTTACATTAGAGTATATTACCCAAACTACACACATACGTAGTTTTAAGGCTTTTTCATTTGAAGAAATATAGCCTCTTTTTCAGAATCTTTATTTCTTTTTCTTATTTGTTACATTCAGGCAAAACAACATTCATTCAAATATCTTGATTATTAACTCAAATTTCTTTGTGTAGTCATGTAAATATACTTTCACTGTGAACTAAAGCTAATTGTAGCATTAACTATGAATATCATACCAGATCAACTCAAGAGTGTTCTTGTAAGACATGAAGGTTATATTTAACACAGCAAGTAATCATAAGACTCAGCTAATATGTGTAGATTATATTAGAGAAGAGCTAAAAAAAATTAAAACTATACCTTAGATTACAAAAAGTTTTACCTGATCTCTGTAATATACGTGCTTTCTTAAGGTACTTTTAATTTTGTCATGTTCGATGTCTTTCTTGCAATTGCTTTCTTTTTCTTTTTTGTGTTTTCTCCTCAAAGCATAACTCCTTTGAATATCTTCATCTTTTTTCTTAATTTCCTTCTACATGTATTTAGACCACAATTAAACAAATCTCAACATGAATGATATATGTTACAAAATCCAAATAAACTCAAGAAGAGTAAGTTTATACCACACAAGTATACCACATTAAAAAATAAGTTACATACAACAGGAAATCTCATCCACTGCTGGAGTGGGTGTACATTAGTAAAACATTTTGAAAAACAGGTGGGCATTACCTAGTACAGTTGGACATGCACAGTCCTTATGACCCAGCAACTCCACTCCTAGCAATACACCCTAAGTTACAGAAATTACTGATCATGTGTACCAAGAATTACACAAGATAATGTTCACCTGATAGCAGAACTGCAAAAACCAACCAATTAATCAAACATACAAACCAACAAAAAGAAACCCAAATGCTTATCAATAGTAAAATGGATAAAAGATATAATTTTGGCATAGTCAAACAATGAAACACATATTCACCAGCAAAATTAGTCTATAAATAACATGAACTACAAAGTATTCATTAACAGACAAAACTAAATAATATATAGTTAAAGATACAAACATAGCTGTTAAAACTATAATGAAAAGCAAGAAAATGTTTAATACAAACTATAACTTAAAGGTAACTTCTGAATTAGAGGGAGAAAAAGGGATGCAATTAGGAAATGACAAAGCAGGGTCTTAAAAAACTGGGAAGGTCTATGTCTTAACCTAGCTGGTGAGTACAATAAGCCCTCATTTTTATACTCTTTTTTAAAACCATACACAAATGTTTTATAAACACTTTTGTACATCTACTTCAGAAGAAATGTAAATGATATATTTAGAAAATTTAGAAAAAAGCTACAAAATATAAAGATATTATTTTTAATTTGGAAAGTTTTACCTGATTTCCATATACATGCCTTCCTAAGGTATTTCTCATCTTAACAAATTTCAAATCTTTACTGGAGCCTTCGAATTTTTGTTTTTTGTGATGTTCAGTCAAAACAGAACCAACATTAACACCTTCAGCATGATTTTGCATTTCTTTCTGCATGTTTGCAAAAATAATTTAGTTAGACTATGGATTAAATATAGCCTCAACACAACCAATGCAAGTCACAAAAGAAAAACCCACCCAGGAACATAGGTTTTGTAAAGTATACATATGATATTAAATAGTAAAGAACCCTGTGAATTATCTTATCTCTCAGTTGTAGTAAGATAAAGCAGAATAAAATAGATGTTTTAGTTCACAAAGTTCTATAGTATGCTTACATATACACTTAATTTAGTTTACCTAGTTTAACATATATACTTAATTCAAAGTAGTATTACAAACCATATTGTTTATTCATTAAACTAAGAAATATATTTAAAGAAAGAAATTTCTACTTGAATTTTACATATAGGCTGTTGAGTTCTAAAAGAAACCAAATTCCCTCTACAAGAAACTCCAGAGGATGTATATAGTCATATGCCACTTAGCAATAGGGATATGTTCTGAGAAACACATCATCAGGCAATTTCATCATCATGCAAACATCATACAGTGTATTTACACAAGCCTAAAAAGTATAGCTTACTACACACCTAGGCTATCTGGTGTAGCCTATTGCTCCTAGGCTACAAACCTGTACAGCATGTTACTGTACTGAATACTGTAGGCAACTACAACACAATGCTGAGTCTTTGTGTATCTAAACATATTGCAACATAAAACAGGTACAGTAAAAATACAGATTATAATCTTATGAGACCACTGGCAAAGGTAGTCCATCAGTGACTGAAACATTGTGCTGTACACGACTATAGAGGTATTTCATTAATTTCCATGTCTTTTACAGTCTCTATTCTATTCTTTTTTGCCATGTTTATTCAAAACCAAATCTATCTATCTATCTTTCTTTCTTATTAATTAATTAATTAATTAATTATTTTTGAGACAGGATCTTGCTCTGTCACCCAGGCTGGAGTGGGGGCTCGATCATAGCTATCTGCAGCCTCAAACTCCTGGGCTCAAGGGATCCTCCTGCTTTAGCCTCCTGAGTAGCTGGGACTACAGGCATATACCGCTATGCCCAGCTAATTTTTTGTAGAGACAAGGTCTTGCTACGTTGCTCAGGCTGGTCTTGAACTCCTGGTCTCAAGTGATCCTCCTGCCTTGGCCTCCCAAGGCGCTGGGATTACAGGCATGAGCCATCACGCCCAGCCCAAATTTATTTTAACTCCATTATTATTTTACATTCCTTTCTTTATGTAAAAATACTTCATACTGTGTCTTATAATGCATATTTCAACAGGCACATAAACTCAAAAAGCATCTTATTAAGACATGCTCATGTAGTTAATTGGAGAAAATAGTCTTGTAAGTCACATAAATATCAATTACACTTTGGAAAAGCCAGAAAAAATTGTAAAAATTTTTTAAGCTTAGAAAGTTTGAGCTAAACTTGCCATAAACAATTTCTTAATGATCTGTGCAATTTAAGTTCCAAATTGTTCCTAGAATTATCTTTCAAAAATATTTGACAGATACAGCAGAAACAATTTATTTTGAATTTCTTCCCAGTTACACATAAAAATATTTTAGTTTAGACTAATAAATACTAAGCTAATAATAATTTGATAAATTAACCAGACTGTTTTATAAGACATGATATGAAATTGAACGTAATTGAACATTAGCTCTTTCACAGTAGAATAATGCCCTTTTTTTGCTTGCTGCTGCAGTTTGAAAAATTGCACTTTAGAGCAACATATATGCTTTCTTGAGATACTTTTCATTGCTCCAAGTTCAAAGTCCTTCCCGTTTTTTTTGTTTTCCACGTTAATCAAAATAGAATTCATTTGTGTATTTTTTGAATTTTGTTGTAAATGCAGTTTAATATTTGAGTTTAGAAGATGAATTATGAATACACATAGTGCTGACAGGTAAGAAAAATGCTTTATAAGACACACATGTTACATTAAACACACAGAGGAATTTTAAGTAATTACCATGTGTTCAGAACATACTATGTATTAGGAACACTGTGGGTTTCTATATGCATATATGCATTATTTCAATAACAGTCCCAAAACAAAGACATAGGGCAATGTCCTAATATGGTCAAGTCATAGATAGACTATAAACACACGGTTCAAACACCAGCTTTCTGATACCAAAATCTATGTTATTTCCACTATATTTTGCCTCAAACAATTCTGTAAGAAGTATCAGAAATTTATATTTTCAACCTATAAATTTTACCTTTGTTTTACACATGTTCTGTCTTAAGGCACCTTTCATTTCAAGAAATCCCATCTCTTTCCCAAAGTCTTTGTTTTTTTCTTGATTGCTGTGTTTAGTCCAGACAGAATTGGTTTGGGAATCTTCATCATTCTGAATTTCTTTCTGTATGTATGTAAAAATGATTTAGGCAATCAACCAAGTATAATCTTAACATTATGTACTTTTTATGGTCTTCAACTTTATCTATAATTGCATAATAATACTTTGTTAGTCAATCAAGTAGGTAAAATGTACCCTCCTAAATCAAAGGTTATTAAACATTGGTAAAATCTTTCAAGGAAAAAAAATCATTACAACAAAAGTCCTAAATAATAAAGTGATTTTTGTATATCTCAAGAAAAGCTAATGCTTTGTTAGTCTACTAACTAAATCTATCCTTTTTATGAATAACCAAGAACGAAAATATTTTATCTAGTCCCTGTCCAAGTTACAATCTAAATAAAAAATCATCAGATTATAGATAGTTTCTGATTATTTTTCAATTTTTCACCGATAAGATTTCTCACTTGCAAGTGTACCACATACAGAGAGAAAAAATGCTATGCAATAGCTGAATTCGCAGCTGTTATTGTACCTGAAGAGCAATAAACAACAATTATCTTCATCTAGCTCTATCTCAAACAATTAAATTTCTCTTGCCAAGAAATCCAGACTGAATTCATAAATGACCTATCAATAATTATTTTATCATTTCTCACATAGGAACCTATAATTCTAGAAGTTTAGTAAGATAAAGAGTTGGGAATAAAGGTGAGTTCATGACAGTTCCCAAAATGTACTTATGAAAGTGTTCAGATTTACTGTCTTTATCCAAAGAGACTGGAGAATCATAGTGTTCCTAGAGAACAATTATGAAAAAAACCAAAATGTGGTAAGGCCTATGTTGTGATCTTTGGTTTCCTTTCACTTATCCTGGGCTTTCCACGTGATTACAAGGGCCTTTTAGCCGGCTGTAATGCTGCAACCACAGAACAATCCCTGATAGCAGATGATTGAATTTCCTTTGCAGCAACTTAGAAAAGTAAAATCAAAAACTAAAAAAATAAAATAAAATAAAGAGTTTTCTTCCTTTCTATTCCTGGCATCAAATAAAGAATTAATGTACAAACAACAATTTCTGTTAGGGACAACTTGCAGGGAGAAAATAAGTGAGTTTTTGGCTTTAAATTTCACATGGTTGACAATGAGAGGGTAATTCCATAGGCTCAGATCCTCAAAGAATGTCTAAACTACAGGATGAATTAATCCCATATAGATTCCAGTTACACAGAATGTAAAGGAACATCCTATTATCATTAGCAACAAGGCAAGAAATATACTGTTTCCTAATCCTGAATATATTTACTTGTACATCCATTTCAGATGCTACAGATGGATCTATAAACTAGGATGTATGATACAAGTACCCTATTTAACTATTTAAAAATCCTAACTTGATACATCAACTATGACATTTGAAATATTTTTTTAAATAAAATAATGTATTTTCTATACAGCTAAACAAATGATCAACATATACTTTTCTCTAAACCATAATACTCTCTCCAATTGGCTATTCTTATGAAATATATAGGAATTATTTTATTTAACTGTAAATATTCATTTTTATTCCTTATTTAAATATTTCTATATTTAAATATAACTATGTGCTAGGCATTGTGTTAGGTGTCTGTCTCCCTATATAATCTAGGAAAGAAAGGCCATGGCTAGTATATTTTATATAGCAGAGGGATATGACCAAAGGATGACTAAAAGCCTACTCATTCAGAAATGTATTCTATTACCTAGGAGTAGGGCAGCACAGCTGTGGCTTCTGAGTTGGCTTCTGTTCCAGATATTTGACTTAGTTTCCTGTCTTGAACTATGATAATAGATATGCTCTGGTCTCCAGGTCTCATTCCAATATTCAGTCAAGGCATTTGTCACCCAACTTGAATGAATTCATGAGATTGGATTCATAAGAAGATGAAGAACCAGAGAAATCAAGTAAAGAACAAGAGTCCTTTGAGTGCTACTTGGTCCTTAACTTGTACTTTTACCCTGATTCTTAAACAGTATTTCATAATCCTAAGACTAGTTTATGGTACTGATTATATAATAGCATTAAGTATTTTTTAACTACCTAGAAGGAGACTAGGTAAGTATCAAGGAAACTTAGTAATATCCAAAATGGGGAGAAGAAAAGGGACCAGGGAAGGGAGATTTGATGAGAGAAGCCATAAAATTTATAGAGTGCTTGGCTTTACATTTTTGCTCTAACACATGACTGCTGTGGGATCTTGAGCAAGTTATTTAAAGTCATTTTACATCAATATCACCATCAGTAAATGGGGCAATAATACATACCACACAAGAACATGAGTTTGTATAATATTATGTGGGAAAAATGCTTAGCATAGTGGCTGACATACAGGAATTACTCAATAAATATTAGCTCAGAGTAGTAATTGTAGTAATTCTCACGAAAACCAAACAACATAAGTATTAGCTTCTATATACAAAGAGAGAAACTAAGGCACAGGATAAATGACTTCCCTAAGGTCACAGAACTAGTAAATCATAAATCTGGACCACAAATTAGTTGATCTGGTTCCAAAAGTCTATGCTTTTTCTGTTATTCCTAGCATGTTCCCATAAGACTTTTCTGTGGTTCATTTTCTTTCTTATGTAGATAGTCAAAAAAGTATTCCCAAGTATCCCCTCCTTTTTGTGAAGCCTTACTTGGGCCAAACAATTGACATATGTTAGTCATTTGTTCTTCTATATTCCTGTACCTTGCACATAGTTTTACCAATATACAATTCACATTGAACTGAAAGTAATAGTTTCCAAGTTCCTTCTCCATCACTAAATAGCAAGCACCTCAAAGTTTGATAAGTGCTCTTACTCTCTTTCATATCCCTAGTGTACTACATAGTGCCTGGTACAGGAATAGTCTTCAATAAATATCTATAAACCTGAACTAAATAAATTCCTGACTCTGGTACTCATGAGCTTTTCAAAAAGTATAAGGAGGTTAAACAATTTTTTTTAATGACCATTTAATTGTTACTTTTAACTTAGTCATTCTACATGGAAACTCTTCTTAGATAACACTTCAAAATCCATCTAATGAGGAATGTAATATGATCTATGCCAAAGTGGTAGAAGAAAAGCAAGACATTGAAATAAAGTTAACTTTCTAATTTCTCCTGAGAAGTAATCACAATATGCTTTCCTTATTTGGACTAGTTAAGGACTCCCAGTTGTTTGGTCCTGAACCTATAAACAATGCATTCTAAAACCAAATGTAAGTTATTGAGATTATCTGTTATTTTTGGTTGATATGCTATTGCTGCCCTTCACTATGTCAGCAGCTGAATCTGAATGTTGGTCAGGTACTACAAAATAAGATTAGGGATACTGCACATCATATGTTGCACTTTGACCATTTCTTTTCATAGAAAAAGGAAAATTCCCACACCTTTACTAATCTAGTTAAAAATGACATTCATTCTGTTGACATATAATACTACATTTAAACTATTCAGAGAGGTCTATCAGATAGGATGCTTTTGGCTGCAAATAACAGAAAACCAACTCAAACTAACTTAAACATTATGGAAATGTATTACCTCACAGATTAGCAATGTAATCCAATGCTAGGATAGGTTTCAGGGTTGGTTAATCTAGCAACTAAAGGGTCCAGATTCTATCTCTACACTCTGCAGTCTACAGGGCTGGTTTCATTCTTCCATGTTCACATCTAGCAGGAGTCATCTCCCCAGCGGCTCTCTTTTCAGAGTGAGGAAGAAACTTTCTAGAAGCTCTTATATACCTCTGTTCATGTCCCATTGATCAGAATTGGTACACATGCTCATTCCTACACTAATCATTGTCAAGGACAATGGATTATCCATATTCCAAGCAGATCCATTCCTTTTACTAAGGTCAAATTTCCAAATACACTGCTGGTACTGACTAGGGAAAGGTAATTATATAATGATATATTACATCTATTTTTGGAAGACTCAAAGGTCTTTCACAAATAATCTATTAATCTAACAAATATTAAATGAAAAGCCATGTGCAGACTCTATGCGAGGTGATTGGGATATAACCATAGAAAAGACGGACATGACCTCTGATGACAAGGAGCATTTGGTTTAGATGGGAAAATAGACATTAATAAAAAAAATCAGCCAATTATTTAACTATAATTGTAGTGAGTACAATGAAGGAAAAATAATTCTATGAGCACGCATTATACATGAACCTAACCTAATAAGGGGGTCAGGGAGGCGTCCTCAAAGAGCAACATTATAACAGGAACCTGAATGATGAGCAGAAGGCAGGAAGGCACAGGGGATGAAGGAGTAGTGTGGAAGACCTTTTAAGGCAGAGAAAGTATCTTTTGAGAAGACACTGAGGTAGGAAGTATCTTAGTTAAGAAACAGGGAGAAGGCAATTTTGATATAGCATAGTGAGCATAGAAAGGGAAGCAGAATACAACTGAAAAGGTAGCAGTGACAGGAATCCTGTAGGAACGTGTAAGCCATATTAGAAATTTGTGACTTTATCCTAAGGGTAATGGGAAACCATTGAAAGCTTTTAAGCAGGAGAGTGACAGGATCACAATCCTTTTAGAAACAGCACTTTGGTTACTCTTTCTGGATTAACTAGACTATAATAGAAAAGGAAAAGGTAAGAGTCAGTAGGAAATTAAGAGTAAAAAGGTATAGTAACAGGAAGAGTAATTAGGAGTCTATTCCAGGAAAACAGAGGAAAGACAATAAACTCAGTATGATGTTAGTACAGAAGGAGAAAAGCGGTTTGATTCAAGAGATATTTGAGATAAAATCAGTAGGACTTGGTAGTTGACAAGATATGATGAATAAGGGAAAGGAAGATTTCAAAGGTGATTCTCGGGTCTCTGACATCAAGTATTAGATAATACATGATGGTATCTATTGAGATGGGAAACACTGAAGGAGAAGATTTTTCCTAGCTCAAGGTTGTTTTTGGACATACTGACCTTTCTCTTCTACCTTGAGTGCTTTTCTTATTAATTCTTTGCCTATCTCCTAGAGGGTTTCTTCTAGGGTTTGATTCCCATACGTACAACTTGAAGAGTGGTATTTTATTTGTACCAAGTTAGGAGAGGGAGGAAGGGGAATAGGATAGAAAAGTATTTCTAAACCCTTAGAAATACTCTCCCTTTTCCTAAGGGAAAACAATCCAAAAATTCTCATATGGTACAATATAATACTATATATTCCACTGCTATTTTATTTATACTGACATTAAAATGCTTAAAATTATTTTGTAGCTTATATCACTGAATCACTGAATCACTGAAAACAAAAAGTAGAGACTTAAAATATGACAAATTTTAAACTTAATAAGCAAGGTTCTTTCAAAACTGTAAGTAGTCTTGAATATTTAAGTAACTGAGAGCAACTGCCTTGAAAAATGTGTCATTTAAATTACCTCCAATCACTATATTTTCAAAATCTAGAACATAATTTTAATAAACATTTTACTATACTGGTATTTTATATAACAAACATTTTAAAATGTTTATTTTACTTACCTCTAAAAGAAAGTCCCCTAGATACTGAATTGGATAAAATGGAGCCTTAAAGTTATCTTTTTCTTTCTCAGCCTTGATTCTTGCATTACTGGCAATCACATGAGTTACTCCACTTGGTGAACTTTTTGGTAAAATAACATTTGCCTTTCCAGCTTCCAAAACTCTAAATAGAAATGTAAATGGTATGGAAAGTATTAGAAAAATTAAGTATATTGAGTCAAATTATCTAAATCATTACTTCCTAGGAGTAGGAGTAAAATTTTCTAGAAGGAATCAATTCCTTTGGGCTATTGGGGATCATGGAGAATAATTACTGCAGTAATTTGTTAAATTATAAGTTGTTCAGAGTAGATGTTTAGGAAATCATACTACTCTTTCTACCTATCCATTTACTGATATAGGGAAGGTTTTTACAAAACAAGAATATTAAAGTATTCCCTAAGGAAAAGTCACATCAATAAGCCAAAAAAACAATGAAGGAAGTCTAAGGACTTCCAGCTACTCTGGAAGGCAATATACCTTCAAGAAAACGGACCACAAAAAAACAGAACCAGTTGCCAACCCTCCAGTAAAAAGTTAGCTTTTAAAAAATTTTAGCCTTGATCTCTATTAAGAAATACATTTAACATGTATTTAGACTCAGAAGATTCACACACAGACACATACATCCTAAAAGTTTTATGAAGTTCTGTTTTCGCTTAGGCTTCAGATTGTCTCAAGAGAACACTGCCACCACCTAACAAAAAGAAAAAGGTAAATAATCTACAAAATCATAACTTTTTGTTCTCGGACTAGAAATACTAACCCAAAAAAAACATAACTTTTATAGAGCGCATCAGAAAACCAAAGTAACAAGTCAACCAAGCAAGCTGATTTTTGAAGAGTGATAAGCACTTTTGTGAAGAGACTGGACATCCACACTATTTCATGTTGGTAGAGCATAGGAGAGAAGTGGTTTCCATAAAAGTGTGTAAGAATCAGATAAAATTTTAAAAATTTAAGGGCTGAGTATAGCTAGCATGACAGTTTAGAAAACTGGAAGTACCTGACACAGGGAAGCCTGTCCTCACTTGCAAGCTCTTTGCCCCAGGTCTCCACTAATTGCTCATGAAAAAGACTGGGGACAGTCAGAAGAAAAAGAGGGAGCCCCTCTTGGTAGCATAGGTGGGTGGGAAACACAAAAAACCAGGCCCACTTCCCTGGACCCTTTTCTTAGATAAAGCAAAAGTCTTAAGCCATTTGGGTAAGAATAAGAAAATCTTCTGCTCTGAAAGAAGAATTGGTGTAAGATCCTGCAAGGCCCAGGATTTCGCACCAATATACAGCACACATATACTACTGGGGGAGAGGCCAGAAACGCTTAGTCATTTTCCGTTGTTATAACAGAACACTAAAGACACGGTAATTCATAAAGAAAAGTAGTTTATTTGGCTCACAGTTCTGGAAGTCCAAGAGCATCTGGTGAGGGCCTTCCTGCTGTGTCATCCCATGGTGAGTAAGTGGAAGGTCAAGAAAGCACGTATAAGAGAGAGCTCACTTTTATAACAAAGCCACTCCTGCAATAATGGTAGCAACTATCTCTTAAATGCCCTACCTCCCAATACCATCACAATGGCAATTAAATTTAAACATGAGTTTAGGGCAGGGACATTCAAATCACAGCACAAGCTCAATAACTGAGAAGATTAACTCAAGTGCCCATACTAACTGCCTTATAAAAGAGGTAGGCCCATTTTTGGATAGAAATATTATTCACATCAATCTCTGCTATTCTTCCTACATGTAATATCTGGCATGCAATAAAAAATACAAAATAGCTGGGCACAGTGGCTCATGACTGTAATCCCAGCTACTTGGGAGGCTAAGGCAGGAGTACCCCTTGAGCCCAGGAGTTCCAAGGCAGGATGATCACTGGAGGCCAGGAGTTCAAGACCAGCCTGGGAAGTGTAGCAAGACCCCATCAAGGACAAGGACAAGAACAAGGACAAGGAAAAGGAAAAAGAAAAGGAAACGGAAAAATAGCTGGGCACGGTGGCGTGCACCTGTAGTCGCAGCTACTTGGGAGGCTGAGACAGGAGGATCCCCTGAGCCCAGGAGTTCCAAGCTGTAGTGAGCTATGATGGTGCCACTGCGCTCCAGTCTGGGTGACAGAGTAAGACCCTGTCTCACAAAGTAACAAAAAACAAACAAACAAACAAAGCCATACACAGCAGGCAAGGAAAAAACCAAACCCTTGTCGAGAGATAAAGGATCCAACAGTACAGACTGAGATATGATCCCTACGTTGAGATTATTAGAAAGCGGCTTTAAAATAACTGACATGTTAAAGGATCTAAGAGAAAAGGAGGACAACATGCATGAAGAAATGAGAAATTCACCAGAAAGTCCAATGGAAATGGTAGAAATAAAAGGCACTATACCAAAGAAGAATTTCTTTGACAGGCTTATCAGAGACTGAAAACAAATGACAAAGGAATCATGGAATTTGAAGATATGTCAATAGAAATTATCCAAACTAAAATACAAAAATTATTTTAAAAAAACCCAGCATGCAGTAGCTGTGGATAGAATCAAAAGGTCTAAAATACATGCAATGAGTTTCCAGAAAAAGAACACCACAATAGAAGAAATATTTAAAAGATAATGACTAGGAATTCTCCACATTTAATAAAAGACAAAAACAAAACAAAAAAAAACAAAAAAAAACCCTCACAGGTACATGAAGCTCAGAGAACCTCAGGTAAAATAAATCAACAACAAAATACACTCATACTCACAAATATAGACACTCCTATACATATCATAATCAAGCTGCTAAAACACAAAGGTTAGGAGACAATCTTGAAGGAAATCAGGGAAAAAGAAATTATACACAGAGAAGGAAAGAAAAGAATGACAGCTGATTTCTTATCAGAACTATGTAAGCCAGAAGACAGTGAAACAGAATCTGTAATTACTGAAAGTAAAAAAAACTGTCAGCCCATAATTCTACATCCCGTGAAAATATTTTCCAAAAATAAAGGCCTTCTCAGATAAATAAAAGATGAGATAAGTCATCGCCAGCACACCTGCACTGCAAGAACTGCTAAAGGGAGTTCTTTGGGCTAAAGGACTATGAGACCACAGGAAAATCTATACCTACACAAAGAAATGAATAATGCTGGAAAATGTTAAAAATGAAATCAAATATAGAAGATGCATTTCCCTATTTTTAATCACCTTAAAAATAACTGACTGGCAAACGTAAAATATTATCAAGGTATCTGGGGGTTTACAATATATTGAGAGGTCAATAACAGAAAAAAGGATAGCAGGAACAGATGGAAGTACAGTTAACGCTTAAACGGGGTTCCACTCATATGCAGATTTTTTCAATAAAAGTTACACAAAGTGCAACCGTCTCTTTTGTCTCCCCTTCTACCTCCTCCACCTATTCTGCCTGCCTCTGCTACCCTTGAGAAAGCAAGACCAAGCCCTCCTTCTATTCACCTTATTCAGTATGAAGACAAAGAGGATGAAGATATTTACGATGATGATCCACTTACACTTAATGAAAAGTAAATATATTTTCTCTTCCTTATGATTTTATTAATAATGGTTTCTTTTTTCTAACTTATTTTATTATAAGAATATAGTATATAATACATATAACAAATAAAATATATGTTAACTGACTGTTTATGTTACAGTCAAGGCTTCCAGTCAACAGCAGGCTACTAGTAGTTAAGGTTTTGGGGAGTCAAAAGTTACACATGAATATTTGACTGTGTGGTGGGGTCAGTGACCCAACCCCTGTGTTGTTCAAGGGTCAACTGTATACTGTTGTAAGGTTTTACACTACATGTAAAAAGGCATAATACTATTTGATAGTTGACTGTGCAACCATTAAAAAAGAGAGATATAAATATAATACAATGGGTATCCTTCTATATACATAAGTATATTGGATATAAGTAATAATCCAATGTGGAGATGAAAGAAGACCATTAAAAACACTCAACTAGTACAAAAGATGTCAGTGAAAAAGGGAAAACAAAGAGAAGATGGGACAAAAAGAAAACAACCAGCAAGATGGTAGATTTAAATCCAATGTGTCAACAGTTACATTAAATGTAAGCGACCTAAACAATGCAATTAAAGGCAGAAATTGTCAAATTATATTTAACACGTAAGACTCAACTCTAGACTGTCTACAAGAAACCCATTTTAAGTAAAAGAATACAAAATGATGTACATGACAATATTTCTCAAAAGAAAGCTAAAGTGGCCATATTCGTATAAGACAAATCTCATTAATGTCAAGCCTGGGACACTTGTGCAGACTACGGAACGTAATAAAAATTACAAAAGATGGTAAGAGATGTGGTCTCACTTTGACTGCATCACACTTCTTCCTCACCCAAACTGGCTTAGTGCCACACAGAAGATTCCCCAGGGCTCACATTTCTACAGTGGGCAAAGAAAACTGGAGGCAGACATTCAGTTTCAGTAGAATTCTGAGACACTTCCCATGAAGCCCACTCCAGTGTCACCTCAAAGGGAGCACAGGGGGTAATGGCACAGCTAGACCACCTGAGGTCAGTAGAAACAAAGCAAAGAGGCAGAGCTCACAGTGACCAGGGCACAGATCTTGATGGTAGCTCAGTGTACCTGCCATTGGTGGCACCTGATGAACGACATCAGCTAACAGCATAGTCCACCTGCAAAGCTGAGCTGGTTGCTCCCAGAAATGGTGGGAAGTTCTATCTGGCTGGAATCCCTCAAAGCCTACCCCAAAGCTCCACCCAAGGAGTGAGACACTCACCATGTTACAATTTGCCGAAGATCAGGGGCTAGTTCTGCCAAACACGGGAGTTTAAACAGCACTTTAAGCAGCCTCAACATCCATCCCAAGACCCTACTCAGGGAGGAACAGGACTGCCACAGTGCATTTCAGCAAGGAGTTGGGCTAGTTCTGCCATACTCAGGAGTTTAAACAGTGCTCAGTGCAGCCTCAAAACCCATCCGAAGACTCTGCCTAGGCAGGGTAACATCCACCACAATATATTTGAGCAAAGTGCAGGGGCTAGTTCTGCTACACTCAGAAGTTTAAACAGTGCTCAGCTCAGCCTCAGAACCTACCCCAAGGCCCTGACTAGGCAGGGAGACAAACCTCAACCGTGTATTTGTACTGAGCATAGCAGCTAGTCCTATCCAGCCCAAGCAGCAACTCTACCTAATATTGGGGCCCTGACAGCAAAGTTGTCCAACTGCAAATCTTAAATAGTGGCACCACCTGGCCAGGGAATACACCTGGTGCCTGGCTGACTGGAGGCAACTGTAGTGCCCAGCCAGCAGCTCTACCTGATTACTGAGCTAAGCCAGTGTTCTCACCTGAAGAGTAGAGGCCAGCCAGCATACTCCCCCACCCCTGATATCACAGCAAAGGCAGCAGTCCAGCTATGTAGAGAACTGAGAAGCAAGCTCTGCATGCCTGGAGTCATTACCAGCTGCTCTGTACAGAATCACAGGCTAGACTAAATAGTGAAAGTCTATCCCTGCCAAAGAACACCTGTAAAAGCCAGAAGAGGTGACTGTCTCCTCAAACGCATAGACACCAATGCAAAAACACAAGCATTACTAAGAATCAGGAAATCATGACATCTCCAAAAGAAACTAACAAAGCTCCAACAATGGACCCTAAAGAAAAGGAGATCCATGAAATGACAGACAAATAATTCAGAATAATCCTCTTAAAGAAGTTCAGTGAAATACAAGAATATATGGACAAAAAAATAAATAGAATTTGGAAAATAATACAAGAGCAAAATGAGAAGTTTAACAAAGAAATAATAAACTAAAACCAAATAGAAAGCCTGGAGATGAAGAATACAATTACTGAAATGAAAAATGCAATAGAAAGCTTCAACAGCAGGCTTAATAAAACAGAATAATCAGTAAGTCCAAAGACAGAATATTTGAAATTTACAGTCAGAGGAGCAAAAGGACAAAGGAATAAGAAAGAATGAAGAAAGCATATTGGCGTTATGGGACACCATCAAAAGACCTAATTTTCATATAACATTAGTTTCAGCAGGAAAAGAAAAAGAAAACGTACAAGAAAATATTGTAAGAAATAACAGCTGAAAACTTCCCAAATATGTGGAAAGATGCCAATGTCCGGGGACGAGAAGGACAGAGGCCTCCAATCAAATTCAACTCCAGATGGAGTTCACCAGGGCACATCATAATCAAACTATCAAAAAGAAAGAAAAAAATTCTGAAAACAGCAAGAGATAAGAAACATGTTACAGACAAGGTAGTAAGAATACAACTATTAGTGATGTCTCAGCAGAAACCCTGCAGGCCAGGAAAAAGTGGGATGATGTACTCAAAGGAAAAAAAACCCTGCCCATTGAGAATACTTTACCTGGCTAAGCTGTCTTTCAGAAATGAGAGAGAAATAAAAATTTTCCCAAACAAAAACTAAGGGAGTTCATCACCACTAGGCTTGCCTTATGGCACTTACAAAAAGGAGTTCTTTAAGTTTTAACAAAAGGCCACTAATCAATAATATAAAACATACAAAAGTGCAAACCTCAATAATATATGTAATATAAAGTTATATTCAGAATATTCTGGACTGAAATGGTGGTGAGCAAAACAATTTTCTCTCTAGTACAGTGGCTAATAGACAAATGAATTATTAAAATATCCATAGCTAAAATTAATTGTCAGGGGATACAAATTACATAATGATGCAAATGTTGACACTGAAAATATAAAGTTGGAGGGGAGTTGTTATATGTGATCAAAGTTAAGTTACAGCTTGAAATAGTCTGTTACAAGAATAAGATGTTGGCTGGGCATGGTGGCTCATGCCTATAATCCTAGGACTTTGGGAGGCTGAGGTGGGAGGATTACTTTAGGCCAGGAGTTCAAGACCAGCCTGAGCAAGAGTAAGACCTCATCTCTACAAACAAATTGAAAAATTAGCTGGGTATGGTGGTGTGTGCCTGTAGTCCCAACTACTAGGGAGACTGAGGCAGGAGGATTGCTTGAGCCCAGGAGTTTGAGATTGCAGTGAGCTATGATAACACCACTACACTCTAGCCCAGGCAACATAGCCAGACCCTGTCTCAAAAAAAAAAAACCAATAAGATGTTTTATGTAAGCCTCATGCTCATGGTAACCACGTAGGACAATCTATAGTAGATGTACAAAACATAAGTAGAATGGAATCAAAGTAAACCACTACAGAAAACCATCAAACCACAATGGAAGACAGCAACAGTGAAAGAAACAGAGTATATACGAATCAACCAGAAAACAAATTACAAAATGGGAGCAGTTAAGTCCTTAGCTATCAACAATTACTCTGAATGTAAATGGATAAATTCTCCAATCAAATGACACACAGTGGTTAAACAGATTAAAAATAAAACAAAACAAGAGCCAACTATATGCTGCCTACAAGAGACTACACCCTTAAGGACACATACAGACTAAAAATCAAGGGATAGAGAAGGATATTCCATGCAAATGAAAACCAAGAGAGAGCAGAGCTAGCTATCAGACAAAATATGCTAAGTAGAAAAAGAATAAAAAGAGAAACAAAAGTCATTATACAATGATTAAGGAGTCATTTCATCCAGGTGATATAACAATTCTAAGTACGTATATACCCAACATTAGAGCACTTAAATATATAAAGCAAATATTAAAGGATCTTACAGAAGAGATAGATTACAATATAGTCACATACCACATAATGACATTTTGGTTAACGACGAACTGCATATACAATGGTGGACCTATAAGGTCATAATTCCATACTTTTACAGTACATTTTTCATGTTTAGATATGTATAGATATGCAAATACTTACCATTGTGTTACAGTTGCCTACAATATTCACTATAGTAATATGTTGTACAGGTTTATAGCCTATAAGCAATAGTCATACCATACAGTTGAGGTGTGTAGTAGGCTATACCATCTAGGTTTGTGTAAATACACACTATGATGTTGATACAATGACAAAATCGCCTGACGCATTTCTCAGAAAATGTTCCCATCGTTAAGCAATGCATGACGTACAAAAATAGGGGACATTACCACCCCTCTATCAACAACAGACAGATCACCCCAGCAGAAAATTGGTAAGGAACCATTAGACTTGAACTATAATTTAGACCAAATCTACCTAATAGACATATACACAATATTTCACCTAAAAAGAACAGAATACACATTCTTCTCAAGTGCACATGGAACAGTCTCCAGAACAGATCATACGTTAGGCCACAAAACATGTCTGAACAAATTAAAGAGGACTGAAATTATATCAACTATATTTTCTGACCCTAATGGTATGAAACTAAAAATCAATAACAGGAGAAATCTTGGAAAATCCATAAATACATAGGAATTAAACAACACGCTCCTGAACAACAGATGGGTCAAAGAAGAAACCAAAAGAAAAATCAAAGCATCTTGAAACAAATTATAATGGTAAAATAACATACAAAAACTTACAGGATGCAGCAAAACAGTTTTAAGAGGGAAATTCATAGCAATATATACCTATATCACAAAACAAAGATCTCAAATAAACACTCAAACAGTATACCTCAAGGAATTAGAAAATAAACAAACTAAACCCAAAGTCAGCACAAGGAAGGAAATAACAAAGATCAGAGGAAAATACATAAGAGAGAGATGCGGAAAAAATAGAAAAGAATCAATTAAACAAAGAATTGGCTTTTTGAAAGGATAAACACAATCAGTAAACCATTAGCTAGACTAAAAGAAAGAGAAAAGATTAAAATAAAATCAGCAATGAAATAGGAGTAATTACAACTGATACCATAAAAACAAAAAGGGCCATAAGAAATTACTATGAACAATTATATGCCAAACAAACTAGATAACCCAGAAGAACTAGATACATACAACCTATCAAGACTGAATCATGAAGAAATAGAAAATCTTAATGGATCAATAACAAGTAAAGAGATTGAATCAGCAATAAAAAGTATCCCATGAAGGAAAAGCTCAGGGACTGATGGCTTCACTGTTGAATTCTACCAAATATTAAGAACTAACACTAATTCTTCTCAAACTCTTCCAAAATACTAATGAAGAGGAGGAAACTTCTTAATTCTTTTTAAGAGGCCAGCATTACCCTGATACCAAAGCCAGACCAGGGCATTACAAAAAAGAAAATTATAGGCCAATATCCCTCATAAAACACAGATACAAAAATCCTCAATAAAACACTATTAAACAGAATTCAACAGCACATTAGAAGAATCATTCACCATGATCAGGTGGGATTTATCCCAGGAATGCAAGGACGGTTCAAAATACACAAACCTATAAATGTGATACACATTTACAGAATGAAGGACAAAAACCGTATGATCTTCACATTGATACAGAATAAGCATTTGACAAAATTCAACATCCTTTCATGATAAAAACTCTCAACAAACTGGGCACAGAAGGAACATACCTCAATACCATAAAAGCCACATATGACAAGACAAAAGATTATATGATTATATTAACATCATAATCAATGGTGAATAGTTGAAATCCTTTCTTCTAAGATGAGGAAAAAGAAAAGGATGCCCACTCTCATCACTTCTATTCAATATAATACTGGAATTCCTTGCCAATGTAATTTAGACGAGAGAAAGAAAGAAAAGGCATCCAAATTGGAAAGAAAGAATTGATACTGTTATGCTTGCTGGTAACACGATCTTATATATTGAAAACCCTAAAGATTCCACCAAAAAAACTGTTAGAATAAACAAGTACAGTAAAGTTGCAGTATACAAAATCCACATGTAAAAACCAGTAGCACATCTATATAATAAAAAGAAAGTTTCCAAAAAAGAAATCAAGAGAATGATCCCATTTACAATAGCTTGAATGAATGAATGAATGGATGACTGGATGAATAAGTAAATAAATAAATACTTAGGAATAAATTTAACCAAGAAGGTGAAAGACCTGTGCACTGAAAACTATACAGCATTAATGAAAAAAATTGAAGACAACACAAATGAATGAAAAGATATGCTATGTTCATGGATTGGAAAAATTAATACTGTTAAAATGTCCATACTACCTAAAGCAATCTATATATTCAATGCATCCCCTATCTCAACTACAACGTCATTTTTCGTAGAAATAGAAAAAAACAATTCTAAAATTCATACAGAACCATAAAAAACCATGAATAGCCAAGGCAATCACGAACAAAAGGAACAAAGCTGAAGGCATAACACTACTACTAGAGTTCAAAATATACTACAAATAGATAGTAATTGAAACAGCATGGTTCTGGCATAAAAATAGACTCTGACCAAAAGAACAGAGAGGCTGGAAATGAACCCATACATGTACGGTCAATTAATTTTCAATAAAAGTGCCAAGAATACATAATGGGAAAAGCACAGTCTCTTCAATAAATGGTGTGAGGAAACCCGGATGTTCACATGCAGAAGAACAAAATGGGACTCTTATCTTACACCTTGTATGAAGATTAGCTCAAAATAGATTAAGGACTTAAACATAAGAACTAAAACTGTAAAACTACTAGAAGAAAACATAGGGGAAAAACCATAGGACATTGGTCTGGGCAATGTTTTTTTTAGATTTGATTCCCAAAGCTCAGATAACAAAAACAAAAATAGAAAAATGAGAATACATCAAACAATAAAGCTTTTGCACAGCAAATAATTAACAGAGTGAAGAGACAACCTATGGAATGGAAGATATTTGGAAGCCATACATCAGAAAATTGGTTAATATCCAAGATATTAACTGATGATAAACAACTCAAACAACTCAACTGAAAGAAAACAAATAACCTGATTAAAAAATGGGCAAAACCTGAATAGACATTTCTCAAAAGAATAAGTACAAATGGCTAACAGACAAATTAAAAAATATTCAACATCACCAATTGTTAGGGAAATGAAAATTAAATCTCACATCTGTCAAAATAGCTATTATGTGGAGATGTGGATGGCAAGGATGTGGAGAAAATGGTACCCTAGTACACTGTTGTTAGAAAAGTAAATTACTACAGCAATTATGGAAAACAGTACAGAGGCTCCCCAAAAAACTAAAAACAAAGTTACCATATGATCTAGCAATGTCACTTCTGGGTATATATCCAGAGGATTTGAAATCAGTATGTTAAAGAGATATCTGCACTCCTACTTTTAGTACAGCATTATTCACAAAAGCCAATTTTTGGAATTAATCTAAGTGTCCATCAACGGATGACTAGATAAAGAAAATCTGGTATATATACACAATGGAATACTATTTAGCCTTTAAAAAGAGGGAAATTGTGTCATTAATGACAACATCGATAAACCTGGAGGGAACTACCCTAAGTGAAATAATACAGGCACAGAAAGATAAATACTGTGTATTTTTATTTATTTGTGAAAATCTAAAAAAATTTAGATCTATGGAATCTAAAAAAATTGAACACACAGAAGCAGAGAACAGAATGGTGGTTACTGGCAGCTGGAGAGTGGGGGAGAATGGAGAGATGATGGTCAAAGGGTACAATATTTCAGTTGTACAGGAGGAATAAATGGTAAGTATTTGAGGTAATAGAAAATATGAATAAATAAAAGTTACTAAAATCAGGGCCATTAAAAAATACATATGCAACTAAAACAGGTCATTAAAATAAAGCAAAAACTGAAGAACTGAAAGGAATAATGACAAATTGACAATTACAGTTGGAAAATTAAAAATTACTCTACTAGTAATTGGTGGAATAATATACAGAAAAGCAGCAAGGATATACAATAGTGAATAACGTTATCAAACAACTTACTTTAATTGACATGCATACTCAGCCCAACACTAGAACATACATTATTTTTAAGTGTACATGGAACATCCACTCAGACTATATTCTAGGTCATAAATCAAACCTTAACAAATTGAAAAGGATGTAAATCACACAAAATTTGTTCTCTGACCACAACATAATTAAACCAGAAATCAATAGCAGAAAGATATCTGAAAACACTAAAAAAATTGGGAATTAAACAATAAACTTGTAAACAACCAATAGGTCATAGAAAAAATCAAAAGGGAAATTTAAAAATACTCTGAACTGAATAAAATACAAACACAATTAATCCAAATTTGTAGGATGTAGATAAAGCAGTATCTGGGGGCAATTAATAGAAAAGAAGAAAAGTCTAAAATCAAATCAATAATCTAAGTTTTCACAGTAAGGAGCTAAAAACAAAGTAAATTAAGCCCAAGGTAAGTAGGAAGTGCACAATGTAAGTAGGAAGGAAGGAAATGATTAAACCAATTGCAAAATCAATGAAATAGCACATAGAAAAACAACAGAGAAAATTAATGAAACCAAAATGGATATTTAAATTTCAATTTCCAATTGTTCTTTGTGAATATATAAGAATACAATTAAATTTTATACAGTGATCTATTATCTTGGGATCTTGTTAAATTCATTAATTAGTTCCAGGAAATTTTTTAGTATACAGCCATGTCTTTTGGAATTAAAGATAATTATTTTTATTTCTTTCTTCCCAATTTTATGCCTCTTATTCTTTTTTCTTTCTTTCTTTTTTTTTTTTTGGCTTTTTACACTGGTTAGTACATCTAGTAAAATGCTAAATAGAAATGGTCAGATATAGCATCCTTGTCTTGATCCCAATTGTGGGGGAAAAAGTGTTTTACCATTAAATATGATATTAAATTTAGATATTTTCACAGATGTCATTTAACAGGTACAGGATACAAAAATTCTTAATAAAATATTTGCAAATAGAGTTAGCAATATATTAAAAATGGAAAATACACCATGATGTTCAGTTTATCTTAAGAATATAAATTTGGTTTAACATTTAAGAATCAATCAATATAATTCACCATATTAACAGAATAAAGTAGAAAAGTCAATTATCTCAATAGATACAGATGAAAACTTTCAGAATAATCCATTTATATTTAATAGTAGCACCCCAATACACAAAGTACCTAGGAATAAATTTAACAAAATATGTACAAGACTTATCTAATGACAACCATTAAACATTAGTGACAAAAATTAAAGAACGGGAGAGATACAGAGTACACTGATAGGAAGACTCAATATTGTTAAGATATCAATTCTCCCTAATTGACCTATATATAAAATACAATCCCAATCAAAATCCCAGCTTGCATTTTTATAAAATTAATAAGCTGATTCTAAAATGTATATGGAAATACAAAGGATCCAAAATCACTGAAACAATTTTGAAAAAGAAGTTGGAGGACTCTCACTACCAGATTTCAAGACTCAATATAAAAATGCGGTAATCAAAACAGCATGGTGTTGGTAAAAGGTAGACATATAGATCACAGAACAAAATAGGAAGTCTAGAAATAGACCATACCTACACGGTCAATTGATTTTCAACAATAATGCCAAAGTAACTACAGAGCAACTGGAACTCTCATACAGTGCTACTGGAAATGTAAAATGGCACTACTTTGAAAGAGTTTGGCATTTTCTTATAATGTTAAATACACAATTGCTATCTGAGCAAGAAATTTCAGTCCTAGATATTTCCCAAGAGAAACGTAAACATGTCTATGTGAATGTTTGTACTCAAATGTTCATTGCAGCTTAATTCATATTAGCAAAGACAAAAAACACCCCAAATGTCCACCAATACAGATTGTGATACATACATAGAGTGAACTACTACTCAGCAACAAAAAGGAATGAAATGCTGATACACGCAGCATGAATGAATCTCAAAAATACTATGGTAGGCAAATGAAGCTACACTGAAGGAGTATATTCAGTATGATCCTACTCATATGAAACGCTAAAAAATGACAAACTCTATTTTACAGTGATAAAAAGGCAATCAGTGGTTGGCTGGTATTGGTGGTACAGAATTAAATGTTCAAGGACACAAGGGAACATTATATGATGATGTAAATATTACAGATCTTGATTATAGTGAGAGTAAATGGGTACATAAATTTGTCCAAATTCATCAACATATACACTTAATATGGGTGCATTTTATTGACTATAAATTATATTTAAGCAAAGGAGACAAAAACTCCCCCCACAAAAAAAGGAATGACAGTCTTAGAATACAGTTTATCCAACAACAAGGCTTTTAAAAATATATAAAGGCAAAATGAAATGAAATTATGATGGCAACAGTATGAACCATGAAGAGAACACTATATAAATTCAGAAGAAAGCTTTTGTGGTTATGTAGTACTTTACCAGCAAAAATCTAAAAGTACTTCAAAACTAAAAAATAAAATCTCCCAGTTATTGTTTTCTTTTTCATTTTGCTTTAGTTGGCCGAAAGAAATAACATGGAAAGTAAAATAGAGATACCCAGAATAATCTAAAGTAATACTATAAAATATATTTTGTTCTATTAGAGACACACAAACTTAAATGAGCAGTATGGCTTACCTAGGAGATCAAGGAATAAATCACCATAGCTCATTTGGACTAAATTAATAATTGCAATGAAATATAAAAACGTATTCATACAAACCAAAATTGTTTTGTCATTCATTGCTTTAGCTTTTATGTGATCACATCCTACCTTACAAGAGAATCACTTCGTTTATCAGCTCTAACAAGGAGGACAACTTTCCATCTATGGAAGGCTCCTGGAGCACCAGTGCGTTTCAGTTCTTCGCGCCATCTTTTGGGTGCAGATTGCATTTGAGGTGAATAATGGGAGTCTTTTTCAATTTTATATCCCCATTCATAAGTTGTTTCATCAAGCCATCTGCCACTTTTGGCACTATGAATTATGTAGTCCTTAGTTAGTACCCACTTTCCTGGAAAGCAAATGAACTGTCAGTCACAAAAGAATTTTGGTTCTGATAAATGATAAGCAATAAAGATCAAATATCAAATAAAAGTCAACCTTTTTCAACATCTTAAGCTACACTGCCAAAATTATTTTTGAACTATTTTTTTGATAGTGAGAGGCCTACAACATCACTGAACATCGTATATAATCTTTTCCATGACAAATAATTATCATTCTAAATGTTACTAAATAAAACATAAATCTAAGGCTTTAAAATCAAAAATAAAACATGGTGTTACTTTAATTATTATTACTATCATTATTCACTATTTTAGGTTAGATTTATATTCCCTCCTATGCTAAAAGCTTTTCCAATAATGTTCACAGCACTATTACATGTTGTAAAACAAATTTATTGAGTTAGAAAATTTTTCAGGGCATTTATTAACAGTTTCTTTGGGCACCAATGATCTTTTTAAACAGCATGTACAATGTATGTTTTCATTTGTGCAGTTAATGACAAATCCAAGTGTTCTTCTGGTAAGTTAAGCTAAAAAACGATAAATCACCTGCGTTACATACACTTTTGTGTTTTTTGCAATCAGAAGACTAATGATATGCCAGATCAATCACAGTAGAGAAAACTATAAAAGGAGTCTCAATGGTGACAAAGAGAGAGAGAGAAGGCCAAGTCCTAATTTACATTTACAGAATTTAATATCTTAGTAAAATAAAATAGGACCACCATTGCTTCATAACAAGGATAGGAGGGGAAGCAGCAGAAAGAGAACAAAAAACACTATTTCCAGTGATAGATCAAAGAAAAGAAACTTGACTGAGAATAGCTGAGGCTTCAACAAAAGCTTACGGTTTTGATATTTTGTGCCAATCTTTTTGTTAAAACATTTTTTTTTCTTAAATAAAGCACTTACACTGAGTCTTTGGTGTTTTTCATGTGTTACCAAATTTTACTCAAAAGAGTGATAAAGCAAAAAATACATCAAACAAATATTTTCAGAAAAACACATTTATATTTGACATAATAAACATGCTATCTTTCCAGAGACTAAGATACTTTTTCTTTAACATGAAGCTTTTATTCAAGGGTTAGGGGAAGGCAGTTAACTTACCGGCTGCACAAGCTGCTAAAAATTTTTCACTCTTACACAGGCGCTCAGCTATAAGATGTGTACAATTTTTGTATTTCTGGAGAGAAAAATCCACATGAAGAAATGTTACTAAAGTAAGATTTCCTTTATAACACATCCTTTTTATTTGTAAAATATCAAAGGGGGATTTTATCATTCCTAGGCCAATATTTTAAAATTGTAGTTATTTTTCAATTATATCTTGAACATTTAAGTTTCTATACTCACCTCACTCTTAATAAAAGTACAATCTAGTTTTAAAAGCAATTTGCCTAGAGCTTCTTTTTCTTCCATCTTAAATCCTGTCATTTGGATGATATGCTTTGGGGCACCATCTTCCATCTAACATAAATACACATACAGAAGACAACATATGTTAAAGATATTCACAGGGTTTACATTATTATTTTCTCTTAACAATATGTGCTAAAATAAAAACTAAAATCATTAAACATGTAAGGCTTATTTGTAAATACCAATGTTAAAATTACTCACATACAATAGAAACTAGTTTTAAAAGTTAAAAATGTGACCTTAAATAAAGTGAGATTTTTTTTTTCTGGTTTGAATACTGAAAGTCTGCATTACTACATTACTTGCCACTAAATCACTCTGATGAATGAATATAATTCTTTAGAAAAGGATAGAAACTTATATAAATATTAACGTAATAACAGTAGCTTCACTTTAAAAGTACTGCTGCTAAGGGCTTTTGAAACAAGTATACTTGTGGACAATGAAACTATCAGATTTTATATTGATTTTTAAAGTGTCTGTGGACAGATACTAAAGAACATGTATAAGTCACTGGAGAAGTTAATAGAACTTATGATCCCACAGCATTTATATACAATAATTTAGTACAGTAGGTAAACACAATGATCCTGGATCTTACTCCCAATTTCTTATATATTAACATATATTAATTTCATCACTTACAAAGTAGACTGAAAATCACATGGTTTTTACAAGTTTATTTTCATAGGAACCTTAATCCATACTTAAATGTAGTTCACAAAGTACTTTGGGTTTAGGGGGTACATAACTCACAAAATTTCTAATTAGAATATGATTTTGTTTCCATGAGGCTAGTACTGTAGAAGCAAGATAACATCTTAGATAAAAATCTCCTCTCTACAGATGAGGGAAGCAGGGACTAGAGAAATCTGGGCAATTTTTCATTTCTGTAACAATTTTGTCACCATAGCTGTGGATTAATACTTAACTAATGCCTTAGGCAGAGCAACAGCAGTGGCTATTTTCAACAACCAAAGAAACAATGGCTTCTTTCAACACAATTAAAAGTAAACTTCAAAAACTGTTAACTATTTGAGCCCAGGACTAATAGCACACAACTGATGAAGTGATAAATGTTCTTCACAGAAATCTATTTTCAAAGACTAAAATATATATACTTATATTAAATATACATATACACATATATATTTATTTAAAGGTTGAGATTCATTTAGAATAAAAATTGAAAGAAAGTCTTACTATAAACAATTTAAAGCATTATTTAGAGTTAGGAGTGAACCTTTATTTTCCCTTGCTTAGAGTTTGTAAGAGGAACTTCAGCTACAGTAACAGTACTCCTGGTTTCTCTCTCCCTTCATAACTCCTCTCTTTAGGAGGAGATGCTCCTTGAGAGAACTAAATGGATATGCTTTACTCAGCGTATCTGCATATTGCAAAGAAGGTTCATATGAATGCTTTCTGACACATCCTAAGGAGCTGCCTGTAGTAGTCCTGCAATGCCTGTGTAGATAAATTAATTCAGATTATGCACTAAGAAGCACACTGCAGTTGCACATCAAAGCACTTCCTTCAAACCAATTTTTATTCCATAAAAAAGCTGATGTTTTGACCTCAATATATCTGATTTTCCTATTTCTCAACTGACTCTAAAAGGAGCAAAGGGGTGTAATACATTAACCCTCTAAAATCCCAAAGTTCAGATACAGAACATTAGGAAAGCACCTTTAAGGATAAGGCTGTTCAATGAAACAAATGCTTTGAAAAAAATGTTACAAGGATTTGGCCTGGTCAGTATAAAATTATAAAGTGTACATAACAGGGGTTGGTCTCTTACGAAAAATAAATCACACATGTAAAATACTATCATCAGTAGATAAAATGTAAATAGCTTCTTGCATAAGGAACTCTTTACCATATTAGTAAGTTTTTTTAACTAAACATTTATATGGGTTAAATAACATAGTTTTTGAGTGTTAATACTCATTAATATAGACTGGCAATATATAAAAACTTTACAAAGAATATGCTCTGTTGCTAGAAATAATGATTTAGTCTGATGAAGAATACATATAAACACATATATTGATAAAGCCACATATGGATTAAAAAGCATATGCCCTTAACTAGGGAGAAATGCTTTCATTATTTCTAGGGTATCATTTTTAAAAATCTTTTAAGCAAATTTCCTTAAGAAAATAATAGGTCTTTCCAGAAATACTAGACAAATGAAATTCAATGTATCTGTGAATATCATCTTGGTATTCAATCAATAATTTTTATAGTTCTTAAAAGCCACTGTTATCAGAGGAATACAGGAGTTTTAAACACATAAACTTTTCCTACTACTTGCATTTTATTTATGTATTTAAGAGTTTCAAAAGCTACTTATTAGGCTATTTCAAAATACGTTGCCAAAGAAGTTTGAGTGGTTTTAAAATCTTAAATCTTGTCTATCTGGCTATTCTAAAATATTGATGTATAAAATCCAATGTTAAATAATCAGAATATGCAGAAAACAACGAAAAAGTTAAAACTGCTGTAATTCTGTCACCCAAAAAGTTTACTTAAAACTTGTACTTTAAATTTCATTATTCTGCTTCCTGAGAATTAAATCTTATATAGAAATGCAAGGAAAAAAACTATCTTACTGTGTTCCTCTTAATAGTTATGATAGTTATTTTTCAATATGAATATTAACAAGGGGACATTTTAACATATTTTGGTTTTGTGTAAGAACTATTAAATTATTTGGACTTACTAGAGTCAGTGTGTAAAGCAAAGTTTTCATTTTAAACATATTGTCTTTATAATGAAATAAATATGATGGAAATAATCCACTTTGTATATTTAACAGCATTTTCTGTCAAAGCAAGAGCCCCAGTAAGACGAAAATAGGATGAACTGCGCATAAAAGCAGAAATCAGAAAAGCCTTTTTAAAGTAATTCCTTTCCTCTGAAAATGATTAAATATGAAACTGAAATTAAACATGTAGAGGAAAGGGAAGTAAGAACCACAGGTGAAATAACAGGACATCCTGATTCAAACATTATGCAAATATGGATTTGTTTAAAAACAGAACACAGGACACTTATTCACAAGTTTATCAAACAATTGGGCTATTAGGTAAACTTCCACAGAATCACGAATCCCACTGGTGGCACAAAATAGCACAGTTTTTAAAAGAACAAATTCCATTAACTTAATCTAATAATAGCTTTATATAATAAAATTATCTACTTGAAGCAAGAGTTTACATTTAGCAATAATTTTTAATACCACATGATATGACAAACTAATGGCCTAGAATGGGGTGGGGAACCTGCAGCCTCAAGGCCACATGTGGCCCTCCAGATCCCCAAGTGGGGCTCGTCAACCGAATCCAAACTTCCCTGTGGGATTTGTTCTGTGAAGTTTGAATTCAGTCAGAAGGCTGCACTCAAGTATCTGGGGCGGCCACATGTGGCCCCAAGGCCACAGGTTCCCCACCCGACCCCAGCAAGGGTTAAGAAAACAATAAACAATAGCCTGATATGCCAATGAACCCAAAGACAGCACCATAAAAATAAGTTTAATATATAACAATAACCCCAATAATTAAAAATCCCTAAAAGTATGGTCAAGTTTTATGTTGGTGATATGTTCTGGAGTGTGGAGGATCAAACACTAACTTCTAGAAGTCTTCCAGCACAAGAAAGAGAGCAAATATACCATAATTGTACCAGTGGTACTTCTAAGAAAATTATAGATATTTCTAGAACTTATGGGGGTGTTCCTTGAAGCATTCACACAAAGATACTATCCTAATACACACAAAAAAGGAGAAAATAAAGCAAAAAAGAGCATTTTTGACAATTAAATGTTTTATTTTTACTGTCAAAAGTTAAAAATACTACATTTTTAGTTACAAGAAAATGTTCTTTTGTAGTAATATTTTTAAAAATTTTGCACTAATTAAAAAAAATTAGTTACTTACCTTAAACCATATAATACAACTAAAGAGATAATGATTGTGAACAGAGCTGGCCTTTATGAACAGCAAGCAACTGTCTCTGTGGTACGGACTTTCCCAAAATATCTCCCACATGGGCCTATCCCTGATGCCTGAAATTCCTCTGCAGTTGGTGCCAGTCGGAAATGCAAATAACCCTATAGCACTCATCATCTTAATTGAGAACATTTTATTATAAACTAGCTTTTTAGGTCCTTTGAATTCTTTACAATATAACACATAGCTAGAACATGTTTGAAGAATATGACAGCACAGCTAGAATATGTTGAAAATGGAACTCAGAAAAGTAGAGGCAGGAATACCAATACGAACACAAAGATCTGGTTTGGGAGGCAAGATGAAAGAGCAGGGTACAACTCTTGGGACAAAGGAAAGTGCTATAAAAAAATAGAGGCAGGGATGCTTAAAGAGGCTTTTGTAGGAAATAACGATATTTCCTACTCTGCATTACAATTTCTTTTATAACCCATCCCATATATAAAAGAACTTTGAAAATATAGGATATCTTAGAAATAAATTGTAAGTTATCACTAAAATAAATAAGGACTTACTTAAAAAGTTTAAATTATATATTTATCTTTAAAAACTAAAGAAGCTTTACAAATTTTTGTCTTTTAATTTTAATTAACACATGCTTATTACACAAAATTTTAAAAATACTACAAAGCATACGAAAAGATTAAAATCATCTCTAATTCCTTCAGCCTGTAATACCACTATTAACATTTGAGAGGGTTGACTTTCAAGTTTTATATGTGTGTGTGAAAAAATATTTATATAACAAAATTTAGATATTACATAGTTCTGTACCTTAATTTTCTTGTAAAATTGTATCACCATTTTTCTCCTTTCTTTTTTTTTTTAAAGACAGGGTTATGCTATGTCACCCAGGCTGGAGTGCAGTGGCCCGATCACAGCTTACTGCAGCCTAAAACTCCTGGGCTCAAGTGATCCTCCTGCCTCAGCCTCCCAAATAGCTGGGACTACAGGCATGTACCACCTCATCCAGCTAATTTTTTAATATTTTGTAGAGATGGGGGTCTCGTTCTGTTGCCCAGGCTGGTCTTGAACTCCTGGCCTCAAGCCATCCTCCAATCCTCCTGCCTCTGTAGCACTGGGATTACAAGCATGAGCGATTGCGCACGGCTTCATTATCATTTTTCCATGCCCCTTAGTATTCTTCATGGTTTTAAGGCCACATGATGAAAACTAGGGGTTTCTCAATTTTCGTTACTTTTGCCAACTATTTTTATTGTAAACCTACTTCCACAGTAAATTAAGAAAAATCACTTGAAACTCCCCTCTTCTGAAAAGCATATATCAAGCCTTGAATGCAATTAATATCATTGCATTGAATTAAAGAGTTTGAAAGCTACTCATGACTTCTCTTATCTAAAACATTTAACTGGGAAAGTAAACAAACAAGTGCTAAAACTGAAAAGGGTCAAACTGTTGGATCTCTGTCTTAAACAATACCGCAAAAGGTAGACACATGGCATTGTACTTACACTGTGCATGTAAAATACTGTTTGGCTAAGAACACTATAACTTCAAGTGGAGTTTAGGAATTCTGGCCCCTCTAGGCCTAGGAGCCAAATTAGGCCCTTGATTTCCTTCCATTCAGCTGGCCTTTGGAATTTTCTTTTTTTTTTAAAGATACAGTATTTATTTCCTGCCCCATCCTTCAAAGATACTTTATATAAATATTAATTATTTGACAGAGTTCTCCACTGATGAGACTTGAGAGATGTTCTTTCTTCCATGGCATTACTTGAGAAAGGAACAGTCATTAGTCTGTCCCTTTGATGGTAAATTTAGCAGTAGAGGGAGGAAATGGAGAACTAGCCAGTAAAGTGACTGTGATGAGAAAGAAATGAGAGGCTGAGGGGGCCTATGGGGATGTCCAATCTATCCAATACTCTACAAGGCACAGGCTGGACAGGAGATGTTAGTTTAGGAATAAAGGGGTTCTTAAGGAAGCAAGCTGGACAAAAGAGACAAGGTTCAGGGAAAAAAGAATGGATGGACAGTAGATATGGGTTAGCCACGGGGATGAAAAGTCAAACCTGCTTGGGTATTCTAGGAATTTTGGAGCATAAGTTTAAGGTTGAACAAGCAGGATTTAATTCTTATTGAGGACCTACTGTGGTCTATACACTTCATATGTTAGCTCATTTCCTCTTAAGTAAGTGCTGTTTATCCTTCTTATACAGATGAGGATACTGGGAAATATGAGTGATTAAGAAACTAGCTCAGGGGTACACAGCTAGCAAGTGGTGAAACCAGATTCAAAGATATGCCTGTTTCTGCAAAAACAACAATGCCTTTTCTACAAAACCAACCTGACTTAAATTTCAGAATTTAGTCTAATATTATACTTTTAACCACACTATAATTTTACAAAGCAATCTATTTTCAGCTAGTACAAGAGAAAGACACATTACGTGAAAAGGAATCTATGAGAGTATACAATAATGAGGGTGGGAAGACATTTAGATTAACAATACTACTGGAGAGATTTAAACATAATTATAAATTATTTTCAGAAAAATAACACCAATGTCTAAAATTCCAAAGCATTTCTAGGAACAATCTAAAGAGTGCCATTTTTTTTTTCTTATGAAAAACAGGAAGTTTTCGTTATTTTCCTCTCAAAATGGATTTGGTATCAATGAATCATTAGAGTAATTCATATAGGCTTTCTTGCTATCAAAAATAACAAAACAGTGTATTTTTAATTTCAAAGTAATTTTGATAGAAAGTAAAATTAAGTGACCTTAAAGTTCCAGGGTCATTTTACTTTTAAGCAGTAATATGTCCTTATGAGGTTAGAATTAGTATGTAGTACATTTTACAACATATTTTCTATTAGTATATTGAAAAAGAGTTAATTACAAGAGTAACAGATAATGTTCCATTTTAGTCGCATTTTTGAGGAACAGTTCTTCACTTCGTTTAGGTTTTATTATTCAAAGCCTACATAGAATTGTTGGTTTTATTTTTTAAAAGTTTTGTTTAAATGGTGAAAACTCCAGAGTAATATAATCAAGATACATATAATAAGGAAAATAGTGTCTAATTAATAAAGCTATACTATAGGTTTCCTAAAAAACAATGTTTTTGGACATCAGTGGAAATTGTGGATGCCTAATATGAAATCTCAACGAGTTCTGAATTTTGATTATGAAAAATAACCACATTTGACCCCCTTTTAAAGACCTTCACATGATCTATGCTTTCTGGTTTGGGGAAGCAAGAAAATGTTAGACCATATAATTGAACTTCACTTAAATTAATACGGCATAAGAAAATCTGGACTTAGAAAATAGACCTAATAGGGGTTTATTTGTATTACTGAAGGTTGTCTTTACAATAAAATTTATTTAAACATTCAAGTATTTGAACATCCTAGTTCCTTCAACACTCTTTAACTTAGAAATAATCAAATTTATTCCCTTATATAAATCCACCTGAAACTATCAATTTATGTATTTGAACACCTGCAACACAGGTTAGTCAAACTTTCCAATAATAGCAACATCTTGCACATCAACAGCATTTCTAGGAATTGAGGCGCAATGGAATAATATAAACCAACAAGTCCACAAGAGGCATTGTCTGTCACACGTATACTGTAAATTCGGTTTAAATGTTCATTACCAATGTCTGAACGAAAACAACATTTTTTTTCTTTTTGCATAGGATGGTCATTCGTCAAAAAACAGCTTGGCGCCTTCAAACTCAAGCTCCATCTAACTCCTAAGTCAAATACTGATATGGCGTACCCGAGGCAGATCAATTTTTTGTCAATATTTAATCAGAAGCTTTGGAAGTGGAAGAAATCTCAGGATAACCACTTAAGTCTTATTCGTAGCCTTCAGGCAGCTGAGATATAATCCCCAGGAAGACAGAACCTTCCTTTAGGGAAATGTGTATGTGTGTATGTTTGTGTTTAAAGGCCTGTAGTAGCCACAGAGATATGATCATTGCCGTTTGGGTAAGTTAAAAAATTCTACTAGCGAAAAAAAGAATGACACAATTTTCCTCGTCACAGGAAGGTGGGCCTGGGGGATCCCTGCCACCTTCACTGACGCTAAGTTATGGAAAGCAGCCAAGGATCTGGGATAGGGTGAGGCGTCCCAATCGGTTCTATGGAAACGAGAGACGCGGGTGGCCTAGTACTTTCCAGGCGAAGGACCGAGCTGCTGAGCTGCGCAAAAGGGAGGCGGGGGTCGCGGCTCAGCCCTGCACTGCAGAGAGGGGCTGGGCGGCCCTCCCCGCTGCTGTACTGGCGGAGCGGAGCGGGGCGGGGTCTGCGGCCCCAGCTCACCAACTCGGTCGCCGAGCGCAGCGAGTGAGAGAGTGGGAACGAACCGCGGCTGCAGAAAGCGCGAGAGCCAGGCACTGCTGCCGCTCACCCCAGCCCCTTCCCAGCCTCACAGCCGGGAGCGGCAGAAACTTCGGGGGCACGGCCCGGGGAAGAAACATCCCCACAGGATCAGGGTACAGTGTCTTCCGAGCTGAGCCCCTTTACCTTCCCGGCCAGAGTGTCTGGGCTGCTTCCCTCTGGTGGCGGCGGCGGCAGGGCCGGGCCGACGACTGCCGCTGCAGCACGCTCTCTGCCTCACTAATCCGGGCTCTGGCAAATAATTTCCCGCCGCGCGCTAGGCGGCTCCGGAAGCGATAGTAGCATTTCCGGGTGGTTGTCAGTGACGCTCTGGAGCCGTCGCCAGGGTGTTCTTAGTTGATGCTGTGTTTGACTCTGGCCAGCGGGTCAGGCTCCTGCTAGATCAGCGCCGGAGATGTAAGACTGGTAAGTGATTTTACTGGGTTGTCTCCTGGGCTTAGTATTTCCTGCCAACTGGGGTTCCGTGACGCATCTTGGCTGGACCGAGGAGTGGGCGAGGGTTGAACCAGGAGTCCCCATCCAGCCCCGCCTCGCTTGACCCTCTGTGCGGCTGGAGAAGGCCGGGATCGTATCGTCTTCTCCACTCGCAAAACTGTCTGCAATTTGGAACTCAACCTTGGGTCTCCAAGTGTTCCTGGGTGATGCCCAATACACTGTGTACCGTGACTCGGCTTAGTGCCGAGTTTTTCTACCAATGATGAAAGAGCGTCCTTACTATCTCCCATCGGCAAGGTTTGATCACCCTCAATTCTCGAGAGCTACTTTACCATTCTTTTCCTGAGTACTATTTCCGTAGTTCTGGGGTGCAGTGCTTGGGAAGCAGGCAGTCGGCTGGGAAGGACACCTTCTTACAAACATTTGGGAAGTGGGATGAGGGTGTCATTCCTGATTGAGAATTAATTGAACGATCCCGCTGCAGTTCGAATTGGGTGAGGGGAATGGTCTTTGTTTTCCTGGCTGCTATGAACTAGTGAGATACGAGAACAAGCTTATAATTTCATGCGTGGGCTTCAGACGCACGTTTTACCTTCTGGAAACCAGTGATCAGTAAGTAAGTGTGCTTTCAGAAAGGAATTCTCGCGCTCTGTCTCAGGCTTCGTCAATAATGAAGGATTCAGGAGAATTTTGGATGGAGATCTGAGGTAGCCAGAATACTTGTAAAGAGAAATTGCTTCCAACAAAGGAATAATGTTAAGGAAAGGTGCTCATTTATTTGAAAATTTGAAAGATGTGATATAATGAACCTTGGCGACTTCTCTCTTTCTTGAGTAATGAATGCAGTTCCTTCATATAAGTAGTTTTCACTCACCACGTTATATTTAGATAGTCACCTTTTTTTCACCCATAAAAGCAGCTGATTGATTTTTTTCAAAACAGCCAGTTCCAAAAGAGTTCTAGATACTATTGCATTTTTCTTTATGGTATGCTCCCATAAAGAAAAATGCAATATGTTCAATTCAAGGCCCCTGATGCATCAGGCAAGTACCTTGTTACCTTTTGAGAGCAATGCAACCATATTTAGGATAGCACATTGATCTTCAAACCTCCTTGTTGGTTAATAATTCAACAAACTTATAATCTCCCCATTGATCCCAATTTTGCCATTTTATTGAATCTTGTGTTTTTCCCTTATTTCTCCAGTTGAAAGTATTGTAAATTATTTTAGGGAGATTATGTATTTTTCTATATAGCAACTAGTTTTTAGACAGGTGGTGATTTTTTAAAAATCATTGCTCTTGATTTGTGATTTCTCCATTCAAATTAATGTAGCCAGTAATACTTACCATGAGTAGCTACTGTCTGCCAGGAACTTTACATTTATTGTTTTATTTAATGCTTAATAAAAAAAGAAAATCACAAAAATCATTATTATCCCTATTTTGCAAACACTCTGTACTGAGACTCAAAGAGGTTGTGATTTCCCACAAATTACACAATTAAATGGCACAATTGAGATTTGAATCCAGTCTACCTTACTCTAAATTTTGGCTCTTTTTACTGTGCTATATATCTCTTCTCATAAATAAACAGAATCATTTATTTTCACTTTTAGGCAAAATTGGATAGATAGTATGTTACATTTAGAAGTCAAATAGATAGCAAAACTCGAGGATAAGGGATTTAAGGAATGAATTCATCACTATAAGGTAATTTTGATGTGTGAATAACACAATTTCTTTGCTGCCTTGATCCTTGGCCAATTTTATCTTCCTAATTCAATCAAATGCCAGTACTGTACACTGGCATAATACTTGGGACAAATACAAGAGATCTAGAGACCATCAGCATATTGGTGACTCTAAGTCCAGAGGATCAGCTAACCATCTCTTTAGGCAGCTTTTCACACACACATTTGTGTACATGAATGTGTGTATTTGTGTGGAGGGGTATAGGGAGAAAGAGAGAATGAGTGAGTGAGCACAAATTCAGAAAATTGAACTTTGTAATTCTTTGTAAGGAATTATTATGTATTGTTTATTAGCAAAACTGTTCTGTTCCACTCATGTAACCCTCAGACAGATGGTAATTATCATACATTTTCAGGGAATATGCTTAATTAAACCTGCCCATTCCAATATCCTATTTTATTATATGTAGAGAAGTAACAAATAGCCTAATTGTCAGGGAACTTACTAAAATCTAATTGAAATGACCAATACTAGAAATAACATAGTAGTTAATTCTAAAGAATATCCTATATTATAGAAAAACAAAACTATATGTGCACAGCTAGCCTCAAATACTAATGTGTATTTGATTATGCTGCTGGACTTAACTATGTGAAAGATATTTGCATTGACTATCCCATAGGCAGATCTCAGGGGTATTTTGCTTTCTATCAAATTTTAGTGCTTATGTAGATTGAGATTATATATGTTTTGTTCAGTGTATCTAGCACTGTGCCTAGCATGTAGTAGGAGCTCAATACACATTGATTGATTTCTTTTTAAATGTTATTTATCCACTAAGAAGTATTTGTACGTGTATTTTTTAAGGAGGAATTATCACATAAATAAATGAATGTTTATTATTGTTACTCACCTTGATCCTAAAATGTAATGTCCACTTCACACTCATCCATAAAAGGCAATGTATCCTGCAAAGAAGACTGGACTGTGATATAGGAGATGAGAAAATACCCAATATTTATTTTGTGCTTGTTCTTTGCTATGCAGTGTTACATTAATCCTCACAGTACTATGGGGTAAGTATTATTATCCTCGTTTTATAAATGAGAAAACTTAGGCAAATAAAAGCTTTGTAAGTTGTCCTAGGTTACACACAGTTATTAAGTGCCAGAGCTGTGATTTCAACGAACACACATAATCTTAACCACCTTGCTATACTGCCTCCAATTGCATTTTAATCCTGGCTCAGCTACTACATGTCTGTGAAGGGAAATTTATTTCTCTTCAGATCATATTTCTCATCTATAACATGCAGGGGTTGGTTGGATTAGATGATCTGTGAGTTCCCATCTACTTCTAACTTCTGACTTTAGTTGACTCTCAAGTATTATCTGAATATAGCAGTTCTGGTGTGCTAGAAAACCTTCCTTAGTTTTCATGTGTTTCATGTGACTTTTACATGCATTTGTGTCTTCCACATTGGTAGACACACAATCATGTTTTTGTAATGGAAAGAACAGACCACAGTTTAAAAAAAAATTGCAGCCATGCTTTTTTACCAGCTGTGACACTAATAAGTTACTGAACTTTTGTGAGCTTATGTTTTCATATGTAAAAAGGATCCACAGGACTGCTGTTAGGTTAAGTGAGGTGACATATAAAGCCTCAAACACATTGCCTGACACACAGTTGCCATTAAATAAATATTGATTCTCTTTCTCCCTAAATCTTGTGAGGATAAGAGATTGGTGGATATAAAAATGCTTTATAAATTAGACAAAGATGAAGAATCTTTTCACTTATAGTCTACTAGGAGAGGTAACGTTATATACACAAATAGTTATTATATAAGGGATACTTTACATATATCATTGAACACAAAACATGGTGGGAACGTAGAGAAAAGAAATTTTGCTTCCAGGAGGTCAGATGAGGAAAGACCTCATGATGAAGGTAGTATCAAATTTGGGCCTTATAGAATGGTGAGGATTTTGGCAAGAGGGGGACAAGAGGGAAGAGTGTTCTATTAAAAGATGCAAAGGTGTCAGAAAAGAGAATAGTGTCCAGTTCACTTTGGAAATGTAGGATGAGTGAAGGCTAATAATAAAGTAAAAAACTGAGTTTAGGACAAGCTGTAGATAACAGTGTGGGCAAGTTAGAGATGTTAGGCTTTTCACAATAAGCAATGATTTGTGTGTATAACCAGGATAAGGTAGAGGGTGGATTTAGCATTTGTTTTCTTTGATATGGAAAATGCCCATTTGTTACAGAAATATTAAAGTATACCAATAAGCCAAAAAAGAAAATGAAAAATTGCCCATAATCCCACCACTCAGAAATAACCACTCATCATTTTTCTCTATATTAGTACAGATTTGTATGTTTTCAAAATAAAAATAATGTAAAACTATACATATTGTCTTGTGACCTGCTTTTTTTCCATGTGATATACCATGAATCTATGTCAATACACTTCCATAATTTTCAGGGCCTGCACACTATTCAATTTTATGAGTATAACTTAAACTGACTTCCTACTGTTAAATAATTGTAAAATAAGTTTTTATGGTAAAATATTTTCACATATATCTATTTCCTTATTACAAATTGTAGCAGAACTGATGACCCATGGGTCATAAACACATATAATACTTCTGATGTATATAGCCGTATTAGTCAAATTTTTAATTTTTTTTTACCAAGTCTATTTAAACTTAGTGCAAAATTCAGAAGGTAAAAAAGGGTATATAGGCCAGGCACTGTGGCTCATACCTGTAAAGCTAGCACTCTGGGAGGCCGAGGCAGGTGAATCGCTTGAGCTCAGGAGTTCTGAGCCCCATATCTACCAAAATATAGGAAAAAAAAAATCAGCCGGGTGTTGTGGCACCCGCCTGTAATCCCACTACTCGGGAGGCTGAGGCAGGAGGATTGCTTGAGCCCAGGAGTTGAGGGTTGCAATGAGCTGCAATGATGCCATTGCACTCTACCCAGGGCAACAGAGTGAGGACTCTGTCTCAACAAAAGAAAACAAGGCAACTGGACATGCCTTCTCACAAACCCCCCCCTAAAAAACAGGGGGTATATAATGAGACATTAGTCTTGCTCTCACCCCTTTGCAATCCCGAGTCGCAGCTAGCCCATACAGCACCTTGTAAGAATTAGAAAAAGGCATCCTTCTGGAGGATCCTTAACTCTTGGATATACACTGTTTGGGTAGCTGGTGCTACTTTTGTAAGGATTGGCAAAGGCCTCCTTTCATCTATGGGCATAGCCCTGAAGGGCACATGGCTGGGTCACCAAAGTATGGGCTGGATTTCACCCCCCTAGTTTGAGTACTTTTATGGAGAGCACAATCTGCACAACCCATGAGGTAGCCCAGCCACAGTGTTTCATTCTCCAGAGGCACTCAGTGTGACTGGTTTCTTGTGAATCTTTCAAAGGATAAGGGACTGGCTTTTCATCAGATATGTGGCTGCAGATAAGCATCTGACATCCCATCCCCATCTGTGTGGGTGTAGATGTGTATGTGGAGGGACATGTGTGTTTAGGTAAGTTAAGATCTTGGGCAATATTGCTAACTGTCATGTCCCTATAGAGAGCATTGGAATGAAAAAGAAGGATGAATCAAGCAAGGCTGTAAGGAACATGCAGCCAGATCCCCACTGCTACAACACAAACACAAATGTGTTTTTCCACTCTCCCTCCAGCTCTGCTAATACGTACAAGTGAGATAGCCCATCCTGAAATGCTCACCTTCTAGCTTCTCTTACTCTTTTAAGCACTTTGGCAGGCTGACGGCAGCCCATATATACACTCCACTTGGTAGTGAGGGGAGAGAGAGCCAAATGAGTCCCAGGTGAGCATTCCATTGCTTCTGGGATCTGACAGGCATTCTGACCTTAACACACTCATTGGTCACAAATGAGATTCCAGGAATGATGCTAAAGTAGCCATTTGAGTATTTACTTTCTAAAAGCCAACACCAAAGCCAAATACAAACTTGGTTCAAATACAGAAGCCAAGTCAAACTTTAGTGCATCCTTAGAAACACATACATCCCCTATAAAAAGTTTTAACAAATACAATAGAAGCTAAAAAAGAGAGAATTGTCATTTTGATTAATTGGGTAATGCAGTATAATGTAAACAGCTGAATTCAGAGAGGACGTAGGTATAAGCCTAAACTCATGAACTTATATAATTATGATCTTGAATTAGTTACTTAAACTTTTTGAGCTGCAATATTTTCATCTGTAAAATGGTGATAATATCAACATTATGGATTTACTAGGATTAAATGTAATAATGTGTGGAAAATATACAGAGGTTCAGAAAAAATTTATTAGGGGTCTATCTCTTTTTTTAAAAAAATGAAGTCATTGTTTTAAAATAGGCTCTGTGGCTCCAACTTTGAAGTCAAACAGACTTGGGTTTGAATCCCAACTCTGTCACTAGTTGTATGACATTGGAAAATTATTTTCTACTCTGTTTCCTTATTTATAAAATGGGAATAACATATTCATAGGGTTTTTGTGAAGATTAAATGAAATAATGCATGCATAGAGGTTAGTATGGTGGCTGGTGCTGTAAGCATTTTGTTCAAATTCCCCTAGAAGTAGATGCCCAGAGAGGATTAGATGTACAAGAGGTTTATTGGGGAAACTGCCTATGAAGGATAAAGGAGAGGGAGCAGGAGTAGGAGAGAAGTGCCTTTGGGCCTCAATGCAGTTCTGACAACCCACGAAGGAGGGAAGGAAGGATGAAGAGTAAGAAGAATCTCAAAACTGCTACACTGTTCTAGGAAAGCTCCAACAAGGCCAATGGGGAGTCTTAAAGCCAAAGTTATCAGTTAGAGGAATCCCATGTTGCCACAGTACTCAATATGATTTTAGCTATTAGTAAAAATGATAAACAGTTGTCACATGCTAAAATTTATGTGTTTGAATTTCGACTTTTGCATTTTACTGCCTATCCCCACCCCCTGCCACCCTCAAGAAAAGTACAATCTCTACATAAGTACAATGCCAGACACTGACATTAACATTTGAGGCATATGTTCTTACACTATTATAACTTTTTATATTTTATGATACGGTTTTTTTCTTAGCCAGAAGAACACTTAAGGAATCAAAAGATCTGTTCCAAATAACAGTTGAAAAATGCAAATATTAGCTAAGCAACTGATTTTTGACATTAGGTAGTTAAACACAAACTGCTGTCTAAATTTCTGAATTCAGGTAGCCAATAAATATAACATCAATCTTACGCAGCTAAATAATGTTAATATCCATAGTTTGAATATTAGCCCAAAACTTGAATGTGTATTTGCCTCTCTACTAAAGATATCTCTATGGCTAAAAAGATAAAAAATATTATAGCACTACAGTTTTATAGTGTCCTCCTCCCTTCCTCTGCCTTTTTATTGTTTTTAATAAGCAAATGTAAAGATCCATCAGTTCAATACTTTTCAGATGGCAGATTATAAGCCATCAGTTTGGTGAGTAGTGACCTGCAGTTATGTTTCAGATATGTATGGTTTCAGCATTTGGGATATAAAATGTATTTATCACTAGGAGTCACAGTTGAATTTGAAAGCAGTTGATTTAGATTAACTTCTTTATCGTACATGAGGAAAGGAAGACTAAAGAGGTGATTTAACTTGTCCAGATAACTCAGGAAACATGTGGCTTGAACCAGATGCTAGATCTTAGGAATCCAAATTTAGGGCTTGCTCTTTTATATCATGCTTCCCGGAGAAGGCTTCTTGTTTGCCCTACTTAGGGCACACGATTGCTCCAGTTGGTTAATGTGATAGTACTTTTCTGACACTTTAGTTATTTGTTTGCTAAGATTTACTGAAAAGAGCTCTTCCCTAACTCTGGCCATTGGGTATCAGGGAGGTTATACAGCTGCAGTTAGTTGTTTGTAGCAGTCAGTAGCCATGCCATGTAACCTGAATTTACTGTTCGTTTTCCCTTCAGGGACCACAGCTAATTCAACAGTTTAAGTCTGGAGTTTACTTAATTAAAACTGAGGAGTGAAAGGAGCTTGTTTTGAGGAGGATTATACTAATGAGGTCTGAATTTTTAGTAATACTAGCAAATAGTATTTTGTACTTTATTGTGTCATGACATTTCTTTAGCCATCTTTGTTGCTTTTTTAAACTTTAGCTCATCAAATATTTTTCACTTTTAAAATCCAAGTTTTGTGAATAATCACATATTGTATTCCTTTAAAATTTTTTAGATATATCATTCTTTCCTTCTCTAGCATATATTCATGCTTGCCTTCAGAAATGTCCATGGGCAGTTTAGCTCTTCAAAGGTGATCCAGTCTGTCCTCTGCTATTCAGAACTTTGGGAAAGAGGTTAGGAGTGGGGCTGGTTGTAAATGGAGTCCTGGGCTCTGTTTCTATGTTGCCTTCTCTACTCTGGTTTTCTTGAGACTGTCTATGCTTATTCTTTTGATTAACTTTACTTGGTCATTATCTTTCTGGGGCTTTCTCATTTGTCTAACTCAGCAGTTATCAAACTTTGGTTTCAGGAGTTCTTTATGTGCTTAAAAATTACTGAATTATTAAACAGTTTTTATTTATGTAATTATATCAACATATGTTTATTACATCATAAATTAAAATTAAATAGTTTTGAAAATATTTAATTAAATAATAAACCATTACATGTTAACATAAATAGCATTTTTTTAAAAAACTATATTTTCCAAAACGTTTTCATGGAAGAGTAGCATTATTTTATATTTTGCAAATGTCTTTAATGTTTGGCTTAATAGAAGAGAGCTGAATTCCAGATCTGCTTCTGCATTCAGTCTATTGTGATATGCTGATTTTCCACATCTTAATAGATTTCATTATATAATATAAAAAAAATCCCATTTGTTAATATCACCAGCAATCTCATCAGGAAAATCTTGAAGTATTGGGAAACTGTCCATCTGATAGTATACAGATTTTCCAAAATTCTAATTTTTGCTTTGAAAGCTAAAATTTTATCATTGGCAAGAAATACTATCTAATGTTTTCCTTGAAGTGACAGCCCAATTTGATTAATTTTGAGAAACTGTATAGTGTACACAAAGGTAGAGTTAATAAAATTAGTAGTTTTTACTGCCTCATCAAAGACATTATTCAGGAAACCTGGCATTATTTCTTTATTCCATGCGTGGTAATGAAAAAATATGAGTACTGTGGTAGGCAGGGTAATGGCCCCCCGAAGATGTCCCATCCTAATCCCTAGAACCTGCAAATGTTATGTTACATGGCAAAGGGGAATTAGATTGCAAATAGAATTAAGGTTGCTAATCAGTTTACCTTAATGTAGTAAGATTATCCTGCATTATCCAAATGGGCCCAATGTAATTACAAAGGTTCTCAAAAGTGAAAGAGGGGCTGGGTGCGGTGGCTCGTGCCTGTAACTCTAGCAGTTTGGGAGGCCCGGGCAGGAGGATTGCTTGAGGTCAGGAGTTCAAGACCAGCCTGGGCAACATAGTGGTACATGCCCCCAACCCTGTCTCTACAAAAAATTTTTTAAAAAAATTAGCTGGGTGTGGTGGTACAAGCCTGTTGTCCCAGGTACTTGGGAGGCTGAGGCAGGAGGATTGCTTGAGCCCAGGAGTTAGAGGTTGCAGTGAGCTATGGTGATGCCACTAGGCAACAAAGTTAGACCTTGTCTCTTAAAAAAAAAAAAAAGTGGAAGAGGGAGGAGAAGAGGAATTCTGAGTGATGCAATGTGGAAAGGACTTAACCCACATAGTAGCTAGAAAATGGAGGAAGTGGGCCACAAGTCAAGGAATGAAGGCAGCCTCCAAAGCTGGAAAAGTCAAGGAAACAACAGATTGTCCCCAAACCCTCCAGAAAGGAATGAAGCCCTGTCAACCACTTGGTTTTAGCTTGGTGAGACCCATTTCAGACTTATGACCTACACAACTATAAGATAATAAATTTGTATGATGTTAAGCCAGTAAATTTGTGGTGATTTATTAAAGCAGCACTAGAAAACTAATACAACTTCTAATACATTGGGGACTGAATTGATTTGTCCTAAGGCATCATGGCTCTTGCACTATTAGTGCAAATGTAAATCTAGTAAAAATGGCATATAATGTCTTACTATTATGAAAATAGTTTTGACCTTGCACACCATCTGAAAGAATATCAGGGCTCCCCCAGGGGTCCGGAGACCACACTTGGGAATCTTGTGTTTAACTGTATCTTTGTACTTCCTCTGTGCCAGCCACTAGCCTAGGAAATGAGATGCAAAATTAAGTAGGCACAGTCTTGTATTAAGAAGATTGTATAGTCTAGTCACTGGTTGAGAAAGGTAAACAAATCAATGATGGCAGACAGCACAGTGACAAGTTGTGGTGGTAGTACTAAATACATATTGGAGAAGGAAAGAGACCTAATCCCTGTCTTTATGTGCTTTCATTCTAGTGAGAGAGATCACAAAAATGATTAAAAAATATAAAGTGCTCTTAAGGAAATATCCCACTGGCAGAGGCAGGGAAGAAATCTTTACATTCCCAGCAACTATGTGTGAAGGTTTCAATTTCTCCACATTTACTTTAATACTTGTTATTGTCTCTCTTTTGATATAGCCATTCTAGTAAGTTACGAAGTGACAATACTTCTCAAATTAATGTACAGATTTAATGCAATCCTGGTATAAAACCAGCTGATATCTCATGTGGTCTCAATTTACATTACTCTAATAATTAATGATGCTAACAATCATTTCATGTACTTATTGGGGCCGTTTGGATATCTTCTTTGGAGAAATATATATTCAAATCCTTTGCTATTTTTAAATTATCTTTTTATTTGAGTTGTACTAGTTCTTTTTTATTTTTTCACAACACATTGCTTCTTAAAAGTTATTACAGTACTGACTATAGTCTATAGAGTTTCAGAGTAAACTTGCTTAATCAGAAATCTGATTACATTCCTCTGAGTTCTGAAGCCTTCTGGGGCTTTCCATTGCCTCCTGCAGCTTTATTGAGGTGAAGGATGCTATGGAGATTTTGTTCTAGTTCTCTGTATATTCTGGTGTACGACTTGCAAATATTTTCTGTGATTCTACAGGTTGTCTTTTTACTTTCTTGGTGACTTTTGATGCACAAAAGTTTTGAATTTTGATGAAATCCAATTTATCAAATATGGCTGATTCTGCTTTTGGTGTTACATCTAAGAAACCATTGCCTTATCCAAGGTCAAGAAGGTTTATACCTATGATTTCTTCTAAGAATTTCATGTATTTTAGTGCTTCTATATAGGTCTTTGATCAATTTTGAGTTGTTTTTTATATATCTTGTGAGGAAGGAGTCCAGCCTCATTCTTTTGCATATTGATATTTAGTTGTCTCAGCAATATTTCTTGAAAACACTAATATTTTCCCCATTGAATTTTCGTGGAACCTTCATCAAAAATCAGTTGAAATACAAGGAACTCAAACAACTCAACAGCAAAAAACCAAATAATCAGATTAAAAAATGGGCAAAGTATCTGAATAGACAGTTCTCAAAAGAAGACAAACAAATGGCCAAGAAGTATATGAAAACATGCTCAACATCACTAATCATCAGGGAAATGCAAATCAAAATCACAATGAGATATCATCTTAACCCAGTTAGAATGACTATTACTAAAAAGACAACAAATAAGAAATGCTGGCAAGGATACAGAGAAAAGGGAACTCTTATACATTGTTGATGGGAATGTAAATTAATATAGCCATTGTGGAAAACAGTATGGAGGTTTCTCAAAAAACTAAAAATAGAACTACCATATGATCCAGCAATCCTACTACTGAGTGTTTATCCAGTAGAAAGGAAAATCAACCTAAATGTCCATCAGTAGATGAATGGATAAAGATAATGTGATATATTGTCATAAGAACACATAAGAACGTTTTGGTCAACAAAAGACCACATATGTGATTATGGTCCCATAAGGTTATAATAGCTGAAAAATTCCTATTGCCTGCTGACGTTGTAATGTAACACATTAACTCGTGTTTATGATGATGCTGGTATAAACAAACCTGCTGCACTGCCAGTCATATAAAAGTATAACATATATAATTATGCCCAGTACATAATACTTGATAATGATACTAAATAACTATGCTATTGATTTATATATTCATTATATGTTTTGTCTTTATTTTAGAGTGTACTCCTACTTATAAAAAAATAAAGTTCACTGTAAAACAGCCTCAGGTAGTTCCTTCTGAAGGTATTTCCAGAAGAAGGCATTGTTAACATAGGAGATGACTGCTCTGTGTGTGTTATTGTGCCTGAAGACCTTCCAGTAGGACAAGATGTGGAAGTGGAAGACAGTGCTATTGATGATCCTGACCCTGTGTAGGCCTAGGCTAATGTGTGTGCTTGTGTCTTACTTTTTAAGAAGAACATTTAAAAAGTAACACAAAATAAAAATAAGGTCTTAAAAGTATAAAAAAGCAGAATAAAGATATAAAGAAAGAAAATATTTTTGCACAGCTGTATAATGTGTTTGTATTTTAAGCTAAGTGTTTTTACAAAAGAGTCAAAATTTTTTCTGTAATTTAAAAAGTTTATAAAGTAAAAAAGTTACAGTAAGCTAATGTTAATTTACTATTGAAGAAAGAAAAATATTTTTAATAAATTTACTGTAGCCTAAGTGTAAAGTGTTTATAGTCTATAGTAGTGTACAATGTCCTAGGCCTACATACTCACTCACCGCTCACTCACTGACTCACTCAGAGCAACTTCCAGTCCTGCAAGCTCCATACATGATAAATGCCCTATACAGGTATACCTTTTTAAAATCTTTACTACCTTATTTTTACAGTAGCTTTTCTATATTTATGTATGTATAGATATATACTTACTTACCATTGTGTTACAATTGCCTACAGCATTTATTTAATAGTACAGTAACATGCTATACAAATTTGTAGCCTAGGAACAATAGGCTATACCATATAGGTTTGTGTAAGTACACTTGATGATGTTAGCACAATGATGAAATCACCTGATGGTACATTTCTCAGACTGTATCCCTGTCATTAAGTGGCGAATGACTATATATATAAAACACAATGGAATACTATTTAGCCATAAAAAAGAATGAAATCCTATTATTTATGGCAACATGGATAAACCTGCAGGACATTATGTTAGGTGAAATAAGACAGGCACAGAAAGATAAATACCACCTGTTCTCATGTCTGAGCTAAAAATAAAATTAAGCTCATAGAAGTAGAGAGTGGAATTATGGTTATTAGAGGCTGGTAAGGGTAAGAGAGGAGGGGAGGATAGGAAGAGGTTGGTTAATGGATACAAAATTACAACTAGATAGGAGGAATAAGTTATAGTGTTCTATAGCACTGTAGAGTGAATACAGTTAACAACAATTTATTGTATTATACATGTTCAAAAAGCTAGACGAGAGGATTTTGAATGTTTCTAACAAAGGAATGATAAATGTTTGAGGTGATGGATATCCTAATTACCTTGATTTGATCATTATACATTGCATACATGTATCAAAATATCATTCTATATCCCATAAATATATACAATTATTATGTGTCAACTAAAAAGAAAAAGAAAAAAATCAATTGAACATTGTGTGAGTTTATTTCTGAACTCTCAATTCTATTCCATTGATTACATGTCTATCTTTATGCCTATCCAATCACACAGTCTTGATTACTGTATCTCTGTAGTGAGTTTTGAAAAATGGGAAATGTGAGTTCTCCAACTTTGTTCTTTTTGAAAATTGTTTTGGCTATTCTGGGTCCTTTGCATTTCCATATGAATATCAGGATCAGCTTGTCAATTTCTGCAAAATAGGCAGCTAGGATTTTAATAAGAATTTTGATGAATCTGCAGATTAATATAGGAAATAGTGCCACTTTAACAGTATGGATCTTTCAGTCCATCAACATGAACTTTTCATTTATTTCAGTATAATTCAGTTTCCTTCAATGATGTTCTATAGTTTTTAGTAGACAAGTATTGCACTTCTTTTGTTAAATTTCTTCTTAAGTATTTTATTCTATTTAATGCTATTATAAATGGAATTTGTTTTCCTCATTTCATTTTCAAATTGTTTATTGCTAGTATAGAGAAATACAATTGATTTTGTTTATAGATTGTGTATCCTGCAACCTTGCTGGATGCATTTATTAGATCCAGTAGGTTTTGGGTTTTTATTTTTTTTGAGAATTCCTTAGGATTTTCTACATACAAGATCACGTCATCTACAAACAGAAGTAGTTTTACTTCTTGCTCTATAATCTGGATGTCTTTTTTTTTTTTTCTGAGACAGGGTCTTGCTCTGCTACCTGGACTAGAATGCAGTGGCATCATCAAAGCTCGCTGCAAGCTCAAACTCCTGGGCTCAAGCAATCCTCCTGCCTCAGCATCCCGAGTAGCTGGGACTACAGGCGCGTGCCACCATGCCCTGCTAATTTTTCTATTTTTTGTAGAGATGGTGCCTTGTTCTTGCTCAGGCTGATCTTGAACTCCTGACCTCAAGCAATCCTCCTGCCTTGGCCTCCCAAAGTGCTAGGGTTAAGCTGTGAGCCACCACTCCCAGCCTGGATATCTTCTATTTACTTTTCTTGCCTAAATGTCCTGGCTAGAACTTCCAGTACAATGTTGAATAGAAATGGTTAAAACCAACACTCTTATCTTAGGGACTGATCATAGGGACAAAGCTTTCAGTGTTTCAGTCTTTCAGCATTAAGTATATCAGCTATGGGTTTTTTGTAGATGTCCTTTATCAAATTGAGGAAATTCCCCTGCATTCCAAGTTTGTTGAGTGTTTTTATCACAAAAGTTTGTTGAGTGCTTTTACCATGAAAGGGTGTTGGATTTTAACACTTTTATTTTCTGAATCTATTTAGGTCATGTGATTTTTGTCTTTTATTCTATTCATAAGGTATATTATGTTGATTGATTTTGCTGTGTTCAACCAACTTTATATCCATGAGATAAATCCCAATTGGTCGTGGTGTATAATTCTGTTTATATGTTGCTATATTCAATTTGCTAATATTTTGTTGAGTATCTTTGTCACTATCTTCACAAGGTATATTGGTCTGTAGTTTTCTTTTCTTGTGATGTCTGTCTGGTTTTTGTTATCACAGTGATACTGACCTCAGAGAATAAGTTGAGAAGTGTTCCCTCTTGTTTTTCAGAAGAATTTGTGAAGGATTGGTGTTCATTTTTTAAATCTTTGGTAGAATTTATCAGTGAATCCATTTGAAACTAGGCTTCTCTTTGTGGGAAAAGTCTTGATTTTTAATTCAGTCTATTTGTTATATGTCTGTCTTAATCTATTTGGTGCTGCTATAACAGAATACTACAGACTAAGTAATTTATAATGAACGGAAATTTATTGGCCCATGATTCTGGAGGCTGCAAAGGCCAAGAGCAAGGCACCAGCATCTGGTGAGGGTTTTTTGCTGCATAATTGCCATGGCAGAAGGGCAAAGAGAGGGTCAGAGAGAGACAAAAGGGGTACATACTTATTCTTTTATAAGGAAATTACTCCCGTGATAACAAACCCACTCCCGTAATAATGGCATTAATCTATTCATGATGGCAGTGTCCTCATGACCTGAACATCTCTTAAAGGTTCCACCTCCCAACACCTCTGCATTGTACATCAGGTTTCTAACACATGAACTTTGGGGGACACATTCAAACCATAGCAAGATCTGTTCAAATTTTTTTTTTAACCTCTTGAGTTAGTTTCAGTAGTTTGTGTCTTTCTAGGAACTTTTCTCTTTCATCTAAATTATGTAATTTGATGATATATAATTGCTTATAGTATCCCCTTATAATCCATTTTATTTCTGTAGGGTCAATGGCAATGTCCCCTCTTCTATTCTTAATTTTAATAATTTGAGTTTTCTCTCTTTTTTTCCCTTGTCAGTCTATCTAAATGTTTGTTAATTTTGTTGATCTTTTCAAAGAATCCGCTTTCATTTCATTGATTCTCTATATTGTTTTTCTTTTCTCTTTTAATTTCCAATCTAATATTTATTGTTTTCTTCCTTCTGCTTGCTTTGGGTTTGACTTGCTTTTCTTTTTGTAGTTTCTTAAAGTGGAAGGCTAGGTTATTGATGTCACATCTTGTTTTAATATAGTTGTTTGGTCTGCAGTTTTATTTTGTTGTGATTTGTTTGGCTTGGATATCAAGGTAATACTGTTATCATCAGATGTATTAGGAAGGTTTCTTTTCTCTGTTTCTGAAAGAGCTATTAGTTTCTTTCTGAACAATTTTTTATACATCCCATAAAATGGTAATATTGAGTTTTTGCTTTCATTCAGTAAAAAATATTTTCTAATATCCCTTATGATTTCTTTTTTGATGTATTAGTTATTTAGAAGTGTCTTCTTTAACTTTCAACTAGGGTTTTCCCAAATTTCTTCCTGCTGTTGATTTCTAATCTAATTCAGTTGTGCACATAGATCATATGTTTTATGATTTCATTCCTTTTAAATTTATTGAGACTTGTTTTGTGACCTAGTACATGGTCTATTTTGCACAATATTCTTGATATTTGAAAAAAATGTATATTCTGCCATTGTTGGGTAGAGTACGTATGTGCGTAGGTCGAGTAGGATGATGGTATTCAAATCTTCTGTACTCTTGCTAGTTTTCTGTTTAATTATACTGATTATTGGGAGCAGAGTATTGAAATGCCAACTTTAATTTTTAAGTGGTCTATTTCTTCTTTCAATTCTGTCATATTTGCTCCCCTGATTGTGGTGCTTTACTGTTAGGTGCATATACATTCATAATTATTATATTTTCCTTATGTTATTATCCTATTATCATTATGAAATATCCCTCTTTCTCTAATACCATTTCCTAAATACTATCTTGTCTAATATTAATACAGCAACTCCAGATCTATTGTGAGTACTGTTTGCATGGCATTTCTTTTCCCATCCTTTTACTTTTTTTTTTTTTGTCTTTGTAAAATATCTCTCTTATAAACAACACATGGTTGGATCTTTCTTTTTTAATCTGCTTTTTGATTGAGGTAATTAGGCCATTCACATTTAATGTACTTATTGTTATGGTTGTGTTTACATTTTCCACTTTGATTTGTTTTTATATGACTCCTGTCTTTTTTGTTCCTTTGATCTTCTTTGACTGCCTTCTTTTGTATTAAATAAATATTTTTAGTGTGTGCACATTCTGATTTCTATGTTAACCTTTTAAAAAGTTATTTTCTTAGTGTTTGCACTAGTGAATACAATCTATATCTTAATTTACCACAACCAACTTCAGATTAATACCAACTTAATTTTCATAAAATATGGAAACTTTGCTCCAATACAGTTCCATTTCCTCCTTCCCTTTCTGCTATCATTGTCATACATATTAGATATCTACATGTTATAAACCAAACAATTCATTAATTATTGCTTTATACAGTCTATATATTTTACAGAATTGGATTAGAATAAATGAGAAATGATATTTTATAGAGTCTTTTAAATTAACTCACATATTTACCATTTCTGGGAATTTTTATTTTTTACTGTGTATTTGAGTTACGATTTGGTGTCATTTTCTTTAGTATTTTTTTCTTAATTTTTAATTTTAATCTTAATTTTTCTTTTCAAAGACTGTATCTCGCTATGTTGCCCAGGCTGGAGTGCAGTGGCTGTTCACAAGTGCAATCGTAACACTCTACAGCCTCAAATTCCTGGGCTGAATCATCCTTCTGCCTTGGCCTCCCAAGTAGGCATGTGCCACTGCACCTGGCTCTTTAGTATTTAACAAACTCCTGGGCTCAAGCAATACTCCTGCCTCAGCCTCCTGAGTAGCTGGGACTAGAGGCACATACCACCATGCTCGGCTAATTTTGTATTTCCTGTAGAAACGAGTTCTCACTATCTTGCTCAGACTGGTCTTAAACTTCTGGCCCCAAGTAATCCTCCTGCCTCCCACTATGGAAAGGTCAATATCCAAGAATAACAACATATACTTTAGTGTAGGGAAAGACAGATTGGTGGAAACATTAATGAAATGTTGTTCCATGGCCCCACAGCATTGGTGGCATTACCTGGAAACTTGTTAGAAATATAGAATCTCAACGGAATCAGTATCCAGGCCGGGTACAGTGGCTTATGCCTGTAATCCTAGCACTCTGGGAGGCCAAGGCGGGAGGATTGCTTGAGCTCAGGAGTTCAAGACCAGCCTGAGCAAGAGCGAGACCCCCCTGTCTACTAAAAATAGAAAAATTAGCTGGGTGTCACATACCTGTAGTCCCAGATACTCAGGATGCTGAGGCAGGAGGAATGCTTGAGCCCAGGAATTTGAGGTTGCAGTGAGCTACGATGACGCCACTGCACTCTACCCAGGGCGACAAAGCAAGACTCTTTTCCCCCACCAAAAAAAATCAGAATCCATTTGTAAAAAGATCCCTAAGAATCTATTTTTAACAAAAATCTAAAACACCCAGAAGAGTGGGGAAAAGATGATTTTAATAAACAGTCTGGGGTAACTAATAACTAAACAGAAAAAAAGTAATTGGGTTGGATAGCATTGCTTGTTTTATATGGTGCAACCATGGCTTATTCTCTTTGAGCCACATTTCTGAGGAGCAATCAATTTTTAGTGAAAATAAAAGGAATGTTTTCAATCGGCATCTTCCTAGGTTCCCCTATTATCTATGTTCCTACAATCTATGGGCCATCTTGTTAATGAGCTTTTCTTAGGTACCCATCTTCAGAATGTTTTTATGTACTTCTATCATCTCTTCTTCATGACTCAAGTCCGTATGTCATAATTTAATGATAGTATTGTCACTACAATGTAGACAACTAATGATGTGAATGTGCCCTCCCTCCCACTGTGGCAGTGATAAAGCTTTGTCCAATTATTTTATAGGTACATTTTATATATTTTGGAAAAAACTGCTGAAGATACTGAAGAAGGGACAGTTCTGACAACTTGTGAGGAAATAATTTTCTGCCTCAGGATTAGAAGACCAGCTCATTTTTAGAGTCTTCTGAAATAAAATTAGGTAAGAAATGTTTTTCTTCATATTTTGAGTAATTTGTACTCTGCCTACTCAGTTGCCTTGAAGACTTCTAAAATTCTGTTCCTTCAGCCTCTAAGGGAATACAGTTAGCATCTTCCTTTAGGAAGTTAGTGTGCCAACCAGCTGTCAGCCTTATGATGTACCTGATCTCCAATGTCAGGGGAAGCACAATTCAATTTTAAACCAACTCTTCTGCAGAACAGTGCAGTGGGGCTGCCAGCATTTCTCTTTATGTACCTTTCTTTGAAATTCCCCATTCTATCCAAACGGTATATTTTTATTTTTAAATTCTTTGTGTGAGATGAAACCACCACTAACTGACTTTACTTGTCTTAAGTTAAAAATCAATGAATTGAATGAAATAATTCGTAAGTATTTCTGTTACCCTTTCTCATTTCTAGAAAATAAAATACCACTGCTTGTTTAACTTGTGACTTGTCTAAACATGTTGAAAGTATTGACTATAAGGCATAACACTCAGAGTCTGAAAGGGAACTGTGACAGGTTCAGTCAAAAGGGAAAAGAGGAATAATTTATAAAAGGCACTGCAGATAATGATGCCAGCTAGTTATTTTAAAATGCATCCATCTCACCTTTTAATGAATTAGATTTGTCAACAGCAAATGTTTTATGCACTACTTCTAATAAAAGTGGCATGCTGGGAATGCAGTGCTTTGAGGTTGGCTTCTTCAAAGCTTGAGAATATCTTCAATTCAAAGATATTTTTTAAATAATAGATATTACAAAGTATATTTAAATAATATTAAGGTTGTGACACAAACACCAAATGACAAAATTCAGGAATTTCAAAGCAGAGGATGACATGCCATCACTATTTCACATAATAACTGTTTTTTAAATTAGGAGTATAACAGACACTTGGGGATTGTGTGTCAGTTTAACTTTAAATTCTCTTGTTGTTTTGGTTGGTGTCACAACCTTAATGTCAACTTTTCAAATAGGTTTCTACATTTCCTTTGGTTCAGGGTCATTAAAAACTGAATATGATAAATCCAAGAGGCATAAATAGGTCACACTGAAGTGGAATTCCTTGCTTCTGTGGAGGTGAGAGACAGCTAATACCTGCCTTATAAGTGGAAAAAAGTTAGCTTAGGCATTTTCAATAAATTTTTGTTTTGTTTCTGAATTTTTGATTCAGAAACAGGTAAACCTAAACAAAAAGATATGATGTTGGTATAATTCTGTTCACACTCTATTCTTCTTGTACCTTTAATCCTAAGGATTTGATCTTGTTAGTATTATCATCTCTACAGATATTAAGAATCATAAGCCCCACTGTTGATTTTTTTTTCACTAAAAGCATAAGTTTTATTTCACTTTAAGAATTATTATTTGATGTAGTTGAGTACAGGTAAGCCCTGCCTTATAAACTTCCATCTGGCGGTCGTTTATATAAAGCATTTTTATGCAGGTTTTTAAAAATAAAATCTCTTTTTTTAAAGTCAACACTTGTCATAGAAAGTAAAATGTAAAGTAAAATCTTATGTGCTGTGCATTAAAAAAAAAAAATTCTAGTACCACTCCACACATTGAAGGAACAGCCAGGGACGTCCTTACCCCAATATGTAGGGAAAGGGGAGAGAGGAGAGAATAATCTACTCACCCAAATCCCTCCCTTTACCTTGATTCTTATCTGTCATGATCTTACATATTGCCTATGTTGAATCTAGTTTTAATGTAGAAAAATATAACTGTGATATAATTTGTTCCATAATTTTTTATCACTTGTGTTAGAAAAATAAAAGATGAAAAGATAGGCAACTTATTTATTGACCTTGTAAGATACTCACCAACCAAAAAAAATTTTATAGCTCTCATCTTCTCCTTGATTGAACCACCAGGTTTTACCCTTTCTGGTTTTTATCAATGACTGGGTGAACATTAATCTTTCTTTTCTAATATACTGCATTCCTTCTGTGTCTTTATTTTTCAGCCAGTGTTGAATTTGATAAATTTCTTACAGTTTTCATTTGAGAAGATGGCTATGAAATTTTATCTTTATTTCTGGTCCTAACTTTACTTTTCCTACTCATTGGTCCTTCCCATGTAGCATCATTATCAAATCACCACAGTTCTGATGAATAATTGTCTTTCTAAGTCCCAGTTCTCAGCAGCAAGAAGTAATTATGCTGCATTGTATAGTGGTTTGAAATGATATACCATTGTCTTTGAAGGATTTGGCTAAATCCTCCAGACTTATTTAAACTATAGCAATGCACTTCCTTGAACAAATTTTTTAAATCGTTGTTGTTTATACTGATACTAGTTCTGATATGTATTTCATAGAATGAAATTTTTTAAACAAAAATGGCTTTTTCTAAATTCAGAAGAAGCCATTCAAATAAGTGAATTGGAACTCATTGTGTACCTGCAATATAAAAAAGTTTTCTGGCATAGAAACAAATTATGCTCTTTAAATGTCATAAACCAAGCCAGCTTTATGCAAATTCATTTAGAGCAGTTTCAGATTTATGTATTTAATAAAAGCTGGGTGGTGGATCTAACTTATGTATTTAATGTCCTTCATTGTACAGTGGTGTTCTAGTGACTGCCTGGAAAAGAATGATGACATTTTATTTAGTGTTCCTGCTAGATCAGTCAATTCTATAAATGGCTTTCTAATGGGATGCAATATACGCTTTTAATATTTTTCAATAATACTAAGAGAGAACATTTTTTGAGTTCTTTCTATATGACAGAGACTGTATTAAGTACTATCTATGGATTATCCCATGTAATCCTGATAACAACTTTTTGATGATCTCACTGTTTTACAGATGTGGTAGAGGTGTATGAGAAGGCTATACAACGAGTAAGTAATAGAGCTAGGATTCAAACACAAGCAGTGTAACTTCAGAGCTCAAACTCTGAACACTTGCTACTCAAAATGTGATCCTCAAGTCAACACTATCACTATCACCTGGGAACTTGTTAGAAATGCAAAATCTTAAACCTACTGAAAATCTGAATTTTTAACAGTATTCCCAGGTGATTGGTACATTATAATTTGAGAAGCACAGCTCTAAACCACTGTTATACTGCCCTTATACGCAGAATTAAGTATCTTTTAAAATAAAAGATTTTTTTACATGATACTGAATTCCCATTTTTATGCTAGTTTGGGGATTTCTGTCATATTTCAAGTGCATTATAATGAGATCTATTATAATAACTAAACATGAGCAGGGATGCAAGGTAGACCCAAGTTGTCTTCAAATCAACTATAGAAAGAGTGGGAAAAAAAAATCTTAAAACAGAAACAGCAAGTGTTTAGTAATTGTTCCAACATCTAAGACTTTCTTAACATCACAGTGTAGCAGACTGTCTTTAAGTATAGAGTCTGGAGACAGGCTGCCTGGGTTTGAATCTCACCTCCTATTTCTAGCTGTGGGATCTCAGGAAAGTTACATAACTCTGTACTTCAGCTTCATCACCTGGGAAATGAGGTCTAAAGCCATACTCTACAGGATTGTTATAAGGATTAAATGAGTTAATGCATATAAAGGATTTAGAACTAGGCCTCTTAATAAGTGAATAAATGTCAACTACTGTTGTTCTTAGCTATGATTCCCATCTTTGTTTTTTTGTTGTTGTTGTTGTTGTTTATTCCAGAATATTACAGGGGTACAAATGTTTTGGTTACATAAATTGCTTTTGTATCATTTGACTCAAAGTTATAAGTGTGCCCATGGCCTAGATAGTGTGCATTGTACCCATTAGGTGTGAATTTACCCATCCCCTCCTCTCCCTTCCCACCTGCTTGATTTCTGATGAATGTTATTTCCATATGTGCACATAAGTGTTGATCAATTAGTTCCAATTTAGTGGTGAGTACATGTGGTGTTTGTTTTTCCATTCTTGTGATACTTCACTTAGAACAATGGTTTCCAGTTCCATCTAGGTTAATACAAGCAGTATTAGTTCACCATTTTTTTTTATGGCTGAGTAGTACTCCATGGTATACATTTACCACTCTTTATTAATCCACTCATGTATTGATGGGCACTTGGGTTGTTTCCACATCTTTGCAGGCAGTTTAGGCTGCTGTAACAAAGTACCATAGACAGGGTGGCTTATAAACAACAGAAATTTATTTTTCACAGTTCTGTTGCTGGAACTCTGAGATCAGGGTGCCAGCATGGTCGGGTTCTGGTGAGGGCCCTCTTCCAGGCTGCATACTGCTGTCTTCTCGTTGTAGTCTCACATAGTGGAAGGATTATGAGAGAGCTCTCTAGATATTCCAGACTCATACTGTGCTTTCCCTGCCCCACCCTGGAATTGGCTGTTTCTCTAAGGGGCCTTTGTTCTTGTTAGCAAGGAAGAGTGTTTAGAAGCCAAGACCTAGAATAGATTCGCACCTCATACTTCATGCTTATCTATTGGTAATAAGTTGACAAATACTTCTTGTTAGCTGTGTTCACCACATAAAAGGATATCTTTGCTGTTACAGTCCAAATCACAAACTTCGGTTTTTGTATTTTCTGAAAACCCTCTCCTCATTTTCTGCCTGTGAGTTCTGCTAAATGCCACTTGATTATGATATTTAACCAGTTAAGTCCAATGCAGTTAGTTCAAAATAAAAATGAAGTGTGCTAACAATATGTTGTAATTTTAGATATATGTGCTTCTATACTGAATAAAAATAATGAGGATGTGAGTCCATTTGGCCAAGGTCTTATATAAGTAATACAGAAAAATTAGATAGATAAAGAATAATTGTTTAAAGGCTAAATGTTCTAGAAGGTGGTTTGTTTCCTCCTGGATGAACATAATTCTGAAATAATCATGAGAGTCTTTAAGGGAATAATGGTTTGGTGTACAAGTATTCACCTAACAACTTTTCAAAAGTACATCTAATGCATGAAGTGAGACTGCATGTTCTTGGAAAGGACCAATTTGAAAGCTAATTTGTAAAAGGCGTTGAGATAAAAATGCTTGGTGAAAAGAATGCCCTGGGAAACTTTTAAATGGCCAAGTCTAGGACCTACATCAGAGAGTTTAATTCACTAGGTCTAGGATGGGGCCCAGGTATCTGAATTTTTAACAAGTGTCTCTGGTACTTAGGCTTAATTTAGTTTTGGACTACACTTTGAGAAACGCTGCAGTACAGACAAACACGTATTTAAAAAAGCTTTGTTGACTACTCATTCCTTTTTGTAACATTGTCCTCTTTAATACTGTTTTTGCCCAACCTATGACCGCACTCTCTCCTCTTTGGCTCTTTTCCTACCCTCTGTTGTTAGTGGGCCCCAAGCCATTCCTACATTTTCTGCTTTTCTCTTTTTTATCCTTTCTCAGAGAACATCTCTTCTGGATTTATCAGTTGTATCTTTACAAATGGTTCTATAAAATGATCATAAAGGTCTCTTTTAATCTAAAAATCTCTAAGCCAAACTACAGGTACTGAAATCAATCTAGAAGTGTAGACAGCATTAAAAAGAAAAAAAGGAGAAGAGGAAAAGTAATAAAATAGGGTAGAATATATAAGAACAGTTATTAAGGGTAAGTAATGTTTTATGAAGCTTTTGTTTAAGATATGTGTAAACTCATATACATTAGATTGCTATGCTTTTTTTTTAACCAGTGGTTCATAGTCCAAAAAAGTTATCTTTTTTTTGAGAATAGTTTTTTGTTTTAAGTATAATTAAAGTCTTGGTCATCTCACTTATTAGCTCTGTAACGTACGTATTTAAATTAAAGAAATGTTATTGGCCAACCATTATAATGCATAAATATAAGGTGCCATTATTGAGTAAACAGATTTCTCCATAAGTGGATGAGTCCCTTCTCTCGCCAACTAATGAAGCAGCAATATAAGGTAGCTTAATTTTATTAGTACATGCGTATTAGTCCATTTTCTGTTCCATATAGCAGAATACCTGAAATTGGGTAATTTCTAAAGAAAAAGAATTTATTTCTTACTGTTCTGGAGGCTGAGAGGTCCAAAGTTAAGGGGCCGCATCTGGTGAGAGCCTTCTTGCTGGCTTTGTACCCTACAGAGTCCAGAGGAGGCTCAGGGTATCACGTGGCGAGGGTGCCGAGTGTGGTTGTTCAGGTCTCTTTCTCTTCTTGTAAAGCCACCAGTCCAACTCTCATGATAACCCTTTAATCCATTAACCCATTAACCTATTAAGCCATTAATTCATGAATGGATTAACCCATTCATGAGGGCCTCTTAAAGGCCTCACCTCTCTATATTGCCAAGTTGGGGATTAAATTTCAACCTAAGTTTTGGAGGGGATAAATATTCAAACCATAGCAACATCATACATTACTACAAATGCTAATTCTCTTATACACCCTGTGTTTATTTTATGTATATGTGTGAGGGTTTTTTTTCCAGATAAAAAATGATACTTTATTATAATAGTCTGCATCTTAGTGCAAAAAGAGGAATGTGGCCATGAGAAAAGAAGATACAGCTTTTGAAATGATTTTAAATGGTATGAATAGACAGCTGGGGCCACTGAATGAGGCAGACAAGTATAGCTGAGAGAAAACCAGGCAGTTGTTACATGTTCAGGAATTAACACACTTGGGCTTTAGATCCAATTCACCAGAGAAACCAAGCAAGACACGTGAAAATCATAAAATCATGTTAAGAGGCAGAAAGCTTGTGGATTATGTAGCTAGAAACTAGCCAGGATAAAGCCAGAACTACAGTATGACATTCTGAGCACCATCCTTTCTTGTGCATATCTCTTGTATATCTTCTCCATCTCTATTCTGGACATTTCCATTTGTATGGTCCACTCAAGATCATATGTCTAACACTGAATTTGCCATGCCTTCTTATCACAATTTTCCTCCTAAATTTTTAAAATCTATTCATAAACTACCATTCTGTCATCCAGATTAAAAATTCAGAATTTTGTATGTTATACTTTCACCCTTACTACATAAACTTCCCTATAGATTTATCTGTCTACCCTGGCCTATCCTTGGGACTTAGCCTACAAAAACCCTTATGGGCAACCACAGAGGTCACCCACTCCACTGCCAGCTTCATGAAGGCTAGTATGTAGATGCAATGTGTGATATCTATGGCTGCCTTTATCAAGACCATAAAAACCTTTGATAACAAGTATGCCCTGCCTGGATGATGCCCACCTGTTTATTTTAGTCACTACTGCTAGGATTGGTCATTTCCCACACTGATATTTATTGCTCAGGAAGAGCCATACTCTAGCCTTACCCTTGCTAGTTTCTAGTGACATAATCCACAAGCTTTCTGCCTCTTAACATGACGTGATAATTTTCACATGTGTCCTATTTGGTTTCTCTGGTGGATTGGGTCTAAAGCACAAGAATGTTGATGCCTGAACATGTAACAACTGCCTGGTTTTCTCTCAACTGTAATTGTCTGCCTCACTCAGTGGCCACAGCTATCAACTCATACTCTGGAAAATCATTTCAAAAGCTATATTTTCTTTTCTCATGGCCACATCCTCTTTCTGTTCATCATCTCCTTCATCTGGATTAATTTACTATGCTCCTAATTGATTGCCCTCTCTCTGTTCTCTCACCCCACACAAAACTATCTTAACACCTTGTTTTATAGATATTTGTAGAACACTAGTCACGTACTACCTTCACTAAAAAACCTTTTGTAAATCCCTGTTATGTACAGGATAAAGTCCAAATATCTTCCTCCTGGAAGAAAAAAGGCTTTAAAATATCTGGGCACTGCCTACCTCTTCAATTTTATTTTTCACTATTTTCAACCATGAATTTTATGCTTGGCTTTCCAAAACAGTTCCATTAATGCTCCAGGGATGTTCTCATCACTTTAATTATTGGAGCCCCCAGTTGGTGGTGGTCCATGAATCTGGAGCAGTTAGCTATGACTGGGATTTAGGACTGGGATTCCAGTACATAGAAAGAAACCTCAAGATAGGGACCAAATTACATATTGCCAATAAGCAAGTTAGTAACAGTTCAGGTTGTGGAACAGGAGGGAAATAAGCAGACCAACTCACTATCTACTTCTCAAGTTACTGTCTGGCTGAGGCTTCTTATGTCCTCCCTTTACTAGTTGTTGGATTATTTCTACAATTAAAGATGCCTTGAACCTATTTATGAGGGACATTAAATGTCACCAACTATGGGGCTTGTGGAGCTATGGATTTTGGAAGATCACTGGCTCCCACCTTTAGGAATGCCTTTATCTTCCTTTTTCTTGGGGACTTGACTTCCCTATCTGCATCTGCCCATCAGGAACTCCCTGCTGCAGGACTCCTACATCATTTGTAACTTGTACCACTTAGTTGATACTACATTAACTTATGCCTTGTAATAGTTCTTGTAATTTTTTTTGTTTATTTGCTTTTATTTCTCAGGTGTCAAAAGTGAGACATGCTCATTATAATAAGTACAAATAGATTATAAAGAATAAAAATTCCCTTTCCTCTACCCCTTTTTAATTCCACCACCCACAGATTAGCACTGCTAATAGTTTGGTGTGTATCCTTCCTCATTTTGGGGGATGGTTTTTTTGTTTTTTCAAAAATATTATACTGTATCATGCTGTATATATACCTTTATAACTTAATTTTTAAAATGAAATAATATAGTATTTAGAAATCTTTCTAAATACTTTCCTATACTTCTAAATTCTGACATGGTCTCCTATATGACACACCAATGTAGTAAACAGAACTCTCACTTTAACATATGGTTAAATTGGCAATAACTAATTTCTCTTTTTCAGAAGTAATAGAAGCTAAAACATCTTTTGCAAGGACAGCACGTACAGTATTTACAGATAAAGTGAATGTACTCAGACATGAGCAGTTAGGTACAGCTAACCTCTTCAGGTCTTGGGTGACAGTGGTGGCAGAAGTGTTTGATGCTGCCATCCCTGCCAGCCACTTGATGTGCCAGCTGGTTATGCTGGGCCCATGCCCTGGCCAGTGGATTGCACATTTTCTAGTCTTTATTCAGTCTTGCCATAGAGTGAATATAGTTTGAACTCTATTGCTACAAGGGTTTTTGTTTGTTTGTTTTTAAAGATGGAGATCTCATTATTTTGCTGAGGCTAGAGTGCAGTGGCTATTCATAGACGTGATCATAATGCACTACAGCCTTGAACTCCCAGGCTGAAGCGATCCTCCTGCCTCTGTCTACCAAGTAGCTGGAACTACAGGCACATGCCACTGTGACTGGCCACTAGAAGGGTTTTATCACGTATCATATGGTATAAAACTATAGCTACTTATTTATTTTATTGTTGGGTAATACATTTTTATTTTGTAATAACCCTTTTGGCAACAGTGATAACAAAACAAAACATCAGTGCACATTTAACAAACAATTAGTACTGAACTTCCTTGATTTGCTGAAAAGAATTAATGTGTAATTCACACAAAATATTTGTTGACATTTGCCATCCACCATGACCCTGTAATGATATCACTGACCACTTGAAAACAATAATTGAATCTGCTAAAGAATCATCATCTACTGCATAGTCACATTTTAAGACCATGCCTGAAAATACTAAATTTTAATACTTAGCTGCAGAAAGTACATTTGTGTACCACTCTGTAAAAGATGGCTGGTCTAAGTTAATTTCTTTCATTTTCAGTCTCAAGTTTTCTCGTGTGCATATGAAAAGTGAAATAATAGCTGTTAATGTATTAGCTCCATTAAAAGAATTTCGTCAACAGTTAAATGATGCCAGTTGTACATTAGTATCATTGGATATTTCTAATTTAAAAAGTCAATTTATTCCAATAATGGTTCAAGTTTCTTATCTAATTCATGAAATCAAAGTAGGCATTTGGAAGTTCATTCTGTCAAAGTTGAAACATTTGAAATTATTGTGAATACTATGGTAATTTTTTTTTTTGAGACAGGGTCTCACTGTGTTGTCCAGGCTGGAGTACAGTGGCATCATCATAGCTCACTGCAGCCTTGAACTCCTGGGCTCAAGAGAGCCTCCTGCCTCAGCCTCCTGAGTAGCTGGGACTACAGGTGCACACCACCACACCTGGCTAATTTTTTTTATTTTTTGTTGAGACACGATATTGCTATGTTGCCCAGGGTAGTCTCCAATTCCTGACCTCAAGCAAATCTCCTGCTTTAGCCTCCCAAAGTGCTGGGATTACAGGTGTGAGCCACCACGCCTGGTCACTACTGTAAATTAGATTATAAACTGCAACATAAATGATAAAATTATTTGCTTTTATTGCTATTAAAGAGATATTTTTGTAGAGCAGATCATATAAATGTTTTCAATAAATTTAGAACCTATGGAGGAAACACTATACTTGGAATATGTTGTGTTATACACAGTAATTCATAATTACATCCAGAACAATAAGCAATATTCTACCAATCCAAATGGAAGGTATAGTTTTGAAGTACAAATAAGTTTATACATACACAAAATAAAGAGCCTATAAATTTTTATCATTAGACTGTAGTTGAATAAAACAAAAACAACTTAAGCATGGCAGTATGAACTTTTTCTCTTTGGATTTTAGAAATGTTTGAGACTTTGAAGAATTACTTTGCAGATCAACTTAAATGTCCTATCATGGTATTAATATTAAACATTTTTGTAAAAATTTGCTCTAAATTTTGGCTGCAGTTTCTTCAGAATCCATTAGAAATCTTTAATCAAAGCATTCAACTAATGGAGGGTAAAAACATTCAGTTTGTGAAGCTTCTTAGGAATTGCAATTATTGAAAACAAAGTTTGCAAGCAAGAAGACATCAAAATGTATCCCCATGAAATCAGAGGGGGAATTGAACAAATTAAATGATGAGAGCTCAAGTGGTATATAAGATTTAATTATAAAATTCCGTAATTGTGCTTTGAAATATCTAAACTTATGAGGAAAATCTTTCGATAGTGCTGATATTTTTTATGGGATAAATTTATAATATATTCTGGTCCAGAATGATGTTAAACTAAGAAAGCCTACAATTTTGCAGCACTTAACTTAGCAAACCATTCAAAATAATCATAAATATTTGTTTGATGAGTTTTATCTTTTTAAATTATTGATCACAGAAAGAGACTCAGCAGAGCGCAGTGGCTCATGCCTGTAATCCCAGCACTTTGGGAGGACAAGGTGGAAGGATCACTTAAGGCCAGGAATTTGGTAACAGCCTGGGCAAAATAGTAAGACCCTGTCTCTACAAAAAATAAAAATAAATAAACTAGCCAGGCGTAGTGGTACACACCTGTAGTCCTAGTTACTCGAGAGGCTGAGGCAGGAGGATCACTTGAGCCCAGGAGTTTGAGGTTGCAGTGAGCTATGATTTCTCCATTGCATTCCAGCCTGGACAACAGAGCAAGACCCTGTCACTTTCTAAAAAAAGAAAAAGAAAGATATTTAGGCAAAAGAAATAGTACCTGTAAAAACATTTGAAGTAAAGTATTTATGTATTTCATTACTAAAAATTAAAATTGAGAATATGCTCCATCTAGCAAAATTTGCTCTGAACTTAATATGTTTACCAGGTAGCTTAGCACCTGAGAGAGAGTATTTTCTTAATTAAATATATTATAATCTATATGAAAGGGTCAATTGACAGTGTCAACAATCTTAAATTTATTAACTGTAAAATGCAAGTTGGAAAAATATAAAAATAATACATTCATATTTTAAAAATGCATTCTTCAAGAAAATCTGTAGGTGACAGATACAGCCAAGAAATTGATTAAAGTATGGGAAGATATATCAAGAATCATCTGTTTATATATTTTTAATGTTCAGATAGTATAAATATTTTTTGCTTTAAAGAGCAAAGATGTAAGAATTTTTTTGAAAGTGTTATTTTTTAAAACAATTTTTGATTATAACTATTGTATAGGTCTGCAAATATATTTAAACCACCTAATTAGTTAGTAAATGTACATTTCAAAAAATATTTAATTTTAATTATTTTTAGTACCTACTTTTTAATCTCAAAAAATGCCCTGTCTCAATGATAAATTATATGGTCTTTTTATGTATATGTGCTTCATCCTCCTTCCCCAATTCTGTTTCCCCTTTTCCAAGTGCTTGCTGGATATATTTCTTATGCTTCAAATTCATTATTCTAAAATAAACACACCACCTCAGTGTCCATCAATAGATGAATGGATAAAGAAAATGTTGTATATATATACACAACGGGATACTATTCAGCCTTAAAAAAGGAAATCCTGTCATTTGCAAAAACATGCGTGAACCTGGAGGACATTATGCTTAGTGAAATAAGCTGGGCACAGAAAGATAGATACCACTTGTTCTCACTTATATGTGGAATCTAAAAAAATTGAACTCCTAAGAGCAGACAGTAGAATGGTGGTTACCAGAGGCTGGGGAGTGGGAAGAATGGGGAGATTTTTGTCAAAGGGTGCAAGGTTTCAGTTAGACAGGAGGAATAAAAGCTAAGTATTTTAGGTGATGGATAATGTTAATTAGCTTGATTCAACATTCTGTGTCTGTGTGTGTGTGTGTGTGTGTGTGTATATATATCATAACATCACTTTGTACCCCATAAATATATGCAATTATAATTTATCAATTAAAAATAATTTTTAAAATAAAATAAAATGAACACACGATTTTCCCCTACAAATTAACTCCTTCCTCTGATTTTTCTCTTTCTCTTAAGAGTATAACTTTATGCCCGGTCACTTAAACTTAAATCTTGTTATAAACACTGATTCCTCTCTATGTTTTACAGCAGTCCCCAACCTTTTTGGCACCAGGGAACTGCTTTCATGGAAGACAATTTTTCCACAGACCATGGCAGAGGGGGGATGATTTCAGGATGATTCAGTTACATTACATTTATTGTGCACTTTATTATTATTACATTGTAATATATAATTAAATAATTATGCAACTCACCATAATGCAGAATCAGTGGGAGCCCTGAGCTTGTTATCCTGCAACTAGATGGTCCCTTCTGGGAGTGATGGGAGACAGTGACTGATCTGACAGGAGGCGGAGCTCAGGCTGTTGATGGGAGTGATGGGGAGCGGCTGTAAATACAGATGAAGCTTTGCTCATTTGTGGGCCTGCTGCTCACCTCCTGCTGTGTGGCCTGGTTTCCTAACAGGCCATGGAACAGTACCAGTCTGCAGCCAGGAGTTCGGGACCACAGTTTTACAAAGTTATTCTGGTAGATAGAGAATGAGTTGGAAGGTGATGATGCCCTAAAATAGGGAGACTCTTTATGAAACTGCTGCACTTATCCAAATGATGGTGTTTGAACCTACACAGGGATTTTAAATTAAGTTTACCCTAAAACTGCCTCTTTATATATTTTAAATTCTTCCTAAATGTTTCCCCATACATAGTGAATTGAAACGTAACTGCATATGTAAACAGACTTCTTGTAACAAGTAGCCAAATCTCAGCCAATCACAGCAGCCATGTTATAGCCAGTCATAGGTGGCCAACTGTTGAAACCTTGTTCAAATAAGGCAAATGGTGAGCTGTAACTCATCCAGCTGTTTCTGTACTTCACTTCCATTTTCTTTATGTCACTTTCCTTTTTCTGTCCATAAATGTTATTCGACCCTGTGGCAGCCTCAGGGTCACTCTGAACCTATTCTGTTTCTAAGGCTTACCCTATTCTTGAATCTTTCTTTGCTCAATTAATTTAATTTGTTTAAAGTTTTTATTTTAATAGGGGCAATAGGAGGAGATGCATGGATATGAGAGAGAAGGCTATGGGGTTGGTGAGAGAATGTTGGAACCTGGGGGATGACTCCCACATTTCTGACATGAGTATTTACGTTGATATTGGAGCTATTAACTATCATACGGACCTCAAGAGAAGGAAGAAGTTTCAGAGAGAAGATAATAAAATTGTTTTGGGCATGTTAAGTTGAGGTACCTGTGGGACATCCGAGGGAGTTGTCCAGTATGGAGTTGTACAGTCAGAACATGAGCTCCAACACAAAAGTTGTAGCAGAAGACATGATGTGGATGAAATCATCTAGTCAGAGGACCAAGAGGAATAGAAAGAAAAGGAGCTGGCAAAGGAAACTGAGTTGTGATATCCAGGATAGAGTTGGGAGAGACAGTACTCTAAGACTGGCCTTTGGCTAGAACTAGTGTCAAGTATAACAGGTTGGAGGGAAAACTGACATTAGACAATTGTGAGGTTCTACTAACTTTGGAGGAATTCAGGCCTAGTTTAAAAAGGAAATGTTCCCAGAAATGTTTTATAGCTTGTAAGTTTTAGATTTAAGTTTAATTTAGTATACTTTTGCGCTGTAACTTTTATTCTAATATTCTTCTACAAACTTATCATTATTCATTTTTACTCTGAATTTTTTTGAAGTTTTACATTGTGTGTATAACAGCACATTGATTAGTATTGAGTGGACTTTTTGATATCTGGTCAAAAACATCAGTTTTATTATAATTGACAGAACTTTTCTAGAAATCTGACTTTGAAGTTGAGTGAATCCAAAACAATTTTTTAAATCACTTTAGATTTCATTTTTGGAAGCTGTTTCTCAATGGTGTCTATGGGTAAAATTTTAACTATTTTATGTTTTGACTTATTAGCAGTACTTTTAAAAATTACATAAAGAATGTAGTCTGTATCTTTAGACTTTATTTATTAATTAAAGCACTTAATTTAAGTAGTTTCCCCCTATAATCTATACCTACACACTATCTCTTACGTGTTCATTTTGATCCCTTAACTGTTGTATGTGATTCATCTCTTAGTAGATAAATGCTGGGTTCTTTCATCACAATTACAGTCATTGGTCTGATAATCCTGTGAGTCAATCTACACAAAACAAGAAGCTCATATCAAACTCCTGGCAGGTTTAGTTAAAATTAAAATGCATGCTCAACTGTAGAGATTGTCAAGTGTGGAAATAATATTTGTCCAGCTGGACAGCTTTCTTTTGTAGTTGCTAAATGAAAGTTGAGATACTGTCTGCTCCTTGAAAGCTTCTGTGTCATGAAGGTAATTTGGACTGTTTGTGGTTTGACAGGGATTATTAAAATCAGATGAAGTGAAGGGAAGCAAGTGTGAGAAAGCAAAATTGACACTGACACTCTCTATTATTTGCAGCTTGGATCATGATGACTGTGTTGATATGATAGATTCACTGTTGAGATATGTAAAGTGGCAAATAAAGTAAAAAGCAAGTATAGTGATGGATTTTTACATTTAACATGAGGAAATCCAAACTTTACTTTCATTGATTGGTTTTTTAAATAGATATTCAGGTTATTTCATATGAATTTGTTTTAACCACCAACAAATTATACTTCCCTTGAACTATAGAATTAAAAAGTAAGTATACTGCAAAAGCTGTGTGACAGAAAGTTAAATATTAAAGAAGTAAGTCACATGATTAACATCATAGAATTTTAAAACTAAAATCATAGAGAGACCTTAAAGATCATTTTTATCTAATTTCCTATTTATTTTGTAGATGGAAACTAGAAAGAGTTTTAAGACATCACATTTAAATTGTATTTGATAGTTTAATGTTAAATCCTGAGTTTTTACCACAGGTATATTTTATTACCTTTTCACTTTTAAAAAAATGGTTTAAATTGTTAAGCCATTCAAAAATGATTTAAGCCACATTTGTAGATAACTTTTTTCTGTTTAATAATAATACACAAATTATGTTATTATAGTTATATGTTACCTTTAAATAATATTATCTATGTTGATAAAGTATTATAAATGTCTTCCATAAATACAAGTTTCTAGTGAAAACATCCTTTGTGTAAAGGGAGTTATAGCTAGGAGGCTACTTGAAGATGTCAATCAAGGAGAGTTACAGTAGCAAATATAATTATTTTTTATATGAAGATAAATTAAATATAGAGGACTATATATATAAAATAAGGTAAAGAGCCTGGAGTTTTGCTATGTATTATGGAAAATCCTCAGTGTTATTTAAGCAGGGTAGTGAAATCATCATATTTAGTTTGTAAAATGAGAAGTCTAGTGCCCATATACAAGCCAGACACCAAGTGGATGTCCTACACTTCAATTCGATTCAATTCAATTCTGACACTAACTACCAGGAGTTAGCACAGACCTCCACAAGTTAAGGGCTCCATCCCACAAGACTGTCCTCACTTAAGATGCCAGCAGCAAGTGGATTCCCCGGGTGACCCACACTTCTGTCCTGCCAACTACAAATGGAGATTCCCACAATTACCCCAGGTTTGATGATTCATTAAAATGACTCACAGAACCCAGGGAAGCACTGTAGTTACAATTACAGTTTTATTAGAAGGGATACAGCTTAGGAACAGCCAGATGGAAGAGATGCACAGGACAAAGTAAAGAAAGGAGTTGTGGCACAGAACTTCATGTGCTCTCTGGATGTGCCATCCTCTCAAGACATGAAATTGTTTACCAGTCTAGAAGCTCCCTGAAGCTCCTTGTTCAAGAGTTTTTGTTGAAGTTCATTATGTAGGCATGATTGATTAAATCATTGGCCATAGGTGATTAGGCTCAGTCCCAAGTTCTCTCACCTGCTTGAAAGTTGGGGTTGAGGGAGGGTGGAGCTGAAAGTTCCAACTCTCTAATCAGGTGGTTGGTTGTTTCCTCTGGTGACTAGCCCCCACCCTGAGGCTGTCTAGGGGCCCTCCAGAGGAACCTAATTAGCATAAACTGAGATATGAATAACAAAAGACATTTCTATCACTGTGGAAATTCCAAAGGGCTTTGGAGCTCTGTGCCAAGAAGGGGCAGGGGAGGAAAAATCAAATATATATTTTTATTATACCACAAGATTGAGTCTTAGAATGCAGATAGGAGGTTTTTCTATGTTTTTCAGTAAGAAATAATGTCCACATTTGGGACACTGATAACAGACAGAGGGAAAAGTCAAACTTGAGAGTATTTGGTGACCATTTAAGATATTAGGGAAAGAAAGGGTCAAATAATTTGGTGCCCATTTAAGACAGGGGTCAGCAAGCATTTTCTATTATAAAGGCCAGATAGTAAATATTTTAGGATTTGTGAACCTCATGTAGCTTTTGTAGCATATTATTTTTGTTTGTATTGTTTTTTATTACATTAGAAATGTAAAAACCATTCTGGCAGGCCATGGAAAAACTGGCCATGTGACAGTTTGCTGATACCTGATTTAAGATACTAAGGCAAGGAACAGGGAGATTAGGTAGGTGGTGATACTGTAATGTAGGAAGAGAAACCAGTTTAAGGAAAGGATTTTGAATTAAATTTTGGACATGTGTTTAAGGAACCTTTGAGTCAGCGAAGTGGAATTGTATTTTAAGTGCTTTGAAATATACGTTGGGGTTTTGGAGGAAGGACTAAAGTTACAGATATAGACTTTAAATCTTCAGCATAGAGATGGTGATGAACAAGGTTACCCAGTGAAAGCATGTAGAATAAGAAGAGGACTAAGAACTTCAGTATGAAATAAACAGGAAGAGAAGGAAGAACCAGAGAAGGAAAATAAGGAAATTTGCCAACTCTACAAAATAAGAACCAGTAGGAAGAGATTTTTTGAGATCTGAGCAGAAAATCCAATGAGTAAAAAACAAAATTTAAAAAAATTCAAATACTTAAATCTACTCTGTTAAAATTTTATAAAAAGAAGCAGTTGAATTTCATGAAGAATGCTCGAAGTGTTTAAAATGAGAAGCAGGTGTTGGGGAGAAAAAGTAATATCTTTTCTTCCCATCTTAGGTCATGGATGAGGTGCCTATAAACAAAAGACAGATCAACAAGAGAAAAGCATACAATTTGTTTGATATAAGTTTTAGGTGACATGGGAGCCTTCAGAAATGAAGACCCCCCCAAAATAGGGAAACCTGTGTATTTTTATGGACAGTTGTGCATAAGTATGATTAGAGGACAAAAGGCTGTGATCTAATGGTAATAAACTTGGTGGAACTTAGCAGGGTCTGTTTGTTTAGATTCTTCTCTGTGTCCCTGTCTTCAGAACGTTTTTCCTCCAGGTATAGGGAGAGCATCTCTGGAAGGAAGGTGTTGGGACCTACTTCAGAGGAAAGTCAGAGAATTTTTTTATGGCCTGCTTCAGGAGAGAAGGGAAGGAGGTAAGTCAGAGAGACCTTCTTGCTTCTACTGTTTTCTCAATTGCCAAAGTGCCATACTTCGGGCTAATGTGTCCTGAACCTCGTCCTATGTATAGAGAGAACCCTGTGGTCAATATCAGTGATTAATGGCAGAAATGGGAAAGGAGCCAATCAAGATGTGTATTAGTTTAATAAAAACTACTGTGCTCAATTAAAGCCAAAAAAAAAAAAGTGACTGTTCAGCAGTGGAGCAGGGAGGGGATTTATTGTATGTATCTCACAGAACCAAAAGAAAACTGTGTAAGCAGTCAGTAAGAGAAGGGCAGGAACTGTACAGCTCCAGGGGCCTCAGCCAAAAAAAAAAAAAATCCATACATATTCTCTTGAGAGGCTGAAATTAACTTGATTGGTATTTTATATTTTACATACTTTAAATTCTCTTCAGAGGCTGGAATTAACTTTACTGGTTTTCTACCAGTGATTCCTTCTTCTTCCCTCCATTCCAAATTTCAAAATTCATTTAGTAGGCATCTTATGATTTAGCCCTGAATCAGTTATGACTAGGAAAGTTAAGTCCTATAGCACAGAAATGGACCCTCATTATGTATCAGTATATCGTATAGCAGATTAAAAAAAAGATATGTGAACTGACTAGCTACCCAAAGTGGTGTCCCCTATCAGGAGCCCAGTGAACAAACAAATGGAATGAGAGACAAGATGAGAACTAGGAAGGCATATTATTTAGGAAGATTGTTAAGACAGGAGACAATTTCAAGGAAGGAATACCTATCAGTACCAAATAGTGCAAAGAGGTTAAGTATGATAGCAACTTAAAAATAATTCGTCAGTTTCAGTGTAAGGATAGAAGCAGAAAACAGATTGCTCCGGATTGAGGAGTAAATGAGAAGTGAGAACACAGGATTAGGAACTATAGACTGCTATTTTGAGAAGCTGAGATGTGAAAGGAAATGGCTAACAGGGCAGGTTTTGTTAGTGTTTAAAAAGCAAGAAGCTTGAATATGATTATAGTCAATTGAAATGGATGTTGATGATACAAGACTAGTGATAATGCATGGAGCAAAGCGCTGGAAGTCATAAAAGGTTATTGCAGTGGGTGGATTTTTAAATCAAATTAATGTAAAGCTAAATAATAATATCCCCAATATTTTAGGAAAACAGTACCACAATGATATGAATAACTAGTTAATACTATTAACAACATTTTAAGAGAAATTCTTAAGCCTTTGGAACGTACTTTAAGAACTGTTAATCCTTTAGAAGCACCTATTTTGGTACAAAGTGCATGCTAAGGTCAAATCATTATTATCTCATTATTAAAAGAGAGTTCCTTAAAAATGTAGTTGACATCTCATAAGCTATATTTGTTATTATTCCCAGTTGACACATAATACAGAACTGTCTTTTTTAAGTGCTCATAACTTAAACTTTCTACTAATGCAGATGTACTTTTCTCCAAATTAATAATTTACTTTACTTGAAAATTCATTAATCACTAATTTCATGACATTGACATTTAGTTTTAATCTCAAAATATATAATAATTTTATGACTTTGAAATCATGTGAAATGTATGAATGCTATGTTTTAAAAGAATGCTAAAATTAAATTTCATTTTTATATTATCTTGGTTCACTGTTCTATTAAAGCAAGAGATGGTTTGGATTGCATAATGAATATTATAAAAAGTTATGAAAATGAAAATATTTTCTAGAAAGAGATGGGCATTGAAAAATAAAGAAAGCAATGTCAGAATTGGTGAGTAAATCATATGACAATTAATTCTGTTTGCTTGTCAAGCTACAATAGTGTATTCTGACTGATCCTGTCAATTTCTACTTCATACACACACATATATAAATCATTAATAGAAGAGTTACAAGGAAGTATTTTATATTTTAAGTAGGGGAATTTTAATAGCTGTAGTATGTAAATGTGAGTACTTACCAGATATATATTGATATTCTAGCTCATAGAATTATAATAATCAGAATTTCCACAATTATTAGCAGAAAGCCTAGCAGTTTATGGAGAAAAACTTAACACATAGATGAGAGTTGAGAAAATAAATTGAATGGAATAAAAAGTTCTTTGTTTCCTCATATAAGAACTTCAATGTATAAGGTATATTAAATGACTGTCAACAAATTGAGATCCATTTTAGTCCTTTTTAGTCTTTAGGAGAAGCTAAAACATTAAATTTTCAACTCTCTGTAATTAATGAAAAGAAAGAAATTTCAGACAACTCTAAAATAGTACAGGGAAGATCTAGCTTTTAAAAAAGTTGGGGTTTTTTTGCAATTATGTAGGTTTCATAATGAAGGACATTTATAATGGTTCTAGGGAAAGCTGTCAAATGTATATGGCAGAAAACAAATCAGCATATATAAGAAGTAAAATAATACTTTTTATAAAAGTATGAGTCTATACAAAGAGACAGTTTATAATAGATCATTAACTATGAAATATCCGATTTCCTTAAGTACTAAGTTTGACAGTTGATATCTCTGACATTTCACTTTGACACTTCTTGTTTTATTTTTATTGTGAAGGTACATCCTCCATCTTTCAAACACATATTTTTTTGGCTTGTGATTATCTTTCAATTTTTTTTAGAGCAATTTTTGTGAAACCATGGATAAGTCAAAAATTCGTGCTATTTTCTAATATGAGTTCCGTCATGGAACCAATGCAGCGCAGACAGTTCAAAATATCAGTGAAGTGTTTGGGAAGGATATGGCTAAGAAATGGACAGTAAGTCGATGGTTTGATAATTTTCATTCTGGTAATTTTAATCTTGAAAATGAGCCACGTGGGTGACCTGAGGCCAAGGTGGATAATGATGAGGTGAAAGCTGTAGTGGAAGCAAATTCATCTCAACCTATGCGTGAAGTAGCAGCAAAGTTTGACATTACTATTCCAATAACATTGGACCATTCAAAACAAATGGGCAAGGTAAAGAAGGTGGATAGATGGGTTCCGCATGAATTAAGCGAGCGTCAGAAGAGAAATCGTCTCGAAGCTTGTCTTTCTTTGCTGTCACGACATAAGGGCGAACCATTTCTATACCATATTGTTAGGTGTGATGAAAAATGGATTCTTTTTGATAGTCACAAGCATTGGGCACAATGGTTGGATAAAGAAGAAGTGCCAAAACATAGTCCAAAACGGAGTATTCATCAACAAAAGCCTATGGCGTCTGTTTGGTGGTCCAGCACTGGTATTTTCCACTACAGCTTCATGAAACCTGTTCAGTCGATTACAGTAGATGTCTACTGCAACCAGTTGGATGAAATGATGAGGATGCTTGTGACTAAGCAGCCGACATCGGTCGATAGAGACAGGCCAGTCCTCTTGCAAGATGACGCTGGACCGCATGTCGCACAAACAGTGCTGCTCAAGCTGCAGAAGCTGGACTTGGAAACTCTCTGTCATCCAATGTATTCACCAGACCTTGCACCAACTGACTACCACTTCTTCCAGGCTTTGGACCACTTCTTGCAAGGAAAAATACTCAATTCTCAACAAGCTGTGGAAAACGCCTTTCGCAATTTCATTGCCACTCACTCTCCAGGCTTCTTTGCTGCTGGCATAAACAAGCTACCGTTAAGATGGCAAAATTGTGTCGATAGTGTAGGCACATACTTTGATTAATTGTACTGTTTCTTGTTTGGGATATAATAAACTACACTATTGATTCGAAATTGGACATTTTAATACCTTAGTGATTAAGGACAGCCTTTGAAGCAGTCTGAATCCCAGCTTTGCCACTTCCTATCTAAGAAACATTGGACAAGTGATCTTTCTGTACCTCGGTTTCCATATCTTTAATCTATTATAATAGTATCTATAGATACTATTATAATAGATTAAAGTATCTATAGATACTATTATAATCTACATATGGATTATAATAGGATTATGTTAAGAATTAAGTCAGTTCATATTTATAAAGTACTTAGAACAACACCTGGCCCATATAAGTGCTACATAAGAATTGGCTATTATCATTAATATTATTATTTAGCCATTATAGCTTTAATCCATGTCTCAATGAATGAGTTCACCGAATTACATAAAATTATCAAGATTTAGTAAAAATTCAATTTTAAATTATATAATGTTGGCAGAACTTAGTGAGTGATATATATGGGAAGAATACTTTTTGACTAAATATGGCTAGAAAAGTAAAAATGGGCCAGGCCAGAAGAAAAGGCTGGTCCAGGTTTAAGAATGATGATCTGGTCAAAGTTTATTTTCACTTTACTTTATTATCAAACCAGCAACAAAAACCAAACCAGCAATACAAAGAATAAAACAAATAATATAAAGAATACAAAGAAGAATAGATCAAGGATGTTTGTTGGCCTGTGAAGGTAGGATTCACTGATGTCACCCTTTTAATTGTGGAGACATGCCAGAAAGATGTGTGAGTTAGTCTCAGACATCTTTTGTTGAATGAGGAGTCTGCCAAGTTAGAGGAGCCCAGAAACACAGGCTAGCTGCCTTTTAGAATATTTTAAGAAGCTTAGAAGCTTCTATTACCATAAAAGAATATCTTGCTGCCTCACATTTTATCTTCTCACATATTATTTCTTGCTAAGCTATAGATTTTACTTCAGCTTTCCATGTAGCATGCCTAGGGAAGGGAAAAGGGAAGAGTTAAAAAGTTGCTCTGAGAGTCTAAGAGACAGGAAAATGATGGTATTGATAAATAAAACAGGTCCATTGGAAGAACTGGTTTGGGATGTTGAGAAATATATCCTTCTCCTACCATTTCTTATAGAATACAACAAATTTAAACCTAGAAGAAACCTTACAGCCTAATAAATCTATTCAACTCATTCCTTTTTAAAAATGTTTATATATTTTTAATTGACACATAATAATTGTACATATTTATGGGATATGTAGTGATGTTTCAATATATACAAAGTATAGTGCTTAGGGCAATTAGCATATCCATCATCTCAAACATTTGTCAGTTATTTGTGTTGGGAACATTCAATATCCTCTCTTCTAGCTACTTGAAAATATATAATATTATTATTAACTATAGGCATCCTACAGTGCTATGGAACACTCAAACTTATTTTCCCTATCTAGCTATAATTTTGTATCCTTCCCCAAATCTCTTCTATCCTCTGCTTCCTCCTACCCTTCCTAGCCTCTAGTAACCTCTGTTCTGCTCTTTACTTCTGAGATCAACTTTTTTAGCTACAGCATATATGACAACATGCAGTGTTTAACTTTCTGTTCCTGGCCTACTTAATATAACGTCCTCCAGGCTCATCCATGTTGCCATGAATGACAAGATTTTATTCTTTATTATGTCTGAATAGTATTCTATTGTGTATATATACCACATTTTCTTTATACATTCATCTGTTGTTGGATACTTGGGTTGATTACATATCTTGGCTGTTGTGAATAGTGCTGTGATAAACATGGGGGTGCAGATATCTCTTCAATATACTGATTTCCTTTCCTTTGGATAAATACCCAGTAAGTGGGATTGCTAGATCATATGGTAGTTCAATTTTTAGTTTTTTTTGAGTAAGCTTCATACTGTTCTCTAGAATGGATAGTTTACATTCCCACCAACAGCATATAAGAGTTACCTTTCCCCACATCCTTGCCAGCATTTGTTTTTTGTCCCTTTGATAATAGCAATTCTAATTGGGGTAAGGTGATCTCTTGGTTTTGGTTTGCACTTCCCTGATGCTTACTGATGTTGAGCATTTTTTCATATACTTGTTGGCCATTTACATGTCTTCTTTCAAGAAATGTCTATTCAGATCCTTGGCCCATTTTTAAAATTCGATTATTTGGTTTTTTGCTATTGAGATCTTTGAATTCCTTGTGTATTTTAGATATTAATTCCTTGTCAGATGAATAGCTTGCAAATATTTTCTGCCTCTTCAGTAGGTTGTCTTTTCACTCTTTTGATTGTTTCTTTTCCTGTGCAGAAGCTTTTTAGATTCATATAATCCCTTTTATTTATTTTTGCTTCTGTTGCCTGTGCTTTCTAGGTCTCATTCATAAAATCTTGTCCCATTCCAATGTACTTCTATGTTTTCTTCTAGTAGTTTTATAGTTTTAGGCCTTACAATTTAGGTCTTTAATCCATTTTGATTTGATTTTTGTATAGGATGAGAGACAGGGCTCTAGTTTTGTTCTTCAGCATATGGATATCCAGTTTTCACAACACTATTTATTGATGAGACTGTCCTTTCCCCAGTGAATGTTCTTGGTATTTTTTTCAAAACTCAGTTGGCTGTAGATAGATACATAGATTAATTTCTAGGATCTCTATTCTGTTCCATTTGTCGGTATGTACATTTTTATGCCTATACCAAGCTGTTTTGGTTACTATCACGTTATAGCGTATTTTGAAATCTAATAGTGTGTTATCTCCAGGTCTGTCCTTTTTGCTCAGTATTGCTTTGGTAATTCAGAGTCTTTTGTGGTTCTATATGAATTTTGTAATGGTTATTTCTATTCCTGTGAAGAATATCATTGATATTTTTATAGGGGTTACATTGAATCTGTAGATTGCTTGGGGTAGTATGGTCATTTTAACAATATTAATTCTCTGGTTCATGAACATGGGATGTCTTTGCATTTTGTTGTGTCTTCTTTAAATTCTGTCATCAGTGTTTTATAGTTTTCCTTGTAGAGATCTTTCAACTGTTTCATTAACTTTGTTCTTAGCTGTGTTATTTTTATTATAGCTGTTGTAAATGGGATTGTGTTCTTGATTTCTTTTTCAGCTAGTTTATTATTGGTGTATAGAAATGCTACTGATTTTTGTATATTGATTTTGTATCCTGCAACTTTCCTGAATTTGTTTACCAGTTCTAAGTTTTTTGATTGAATCTTTAGGTGTTTCTATATATAAGATCATGTTGACTGCGAGGAAGGACAATTTGACTTTCTCGTTCCAATTAGAATGCCCTTTATTTCTTTCTCTTGCCTAATTGCTCTTAGGACTTCCAATAGTATGTTGAAGAAGAGTGGTGAGAGTGCGCATACTTGTCTTGTTCCAGTCCTTAGAGGAACATTCAGTATGATGTTAGCTGTGGGTTTGTCATATATGGCCTTTATTATATTCAGGTACTTTGTTTCTATACCTAATTTATTGAGAGTTTTTATTATGAAGGGATGTTACATTTTATCACATGGTTTTTCTGCATCTATTGAGATGATCTTATGGTTTTTGTCCTTCATTCTATTGATGTGATGTGTCATGTTTGTTGATTTGCATATGTCAAACCATCCTTACATCCCTGGAATAAATTCTACTTGATCATGGTGTATGATCTTTTTGATGTGCTGTTGGATTTGGTTTCCTACTATTTTTTTGAGGATTTTTGCATTTGCATTCATCAGGGGTATTGGCCTGTAGTTTGTTGTTGTTGTGTTCTTATCTGGTTTTGGTATCAGGGTTATGCTGGCCTTATAGAATGGGTTTGCCCTTATAGAACTCATTGCCTTTGAATTTTTTGGAAGTTTGAGAGAATTCATATCTTTAAAAGTTTGGTGGAATTCAGCACTGAATCCCTTTGGTCCAGAACTTTTCTTTATTGAGAGACTTTTTATTACTGATTCCAAGTTGTCCCTTATAATTGGTCCGTTCAGGTTTTATATTTATTCTTGCTTCAGCCTTGTTTATTATAGGTTATGTATGTCCAGGAATTTGTCCATTTCCTCTAGGTTTTCAAATTTATTGGCATAAAATTGTTCATGATAGTCTCTAATGGTGCTTCTGTTTCTGTGATATCAGGTGTAATGTCTCCTTTTTCATTTCTGACTTTATATATTTCATTCTCTCTTTTTTTCTCAGTTTAGCTAATGAATTGCCAATGTGTTTATCTCAAAAAACACACTTTTTGCTTCATTGATCTTTTCTACTATTTTTAATCTCAATTTTATCTTATTTTTGCTTTGATCTGTATTATTTCTTTCCTTCCAATTTTGTGTTTGATTCGTTCTCCCTTTTCCAGTTCCTTAAGGTAAATTGTTAGGTTGTTTATTTGAAGTCTTTCTACTTTTTTGATATAGGCGTTTATTGCTATAAATGTGGTTCTTATCACTGCTTTTGCTGTGTCCCATAGGTTTTGGTATGTTAACGTTTCTATAATATTTTTGTTTCAAGGAATCTTACATTTCCTTCTTAATGTCTTCCTTCACCTATTGGTCGTTCAGGAGCAGGTTGTTTAATTTCCATGTATTTGTTTAGTCTCAAATGTTTCTCTTGTTAATGATGTCTAGTTTTATTCCATTGTGGTCAAAAAAGATAGTTAATATTCTTGCTTTTATCTCTTGGTTCTTAAAAGTAAGATACTTGATATGATTTTGATTTTTTAAAATTTTTTGAGACTTGTTTTGTATTTTAACATATGGTCAATCTTGTAAAATGTTTATATGCTGATGAAAACAATGTGTATTCTATAACTGTTGGGTGAAATGGTCTGTAAATGTCTGTTAGGTCCATTTTTCCTATTTTGTCTATTTTTTGTCTATGGTGTAGTTTAAATCCAATGTTTCTTTGTTGATTTTGTGTCTAGATGATCTGTCTAATGCTATAGTGGGATATTGAAGTCCCCAACTATTATTGTGTTGGAGTCTATCTCTCCCTTTAGATATAATAATATTTGCTTTATATATCTGGGTGTTTTATTGTTGGGTACATATATACTTAAAAATTTTTTTTTAAATTTTTGTGTCCCCTTGCTCAGCTGATTCCTTTATTATTATATAATGACCTTCTTTGTCTCTTTTTATAGTTTTGGCTTAAAGTATGTTTTATCTGATGTAAATATAACTGGTCCTTCTTCTTCTTTTTTTTTTTTTTTTTTGGTTTCTATTTGGTTTCTATTTTTTTCCATGCCTTCATTTTAGTCTATGTGTGTCTTTATAGGTGATTTGAGTTTCTTATAGGCAGCATATATTTGGGTCTTGTTTTTATTCCATTCAGCCAGTCTGTATCTTTTAATTGGGGAATTGAATCTGTTTATATTCAAGGTTATTATTGATTAATGAGGACTTACTCCTGTCTTTTTTGTTAATTGGTTTTTTTTGGTTGTTTTGTATATCCTATGTTTCTTACTTCCTCTCTTATTTATTTTTACAGTTTGATGATCTTCTATAGTGATAAGACTTGATTCCTTTCTCTTTGTTCACTTTGTTTCAGCTCTAACAGTGAGTTCTATAATTCCACATATTTTCATGATAGTAGTTATTGTATTTTTGCTTCCAGATATAGGACTTCCTTAAGCATTTCATGTAATGCCAATCTAGTGGTGATGAATTCCCTTAGTTTTTGTTTGTCTGGAAAAGACTTTATTTCTTCTTCATTTCTGAATAATAGCTTGGCTCAGTATAGTATACTTACTTACTAGTATTTTTATTTTAGTACTTTGAATATATCATCTCATTGTCTCCTGGCCTGTACAGATTGTGCTCAGAGATACACTGTTAGTCTAATGAGGAGTCCCTTATATGTGACTTGATGCTTTTCTCTGGCTGTCTTTAAAATTCTTTGTCTTTGACTTTTGACATTTTGACTATAATATGCCTCAGAGAGGACTTGTTTGAGTTGAATCTATTTGGGAATTCTTGAGCTTCCTGGATCTGTATGTCCATCCCTATCCCAAGACTTGGGAACTTTTTAGTTATTATTTCATTAGATTGGTTTTCTACAACTTTTCCCTTCTTTTCTCCTTCTGGAAGTCTCATAATACAAAAATTTTTTCACTTGATTGTATCCCACAAATCCTGTAGACTTTCTTTATTCTTTTTTATTCTTTTTTGTTTTGTTTTGTCTGCCTGAGTTATTTCAAAAGAACTGTCTTCAAGTTCAGGTATTCTTTCTTCTGCTTAGTCTAGTGTGTTGCTGAAGCTCTAGATTATATTTTTTATTTCATTTATTTAATTATTCAGCTCTAAGATTTCTGTTTAATTCTTTTTTATGATATCTATATCTGTGTTGAATTTTTCATTCAAATCATAAATATTTTCCTGATTTTATTGAATTATCTATCCATATTTCCTTGTATCTCACTGAGTTTTCTTAAGATTATTGTTTTGAATTCTTTTTCTGGCATTTTGTTTATTTCCTTATGATTGATGGCTATTACTGGAGAATTATTGTGTTTCTTTGGCGATGTCATATTTCCTTTCTTTTTCATGCTTGATGTGCCCCTATGTTGATTTCTTTACATCTGATGGAACAGATGCCTTTTTCAATTTTATGGAATAGGTTTCATAGGGAAGGACTTATTCCTATAGATAAGCTTTAGGGTGTTGGTTGGGTGAGGTACATTGGCTTTGGTTCTAGTTGGATACAATACTGTTGTCTCTGTGCAGTTTTTTCAGGTGTAATCCATGCTAGTGATTTTTGCAAGTATCTCAGTGTCCTGGGCTATGAGTGTTTGTGGTAGCAGTATTGTGGTTTTGTCAGGGGTGTTCTTGCTGGGCTGTTTCTCAGGCCAGGGCACATGTGTGCACACAATGGTTTGGCCAACTTGGGTTCTGGCTTGCTGGGTTTGGGGCCATGGAGCTGTTATTCTGGCCAGGGTTGCAGTGTGTGGCAGCAGCTTGGGGGCATGTTTACCAGCAGTGGAACCTCCAGGCTGTTTCTCTTCCCTGGTACATGGCACATGCAGCTCAGCCAGCCAGAGGACCAGGCTCACTGGGCTGTTTCTCTGGCCTGGGGATGCATGGCTGCTTGGATGGCCGCAGGGCATGTCTTTTGGTGGTGGGCCCCCTAAGCTGTTTCTTGGGCCCTGGGCATGAGTGCTTGGCTGGCTCAGGGGCATACCAGATGCTAGGCAGTTCAGGGGTGCTCCTACTCAGGTGAGGGCACATGGCAGTTTGGCCAGCTCAAGGATGGGTCCGTCTTGGGCAGGTCCACCAGACCGTTTCTCTGTCTGGAAGTGGAAGGAGTTGATTTCCCTGATGCGTAGGACCAGGGTCACAGCTGATCCTGGGCCCGGGTTCTGAGCAGCTGTGGTCATTATGTTACAGCCACCTGTGTGGGCTTTGTGGAATAAAGATGGAGCCCCAGGGCTGGAGATGTGCAATGGCTAGTGACCCCCAGAACAGGGCACACTCCAGAAGTAGTTCTGGTCTCGAGATGGCATTGTGCTGTAGCAGTTTGGGTCACAGAGGGTGGGTGGGGTGTGGGGGGGTGCATACTTTGTGTTCCTAATCTGAAGTACGATAGCTGTGTGAATCCTTGGCAGTTCTCCAGACTGGGTCAGGGTTTGCGAGGACTGTGGGATTCTCCTGTAGTAAGGTCTGCAGGTGTTTGCAGTGACAGTGGGGGCTGGTAGGGTTTATCTGCTTACCTTTTTCCCACAAGGGGAAGTCCCTCCTGACATTGGGCTCATCTAGGTGAGGAAGATGGGCCAGCAGAGGCAGGTGCCTTGTTCCCCTCTCCACACTGTTTTCCTGGGCTTCCGAGAGTACCGCAGGTACCTTTCCACTCCCCCACTATAGTCCAGCACTCTCTTCAACACTCCAGTCAAATTTTAGGTGTTTATTCATTGCCTTAATCCTTTCTTGTAGGTGTAGAAAAGCACCAGGCGTCTCTAGTCAGCCAACTTCCTGATGTCACTCTGCCTGTCTGCCTCATTCTATAAATGAGGAACATGAGTTCCCTCCCTCTAGAGAGATTGAGTGACTTACCCAAGGTCCCACCAAAATTAGCAGAACCAGCAGGATCAGGATTCAAATATACTGATTCTCAGTTCTATGACATTTATAGTTAAATGTGTTTTATTATAGTGCAACATTTGAAACTTGCTCAGTTGTATAGAGAAAATATTGTTATTTTTAATTAGAATATCCCGCTTCCTAACCATACTCATTAATAGTATTTGCTCTAGGTTAGGCACTGATACTGAAAGGTAGAACTTCATGTGAGCCAGAGCCTATAGAGACATTAATTCCACAGTCTGTCCACAGATCTGAGAAGGCATAGGAACCTCCTTACTGGGCTTTTATACAGAGGAGAAATCATATGGTCCTAATGTTTCTCCTTTTCTTACTCAGTTTCAGTATGGATTCCTTCCCAATGGTTTGTTTTTCTATATTCTTTCACTCCTTTTTAAGCGTGTGTTAGTCATAAGCAGAATGGCACTCTGAAGTTGTATTATTGAAGAAACAGAAGAAAGTAAAATAAGGATTCTACCCATTATATTAGTTTAAATAAAGAAAAAGAAACCCTAGGATAGAGAGGTGCAATTTTAAAATATGGCAAAGGACAAGTGAGATTCCAAAATGATTTTTGTGGGCTTTCTTTTGATCACATATGATTTTTTTTTTAAATTTCAGAATATTATGGGGGCACAACACTTTGGCTATATATATTTCCCATGCACTGCCCGTGTCAGAGCTACAATCGTGGTCATCCCCCAAACTGTGATCCCCGCATCCATTCAGTGAGAGTTTTCCCATCCCCTCCACCCCCTCCCACCTGCCCACCCCCTGATGAATATTATTGCCCTGTGTGATGTAGTGTTGATCAGTTAGTACCAATTTGATGGTGAGTACCAGTGGTGCTTGTTTTTCCATTCTTGTGACACTTCACTTCGAAGAATGGGCTCTAGCTCCAACCAGGATAATACCAGATGTGTTAATTCACCATTGTTTTTTGTTGCTGAGTAATACTCCATGGTATACATATACCACATTTTATTAGTCCACTCGTGTATTGATGGGCACCTGGGTTGTTTCCACATCTTTGCAATTGTGAATTGTGCTGCTATAAACATTCGCGAGCAGATGTCTTTATTATAGAATGTCTTTTTTCCCTTTGGGTAAATACCCAGTAGTGGGATTGCTGGGTCAAATGGTAATTCTACTTTTAATTCTTTGAGGTATCTCCATATTACTTTCCATAGAGGTTGTACTAATTTGCAGTCCCACCAGCAGCGTATGAGTGTTCCTATCTGTCCACATCCCCACCAACATTTGTTGTTTGGGGATTTTTTGATATAAGCCAATCTCACTGGAGTTAAGTGATATCTCATTGTGGTTTTGATTTGCATTTCCCTGATGATTAGAGAAGTTGAGCATTTTTTTATATGTTTGCTGGCCATTCTTCTGTCTTCTTTTGAGAAGTTTCTGTTCATGTCCTTTGCCCATTATTTAATAGGGTTGTTTGATTTTTTCTTGTTGATTTTCCTAAGTTCTGTATAGATTGTGGTTATCAGCCCTTTATCAGATGTGTAGCATGCAAATATTTTCTCCCATTCTGTAGGTTGTCTATTCATTCTAGTGATAGTTTCCTTGGCTGTGCAGAAGCTTTTTAATTTGATCAGGTCCCATTTATTTATTTTGTTGCTGCTGTGATTGCTTTGGAGGTCTTCTTCATAAATTCTTTGCCTAGGCCAATGTGCATAAGAGTATTTCCAACGTTTTCTTCAAGAATTCTTATGGTTTCACATCTTAGGTTTAAATCTGTTATCCATTGTGAGTTGATTTTTGTGAGAGGTGAGAAGTGTGGGTCCAGTTTCAGTCTTCTACATATGGCCATCCAGTTTTCCCAGCACCATTTATTGAATAGGGAATATTTTCCACAGTGTACGTTTCTCTGGAATTTGTCAACAATCAGGTGACTGTATGAGGTTGGTTTTATATTTGGGTTCTCAGTCCTGTTCCATTGGTCTATATCTCTGTTCTTATGCCAATACCATGCAGTTTTGGTTACTACAGCCTTGTAGTATAGTTTGAAGTCTGGTAGATAGACGCCTCCCAATTTGTTCTTTTTCCTTAAGATTGCTTTGGCTAGATGCGGTCCTCTGTGGTTCCATGCGAAGCGTAGAATTATTTTTTCTAGATCAGCAAAAAATGATGTTGGTATTTTGATAGGGACTGCACTGATTCTGTAAATCACTTTAGGTAGCAAAGCCCTTTTTACTATGTTGATTCTGCCTATCCAAGAGCATGGTAGGGTTTTCCATCTGTTTACATCCTCTGTAATTTCTTTTCTCAGTGTTTCGTAATTCTCTCTATATAGGTCTTTGACCTCCTTAGTTAGAAATGTTCCTAAATATTTAATTTTCTTTGGTGCTATTGTGAAAGGTATTGCATCTTTAATTCATTTCTTGGCTTGATTGTTATTAGCATATATGAAGGCTATGGATTTGTGTGTATTAATTTTGTGTCCTGAGACTTTACTGAATTCATTTATCAGTTCCAGTAATCTCTTGGTTGAATCTTTGGGGTTTTCTATGTATAATATATTGTCTGCGAATAGTGAAAGTTTTACCTCTTCTGCCCCCATTTGGACGCCCCTGATTCCCCTGTCCTGTCTGATTGCTCTAGGACTTCCAGCTCTATGTTGAATAGAAGTGGAGATAGTGGGCAACCTTGTCTAGTTCCTGTTTTAAGGGGGAATGCTGTCAATTTTTCCCCATTCAGTATGATATTGGCTGTCGGTTTATTGTATATGGCTTTAATAGTTTCGAGGTATGAGCCATCTATGCCTGTAGTGTTAAGAGTTCTTATCATAAACGGATGCTGGATTTTGTCAAAAGCCTTTTCTGCATCTACTGAAAGGATCATATAATCTTTGTTCTTGCTTTTATTTATATGGTGAATTACATTTATAGATTTGCGTATGTTGAACCATCCCTGCATCTCGGGAATGAAGCCCACCTGATTGTGCTGACTTATTTTTTTGATTTACATTTGAATTCGGTTTGCTAGGATTTTATTGAGAATTTTTGCATCTATCTTCATAAGAGATGTTGGTCTGTAATTTTCTTTTCTTATTGTGTCCTTTCCTGGCTTTGGTATCAAGGTGATATTGGCTTCATAGAATGAGTTTGGGAGGATTCCATCCTTCTGGATGTTTTCAAATAATTTCTGCAGTAGAGGCACCAGTTCTTCTTTGTAGGCTTGGTAGAATTCAGGTGTGAACCCATCTGGTCCAGGACCTTTTTTTGTTGGAAAATTTGTTATTACTGCTTCAATTTTGGTGCTTGATATTGGTCTGTGTAGAAATTCTGTTTCTTCCTGGTTGAGCCTAGGGAGGTAATGTGTTTCCAAGAATTTGTCCATTTCTTCCACGTTTTCATGTTTGTGGGCATAGAGATTTTTGTAGTATTTGAAGATGATGTTTTGTATTTCCATGGTATCAGTTGTGACCTCTCCTTTTTCATTTCTAATTGAGCTTATTAGAGTCCTTTCCTTTCTGCTTCAGGTCAACCTGGCAAGTGGCCTGTCTATTTTGTTTATCTTTTCAAAGAACCAACTTTTCGTTTTATTAATCTTCTGTATTGTTCTTTTGTTCTTGATTTCATTTAATTCTGCTCTGATTTTGGTTATTTCTTTTTTTCTGCTGGCTTTAGGATTCGTTTGCTCTTCCTTTTCCATTTCCTTAAGATGATTCATTAGTTTACTGATTTGTGACCTTTCTGTCTTTTGGATGTGGGAATTTAAGGCGATAAGTTTTCCTCTCAGGACTGCTTTTGCTGTATCCCACAGATTTTGATAACTTGTGTCCCCATTATCGTTTAGTTCGAAGAATCTTTTGATTTCAGTTTGAATCTCCTCCTTGACCCAATAGTCTTTCAGCAACAGATTTTTTAGTTTCCAAGTTTTTGGATGCAGATGTGAGTTTCTGTTGGAATTGATTTCTAATTTTATTCCACTGTGGTCTGAAAAGATACATGGTATGATTTCTATTTTTTGAATTTGTTTAGATCTGTTTTGTGGCCTAGGATGTGATCAATTTTAGAGAAAGTTCCATGAGCTGATGAGAAGAATGTATATTCAGTGTTATTTGGGTGGAGTGTTCTGTAGATATCTGTTAGGCCCAAATGTTCTAGAGTCCTGTTTAGGTCCTTTGTTTCTTTGTTTATTTTTTGTTTGGAGGATCTGTCCAGTTCCGTCAGTGGGGTGTTGAAGTCCCCTAGCTATTATGGCATTGCTATTTATTATGTTGTCTAGATAAAGCAGTATTTGCTTTATGTACCTGGGCACTCCTGTGTTGGGTGCATAAATGTTTAGGATTGTTAAATCCTCTTGTAAGATTTTTCCCTTCACCACTATATAGTGTCCATTTTTGTCCTTCTTTACTTTTGTTGCTTTAAAGTTTATATCATCTGAAATAAGGATGGCTACTCCAGATTTCTTTTGGTTTCCATTAGCCTGGAAAATTGTATTCCATCCTTTCACCTTGAGTCTGAATGGGTCTCTGTGTGTAAGGTGTGTTTCCTGGAGACAACAGATATTTGGCTTTTTGATCCATTCAGCCAGAGAATGTCTCTTCAATGGGCAATTAAAGCCATTCACATTTATTGAGAGAAATGTTATTTGGGGTAAATTTCTGATTATTCTATTGGGTGGTGTCTTTTCTTTTACCTCTTGCGTCATTGTGGAATCTGGGTTCTGGAGTTTTAGCTTTTGTGGGTAGTTTTACATTGGTGGGTGTCTGTTGTGCTGGTTAGTGTACAATGCAGGTCTAAGCACTTCTTGCAAGGCCGGTCTGGATTTCTCAAATTCTATCAGTGATTGCTTGTCTGGAAAAGTCTTTATTTCTCCCTCTTTATATATAAGAAGCTTAGTTTGGCAGGATACAGAATTCTGGGATGGCCTTTGTTTTGTTTTAGGAGACTGATGTTGGCTCCCCATTCCCTTCTGGCTTGTAAGGTTTCAGCTGAGAAATCTGCAGTTAATCTGATCGGTTTCCCTTTATAGGTTACCTGCTCTTTTCGTCTTACAGCTCTGAGGAGTGCCTCTTTTGTGTTTACTTTGGTCAGTCTAATAATTATGTGGCATGGTGAATGGCTTTTCATGCTGAGTCTTCCAGGAGTCCTGTGTGCTTCTTGTACTTGGATATCGAGATTTCTGGCTAGGCCATGGAAATTTTCCTCTATTATTTCTTCACATAGGTTTTCCAGCCCACATGAATTTTCTTCCTCTCCTTCAGGGATGCCTATGATCCTTATGTTTGGTCTCTTTACATAATCCCACATTTCTTGTATGCTTTTTTCCTGCCTCTTGTTTTTATGTTCTTTCTCTTCAACTGATTTATTTAGCCATAAGGGTTGTCTTCTAGCTCTGAAATTCTTTCCTCTGCATGGTCCAGCCTACTCTTAAGGCTTTCCACTGTGTTTTGTTGATCCTTGAATGCTTCTTTCATTTCTAGAATTTCTATTTGATTTTTCCTTAATATTTCTATTTCTTTGGAGAATTTTTCATTCATTTCTTGCATTTTTCTTGTGGTTTCTTTGTGCTGGGATTCAATTTTCTCTTGAATTTCATTGAGCTTTCTTATAATCCATAAACGAAATTCCTCTTCTGTCATTCTACCCATTCCATTTGAGTTGGTATCCATTGCTGAGGGACTGATGATTTCTTTTGGGGGTGACTTTTCACTCTGATTTTTCATGTTCCCTGAGTTTTCTCCCTGGTTTTTTCTCATCTGGCCTCTTGGTTGAGAGCTGGAGGTGTTAGGGCTAGTTTATGGCCCTGTCTCCAAGCCCTCGAGGTTCGTTCCTAGGCAGGGCCAGGGAGAGAAGTAGTGGCCTGTATTGCCTTAGGTGTATTTTAGCAAGTTTTGTGGATCATGGGTTATCTCTGACCTGTTGTCTTCTCCTCTTCCTGGTGGAGTGTAGTGAGATTGTCCTCCCAGCTTGAGCTCTAAGCTAGTGAATTGTACTTGAGGATATGAATCCACAGCTCCCTAATAGCTAGGTATTCTCTTATGTCTGTGGCAGACTCTGAACCCCCAGTTGGGGTATGTGAAAGCCCTGCGCTTTGGGAGGGGCCTTGTAGCTCCTAGGGTTTACTTTGACCCTGCTCCTCCTGAGGTGCAGGTAGAAACACAGTTTCTTTTGGCTGCAGTGTGAGAACTGAATTGGGAAAATTCTACACAGCTCAGAGGTTGCTTATCTAGCCACGTGTGTCTGTCCTTCTGATGTGCTTCTCCGCGTGATACTGGCAGATAGGAGGACCTCCAATTGTGCACCCCCTTTCCACCACAAGACTCCAAGGCAAGGCAGGTGGCCGTCTCTATCCCCAGCAGTCTCCACCGGGGGGATGTTCCCACGGGGAGGGTGGAATAGTGGCCACTGGAAGCACTCCTGGATGGTGCGAAATTCCCTAATGAAGTGGGCAGGGTTATGGGGAGGTGCTCTGGTTCAGCCTGTGGCTCTTGAGGTATTTGGTTATCATGAGAACCGGCTATTATACCAAATGAGTCACTATAGACAGCAACCTTCAAAATGACCCACCTCTGGGGTACAGGAGGGCTGGGGACTGAAGAGCGGGCACTAGGACCAGCACGTAGCAGACTCGTCAGAGGCCAGAGCCGGGGTAGCAGGACCAGATGGATGCGCTGCAAACTGTTTCCAATACACAAAGGTCCTGCTGCTACAGTTCCAGGATTTCGTCCCACCTGGAACCCGCGGATGCAGCTGTTCCTGGCCACCAAGGGCAAAGCCTGTCTCGCCCCAGCAGATGAGCCCCTGGGCTGGGGTGGGGCGGAGCTAGAGACGCCCCTCACAGCTCCACGTGGGCGGCTTTAAAGATGGCTGCCGCCGCCAGCCTGGCGCACAGCAGGGCTCCAACTGCGCCCGGGAGTGCAGCTTTTCTCGACCGGGCTGTGGCCCGCGGAGGCAGTTGCCAGCAATCGCTAAGTCATGTCCCCCTCTCCGTTAAACTCCTGGGCCTGGTCCTGCTGACTTCTGGTGGCGCAGTGCCAGCCTGCGGGTTCTCGCGCACTGTCCCGGGAAGCAGTATCTCCTCCCGGTCCCTACCCTGCCCTGAGCGGTCCCTGTATATTGCAGCTGAGCATTCTGTTTGGCTCTTGCAATTGCTTCCTCTCCACAGAGTCTGCTGTCTCAAGCAACAGCTTTGCCCCAACTCTGGGCTTGTCCCTGACTGAGTGGATGGGGAGGTGCATAACCGCTTGGGGGGCAGGTCGTGCTGCGCTGACCTGGTGAGCGCGTCCTTCCCGCGCTCTGGGCTCTATTGTGCTCCGTGTGCTCTCCGATCTCTGTGAAAATTTTGTACCTGTTTTCTTGGGCTGGGCCTTCCGCATTGTTTATCTGTAATTCACAATGCTGTTTTCAGAGTGAGCGGTCAGTGCTCGCAGGTAGCCGCTGGGGTTTTTCACCTCTTTCCCTGGGAGCGGTGCGGTGGGAGGACTCTATCAGACCGCCATTTTAGAAGAGCTCACACATATGATTTTTTTATTGCTTTATTGTAATATTTTCTGGCAGTGCTTATAATATATTCATATTTTATCATCATTACTGTTCTTGGGAATTTATAACTCAACTGTTGGAATTTGCCTAAGACTGAAACTTGAATTACAGATGTTTATCTTAGATATAATACTTAAAGCATAACTCGTTAATCACTTTTAAAGGTAATAATTAATATTAGATTGCTTCTTAATGCTTGTTTAAAATATTAAGCACTGTTTTGTAAAATCTTATAGAAATATGTTCAGAAACATAGAAACGAAAATTTAAAAATAGTATTATGGAATGGCAATTTCAGAAAGTTATTATTCTTTGAAAAGTTATGGCTCCCATTTTTGATTGATCACGGATTAGGATAAGAAGCTTCGTTCTTTCTTACATCAAATTGTTATTATCTCCCTGATAACAAGTCAATAGTTTCATGTATAGGAACACAAACTGAATATAAAGTTCAATGTTGACCCACAGCTTCACAGCCTTTCCCTTTTTTCCCATACATTTTTTAAAAGTAGTTTTACCTTTCTGAAATACCACTGAAATATTTGCCAAACTACTTTGGTCCCTTGATAATTTACTTTTCTATTGTAGAGGTCATGGTTATCTTTTACTTAGAAAATAGTAGTGATCTTTCTATTGGCTGTCTTTTTTATGGACTTCTTTTTAGTCTACTCCTTGAGAGGAAGGACTGTTCTCTCCCTCTTTCTCTCTCTATCTCTCTCTTTCTCTCTTCTCTCTGCTTTGGGCACATGGAGTGCATGTAAGGAAATGGAAAGATTGATGGCTGGGTTCAGGCCCCCTTTCAGTGCATGCTGAATCACTGCCATCCTAATGAGAAAACTTCCAAACCCACACTTTGTCATTACCTACCACAGTCTACCCTCCCTCCCTTATTTCTCATGTTGGTCCCGTGCATCTGTATTCACTCAGGCTAATTTTCTCATCCTAGTGCTTCTGTTTTGCCCATCAAGTCTTCCCTTATCCTGTCACACAGCATCTTAAACTTGATGCCTCTTTACCTATAAAGGTGACTTTTGCTTCCCCTGCCCTTCATCACTTTTAAACCTTAGAAATATGGAAGCATCACAGATCTATGCAGGGGACTTGAAAACATTGAACCATCATCATTCTGTTACTCTATTATTGTTATCAAATGACATTGCTTTAATGCATTCTTTGTACTTATTGATTAACTGCCATACTGAGGTTGGATAGAGAAAATTATACAACCATATAGATTGGGAATCCTTCAAAATCGTGGTCACCAACCTCATCTGAATGCTCAACAGTGTTTCAGTCCATTATTGTTTTACTCTAGAACTGATTTCAATAAAGGACATAAACAGACATTCAATATCAAAATAATACAAAACAATAGATTTTCTTTTAATAGTACAAATGCCACAAAATAATGCAAAGAGGTTGGTGAAATGGTCATAGTCAGGGGCTATTCTGGAATTATGTATGTTTTGAATTAGATTTTGAAAGAAATGATAAACACAAATTGGCAAGAAAGAAGTGTTAAGGTTGGAAGATGTTTCAAATGAAGACAGAAAATATAAAAGATTATAAAAGATTCCCTTAAAGCAGGGTTCATTTCTTTTTTAAGTATTTTTTATTATTACATACAAAATGATAAGTACTTATTGCAAAAACATAGGGAAAATGCTAACTATAAAGAAGAAAATAAAAATTAGCCATAGTCACAATGTCCAGGAATAACCATGTTAACATTTTGGTTAACATGATTTCTATAGAAATATGTTTTTCTTTTTTTCCCCCCTCATAAGCAATGACCAGAATATTCTACAATACTGTGTTTTGTATATTATGTATGCAGTAAAAGTGATTCATTTTTTAAGAGACTAGGGCCTCAAGTTTTAAAGCCAAACAGATTTGGGTTCAAACTCTAGTCCTATCACTTAATAGCTATGTAACATGGACATGTTAGTTAATCTGTTTGGGCCCAAGTACCCTCTTCTGTAAAGAAGAATAATAGCTATTTTGTAGAATTATTATAAGAATTAAGGAAGATAATATATGTAAAATATCTTATAGATAGATAGTAGATACTATAGGGACGGAAATGTGTGATACCTTTCCTCCCCATCAAAAGCGTTAGGGATGACACTCCTATAACAAAAGACAGGTTACAGGAGAAAAGCTTAACACTTATTTAATCAAAGTTTTATGTGACATTGGAACCTTCAGAAATGAAGACCTAAAGACTCAGGGAAAACTGTCTATTTTTATGCTTAGGTTCCATGTAGAATGGACAGCTGTGTAGAAATGTGATTAGAGAAAAAAAGGATGACCTAATGGTAATAGACTGAGTGGGAAAACTCAGCAAGGCCTGTTTGGGTTCTTCTTTGCCTCTCTTTGTGGCACTCCCTCCTCCCAGGTATAGGTTAGGACCTCTTCTGGAATGAGGGCCTTCCGATCTAATTCATACAGGATAGGTCAGAAAATTTCTTTATGGCCAGCTCTTACACAAAAAGGCAGGTGAAGGTCAGAGTAATATTTCTAGGTTTTATGGCTGTCTTTGAGGGGAGAAGGGTTTCTATGGCCCGCCTTGGAGAAGAAGAATTCTAGTTTCTATGACCTGCCTTGGGAGAGAAAGGGGAGCATGAGGAAGAAAGACAGGAGAAGTTCAGAAAGACACTTTGCTTCTGAGGCTTTCCAGTTTTTTTTAGTTCAAAGTACTCAGCATACCAAAGTACCATTCTTTGGGGTTTCAATTTCTGAGCCCCAATAGTATGCAACAAACCATATCTATTATTGTCATTTTGCTATTATGGTTAAGCCGATTTCTATACATATTTTCTTTAGGTTTGAAATTATAGAGTCTGAATTAATGAGGCTTTATTATAATATAGTGACAACTTGAGACAATGAATATTGAAATATAATTTGCTTTATTATTAAAAAGCTAGCGACAAACAAAATATTTACTAACTTTTGGTTCTCTATAAGAATCTTCAGCCAATCAAATCGTTTCATTATGAAAGTGAAACTTTATTTTCTTGCAACAATTCTTGAATGGCTTATCACTGAGGAGTTGACCTACTCAAAATGATTCAAAAATATGCAAATATAGGAACTGAATTTATTATTTGTAATTTTGGCCATTAGATTTAGCAATGGCTGTTATGATAATAGGCGTAACTAGTTGAGCTACTAAGGAGATATGAAAATTTCAAACTGATTGGTTATATGGAAGAATTGAGGTTTTGATACCCTGAAGAAGTATAACTTCTGATGAACATAGAGTTTTCTAACATTTAGCTTACAGTTTTTCTTTTTGTTTTTTTAGCCTCATTTCAAGTTATTTCAAATTAATGTTTATTATGGCAGATTGCAGGTAAATATTTGTTTTCAAATGAGAAATTGCAGCTTTTGCAAAAGATTTTGAAAGAGGAAAATCCAAATGTATGAGCATTTTGGTATTTTAAAATGGTATATTCATACTTATTCTGTATTTGGAATCAATTGAGTTTACAAATGGTAAGCCTTGTGATGCCATAGACTTTATATAAGTTTTAGTGAGTATTTCCTTAAAATAAATCTCTGAGAATAAAGATACTCTTGAATTCCAGTTAGGACCTGTGAAAAATCTTTGGCTATTTCATTATAGGATAATAAATTAGCACATTCTAAAAAGTAAAGATGTAGAAGATCATTAGTGTTATAGCCTCTGCAAAACTTATTAGACAATTTTCAAGTATTTTGGATTTATCCAAACTAAAATCACATTTTCCAAGTCCCATTCTTAATATTTATTTTATATATATTTGTGATAATTTAATGTTTCAATTCCTCATACATTTATACCATCAGTCATCAAAATACATTATAAGCACTATTTTATCTCCAAAAAGCTTCTAAGCCTCTTATGCCACTTTTTCTTTGAAAGTAATGAATAATTTGCTCAAAGTGTAGTGAATTTTAAATTTTAGAAAGTTTAAATTCATCTCTGAGTTCTTTTATCCCTAATTTCTAAAGTTACGTAGAAATTTAGTTATTATCCATTACTTCAAAAGGGACACTTAACCAGTGGAGCAAGGATAAAAACCCAGGTCAGTGTGACTTCAAAGCTAGTGTCTCCCCTCCATTGTGCTTTGCTGTCCCTCATGTTGTTTATCTCATTTCTTTTTTCTTTTTATTTTTTCTTCTTAATTTCTCCTTCCATTCCAAGGATTGTGAGACAAAAATAATAGATACAACAATAGAATTGAAATATTACTTTTATTTCATTCCTTTTACTGTTGGGTAAAGTGTATTTTCTAAATACTGTATTTGAAATATACTAAATAGGCTTTGATTTAGAGGAATTCTAAAGTGGATCATTTTATGAACTGAATGAAACTCTTAATTTATATGTAATCTATATTTCCTATACTGTGTTGTATTAAAACTATAGCCCTTTAGAAATACCAGATGAAGAAGATTAATTGCCAACCTTTCTTCTAAAATGCAAAAGATAGAAGTATTAATTTCTGAAGGAGTAATAGCTAAGAATTAATAGGCTATATAGTTCAGCATTCTTTAGTAATTTAGATAATTATGGATATAATACACATTTTTTGCTGTATACATTTTCAGAGGAATTTAAAAATAAAAACTCAATATTTATATTTTTCCTTCAATATACTTGAACTATTTTCCTGAATCATTAATATCCAGGCATGAGTGTCTTGAATAAGTAGGGCAACCTCCTGTATTACATGGCTGGTTATTATGTATCACTTGTATTTTCATGTTCTATCTCAGTAAAATCATACAATATGAGAATGTCCTATCTATTAGCATGAGCTTTAGGAATTGGTTCTCTTAAAAAAAAATAGTATGCAACTATAGAAAATGCTCATGACAAATATATGCAGTATTTCCTCAGATATATACATATATGGCATAACAAATGCAAATACTAGCCCTATAATTAGAGATGGGAAAGTTTTGGGTAATTTTTTGGAATAATTTAAAAAGTGAACAAAAATGTTTTTATTTAGGAAAAAAAAAGAGGACTAGATTAGCCTTTCTTTTGACTTAGATGGGAACTTTTTGTATGCTAAAGTAACAAGAATGTTGTAAAATGATCCTTGAGATTTCTACTTTTAGAATGCAAGTAAACTCAATAACTTAGTAAATTTCACAATTATTTTTCCTTTTTTTTTTAACTAAGTGTTCAATTCTACCTATTGTAGTTAATCAGCAAGATTTCCATGGAAATAATACAGTATTGTGAATGGTTAAGAAACACTCTGCCATTTATTTACCAAAAGAATAAAAATGCTTTTAAAATTTCATTTTAAGCTTCGTTTATAATACTACACAAAATGTTATTATAATCACCACATTGTTACCATATTGAGTCAAAATAAAATGCATACATCATTTTTTATCTATTTAAAAAGGTGTTTACAATAGACTCTTAACATTTAGGAGCGATATGCCCAGATACAGATTTTTGATTAGCTTTTTAGCATCTAATGTTTTCCCTTAATATTTAATAGCATATAGCTAAAAATTTTAAGTGACCTTTTCACATCCTTAGTTATTAGCCAGTCTGCTCATTAACTATCACTTTCTTTGTTGTATTCTCTGCTATTATCAGAACTCAGAGCTGGCTTTCATTTGGAAGTCTTTTTTTTTTTTTAATGAATAAAAAGCTTTAGAACAAAGCAAAGTTGAGGTGCAGACTCTGGGCTGTAAGCCTTATCCACTCACTTACCAACTTCCTAGTTCCCGTTCATCAACTCCCAGCACATATGATTACTTGTCATAGATATTGAAATGTACTACCACATAGTCAAAACTGAATGCTAAATCCACAAATCCTAAAGGCCTAATTTTTAGAATTTTATCCTATTAAATAGTCTTCACTTTCTGTATTATACTAGGAAAATAATGTTTAAAGTTAGATTTGACTCCTGTAATCTATGTTATATACCAAAATATAGTTTTAACTCTAAAATAATTTTATGAATAGATAATACTATTTAAATACAATGAATGCAGTATAAATTTAAACTAACATTTATCGTATATATAGTTCAGCTGTATGTAGAAGAGAAAAGCAGAACAGATTAGATAGATAGATAGATAGATAATCACTAGACTGTTTCATAAGAATTTCTTATAGGACCAATCTTGGCCAAAGTGTTCTATGGGGCTTATGACTTTATATTATTTAACATATTTAATTTGCCAGCATTAGCATTTGAAAATATTTATATATCAAATAAGTAGTTGGTCTCTATTGCATTAGCCCACACCTATTTGAAAAGATTCTACATCAAATTTTGAATGTTCCAAGTCTCATAATATTTTGCATATTTGCCTTAGTTTAAGAAATTGAAAGATAGAAAATTCTGAAGATGGAGGACTAAGAACACATAATTACTTTTCTTCCCTTCTGAAATCCTATTGAAATGTCAGTAAAGACATATAGAAAAGCAACCCTGAAAGAAATATTATGTTCCATTGGGATGTTTCTGGAAGAGAAAAAGTAGAAAGGTTCAGACCAATAAAGAAACTGGAGACTTGGAAACCACACTCTACAACATGCAAAAGAAGAAGTTGCTATTGTATAGTAAGAGCCACTCTTTGGAGTAATGTCAACTTTAGAGAGAAATTAAAGAGTGAAGTAGGCTGCAGGATAGTCATCAAGAAGGGAAGAAGCTAAAGAAATGTTTATGAGCAGCTAAGCAAGTCAGCCCTTTCTTTGTATTATGCTACAGCATTTGCTTCCTTGAAGTGTTTTCTAAACAAATTTGAAAATCTAGGTGGTTAGGGAATATAGCATGGGTATTAACCGCAGTGTGAGAGCAGAACAGAGTCCAAGTTACTTCTGGATCTCTGCCAAGGCCTGAGAGGGAACAAATAGGCAGATCTACCCCAAAGTGAAAAAAACAAAATTATTCCACTTGAGCTATAATTTGCTCTTGGTCACTTGTTCAAATCATCAGCTATGTGCTTGCTTCTGTTCACAAATCCTAAAGAAGTGCCTACCTGTAGATATATACCATCCATTCACACAGTGTCTGAATCAAACTTCCTGCTCTGGAGGGAGAGACCTTTTGGATAAAACAACCCTCATGACAGTAGAGAAAAGCCTTGCTAGATACCAATATGTACCAACCTAGTCTTTTGTTGATAAATAAGAACGGACAACCAAGGATCATTTAGACATTTTAGGCAAATCAATAGCATGAAAGAGAAGAATTGATATTAACCAAATGAATGGCCATGGCAGAAAGGCTAGCTGTCTACCAGAGATTAATGATCTCCGTCTATAGTGTAGAGTTTTCCTGGAATCAGCTGCCTAGCCAGTGACAGCATTTCCCAGCCGCCTTTGCATCTGTGTAGGGTCATGTGACTAGCTCTCACCAGTTAAATATGAGCACATGTGATAAGAGTCACTTCTTGGCCAAAGTAATCAAGAAGCTAGTTTATTTTTTCTACTTATCTCCTCTCCCACAGCTTATTCACTTCTTTCTTCCACTCAAATGTCACTTCCTCAGAGAGACCTTCCTGATATTCCTAAATAAAATACCTCACACCCTGCCCCAGCTCCATCACTCTCTAGTGCCCTGCTTTACTTGTCCTCAGGGCACTTCTCACCATGCCATCGTTGATAAAATATATCTGTTTATGTGTTTTTAAAATCTGTCTTCCCCACCAGAATAAAAACTCCCTGAGGGCAGGGACTTATTTCAGCTAAATCCCAGCCCCTAGATCAGTGCCTGTTACCTTTTCAGTAAATCGGGAGAGGATGAATGAGTGAATGAACGAAGCTTCCATAGTGGGCAAATGCATAGACCTCAAGAAAGTAGCGTATCCTTCAGTTTTCAGTCAGTTGTAAATAATGATGTTGTCAAGGGGCGCTAGAAGAACTTAAGGAAGATTTTGTCTTCTTCACATATGAATAGGCCCAGAGGGGTGAGGCTTTAAAAAGTCTGAGGCTATGCATATACCACGTTTCATTAATCCACTCATGTATGATGGGCCCTTGGGTTGTTTCCACATCTTTGCAATTGTGAATTGTGCTGCTAGAAACATTCGGGTGCAGATGTCTTTATTATAGAATGTCTTTTATTCCCATAATATTCTGAAATTTAAAAAAATTAAAAATAAATAAATATTAATCACATCTTTAAAAAAAAAAAAGTCTGAGGCTACAGTTTCCAGGTCAGAATATTGACAAGGGTAGAGGGAAGGTGTTGACTCTTGCGGCACCCACTCTTGTTCACAATAGTCCGTTTGCTTTGTGATTTCCCTTGCAGTTCTTGGTTAACGTGAGGAGTGGCAGGATCCTTAAGTACTCTCTGAGGGCTGCTGTTTTGTTCAGCTTTCAAACCATAGAGAAGTATAAAAATTAAGTCACACCTCATGAAATTTAAATAACAAAACACTCCAGCTAGCTTAATAATACCCTAGTTTTTCCATGGCTATGTTTCATTGTGCCTATCAATGGGAATTATTATTTTTGGTTTAGTATCACAACTTGAGGTGGGTTTTTCCCTCCCCCCATTTTGGGGGAACTGACATGTTTTATTATTTATTCTTGTTCCTCAGAATGGATTGGGATGATGAATATTCCCATAATTCATTTGACCTACATTGTTTGTTAAACTCATTTCCTGGAGACTTAGAGTTCGAGCAGATCTTCAGTGACATTGATGAAAAGATTGAACAAAATGCTGCAAGGTAAATACTGCTAATTATTTAAAGCACGTTGTTTTCACGTTTCATTTACATGAAATTTACCTGGTCTAGTTTTAGTGTTTCCTGATCTTAGATAATTTTAGGTTTTAATTATCATTAACTTTCCTGAAAAATACTGATTAGACCCTCCTTAAAATTTAACATGATTGTCTTTACCAGATTAGTACTAGAAAATATATAGCACTATCTTCAGTGGGCAAATTAAAGTTTATGGAATTGCTGCTAATGATTTCTTAGAGTTTGCCAATATTGATGTTCTGGATTTTCATTAATATGTTTACAGTTAAGCATTCTCCTTTGAAGGGTAAGCATAGAAATTAAAAATTTGAAAGTATTATAAGGCCACGATTTCTTCAGTTGCTGAAAACAGAACATTAAAAATAAATATTTTTTTGTATAATGTTTGTCATTTTAAGACTCCTTGTCACTTAGGTAAGAGGCTAGGGACTCCATACAGAGTTGCTTTACCAGATTAGTCTTCATCACCTACCCCAAAAGGTAGTGTTACCAAATATTGGGGGAAGCAGGGACAGCTAAGTAGTTTCCCACCAATACATGTTCTTTGACAGAAAGGACTTTGTCTTCATATGTATTTGTGGGCCCTATAATCAGGCAGTTCATTTATTTGAATCCTTTTGTTCAAAGGTTCTAATTCACTTCCTGTGAGTTTTTACAAACCACAGTAAAAATTTCTATTGTGCAATGATAGATAGCATTTCCTTTTTTAAAATTTAAGGTATAGTTATATTGAATTTTCAAAGAAACTTAACCAAGCAAGTAAAATGTTCCTTTGATATTTTTCCTCCTGTTTTACATGAGAATAGTTAGTTCTTTATTATAACCATAGGCATAAATAAATTCAAAAGCATATTGTTAGGGAATTATACTTAAAGACAAAATCTTCTCCCATCCCAGAAGTCCTGTTCATGAAGGTAGTAGAGAAAGAACACATTTTTATTATTGAGTAAGCATTAAACCAGAATAGGATATGCATCACAGGTGATCCGCTAAGAGATTGCAGAGACAGAAAGGAATCTCACCCTCATATAGCCGAGCAGATACAACCCATTACATTACGTGTAGTCAAGATAAACAATCGCTGATCCTCAAGTAAGGAGACTGGATGGCACATTTTGTCACACATAGTTCATCCTAACTTCACCATGGTAATTAGGGAGACCACCTGTGTTAGCTAATTGGCTTTATCCTGAGGAGAAATAAACTTCTTATATCTTTTTGACAGAAGGTAGTTTTGCAAATTGGAGCAAGGTGCCCACTGAAGTTAGAGTACTCCCACAGGAACAGGGAGATAGGGGACTGATCTCCCTTGATGTTTGCATTTCAAAAAGATAGCTCCCAGGTTCTCCAGAAGGACATTCCTGGGTCACAAAGCTGACAGAAGGCCTGCTGACAAAAGGCATATCTAGCCTTCCAAGGGATACGTGTCAAAAAGATGAAAAAGTACTTATGATTACAAGTTTTCTAAGGTAAATGCCCTAGGAAAAGGGAAAGGAGGGAAAGCATTTCCCTCATTTTCAACAGGAAGAATTAAACCTCTTATTTTTAATTTATATTTACCCTTATACGTATGTCCATATATATTGTATACATTTTTAAAAGATAGCATATATATATGACTTAACCATACTTTGTGAGAGTATATATTATATTTGATATTTCATGTAAATATGAAATAACTGTATTAAACCTTAGTGTAATTATGTATTTGTGTAACTTTTATATTATATATTTATATATTGCATGACACAGTTTCTAATCCAAAGGAATTTACAAATGAAAATAGTACTCACATAAATAGCTTAACAAGTCATTTACCTAAATTCCAGAGATGGTTATATTTTTAAAAATTGAAATATTTTTTAAAAGGTAAACTTTTTCCCTCACAGTGGCATTTAGGCTCCATCAAAACAAAACAAGTCACTGAACGCTGATATTTTTGTTATAGACTGCTCCATTTTTATTTACTTAACCATCTGTACTTAATTTCCTGCCCTACCTGGTCAATATGGAATCATATTTAAAATAAAACAGTGATTAAAATATTGTAATTTGTATTCATAAATTATTATTAGGTCAAAACTCAGATGTTAGTATTAAAAAGAAAATATAGTATGGAACATAAGGATATAATTTTTAAATTAAAAATATTTTATTGCCCATATATTAAAAGGAACCTAGAGCAGAACCACCTCAAGTGACCATTGATCTTCACAAGGGATAAAATAAGGAGGTAGCTGTATGTGCTGTATGCTACATTTAGAATCAAGTCTATTTTTCATCAAATTCAATTATGTTTTTATTATACTCTAGAGAATAAACATAATAGTATAGGGTGTATATATTTTTAAAAATAAAACACTGAATAATAACTGTGGTTCAGAAGAGTGTAAATCATTTATGCACTCATTTATTGCCTCCTAACAGAATAGCTTTTAGAAAATTGTATGTCATGACGAATCAGTTATGCCACACTTACACTGCAGTAGTTGAATTACCCTTGGCATTTTTGTATTCTAACAGTTCTATTTATCTCCCAATGGTGTACACTGAATAAGGAATGAACATCTGTATGGTATGGGTTTTCCTCAATACTTTTAAAAGAAAAAAAAAACATTAGTAATTCATTTTTAAATATGGTATTTTCCCTTACACTTGAATTTTTAAAGTTGTATTTCTAGCAGTGACCCTGACATCCAGTGTGAATTCCTTCCCTCTTTTTAATATCATCAGGTTTTATGAGGCACAGGGTCTGTCGCCTCCCCCAAGCAGTGATTCACCAGAATGCACCGGCGTGCCCAGAGGTCACTGAACCTTCACTTGCCCTTCAGGAGAGGCTGTCATTCTCTCAGACCATTTTCACTTTTACATCCTCATTTTCATTCAAGTCAGAGCTAGGTGACTCATAGGTCTGACAGTAGAGATCAGTAATGGTGAATCCTTTATTTTGAACACATATCAAAATTGGTAATAAGAGGGTAAATAATCTGCCAAAGAGGAATGCCGTGAATGTTATACCCACAGATTTAGTTTGTTCACTAACTGAAAACTGCACATAGCACTGAAATATTTTTTGAGTTGACTGGAATTTATTATTAGTTTAACAAGATATTGAGGTGTAGAAGTTCTCTTGGGATCACAGTAAGATGTAGAATGATTTTTTTCATTTTAGTGTTCAGTTGGATAGATATATCTTAAGAGTTTATTTTACTTTTCTGTTTTCTAATTACAGACAACCTCTGTGTGTATCTCAGGACGTAAGTTTTGCATTACTGATATAAGATGACTATTTTTTTTTTAATCTAAAGAAAGATCAGGAAGTGCTACTAGGTATAATACCATTTGTGTTAATCCAGGAGATGTAGGGGGAGGAGGGACATTAACTTTATACTATGAGAAAATATTGGATAAATGGTTTCTATAAATTTAACCAGGCTTATTAATGAGAGGATACATATTCCATAGATTACACTTATTTTTCACATAATACTTAACTTTTTTGGCCTTATACATGAAACTTTTCTTTAGAAAATTTCTTTAGAGTTTTCCACATGATGGCTTAAAGGTCTAGAAGAAGTAACCAAAAGAAATCTGTATAATCCATCAACTTTGGACTTCTCATGGCAAAACCACATATCTATTGTGGACACAGTCATGCACACATATTAATATATTAATAATTTATAGCCATGGCAAATTATCAAAATGCAGATTAGTCATTTCAAAGGCTTTATTATATGTTGTTACTGTTATTATTTCTGGCAGTATTTTGGCAATTATTTAATAATGAGAGGATGTAAATTAATATGTGCTCCTTTTTATAACTTCCTGTGTTTGTACTTCAGTTTTGGATTTCTTTATTCTCTGTCTCACAAAATCCCTACCTCTTCTCCCATCCTACTGAACAAGACCAGGCCACATGGAAAGAAACCTGAAAGGGGCCACTTTCTCCATCTATTCTTGAACCCAGAGTAAGACCTAAGCAGCCACTCTCCAATTTCCTTTGACTGGTCCCCTTCCAGCACTCTCATCTTCCCCAGAATTAAAAATGCTTCCCAGGCAGACAGCATCCTGGGCCTCAGTGGCTCAGTAGCTTAAACTTTCCCTGGCCCCATTCATATTTCCTACTTTCTAAACTTCTCCAAGCTTCCCACTGAAGCTCTCAACATGAAGTCCAATGATGCTTGGAGGTAGAGGTAGTGGTGAGTGGGAAGAAGAAAAGTGCCTCTCTCTCTCATGGTGGCCTATTGAAACACTTGCTCCTCATCATTTTCTGTCACTTTTAACTACATTATTTCGAATGTCTATGGTGGTCCTTGCTCCTTTCTCCATTCTGCATTTGCTCAGTGCTTCTCTTAGACCTCTGCTTTAGGAGGCTGGCATGAGTAGGGCAAAATGCGGAGTCAGTAGCTCCCTCAGATGATGGATGGTTAAGAGATTCTTTCAAATAATATGTACATTTCAAGTGTTTGAATTTTTTAAAATTACAGTATAGCTTTTATTTTTAAGTGTTAGCTTTACCTACTGTAGGCCAAATAAGCATAAGGCTATAAAGAATTGTTGTTTCAGGGTATTCCTAAAGAATATTATTACAATTATCTTTCCATGGGAAATAAAAAAAGGGAAGCAAGTGACTGCCTGTCTCCAAACTGTTATGATAACAAAAGTATGAATAGTATTGCACTGAAAATCTAGACCTGATAAAGAGATTGAGCCAATAATTGTTGGGCCCCTATTTCCCAGAGAGGATCTTCATTCATGTGCCATTGGGAAGTAAGCTCTTACTGCTGATGTAACAACTTGGGCTGCCCCATGGAGATCTGGCCCAGCTCTGAGGGCAAGAACATTATAACAGGACCAGAGCCCTGGTAACAGATGTGACTGCTATGGCTGGCTCGTCTTTCCTGTTGGATGATGCCTTGAGATTAACCCAACCCCATCAACTTTCCCTGGGAAAGAGCCTTTTTAGACTAAAGTCCCTGACCTTGTCTAAAAAGGGTCACTAACAACATAGCCATTGCTACACACAGTGCTAATTCTAGAATGCCATGACTACAAATATCCTTCTGTGGGACCTGGGGTGGCAGCTAGGATGGGATGGGGCAGGAAGCTGGTGCCTTTACTTCTTTCTTTACTTTAAAGACTTTTCTTTAATTCCTACTTTAAAGATATTAATTGTCTATCACTGTATTTTTCACGGCCTTAAACAGTCCTGGCACATAGTAGGCTAGAACAGCAGTCCCGAACCTTTGTGGCACCAGGGACCAGTTTCATGGAAGACAATTTTTCCATGGACCAGGAAGGAGGGATGGTTTCAGGATGATTCAAACACGTTACATTTACTGCATAGTCAAACCTCTCTGCTAATGATAATCTGTATTTGCAGCCACTTCCCCAGCACTGGCATCACCGCCTCAGCTCCACCTCAGATCATCAGGCATTAGATTCTCATAAGGAGTGCTAAACCTAGATCCCTCGCCTGCGCAGTTTACAGTAGGATTTGTGCTCCTCTGAGAATCCAATGCTGCTATTGATTTGACAGGACGTGGAACTTATGCAATGATGTGAGCGATAGGGAGAGGCTGAAAATACAGATGAAGCTTCACTTGCTGGCCTGCTGCTCACCTCCTGCTGTGCGGCCAGGTTCCTAACAGGCAGTAGACCCAGTACCTGCGGGGGCAGGGGCGGGGGTGGTTGGGGACAGCAGGTCTAGAAGACAGTCAGTATATGTGTTAGGCATGTTTGTTAGACACCTATTGTGTTTGCTTTATCTTAAACTAGTGTGAAGTTAGGTGAGTGGAACATGAGAGGAGAAGCTGTCTTCAAATGCATTTTTCCTTTTCTTTCAGTATTTTTGCATTTTTATAAAAGTAATACATACTCATGGTAAAATTTTAAATAGTACGGAAGGACAGAGATGAGGAAAATTTTCCCCACTTCTAGTCTTGTTCTTCAGAGGGAACCTAGCTTGATAAATTGTGTAACTGTCTAGGATTATTCTGTACATATACATGTATGTACCCCAAAACACATTTTTTTCACAAATGAGAATTATATGTATGTGCTGTGAATAGATTATTTTACTTATTATATTTTTAAAAAATCTCCATATAATCCTACCTCATTTTAAAAAATTTTACTTGTATGAGTATACAACAGCTTGTTAAGCCAGTTACCTCTTCATGAGCATTTATATTATTTGCAGTCTTTCTGGTATTACTGTACACACATGCATGAGTGTGTCCTTCCATCCTTATGAGATTTTATCTAAGAGATAGTTCTTAGAAGTTGTACAATTAGCTGTTGCAAAATTGTTCTCCAGCAGTGCTGCAAGTGCCTTCTCTCCCTTGGGCAGTATATAATAACGTGTGCTATATGACCTACCTCCTCATACCTTGACCGTAGGTTTTATTAAAACCCTAATTTTGTAAAGCCTAGTCAAATCTGTTGTCTGGTTTAATGATTGATTTTATCAGGACAATAGATGATCAAGATGTAGACTAGATGTGTTCCCAGATCTCTTCTGATTCTCTTTATTACATATGTTCTTGCCCCCTCTTTTTTCCTATCTCTTTCTTAGGAATAGAATCAAAGGAATTGGCACAGAGTAAATGCTGATGCAGGCCCCCCTACTTTTCTCATCCTGATTTCAGTTTGTATGGTTTTATTGGGGTAAACCACATTCTGACTTCAGTAAATTGTGCTGAAATTACTGGGTAAACCTCCATAGATTAAAAAAAAAAAACACATTTACTTATTCTTGTTTGTCATGGGTATTAAACTGCAAAGTCCTTATATCCCTATAGAACGTTTCTGGAAAATTCTCTTCATATTATTAACATAGCTCAGTGCCACTTCTGTTTTCCTCCTATCACTACAGTTTATAGAAAGTGATCCAAGTCACATATAAATTTAGGAGAGAGAAGAAGAGTTCCAACTGTGTGTTGCAATATAATGCCAGGCTCACTCTTGTTGAGTACCAGCTCACTCTGGTCCTACCAGTACTACTCTGCCATTGATGGGAATTCTTGGGAGAATTTCACAATTAGTTGACTGTTTTCAAAGTGTTTTAGACTTTTTAGGTTGACACAGGCCTACACTGGGTCTGAACTTTCTTGAAGCAATATGGACCATACAAGAGCCTCTTTAAACTTTTGTGATAGGATTGGTCATATAAAGCAACAAATCAACAGAGGGCCCTGAATGCTAAGGTTTCTTTTCATACTGTGTTCCTCATAGTAAATTCTGAAGAGCTGATTAGTATTGGGCTGGTATATTAATATCAGGTGGATTAACAATAGACAGGAATCTTGAGAGGCTATTAATATATAGTCCAGATGAGAGATGATGAGGTCCTGAGCCAAATCTTTCACAAAAGGAATGGAAAGGGAAGGATACATATGAGAAAGATTTAGAGATAATGTTAACAGGATTTGGTATCAAGGGTGTTTTTTCCTGAAAGTATAGTTACAACTTTTTGAAATGACTAAAACCTCTGTGAAATAGAAAACAGTTCAGCATAAATGTTAAATTTCTTACACTTTTTAGCCATTGAAGTAGTTTTTTCAGGAATACTTTTTTTGACCTTTTAAAAAATATTATCCAGAAATGTCTTTGTGTCAGGAAAACAAGTTTTCAATTCATGGCTGACTTATAGTTTAATTACATACTAGTTTTGATAAATCAGCCATCTTCCCTAAATTATTATAATTACCTATTAATTCCAAGGAATTTTAGTAATACCTTATCTAAAAACTAGAAAATTCTATGTACCTCATAACTATTTATTTGGACTTTTAAACACAGAAAGCACAGAAATGTAAGAGAATTGAAATGTAAATGTAACAGAATTGAAAAGACTTTTCTTTTCCTTAAACCTAACTTAACATTGTGGGTAAAAAGTATAAGCAAGAGCTTCAAAAATATAAAAGCTTTCTATAATTTTATTTAATGTTTGGATATCTATGGCAATAGCTATTGTATCCATACTATAAAAATAATCTTTCAACTCTGCCATGTCACCTCCACCCTGATTTAAGAAATAAAAATTTTTAAAAAATTCTAACATTTAATGAAAGCACACATATGTGTTTTCTACAACCTTTACGTTAAAAAAGTTCTCATAATTTTTACCAGTGGAACATACCTTTTTTCTTTTTAACTATTTTGTGGCTGGATAATAAAGACTGTTTTAAATCTTATAATAGCATTTACAATAAGCTTAAGTTTCAAGATTTTGTGTCATAATTATTCTCTTTTCTTTTTCTCAATTTTTTTTCCTATCCCCAACTATACCAGGCCAATATTAATCAGCTCTTGGGCTGCTGTTGTTACTTAATGTGGTATGTTTAATTGTAGGATGTCTCAATTTTTTGTAAGTCAGATAGTACATATATACATACACACGTACATATGTGCATACATGCATGAATGTAGTTCTGGCCATAAAAATAAATTCATATTTTCTATTATCCAAGTAAATATAGTTTTAAAGTTAGATGGCAGTGAGGTTAGATGATGAGCACTGAATTCTGAGGGGTTAGGTGTCAAGGAATTTTAAGTACGGTGATTCCATAAATTTTCTTAAGCCATCAATATCCTTGCATATAATATCCTCTTGTACAAGGAGAAGCCTTTTTATACTTCCCATAAGTACTTTTAGAGGCTTCCTCCTTTGTACTCCCTTAGTACATTGTACACACCTCTGATCAAGTCTTACTGTATTGTAGTTATTTATTTACAGGTCTATCTCTCTCACTAGACAGAATTCCTTTAGGGATGGGACAATGTCTAATTCATGTTTGAATCCCTAGTATATATCACAGTGCCTACCACATATTCAGTATTCAGCTAATGTTTATCAAATATAAAGCCTTCATTCAATAAGCAGTTTTTACAATCAAGGAATCTAGGAGTGAATGTTGAATGAGAAAATTACCATAGATATCCTTTTAAAAAGCATACTCCATATTGCATTTTAAAAATGGTTTATAAATTGATTTATACACAGCCTGTCAGTAATATCCACTTGCACACATCATTAACTTGGATGATTCAAAGTCATTATAATTAAAGCACATTGTGGTTCAAATTTATTAAGAAATGTTGAGACATATGAAGAGGCATAAAGAGTACTATGGTAAATACTCATGTGCTCACTGTCCAGTTTAAGAAATAAAATATTACTAGTACAGCTAAAGCTCCCTTTACCTCTCCCCAATCTCATCCCACTTTCATCCCCACCCTGCCAGAGGGTGATGTTGATCATTGTTGTACATTTCCTTAACTTTTACTACCTACATTTATAATCCTGAACAATATGTAGGATTATATGGCATGTTTTCAAACTATTGTATGGATAGTATCATACTGTGTGTATTCATTTGTACCTTTCTTTCCCTTCAACATTATATTTGTTATATTCAGTCATGTTGATAAATGTCTTCCTACATTTATTGATATGAACTATTCATGTTCTTTTCCACTGAATGAACTATTCAATCATTTAAATATTCTCCTGTTGATGGATATTTAGGTATTTCCAGTGGTTTTAATATTACAGATAAAGCTAAGAAGATGTTTTAAAAAGTCCTTGCTAAGCCAACTAATGTGGTAAATTAGGAGATTTAAACTCTGTAGGTAATAAAGTCTACTACTATTTTAGACTCTTTACATTTTGCCCTAATGTTTGGGATCTAACAATAAATGTGCTAATTAGATTTCCATTTGTTGAATACCTTGGTTATTTTTTCATGACTGACTTTGCTTCTAAAGAAAACTTGAAGCAACTTAAGTTAAACAGAAGACCCTTAAACCAAAATAAAGTACCATGTTATTTCAGAAAACCTAAACTAAGATCTCGTATCATCTAAGTCTAATAATGTATAGAATTCTTCCAACCCCAGATTACCACCCCCATCAGGAGTATTTGAAAAATATGAAAATAATGTTACCTTTTAAATGTTGGAAATTAATTTTTAAGCTTGATCTCAATTAAAGAAGATAAATTGTCAGATTACACACCAAACTGCCATCTTAAACTTTGAAAATATTTCTTTTGTATAATAATTGGACAAGAAATCTCTAGACTTCAAACGATTAAGTTTTTAGAGCAAGATATATGGACAGTGGTGAACAGCAGAATAAGGTACTTAGCCAACTAAAAACAAAATCAGGTGTGCATAATGAGTTCTGATGTTTTAAAATTTGTGACAAAATGATTTTAAAAGGAAACTCAACTATCTTAGTTTGTGTCAATGAGGGAGGTCCCCTGAAATGCAACTATCCAATTTCTTTGTCAGTGTTTGGACAAATTACTAAAATATCTAGCCCTGTGAAGGCTTTACCCTATTTATAAATTGTAGTTATTGGCCTCTACCCAGATTCAGATGTTACAGATTAGCCTAAAATCTGAGTCCTGATTGAAACAGATTTAGGTAGACTAACTGCTGAGCCTTTCCAATTCACATTGCTATCATCTATTCGGTTTCATTGAATGAGACACATGAGGATGCTATAATAAAAACCTTTGATAAAGGGTCCCTAGAGTCAGGGTGTATGCTTAGGCAGGGCATTGTGTTTCTCAGTTCATGGAAGTGCTTACGTAAGTTAAGAAAATTCATGCCAGTCTCTGTCAGACTTAGAACTGGTATTCCTAAATAAGACTGTCCCTTCAGGAAATTGAGTGGCCTGTGGCCAGAGGAGGTATTGTTTTTCTTTTAAGTTCTTTGTTTCCATGAAAAGGCTCTTTGATTCTCAGAATGTATTTGTTTCAAGGTAATTTAGTTTGAATTCACTCATGCTCAGAAGTCTGAAAAGCTTAAACTTTTAGAGTGTTCATTTTATAGCCCGCCCACACCTGATGAATTTTGAAGAGTCTTTCATATGTCATCAGTTTTAATAATCAGAGCTTGGTTCCTAAAACCTACCTGGTTCTATCATATGGAACCTATAATTAACAGCAATTATATTTTCAAAACAGTAACTTTACCTTGTAGTAACAAATCTTTCTTAATACTATTAAGAGACAAATGTGTAGCTGTCAATTTTGGGTGAGGGGATTCAGTTTCAAAGGAATTTGCCTGTTTATAAGCTTTCTTGAAGTTTAGATATGCTGCCATCAGGTGGTAGTAATATGTCATGTCCACATGGCTCTGCAGATGGCAGTCTGCTAAAGGTCACCTGTTTACAAAGATTTATAATCATGAATGTGCAGAATTGTATATGGAAATTAAAATAACATAGTATATCTGTTATTTTATCAGAGTTAAGGTTACTTTGAATGGAATTTTTAAAACAGATATATATTGTAAGATTCAATTGGATGTATTTTTCTCTGTTCTTAGTTTATTTATTTATTTATTTTGGGTATGTGAAACATTTCATCCTCTGCCTTGTAAGCATTTAGAAAATATAGAAAAGTAAAATTAAAAACTTACCTATTTATATCACTCAAATGTAATTGCTATTAACCCTTTGCTTCATTTCCTTCCAGTCTTTTTTTTATTTGCACTTTTTAGTATGTTTTTATTTTTGTTTTTCGGGAGTTGACGTGGGTAGCAGAAAAAGGTATTTAGTTTTAGTAATGTTGTATGTACAGCTTGTGTCCTTTACAGCAAGCTCTTTGTAACTGCCTCTTGACTTCTTAATATTCCATTGATTGAAGTTTTCCATAATTTATATTTGCCTCTTAGTAGGTAATGTATGTTTCTGATTTTTACAGTCATTGAGGGTTTTATCTCTGCCTCCCACCTACTGCCTATCAAGAGGGCCATTATTGTATTGCATCTATGATTTTTATTTCAACATGAAAGAATTTCTAATTCATCTCTGAGTAGCTAGATATTTTATATTTCCTCCATTGTATTTTTTACTGCCAGAAAATTTGAACTCTCAATTTTTAACTATAAATATAAATGTATAGTCTCTTTGTTATTATTTTCTTATCATATGAATGTTTTATAATTTTGTAAATTATACCCAACCAGGTATCACATATAACCTCAGGGCCTGTGATATTATGAGATGGAGCCATTACCTACTTCCTACCAAAATAATTTTTCTTCTCTTTTTCATAGCATAGAACATTGCATTAAAGAAATACAGTCTGAAGTTAACAAACAGTGTCCAGATGTGCAGCTGCAAACAACAACTGACTGCTTTGAATGGCTAACTAACTATAATTATAATACATCTAAGACACCTTCCATTCCCGATGGAGAGATGATAAAATTCCTCAAAACACTGGTAAAAAAAAAAAAAAAGAATCTTTGTTTTATAATGGAGTAGAGTGGGTGAACAAGGAATACAGTTTATTCAATTTCTATATATAAATATTTATTTTAGTAACCATATATATCTAGGGGTTTGTGTTTTGTTCTTATGTTCCAGTAGAATCCAGTGAACTGTTTGTTCTTATTTTTTACTATGATTTTTATCAATAAAAAGAGATTTCATATAAATGGAGGCTTAAATATTATAATTTCTGGATGATTTGTGGTATGATATATTTCATATCAGTACCACAAAATGTATTGATGTGTTCCACAACTGTCTACCAGAGAAGTTCATATTCATTATATTTTGTGTCCCTTCACAACTATTCATTTTCTTTATGCTCATTATTAAGCATAATAAGGTCCCCATCAATTCTATTAAGTGGCCTTGGCTATCATTCCCTGCATTCCCAACCTGCAGTTATCCTCAGTTCTTATCTGTCAAGGTAGCAATTTATACAAGATTGATGGAAAATTAATACTCTGTGATACTGACCACCCTCATGTTAGAGAAGTTTATGTAACCTTCAACAAGAAGTTATTTTATCGAACCTGTATCTACAAGGTAGCTAGTTTTGCAAAAGCAGATTCCCAGAGAAATAGCACAATTATTAGAAAGCAGTATCTCTGTAGCTATGGTTTTAATTTAATTTAGGAAAAAAAGGCACTGTTTTTGTCTAAACATCAAACATTGACTAAGGCAGATGTGGAAAATATCTTGAGGTTGTAGATGGCTTAGGATGACAGAATCAGATGAAAATAGTTTTTGGCTGTTGTTATTATTACAGATGTCTCTTTAATGTTTACAAAGTAATAAAAAGAAGAGAAAGGAAGACTATGTGCCCTGAAGCCTTATTCTTTTAAGAAAATCCTCTCACCCATTATATCCTGAAGGTGGAACCTAGAAGAATTAATATGGATATAGTTATTCCTTTAATTTTTATTAAGAGCCATGTGTATTGAATTTCATTAATATTGATGTAATAATGCTTTCTCATTTAATTAAAAGCAAAAGCTTTTAATTATCTTTTAATCTGTCACACATAAGTCATTCTCTATTCACTGCAGGGCAAAGGCCACCTTAGTTTTGCTCAAATTCATTAGACTGATAGGCTTGTTCTAGACCTAGGTTTTTTTACATAATTGATCATGTTGTTTTAAGGAAGGAGCCACATTATTAAAACAGAGCCAAATTAAAATGGCCTTATTATCAAGTTTCTACATGCTAAAAATGTCAATCTTGATGGCATTTTTAATATTTTTTTCATAGAAATTTTTTATTAATTATCTAGCTGTTTAAATAAGAAACAGAGGTCCTAATTATGGCAATTATACTGAAGTTATTTTCAAAATTTAAGTAATCATACTAAGCACATGTTCTAAACCTCTGTAATCTATTATTCTTTGTTTGATCAAAAATTTACAGCTATTGACTGGCTTAAAGAAACCCAAGGCTGAGGCACTAACCTGACTTATTTGCCTTATAGAATTTACCAAAATGCTGAGGTGTACTGGACTCTGTCGAAGGACATTTCTTTTCCAGAAGTATCAAAAGAACTAAATAGTGGGAAAGGAGGGAGAAAGAAGCTACGGAAAGGTCACATGCACTTTGTGGCTCTCTAGATTGTAGCAGAAAGAATGCAGATGAAGAGAATGAAGCCAGGGATCCATTCTTGGTTCTGTGCCTTATTGTATGTGACCTTTAGAAATTCACTGAAGCATGCTTCACTTTAGTGTCCTTATCTGTAAATTGGGTTTTTAAAAATCTATGCCAAAAAGTTCTCATTATAAATAAACCAGACAATGTATGGAAAAATGCTTTTTATATAATAAAATATTACGTACATATTGGGTATAATTATTTATTACAAATAGAACATTAAATTATACATTGCAATGTTTAGAATGACTAAGCATAAATTCCTAGGAATTGTTGATAATTCTTAATCACGCATAATGTTTGTGGTATCTTTGTCAATAAGAAATTTCAAAGCCAGCCTGATTTTGTGCCACTTGGACCTTGCTTCTGTTTCTCTTGCAATCAGCTTGTTTCTGCTTAAAGAATATAAACTAACTTCAGTAGTAGCTGAAATAGACATAATTAGGAAAGTCAGCATGTAAGGAGAACGTGTGTGTATAATTCAAAGTCCAAGAAAAAAGTAATTTTTTTGTCCCTTACTATTCATAATTACACCCACCATTGTTTTCTGTCAGGACAGCAAGTATAAGGGAATAATTTCATATTGTCTTCTGAGGAACGAGATTCTGAGAGTATCTTTTCCCCATTTTGAGTTAGTTATTTCTTTGGAGAGAACTGAAATATTCTCAGATTAATTTTTAAAGTAAAATCTTTCTTAACATGGTTCTCAAAAAGGAATTTAAATGTATTAAATTTTATTTCTCAGGATAGTAGCTATTAGTAACCCCTAGGCACATACTATATTTAAAGATCTCCACTCTATTCTAGAATGATTTTAAAACATTGTATGTTCATTTGGGGTGTTATAATAATAAGTATACTCATTCAGGCATGAAAATCATCTACCAGGAATTAATTAGGGGCATAATCTTGGATCTATTTTGTCTCAGCAATACATTTCAATCAATGTTTTACTACAGATTTGTATTTAGATGGGCTTTACAAAATTTAACAGACCATAAAAGCTAGCATTCTAAAATGTCTGAATTAATTAAATTTCAAATACAAAAAAAAAAAATCTTGTGGAGCATGATAGTATTGATTCTAAATTGAAAATTATTGTGAAATTTTATATAACTGTAGAAATCATTTTTTCCTATTACACTTAGAGTTAATCACATTTCTAATGTTATGATTTACTTTTATTAGCAAGATTTGTTGACGGATGAACAAAATCACGAAGAAATGATATTCGATTTACTTTGGGATCTCTCCTGCCAGAGCAGCATCTCATTCCCGTCGACCCTAAGTGGAACATCTCTCCATTTCTTCTCTAGGACTTCTCTTCATTCTGTTGAAGATCATTCCTCTATGGATGTTAAATCTATATGGGATGATATAAGACTGCATCTTCGACGCTTCTTAGTGAGGAAATTACAAAGCTATAATGAAATAAACAATTCACAGCAAAAAATTTCATTGAAAAATCAGTGCTTACAACAACTCTTGTTTCTTTATCCAGAATCGGAAGTTATAATCAAGTACCAAAACATCCAGAATAAACTGTTGGCTAAACTTATGCAGAACTTCTTTCCTTCTTACAGCAGAGATTCAAATTTAGACATAATAGTTCATGGATGTCAAAGTACAATGCTTAAGTTATACTCAACGATAAAAGAGGATTTTAACATACTCTGTGAAATTTTAGCTCCATCGTCAACAGTGAAATTCATTAAAGAAACTTACCTGGATACTGTTACAGAAGAAGTGGCAAAATTTCTTGAAAATTTTTGTGAGCTGCAGTTCAAAGAAAATGCTGTTCGTGTGGTTAAAACAAGCAAGAGCTCCAGCAAGCATAGAGGAGCAGTGCATGCTTTGGGTTAGTGACATTTAAAATTTTTGTTTGGTTTAACTTAAGCCTTTTGATATCTTTAATTTTCTAAGATTTTTCTATGTGGTTAGATCTCACTGCAAACTTGAAAATAAATTAGAAAATAAATGTAATGAAATTTTGCAGTACACGTTTCTCATATGCATTCCTTTTTCTGTAAGTATAGTCATAGAAGTGTTTTCTTTTTTTTTCTTTTCTTTCCTGTTAAATTGTTAAAGATGTTGGAAATGTAAGCCAAAAATATTTCAAATAAGAGTTTTACTTCTCTTGATTATGTATGACAAAAAGTAAAGTATTGGGTAAAACACACAGAGTTATATTTATATTTATTTATATATATATATAAAGAGAAAAGCATAATTTTTGATCCATTGTATCTTCCAAAACCAAAGCATTATTAGTTAAAAAAAAAAGAAGTGAAAATTTGTTGAAATTTGCATTAACTAAAATTGGAAGTTTAAAAATTGTAATGTTTTGGTCAGCCAATTCTAATAAAGAGCCATGAAATATTACAAAATTCTATATTGTAATTGATTATGAAGGTATAGCATTTTAACTACAGCTAATTTTAAATGTTCCTCTACTATTTTTCCATAAGAATGTATACAAAGAAAAGATGATTTGAAAATTCCTATTTTATTCAAAAGATTAAGGAAAAAAGGAAAGAAATTATTGTGATATAATAAACTTTTTTTTTCATGGTTTTAATTTCCTACCAGTAGAGAAAAATGGAGGTAAAAATATGATTAAGAAATTATCATTAGTCATACTTTTATATAAAACTCGGAGGTATATTTCTAAATAGGTTCATAAACTATATTGTTTAAGTCTTTGAAAATTATTTGGTGAATTATTATGTATCTTTAAATTTATGATCATCTTTTAAAAATTTCCATAGCTCATTATATTTTTACTTATCTTCATTAATAAAATGCCAGAAGACCAAGTTAATATGATATATGGATTTTCAAATAGTTTAATATTTTCTCTTAAAATTTTTATTTTCCTGTGGAAGCTATATCACATTGCAGAACAGAGATGCATCAGCCAAGTTTTGGTTATGGCAAAATACAAAGTCAGTTAATTTAGGAACGTTACAATTTTGCTCAAAGCAAATAGACTTTCAATTTAGCTGTTAACACATAAATTTTTAAATGCATTTCATTAGTGCACTTGTTTTCTAAAATTTTTATATTCTCTAAAAAAAATTCCTGCTTACTTGTAAAGTGTTTTCAATACGAAAGTTTTATATGTGCTAAATATATAACAGAAGAAAAGATCCATATGGTTGAAAATATGTGTAAGTTGCTATGGAGTCTTTAGGGCTGATATTGAAGTGTTTTCCCATTCATGAGAGAAAACTATGTGTGTCTGCTTTAAAACTAGAATTTGAAACATTTCCCAGAGTCTAGGTGCATTGATCTTTCCTAGGTTCTTTTGTCTGAACTTTGGTATAAATCACACATCAAATGAGTGCTTTCCGTATGCCAGGTACTGTGCTAAGGACAACCCATTCCTTATTATTCCAATTTCATAAACAAAGAAAGAAGCTTATAAAGAAGGGCCTGGCATGGTGGCTAATGCCTGTTATCCCAGCACTCTGGGAAGCCAAGGTGGGAGGATTGCTTGAGGCTAGGAGTTCAAGACCAGCCTGGGCAACATGACGATACCCCGTCCCTACAAAAAATTATTTTTAACATTATCTAGGTATGGTGGTGTGCACCTGTAGTCCTACCTACTCAGGAGGCTGAGGTGTAAGCCCAGGAGTTTGAGGCTGCCGCGAGTTATGATCGGGCCACTGCACTGAGACCCTGTCTCTAACAAAAGAAAAAAGAAAGATTAACTTACCCTGGATCATGTTGTATGAAGTCAGTATTCATATTCAAAATCAGGATTCATATTTTTATATTCATATGCACGTCATTATGTCTCCAAGACCCATGCTATTAGGCCTTGTCTTAAAGTATAGAATTAAATAGTTTATCACCCATAAAAGAAATTTCAAACAGCACTCTTCAAGTGGGAGGCCTGAAAATAAATTCAGTTCAGTTTTATTGACCACCTATCTATCATAAGCAAGGCATTTAGCAGCTACCACATTTAAGGTTCTGTGCTAGACACAGTAAGGGAAAGAAAAATAAATGAGTCACTACTGCTACTATTGTATGAGAACTGCTACACTAACTTAACAGATCAACCATGTTTTTCGCTAGCATTTGACCCAATGATCCTATTTTTTATTAAGGAAATACAGCTTTGAGATGAGCAATAATAGCTTATATTCCTCTTTGAATAAGATCTAGATTGGCTTTAAGGGTTGTATATTATCTTTAATATATGTCTGTATCTTGATATTCACCAAGTCTTTGATATTTTGCCTGAAATTATAGAAAGAACGTTTCTTAAGTAACAACAAACATTCATTGGTTCAGACATTGATGTACATTATCTCATTTAATCATTCCAATCACCCAGCAAGATAGGTACCATTATTTATCTTCGTTATACAGTGAGAAAACTAAGATAAGAGCTGTTAAGTAATTTGCTCAAGGTCATAGAATGAAGCCAGCATTCAAACTCATGTCTGTCTGACTCCAGAGCCCTTACTCTATGACCATGCTAAAAAAACAGGATGGAAATAGCACATCCCATTTAGAAACACTCTGGGAATCCTCTGTGTACTTCCTCAACTTTAGTGTAATCATTGTTTTATTCTTCTCCACCCTATCCCACACTCTTCTCATTTCAAGACCACATAATCCTAATTTAAAAGTATTTTTGGATATAATTCCTATTTGGCAGCCTTAAGCAGGCTTTGTGTGTATACTATAGTCTTAATGAGCTAATGTCTTATCTGTTTATGTTTATACCTACCATACCTACCATGTTCTTGATGAGCTAAGAAAATTTGGACCTACTGAATCTTTAATTGCTTCTAATTTTGTACCTAGATTGAGGATTGGTTGTTCTGCCCTGAATTGTCTGTAAAGTATCTATCTATCTATATTAGCTGATTACTGCTTATTTTTATGTATAAGACTTTAAAAGACTTTACATATGTGAGTTCATTTAATCTTCTGAATAGCCCTTCACATTATTCAAACTTTATATATGAAAAAACTGAGACTCAGAGAGGAAAGTGTTTCCCAAAGCTACACAGCTAATAAACCAAAGAAAGGAGATTCCTCTGTTTGCAATTATTTGGTATATTATCTTGATATGCCACTAAACTCTGTATCAAAAACTGTGCAAGACACTGTGATAATAAGCATTAAAAAGTCCTTTATCAAACAGTGTCACATTTTCTTTTTGGATTTTCACATTCCTGTGTTCTTCACTCATTGTTTTCTTTTTCTTTTTTATTGACAATGATTCATAACTGACTTATGATTTGCTGGTGTTGTTAATTCAGACATTGACTAGAGGTAGTTTTTATGCTGTTCTATGCTATGCTATGCTATGCTATTCTACCAGCTGGCCTTTCTGCTGGTAATATTTACCTGGACACCCCAGAGTGAGTTCTGTCTGCAACCAATTCAGGCTTTCTTGTACATATATTTAAAATACGGTAACACTCTCTCTAGCCACTTTCCTGGAATGATGGTACCAGACAGATATTTAATTTTATTTATATACAAGCTTATCCTTAGACTTATATTTCACATCTTGGCCTTTTTTCTCCTTTATATTCATATGGTTTTGAATATTTTGTTTCATGTGCTGTTTTAGTATTTTGTATAGCTTGTATATTTTGTTATTTGAAGAAAATGATGAAATAATATTAATGTAAATATTACATAATCTTTTTGGTGATATTTTCTACAAGAGAGCAGTATTATTTTTACAGATACTCTTAAAAATTTTCAAGAGTGATTTAAGAACTAAGATTTTCTCAATCACTCTGATTTTGTTAATCTGTATTCTTATAGTTTCTATAATATTTTTTAGGAAAATTATCAATTATTTCATAAAGGTTTATGCTATAATATTTTGTTTTTTCAATTAGCTTAGAAGGCTTTAAAGTCAAAATAAACAGCTTTCAAAAAGCTAGAGATTTGCAATTAGCGTTTTGATTGTAACCTGATTTGTCATTATCTAGAAAGTCAGACCCATATTTACACATGCACATGTGTCATCTACGCACCAGGATGTACTAAAATGTATATTTTAACATTTTTCTATGTCTATCTTTGGGATGGTTTAAGTGATAAAATTAACTTTACTTTTAAAATTATATTCTTGGGGGGATTTAAGTAAATGTTATTTTTCTTAATGTTTGAAAAAGAAAGGATTGTTTATGTGTAATAAATTTCAGTTAAATAAATCCTCTGTATTTTAATATAAAAAGATGAAATTAGGAGATTTCAGTTCTAGGATAAATTTTATGGCCCCCTATATATCTTATCTTGAATTTTTCTTGAGGTTATTGTTAGCTTGAAAAGGAGAGACTCAAGAGAATATAATACATGCCTTTGAATATTTGGGAGATTTCTAAGAATCTCAGTAGGTGAGAGGTTGAATTGAGTGACCTCTAAGATCCCTTCCCTTTCACAGTCCCTTACTCTTTTGTTTAAGGAAGATTGGAGTTGAGGGGGACGGAATCTTTCAGGGGATAGAAAGATCCTTCAAGGTAAAGAAGGGCCTCAAACCAAAGAGAAGGTAGACTTCTTGACTGAGGAGATATACGATCACCATTGGAAAGTAGGACAGTCAAAAGCCACCCTACTCCTACTCTTCAAGGAGCTCTACCCAGTTGAATGATGAAATCAAGAAAAGGTGAAGAGGTATATTGAGGCCAGCATCTCTGAAAAGTGGGGTATTGTCCCTATTTTGCAGATATAGAAACTGATGTTTGGATAAGTTAATTAGCTTGCCAAAAGTTCCACTGCTAGGAAGTTCCTTGCTAGTCAAACCCATTTCTAAATTGTGACAAAGCCTATTCTCTTAACTACTGTGACTTACTGTCTCTTGTTAAATGAAATCATTTGTAAGATAATCCTTTTATAATCTGAAGAGTAATTTCCATTTTCTGGAATTGTAGCACACATTTACCTGAATAATATAAAATTAAACAAACTTGAATTTTGAAACCATAATAGTAATAGAGTACAAAGCCACATCACTGGATTTTCTATTTGAAAAGATTTGCAAAGAAAAAAATTCAAGACTTTGCATATTAATACATGAAAAGGAAAATAATACCATTAATTTTTTACTTAATATTTTTGAAAAAGTGCATAAGTGGAGAATCTTATTTTTTTCCTAGATATGCAAGTAAGCAGGTTACTTTTAATTTTAAGTCTTTTACCCGAGTTAAGCTAAAAGCAACTAAGTTACTGAAATATTGAGCTGATTATTGCCAAGTTTTTACCATTAATTAATTAATAACAATACCATTAGTTAGCATTATGTTTGCAAGATGCTTCCACATTTTTGGTTTATTTGACTTGTCTTTGCTGTACCACCACCCAGAAATTAGACAACGCGGCAATTCCAGTTCTTGTTCTATAGGTGAAAAAATGAAAGCGTTTTGGCTGGTTAACAAATCAAGTTAGCTGCAGGATTAAGATTAGAAGAGAAGCATCTTCCCAGTATATCTCAATGCCTCCTAAGGAAACAAATGAAAAGTCTAACGCTAGAATTTTTTTCTCCTAAGGAAGTGCTTTTATTTTAGATTCTTACTCCTAAAGGCTGTGTCATCTCTAAAAATTATTTGATTAAAAACCATGAGAAAAACAACTGGATATGTATGGATATATGAGGGGAGGGTGTATGTCATGTGCTTGGGTAGATGTGTGGTAGTATGTGTGTATGTGCATACCTTTATCTGAAACTTTGTTTTCTGCTGCATGGACTCTATTTTCTGACCTAATTATTCTCCACTAAATGTTCTGAGGGCTCTGAATCATTATTCTAAAGACAGAAGGGCAACAAAGATGGGAAGTATAGTGAGTTAGAGAGAAAGTAGAAGTAATTTAATTTTAGTATATTTTTCTTCCATATACAACAATTAGCAAACACTAAATTGCACTCAATTATTTACTTCCTCCATCCTTAGAGCACCCGTGTTTCTTCCTAAGGGTGGAAAGAATATTTCACTTGCCATATCCTCTAACTATAACATTCAGATACTAAGGATGGAAGTTAAAAATGACTCACTCTTTGGGTTTGCATGAGGATTCATAGGTCAGTTTGAGATTTATGTACCTTATTAACCATTTAATAACTTTTTTTTTTGAGACAGGGTCTTGCTCTATTGCCCAGGCCACAATGCCATGGCATCATCATAGCTCACTGCAGCCTCCAACTCCTGGGCTCAAGTGATCCTCCTGCCTCAGCCTCCTGAGTACCTACCTGGGACTCCAGGCATATGCCATCATGCCCAGCTAATTTTTTTCTTTATTTTTTGTGGAGATGGGGTCTCGCTATTGCCCATCTGGTCTCGAACTACTGGCCTCAAGCAATCCTCCTGCCTTGGCCTCCCAAAGTACTAGGATCACAGGTGTGAGCCACCACATCAGGCCTTAATAACATTTTTACAAACAGAAAAACTTTTTAAAAGATTGAAATGCTGAGGTTTTAAAAACCTCATTTTTTTGACTTGGAAAAAGAAATTGTCTATTTAAAAATATAAGTAACATTTTAAGAGCATATTTAATGATATTTTCCATTTTAAAATAATGGAAAAAAGTCATTGAAAAGAAGTTTATAATAAAATTATTCTAAAAGTGAACTTATTTATTTTGCAACCCTTCTATATTGAGCAAAGAATGTGGACAAGTATACATGAGGTTGTTGCAAGCCAGAAATTTGTGTCCTATAGAAAGTGAGTTGCTTTAGTGTGTAGGGTGCTAAGTCACTCTGTAACTTTCCTAAAACTTTTCTGGCTTCTGCTTTGCCCTGTTAAAATTATCTACATTATTCTATATCTTAACTTATGAACATAATAATTAATGTGAATGTTTAGTTCTATTGTTTTATATAAAAATATTCACAGGTAATGAATCCTTGATTCTTCTTTAACATGGTGATTTTTCCAATGGACTTTTATAAATGTTGAATATTATTTAATATGATTCTTCTCGGGTTCTTGGAACATGTGATATGTGACTTATGGTTATTATACTATTAATCAGTTATTAGTACCTAACATATTTTTTTCATAAATGTTCAAGAAGAAAAGTTCAATAAGCAAACAAGCATTGGTAAAATTCATTTAAAAATGGAATCTTTTAAACTGAAGACTGAGAATTTTAATTGCTATTTCTATACCACAACATTCTTTATTATGAAAATCAACTTGGAAAATGTACTATGATATAACATTTTCATTGCAATTATTTATATATAACTATAAAAATCTTTTATAATCAGTGTCATGTTTATAAAATCAAATATTTGGTATAAAACAAATCTTCTGCCTCAAAGTAGTTGTCATTTAACCTCTTCACCTATTTATTTTTACCTGTCTTAGTTCATTCAGGCTGCTATAACAGAAATACCGTAGGTGGGGGGTTTAAACAGCAAACATTTATTTCTCCTAGTTTTGGGGCTGGAAAGTTCAAGATCCAGGCACTGGTGGATTTATTGTCTCATGAAGTCTTACTTTCTGATTCACAAATGGCACTATTCTATGTCCTCACATGGAAGAAGGGACAAGAGAGCTCTCTGTGGCCTCTTTATTATGGGCACTAACCCCATTCATGGGGGCTCTACTTTCATCACCTGCTCACCTCCCAAAGGCTCTACCTCCAAATACCATCACCTTTGTGGTTAGGGTTTCAATGTATGAATTTTGGAGAGACACAAACATTCAGTCCACAACAGGGGAAATCTGTGTCTTTTACATCTGGGACTGTTAAAATTCTTTGCCTAAAATGGCATTTTCTGAGCATGGACTGATTTCTCTGCACAGGGATTTATACAGGGAGAAACTGCTTGGTAGCTCTGAGAGTTAAACCAATCACTCCTCCACACACCACACTTGGAAATGAGAAAATAATCTTTAGCTTTGGGTAAAGATGTTTAAAAGTCATTATGGATTTTCAGTCAGAAGTTCTTTTGCTTCTGTCATTCTTAAAATTGAGTTTCTACTCCTCTGTTTATACATATATTTTTAATTTGCTTCTAGTCTTAGCAAAACACTCATAAGAACTTTGATGGTTGACCTATCTAAATGGAGATCTAAAATTGCACATGTAAGGAAATGAAAAGTTATTTAAAATGAAGTAGAGTATGTTATCTCAATCAAAAGTAAAACCTATCAATGTTTGCTTTTGCAACTTCTTTTCAACATTGGATAAAAACAAGAAACCCTTTTCTATTATTTAGAAAAGAGTAGTTTACCCTACTGCTAGTTTAATCTTTTTCATAACAGAACAATAGGAAGTATCCAAGTTAGCAGGTAAGTGCAAGGCGGAGATGAGAATCTAATATGGATTTGAAATTATGATGCCAGTGAAATATAAAAGACTAGATAATTTGAAGTTTTGATATTTAGAATTCGATAACATGATCATACTGAGCTGATTTAGAATAAATGGCATTATATTGTTTGTCCTTCAAGGTGGAAATTACTTTAAGTTAAAAATTCGATGTTAGCATTTCCATTAGCAAAAGGTACACTGTAGTGTAATTATTGGAGTGAACACCCAGGTTTGTGAAATAATCTACTCTGAAAAGAAGATCAATTGCCTCGAAATTTTATAATGATCATTGTCAGAGAGAGCTATATTGTAAAATTATTTTATAGTGCTTTCATATACCTTTTTTCCCCAAACTGTACTGAAATCAATTATAATCGTCATTGTTAATATTCTTTTTGTAGTGCAATAAAACAGTAATCCTTCAGCTATTTGAAGGGAGCGTACTTTTAATGGGCATTTTAAAAATAATTTTTCTTAGTCATGATCACAAAAGCCATGAAGTTCACAGTTGTAGTGTACGGATCTAGTTAGTGGAGCCTGGACCCTGAAGAGAGATAGGAGGATGCAGCAATCGCAGCCCCTGGGAGATTTCATTGCTAAAATTTAATGTGGAATCAGTATGTAAAAGGAGAAAACTCTTTGCTTGAATTTATGGACAATGTATTACTGCACAGATTTGCTTGAAGCTTTACGTCCAGTCTCTCTAAAGAGACTTGTGTTGTCTATTGAGCTTAAGCAGTTGGCCTTAATATCATCATGCAAATTTATACAAACTTTCTATGTTTATTGATAAGTGATAATCTCAGGTTTTGCCTTGTTTCTGTGACTTAGAGACAACAAAATGTAAAGCACAAGTCCTTTCCATTATTATGAAAGGCATTTGTGGGGATTTGAGTTATAGAAAACTACATATTTTCTTTACATTGATGACTGTATCTAACAAGGTTACTAAATACAAAATTTAGTGAAGGTCACTCAGGCGTGAACCAGTGTGAGTTTGCTTTTAATTTTTTATTAAATTTGATCATGTGCCAAGCTTTCTGGGACATAACACTTGAACCAGAATCAGACAGGTGTTTAAAAACACTGAACACCCTGATAAGGTTTGCATCCTTGTGGGTTTCCCTGCTGCCCTGATAGTTCTTTAAGGTTCTATCATTTTCAATCAACAGAGAGAATATGTGATCAGTATATCTGATAAACTTGTCAATGCCTCTTTAAAGCAGGATTCCCCAACCTATTGAATTCAGACCCCCCCTGCTTCATTTCAAGTATCATCTTGATAAGACAGAGCCATGTCACAGGCAGCTGTGTATAGCCAGCTCAGTCTACAACTAATTTGTGCAGGAAAAAATTAAATCAGGAGGTAAATTATTTCATGATTGCTCATTCCCAACAGAGTTGGGCATCATTCTGAAGAAAATATCAAATAATTGGTTTCAGGCCGTGTCAGACACATGCAATTCCCTTCTCTAATGGCTGTGTGTGGTAGCACCAGGCCTCAGGGGTCAGCAAGGAACTGGAAATAGCTTAGTGCCAGGCACGGCAATAGAGAGACGGAGCACATAGGAAATGAAGTGGCAATAAGTGCAATCCATAGGGGAAATGTGCTTCACTTGGAGTTTAATATATTGGTTCAGAACCTGGCAGGAAGCCATGCAACAATTGTTTACTTTTTTGTCAGCATCTGCATCTGTTCTGTTTTGTAAACAGCACTTAACTCTCAGTCGGTAAATGCTGAAATCAATAACAACTGTTAAGGGATTTCCTTACCCCCCGCCCTTTTTTTTCATATTCTATAACAAATGCACACTGCAAACAATGTTTGCCTTAGATTAACAAGGAACAGATATTAACAGGGTCAAAGGGATTTGGTTGGGAACATTTTATAGCTTCTTGGGTCTACAGTAATTATATCTGTGTGATTTGAATGTATTTTGTAACCTATCCAAATTAAACTGTTAAAAAAATGCTAGCAAGCAGTAATGAAGATGATTTTTTATAATTATCTTTAGTACCGTGTATAGAAAACTGCTGGCACTGTAATAATTTAGTTCTGTGCAATATTGTGTATTACAGCTGCCATGTAGAAATATTAAGTTGCCTTTTGCAGTTTTAGGAAATTAGTGATTATATCCAGCAGTACTAATTATTTTAAACATACAGTTTGTTAAAAAAAAAAAAAAATTACATACCACAGTGAGACATAAAAAAGGGTCGATCTGTGACTAGTGCCTATAAAACTAAGTAGATCATTAGTAAATGCAAAAGAAAAAATAACACTACTTTTAAGTTCACTGTCTTCAGGAGAGACCAAGTAGACAAATGCTGTCATAAATGCAGGATTGTTACAATAGTTATTGGCATCACTTAAGAGTGAATATCACCAAGATCTCATTATTATTGTTAATGGGATTTATGCATGCGTCTCTCCATGCTCTACTTTGGAAATTTACTCCTTAAAATTTCCACATACACAATTGCTGAATTGCCTTATTTTTACTTTATTAAACTACTTCATATCTGACTTAACCCAAACCTAACTCTGTTTTCGGAATTTTCTTTTCTTCTACTTTTACTTGTCTGAAGGCATTAAATCATAGCCTTTTCCATTATTTTTTCTCAAATATATGACTTCTTTGAACCATTCATTGCATTGCCATAAACCACAAGTAAAATTTGGGAATTATTTGATCGGGTCACTGAGTCAAGATTTACATTCTTTTGTCTTTAGTTTACATGTCTAAGTGTTTGGTGTGAAATTTCAGTTTTCTTAATCATTTTGCTATTTCACTTATCTAAGTTATTTTGTCCAAGATATTTTTGGTAGTTTGTTATTTTTTTATGAAATATAATTAGAAATAAGAATTTGAGAATTTGGATAATAGTATGTCTCTTACTCCTATTGAGACTAGAAAGTACTTTGGCTTCATTTTCTTGACTGTGCATAATATTCATTTATTTGACACTCTGTCATTGTGCATGATATTAATTACTATATGGTGATATACAGGCAACCATGAATTCTATGTACATTCTAAATTCATTGTTATCACCTAGAATGTCTAGAATTTGGTGCTTTCACCATCATAAGAATCACAATCCATATTTCATAATAAACCATTCAAACTGGTTTATTTGAGTGAAGTGTAGCATGTTTTCAGGTTTAGAAACTAGACAAGATCTGCCTTTTACAAGCACATTCTATCCAAAGATGGAGAACCTGCTTTAATACATTCTATTATGACATTTACGTGATTCAGTAAAAATGAAATAACATTTAACACTATTACATGCTCTGATTTGTAAATATGTAGAAAAAAAGTATATTTCAATAGAAAGTTTATCTCCAGATTAGAATTGGCCATTGAAAGCCATAGACAAAATTTAGAAGCCAATTTTCACCTTTTGTAATTACTTCCTTTGCCAAGGGAAAAATGATCACATGTTGCTAAATATCTCTCTATAAATTTAAATAATATAAATTGAAAGACTTTAGCTTCCATAGTTTGTGCTTTGCTTTTTAAAATCTATGTGATAGGAATTAATATCTCACTTTTGTCATCTCATATTAAATATTTTAAATCACACTAATAATTTAGTATGCAAGTTTAAAAATGTTATGATGGAAATTTTCATACCACAAGTCAAAATATTCAAAGTTTTATGGTTGTTAAAATAATCAAAGTGGCTGTCCTGCACTTATATTAGCATTAAAGTTAACTATCTCTAACAGTGCTTGAAAAATTGTAGTAGTTAACAGAGTATATCCTGATAGTCTAAGTAAGGCACTCATGGGGGGATGGGTATTGTCTATGGATCATTAGCTAATTTTAAAAAATTGATAGTTAAAGGTAGCCCTTTGTTGTATTAGGTGAAGACCATTATCATTATTCCCTAAGCAAAGTGAAAATTAAGTATAATCAGCAGGTTATGAAGTGTTCAATAGTAGTTAGAGCATAAGGAGTATTTTCCCACTGGTAGCAAATGCTATCTGGGGACAGTAGAGTCAATAAATTGATTGCTGATAGCTAACGGTATTTTTCAAACCCCAAAAAGTAATATTAACGGTCATGAGGTTGAATTACCCAACATCATAATAAAGTTTCTGTATTGAAATCTTAACTTGTAATAAAATTAGAATTTTCTGATATATTATTATTATTTTAGAATTTATCCAATGCATTATTATTTACATGTAGTGTGTTTATCATTAATTAGACCTTTACCTTTAAGAACTTGAAGTCTCTATTCAGTTATAGTTTTATTTCTTGTTTTTTATTTAAGATAAATCTTTGAAAAAGAGACAGATGTGGCCATCTTTATACTAATTTTAAAAGAATTTGAATGTAATTAGCTTTCATAGTGATCAGATGAGTGTTGCTTAGTTATCTCTGTTTTCACAGTTTAAAGCATCTAATCTTTATTGGTGATGTGGTGGGGCTGACATATGTTATGCTCTTAATCATTATGCCATAACTTTAATTTGATCTTGAAAATTGGCCTTTAAGATATTTTAAGTTGATATCTCCATGAAATAAAGGAATGAATACTGAGATTAACTTTTTAAAATATTGCATAGACATAATTCTAAATGTTAACTTTGATTTGTAATAAATACAAGAGAATTCTAATAAGGCAGCCTCTCAAAGATTTGTGGTTTCTCTGGAAAGAACGTATTTGTCCTTTTTTTCAATAGTTAGGATTTACACACACTAAGATAAAATCTAGTCTTCATTTTGAATCACTCACAAAAATAAGATTGCTTATCTAATATCATTTTGGAATCACTGATGACACTTGGGATACAAAGAAAAGAGCACAGGCTTTTTCCCCAATTTATCATAAGCCTTTTGGAGCCTTCTAGCGTCCAAGTGAATTCTAAACATATAAGTCTCACTTTGGCAAAACTGGACATCTTTGCTCACCAAACAACTATCCATGGCTGCTCTCTGATCCTTTTGCTTGGTGTGAGTGACAGCAGACGCAGATGATGATTAATTAGAGGGGCTTTACAACTTTCACTCCAGCTTATTGTCCATCATCCCTCTACCCATTTGAGACAAGGCCCATAGGAAAACCTTTAGCCTTATACAAAATTCCCATTTATTGCTCAAATTTGCTTCTTTTCTGTTCCTTACAACTTCTCAAAAAACTTGGAGAAGTACAATCCTATCAATAAATGCTTTATTTATTAAGGGCTCTGATAATATCCTGTTTATATGCTTTGTCGAAATTAGAGCAATTTACAAGCTGATCTCATTGAGGCCCTTTCTCTCTCAGGTCCCTTTGCATTTTAGGTACATATCTATGATCATTATCCTTGATGCACATTCTGGAGTCATAGGCTTCTTCCACAGCATGCCCTTGCAGTGCCCTGCCACTTTTACCTAAAGGTGAGGAAGTCTGCCTCTGAACACTTTGAACAGATGGAAAGCTTCCTGAAAGACACCAAAGATTGGAGAATGCAGAGTGGGCTCTTCCTCCTTAGGAAGATATGCATATTTGCTTCCCAAGTGGCAGAACTTTCCTTCTGACCCCTTAGGAGAAATGAGAGAGGTTCTTGAATTGGTCTTCTCTAAAGGCAACCAAGAAGGCAAGAAAGAATGTTTAAGGCATGAGCATGAGCACAGAAGCAGGAATGTTATTGTTAGATGATGGAGAAGTAGCGTGAGTGCTATGGGAAGAGCTAGAGGGGAGGCATTCCTGTTAACAACAATAAACTCAGGTGAGGACATACATTATGATTTGTAGGGCAGTGGGATCTCACTGGGGCATTCCCAGTCAAAGAAGAACTAAGTGCTACATTAATGAGACAGGAAATGGAACCAGAGAAGTGGTGGTTCCACTTCCAAAATGCACACCAGGAGCATTTTTGGAGCCCTGGTTTCTTTTTGTTTGCTTCAGGAATAATATAAATTTGTGAAAATGAAAGCTTTATGAAAACCTTGAATGTGTTTCTTCAGTATTAGCAAGAGGAAAGAAAAGATAAAATCAAGATTCTTTAGATTGTTCAAAGAAATGTTGTGGGGAGCTCATTCATTCATCAGTTAGGAGATTATGTGAAGAGGGCCTGGATTTACGTTGTGGGAATGGGAAGAAAGAGAAACTGAGATTTTTATATTAAAGTACTTTTACTTTTTGTGTAGCCTTTAGTGCACTATTAAACATGTAAAGTTATGCTAAATTATATATTTCATAAACTTTATGAATCTGAAATTTCTTCTGGGCACATTTGTAGATTTCATGATATCAGATATTTAATATCTGAAATAAAGTAATCCACTGCTAAAACTGCATTTTGTTAGGAATGTTCTTATTACTTTAAGGAAATTTTCAGAGTAATGAATTTTTATTATAAATTTAAAGCATCAAATATACATAATGGAAAAAGTCAAAGTCTTCACATTTCCTCCCCTCCAATCCCAATCCCCGGGATCACCATTCTTATTCACACTTTGTTGAATATTTTAGAATTTTTCTTATGCACATATATGAATTAATATATGTATTTGTAATTTTTAAAAATAAGATCAAACTAGACATACTGTCCTGTAATGTCCTTTTTTCACGTAATAGTTCATGACCCCTTGCCATGTCAGTGCAATCAGGTCTGACATTCTTTTCAGCAGCACCATGATATTCTATAATATAGATGTAGCATAATTATTTGCATATGGCTAAATTTAAATTGATCTTATTAGATTTTTGACTCACTGGGTTTAGAAAAATATTAATTTTTTTCTTCTCAAAAGCAATGTATGCCCACTGTTGTATTATACAAATACACACACATTTATGTATGTATGTATGTATGCATGTATAGATTTAAAGTATATGAAGTAAAGAGTTCTAGGTCTTTTCACCTTCCCCACCCTTAAGCCTACCACCCTAAAATAATCCCTGTTAACAGTTTGGTGTGTGCCCGTCCACATTTATGCACATACTGTGTACGGACATTCTACAAATTCCTCTGCATTTTCTTTTTAAATTACTATATCATGGACCCCTTTTGTCTCAATACATACAGAATGAGCTGCATTATTCTTTTTACAGGTTGCAAACTATGTATTAGATGATATCATTATTCAATCATTTAATTAACCAAGTCTCACTGATAGACATTAGGATTTTCCTAGTTTTTTTTTTCTTTGTATACTTGTGTGAGTATCTTTGAAAGTTTTATTCCTTGAAGTGATATTCCTGGGACAGAGAGTAAGCTAATTTAAATTTTGAGAGAGAGAGAGAGATACATTTTCAAATCGCCCTCCACAACAAATATGCCTACTGGGTTTTAACTACGAGTAATAACAGAAGCATGAATATCTAGACTGAGACATGTATTCATTGAGATATCAATTCAATAATTACGATTTTTAAAATGTGTTGAAATCCCTGTGCTTGCCTGCCTCCTTCTGGATCATCAAGGCTACTGCTGTTTTGCTAACTATCCTCTCCTTGTTGCAAAAGAGGCCTGCACAAAGGGATGGGAGTGAGGGAGGGGTGCTTAATGTTTAATGTCTTGTAGCCATTAGGAGCTTTGGAGCCAAACAGACTTGTCTTTCATTCCAGCTTTGCCACTTTGCAGCTATGTGACCTGGGATAGGTTGCTTTTCTTCTATGAGTGTCCATTTCATCTAGAAGATGGAGATGATGATAAAACTTTCCTCATGTTGTTTAAGTATTAATATAGATATTATACATAGTATCTGGGACAAACTAAGTATTTTGTTATTATCTTTATTTAAAATATATACATATATACATGCATATGTATACATACATAGGATTGTATTGACAAGCTGACTTACTGTTACCTATTAATGTGGTGGTCCCAAATACCAATATATGACAAGGGACTGCAGATTTGTCATTTTTAGATCAATTGCACAATAAATACTTTGTTTTATCTTTAAAGTGCTTCATATAATGTTCTCTGGGAGTGTTATATTAATTTTTTAAATTAAAAAATAAACAATAGTAATGAAATAAGGCTAAATTAAAATAATAAATGTATCCAGAGGTCTCTTTCATTTATCCTCATGATTCCAACCCTCACTATGTGTGAACAATTGCCAGGTCGTTCCACCTACAACCTCTAGAAGTATGGAAGTATCTTTTCCATAATTCTAGAGCTTCACACTTCCAGAGCTAAATGCCTGTGCGTTTGGTCCCTTGCATGTTCCACAGGCACTCCAAACAAAACAAGAATACACTGGAACTCCCTATCATTTCCCTGATCCCTGCTCTTCTTCCCCAATCTAAGTTAATGCCACTAATAATCACTCAAACAGAAACTATGACTCATTCCCCCTGTCTGCCTCCCTCCCTGCCATCAAAAGAATCCCCAAGATTCTTAATTTTGTCTCAAATTTTGCCTCACCACCTAAATATTTCCTAGTCTATCTCCTCCTCTCCATTTCTGCCATCAAGGTCTAATTTAGGTCTTTATCATCTATCTTTCATTTGTTCTGTTAAAATTGTTTTATTTTTTAGTTGGATTCCCTACCCTTATTCTTGCTTTCCTCTAAGACATCTGCCAAGCACACCTTACTCCCCTATTTAATGCTCTTCAGTGGCTCCTCATCACTGTCATCATAAAGCTTTAGCTACTCAGTTTTGGAAAGCAAGCCTTCCTTCACCTAGCACCTGCCCTCTTCAGCCTCATCTCATGCCTCTCCCCAGCTCGTATTTTTCACTCTCCAGTAACACTGACCTGACAGAAGGCCCTGCTCATGATGTGATGTGTACCACCTCCTACCCTCCTCCTACCCTCCTTTACCTAATTCCCACTGATCCTTTATGACAGCTCATGTGTCATTTCTTCTAGGAAGCTTTCTTTGAGCTAGAGCCCCTAATCTGTGCTCCCACAGCATCTCCATATGCCTTTCTCAAAGCTCTTAGCATATTCTATTAAAATATCTAATTAGGGGTGTGTCTCCCCATATGGATTCTAAGCACCTCAAGGGCAAGTATTATTTATTTTCCCCAGCACCCCATCCACTGCCTAACACATGACGGGAGTTCAGTGAATATTTTTTAACTGAACCATTTTCTTAAATCAACATCTGGAGGTACAATAACCTGTACTGGTAATAGCCAACTAATCAACTTATTAATTGAGCCCCTACTGTTTAAAAAATACTATGCTAAGAGCAATGGAGAGTCCAAAAAGTATAAGATCCTTGCTTCCCATCTAGATTGAGAAATAAAATATGAATATATGAAAAGCTACTGGAGTTATACAGATAAGCAGTTGCAGAGTTTTGAGAAGAAAGTGATTCCAGGAAGTAGGGGTCTCTTCTGACTTCTGTCCAGAGTGATCAAGATGAAATGGAACCATGTTGGTTGCAGGGTGGGCAGGAGCTGGAGAAGCAGAAAGCAGGAATTGATGAACAACAGTGTTCACTTTCTGGTGCTTTCCTACGATGCAGGGGGAATTGTTGGCTCTGAAATAAAACTTCAAAGTGAGAGATGTGCACAGAGAGTTTATTTAGAAGGCACAAGACAGAAAGAAATGCTGGGCCTTGTTTCTCAGGTCTTCTGGCTTCTCCCATGTCATCACTCAACCCTGAGAGTTCCACATGATGCCTTATTGTGTATCTCAGTCTGACTCTCTACCATCCTCCCCCAGCTTCACCCTGTAGCAACTAGTAACGTTTCTTTTGAGAAAGCTACTTTCCCCGAAGCAACTTTTTCTGAAATTTGAAGTCAATTTAAAGCCTGATTTTACGTGGTGTCATCAAGTGCCTTCAAATTCAGGAGGTAAAAAAGACTAACCCCCAAAGAAATATGGGGGGGAAAGCATAAAGACCATATTAAATTAATTACTAAGTGACTTATATCAGACTTTAAATACAGTACATTAGCAATTCAGGGAAGGGAGATTTTAGTGTAAAGAAGAGCAAGCTAGAAAAACTCCATGAAGATTTGGACTTGAGTTTGGCCAGGAGTAGACCTTGCACAGGCAGAGGGAAGGGTAAAGGGCTTCCCTTGCAGTTCAGACAGCGCCAGCAGTACAGATTACTGTGGCTTGTTGGAGACAGTGAAGAGAACTGACTGGCACACAGAAGCTATTTTATAAATAATTGATTAAGGCATTAGCCAAGACTCTGACTTGCAAGTGACATCTGTATTCTTTTATTACTCATTTCTGCTTCTTATGCAAAAAAGGAAAGGGTATTTGTTAAAAGAAGAATGTGGTAGTTCATACAATGGAAGAAAGAACTAAACAAATCTCTGGAAGGACAGGAACCAGAGGATTTCTGGAGCGACAGGAACTTAGCTTTCTAGCTGTATTTCATCATCTGTTGTCTTGGTTTCTCCCTATGCGATGACTTTACTCTCTGACCAGTTTCTCCACTCGGTGGGTGGCCCCTGGCAGTTTCCTGCTGACATCCTAATAGCTTCCTGGTACCTCAGTTCAGAAAGTCTCAGGGAAGGTCTCCAATTGGCCAAGCTTGTTATTAGAAGAAGAGGGAAAGGAGTGGTGGGCAGACAAAAATTGAGGTGTCAAGTAATTGAATTACGGAATGAATGACGTGGTATCTATCCTAAGAACAGATCACCAAGAGTCTTGAAAGCCCATCCTTGGTGTTTAAATTATACATGGTAGTTGTTAAAGGCTTGTGAGCAGAAAAATAACTTGAGAGGAGTGTTTAAGAAGTAAAACTTTTCCAGCAATGTGTAAGACTTACCTGAATGGGGAGAAGGATATAAGGAAACCACCTAGAAGAATATTTTCTCCCCAGAAATCCTAGGGTGAATTTTGATGAAAGTTTGTACTGAGGCAAAGCCATAAAAATTGAGAACAGGATGGTTAGGTGGGAATATGAAGAATTAATAGAGAGGTAATAAAGCAATGGCTCTCAGAGTGTGGTTTCCAAATCAGCAGCAGCGTCACCTGGAACAGTTAGAAATGTAAACTCTCAGGCTCTACCCCAGACTCACTGAATCAGAAACTTTGGGAGTGGGACCAGAAATCTGTTGTTAACCAGCTCTCCAGGTGATTCTAATGCATGCTAAAGTAGATACCAATGTAGCGTATTGGTTGAAAGTATGGACTGTGGCCAGACTGCCTTCAAGTCCTGACTCTGTTACTTATGAGCTTCGTGACCATGAGCAATTTATTTAACCCCTTTGTGTCTTAGAGGTAAATGTTAATATTAGTGTTTTCTTCACAGAGATTATTAGTGTAAATATGTGGAAAATGCTTACAACAGTACTTGGGACACAGTAAGCATTACCTAAATACTTTTCCATGATTATTATTGGTAGAACTTGGTGTTTGTAGGAAAGATACAAATAAAAGATGACTCTGTCTGATGTGTGCATCGGCCCTTGTTGATGGCCAAAAATTATTTGTATTATTCCAAAATGGATCTTACAGATTCAAACTGTTCTAGAAATCACCTCTTAACCCCTGTACTTTATTCTTCAATTGGAATCTGGTGTCATTGCTAGTTTTCTTAAAGAGTGGATTCACTTTGTGACTCACTGATATGTAGCTTGCTTTCTCTGAGCCTCAGTTTCCTCATTTTGGTTTTAATGAAGATTAGAAATAACATATATAAAGTTTTTACCATATATTATGTTTTCAGTAAATAATAGCTATTAATTGTTCTTCTCCCTGTTTCATCATCTCACCCCCCCCCCTTTAACCCTAGTTTCTCCCTTTGTGTGTCAACTAATCTGTGACAGTGTCTCTCTTTTTGCATTCTTCCTATTCTTCTAGGACAGGGGTTGACAAACATTTTCTGTAAAGAGATAGTTAGTAAATATTTTAGGCTTTGCAGCCTGTAAGGTCCCCATTTCAGCAACTCGACTCTGCCATTGTAGGGCAAAGTAGCCATAGATAATACGGAAACAAATCAGTGTGGCTGTGTTCCAGTGAAACTTTGTGGATGCTGAAACTTGAATTTCATATAGTTTTCACATGTCAAGAAATATTCCCCTTTTGATTTTTTTCCCATCCATTTACAAAGAAAAAAGTCGTGTTTAGCTCACAGAATGTACCAAAATAGGCAGCAGGCCAGATTTGTCGCACAAGCAATAATGCGCTGACCTCTGTCTGAGGGGACTTCCTCTTCCCTAGCGTCTCGCGTCCTTTCCCTCTTTCTCCTTCCCGTTTACTCTTGTCTTCCTTTCTTCTTCATCACAACCCAGCCACTGACAACACTGGATCCAAAACACAATCTAAGCGAATTTTTAAATATTGGTGTTTATTGAGCAAAGCTTTATGTTTTTATTGTAATATAAAAAATCAAGTAAGTCTAAGATCTGTTTATATACTGAAAGAAAGAAAAACTAAGTAGCTTAATTTTGCATGTTTTATTTATTTTATTTTATTTTATTTTTTTTGAGACAGAGTTTTGCTTTGTCCCCTGGGCTAGAGTGCCGTGGTATCAGCCTATCTCACAGCAACCTCAAACTTCTGGGCTCAAGTGATCCTCCTGCCTCAGCCTCCCAGTAGCTGGAACTACATGTGCGTGCTACCACACCCATCTAATTTTTTCTATTTTTAGTGGAGACGGGCTCTCACTTTTGCTCAGGGCTCAGGCTGATCTCTAACTCCTGGCCTCAAGTGATCCTCCCTCCTCAGCCTCCCAGAGTGCTGGGATTACAGGCATGAGCCACCACGCCTGGCCTGCATGTATTCTCTAATTACTTTTTTAAAGTTAAAAAAAAAGTTCCTGTAAAACAAATCATAGCAGAACAGTAGAGCCCAGTATTGACCAGTTATATCAAAATAGGATGACAGACAACTCCTAACATTTTCTTCAATTACTTTCTTGTCCACAGACTCCTTTTGACGTTGGGTTTTTCTTCTCTTTGCCTCTCTTTAACCATTAAAATGGTTAAAGAGAGGTAAATTTACAAGACAGAGATGGTCACAGTACCTGATGGTAACTGGTATGAGGCATGGCCCTGGGTAGTCACCCCACCCTGCTTTCAGATCTAACTCTGTACCTCTGTCTTGTGAAGGCAAAGTGGTGCCTATCACACAGTACCTTGTGCATTGTAGGCACAAGGCAAATCTTTATTGCATTAGCAAGTAAAACCCACTTAAAGATTTTTTTTTGCAGATCTTAGGCTGTTTGAGGGAAAGGACGATGTCTGCCACCAAGGTGCTCCAAAGTCATATTTGAAGTTTGAAGGAAGTAAGACTTTACTTTTATGGCTGAATAACTATTTCTTAGGTGAGAAAGGCAGCTAAAAAGGTATGATTAACTATAAAGTTTACTCTACAAAGTGCCATCACACCCCTGGAAACTTACCTCTCAGGTACTCTGTCAGCTCATGAGTACAGCTTTTCAGGTGGGTATGGGGAATTGCTGTTATCACCATGGCCATCTCTTTTTATATGAATTTTAACATACATTCATAGGCATTATAATTTTCCTACCTGATAAAAAAAGTGTGAATAGAATCTTACTCTTCACTTTTTGGTATAAAAGAGGAAAAATTTTTAATCTCTTTTGAATGCTTATTCAATTAGAAAATATATTAGGAAGTATACTCAGCAGGTGTCTCAACTTAAATCCATCTTTTTGATGATAGCATTATTTTTATTCCAGTGCTAAGTTTTTAAAATTGATTTTAACATGTTATATTAAAAGCTGATAATGTAACTTCTCTGTCCTGGCATATTCCTCTAAAAAGTGAAATATCAGTTTTCAGATACAACCTTAGGCTATAGTAAAAATGAATTGTTAACTTAGTTTAAGTTTTTTCTATAGGTTAATTTTTAGCATGATAAGAAAAAGTAACACATATGATAAGAGATAGAATTAACTGAACACTAGCAAAATTTGAGACTGAGAAAGGGATATAAGGAAGATATTTGATTAGTAATATACCATTAACATACAGTACTCAAAATTTACAACCCATTTCGTTACACTAGAGATATCTTTCCATTAAAAGGTTCCCTGAAAGGGTCAGCATATCTAAGTATTTACAACTGGGACTTAAACCAGCATAAAACAAAAGTCAGCGGAGAAAATATTCAGAAAATTTTTCTGGGTACAGCTCTCAATTTTGGAGAATTCAAATGTAAGCCATTCCTTGATTAACATCTTCAACTAACAGTGGCCTAACAGTGGTCACATCAGAAGTCAGATATTCTCTCTCATGTTCTCAGTCAAAAAAACAAAATAAGAAAGATAGAATATAGGAGAGGGACAAGAGTATTATACCTTGGCAAAAAAAGCATGAAGTCAGATTTCTTGCTGATGTAATACTGACAGCTTTTGCCAGAGAAGAGGGAATGGAGTGTGGGAGAATTTTGTTATCATTTAGCAGTAAGTTTAGGTAACATCCAGTGGAGCCAGTGTTGGCCTGGGAATCATAAAATGGTAATAATAGAAGCAGTTTCTTTTCAGTTTTTCTCATTGACACAAAAGAATAGCTTCAGGGTGACTCTATCTTTACCCTTTTTAGCCACTTAGGTTTCTCTTGGTATGTAAAGCAAGGGGGATATTTGCTATATTGGCTCCTCCAAAGGGAAGAGCAAACCTCCCTGTCATGTGGGGGCTTTTGGTGGGCTTGGGGAATTTATTCCAAATCTGGTGGTTCTTTCTGTCCATACATCTACCTCTCTTTAGATCATGATTACTAATCTTGTCACTGGGTAAAATTTAGTGTAACAACTATAGCCTAGAACAATCAGAGAAAGAATGTATAGAAAATGCACATATAGTATATACTAGCAATTTAATCTTTTCTAATAGAGCATTTTGGTTGTCATAATCCACTGTGAAAGCAGTTGCCACTTTGTGCTAATCTGCATGTTTGTCAATCCTGAAAGGGTGAGGCCATTGGTTATTCTTGAGTATATCCCATCACCTTACCCAAGGCCTATGTTATAGTAGGGTAAGAGAGCGGTCTGTGTAAATGTTTCAAGACATTTAATTTTATGACATGGGAAGAGTGATTAAAGAGGTTATGAGGTAGAAGCTGGACAGGATCTATTCTTCTTGCAAAAGGAAGTAGAAACTTATAGGGACTACAGGCCTTCTTAGTGGGAGAGAGATCTAAAGGGTCTACTTCTGATAAAGTCAGATGGATCAAGACAGAGGGTCTTAACCAGGTGATCAATAGAAACCTAAGGCCTGAGAACCTCTTAGAGTTATATGCAAAGCATTGCTTCCATGAACATAGATGCATCACTTGTGTTAGGTTCTAAGAGAGATGATGATCACACACACACACAAACCATGGTTTTGATGGGTTGACACAGTAAAGATGCAGTGGAAGGTCTTGGAGTGGAGCTGCAACTTCACTCCAACTTTATGAATGTTAACCTTAGAGATGGAGTCCATTAAATAACAATAATAATATTTAAAGTAGTTTATAGTGAAACAGGTCTCTGATAAGGTGTTTATGGTTATTTCTCCCCAAAATATTTTTTCTTAAAATTGGCATACAGTAATTGATGTGAAACCCATTTAATTATTTTACTAAAAGAAGCATGTTTATGACAGGGGAAAAAAGCCAAATAAAAATGAGTTAAAAGCAGTTGGTCTTGTCGCTGACACTCACCAATATGTATCATTTTGAAATCACTCATTCATGTAGGCACTATGATGGGCCATGCGAATCCAATAATGGAGAAAAAGAAAAAGCCTATGAAGAAGCTTAAAGTTTCAGGAGACAACTCTCAAACTAACAATTGTAAGGTGACATAGTAAATGCTAAATGAAAGTATGTGTGAGGTAAAATAGGAAGGAGCATGGACAGTGGGGGCCTAACCTGGCCTGGGGTGTGTGAGGCTTCTCAGAGGAGATGGAGTTAATATCGAACGTTTGTATAGCGCCTGCTGCCTCCCAGTTGCTAACGTGGTAACTCAGTTAAGCCTCATACGCTATTGAGGCATAAAGAGACTAAGTAACTTGTCCAAAGTCACGCAGCTAGTAAGGAGCAGCACCCAGATTTGAACCCAAGCCATCTGGCTCATGGATTCATGAACCAAGAATCCATGTGTTAGCCCTTCTACACCATCTCATGTGCTTCGGGTAACAGTACCATGAACAGCAGTGCACCACATAATAAAACTTGGGGTGGGGGGAACCAGAAGTGAGGAAAGACAGAGAGAGAGGGAGGAGTCCACATTCTAGCTTCTAAGAGTTAACTGTTTTCAGAAATACTATTCAGATTTATTAACATTTATGGGGCTCAGTTTCCCTGATAGTTCCTTCTCCATTCTTTCACCATTTAGAAGAGGGGTCTGACACTTATCTGAGTTATCCAAGTTTCCCTATATTCAGCTTGTGTTGGGTTATATTTCCACTCAACTTCATAGGTACTCACTTTATCCTTTTAATCATTTATTCACTCACTCGTTAATTTACTCAATTTATTTTCAAGTTTTGCCCTGTCTATTTTGTGTGGTACATACGGAAGCCTCCTCAAAGGAGATGAGAAGTAACAAATTTCAGTTCTGAAAACTAAGGTGGAAATATTCCTTGTCTTAGTTTTACGCCCGATACTTTCCTAGTCATATAAACTTGCAAAATAAATAAAAGTTACAAAAATAGTGGTCGAGAAAAGGGGAAAAAACAGTTTCAATTTCATCTTAGTGTATGTGATAAAAACAATGTCTGCAGATCCTCCATGATTTTCCAGCTACTTATTAGGTTTACATGACAAAGAAGGTTCTTTACAAACTCAGGGACACATTGTTTGCCTTCTGCTTCTCCTCCTGCTGTGGCTCCGTGGAACCTCCTTGGAACCAGGCATACAAGGAGGCCAGCACTTCTTCAGGCCGCTGGTATTCACTTAGTGGGCTCCGAAGTCCCACCTGCTCTCAGGAAGTGACTTGGGTACTGGGAAAAGTAATGCTTTTGTTCCTATGTGGTCCCAGCTGACTTCATATTATAATATTGTTTAAAAGTTTTCTTTACTGGAACAAATATATTCCATTTGGATTATGTCATGAATTTCATCTGGAATAATAAGACTTTCAATAGAGTTTGTGTGTCATCTCTTTTTACATCACTTGTGTTGTGGCACTGAGAATACCTCCTCACTGAAAATGGATCCATTTACAGTCAATAATAGGGTGGCTAATGTTCATTTTTCTTGAGAGAACTGAAATATGCACCTTTTATCCTATTATACAGATCCACCAGCTTCAGATTATCTGATTTTGTAGCTTCTCATTTTCTCTGGTATCTTACTGCTATTATTAACAAGAATTCTGTTGCTAATGGTTTTGGAAAATAATATGTGTGCTTTCAACCACTACCTGTATTTTTATGGTTTGTCTGATTTATCTGGACTTTGATATTTATTCCAAATGCTGTTTTGTTGCAGATCAAACGTGAGGAGCACTAATGTCCCTCTGCATTTATTTTCAATGCCTTAAATTTTGCTAGAAGAGAATGAGGTTAATATTTTAACTATTAGTGACTAGGTGTAACTAATAGTTAACACCTTTAAGTGTATAGTCTGTAGTCTATATTCTTTATGAGTGGTATATCTATAGATATATGTGTGTGTGTGTGTGTGTGTATTCGTATATACCTAGAGAGAGAGAGAGAGACAGAGAGACAGACTTTTTAGATTTTAGGGCAACAGTTTTGAAATATCTGTGCACATTTTTTTATGGTGAAATTATTTTTCTAAAGTATAACTTTGGCTGGGCACAGTGGCTCATGCCTGTAATCCCAGCACTTTAGGAGACCGAGGCAGGAAGATCACTTGAGTCCAGGAGTTTGAGACTAGACTGGGCAACACAGTGAGACACTGCCTCTACCAAAAAGAAAAAATCAAGAAAGAAAGAAAGTATAATTTTATTTTTTAAACACACAAAAAAATCACATTTTTAATTTTTTGAAAAATAAATTCAACTTTTATTTTATTTGGTTTTATTTACTTCAGAATTTTACAGGGGTACATAATTTGGTTACATAATTTGCTTTTGTACAGTTTGAGTCAAAGTTATAAGTGTGCCCTTCACCCAGTGAGTGTGCATTGTACCTGTTAGGTGTGAATTTACCCATCCCCCAAAATCATGTTTTAGAATGAATTGTATCAATATGTTTTATCAAGTTCCCAGCCCATTATTGTTTTTATGCCTTTTTGCACACATTTTCTATTTTAGAAGTAATCTTCAAATCTATTTTGTCAAACAGAATACTATAAAAATATTTATAGAATACTGTAAATATTTATTTATTTATGAACTTACATCTATAAATATTTATTGTTTTGAAGAATAGATTTTAGGTTTGTGTATAAAGTCTTTCTTTTCTCTGGCTATTTCTAGGACTAGCTATTTCTAGGACTCAATGAGTTTCACTCATTTTGTTGTTTAGTCAGTTTTTTTGAGTACATACTTTATGTAAGAGATTATGCTGGGTTGTGAGATACTATGGTGAATAAGCTGAATATAGCCTCTGGCCTCGTGGAAATCATTATACGTTTGTGAAGAATGTGTATAAAGAATTTCACCTATTGTTCAGGGTTTTTCCTAACAGCAGTTCTTCTTTTGCCCAGGGCAAATATGTAGGATATGCTCTCAGAAATTTCCTATAGGTGTTCCATATTTCTTCCAGAAATAAAAAAGTCATAAATTTCTTGACCCTGAAAAGAGTGGAGTTTTGTTTTGTTTTTAAAGTCATTGATGTTTTACACAATAGCATCTTTTTGGTTGACTTTTGAGGACCAAAATCCAGGTTTTCTGATGCCTAAAGAGTGATTTTTAACTACAAGAGTTTTTAACGAGAGTTCATGGACCCCTCAGGTGGGGGTCTAAAACCTAGTGTATAGAAAACTCACTTGGGGCACTTGCTTAAAATGAATATTTTGGGTGATTATTTACAATAATCACCATCCCACAGAGATGCTGATTCATTAGATCTAGAAATGACCCAGGAATTTACATTTTTTAATATTAATAATAACAGAAGATCCTGGACCATACTGCCCTATGAGAACCATAGATGGACTTCAGGTGATTCTGTTTAGCCCTCAAACTGTGACTACATGGAATTTTTTCAGTGAGATTTGAAAGACTTTCATTAGTTTCTCAAAGGAGTCAGCAAGAACACTATGGTAATATTAGAAGCATCATTTTGCAAGTAGAAGAGGGTCTGGTAAAATCAGCCACACAACCAGTAGCAAGAACCCACAGTGAAAGGTCTAACAATGGAAGGAAAAACTACAAAGCAGGTATAAGTACTCAAGTTGTACAGTAATCCAGAGCAGTATCCCCCAAAACATTTGTTTTTGAGAATATCTCAGAAGTGAATAGATGTGCTGGTAAACTGGTGTTTATTGGTCAAAAAAGTATGAAAAACATTGTTTCAAAGAAGTATTTTTAGTTTATTATAGAAGTAAATGGAGACTTTAATATGCTAATTTACATTGTGAATCACTTTAAGGAGAATTAGTATGTAGTATATCCCAAATTTATTTGATCGTAGAGCCCTTTTCAAATGATTATCAGTTTGAGAAATACCCTTTAACAGAGGGACAAACATTAGGCCCTGAGTGCAGCATAGAAATAAGTAACTTTCATCATGACCCTGTCATGAAGAAAAATTTAAATTGTGTTCTAAATACTCTAAATAATAGGAAAGCAAAGAATTTTATACTGCATTGTAGAAAAATTCTTATTAAAATTATACAGAAAGAAAAAAAAACCCCTCAACTATCTAGCTATTATTTATATGGACTTATTCATTATTAGTTCATGGTAAATTAAATAAGGTCTTGCTATAAAATGGAAATTTAATTTTTTTCTTTGTAATAATGGGATTTAGGAGAAATTTATATTTCCTAGGAATCAGAGCTCATCCTATAACCAAGCAGCAGTCATTACTTCAGGTATTTTACAGCAGTGATTGGTAGCAGGCCAAACATAATTGCCTGTATATAAACATTTATGTCCAAGATTTCTTTGAAGCAAAAGAGGTCCATAGCGATTTCAATCAATCAATCAAGGCAAGATTGCCTTAAAAGGGAAAGGAGAACTCCTGGATTGATTATATCTAGATAAAGTTTTCTGGAGAGGTGATTTGGAGAAGAGGAACAAACAGAAGTAACACTGAAAAAAGAGGGAAAGAGATTAATTTAGAGAAGGAAAACATAAAGGGAATTTTTGCTGGGAGAAACTCTTTTCTAATTTAGTTAACAGTGAAGAGTCTAAGGACAGAAAAATAGATATGCTTTGCAGATGGAAATCATGAACTAAGGTATGATGATTAGGACACTAGTCCTGTGAGATACTGTGGGGAAAATAAGTCCAATAAGTTCGGGAAATGATATTCCATCCTTTGTGTTTAATTGTGCTTTAATTGGCCTTTCACAAAATGAATTTATCACAGAATTATTTTCCCCATAAATTAAGAACCCTCACAATACCCCTTGGGAGAACACTGAGCTAATAGTGATAGGAAATAAGGACTACTAATTAATGGGCCTCCACCATGATCATTGCTTCTTTGGGACAAAAATGATTAGATTTAGGTCATACATATTATTATGTCCTTTTTTATTAGTTATAAATCTTCACTGAATTAAAATGTATTTACTTTTTAATATTGTTATATTTCTAGAATACAAGATTCTTCTAAATCCAGGTCATGGAGGTAAGACCTCTTCATGAAGAATCCTCAGACACTACATAATTTTAAACAAGTAGCACTCTTAGGTTATAGTGTTTTGATTCTGAAAGATTTTTCTTGGAGTGCTTCATTGCTTACCTTATGAACATTCATAATACTTCCAGTTTAGAATTGAGCCAAATGAAGCCTTCTTAAATATGCTTAATTTCTAGTCAAACTATTGAGTGGCATTTCCTAATAATTAGAAAAGATTCTTAAAGTCTCTGAAAATTTGGTTTATAAACGTTTTAGGTCCAAAAGGAACTTTCAGGTTTAGAAGATTAAACTAGCCTCTCAGCTACATGAGCAAAGCTTAAAAGAAATCAAACAGACCAAATGGGAATCAAGCAACGACTAAATAAAACATAATATATTTTATTCTCTTTTCATTTTTTGGGCGTGATATTTCTGGAAAAATCTTAGTTATACATGCTGCTTATACATGCTTATGTCCTCCGGTATGCCTGCACACGAATGGTAGATGTGAATAGGGCTGTTTAGAATTAAGTTTTAATGTATGTGGGGCTAATGTAAATTTAGAGATGAAATAGAGTTTTTGTAGGCACTTGTAGAATTTTTAAAGCCTTTTTTACTCTTCCAGAACAGGGCTAAATTCTGCAGTTTAAGTTGGTAGACAGCTTTTTCTCATATTACCTGATAATAGGACATTTTTGGTCCTCAGTGAAGAACTGTATTATATGGCTACAAGTTTGTTGCTAACATTTTAAAAATTTCACTGACGTGAAGTGGATCAGCTATAAAATTGTTACATTTCTGGAATCTTCCTTCTAAATCCATGAGATGAAGTTATCTTTTTTCACATGGAATCATCAGACCCTACATAATTTCTGAATCATACTCTTAGTATTTTCTCTCCAAAGGCACTTTATGTTTACCTCTACAGGAGTTTACAAATTTTCCAATTTATAATTAAGCTTCAAGATACTTCTTAAATATACATTTTAAGAAATGGCATTAATAAAGGAAGGATACTTTAAATCCTTGAAAACTTGGCCAAAAGTGCTATTCGGTGATATCAATCTAAAATGAAAGCAACAAATTGAAGTTGTTTGGGAATATGTAATAAGTGAATTATTCTCTATACTCTGAAAAGTATAAGGTGGTTTTTTAATCATATTAAAATGGCAGTGTGACTTGACTAGTAGCAGAATTATAAGAGCACAAAAGATCAACCTTTGTATAGGTAGTATTGTTTCTTTGCAAATAGTAGATATATCACAATTATTTAGAAAGAAGGTATTTTTAAATATGATTTCATGAATTATGTAGTCTGGATCCAATAGCTAAATTAATTTGCTTCTTTTTAATGACAAGAACACTTATAAGGTCTTGAAGAGTATATCTTTATATAGTATTTTCTTCTTTAAAATTTTATTTTAATTTCAGACTTACAAAAAAGTTGCCAGAATAATACAAAGAATTCCCAAATTTCCTTCATGTTCACATTCCTCAAATGTTAATATTTTACCACATATCCACTTTTGCTTTCTCTCTATCTTTTTCTCTCTCTTTCCTCTCAAAACTTTTTTTTCCTGAACTAAGAACAGGTTGCAAACATTTACCCTTATATACTTCAATGTGTATTTCCTAAAAACAAGGGCATTCTTTTACATAATCACAGTACAGTTATCTAAATAAGGAAGTTAACAGTCATGCATTAATAGCATTGGATTGTAGACTTCACTCAGATTTCACCAAATTACCCCAATACTGTCCTTTGTAGCAAAATGAAATACTGATCATGTATTGATTTGAGTTGTATGTAATGTCTTTATAGAGTCCTTTATACTGGAACATTTCCTGGTCTTTGTGTTTTCTGACATGACGGTTTTGAAAAGTATGGACCAGTTATTTTATAGAATGTTCCTCAATTTGGGTTTGTCTGATGTTTCCTCCTGATTAGATTCAAGTCATCCCAGACTAAAAAAAAAAAAGATAGAATTGTATAAGATGTGATTTTTAAACAACAAATTACATTCCTGTTTATAGCTCTGAGGATCAATATAGTTATTTAATTGCCATATTTGCATCAAACAGAATATTCACTTCCAGCTTCCCAGAAGAAAAGATTCTCCTAGGAGATTATATATGTTTCCTAATGAACAAACTTGGTTTAATTACAGAGAATCTTGTTAGTTTTGATGGTTTATGGAATCACATAGATTGTTCTAATATTTACTGAGAAAACAAATAAAATGTACAGCAGTATTGATCATCTCTTTTCACAGTTACTCCTGAAAGGCCACAGAAAGGAGGAAACTTCTCCTTCACCTTAGATGAACTCAAATTCTTATCACAGCTCATAAAATCCTTTTTGAAACTGGAAAAAAATGTTCAAGAATTGTTTGAAGAAATGTTTTTATCACTCAAGATACCGAGGAATACTTCAGGTAATATGCTCTTTGGTTTAAATTTATAAAGCTATAATTTCTCTCTGTTTTTGTTTCCTGCCTCTTTGAGTCCATTACTTGAAAAAAAAAATACATGATAGAATTCTTTAAATAAGCATTCAGTATAATGCACACCATAGATTACATTTTTATCCTTTGTACTTGGCAAATTCCTTAATTCTAATTGAGAAAAAATCATATGTCAATTCTGGATAATTGTCTTTAGCTACAATCAGATCAATTTTTTTTCTCTTTCCAAATAAACACAACCTGGCCTATGGACGGAATAAGGAGACTGGGTGATCTAGTAGCTGTCTTCTGCCACTAGCAGACAGATGATCTTGAGCAAAACATCTAGTCTCCCCAGACCTGAATGTTCTTATCCTCAAAATGATAATGTGGGACTAGAATAATTTTCTCTTTCTTTTCTTTCAGAATTAGATGCCTCAGATTCTAATATGTTATGTAGGGTTGTGAGAGTTACGTGATTTAGTGTATATACAGTACTTAAAAGAACGTCTAGCCTATCATAAACTATCAGTTGCTAAAATAGTAATTATAATGATATAATATGTTATTTTAAGTTTAGTTAGTCTCAACAAAATCCCTTTGAAGAAAGTTATGCCATGTGTGTTGAAATATTTCTAACATTAATGGTAGAATTCAAAGGCACAATGATTAAGGTATGTTCTCTGTTGTCACATGTATATTTATAAAGATTTTCATCTTTATCAAGAAGAAGTGCATAAAGTTCTCTTTTACATGATACCATATATCATGCTAAGGAGAATAAATATATACAGTGGCTGGATCTGCAAAACAAAGTGAGGGAAGCAAGTGATTAACAATCAATTTGAAAACTTTAACCCCAAAACATGATTTCTTAGTAAAAATTACATTTATTTCACTCAATATGTTTACTCTCATATTTCTTTATTTACTTTGCCTGTGTAAATAATGTCTGAAAAGTTATAGCGTTGAAGTGTGTTTTATATTAAGCATAGTTTAATGGCCTTCTATATTTCAGGTTAAATTTAGGTAGCACTATCAAATTATAGAGTAAATAGTGTAGATCACTTTTCCAAATTGGGAGATAATTTGAAGAGAAATGGAAGTAGATTATAGATTTCTGAAGCTGACCAAAAAAAATCCAAGGGGAAAATAATAAATATGTAAGACAGAAAATATGAATATTAATTAAAAGACAGAATAAAAAAGTAAATTTAATTAGGAGATAATGTGAGTCCTGAAGGGTCTTTTAGATAGAGTTGACTGGGTGGTCAAAGAGAGATCTGAATAGAGAAATATGACATCCTAATTATTGATTGATATGTTCATGTCTCGAGCAGTTGACATCAGGTTGGCACTCATCCGTCATACCTGGCTAACATTTGGCATCTCTCATCCATATCTCTAGTAGATATTTTCTAAGGCATGGATCAAGAAACAGAATAAACTCCAAAACATCTAGGCCCCTAGCCATACGGAATTATCTTGTATTGGTCCTAGGCCAGGCCCTTGGAAAATTAGGTCAGTTCTGAGAACTTTATTCTTCTTAAGGACAGCATAAATTCAAAACTAGAATTGTGTTAGAGAGGTATTGTAAAGATATAAAGCTGAAATTATCAAGAATTGAAGTAAAGAGTTGACATGCTGATTTCAGGAAAAAGGAGAAAAATTTTGAAAAAGCTGGTTCAACTCCGTTAGATTAAGATCAAACAGTGTGGCGACTTATACATACTGTATATTTGAGAGCAACAGTTACCATTCTTGAATAAAATCAACAGAGCAAATATATAATTATGCCACAATATACTGTCTTACCCCAAGTTTGTTATCATATAAGCAGTAAGGCAGACAAAAGCAACCTTCAGTATCACATTAATAATGGTGTACTATATAAACACCTTTGTGGATTGTTAAACACAGGATGTAGAAGGAATTTGGAAGGGCAAGTATAAGAAATATCTGAGTACTAGAACATCCCCTTGTGATTTTTGTACTCTTCATTGTTGAAATTCGTATTTTTTTGTAAAAAAGCCAAGATTGATTTAATCTGACACAACTTTATGCAAATGGCTCCCTGAGAAGAGTGATCTTGAGGGAGATTCACAAGAAAAATCTTAAATGTTTTATTCAGTGTATCCAAGTTAATCAATTCTTATCAAAAGCATTGGTTTCTTAAATCAGGAAGGAAAATATTTCTTGAAGCAGATGATTAAGGAAACCAAATAAATCATAAGTTAACTATTGGGTATTCCTGATAGTTAATGTTTTGCTTAGAATCCTGTGTGGGAGAGAATGGAAAAAAAAAAGGAGCAAATCGTTTGGTTTCCTGTGTATTTATTTTGATTGGAGCATATTTTGCTAATAAAGATCTTGGAAAGAGTTGCCTACTATGTCTATGTAGCCCAAACAATCTGATGAAAAGTGAGGGCTTTTTTTTTTCATCGTGCAGATGTTTTTAAAATATCCAAGTGCTTAACATCACATAGAGAAAATATAAAGATGATTAGCCAAATATTTTACTTTTTACTTTGATGTTTAATATTGTAGACTTAGCCAAATTGTCAGTTCTCTCAGTAATTTGAATGTGGACAAGAGATTTTGTAGAGACACAAGAAATATTTTCTGAGAAAGAAAAGATATTTACTTATTATATTTATTTACTTTTGTTTGGTCATGATTTGATGGTATTCTATTTTTGTCACTTCAGAAAATGATAGGACATTGTTTGACTATTATGATGCCTTACTATATTAGGTGATGATATCTATGGAGCGGCCTCAGGTTTGATTTATGGGGCATTTCTAATGCTCCTTCAGAATAAAGTTGTTCTTTGGGCAGTTCCTCAATTTTTCCAAAGGTGGCATCTGAGACTTATCTAAACCAGGAGGTTTCTTGGCCCTCATTTTTCTTTAGCCCCAGCAATGACAAAGAGCAATGGCTGCTTCAATTGGATGTAAGAAGAACACTTAGGGTTTGTCTCAGAAGAATCAAAGATTTCAGATCTTCTGAAAGATTGTTTGTACTCTTAGGGGGTCTTAAGAGGGGTCAAATGGCTTCTAAGAGTTCCTTAGCTAGATGGTTAAGGGATTGTATTAGGGAGGCGTATGTAGTTAAGGTAAAGAGGCTCCTAGGGTTTGTAAAGCTCATTACACTAGGACTTTAGCTGTTTCTTGGGCAGAGAGGTCGAAGGCTTCCACATTGGAAATTTGCAAGGTGGCCACCTGGGCTTCTCTTCATACTTTTTCATGGTATTATCTCTTGGATGTAGTCTCTTCTACAGATCCAGCTTTTGGTGGGAGGTTGCTTGTGAGCCAGAAAAAGAACAGTGAAGAAAAGAAAGACTTGTAGTTCCCATTTAGAGCTGCCAACAAGGCACGTTGCTTTGTAGTGCACACAATGGGAACCTATGAAGACCAATTTGGGTGTGAAAGTGGATGTCACAGGGAAGTACTGCCAACCTCTACTCTCTATGAAAGAAAGTGGCAGTGTGGAAACTAACCAGAAGTGTAAATTGAACCACAGAGAACTCTGTAGGGGAAGCTGTTGAGCAGCTGGTATTCTTGTGACCCTCTGCACTCTTCTGAAGTTCTTAATCTAGTCATGCTCTTAAAGGAACCAGTGTTGATTGCATGCAAATAACCATATTTTAGAGCAATGAGCCAAAAATGGGCTACTTTCTCTAGGCAGTAATAATAAATATATAGAATTTTCAGCATATTTTTAAATATGTGAACTAATTCCCCACATGTTTATGTGGAGAGCTCATGAAGTTTTACATTTCCAAATTTTGAAATTGACCATTTTGAATTCCAAACAAATGTAAAAATGCCACCATTCGTTAAAACCACAAGATATCTTATTAGTGTGGATTCCGTGTTACTAGTCCTACCTAAAAAGATCCCTCTTGCTTCTCTGTATAGAATTACGTTTTTAAAAAAATCTTTTCAATTTTTTGGGGGGATTGTATTTTAAAGGTTATCATAATCACATGATAATTCATTTTCTATCTTACTATAGAATTGCTCACCAGCAAGAGAAGTCTTGGAAGCTTCTTTTTTTTCTTACTTTCTTACTCATCTTGAATATAGGCAGATGGTTTGTATAAACATCTGAGCACATTACTTTGAGTGAATAACCATAATGTATTTGGGAGTGAAATGATAAATACAAGATAATTAACTTTTCCCATAAGTCTTAAACTATAGCGGCACAATGGCAGATAGTTATTTCCAGAAACAGATCTAGAAAGCTTATACTTCAAACTAGTGTTATTTTTCTGGGAGAAATGCCTTTTAAATTAGCTAGTTTTATGAGCTATCTAAAGAAAGTAAAGTGACATTAAGAATCCAAATGTTGTCACATCATGTCATTAACAACTTGATCTTTATTATTTTTTCTTCTTTAAGAATTGTTTTTGAATAGTACCACATGCATATAGTAAAACTTTTGAACAGGACAAAAGAATAACTAGTTCATTTTATATCCCCATACTAAAATAACTCAAAATCCTGTCATATTATGTAGATGGTCTCTTTTATTAAAAATTCAGAAAATGTAGAAACACCTCATTCTTTCTAACAGCTGAATAGTTTTTCATTGGTTCATGTATCAATGTATCACAATTTAACCAGCTATTCATTGATGGAAATTTAGGATTTTTCATTTCTTCTTCGTTTGCTACCACAAACAATGATAGGGCAAATTTCCTTGCACTATTTTTTATATTGCTATATACTATAGTTTACAATAGTGCACAACTATACCTGAAGGGTAAATTTCTGAAGTGGAATTGCCAAGTAAAAGGATATGGTCATAAAAAGAATGAAAAGATAAGCCACAGACTAAGAAAAAAATATTTGCAAAACACATATATGATAACGGCTTATATCCAAAATATACAAAGAACTCCTAAAATTCAACAAGAAAACAAACAACCCAATGTACAAATGCATAGAAGATCTGAACAGACACCTCACCAAAGAGGATATACAGATGGCAAATAAGCATATGAAAAGATGCTCAACATCATGTCATTAGGGAAATGCAAATTAAAACAAGATGCTACCGCACACCTATTAGAATGGCTAAAATCCAAAACACTAACAACACCAAATTCTGGCAAGAATTGCTGTTAGGAATGCAAAATGGCACAAGCTCTTTGGAAGGCAATTTGGTAGTATTTTACAAAGCTAAATATAATTTTACCATACGATGCAGCAATTGTACTTCGTAGGTATTTATCCAAATGAGTTGAAAACTTACATTCACACAAAAACCTGCACATGAATGTTTATAGCAGCCCTATTTATAATTGCCAAAACTTGGAAGCAACTAAGTGTTCTTCAGTATGTGAGTAGATAAACAGACTGTGGTACATCAATACAGTGGAATATTATTCATTGATAAAAAGAAATTAGATGTCAAACCATGAAGAGACATGGAGGAACCTTAAATGCATATTGTAAGTGAGAGAACCCAATATGAAGAGGCTACACACTGTATGATCCCAACTATATCACATTATGGAAAAGGCAAAACTGTAAAGACAGTAAAAAGATGCGTGGTTGCCAGGAGGAAGGGGGAGGGGAGGAGGAAAGCATAGGTGGTGCAGAGGGGATTTTTAAGACAGTGAAGCTATTCTGTGTGATACAGTAACGGTGGATACATGACATGATGCATTTGGCAAAACCCATAGAATTGCACAACACAAAGAGTGAACCCTAATGTAAACTGTAGACTTTAGTTATTAATAATATTTCAATGTTTGTCCATCAGTTGTAACAAATGTACCACATCATTGCAAGATGTTAAGAATAGGGTAAACATAGCAGGGAGGAAGTATGTGGGAACTTTCTGTACTTTCTGCTCAATTGTTCTGTAAACCTAAAACTTTGCTAAAACAAAGTCTATTAATTTTCAAAAAATGGACATTTTGAGAAAGATTGCCAAGTCAGTTTGGCATACCTATTTTGACTGTTAATGATATTTTTGTTGTGTGGAATTATTTTATGGTTTCTGCATTTTGTGTCCTAAAAAGTCTTCTCTGTATGGATCTTTTAATAGGATTTTTTTTTTAGACAGGTCTTGCTCTGTTACCCAGGCTAGAGTGCAGTGGCTTCATCATAACTCACTGCAATCTCAAACTCCTGGGTACACCACCACGCCTGGCTAATTTTTCTATTTTTTGTAGAGACAGGGTCTCACTCTTGCTCAGGCTGGTCTTGAACTACTGGGCTCAAACAATCCTCCTGCCTTGCCTTCTCAAAATGATGTTTATCTATGTATTTTTGTTCTTTGTTTCAAGAAGGGAAGTGTTAATGTGCTAGGAAACACCATGAGTTTTTGAATGCATTACCTTAGAATTGTTTTTTAAATGAACAAGGAAATTAATATTTATTCTGTTCTCTTAACTTACTCTACATTATCATCATGAGAATGGATTAATGACAAATGGATCTTTATCTTACAGCTTATGTATTAATGTACATTAAATATGAATATATCTAGCATATAGGTTTCATCAAGCTGTATATGGAAAAAGACTCTATGTATCTTGATTCTCTCATTATTGTAATGGTGACATTGCCCTACATCTTGCTGACTGTGTATGTGTGTATGTGTATGTATAAACTGTGGATAGAGCTTTTCTACATAATTAATTTTAACCTGAATCTATTAATCACATCCAGTATGTTTTTCTTTTAAATGTATGTTTGTCTGTTTCTTTTCTATTGCTTAGGAATTTTGGAGAAATCCAATAGAGGAGTAATAGAGAAACCTAGAGCAAATGAAACCAGTATTAATTCAGAGCAATTGCTACCAATAAAAGAGGTAAGTGAGGAAAAACGGGTGTTTTTTTAGAATTTGTATATAATATCATCATCATATGTCTGTGAATCCATTATGAATCAAAATGCCTTGAGTTTTGTCCTTTGATACTAAAAAAATAATTTCTGATTGAAAATTGGCTTATAAGTTTTTGATGAAAATTCAATTTAGTGGGGACACTGTTCTCTTGTACAATCTGTTCCATGGAAGGAGTAGGAAGATGGAAGTCAAGAGATCTTTGTTCTCATCCTGACTCAGGGTCTGCACTTGAGAATGTGGGCTGTAATCAGGATTTTGTTTTCTTGTTGTTGTTGTTGAAAGGTGAGAAAATGGTGATTAAAAGGGAAAGGAAAGAATAGTTTGAACTGGCCTCATTTTTGTGTACCCAACCTGTGCTTGTTTGTTCTCCAGATCCATTACTATGCTTCTGCTCTGCTCTGTACTGTAGAGAATTACATCTTCTAGACTCCCTTGCTTTCTGGGTTCTGGGCAGGTTTGCCCAATTAAAGGCATTGATGGAAGACTGGAGTATAGGAGTTGTAGAGAAACCAGGGTATTTCTTCCCTTTTCTCTGTTTTAGGGAGCATCTCTGGTAGTGCTTGTGACTCCTCTATTTCCTCCATGAGCTCTGCTGCCACCATACAGCCCTCCCTGCATGATTCCAGTTCCACCTGGCAGGTCTGCCTTGGCTTTATCTTCAACTGGTGGCCCCAGGAGCTAGTCTCCCATACTCAGTCCCCTTTGTTTGTTTCTCCAGCCCAAGGGTTGGTTGTGGCTTCCTGTTCTATTAATACCTGTCCTGCTTCACAGCCCATCCGTATTTGACTCCTCAAATCTTATATCACTTGGGTAACCAACATACTACATTAAAATTCTTCCTTTTGAAATATCTTGAATGATTTCTGTTTTCTGAATGGATCCTGACTTATATACTAGGTAAATATTTAAAAAGATAAGATAACATCATTTTAGCCTAGAAAGCAAGGGAAATAATCAGGAAAATTCAAAGTTATACATTATGCTTTAACCAAAAATCAAAATCAGTACTAAGAAATTAGATAATTAATTTGTGCACAGAACAGAAAACCACATAAGTCTCTCTTTTTTCTTGGATCAACTAGTAAATGTTCTCTAACTGGAATATGTATGATGCCAAATATCAGATGGGAAGAGTAGAAGTAAGCAAACTATGTTTCATAAGAATAATAGACTTTTAAAGGCGGTTTGAGTAAGTAAAGGTTTTCAGTTTTCTTTTCTTTTCTTTCTTTCTTTTTTTTTTTTTGAGACAGGGTCTTGCTCTGTCACCCATGTTGGAGTGCAGCGGCCTGATCACTGCTCACTGCAACCTCAGACTCTTGGGCTCAAGTGATCCTCCTGCCTCAGGTTCCCAAGGAGCTAGGACTACATATGTGTACCACCACACCCAGCTAATTTTTAAAAATTTTTTGTAGAGTTGAGGTCTTGCTATATTGCCCAGGCTGGTCTCAAACTCCTGGCCTCAAGCAATCCCCCTGCCTTGGCCTCCCGAACTGCTGGGATCACAAGTATGAGTCACCATGCCTGGCCCAGTTTTCTTTTTAAGAGCAACTATTAATGTGCTTGTTTTTCAATATTTTGAAAAGAGAATTCAGATGGGCCACTGTATTATAATCACATACAAATTATCATGGGAAAAGTTAACTGTCACTGTACACACAAAATTTTTTTTTTCACTGCAGCCATGGCAATTGATGGCAATTTTTACCAGAACGTATTTCCTTGATGAATGAATGAATGATTTTAATGAATAGACATGCCTTGATGGGGAGGACAAAAATCAGTATTTTGTTGTTGTTTTAATTTTCATGGAGGTAGGTTCCCTTTTACATTTCTATCATCAATGTGTCCCAAGGAATTGCTGTTACAGCACGGGGCTATAACTATGCCACTTTTAAAGTTTCTCTTATAAGAAAGAAGATTATATGAGCTGAGTAGATTTAATTATTGATTAATTTTATGCAAATATAAGATAAGAGAGATGTGTTTCAGGCCTTATGATGCTAAAGGTCTAAATAAACTTTAGAAAGGAAAGTTCAGTTACAACTTAATTATGAGTATAATGAGAACAAGAAGCACTTTTTCTGATTATAGAATCATGGAATCATAGAATTTTAGCTCTAGAAAATGAATCATCTTTATCACTTTGTATGGTGTATATAAAAAGCAGTAAATTAATGCCAAATGGGGTGTACATCCAAGAAAATTAGGCTTATGATCATAATCTCAGCCATTTTAGACTGAAAGGGACCATAGAAATCATCCAATTCAGCTCTATTATTTTCCTAACAAAAAACCTGAGATCTAGAAAAATAAGCAATTCAGTCAGGGATGTAGAGCCCAGGGTTTTCTGAAGTTGGAGTAGGTGGCATGTTATCATAAACAAGGTTACATTAAAACAGGGAAAGTCTAATTCTAAGCATAGGTTTAGTCTACTACCCATGATGTCTTTAGTACTTTAGAGAACGTTAGGGGACTTGGGAGAAATACACATTCATAAAAATATTGCCATGTGAGCCATAGACCAAAAGAAAAAAGAAAACCAGACAACATCAGCCTCTACCCATTCTACTCCCCTTACACATAGAACAATGCAGATCTTTTTAATCCTTCCTTCTCAGAACAAAAGTAGTACTTCTTACTACTCTGCAGTGGAGAAACGAAATAAAATCCTAAGCAAGTAAAAATCTAGAAAGGTACAGTGGTGTGCTCTCTGATAAATTTATTTCTTATTGCTATTTTTTGGCTTGTCTGGATTCCTGAGAGTGAAAAAGAAAGAAAAGATTGAATATTAAATGCTGTCTTATGTTGCAATACTTGTTAACAATAAACTATAAAAAGACTATAAAAATCTAATTTAGACTTTATTAAATATATTGAATTTAAAGGTTGCTTTATGCGATAAATAGTAAGTATAGTTTTCTGCTCTTGTAAAGATGGCTTTATTGAACTATATTTAAGAGATTAAATTTTGAAAAAAGTTTTTATTAAATCCACTGATGAATTAAAATGAAATGGCAGCATATTACTGTGTGTAAGGAATGCACATGTTTTTGTATATTGCTTTATTCACTAGGTAATAGTTTTCAGGTTGTAAGAATGGCTTCTACAGTATATCAAAGAATACCTATATTCAATGTTGAATGAAAGTAATAATTTTATATCTATAACAATGGAAACATTTGTTGCTGAGTTACGATTAATATGACTTTATATAAATTTATATTTCAGGCTACTTTACTAGATTTTGGCTGGAGAAGTGCATTTAAAGAAGTGTCTCTTCCCATGGCACGTTGCATAACAATTGCAATTGAAGATTTTTCCACAAAAATTCTCCAACAGGAACAGAATGAAAGGTCTTCAGCTGTGAGCTATGCTATGAACCTTGTAAATGTCCAGAAAGTTTGGCAAGACAGCCATGTGTTTCCTGAGGAGGAACAACCAAAGAAAATTGCAAAGGCAAGTATCAAATGAAATCCTTTCAAACTGCTGACTGGTATGAGGGGATTTTTAACAAATATAAGGCATTGCAAAAGGAACCCACAGATAAAATAGTGGAGTCACCTGGAAAATACGTGATATTTGACCCAGAACCAGTTTTATTCTCTGGTGTCTATGGGCTATGGCTACAAAAAAAGAACTTATATCTGTTGCTAGCTTGTTGCTCCATGAATCTGAGGCAACCAAAAGGGGCCTCTGTGACTTCATGGGGAGCTGGGAAACACTGGGGAAACTGCCTGTTTTGGTTTTACCTTTAAATGACTCTAGGAGAAATTTAGGAGATTGAAGGGGGTATCTCTTTTTGGTTTGAGCAATTTTAAAATCTTTTACACCTTAATGAACATCCCATTTCATTAGCATCAGTCTTACATCTTTACATGTGTTTTGAAAGTCACAGAGCATACTGAGAAAATAGGAGGTAAATATAGTCAGTTGGCATATGAGCTCAGCAACCTATGGTTGGAATGTTCTTAAAAGACAATCCTTGAAGATGACCTCCTTATTCTGCTACTGTCACCCTGAGGCTCTAGAACATTCCCTAGGGAACTCTGTTGGCTGATCTGATGTGGAGGCAGCCTTCACCTTCACACCCACCATACCTCTGTCTGCTATTACAAAAGAGTAGATACATAATAAATAGTGAAAAGCTAGACACATTACTTCTGAAAGTTGCTGTCGCCTTACCAATAAGAAGATGCTACATGAGATCGTTTCTGATTCTTCTAGATTATTTAAATTAAACTGACATTTATATGTGGTGTTTAACTCTAAAAAACCTTTTATGGAAATTTATCAAAAGAAAATTAGGATAAATTAAAAAATAATGCAACCATTAATATCAAGGATGCATATTTTGTGAGTTCTATTAACTACAAATAACGATATTGTCATGTAAAGCTGGTTCATGAGTTTTTCATAATGCCTGTCTGGTAAGCATAAGGTTTGAAGGTTATATATAGAGAAGCATCATTTTGGTATTTCCTTATTTGACATAAAACATTTAACTTTCTACAACTGAGAAATCGATTATTATAAAGCTGCATCATTATATTTATGTCTGATGCCAAATTCATTATTTAGGAATTTGGCTCCACTGTACATAAATTACTTGGTGCTGTCAGAGTACAAATAACTCAGTGCCACATTTATTTCTCCCTAGTTTTGTTCTGACATCATGGAAAACCTTGACACAATGCTTCCACTGGCTCTGGCATGCAGAGATGATTCTTTTCAGGAAATTAGAGCAAACTTGGTGGAAGCCTGTTGTAAAGTGGCAACAGCTGTCCTGGAGAGACTGCAAGAGAGAGGCAAGGAGGTTCCTTCCAAAGCACCCCTAAAAAACTTGCACACACTCCTCTCCACAGCAGTGTATGTCTTCCAGAATTTCACGCAATATGAGAATTTGATGAAAGAAACTACTAAAAAGTGAGTGTCGTTTAAATTAAGGTGATGGCCGTGCTTAAAGCAACATGTAATCTTTGGATATCATAGGAATTAAATTTTGGTAAAGTTTGTGAAAGAGAAAATCCTAATTTACATGGTGAATTATTTTCATTTGTTTTGACTAGGAAATGTCAAAAAGGTAGAGCATAGGATATATTAAACTAGATATGTACATAGATAGTAGAAAAGGTACTCTCTCTAAAGACATACTCAAAAGACCCTTGTATTTTCTATACCCTAATCTGGTGCAACTATTTTCTGCCTGCTGTTACAAACATGACTAAATATACACTTCCATTTTGTAAGGCACATTATATTGACCACATTGAAAAGGAAAAATAAACTTGTTTTTGTCTCATGTGTACACATTTGTGAAATATGCACTTTTTTCTTTTGTTTATAAGCCAACAGGCTGTTAGGAGCCACCTTAGAGAATAAATATGCATTTTAATCTATTCTAATGACCAACATAAACATATTTCAGGACATCCATTTAGTAATAAACTATCCATAATATAATATTAGAAGAGGAAGCATCTGGCAGTCTTAATTCTCATGTATTTGTAGCCTAAAAAGACATTATGTTTTCTGTATAGAGTTAAAAATTACCGCAGGTATTAATTATCACATGGTCTTTCTGGTTGCCCTTGTACTCTCCAGACATAACGTGGCTCCTTGCAAAGGGAACACGTGGACTTAGCAGTCCAGTGTGACCCCAAGAATCTATTCTATATTCTTTATTCAGCCTTAGCAATGCCTTAGTTACGAAAGAAAGCAGTGTAATATACTTAGCTAAAGATAAAAGTAAAATAAATTTGGCTGAGGTAGAATATAACTATGATATTTCTTTAATTCTCACAGGTAATCAGATGTGATTCATACTTGAATTTATAAACTAAATGTGTCAGAAATCGTTTTGTTTCTATAGAATATTTTAAAACAGTTTATGAGATAATTGACATCTACAAAATTACAATTTTTTAAAAATAAAAAGAGTGTGTTTGTGGGACATTTGATAGCTTTATAAAAATTGAATCTGACAAGTGCATGTTGTTCTGTAATAATAACGATAACCTAATGCTTAAATAATGCACGGATCTCTAATAATAGGCTTACAAAGAATACTTTTATTTTTGAATGATGTATTGACAATGCAGTTTGTCTCAAGTTGAAGTGCATATTTGTAAAACAGCAGATGTACGTTTTCAAAGAACTTGTGAAACAAAGACCAGCTTTTTTTTTTTTTTTCTTTTTGGAAAGTGAATGTGGATGCAGACTTCAACAGTAAGAGGAAATGAATGATTGATATCTAATAATCAAAACCATTTGTAGTACTGGAGATTGTTACCTCCTACTGCACAGGCCTTAAATCTCTGTCTCTTTGATCATTCTCCCTGAACAGACCCATATTCCTGGTGCCTGTCCAACGATATCAGGAATTCATCAACACTCTACAGTTTCAGGTTACGGACTACTGCGTCAGAGTTTGTGCTACAAGCATTTTACAGGATGCTGAGAGCCACCACTGGGATGACTACAAAGCTTTTTATGAGGTGTGAAGTTAAGTTTACTATCCCTCCTTTTTACACAAATATGTTTTACTGCCTACCTGCTTTCTGGCTAATTAGAAACATGAGCTTGGCATTACTAACACACGAAGGCTGTTAGGATAATATTTTTTAAATATTGAATTCGTACTTAGGAAAAACACTGTTTTTAAAAACCTGAAATAAATTAGACATCAGAACTCTCCTTCTGCTTAAAAGTAAAAATAACTTAATTTGAGCTGCAATGTTGCAGTGCTAAATAAGTTGGAATATAATGGAATACAAGGAAAACTCAAAGAGATAACAATGCCAAAATGCTACAACCTTGTATTTTTTTCCAAAGGGACCAAGTTATGGGTATCCTTGCATTTTTTTTCTTGTTATGTATTTCCATCTGTGTTTGATAAATACTTTATTAAGCAACTTTATTCTTTATACTTATTTTTTCCTTCTCATTGTGTGTTCTTATGAGTACACTTTAAGACCCATCTGATCATTTATAGCTTACCTATTTTCATTTAGCCCATGCCATGTTTTGAAATCCCAAATTTCTAGCGAATTAAAGCCTAATGATTCCCAGTGCAAGCAAGCCCAGTATCAATTATAATTATTCATCATCAGGCATCATTAGTTTCTCTTCCCCTAAATCTCATTGATTACACACAGACCACAGTATTTGAAATTCCTTGAAGCTGATACCAGGGCAGGGTGAAACATTTACAATATCTTACTAAAAGGTAATCAGGGTTTTAAAAAAATTCCACAGCCAAGCCCAGCTTCATTAGCTTTTTGATTTCACCCTTTCCTCTGGATTGAATTTTGTGACTTTCATTTCTTGATTGTCCTAATCACTATAGAGTATTGAGAAAAGCAGAGTGGAGTTCTATTCAATAGAGTCACTCTTGTCACCCTCCTGGCACTCAAGGTTCCTGTGGCTCCATTTATGCCCGAGGTATTATAATAAATGTTGCCACAACACAGAGGAGCAGCTAATAAGAAGCTCTCTTCAAGGGCTTTCCACTTTTTCTAAGACCATTTCATCTCTCCTTTAGAGGCCCTTCCAAGATAGTTTTTCTTTTTGTGAGAGTATTTATATAGGGTTTTCCAAACCCGACATACTTCAAACAGTAGTGGTAGCAATGAGTAGAATGAGAAAAAGAAAGTGGTACAGTGCAGCTGGCAGCCTGAGATAAGAATGAGGGTATTGGTCTTCCTCTCTCCTGGCAGCATCAGAGCTCCCTCATTTGCCTTCAGGTAAGCAGAGAAGTTGAAAATGAATCCATCTCATGTTTCAAACTATTTCAATATGTCAGTGTACTAATAAGAAATTTTATATGATGTTTTCAGTAAAGAACAGGTATCATCTCACTATATGTTCAACACAGGGGTATTATGTTTCCTCTTATGCAAATTGGGAGCTAGAATAGTTGTGTAGAATAGTAGTATATAAATAATAAGTGCATGCATTGAGAACCTGTTATTGAAGTTACCAAGTATTTTTTAAAGAAACACCAAATTACCATGTAACATGCAGCTCTTAGATCTTATGACAAGGCTTTAGCTTCAAAGACAGAAATAACGAGATAGTTACTCTGTGATTACATGGTACTGTAGCTTCCATATACTTAACATGGTCAGTAGTTACAATTTAATTGCAGAGTTACTGGTTGTTATTTATGCTCAGAAAAATAAAGTGATACTGCTTTTCTATTTACCAAAAATAAGAACCTTCTAAAAATAGCACATATTTAAAACTGTTTTGACAAATGAAGTACCTGGCATGGTTTTATCTCACTTACTGCACCCCTTTCTCCTCCTCTCTCCATTATTCCAACTGATTTGTGAAACAGAACTGGTATGTTTTTGGCAGACCTGTTTTGAGAGGAAAGGAGATGATATCTGCCTGACTAGAGGCAAAGTGTAGGATAGAGATCTCAGGGTAACCTATTGCCATGTGCAGAGCATAGTAAAGAAATAATAAAAGAATTTACAAGATATGGAGCAATGTTTGCTTATGTTTTGTGATAGCAAGTGAGCCCTAGATACATTATTTCCATTTTCTAAACTGTCAGGTTGAGAGTCAAAGAGTTCTATATCTCTCTGATGAGGTACTGGTCAGATGGCACAGTGGGTGTTCAGATTATATGTTTAAAATTAAGCTTTTAGTATAGTTGACATCTGCTCAATTTTAGAAACTTGTATTTTCCAATAGTCAAAGAATAAAGAATTGTCTGTTCAAAGATAATATTGAGTGGCTTCTATAATAAAGCCCAGCTGCTTGTTTCCTGATATATAATCTAAATAAAAGCTCACATCTGTTTACATTATAGTGGGTCTGCAAAAATAACAGATGTTTACTGGGAGAATACTTTTGAAATGACAACAAATAGGGAAACAGGTCAGAAAAATAAATGAATCACATTTAGTTTAATGAAAACCCTTTGCATACATTGAAGTTATATGAATTTTTAAAGGAATTTTTAGAACAAAGACCAGCTAGGAATATTTTTAAGTAAACATGAAGTTTATATTTTAAAAAGTCTTTAAAATGAGATTTTTTACTTTTAAGAGAAGAAATCTGTGTACCTAAATTTTCTCGTTTATTGATAAAAGGTAGCTGTTAAGGAAATTGGTTTTTCATATTTTGAAAAATATGAGAAATCTTGTTAATCACATTACAATAAGCACCCATCCATTGCCATGGGGAAAGTTAGTGTAAATCATTCATACTAGTCACTACATCAGCTTGGGTCAGTTTTGCTGTAATTCACATGCAAAATTATGAGAGAATGAAGCTTTAAAACTCCTTCTTAGTTTAATAAGTATTCATCATAGTACACACAACAAAGAAAGCATAAGAAACTATAATTTTGCTGCTTCAGTATTAATTTTGTAATTTCTTTTTCTTAAACAATTTAGATGCACATCTAATTAGTATGTCAGAAGCTAGTGGCCAAAGTCCCCTCCAGCTTGAACTTGACTCTGGCATTTTGATGACCAAGTTTCCTACCCAAAGAATAACAATTCTACTCATTTATAAATTCCATGTGAAATTCAATATAATAACTATAAATTATTATTATTACAGTGACTGCAAAAAGTTTTAATAATCAAAGAAACTATCAGAAGAAGAATAATGTGTAAAGAAAATTCTAATATGAGTATCTGCATAAGAAACTATCAACTTTTGGTACAAAAGAACAGCAGATATTTTTTAGATGACGTTTGTTTGAGAAATATAAGTAGTGACCAAAGTAGAAATTTTAAGTCAAAGAGATTGCTTAGAGATATGATAGGAAATTTTACTAGTTTAACTTTTGATGTATTAGCATAATCAGGATAATGCTTGAAGAATGCATTCTATTCTTCCTATTTCAAATAATCTTTTAATCTAGTTTGAAGAAATTGAGGTCAAACTACTAGCATACCTCCCGGATAGCATGTTACCTAATTAATGCTTGTAAATCACTTGAGGCTACCTTCTCCTTTCTGTCTGTTCCCCTTGGCCTCGGCCATTGTTAGGTCTCCCTCTGCAGTCAGGGAAAAGCTGGCACACAGAAGAGATCTGTAGAGGGGTGGAAAAGAATGAGAATATGGCCCTTTGGAAGAATGAAGTGCCATAAAAATACTAAGAAATGGTGATAATATGTTCATTGTTCATTACAAAATCTTGTAAAATCAGACTATCGTAATATCTGTTGCTAGTATTGTTATTAAACAAATTTCGCCATAGGCAAAATAGCCTAATGTAATAGTCTTCAATAGTTACCAATCTCCCTTGGTTTCAAGAATGTTCATAAGAATATAATATGCAAGTTTATTTTTGCTCCTGTCATTTCATTATAATGTGAAATATGAAGCATTTATAAAATTACCCCAATGATGCTAATAGGCAGAAAAATGTATCTACGAAAACAATTTAAACAGATTTTAATTTTAGAAGAATCAGTCCACTATCTTAAACTAGTGAGTATGACTTGTTCAGCAACTACAAAGCTGATTGTTTAAAAGTAAATATTAAACCCTAGGCTAGGAGTAGGTAAATCATGGATATACTAGGTTAAATGTCTGTGGTCTGGATTTGCACGAGAATATTGACTCTCATAATTGAAATAAAACATAAGTTCCTTTGTCAATAAGGATGTTTTACATCTTGTCAAAAATCTTTCTTGGTAATCTAGTGTGTCAAACTCTCCAGCTATTTCCTTTCAGCCTGAACTAATTAGGTTCATAGGAAGCAAATCGACATTTTGGAAGATGTGATTCTATTGTTTAATGTGTGGTGGTTTTGCCAGGGGGAAAGATGCTCCTTCTCAATCCAGATGTGGCATTATTTCTGCTGGGCCCTGCATCACGATCTCTGGACCATTCTGCCCTCTAAGTTAGCCCAGGAGATTCTAGCAGAAGTGCTGGAGAAATCTTTGGGTCTATTGGCCTCCAGATATGCTCGGGCCCATCCCAGTTATAAGAGAACTCCACAGATAAGGTAATTGAAGTTCTGAAAAATATTGTTTCACAAGAAAACTTTTTCATCAGTTGGTATAAAGCAAAATGTAATTCTGAATCTCGTGACATTACTCCTTGTATATTTAACATGTTTCTAACATCTGAAAGGAAATCATATTCAATTCTCCTGAGGTACTTAAGTGGAAACATGGAACCTGAATCAAAATAAATTTGCTCTTTTTTTCCCTTAAAATTGTATATAGAACCTACTTGTTTCTAAAAAATGATTCAAGATGCCTTGTAATCTAGGACATATATACACAAAGTTTAATGAAATAAAGAGAGAAAATTAAGACCCTGAAGTGAAGAAAAAAGCAGCTGTGCTATGATGGAACAATTTGTCTGTGCAACCAGGGGATTTTGGTTGTTTTTTAAAAGCCATTATATGTAGTAGTTTATCTTCATTAAGGAAACTATTTTGTCTAATCATTTTTCTCCTTAATATATTCTAATTCATTCTTTCCTTTTTTCCTTTATTTTTTCTTTTCTTTTCACTGTGTAGTACTAAAAGTCAGTTCAACAAAATGTGAAATCACAGAAAATGAGGAGCAAAGTCACTGAGCATTAAATAAAAGACTGAATTACAGTGCATTTCTATGAGTTATCTAGGCAATGAATATTATACAAATGTGCTTACATGACAACAATGGTCTATATGAAGAGAAGGATTTTAAAAAATAAATATTCTATCTAATATGATTAAGGCATGTCTTTTAGACATAAAAATTTTTTTTTTCAGATATATTTGAGGAGGAACCTACAGACACCAGAGGCTATTTTTTTTTTTTTTTTTTTTTTGGGCAGAAGGAATCATTTCCTGATCATGTTCTTGTAAAGCATCCTGCAATTTGAAGGGTGCTTAGGTCCTGCTACAGTGTTTCATAAATATGGTATTTTGCACGGGCTGTTTTGAATTACTGACCAAGCTTTTTTTTTAAAAAAAATTGAGCTCTGAAGAATAGATGGAAAATTCCTTTTGAGAGCAAAGAATACCTTCATTCTTTTCCTTATGTAGTATAAATCACTTTTGACTATGAGATGGCAAGTCGTTATGAGATATTTGTGAAATCAGATTTACTGTCAGCTCATGAAATAGGTAGTATATTTAATTAATTAACTGTACTATAGAGACTTTTGGTTTTTATTTTCTGGGTGGTTGCATAAAAATGCCATACAATGCTAGAATTATTGCTTCTAGTTTTTATAAGCAAAATATATAAATATTTTCATTTGAATGGTCATTCCTAAACTATCATTATTTTAGAAAACACACTATATATGTGTGTGTGTGTGTGTGTGTGTGTGTACGTATATCTTGGACTAGTAATTGTTTATTTAGCAATTAGAGAAAGTGTATGCAAAGTACAATTAAACCTTCCTAAAGGCTATTATTGAGGCTTTTAGTGTTCCAGCAGCATCTAAGTATTATATAATCAAACAATATATATTATTTATATATGTGTTATATATTATTAATATATATAAATTTATTATATGCATAATAAATTTGAGGCCAAAATGTCATTTTAAAAGATGCTCAAACTTATTTTCTTTTTCTCACTTCAAAATTTCCATCTTCTATTTCTTCAACTCTGAGTTTAAAAGAAAAAAAAGGGGAAATTAACTGAGGTATGTTCAATTTAGTCATATACAAAATAATCTTTAAACAGATCTTTGGGTCCCTATTAAAACTCAAGAAAGATGGAAACAAAGAAATAAGTCTATGAATATGATAAATAATACAGCATATTTTTCACAACTTTATTTAATATTAGAAATTTCTGAAACTATAGGCTTCTGCATTTGAGCTTCTGTTGTCGTTTCTTCTCATCTTTCATTTGCTGGAAGAACCTGTTACCAACTTTGTAAATTTTTTTTTTGACAGGATACACATGGGTGAGAGAACTGTTTTGCTATCAAATTTCTACCTATCATATTTATGTGGATAATAGCAAATTTTTCTTTTCATCTAGCTTCTTTTTTGCTCAATGTAATTTCAAGGACAGTCTCTTGGGTTTCTTGAACAGAATCCTGATAATGCAAAATAAACATTTTTTTTTTAAAAAAAGCACTCTTAAAATACTATTATAGACCTCACCATCCTTAAGGATAATGGTATTGTGAGTCATCTAACACCTGAAAACTCAAAAGGTATCTTTGATGCTTTCTATCTGTTTTTGATCTCTGAAGCTCTGGCATCTAACCAAATCTTTCTACTCTTACATAAGCATAGTACAAGAGATATGGATGAAAGTGTATATACCGAGCAAAAGGATTATTTTGTTTAACATGATTTTCTTCTTTTTCTTTCCATTAGACTTGATGTCACAACAATTTTATTATGTACCGAGAACATGTTATGGTCAGTTTGTACATCTGTACAGAAACTTTTGAAACCTCATGAATATATAGATAATAAAATTTTAAAAATTCATACCCATTGTAATAATCTATTTACAACATTAGTCATTTTGACTTCACCATTAACAGAATTATATAAGTAAGTATCAAATATATTTTATTTTTTAACTATCATGATATATAAAATGTGATTTAACAAAGTTATTTTCATAACAGTTATTGAATTGTGTGAGGTAGCAAGTAAAAATTTTTTTATGTGCATTTTTAATACTGTGAATTGGGCTATTTTATAAAATTAACACCAACCAATAGTGGTTCCTTAATTCTCAAAGCAATTTAACCCAAAATGTGTTGTATCTCTATTGGTGAATTCCATTCAGTTGATAAAGTTCCAATATAATCAGGAACATTTTGAGCTTCACTATTTGAGTTGTTTAAATGATCAAAGCATATTAATGGATTGATTATCTCAGTCATTTTTTGATATTCTATGAAAAAGAAAATCATATACAGTTGCTTTTTGCTCTTTTAAAAATATATTTTAGTTTCTAATTTTATATAAAGTGATTTATACTCTAATAAAAATAAATTTTAAAAATGGTTCCAAAATATGCCCAAATCTGGAAGAGACATAATGGTTCCACACTTTCAGTTAATCTGCCATAGATTTGCATTTTTAATATTAGGCTTTAGTGTCCATTTAATGGCAAATGGAAATAGAAGTAATTAATTACATTGAAAATGTTGAAATATTTTATTTAGCACAACAAAAATAATTTAGAGATTCTAAAAATTTTGAACTCCTTTTGATTTCTGGTTAATTCAATTCAAATTTGTGATGATATAGAAGAAGTTGAAATAGATCCTTTTTTTTTTTTTTGAGACAGAGTCTCACTCTCTGGACTGGGCTAGAGAGAGGTGGCATCATCACAGCTCACTGCAACCTCAAACTCCCAGGCTGAAGTGATCCTCCTGCCTCATCCTCCCAAGTAGCTGGGACTACAGGCGTGCACCACCACACCTGGCTAATTTTTTCTATTTTTTGTAGAGACAAGTCTCGCTCTTGCTCAGGCTGGTCTGGAACTCCTGAGCTTAAGCGATCCTCCCACCTCGGCCTCCCGGAGTGCTAGGGTTACAGGCATGAGCCACCATGCCTGGCCTTGAAATAGATCTTGTAATAAAACATTAATACCATTTTGTTTAAATCCTCCTCTAAAATTGTCACTTATATCTTGAAAGACTAAATAATCATATATTCTTCGTTTCTTGGATAGTAAAAAATTCACATAATATTTCTATTTCTTAGGATAAATGGGTAAAGTGTTCCCTCTTATAACATTCCAGGAAGAGGATACACAAATCTTGATTTTCAATGAATTTGAGACTTTAGTGTTAGATATTCTAAGAGTAATTAACAGCCTTGATTTTAATTTTCTTATAATTTTCACCTACTCTGACTTTCAATAAACCCGTTGTTTACAGATTGTTCCTTCCAGCAACCCAAGTTGAAAACCACTTTTAGAAATGGAGAATTCTTTCAGAAAGGGGAAAAAAGTGAGATAAATTGCCATACGGTTGAGATTATATACATAATGGTTCATAATCATAAAAACCTCAAGTCTGAAGCCTGTAATAAATCCTAGGAAACTAAACTGATTTACCATAGATGAAAAAATTGCTATGCTCTCAGTTCAATGGGTCATTTCATCTAAGAGGAAGGCCCTGTGAAAATCAGGAACAAAGTTGACAAATTTCATGGATTGGTCATGGTGAGCAATATTGAATTTCATGCTTTGTCACAGATGAATTGAAAAATTTTAACCCCCCAAAGCATTTGTAAAACAAATAAATTCTTATCAAAGATTGCATATTTTCATAATAACTATGTAGCATACATTCATTATTGTTAACCTATGTCCTTTTGATACATTTTTTAACAACTATGCAAGTACTCAAATCTCTATGATTTGCGCATTAGATATTGCACTGTAACCTCATTCAGCAAATTTAAATTGCTAATTTTAACCAGGATTACACAACATTTTACACCAAGCACTGCCTCTGGTTTTTCTCAATATAAAACATAGTTAGCTATATTGATTTGACACGTGAACAAAAGTCTAGGCATACTTTAATTCTTTCTTAATATTTCTCAGTTCAAAAAATTTTCACAAATTTTATCAATTCAAGTTGATTTAAATTTTATGATTTTTTCCTAGACTATAAATCTAATTTTTGAAATATATTTTTTTACTGTTGGCAGAGGAAATCTACAGGGCAGCATGTTTTTCCACCAACTAGGGAGGAATACATGTGTTGCAAGAATGCTATTGATTTACTGAGCTTCTTTTTACAGCCAGGATATGAAGTTGTCATAGTATTAGCATTTTAGAAAAAATTGTTTCTCTATCTTACATTAAAAAATTAAACCATATACTTTGAGGAATTGGTGAAAAGTAAAAATCAGATATTGATACTATTGAATTTTTATAAATCGCACCTGACATTTGTCACTCCGTGTGATATGCCCTTTTCAAAGGTGACTGCCTTTATTTCAAGTAGTTCTGACAGAAAAACTGAATGTATTTACCTTTCTAAGCTTAGCATAGGACCACTAAATCCCAGGGCAGGAATATATGATTTTAAAGTCTTTTCAGGAAGAATGAAACCTGTTTGCAAAAATGTGTGTTCTTTTTTAACTTGCCTTTGTAGATTTCTGTTAGAATGTTGTAAAAGGAGTACTTTAGGTTTGTTCTCCAGGGAAAGAAAGCTGCTGAAACATAAAATATTCACCATGTATTTTCCAAAATGCTTATTGCTTGTAGTTCTTTGGCAAAGGCAATTAAACTGTACATTCAGAAACATATTCACATGCATGTTCATACAATGTCCACACAGAAGTTTCATATGTTGCATTTTGTGTGCATAGACTATTAGTTTTAGTTTGTGTATAGCAAGTTAAAAATTAATTGCTAGAATCTTGGGTAAAAGCAATTTAGTTTCAATTCAACAAACATGGTTGCCTCCCTATCCCCTATCATAAAGCACAAGGGATACAACAGTATGCATGATGTAATATCTGCCCACAATCAATTTAAGAAAGTCTGATAAAATTTTTAATGTTAAAATTAAATAATAAATTTATGTATAGCCAGATGTTTTGATGTGTAATATCAAACATATCCTGTTTTTTGTTTGTTTATTTGTTTTTTAAACTATTTCATTGTCCCTCACAAAACAGAATATATTGGACTAAAACATTGATACCTCAAGAATGGCTGGCACACTTTGGAAAACAGTTAGTCAGTTCCTCAAAACGTTAAGCATAGAGTATGCTTACGTAAAATGTTGAGCATATGGTCATATGACCCAGCAATGAAAACATATGTCCACACAAATGTTTGTATAGGAGTGTTCACAGCAGCATTTTTCATAATAACACAAAGAGGAAGCAACCCAAATGTCCATCAGCTGGGGACAACTGGGGAATGGATAAAGAAAATGTGTCATATCCATACAGTGGAATATTATTTAGCAGTTGTAGCAAGTACTGACACATGCTAACAACAGGGACGAACCTCAAAAACATTATGCTAAGTGAAAAAAGCTATACACAAGAGACCACATATTGTTTGATTCCATTTATAAGAAATGTCCAGAATAGGCAAATCCATAGGGGAGTCAGTGGTTGCCAGGGGCTTAGGGGAGGGAGGAACAGGGAGGGACTGCTGATGGGTACAAGGTTTCATTTGAGGATAAAATGTTCTAAAATTAGATAGTGATGAAGGTTATACAACTCTATGAATATGGTAGGACCAACTTAATTGTATTCTTTAAATGGGTAAATTTTGTGGTATAAGAATTATATAAAGAATTAAAAATGAATATAGACTGAATGGAAATAAAATTAAAATATTTAAAATGTAAAAAAAAAAGTGTCTAGCAGAATGCCAATGATCCAGAAAGTGAAGTTTCTTGTCTCAGCCATTTTGTTTAGATTCAATGATTCCCTTTGTCCACCTTCCTCTAAACATTATTTTTAAGGGGAAATCTCTTTTTTAAAAAATACAAAATTAAACAGCTTTATGTGTGGTCCTAATAAGGTAAAACACTGGAAAAGAGCCAGTCATCAACTTTGGAGAAGCCTGTGCCCTGACTCTGACTGTCTGGCTCCTGCTGCACCCTGGGGTCCAGCCTTGTTCTATCTCACTACCATATGTCCTGTTCTCAACCTGCCCTTTGGCTGTGCACCACCCACGATTGCTCTTCACAGATGGTCCTTTCAACTAAGCAAGTTCTGACAATACCTTCCAGTCATTCATTCTTTTTTTTTTTACCATTTATTTACTATGTACCTTCTATGGGCCAACCATTGTGCCGGTCATTTTCTAACCTCATATCGTGATTTTCTAAGCTCGAAGAGTTATTTTCATCATGAGAAATTCAAGCCAGGGCACAGGAAAAATGTGGGGAGCCATATTTTACTCCAAATGTCTTACCTTGATCTCTCTCAATGACATTTAGGCAACTACCTATAGCCTCAGGGTAATGCTTGTTTTTGAAAGCAAAGCAGTGACTTAGAGTTGTTTAAAATCTTGAATTTTGTTATTCTACATATTCATGGTTAGTTGTCTGTGATTTTAGAAAGAGATAACATGTCCTCAGTTATCCCAAGATCTCCAGTGCTGTCTCAATAGTTGAGTTTCACACTAATTCTGTTTTTTCTAAGTCTGTGATGGCCCAGGCACCATGGTAGGCACAGCTGACACAACAAGTCTGACCTGACAGCTCCACTCCCATAGAGCTTACATCCTTGGGATACCTTAATTCCACCATGGAAGCTTAGCATCATATTATGAGACCCAATTCCCCTGGGAGGGTAACCAAAAGCTGGGTGACACAAGGGAAGCATAAAAACTAGCTAATTCTTTTTGGCTTATCAATTGTTCTCACTTTTGATGTGCATTGGGTCTATGTCATTCCAGCAGGTGGCTACCGAAGCCCAAGGAGCCAACCAGTTTTGTTAAAGGAAAAGGGAAAGAGGGCGGCGTAAGTGTAGATTAGAGAACCAGGAGAGAATGAATCTAGGACAGAGTTCTGGTATGGTCAGCCCAGAGGCAGTGTGATGCTAACACAAGCGAAGGGGCATGGGCTGGTTGATGGACGGGCAAAGGCAAGGAATTTTCCCAAATTCACTTTTCTCCCTTTGAGCAAAGCCATCTTTACAGTCTGCTAATTGGGGAATGTGAAGAAATGTATTCTGCTTCAACCTACAGACAATTATTTATTTTTAAAGGAGTATTTAAATTTGCTTGATATAGCAAATCCTTGTATGTCTTGTGGAAGATATTATTCTATGGCTCCTATGGTTGTATTTTACTCTCCACTATGAATTATTTAGAACATCCTCTCTTTTAACTGTATACCAAAACATCGTTAGAGGTTATCTAATAGCTAGCTCATCATTTCATTCTCCCATTGAGGCTTGTGGGCCAATTTTCACCCTGTTATACTCTCCAAAATATTGAAACGAATTTGGGATCTTGCTGTGGAATTAAATGCTCACACAGATCCCACTCCCTTTGAGACCATAAACATCTGCCATGATGTTTTAGCCAAATAACCTCACTATACACAGTATTACTGGGAAACTGTCAGTGGAATAAAAGAGTTTAGGTACTGGCAGAAATGTTCTGAGAAATGCTGCATTGCCAGTGGCTTGTAGTCTAAGAAATTTTGGCACCAAATAGCCATTCCATTTTTGTTAGATCCTCCAGTATTTTTTCCAGTCTTGAGGATCAAACTGTAACTAGACCACCATTTAGACTATTAGTAATTTCATGTCAGTTTTGAAATAAGCATAGACCTTCTTAAGAACTATTTGTAGTTGTCATTATCATACTGATATCATATATATGTTGAGCTCTTATTGTGTATGGGGCACTTTGCTAAGTCCTTTATATACATTATTTCACTTAATCTTCAAACTGACCTTGCGAGGTGATTATTATTTTAATCCTCATTTTACAAGTGAGAAAACTGAGGCTAAATAAATTGCCAAACAGTATTACCTGTCTAATAACAGCACACCCCAGATACAAACCAGGCTGTCTGGCTCTGGTGCTCCCGCATGCGTCCATATACAGCCTCTAAATAACCATCAGCAACCTTACCCTTGGGGTATGGAGCAGATAAAAAAAGAAAATGTAAAAGGATTGGAGGTAGAGTTAAGTCCTATGAAGAAACAAAGCAAAATAAGGGCATAGAGAGGGGATGAGGTGGTGAAAGAGGTATATTTCAGACAGATAGTCAGGGCAGACATATTAGAGAAGGTTCTGAGGTAGAACAATCTATGTAGCTACTTGAACATGACAGAGAAGTCATTCCAGGTAAAGTATTCATTCTTGGAGAAATGAGGTGGCCCCCAGATAACTGGAAAAATGGGGACTTATACTCAAAGAAGTAGGTGGAAAAGTAGGCACAGGCTCTGATACTACATCTCTTTGTCCGTACCCTCCAGTCCCTCCTGATGGTTCAACAAGCCCTTCATGTCTGTCCCATCCTCTTCCCCCAGGCTGTCCCTTTCTTTGAGACTGTCTTTCTCTCCAAACCCCTTGCTGCATCTCCTCATCACATTATACCAGCACCCTCCTCTTCCTAGCTCCCTTGCTGTTGCATGTCCCTCCCCCGTAACCTTCCTCTCTTGGCCTCTCTATCCAGACTCCAGTACGCTGCTGGAGGATATCACTCAGCTCTCCTTTTGTACCTCTTGGCAGTCTCACTATTTGTCCTATCTCTGGGCAGCTGCCTCTTCCATCCTTCTCCACTTTGGTCACCCCCTGACCTTGCCCCATCACATTGTTAGCAGATGGCCTTGAGCGTCTACTTCTCTGTGAAAATCCAGACCATCATGAATGCACTTTAACTTCTCATCTCCTTTCTTGATAACTATTTTGGTCCGTACTCACCTCCACATCCTTTGGTTGGTCTCTGATCAATGTGTCTCTTTTCCCAACTAAGGCAAATATTTTCACCTGACCTCTTGATCACATTTACCTCCTACTCCATGGCCTTTTAAATATTCTATCTTCTGGCTCCTTCTCCCAAGCATCTGCATTAAAAATTACTCCTCCTTTACTATTGTGTTTCCCCCCGAAACAGTCTGCACTCATTGTTTCCACTTTTATACCTATCATTCACTCGGCGCATTGCAATTGGACTTCTACCCTCATGCAGGGTGGGGAACCTGTGGCCTTGGGGCCCCATGTGGCCTTCTGAATCCTTGAGTGTGGCCTTTTGACTGAATCAAAATTTTACAGAATAAATCCTTTTAATAAAGGGATTTGTTTGTGAAGTTTGGATTCGGTCGAGAGGCTGCACTTGGGGATCTGGAGGGCCGCATGTGGCCTTGAGGCCGCAGATTCCACACCCCTGGATGGATTCTCTTTCTCTTATCCTCTTTGCAGCTTTTAACACTATTGGCCATTTTCTCTTCTCTTGGCTTCCCTCGCATCACCTCCTCCTGTCTCTTTGCCTACCTCTTTGGTTATCCCTTGTTGGTTTGATTTGAGTGTTTCTTTTTCTCACCCCTTCCTTTAAATATTGGTGTGTTCCAGAGTTTTGTCCATGACCATTTTTTCATCTTATACTCTTTTTTGGGGTGAATTCATTCATTCCTATGGTTTCACCATTATCCTGATGACCTTCACATCGATACTCAACCCGATATCTGTAATGACTAGATCAGTAATCCAATCCTAATGGAATGCCTGTTGGATGACTTCATGTTTGCAGCCCCTTCAACATACTTAAAACTAAGTAAAATACCTGTAATTCATCCTAGGCTTTTCCCTTTTCCTTAACTTTCTGCTTCTATCTTCCCCTTCATGCCATTACCAACCCCCTGTCATTAGGAGATGAATGTCGTTAGTTCTGTTAATTTAATCTTTTTTGATTGGTTCGCAACTGTATCCTTTCTGACTGGTCTCTGCAATGTCTTCATCTGTTCTCCTTCTTCCTGCTTCATTCCTCCAATCTGCTCTCCTCACTACTGGCTGAACTGATTTTTATAAGATGTAAAACTGCTGGTATTACTCCTGTGCTATAAACTCTTCAGTGATTCCTCATGCAGTACAAGTCTAGGACTCCTAGAAACCATTCGCTATCTGGCCTAGCTTCTGCCTACCTCTGTAGCTCACACAGTGGAATGCAAGGAGGGGAAATAACACAGCCTGACTTTGAAGCCTAGTTAAGGAATTTTTGTTCTGATCTCGAATTTAGTGAGAAAAAATGGCTTTCAATGAAGAAATGATATATTAAGACTCTAAAAAAGTTCCAAGTATATTTAATTAGGCAATGCTCTACTCAGCAAGACAACCGGGGGAGAAAAAAGTCAAATTTGGACAGTGAGGATACAAGAAGCAAGGCGTGGAGTGAAAAGATAGGGGTGGCTTTCAAAATGAAATTCTGTTCTATGTATCATTTAGTATCAAAATACACTATTTCTCCCTTGCTATGTGTAAAGAGAGATAGTGCCACTTTAAACAATTCCATTCCTAAAATGTTCCCAGTCATAACTCTTAACTCTGTGTAGGCAAATATAGTCTCCTGTTATAAAATTTTTATTAGCTAAACTATCTGCTAAAGATTTTATGTAACAAATCCTTTTTAATGTCAGGTTTATAGCTGAATTTGCCAAAACGTTAATGCCAAATATTTTTGCATTAATGAAGCAAATATGACAAAATATTGGCATTTATTGCATCCAAGTTGAGGAGGATACAATGGGATATAGAAATACTACCTATGGGAATACAAGTATTAATAGTATTCATCGTACTATTCTTTATGCATTTATCATTGATGAATTTTATAATGTGAGATTTTTAAATAAATAAACGATAATGGTAATGTTACACTTTCCCCAAGTTTAAAGATTTTTATATGGAGGTTCACAAAGATCCTAAGTCTTAGTTCATGGTTTTTCATGGCTGTACTAACTTGTCTTCCTGGCTCCTGAGTCACCTATTAACATAATCTCAAGTGCATGAAGTGGGTGCAGTGTCCTTTCTAGCACAATATCATTTTGTATAAAAATTATTAACTGAGGCCAGGCGCAGTGGCTCACGCCTCTAATCCTAACACCATGGGAGACCGAGGCGGGAAGGATTGCTTGAGGTCAGGAGTTGGAGACCAGCCTGAGCAACAGCGAGACCCCATCTCTACCAAAAACAGAAAAAAATCAGCCAAGCATAGTGGCACAGGCCTATCCCAGCTACTCAGGAGGCCAGAGGATCACTTGAGCCCAGGAATTTGAGGTTACTGTGAGCTATGATGACGCCACTGCACTCTACCAGGGGTGACACAGTGAGACTCTGATTAAAAAAAATCATTAACTGACTACTAAGTAAAAATAAAAAGTTATTTCAATGGTCTTCATAGTTAATGTTTCCTGTATATTCTGAAGTAATTATTTGTTTCCGTAGGACTTTTCAGCATGGCATGGATGAGTCTGCTTCAGATTCCTTGAAATCATGTTTTAAGCAACCATTACACTGGATTTCTTGCATATCACATTTCTACCCTACTTTACTCAGGTGAGTAAATGCCTCCAAATGCCATAGTATCAATAATTCTATGATTCCTTTTAAAGTTTAATAGAAACTTTTATCTGTGAATGCAAATGTATCTTACGAAAAGAACTTATATTTTATTCACAATAGGCAGATGAGTAAAGAGTATTATTTCTCTTTTTTAAGCTCAAGAATTTAAAGCACAGGCCTCATAATCATTCTACTGGCTTATAACTTTAGTGATGTAGTGGAAAACTGTGAATTTTTGAAATTTAATTCTATTTTAAAACACATTCTTCTTGATCTATGACTGGGGATTTGACAGTTCTTTGGCTAATTATCAAACATAGACAGCAAAACTGGATAATTCATGTAGCTAACTCAGAGCCTTAGGTAGAAGTTAAGAGACAAGTAACTTTTAGAATTATGAATAGGACCTTTCACTTTTATTATTTAATTAACAGCATTTAAAAACAAGAAAAATCATTTAAAGTATGAAGTGTACTTCCAGAGTAATCTGATGACATTTTGTGGCATTATGTGGAATGACACTTTGATTCTTTGCTGAATATATAATTGGCAAATACCTTTCCTTGGTATCTGAGAATAAAAATATCATGTATAGCTAAAGGAGATAGAGTTAATTCCCACACATTCTTGATTTATCTTGGAAATACACTATCAGCTATACACTGATGGTAGAAATACACTACCATCTAATTTGACTATATTGCTCTCTTGAGGAACAAGAGTGCCACCCATGAATAGAGGGTATGGAAACCTCATATACAAAAGTCTCTATAGACACAACACTCATATACTCTTGCCTACTGTGTGCCTATCCCCATATGGGTAATGAAGAATCCAAGATTTATGAGACATAGACCTTTTAAAGGACCTCAGTGTGTTATTACTTCAGTTACATATAAAACTTTGTCAACATCTCTGAGTAATTCCTTATGATTGATTCCTAGAAATGGAATACTCTCAGTACTCTGTCATCTTGCATGTAAATATATTTTATATCATCAGGGATTAAATAGCCAACTCTTTAATGTTCATTATTGAAAAAATAAAGTAAAGAACTGGATCTCTTACAGTATGAGTTAAACAAACAAGATGTATCATTCACTTAGGATAACAGCCTCCAGTTCTGTCCAAGTTGCCACAGAAGACCTTATTTCCTTCCTTTTTACAGCTGGTTAGTACACCATGGTATATATACACCACATTTTCTTTATCCACTCATCAGTTGGTGGGCACTTAGGTTGATTCCATATCTTTGCAATTGTGAATTGTGCTGTGATAAATATTTGGGTGCAGGTGTCTTTTTGATATAATGACTTTTTCTCCTGTGGGTAGGTATTCAGTAGTGGAATTACTGGATCAAATAGTAGGTCTTTTAGTTCTTTGAGGAATCTCCATACTGTTTTCCATAGAGGTTGTACTAGTTTACATTCCCACCAGCAGTGTATAAGAATTCCTTTTTCATCACATCCGTGCTAACATCTACTGTTTTTTGACTTCTTAATAATGGCCATTCTGACAGGGGTAAGGAGGTATTCTCACTGTGGTTTTAATTTACATTTCCCTGATGATTAGTGATGTTGAGCATTTTTTCATATGTTTGTTTGCCATTTGTATATCTTCTTTTGGAAAAAAATCTGTTCATGGCTTTTGCCCATTTTTTGGTGGCATTATTTGTTTTTTTTTTTCTTGCTGATTTGTTTGACTTCTTTGTAGAACTCAAGTCTGGATATTAGTCCTTTATCAGATGCTTTAATCTATTTTTATTGACTGCTTTTATCTTATATCTGGAACCATTGGAGTTATCAACCTTTAGGCATAGCTCTGTAAGACTTCCACCTCCAGGCCTGCTCAGTTCAACTCAGCTAGGGGCATGGGAACTCAGCATGAAAATGAGTTTGTCTTTCAAACGTCTAATTCTTTTATTTCACTTTTTTCTCCTTTCTATATCTAAAGCAAGTGAAAATACAGCAAGACATTTCTTTCTTTCTGCTTCTATTTAGTAACCAATCTCCACTGTTATCCTAACACAAAGATTAGAACATGGGGATGACTATTTAGCCCATAGTGGAAATGCAATTCAATGCATGCTTTCTAGAGGGTAGTTTAGTGTAACAATATGTATCAAAAACTTAAAAATATTTTTGATCCTTTGTCTAGCAATTCCATTTCTAGGAATCAACTATAAGGAATTCATCAGAGATTTTGACAAAGTTTTATATGCAAAGATATCCATCAAAGCATTATTTAAAAGAAAAAATTAGAAATAAATGTTCTACAATATAGTATTAGATAAATCAGTTATGGCATAGCCATATGATAGACTACTGTGGAGTCATTAAAAGGGTGGATTTTGAAAAATGTTTAATGACATAGGGAAATAATTGTGGTTTATAGTTATGGGGGAAATACAGGCTAGTAATTATGAAATCGTCAAAGCCGGCACAATTTTTAGAGTGGTGTGTACCAGACACAGTGCCAAGTGCTTTACATAATTATCTCTTTTAAACCTCACACCAGTTCTATAAGGTAAGTACTCATGTGCTTCTTTTATGGAGAGCAAAGTGCTGTGTAGGTAGCAACTTTCTGGAAAGAACAAAGCTGGAAGGTCAGGCTCTGAACCCAGGCCTGTTCCATTCTAAAGCTCAAGCTCTTGACAACTATACCTCCACCTTTCAAAGGGAAAGCAGTTCAGGAGGATTTTAGTAGGTGTCCATGAAAAATCATTCCCTTGCACAAATAAAATTGTCAGTTATTGGTTATGTAACGTCTCTTTTTTTTAATGGCTTAACTTTGCAGGGCCTCTGATATGCTAGCATATAATGTTTATCATTGCTATGGTCTGAATGTGTTTCCCTAAATTCATGTGTTGGAAACTTAATCTCCAACGCAACAGTGTTGAGAGGTGAGGTCTAATGGACTTATGTCATGTGGGCTCTGCCCTCATGAATGGATTAACATTGCTGTAAAAAGGGCTTGAGGGAATAGGTTCCCCTTCTCTTGCCCTTCCAAATTCTGCCATGTGAGGACGCAGCAAGAAGCTCCTCACCAGATACTGGCACCTTGATCTTGGATTTCTAGCCTCCAGAACTATAAGAAATAAATCTTTGTTCTTTGTAAATTACCTAGTCTGTGTTATTCTCTTATAGCAGCACAAAATAGACTAAGACAGTCTCCAAGAGAGGGACCTAGTATGCAGATTCCCCAAACATGCTGGATAAGAGAACTCTTGTTTCCTCGGGGATGAACAGTTATTGGAAGGTGGGACATAATTGGAAGACGCTGAATTATGCTATACTACCATATGTAGAGCACAAAAAAAGTGTGCATAGAAAAACAAATATTGCAAGGATATACACTGGAGGGTTTATAGTTTTATCTCTGGGTGGTAGGATTGCAAATTATTTTAATTTTCATTTGTATAGTTGTCTATATTTTCCGAATTCCCTATAATTTAACTTTAAGATAAAGACAAACTTTTAAAAAAGCAAAAAGAAAATCCATTTTCTTTTATTGGTGTTTTGTTTACATGGCTTAATCCATACCTCTATACAGGTGATTTCTAGCTCTGCACCTCTAGCTCTGAGTGCTTACCTATATCCCCAAATTATACGTCCAGCTATTCATATTTCTTGAATGACCTACTGTACTATTGGAAACCCAATAAGATATCCTCAGCTGATCCTTCCTTCTCCTCTTCCCTCATCCTCCACACAGGGAGTCTTTTCTTTTGGGAGCAATATTGTTCTTAAATGCTTCTAGAATAGAATCTTGATTTCCACGTTGAGTTTTTTCTTCCTCTATTCTTAGTCTATTATCATGTTCAGTTGATTCTTCCTCCAAAGTTCTCTTAGAATCACCCCTTCTCTCCACCCCATTATAACAACTTTAGTCCATCTTACTACTATTTAACGTATTTAAAATACTATTTTCATTATGTCTCTCTCCTGCCTAGAAGGCCATAGTAGCTTCTGCTTTGCCCACACTGTCTCTCTTGGCTCATTTCCTAGAGCACCCAACAGTTTTTTCTGCTCCCGTTAAGTCAGTCTCCTCATGTATCTTTAAGACTCAGTTATTCCATACTGTAAAATTTTTAATTTGTTGCTTATTCTTGGCTTCAGGCCTTTATTTATGTAGTTTTCTCTCTTAGAATACCTTGGGCTCCCTCCTTTGCTTTTCTCAATTCTGCAGGCAAGTTATGATATGAGTACTGCCACCACTAAGTGTCATATTTTCTGACAATTAGTCTTTACTAGGCCCATATAATCTGCTTAGAAAGACCTGACCTATGTGATTTATAATCCAAAGTGCTCAGAGCAGTGATACAATCAGAGGAACCCAGGGTAGCAATAAAAGTACTTTCAAAATTACTTGAGTTATTGATTTGCATTTGTCAGACATTGCAATGGGGACTCCTAGACCACCATCATATGCCCTTAAAAATGTCACCTTTCCATCCATTTCCCTTACCTGTATCAGCTGCCTCTGTGAGTCTTTCACTCCCAAATTATCCTTCAAAACTACATTTTTCACCTTAGCAACTAAAATGAACTATTCAGGGAAATACAGGGGTTGGATGATGACAAACTAAAAATGTACTAGAGAAGGGGAGGGCTGAGAGGAGAAGTGACTGAAATAGTTAATATTATGGAGGATCGTGGTAGCTTATAAATCTGTTTGCTTACTTATTTATACCTGTACATTGTTTCAGAAAGAATTTGTCAGCTTTTAGCAATATTAAATATAGATAATTAATTAGATGTAGATGAGAAGGAAAAAAGAGCAAAGAGAAGGACATGAAATTAACACTTAAAATAAGAATTAAGGCGGGGCACGGTGGCTTACAGCTGTAATGCCAGCAACTTGGGATGCCGAGGTGGGAGGTAACTTGAGGCCAGAACTTTGAGACCAGCCTGGGCAACATAGCAAGACCCTGCCTCTAAAAAAAAAAAAAATAGCCAGGTATGGTGGCATGTGTCTGTAGTCATAGCTGCTCGAGAGACTGAGGCAGGAGGATCGCTTGAGCCCAGGAGTTTGAAGTTGCAGTGAGCTATGATCATGCCACTGCACTCTAGCCTGGGTGACACAGGGAGACCCTATCTCTCAAAAAAAAAAGAGATAAAATTGCATATACAGCAGTATGGACTATAAATCTGTCTATAAGCTTACTAGAGAAAACTATGAAGTATATAAATGGATAAATCCTGAATTCTTCATGTTCTCCTAGAGCCCTCGGAATAGAGCTTAGAAGAGTTTATTTTAGGGAAAATAAACATATTTTCAAAGCGATAAGTAAAATATACTGTATTCATTGTCCCTAGCAATGGACCAGGGTAACAACGTGAGTTGACTTAGAAAGGGTAATCAGTTTCATACTAAACTAAGGCACATAGAGAATATATTAATTTCAAGGTTAATACTATGACACCATACTGTGCTTTCACATAAATGTTCAAGAAAGAATGCTATCTTGGTCAATTATAGTATGTTGCATTATAGTGCCTTTTATAATTTTCTAAACTTTCATCTTCATGTGGTTTTAAAATTTTTTTTCCAAAAACAAACATGTAGTTTTTAAAATATTTCCAAATATTTTTCAGATCTTCCTTAGCGAAGTAGGTCATAACTGTACACTGAATCCAAGCAGCATAATCAGTGTGAATAAACAGTCCATTCGTTTTAACTGCTCATTTTCTTTTATGATGACAACATGATGTTTTGATTCGTGGCCAGTCCATCTTGAGCTATAGATATTTCATTCTACTGTACCTTTGTTTTTACTAAGCTTTTATTCAATGTAATCCTGTTTTGGATTTATACTAAATATATTGAGCTACTTTGGCTTCGTTATATTATATGCTATGTGGGTCTTTCCTTTTATTCAGTTCAACAAGATGTGTTCATTGATTCCTTCAATAAATGCATTTATAAAACTTGCCCCATGTAAGGCATTGTGCTAGGTGCTAATGGTGAGGGAAGAGGCAGGCAATGAAGTTTGAGACAAAGTCCCTTTCCTCCTGTATTTACATGTTGGTGAGGAATACTATCTTAGTTGGTGAGGAATACAAGCTTAGTTGACGATAGAAGACAATACCATCGTCCACTTCCTCCATCTTGAGATAGTCTCCTGATTTCCTCCTGAGATATTCACCCACTTTCCCACTATCTTTCCTGTTCCTGCTTCTCTGTTTTCTCTGCAAGTTCATCTACTTCATCCTGGCCATTAAATATTGAATGTCTTAAGTGTTCCATCATGTAACCATTTTTTAGGTGATGTTATCATTCTATGGCTTCCTGTACTCCTATGTGACCCCCCCTAAATGCATATCTCTTATTTCACCCTCTCCTAAAACTACAGACCCATGTATTTGTGGGTGCCAACCATACATAAATACCTTCTTGGGGTTTATACCTGGGGATCACAAAGACACTCCAAACTCAACATGACCAAAACTGAACTTAGGACATTCCCTCCAAACTGATGTTCTTCTATTTTTCCCTATCTCAGCTAATGGTACATCCATCCAATTGTGCAACACAGAGCCTTAGCAGGCAACCTGGACACCCTCTTTTTTCTCTCCTACATATCCAATCCATCACTAAATCTCGTTAATTTTAACTTCTAATAGCTACTATTCATAGTACCACTTTCACCTTAGTCAAAAGCACCATCATCTCTCTCCTAACTACTGCAATGACCTCCTAGCATTCTTTTTATGTATATATTGATTTCCATTTCTAATATCCTCCAAGCTATAGCCAGTGTTTTCTCAAACCCAAACCTATTTTCAAAACTCAGATTTTATCATGTCACACTTAAGGCTTAAAAACCTTCCATGAATTCCCCTTTATCCTTAAATATATACAAAAATAGCATAGCCTATAAGATCTACATAGATATGGCTCTTACCCCCTTCTCCAAGCTCTTGTAATACCCACTACCCTATGAACTCTGCTTACTACGCCATTTCCTCACTATGCCATGCTCCTTTATGCCACAGGATCTTTGCACATGCTTATCCCTTTCCCTGAAATGTCTTCCTCCTTCATATAGGTAATGCTAACTAATCTTCATATCTCAGCTCAAATGTGACTTCTGCAGGGAAGGCTTTCATTAACCCCAAAGGCTAGTTTAGTTCTTTTTACTATATCTTCTAATAGCATTTTTTTGCTTTTCCTTCATTGAGTTTTCACAATTGTAATTTTATTCTTATTTGTATGATCATCTAAACTATATATGTATCCTCTACTAAATTCCATAAGAATAGGGAATGTCTGTTTTTTGCTTACTGTTGTGTGTCCATGGTCTAGCACACAGAAGTCAGCCAATAAATATTAGTTGAATGAATGAAGGAATGGATATATGAATTTAAAGTAGTATTGTATCAGATAAGTGACATATTAAATGGTACGAATATTTGATTTGAGTGAGAAAGCTCATGCATGGACAGCACAGTCTTGATGAGGAGGTGATTTCTAGTATCCTTAGGAGAGAACATCTGCAGAGGAGGACAAAAGGAGTTTTGGTCTCCCAGCTGCTGCTGACAAGCTGCTCCTCTGGATTGAGGGAAAAAGCTTAGGGAGCTTGTGCTCTGATAAGGTGCCAAGCATTGACATAGAGCCAATAGCCAGGGGAGAAGTAATGAGAGCTTTTTAACACTACGGCTCTTAAATGGCTGTTCCAGAGTATGGATGGACAAGCAGCTGAATCTTTGCAAAAATCTTCAGAGGAAAGTCAGTGTCTATGGAGCAGTTATTAAAAGAAGTGAAAATGTCAGCTGAACTAGGTATTTAATACATTAGATATCTTAAGGCTTATATCTTTCCTTTTCTATTACGGTTTAAAGGTATTATATAAATAAGAATATAAAAATGAAGCCAGCAATATGAGACTAGAAAACAACTATAGGTTTTCACATTTGTTTGTACACTTGCTTAGATTTGTCATCTTGGAAAGTTAGTTAGCCTATGCAAGCTTCAGTTGCCTAATGCAACAGTTTATATTTTGGTGAGGAAGTTGAAACATAAATGCAATACAATCTTAATGATCTTCTTGAAGATAGCATGCAATACTACCGTCTACTTTCTCTGTCTTGAAACATCTTCCCCTAGCTTCTGAGATACTCTCATGGGAGAGTCATGAGGAGTCAGTGGGTTCAAGTGCTTCCGTGGCACTCATCACATAAGTACTTACTAAACAATCATTCATAACTGCTGTGTTGGTAAAGAGCTATATGTTTCAGAAAGTGGCAGATTTTAGCAATTACCTAAACATTTAAAAGAACCTACTCCAAATGTGATAAAGTGGAAGGAAGATTGAACTGCTTTCTCACTGGGTCTCTGAACTTATCAGGAGGGTGATACTAAGGGAGATCTTTCTGGACCTCCCTATAACAGGGCATTATCTGGTAGACATGGACTGATAATAGTCAATGGCTCCGCAGAGATAACTACTGCTCCTCAAAAGGGACAGCTGAGTGATTTAGTGGTGTCAGTGTCTCAGTGACCTAGGTGCTAGATTATCACCACTTTGGAGAGAGTCCAAAACTGCTGGCTGAAATGTAATATGATTTTAAAAATTAAAATTAGATTTGTATATATTTTTATAAATGGGATGTACTATCTTGTTAGCATTAAAGCATGGATCTAGGGCCATGAATTTTAGGTGAGTTTTAAAAAATGAAATCATCCAAAGTGAAAAGGTTAATTTGCTAAAATCAGGAAATAAGCAGAGGTCCTCATAAGTTAAATGCCTACCCTCTAAATTGTACACCAGGTAATGTAGATATAACCAACCTTGAAAAAAATGAGACTCTTTAAAAATGGCAATCTACATTAGTGGACAAAGTTATTTAAAAATCAAGGCAAATTCTATATATAAATGTGCAGGTAAACTCTGACTTCTACTTATTAAATCATCTTTAATTATAAAGATCATAGAGACTTGACTGTACCCATTATAGAGATTAAAATATACGCAGACATTTTCCATGCTGTTACTACATATATTAAACCAACTTTATACACTTTTCATTAAAATGATGAAGAAAATATTTTGGGTTTTTTTTCCTCTCAAATTTTTTCTCAGATACTAAAATTATCTTCCTAGAGAAAGATGACAAAATTTCTTTAAATATTTGTCTTTAATTCTTTTCCTAGAAAGATTTTGAAGTATTATGGGGACTTCCCCTCTGCTTTTGTTTTCCTACATTAGGACATTTACCTTCAGTTTCTCTTTAGTTATCTCCTAGCCTTTGTGCTCTGAATCATATAACTTACGGTCTCTGTTATAAATTCGGCCCAGTAACCCATGCTAGGAATCATCTGGCCGAAATCAGTCCCTAGATACCTTGAATAACATGGCTCCAATTTGGGAATCAACCCTGAGACCACAAACTTGATTTCAGGTCAAAAACCTGATATCCTCAATCAGGAGGTTGAATAGAGCCAAACATCCTTAATGCTGGTAAATACAACTTACTCACCAAATATCAATCAGGTTGAATGGGAAAAAAACATAAAGTAATGGAATGAGCATGGGTTTTGAAGTCAGAGATACCTGGTTCAAAGTCCAGCAGCCACATTTATTAGCTTTAATGACCTTGGATTAATTTCTCAATATTCCTGAAACAAGGATTAAGTGAGATGAACACTAAGTACCTACATGTCCTACTTTGGATTTCTCCAAGAAGTAGACCCTGAGGCAAGGATTCAAGTGAAAGTAATTTATTTTCTAGGTGGAGCAAACACTGGAAGGGAAGTGGGTAACTAAGACAAAGAAAGGAAGACAACAGATAAAGGTTTGTGTAATTAAGCCAACTACCATAGAAGTGACTGGGACTTAAACCTTCTGGGGAAATTCTGAGAACCAGTGTAAAATATTCACTTCAGAATTATCCCACCAAAGCAGCAAAGACACTGAGGTATTCATACAGAAACTCTCATCAGTCATTGGTTGAGGGCCGCTCTGGGGGTATTAATTCCTGGTACTTACAGCCCGTCTTGCTGAAAGGTAGAGAAATGCAGTCTTTAACAGATGCAAATAAGACAAGTGTGAGCTGAGAGGTAAGGACAAGAGGATGTGGGGTCGCTGACAACATCTGCTGTGGTCTACCCCTTGCACCACAGAGATCTGCTCATTTCCCATTTTAAGTTCTCCAAGTTCTATCATTGATTCTTCAAGGTGATGGCTGGTCATGATTTATTTAGTTTTTTAGGTGTAATTATAGTAGAGTTAGTGGGACAAGCTAGAACACTGCTTGCTGCAGTTATTCCTCAGTCTGGAAGGGATATCCATCATTACATTCTCCTACCACCTATTCCATCTTCCCCTCATCATTGGCCATCATGTCTGCTGATCTGTGTTACTTGCCCAGTGGACTCATTCAAGATGTTGAACTCCTGGATACCATTCCCTTATCAGACTGGGGTCAATGCAGTCTCCTGTGCGTAGTTATTATCAGTCATGAAAGCATCAAGAGATGCCTTGGTGAATCCCTTGCATTAAAGATACTCCTCCCACCAGGCAGAGGGGCTTATGCCTGTAATCCCAGCACTTTGGGAGGCCAAGGTGGGAGAATTGCTTGAAGCCAGGAATTTGAGACCAGCCTGGGCAACACAGCAAGACCCCATCTCTACAAAAAAATTTAAAAAACTTAGCCGGGTATGGTGGCATATGCCTATAGTCCCAGCTACTCAAGAGGGAGGCAGGAAAATCGCTTGAGCCCGGGAGTTCAAGGCTGCAATGAGCTACAATCACACTACTGCACTCCAGCCTGGGTGACAGAGCAAGACACTGTCTCAAAAACAAACAACCAAACAAACAATCAAAAAACAACTCCTCCCTGCTTTCCTTATGCAGCAGTTATGCAGCAGCAGCCCTAGCACCTCATGACAATTAGGGTTAATCACTCTTGCTAGTATAGTAACTCTTTTCTTTGCCTGATAGACTGCTGGCATGGGAAGCCAAAAATGGCCAGATGGCAGCTATAACTTTAGGTTTAGGGGAATCCTAAATGGTCCCCTGTAGAGGTGTACACACCCCACCCCACCCTACCACGGAAAACAGGACCTCTACTCTCACAGAGCTCATAGTCATGGGATGGAAAGCACAAATTTGCTGAGTGGATCATCAGGAGCTTTGGTGGGAATGGCCCCTCCTACCTTTCACAATGATTTTATAAGAATAATTTTTTAGTTTTATAAACCAATAAATGATTGAATCCCATTACAACCTGGATTTGAAAAATTCTTTAGGCCAATTTGTGTCCTGGAAATACAGCACTTATTAGAGTATGAGCCTAATACAACCTAGCCATAAATTCATCCTGTTTCCCCATGCAATATTTATGAGTTCTATAGGATTTATAAATTTTTATTCCCTTCTTTGTATTATAGTAGAATTCAACATGTACACATTTGATACATATATATATGTGTGTATATATATAATTCCCCTTTCTATCATTTTTTTGGTGAGGCTAATCTCATTTTCACAGCTCCACCAGATCAAAGGATGAGGGAACATATGCTTCCCCATATGCACAACACAGACTCCTCAATGCATTTATTACTCAGAGCTTGGTGATTGAGGAATGTTTGTACTATTTTATTTTTCCTCTTAGTGAGTCATTCTACTGTACATTTCAAAATCTGTGGTAAGTTGAAAGATCCAAGAATTAAGGTACATGTCAACAAACAGTTTTCCATCTGGTAAATGAGAGATTTATTTATAACCAGGTATTCAGATAGAGTGGCATAAAATGACATTCAAATTATTTTATTACATGACTGAAGGGCTGAGCAAAAACACTAACCACCTCCAATCCATTCTCCACACTGCAACCAGATCAGGAAACTCCTCTGCCTTAAACTCATCAATGGGTCTAAAATTCCCATCCTGGGATAATGAGGCCCTCCATGATCTGGCTTCTGTCTCCTTCAGACTATCCCTCAAAGATCCCCCTTTCTTTCTATACTCCAGCCAAACTGGATACATTAGATGTTCTTAAATCATTAAATCAGCACTCAAATCAAGCATAATATATAGGTAGGAAATGTTCAAAAACCAAGCCAATTTTAATATAGAACTTACTACCAACTAGCTACTTTTCAGATATTGAATCCCAAGGGAACTTCTAAAAGCCAGCACTTGGAGTTTAGGATGGAAGTAGGGACGACCACTGTGGAGATCTGCTTTAGTTTTCAATCCAAAGGGCTCACCTTATGGATTCTTCCTTTGACACCATATTTGGAACTACTGCAAAATCCAGACCAATCTGGGAAAGTAATTCAGAACTCCTGGAATACCCAGAACTAGTAGACCTAATTCCTCAGATCAAGAGTTAAGTAACGCCTTCTGTCCTCACCACCCACCCTAGGCAGGAGTTTTCCTAACTAACACTGCCCCAGCGACTACTCAGTGAGTTACTCTGTTTTGAGATATGTTATTAGAATTTCACATGGGAAGCCTGAGTTGGTCCAAAGTTCAAGCACAGTCTGAAGGAGTTTGTGCATCATAACGTTATGAGATATTCCAAACACCAAGCCAAGCCAAGGGGGAGGTGCTTTGAAACTTCTTCATTTTATATCTTCGAATCCTCTTTTTCTTAAGCCAGTCTTTTGGCAAAGCATCTTTTTTTTTTTTAAGTGTTTTCCTGTCCATTTATGAGCAGACAAGTCAATTAGTTAACATTTATAGAGCCTTTAAATGTGCTTAGTTCACTAGTAGAAGTTTTGGGGATATAAAACAATTGTCCTCATGAGGCTTGAATCTGGATGGAGAGATAAAACTTTAATTGATGAAATACTAAAGTGTTCAAATATGTATACTTGCCATAAGTACTTTAATTCAGAATGAGAGAGACCACCGTAAAGAGAAAATTTTAGTGAAGACCTCGCAGAGAAAGTGAAATTTTTGCTGCAAGTTAAAGTTGAGTAGGATTAAGATAAAGGTAAAGGGTTATAGGGAGTTCATTGCCTGGATGGTATCTTGGGTCAGCTCAGGCTGCTATAACAAATATAGCATGGACTGGGTGGCTTAAACAACAAACCTTTATTTCTCACACTTGGAGGCTGAAAGTCCAAGATGAGGGTACCAGCACAGTTGGGTTCTGAAGAGGGCCTTCTTCCAGCTTGCCCACCACCAGCTTTTTGTATCCTTATGGGAGAAAGAGGTCGAGCTAGCTCTCTGGCCTCTTCTTATGAGGACACTAATCTCACCCTCATGTACCAATTACCTCCCAAAGTCCCCATCTCCAGATACCATCACATTGGGATTAGGGTTTTAACATATGCATTTTGGGGGGACACAAACATTTAGACCATTGCAGATGGGCATGTATAGCACAAAGACACAGAGGCAGGAAAGATGATGCTAACTGGTCCTGTCCCTACTACCTGTGCTTTAGAAAGCACTGTTTACAACAGTGGCTCTCAAGCCTTAGCATGCATCAGAATCTCCTGGAGAGGGCTTCTTAAAACATACATTTCTGGAGCCCAGCCCCAGAATTTCTGATGGGATGAGGCTTGAGAATTTGCATTTTTAACAAGTACTCAGGTGATGCTGATGCTGCTGGTCTGGGGCCCAAGCTTTGAAAATCACTGGTCTAGACTGTGTTCACATCTGGATGGTTCACCACTCAGTAAATTGCATCTGCTAATGATAATGCTGCAAATTGTCTCCCTCATTAATACCCTTTGCTCTGCCTTCTTGTCCGTTCTGAAGCATAGGATCCTCTCATTCACACCTCTGCTTTGCTCAGTCACACTTTCCCTTTCCAGTGCCACCCTATTCCCACATCCTTATAGCTGCCACCAGATTGGTTTGACCTTTTCCTGCCTTTTGTTGTTGTTGTTCTTGTTATAAATTGATTTCTCATGTTGTGACCTTTAGTCAATCTAAATTTTGAGATTTTAGAAGGAAAAGGTGAATAATGTTATCAGTTTTCAATTCCTCCTTTACTTTCTGATCTCTTGCTGATTCATTGGTGAGTGAAAGTGGTGACGTAGGGGACCTGACTTCGATTTTCTGTTCAACACTGATGATAATTTTGCAAGTGGAAGATTATTTGCCTTGGAATTATTTCTCTTTGATGAAATGATTACCCAAGTAGGTAGCAGTGTAACTGCAGTGGTTCTGATAATTGCACGTTGATCTAAGGCTTTACATATTAAATAATTGGATTACAGTTGACCCTTGTCAGAATCTTTGAATTCCTTTCATTTTATCAGCAATCATAGCACATAGCAAATTACAAAGTAGCCAAAATCCATTAGAACTTCTTTCCATTAATAATGAAAGGAGTTAATAGCACATAGTAGGCACTCATTGTGTATTGGCAAATGAACAAATGCATGCTTTCAAAATAAATGCATAAATAATTTTTCTTTTCCCCATGAAACAAAAACAGACATAGTTCCGTGAAATATAGGCATGGTTATTTTGTATCAGTTTTAAATTTGGCAGGCTACCAAATGTTAATTTGCTTTCAGCTAGTTGAGATTAAATGTAATTCCTTCCCTGGGCAACCCTAAAGTAAGTAAGCATGAAAGCATTTTCAGAGTAATCCGGGAGGAATTGACATTTAAAGGAGTTAGCATTACATCTGTACTTTAAGGCTATTAATTTCATAGATAAATTAACTTCATTACTCCACCTTTATCTTGCATTTTGAAAGGACTCCATCAGCTGGAGGACTGAAAGCCGAGGGTCAATTGAAACTGCTCTTATCCCAGCCAGGTTGTAATTGGAACCTGCTTCTGGAAACCCTACTGCATCATGATGGTCTTTTACTGAGAATCTTGCTGAAGAGCTCAAGTGAGTATTTGCAGTTATAAGAATGTCCTTGAAAAACCTAGTCATTGCTCTTGTTGAATAAAATTTTTTTTCCTAGGCCAGTATTGGCAGAAGGGTGTATCAGCAGTCAGTGGGGTTTGCAGCAGTCAAAACATTGAATAGTTTTCCCAACCTCTTTGAAAGAATTTTTTTTCAGGGATTATGAATGAGGGAAAATGATATTTTTATATGACACTGTTCTATCACAACTACCATTATATAGAAATGTATTAGTATGCAGTGTTTAAAATACTTAAGAAAATTGTAGGAATGTAGTTATATTTCCAAAGCATAAGTTCAAATTAGACCTAATAGAAAGAGAAAGAGAGAGAGAAGAAGAGATTGCATTAGAGCAATGCTAGAACTTTTAGTGTATCATGGAGTGCTTATGCAACTTACAAATGAGCAAGCTGTGGCTTACAGCCATATCCACTGGGGCATGGAGAAGTAATCATGGGAAAATTATGAATGGAAATTAAGGAGTAATAGAAGACCATACTTCTCTTAGACTTTCTTTTATTCCCTGTAAATGCAATCTCAGAAAATGTTATGTCAATATAATATATCCCATTGTGCTCCTGCTCATCTATGAAAAGTCTTCTAACCATTTTCATACACCACGTATGCATCTCTCCTATTCTGTACCTTGTGAAGCCTGATTCATCCTATTCATTACTAGTTTCACTATGTGTTTCTCAAACCAAAATCTTTTTTCTCTAGTTCCCCATCACCTGCAGGAACAAATCCAGGCCCTTCAGCCATTCAAATATGACCTCAGACTAGTTTTCTAACCTTTTCCCAACTATTATCTTGCACACACCACTCACCCACCCCCATTTCAGTCATTGTCCCCCAAAGCCCCATGCCTGTGCTCCCTCCACACCTAGGCTCACTCTTCTTCCTGCTTAAAAGACCCTCTGTAGACAACTCAGCCTCCATCAGTCTGCAAGGGCCAGTTGATGTTCCAGATCTTTGAACAACACCCTAGCTCACACTGATCTCTTCTCTCCTTGATTCACAGTGTCGGTCATCTTGGCTACTTTACTTGCCCTAAGCATGTTCTGCCTCCTATTGTTATTATATTTGTGTATAAGTGAGGCAGATGTCACCAGGCCCTACCAGCCTGTTGGTATACAAATGAGAGGTTCATAGCATTCCCTTGTCCAAATGGCTCCAGTCATTTCTGGTAGTTTTTGGCTTCTCACCTCTGCCCAGGACAAGTTACCCTTTATTCTTCTCCCCCATCCACCTTGACATTTGCTTCCCAAAAGCCACTTAGGGGAGATGCCTCTTGTGAGAATATTGCTTCTCCCCTGGTGCTCTCAAAACCATAAAACCATGTGGTGCCAAAGGTGACCACAACTCCTCAGGCCTCACTATGTTCCAAGCAGAAGGGCAGAGATCGCCCCCTTCCAAGCCCTGAATCTTATTTTATTCCCTTAGCCCCCCAAGCAGTTCTGTTTGGGCCTCAAATCTCACAAAGTTCACCTGAAAGCAATTGCTGTTGCTTCAGGCTGTAACTCCTCTCTCCTAGAGGGAAACTGGCATTAGGGAAACTACTTCTTCAATTAACCAACATTTATTATTTGCTTACTAGGTATCAGGCACTGTGCTAAGCACTTCACATTTGTTATCTAATTTAATTCTTCCTATAACCTGATAAAGTATATACTACTGATATCCTCATTTTAAAAATAAGGACATTGGAGTTTAAGATAAATAGTACTCGCCCAGAGATGCACACAGCTGATAGTGAGTAGATCTGAGTTCTGAACCAAACCAGAGCTTTCAGTCCCTGCCCTTCCAATATAAATACTCTTACAAATTAAACCCTGATGTGGAGTAGTGGTGGTATTGGGAAGAACTATTATCTGTCCACCCTCAGGTTGGATCAACCAGGACATCCTGAAGCACACGCATCTAACGTCTTTCCAGCTAGGTTTTGTAGTCAGAGCTGTATTGTAGATTTTTATATTCCTTCTCATGCTAGCACAGTGCTTTTTACATAAAGCGTCCAGTAAATACTGCTTGGCCAGTCAGTTACCAGTTGGGATATAAAATATAGAGCTTCTCTTAGACTTTATAATCTGAGCTTCCAGGCAGGGTGGCTACATGACAGAAATAACATCTGACACAGCTGGGAGAGTTACTCTGATATAATCATTGAAACTCAGGAGCATGGTCCCATAAGAGAAATTGTCTCCTATTTATAGAGTTATGTAGAACAGCCTGGAAAATCAATTGATAAAAACTTTTTACTATATTGATATAGCCACTAAGTACAGGAAGAGCAATGATAGTTAGGAATATGTAACCATATTTTCTTACAAATTTACTTACCACATTTACTTAAAAATAATGTTCACCTTCTGGTATGTATAAAATGACATTGTTTTTAAGAGACTTAGAGTTATCAAAGATACCATATTGTATCACCTTTAGTTGTGGTTCTTATGGAGTTCAGCAGTGTATTTACCCAACCTGTTCAAAAATACCCGTCATTTTTTCCAAAGGCTATTAGGTTACATGGCTGCTCTGCTATTGTCTTGTATTGAATTTTACTAATGACTTCAAATACCATAAGGATGAAGTGACAGAATTTACTAATCAATTGATTGACTTACTTATTAAACTCCAGTAGAATTCTTGTCACTTTAAGTTAGAAACAAACTCATTGAATCTTAGTAATTATACTAAGATGGAAATTATTATGCACATAAAAATTAATTTTCAGTATTTTTTATAGAAATTTTCTTTTCATTTGATTAAAAGTATCACAGTATTTCAGAACACCATTTGGTAATTTAGAAGCTTGGTCATATTTTTAGGAAAGCAAAATTTTAGAGTTAATTACCCTGATTTAGGTATTTCAAGCAATGTAATTATCAGCTTTTTATAGGACAGTTTTTCTTTATAAATAGTGTCTTTCTGGTTTAATTAATAAAATTTAACTTTGTGTTAAATTGGCTCAGAAATAAAAATGCAAGATATTAAGTACATATTTTATTATTATGTATATTTTAAAACAAGGTTCTCTTTGTTCAGTAAGCAATTATTGAATTCTATTAGGTACAGGGTCTTTCTTGATAAACAACTGCTATGGCTTAAATATCCTCTCCAAAACTCAAGTTGAAATTTAATTGCCATTGTAACAATGAGGAGAGGTGGAACCTTTAAGAGGTGATTAGGGCATTTGTTCTGCCCTCATGAATGATTGAATGCCATTATCATGGGAGTGGGTTAGTTATTACTCAAGTAGGTTCCTAATAAAAAAGATAGGTTCGGCCTACTTCCCTCTCTGTTTTGCGTGCTCACTTCTGCATTCCGCCCTTCTGCCATGGGATGACCCTCACCAGATGCTGGCACCATTCTCTTGGATTTCCCAGCCTCCCAAACTGTGAGCCAAGTAAATTTCTGTTCTTGTTAAATTATGCAGTCTGTGGTATTGTGTTATAGCAGCAAAAATGGACTAAGACAACAACCATATACTATACAGATTAAAACACATGAGGTTTATCTCATAGTGAGAGGGATGTCTATGGCTTCTGGTTTTGCTCTGTAAAAATGATTTATCAGAATTTTTATTTGTTTTAAAAGAATCAGTAGAGCCTATAGGGAAATGGGTATCTTGTCATCTGAGTTGCATCTTCACTGAGTGCCAGAAAATAGCAAAATTAAATAAATGAATGGTAACATTTATAATATATGCTTTGTAGGCTGTAAGCTTCTAGGAAGTAGAATCATATTATTTCCATATAAAATAATTCCTTCTTTATAAAAATATGTAGCATTTTTAGGGAATGATTTCATTGCTAAAACTTGATAAAAAATAAATTGTCTTCACATGGTAGGTGGTTGTTAACACTCTTTGGGTACAGTTCAGTTGGCATGAGAAGGTCATGTTTGTTCATTTTATTTTAAGTTAGGCCATCTAAAATCCAAAGGAAAATAACTCTCAATAACAAATATTTATAGAAGATTTTAGAATTATAAGACACTATTTTGGATTATTGACTCTAAAAACCAGGGTATTTGTTCCAGTAATTATCTTTCTGAGGCCACATGGCCTTACTTCTTACATGTGGCATCAAAGGAATTAATATTTGGCAATTTCCCAATTGCTAACAGGTAACCTTTCCTGCTAGTGACATTTGTATGAACTGTGACTAATATCCTTTCCTTTGCCTATTGCCCCAAGTATGATTCCCAGTGAAACTTCTTGGCTTCTGATGATATTCATCTGTAATATAACAACAACAGCAAACTAGCAAATACATAGCATTTGACATATTCCAGACATTGTTTCTAAGTGCTTTAAATGTGTTCACTCATTGAATGCTTATAACAGCTCTATGTGGTAAGTACAATTGTCATCTTTATTTTACAGATGAGGAAACTGAGACACAGAGAAATCTGTCACACACCTAATAAGTGACAAAGCAGGATTTGATCCAGACAGCTGGCTTCCAAAGTCTGTGCTTCCACCTACCACACTACATGGCATCCATGCAGAGCCACAGAACATTTACCAAATAGCAGTGTTGCACAATTCATGAGAGCTATCAGAAACCTCAATACGGGATAATTTTGATAGTACCTTTTGTATTTTTCAACCTTGTAATAAAGTGCCTAAAGATAATCAAGAAACATATCGAGAGAAAATTCTAGCTAAAGGACTACTACCACTAGCAAGTGACAGTTGACTTGAATTCATTAATTCAAATTATCTTATAGTTAATATTTTCCTGATCTTTTAGGTAATATAAAGCATATTACGACAGAAGCTTGGGGTGTGCATGGGTGTGTGTGTGTGTGTGTGTGTTGTTGTTTTATTTTATAAGGGTGACCAAAGTGCAGTTTAATGACTGTCTTGAAGGAGGTGACTTAAAGTAAAAATATGCTCCCTCTTGGTATTCTTAACTCACTTAACATTGATGTCCTAGCCTGCTTTCACTAGTAATGACGTCTGCACTACAGGACTCTGACTTGTTCAATCTTGTTTCTTCACTGGATTTGGACCCTGTTCTTAGTAAAATCAGTAGAATCGTATTTGTGTGGTTTTGCCCTAGTCCTTTCCAACTCAGGATCGTACGCAAGAATGATGATGGACTAGGTTAGAGGTATCAGTGGGCTCCATAGAATTATTACAGTCCCAGAAACAGTTATTTAGGTTCTGCTGAGTCTCCAAGAGGGTTGGGTGGTGGGGTATGATTATGTAAAACAAATCTTTCTGTCTCTAAAGTGCAAACACATCACCTGGGGATTTCGTTAAAACTGCAGATTCTGATTCAGTGGGTCTTGGGTGGGGCCTGAAATAATGTATTTCTCTAATAAGCTCCTACGTGAACACTGCTCCTGCTGCTGCTGGTCCCTGGACAACTCTTTGGGTAACAGAGATATCGAACATGGTATCTGTTGCTATAGAAGGCAAAAGAATTTAAGTATGTGGCTTGTCCTTGTAACATATTACAGGCTTATAAAGAGACATAATTTACAAACCATTTTATCAGGAAGTTCACTGCAGTCAGCAAGCATGATCTTATTCAAATAAAGAACTGATTTTTTCACTCCTTTGCTAAAAACCATTGGTGACTGCCCAGTGCTTATAGCATAAGGACCTTAATCCTTGCAACACCAGCAGTGCCCTGTGTGCTCTGGCTGTGGCCAACTTGTCCAACTCGTCTTGTCTTATTCATCCCCAGTTTAGCATGCTCTAACACAGGGTCATACATTCTCTGACCTAGGCTGTGCATCATAGATTTGTATATTTATAACAGCTATCTCCCTACAGAAGTTACTTGAAGAAAGGGACAGCTGCTGCAACACCAATGACCTTTCAATTGTCCCATATGTCAAGTTCTTTCCTGCTACAGAGCCTTTAAAATGTTTTTTCTGCCCAAAACCTTCCTCCTCTCCATTTGCTTGGCAACTCTGAGTCATCTTTTAGCTTAAATATTACTTTCTAGGAAGTTATCACTGATCCTCCTGGCTAGATAAGGCCCTGCCATATTCCTTTTTGTCACAATTTTAAGTGAAATGTTAACTGATATCATTATGTGTTTAATGTCAGTCTCAGCCATCATGGGTTCCAGGAGGGCAGGGATAGCTCACCATTTTATCCCCAGTGCCTGGACTGGTTCATGGCACTTCAGACTGGTGCTGAGCACATAGAACGTGTTTAAAAAGTATTTGTTGAATGAATGGAGGCCAATTCAATTTCCATGACAATTCTGTTTCATTCATTAGCTTTGTGTACTCTCTAAATTTCAGTTGCCTCATTTCTAAATGGGGTACTAATATTGACCATATTTATTCATTTTGAGCTTTAAAAGGGTAAATAAACGTAAAGGTCCTAGTACATTGCTTGGCACTTAGTAGGTACTTCATTTATGTTAGATTCTTTCCATTCTTTTATACTGAATGCCTGGAAAAATATGCCTGATGCATTTTTTTCTTCTCTTATTATTCCTGTGCTATCCATGCAATGGTTTCTCCCTCTGTCTCTCAGTAACTCTCCCCTTCATCTAAGCACAAATTTAAGTGTCTACTAGGAGATGAGGGTCTCCCTTTTGGATGTCTGTGTGCCTGGGAAGGTGTTGCCTTAGCAGCTTTCATGCATTTAAAGATGAGAAACTGGCCAAATAAATATTCTCAAGTTATACATATCTAGTACTCCTTGAGAACTTTGGCATACAACTTGGGAGATTGGCAGTATGAATTTTGCTATGATGCTTCACCTACATAGAATCAGATCTAATCTGGCTTGGCAGTGGCTGAAATATTTTATATTCTGTCTCTTCATGGCACTTAGAAAATGTCTCCTATGACTATAGAAATGTGTCTTCTTTAGTAGTTAATGTGCTTCTAGTATTAGTATGTGAAATGAGTGGGCATTATATTACAAATGATATTATTATCATGAATTTTTGTGACATCTTTTCCCAAGCAACTCAAATTATTTAACATATTATTTCATTTATGACCCTTGGATTATTAGGACCATTCTGCAAATGAGGAAACTTAGATACAGAGAAATTGAGTAAATTGCCCACTTGATGTTTTAAGTGGTTCTTGTTAGAAGAAATACCAGCCATTATTTCCTGAAAGTCGATTGTTTTTAAATGAATTCTCAAATGAAAACATGAGACTTTGTGGAGATGATTCTTCAAAATAAGAAGTAATATTCTCCTGAGTTAATTTCTGAGAATGTTTTGTTACCTGATTTTGTAAATAAGCTCTCCATTCAACTAACATTTAGTGGGCAGCAATTATGTATCTGGCATTGTTCTGGGCTAGAAATGCAATGGTAAACATGACATGCCAAATTGCTTTTATAAAGCTTATATTCCAGCAGGGAATTGATTGTTGGGGGGAAGGTGGGGAGGACAAACCTTATAAGGTAAACAAATATAAAAATTAGATAAGTTCAGCTATATTAAGTACCATGAAGTGCTTTTCTAAAACAGTGTGACTGATAGAGATTGACAGATTGGGTGATAAGGAAAGACTGCTCTGACAAGCTGACTACTTTTACTTATGCATGATTTGGGAGTAGATGGAAGATGTCCTTATTTAGTATTAGATATTTGGAACATATGTACACTTTCTTCCAATATTCCAGAACAGGGGCTTGCAAACTTTTTCTACAAAGGACCAGATAATAAATATTTTAGGCTTTGTAGACCATACAATCCTTATCACAACTACTGAACTTAGGGGAGAAAAAGTCCTATCTTCTGTTCACCCATTGCAAGGTTCTTGGCTGACACCCCTATGATAAAAAAACAGATTAACAAGAGAAAAGTATAACAAATTTATTTAATATAGGGGTCTTTTTTACCATTTTTATCATTTTATAAAATTGATACATAATATTTTATGTATTAATGGGATACATAAGGGTACTTGTTATATGCGTAGAATGTATAATGATTAAGTTAGGGTATTTGGAGTATCCATCACCTTGAGTATTTATCATTTTTTTTTTAGTATTTATCATTTCTACGTATTGGGAACATCTCCAGTCCTCTCTTCTAGCTACTTTGAAATGTACAATACATTATTGCTAACTTTAGTCACTTTGTTCTTGAACATTAGAACTTATTTCTTCTAACTGTATGTTTGTACCCATTAACAAACCTCTCTTCTTCCCCCCTCCCACCTATACACCCTTCCCAACCTCTGGTATCTATCATTGTATTCTATACCTCCATGAGATCAACTTTTTAAACTCCCACCCATGAGTGAGAACATGTAGTCTTTGTCTTTCTGTGCCTGGCCTATTTCACTTACCATAATGACCTCCACTTCCATCCATGTTGCTGCAAATGACATCATTTCATTCTTTTTAATGGCCAAATAGTATCCCATTGTGTATATATACCACATTTTCTCTATTTATTCATCCATTGATGGGCATTTAGGTTGATTCTATATATTTTTTTTTTTTTTGAGACAGGGTCTCACTCTGTCACCCCAGCTAGAGTGCAGTGGCATCATCATAGCTCACTGCAACCTCAAACTCCTGGGCTCAAGCAATCCTCCTGCCTCAGCCTCCCAGGTAGCTGGGACTAGAGACACAGTCCACAATGCCTGGCTAATTTTTTCTATTTTTTGTAGAGACGGGGTGTCGCTTTTGTTCAGGCTGATCTTGAACCCCTGACCTCAAGTGATCCTCCCACCTCGGCCTCCCAGAGTGCTAGGATAACAGGAGTGAGCCACCACACCACGCCCAATTCCATATCTTGGCTATTGTGAATAGTACTGTGATAAACATTAGAGTGCAGGCATCTCTTTGATATACTGATATCTTTTCCTCTGGATAAATACCCAGTAGTGGGATTGCTGGATCATATGGTAGTTTTATTTTTAGTTTTTTGACAAATCTCCATGCTGTTTTCCACAGTGGTTATATTAATTTACATTTCCACCAACAGTGTATAAAAGTTCTCTTTTCTCTGTATCCTCACCATCTGTTATTTTTTGTCTTTTTAGTTGCAATTTTAATAGGGGTGAGATAATATCTCATTGTGCTTTTGATTTGCATTTCCCTGATGATTAGTGATACTGAGCATTTTTTCATATACCTATTGGCCATTTATATGTCTTCTTTTGAGAAATGTCTGTTCAGATCATTTACCCCATTTTAATCAGATTGTTTGTTTTTTTGCTGTTGAGATGTTTCAGTTCCTTGTATATTTTGGATATAAATCCCATGTCAAATAAGTAGTTTGCAAATATTTTCTCCCACTTAACAGGTTGTTTCTTCACTCTGTTGATTGTTTCCTTTGCTGTGCAGAAGCTTCTTAATTTAATATAGTCCTATTTGTCTATTTTTTAGTTTTGAGGTCTTAGCCATACAATATTTGCTTAGATCAATGTCCTGAAGTGTTTTATCTATGTTTTCTTCTAGCAGTTTTATAATTTGGGGTCTTAGTTTTAAGTCTTTAATCAATCTTGAGTTGATTTTTGTATATGGTGAGACTAAGGTTCCAGTTTCATTCTTCCCGCATGTGGATATCCAATTTTCCCAGGACCATTTATTGAAGATACTATCCTTTCCCCAATGTATGTTTTTGGTGCCTTTGTCAAAAATCAGTTGGCTGTAATTACAAGGATTTATTTCTGGATTGTCAAATCTGTTCCACTGGTCTTTGTGTCTGTTTTTACACCAATACATGCACATACTAATACATGCATATAGTAACTATTTTGGTTACTATAGCCTTGTAATATATTTTGAAGTCAGGTAGTGTGATGACACCAGCTTTCTTCTTTTTGCTCTTCATTGCTTTGGCTACATAAGCTCTTTGGTGCCATATGAATTTTAGGATTGTTTTTTCAAATCCTGTGAAAAATGACCTTGGTATTTTGATAGGGATTGCATTGAGTCTGTAGAGTGCTTTATGCATATGGTCATTTTAATGGTATGAATTCTTCTGATCCATGAGCATGGGATGCCTTGCCATTTGTTTGTGTCTTCTTCAGTTTCTTTCAACAGTGATTTGTGGTTTTCCTTGCAGAGAGCTTTCACTTCTTTCATTAAATTTATTCCTAGGTATTTTATATTTTTCGTAGCTATTGTAAATGGGATTGCCTTCTTGATTTCTTTCTCAGCTGGGTTTATTATTGGTGTATAGAAATGCTACTGATTTTTATATGTTGATTTTGTATTCTGCAACTTTACTGAATTTATTTATTAGATCAAAGAGTTTTTTGGTGGAGTATTTAGGTTTTTCTGGATATAAGATCATATCATTAATAAAGAGGGACAGTTTGACTTCTGCTTTTCCAATTTGGTTACCTTTTATTTTTTTCTCTTGCCTGATTGCTGTGGCAAGGACTGTCAGCACTATGTCAAATACAAGTGGTAAAAGTGGGCATCCTTGTCTTTCTCCAGTTCTTAGAGGAAAGGCTTTCAGCTTTTCCCCATTCAGTATGATGTTAGCTGTGGATTGGTCACATATGACCTTCATTATGTTGAGGTATGTTCCTTCAGTGCCTAGTTTGTTGAGAGTTTTTATCACAAAGTGGTGTTGAATTTTATCAAATGCTTTTTCTGTATCTATTGAGATGATCATATGGTTTTTGTCCTTTATTCTGTTGATGTGATGTATCATGTTTATTGATTTGCATATGTTGAAGCACCCTTGCATCCCTGAAATAAATTCCACTTGATCACAATATTTTATCTTTTTGATATGCTGTTGGGTTTGGTTAGCTAGTACTTTGTTGAAGATTTTTGTGTCTATGTTCATCACAGATATTGGTCTGTAGTTTTTTGTTGTTGTTATGTCCTTGTTTGGTTTTGCTATCAGGGTAATGCTGGCCTTATAGAATGAGTTAGGGAGAATTCTATCCTCTTCAATTTTGTGGGATAGTTTGAGGGTAATTGTTGTTAATTCTTCTTTGAAAGTTTGATAGAATTTGGCAGTGAAGCCATTTGGTCCTGGACTATTCTTTGTTGGGAGACTTGTTATTACTGCTTCAATTTTGTTACTTGTTATTGGTCTGTTCAGGTTTTTCATTTCTTCCTGATTCAATATTGGTAGGTTGTATTTTTCTAGGAATTTATCCATTTCCTCTAGGTTTTCAGTTTGTGTGTAGGTGTTCATAATAGTCTTTGATGATCTTTTATATTTCTGTGCTATCAATTGTAATGTCTTTTTCATTTCTAATTTTAATTGAGTCATTCCTCTTTTTCTTTTTTGGTTAGGCTAGCAAGTGGTTTATCAATTTTATTTTTTCAAAATACCAATTTTCATGTTGTTGATCCTTTGTATTGTTTTCTTAGACTCTATTTCATTAGTTCTGCTCTGATTTTTATCATTCCTTTCCTTCTAATTTTGAGTTTTGTTTGTTCTTGCTTTTCTAGTTCCTTGAGGTACATCATTAGATTGTTTATTTGAAATCTTTCTACTTTTTTGATGCAAGTGCTTATTGCTATAAACTACCCTCTTAACACTGCTTTCCGTATCCCATAGATTTTGGTATATTGTGTTTCAATTTTCATTTGTTTCAAGACTTTTTTTACTTCCTCTGTAACTTATTCCTTGACCCCATGGTTATTTGGGAGCATGTTGTTTAATTTTCATGTATTTTTACATTTTTCGAAGTTCCTCTTGTTATTGATTTCTAGTTTTACTCCATTGTGGTCTGAGAAGATACTTGATATGATTTTGATTTTTAAGAATTTACTGAGACTTATTTTGTGTCCTAACATATGTAACATATGGTCTATCCTGGAGAATGTTCCATGCTGAGGAAAAGAATGTGCATATTTAATATATGTTTTATGTGATACAGGAGCCTTCAGAAATGAAGACACAAAGACACAGGGAAAACTGTGTATTTTTATGGACAATCATGCAGAAGTATGATTGGAAAAGGGTGTGATCTAATGGTAATAAATTGGAGGGAGTTTAGCAAGGCCTGTTCATTCACATTCGTCTTGGCCTCTCTATGTGACATCAAGTTATATTAGTAATTGAAAGTTTGTAAATAAATGGCAGATCTTTATATTTATATTTATTGTTAGCCTTTTCTATAACAAGTGCTATATTATTAAACTAATTTTCGAATCAGGTTTCAATTTTATTTTTATGAGTTTTCATAGTGGACTAGACTGTGACATTCAAATTTAGTGTTTCCTTGAAATAATTTTCATGTAATACTCTACCCTTTTTTTTCCCTAGGGTGTTAATTTTTTGGCCTGGTGTTTTAGGTTTTGAGTTACTTTGTATGCTATATTTTCTATTCTTGTACTTTCTATCTAATACCTATGTCGAAAGTGAGTCTTTCAGCCTCTTCCCTTTGGTGAGGGATGCTCGTTAGTGGCTGGTTAATTCAGAGTCCTTGAGCTCATGGCACACTCTTCTATAGCATTGCTGCCAAACCCACTCTAATGACTCAGCAGGAGCTTGTCATTAACAACATTCTTGTAGAAAGTAGAAAGTAAAAATTAAGCAGGCTGGGAAAGCAGTGCTAGTGCACCATGTATGTGTAAATCTTTAGTAGCAATAAATTCTACTGGTTGGTTGTTGAGTTCCTTGTCTGACACAACCTTTCTTTTGAAGCACTAACAAGTTCAAATTCTCCAAAGGAGTTTAAAATAATGTCTGCAGTGAAAAGGGCCCTTCAGTGTTATTGAAAAGACAATCTGTTTTCAAATCTTATATTTGTTTACATAATGTATAAAACATTTGATAAAGGAGATGGCAAATAAAATTCAAAGTAGCAGCTTTACTACAGGTATTTTTACTGGTAAAACCTGGGTCAGAGAATATGGCTTTAAATATGTAGCTTGGCAACGCTATTCTCCGGAATTAAGCTGATCTCCCCATCCCTCCAAGCCCTCCAGCTCCCTACTTAATGCTCCCCAAACCACCAGAGAGCTAAAAACCACAGGACTCTCTTACAGTGGCAGAGCATGCCCTAATAGACCTTAACAGAGGGGAGATCATGCCAGAATGCAATCCCTTGCAGTCAGGCAAAGCCCAAAAGGAGAAAAGATAAATTGGGCTAAGCCAAGCACGTCTAGTTCCTCTCCCCAAAGTCACCCTTCAGACAAGTCACTCCTCTTTCCTTAGTGCAAGGAGAATGAGGACTGGGGAGAGACCAGCAGTGGGACTCATATTAATGGGGAGGACAATAAGAGAATCAAGGGGTCGGTTAGATGTTGCTCTAATAGGAAAATACCTGTTGGGTAAAATTATTGATTGAGGGAAGCAAAGTGGATGACATTTGTTTGAATGATGACTACTTTACGCAGATCTAGAACTCATTGATTTTTATATCTTTTGCTACTAAAGATCTCATAAACCTGAAGGATTTTATATTAGAAGAGCAAATGTCTGGTCCAGAAGAAGGAAAGGAAAAGGACAGGGCTAGACCTACATTTGGAGGAAAAGGGAAGGGACTGTAGGGGAGAAGAAGTAATATCTTTCCTTACCCATCACAAGATTCATGGCTGAGGCACCTATAACAAAAGACAGATTAACAAGAGAAAAACACATAAATGTATTTAATATAAATTTTACATGAAATGAAAGCCTTCAGAAATAAAGACCCAAAGAACCAGGGAAACCTGTGTATTTTTATGGTTAGGTTTGATAAAGAGTAGATAGTTGTGCAGAAGTATGATGGGACAAAGGGGGTATGATCTAATTGCAATAAACTGGAGGGAACTTAGCAAGGCCTGTTTGTTCAGATTCTTCTCTGCGTCCCTCTGTCTTCAGAGATAAGGACATTACTTTCCTCCAGGTGTTGGGAGGGCACCTCTGGAATGAGGGTCTTATGATCTACTTTAGAGGAAAGTCAGAGAATTCTTTTATGGCCTGCTTCAGGGAAAAAGTACAGGAGAAGGTCAGAGAGACCTTGCTGCTTATGCTGTTTTCTCAAATGCCAAGGTGCCATACTTTGTGATAGTGTGTCCTGGAGCCCATCAGGACTTAAAAAACGGGTTGAAATAAAACTGTATCTCAGTCTTCTTGAAAGAAATAAGTGAATATCAGAATGAAAGTGAGCACAACAAGGATAATATCCCAACAGTGTAAGAAATTCAAAAACTAAGGAAAAATAATGTTTGTGGATAAGCGCTTGGTAAAGATACTGGTTTTCAACAGGTTTATAGGGCACAGACCTTAGAAACGTCTGGAATCTGCTGAGGGTTGCTCTCCAGCCAGGCCTTATTAGATGATGAATGAGGTTCAAAGTAGGAATTATCTTGGAATCTTGGGGGATAAGCGAAAATTATAGTGGTCATGTAAGGCATAAATTTATGGAGGACTTTAACACATTGACCGCCACACTAGAGGAAAAAAATTTTCCCTGAGGCCATGGTGTTTTATTATGAAAATAGAATAAAAACTTCAAAAACAAAATGATCCTTTCTAATTTAATGAAAAATTTGTTATTTTGTATTGTTTTCTGTGCATGAGTTATATGCAACTTGAAAAATAGTTCTCACAGCTTGGCTCCCAAGGTGAAGAGACCTGTGAGTTGTATATGCTTCACGAGGCCCTGGGCTCAAAACTAGCATGAGTTAAATACAACTCACATGGCAGTTAATGTGTTAAAAGGCAGCCAGAGTTTAGATTTAATGTATGTTCTGGGAAGTGTTTTGATTAAAATAAGAGGTAAAGAAAACCTAAACTATATAAATATTGTTAGAAACAGAGAAGAGGGAACAATGAACGTTTGATTCGTTATGGAAAGGGGGATAAGGGCAGGAGACATATCTATTACATCTAACAATTCAGAGAAGGAATAAATATTGCTAAATCATTGAGCCTGGAGATGAGCAGATGATGGTGATGTTCTAGACAGAAATAGGGAACACAACAAGGATGAAAGAGAAAGGTCAGAGCCAGAGATGGATAATTTGGAAACTTCTGCATAAAAGGGATCTTTGACGTCCAAGGATAATGAAATTGCTAAACCACGTATAACGCAGTGAGGCTGGAATAAGGCTAAGGCCAAGGTTCTGGGGGAGCCCCCACGAGCCAAATGCTCCTCTCCTTCCTCCTGCCTGTTTTTTTAAAATACAGTTTTATTCCAGCATAGTCTTATGCTTCATTTACATATTGTCTATGGCTGCTTTTGTGCTCCTAGGGCAGAGTTGAGTAGTTTGAGATGAAACCAAATGGCTTGTAAAACATAAAGTATTTACTGTCTGGCCCTTTATGGAAAAAATTTGTCAATCCCTGTAAGATGATAAGAGAGAAAGAGCTACCAGAAAAGGTATGCTAAAAAGGCAGCCTGAAACCAAGAGAGCACAGTCATGAGAAAGTCAAGAGAGAAGAGCATGTCAAATGCATAGATGTAAAGAAAGGATATAGTGGGTACAGGAAGGATGAGGCTTAGAAGGAAAAACCTTTGAATGTTATAACTAGGAGGTAATTAAGTGCCATTCCAAAAAATCAGTTTCTAAATGGACCAAAACCTAACAAAAAATACTCAAGAGGTCTATTTCTTTCTCCCTTCCTTCCTTCTTTTCTTCCTTCTTTAATATTAAAACATTAGTTAAACATGTAGCACTGTTCCAAGTGCTGTTGGGAGATACCTGAAGATAAGATGCACATCCATAGAAAGTCATATAATAGAATAGTACTAGAAATGCAGTGAGATAATGTATGTGAAAATATATTAAATAGAATGCTACATGAAATTAAAGAATTTTGCCATAAGGCAATGCATCACCATGTACCAAATACCTGGTTTGGACTGAGTGCTTTGCATTCAGAGGTCAACTGTCAATAAAATGTCAAAGCAGGCTTTGAGAAATTTGGGATTATAGTGTAATGCAAACAGTACAGACAAATTCTTCCTATCTTTGTGACCTTGGGACAAGTTACTTAATTTCTATCAATTTTATTTTGTTCATCTGTAAAACTGCCATAATTAGCACCCATTCCATAGAGTATTTTGAAGATGAAATGGGACATAAAGCAGCTTATGTGCTATGTTGGCATATAGTAAGTACTTTGTGAATAGTAGCTTTATTTTTATGGAGCTTGTATAAATCTCAATACATAAATTCAGATGTGTAAGAAATATTGAAATCATTCATTGTCTTCAAATGAACATTATGAGGATTCTGAGCCCCACCCTATTTGGTTTGTAGGACACTTAACCCTAGATATTTTTGGGGCTCCTACCTTTATCCCCAGGGGGATGCAGAGGTCCCTGGGAGGCTTTATTGATCAGCAGTTATCTGATCACCCTAGTTACTGCAGAGATACCCTTTATTTCTGTCCAAGTGGTCCTTCCAAGTGCAGCAGTCAGGTGTGGCTTGAAACCTTTGATGAGGCCATGAGCCTGTGTCAGGGATCTAACTCCCCTCTGTGCCTCACCCAGACAAGCCTCCCTGAGCACTGCCAGTGAGTGGATGCAGGTGTTCTTCCTTGCAGATCCAGAGATTTCCCTCCCTTGGTCCAGAGCATCTTCCCCCTCTCTCTCTCTCTCTCTCTCTCTCCCCCTCGCTTTCTCTCTCTCTCCCCCCACTGTCATCCTGCCCAGACAGTTATGATTCCACTGGGAATCATATGGTACTGCCAATATTTTACCTTTTTCGGTCCATAAGAATGGCTATTTTAAGTGGTTCAAACTAATAACTATTCAATAGATTTAGCTTTTCTTCTTTTTTTGTTTAAGTCTAGGAGGGCAACTGACTTCAGTCTATTTGTGCTTTTCAAATAGCAGAAATCCCTCAGGCAAGTAAATAGAAATAAACTACTTTAGTCTATGGCAAAGGAAAATAGAAACAAAAATAAAAAATAAAATTGTATTGAAGTATCTTGACACATATCTATAGTAGTAGAAATACTAATACTCAATATTTTTATTCTAACTATCCCTCCTATCAATCCCCGCCTTCCCCATCTGCATTGCCACTGCATGAGGCACAGAGCCGGTGATTACTCACACTCTGTTGATTGTCCAGCTTCACGCCCATCTCCCTCACTTTAGCCACACCACACCCGCAGCTGCCTGTCTTCCCACCATTAGGCCAACTCTTCTGTCTTACTGGAAAGTACTCCCCACCTCAACTTTGTCATGCTGATAAATTTCTACTCCTCCTTAAAGACTTAAGACTTTAAAGACTTAGCTGAGACATGATCTTCTCTGTGTTCCCTGAAAAAATGTGAAGCATCATCCTCTGAATTTCCACAGTGCCTTAAGTATCATAATAAACAAAATTATTTATTGAATTAAAGATAATAACAACTCGTATCTTGCCTTTTATATTTTAAATATCTTCAATAAATGTAACCTAGAGTATTTTGGAATGAATATACTTCTTTATTCTTGCTCATTTAGAAGCTCATCAATATTATGTTTCCTCTTGATAATTTCATTTCTGTGGTTTGATTTTCATGATGTAGGTGATCAAATAATTTATCATCCAAACTGGGACATTTTCAGGAGTGAAAGAGGATGCTCCTCATAATTACTGCAGGACAACAGACATAAACCAGGACTGCCCCAGGCAAACCAGGATGCCTGGTCACTCTACTTATCCTTACGTTGCTGTAATGATTACTTATCTGTCATCCCCTCCCCCAACAAACATACACACATATACACAGTCAGCAAATCCCAGGAAGACAAAGGCCTCAGCATCTGGTACAATGACTGACACATAGTAAACCGTCCATTACCCGGTCGATTGATCAATTGGTTACATAATTTGGGAAAAGATTGCTGAAAATTGATTATCAATCAGGCTAAGGAATTTTTAACAAAGTGGAGGAACAGAGGAAGGTTTAAACAAGGGAGATGACATGAAGGATAACTGATAATTGCATATAAGATGAACTGGAAGGAGGGGAAGGAAGAGAGAACTGCAGAGACTATTTGGATTTTAAAAAAATGAAATTATGAATGCCTGGATTAAAAATATTTGCCATTTAGCATTTTATGCTTGATGGAAAAGTCAAGACCCTTTAGACTGTAAGTGAAGAAATCCAAATTAGCCTGGTTTAACCAAAAAGGGAAATTTATCAGGTCAGCTGATATAAATATATACACATTGGTAGATCCAGGTTTTCAAACAGTGTTATTTTATTAGGAATCTTCTCTCCATCTCTGGGTTCTGCTTCTTACCATATCAGATTCATTCTTAGTCAAGTTCTCCCCAGAATGGCACTCAGCAATTTTCAGCCTAGTCCCTACCAGCTTAGTAACCCCAGTGGAAAGAGAACACTGCTTTACCAATAATTCCAGCAAAAATCCTGAGGAAGGTTCTCATTGGTTACCTGCCCATTCCTGAACTAATCCCTGTTGATGGGAGGTGCCATGCTCTGATTGGCTAGGCATTGATCATGTGCCTATCCCAGATGATGGAGCCGCCTTCACTCAACCCAAATAAACTAAATGTGTGTGCGTAAGGGGGCAAGGGATACAGATAGGAGCAGAGATAGCTTGCTAAAGGAAAACTAACTTGTTTAAAAAAGAAAGAAAATGGATATTAATAAGCAAACCCAATAAATGTTTTCTGTATAAAGTCTATGTTGCTATTTCTTAGTTTGCAGATAACAGTGAGCTCTTCTAGCTCATGAAAATCAAATCACAGAAATGAAATTATCAAGAGGAAACATAAAATTGATGAGCTACTAAATGAGCAAGAATAAAGAATGTATTCATTTCAAAATACTCTAGATTATATTTGTTGAAGATACTTAAAATATAAAAGGCAAGATATGAGTTGTCGTTATCTTTAATTCAATAAATAATTTTGTATCTTGTTATGATACTAGATATCTTATGCTTATTAGCCAAACAAATATGAGTTATTGTTCCACTTTTCCATCCAACCAATAAATGCAATAGTACAGACATTTCTGATGACTAATCTTTGAGGAAGCCATAATGGAGCCAGAAAAGGGTTGAAAAGGGCAATTAAAATGGCCCCATTCCTTATCTGATTTTATTGAGGAACCAATTGATAAACCTCTTCATTCTGAAGTGATAGGGTCTATGGGCTTGAGAAACATTCATTGATTTATTTATAGAATTGTTAGCATAATTCTGAGAACACTATAAATGTGAATTTTCCTATGGTATAATTTGAGTTTTCTTAGTTGTCTTGAATTTTTTTTTACAATGTTTAGAATGAATGTGTATTATATTTAAATATGAAAAACAAACAAAAAAATTTTCTTTAAGAGAGAGAATTCTGACATACAGAGAAACTAGCATTGCCCTTTGAAGTGATGTCATTGTGGTCCTTCTCACAATTTTTTTTTCCATAAATATCCATGGGTATCTCAGAAACAATATTGAGTTGGATAGACCATTGATCTGAAAGAATGTGGTATTTCTTTTATTATGCAAATATTAATCAAATACATTTTCACAATGTTATGCTAGGGTAAGTGATAAGAATTTAATCACATTCACCTACCTTACTAAATCACTTTGATTCTTTTCAAGAACATACCTTTCAAGAACAAGTTTCTGATACAGAAAATGATCTTAATCGAGGATTCAGCTTGATGGAAGCCATCTTTAAAGTACTGTACCACTGCAATTTTTCTCCACAAGCATTTGGAAATGTTTTTGTGAGCTACGTGGAAGAAGAACGATTATGGGACTTTTTATATAACATTCCAGGTATGTGAAATTTACTATTTGTAAAAGAAGTGTTTTATAGATACTTAAATATGCCTATAAAGATATTTTAGAAGTTTTATTGATATAAATTTTGCTGAATTTTTTGTTTGTAAAAGTTTACCTTACATTCTTTCCATATAAAGGCTTCTGTTGGGAACAATTAGCCATTAGTTCCTGTTAAATTTAAGACACTTTGGGACAAGGCGAGGGGGAGGTTGAGGAGAAAGGATTTTCTTTTTTTAAAATTAATTATCAGGGAGTGTTCTATCATAAAAATTTAATTTCATATTTAGCACAGATTATGTTTTGCTGGTGAGCATATAGGACATTAGTAAAATGTGAAAAGTGTTTGCTATACTTAGGTGCATTTATTCAACAAAATGATGGACAAAACTATTGGTCGATTTTCTTCAAATGTATAAGGCATTTATTATTATGATCATAGTGCCTCTCTGTATAAGGCAAGCATGTCCTATGATTCTTTGGGGGACAATATGTTTTCCCCATCTGTATTGTTCCTCTGCCTTCAGCTACATAGAATGTTAGAGACAGTGCAGGTTGTATATTTGAACAGGAGGTTTTGATGGATTTCCCCATCTTCAGGCCAGTGTAAAGATTCTCACATTGTTTTATCCTTTATATACTGCTTTTAAATCACATTTAATGTCTTAGGAAAACAAAGGATGAGAACTTAGATAATAATTATTATCATTATCCTATTTATCCATTAGTCATTTACATCATTTACATTTAGCTTTCAACCTATAAACTTTCTTATACACACTGCTTTGGGACCAGCATTTTCATAAAATATTTCCTAGGCTCCATATAAAAGATCTATCTGGCTCAAAATCATGGTTTCTTTCCTCCTGGACTTTCTGACTATCCTCCAGATATTATTTGAATATCATTTTAGTATTTTAAAGACATTATGTTTCATCTTCTCTTGGTCATTATCCCTGCAAAATAGCAATAGATAACTTTATATAATGATTTCAAAAATCTAAATCTTTCACTTAAAGTTTCTGTAATAATTGTCTTCATTTAAAGTGTTATCTCCTAGTTTCCATGCATTCCCTCATTGTTGCCTGTTTTCCCAAAGGAGGGATATAGTTTTTATTGAACTGAAAGAAAAACAACTTTGAAAGCCCCACCACCCTCTGCTATTTTAAGTTGTTTTGGGGGAAGTAAGAGCAGTATTCTGTCACAAGATTGTAAAGAATCAGTGACCCTCATGCTCCAACCACTATTTATCCTTCAACGCTTAAGTTCTTGAACCATTCAGCAAAAAACTGTACTGAAAATGACCTAGAAGATATCAATGGACTGCTGGCAAGAGAAAGTAAAACTGTTGTTTGCTCCTAATTTGTCTTCTCTTCGTCTACACCTGGAACAAACCCTTGTCCACAAGGTCACACAAGTCTCTAGAAACAGGTATTGCATGTATTCATAGGGCCTGAATTATGTGGGAGGCTCAAAGGGGCAGAACTTCAAATGAGTGAAACATCCTTGGCCATTCTACTAGTTGTTTCTCCATAAACATTAATAAATATTCTCTGGATCTCAAATACTCTCTGGAACCTGAGACCTACAGTGGTCATGAGGATCTGTACCTTTGTCTTTTCTCTCCCATTTAAGTCTTTCCAAAAGTTTTTTTTTTCTTCTGTTAGCAATCATGGTTGTTTTAAAAAGTCCAAATAAGAAAATACAATGTATTAATTCATAACAAATGACTTTTATTTAACTTGAAAACACAATATGTTTAAAAGAAAAATAGCTGAGACACATAATCATAATCCCACAATATTTTCATTTTACCACTAATAGATCTATGCTTCAGTAAATATAATTAACCTACCCCAGATCAAGTGGAGTACATTATTTATAAACCTCACAGGTGTAGTTTCCTCCTGCTGAATCACTGTTAATGATCTCAGCATATAGCTTACCCATAAAACATCACAGTCTTATCATTTTAGGTAGAAGGCAAAGATGAAGTAGTCAGTATCCTCATCATATTGCTGAGTAAACTGAGGTTGGAGATGTTAAGAGACTTACCTAAGATTGTCCACCAATTAAGTTGGACAGAGTCAGAATAAGAAATCAGATCTCCTGACTTATGGGCCATGTTATTTCTTTTTATTTTATTTTATTTTTCTATTGGGCTAAATTTTTTGAGAAAATTTAGTCTTCTTTTGGGAAAACCAGAATGAAAGTGCTCATTAAAAAAGATTACTACAAGAGATAGAAATACAAAAAATTATTAAGTTAGGAGTCTAATGTGGACATTTCAAAGGCCCAATGTACTCTATAAGAAACAGACTTGGTAGTGATCATTGCAGGCCTATGTCTTCAAAGTAAATCAAACACTCTTCAGTTGGGTAGATGAAAATATCAAAGCATAAATTACCTGAGCTCATCTTTAAGACAATGCCAAAACAGGCTTATAAATGAAAATATTCTCAAAAATGCTCCATTTGATATTATATTAATAGTAATATACCCCACAAGTATTGTTCACTTGGCTCCTTTATATAGCATTGGGCTTACTTTTGTTTTCTGAATCAGTTTTATTAACTCTCACCACCTTTGTGAAGAAAGTTTTCAATGACTTAGCACAATTTCCCAATTAAACGTTGAGATCCAAAGTTTCCACTTTGGTTCTTGACTCATCCTCCTCAGCCTCATAAAGGGCTTTAAAAAAAGAGCTCTTTAGAATGCATATATGTGCTGTATTGTTTTATTGTTGCTAAAATTAGTTTACAGTGGTTTACCTTCGTATCAGGCACAGTGATTTTCTCTATTACCTACATAAATACCTACATCATAAAGTGGGTAGATTTTAAATGTAAGCTTTCAAAAGTTGGAAGACTGTGTACTACAGTGTAGTCATTTATTCTAAGCCTTTTATAATAGGCTTAGTCATCCATCTAGTCCTTTTATTTGTAATCCACTTAAAAAAACTTTTAAAAAATTTTATTGAGGTTTAATTTACATAGAATAAAATCCACCCATTTCAAATGAAGAGTTCAATAGGTTTGACCAACATATAAACCTGTATAACAACCATCACGGTAAAGATATAGAACATTTCCATCATCTCCAGAGGTTCTTTCTTCACTTTGGTTCAATTCTCCCTCCAACTCCCAGCCCCAGGAAGACACTGACATGCTTTTTACCATGATAGTTTACTTTTGACTATTCTAGAATCTCATATAAATAGAAATCTATGTATTATTTTGTGTCTGGCTTCTTTTGCTCAGTGTAATGTTTTTGAGAATTTTATATTCTGCTTCATCAATAGTTCATTTCTTCTCACTGTTGAAGAGAAGAAAAAAATACTTTTTAAAAAATCCATTCACTAGTTGGATGGACTTTTTTTCCCCAGTTTTTGGCTATAATGAATAAAGCTGCTATGAACACTAGTATACAAGTCTTTGTATGAATAGTCATCCCTTGGTATATGTGGGATACTCCCCCTCTGCCCCTCCCCCGTATATACCAAAATCCCAGCATACTTAAATCCTGCAGTCAGCCATGCAGAACCTGTGTATACACAGGTTTCGCATCTTGTAAATACTGTATTTTCAATTCGCATTTGATTGAAAAAGATCTGCATAGTAAGTGGACCTGTGCAGTTCAAACCCATGTTGTTCAAGGGTCAACTGTATGTTTTCATTTCCCTTTGGTTACTACTTAGAAGTGGAAATGCTGGGTCGTATGATAAGTACATGTTTAACTTAATAAGAAACTACTAAACTGTTTCACAAAGTAGTCATACCTTTTTTACATTCCTGCCAGTGATGTAGGAAAATTTCATTTGCTCCATATCCTTGCCAACACTTGAAATTGTCTTTTTGATTTTGATCATTCTAAGGAGTATGTAGTATTATCTCATGTAGTTTTAATTTTCATTTCCCTCATGATTAATGACATCAAACACTTCTTCATAGTCTCAATGGCCATTTAAAAATATTCTTTTGTAAAATATCTGTTCAAAACTTTTGTCCATTTAATTGGATTTTTTGTCTTATCGAGTTGTAAAGAGCTCTTTATGTATTCTGGACATGAGTTCTTCATCTAATACATATATTGAAAAAATTTCCTCCTAGTCTATAGGTTACTTTTTCATTTTCATAACAATGTCTTTTGATGGGGAGAAGTTTATAATTTTTATGAGTCCAACTTACCAGTTTATTTATGGTAGAGCTTTTTGCATCCTAAGAATAATTTGCTTATGTAAAATTTCCCAATATTTCTTCTGTTTTCTCTTGGAAATTTTATAGTTTTAGTTTTTATGTTTAGTTCTATGATGGATTTCAAGTTGATTTTTGTGTATAGTGTGAATATTTTAAAATTTTCTTTTGTATATATACCTAGGAGTAGAATTGCTGGATATATAGCAACTTTATGTTTAGCATATAGGGGAACTGACGAAATGTTTTCCAAGTGTCTGGACCGTTTTACAATCCTACCAGCAGTGTATGAGGGTTCCATTTTTTCCACATTCTTGCCACCACTTGTCATTGTCTGTGATTTTAATTTTTTTGGAAAAAAATGTATATTTTAATTAATATAATGTGGTAACTTTGGAAATCAGATACCTCTCCTTCCCTGCTCCCAGATTTTGCTGTTGTTGGCCTTTGTTGTTGTTGCTGTTTTTTGTTAGTGACTTTCCTGGATTATTTTCTGTAAATTCTGTATCCGTTGTTGTCTATAGCCACTGATGTCTTTGCTTGGTCAGGTAAATGGTCAGCTAATGGTTGGACAGAGATTTACTTAAATATCTTGAAAGAATAAATCTCTCCCCTTTTGCTGAAGGGCTGTGTGTGTGTGTTGGGACATGCCTTCAATGCGCTGGCGGTTTACAGCTCTGCCTTAGCCTTTACTTCCTGCTAGCACAGAGCCTCAAGATTAGCCAGAGGTGAGAGATTAGGGCTTTCTCAGGTATTTCTCGGGTACGTGCCCAGTCCAGCACATGTGTGTGTCCTTCTGAGTCCCCAGGAACGTATCGGAGATACTCAACACCCCTCCCCACTATGTATATCCCATTCCCCAGTTTTCCTTTCCTTCTTCTTCTTCTTCTTTTTAATTAGCCTCTTGTTTGCCCCAATTAGTATTATTACTACCTCAGGCAGCCACACGGTTAAACAATTGCTGCTGACTGTTTTGACAAAACACCGTAGGGATAGGGCCTTTTTCAGTGACTGAGTTCTGAGTCAGGTCAAATAAGAATAAGCACTGTGAAGGGTGCCCCTTCAGGAAGATACCAGATAGGTCAAATAGTGACAATTTGGGGGAACGAGGCTTCTTAGATAGGTCAAAACCCGATCTGCCTCCTCCAGCGGCTGTGAGGGTATTGATCTTCATAACTACCATGGCTCCAAGGCTGCTCATTTTCAAGGCTACAACAGAACTTGTTGAGAAAAGGGAGATGGGAATAGGGCGAGTTAAAATGCTAGAAAGCTTGTTGGTCTTACCAAGATGCAGCTGATTTTCTTGGGTTAATTTCTGGAGTTCTGAAAAAGTTCATTTTCACAATTTTTGCCAGTGTTCTCATTGCTTTTATGGAGGAGCAGATTTCCAGAGGTCCTCACACCATCATTCTGGAAGTGCTTCTCCGTACTTGCCTATTTTCTAAGCATGCCTGAGGAGACCAATGCCTTCATTAAAATTAATACCTTTCTAGTACTATTCACAATAGCAAAGATGTGGAATCAACCTAAGTGTCCATCAATGGAAGATTGGATAAAGAAAATGTGGTATATATACACAATGGAATACTATTCAGCCATAAAAATAATGAATCATGTCTTTTGCAGCAACGTGAGTGGAACTGGAGGCCATTATCTTAAGTGAAATAACTCAGAAACAGAAAATAAAATACTGTATGTTCTCACTTATAAGTGAGAGCTAAAGAATGTATACACGTGTACATAGAGTGTGGAATAATAGACATTTGAGACTCAGAAGGGTGGGAGGGTGGGGCATGAGTGGGTGTTGAGAAATTACTTAATGGGTACAATGTACATTATTGGGGTGATGGATACGCTAAAAGCCAAGATTTCACCACTATGCAATATATCCACATAACAAAATTGCACTTGTACCCCTTAAATTTATACAAATTTTTAAAAAGAAAGAAAAAAATTAATGCCTTTCTATTAATAATTCTGGAATTTTAAAGAGTTTGAATCTAAAGCCAGAGATATTGGGGACTTGGGTCATTCAAATATTACCACATAGATTGTGGACAACTCTATATGTATATAAAATTTCCTCTAAGTCTAGGGCATTGTAGAGCAATTGTGGAAGAAGGAGGATTGGTCTCAGTGGTATCCCCAGCATTTTTATAGATGAGTGTTTACACATGGCAGTAAAGGTAGAAAAGGGGCAGTAGGAAGCTTGGCTGTTTTAACGTAGATTCTAGATGTTCATTAGGAGTGGCCGGGGATGGCGTGTACTTGGAGATTGTGAGACCTCCAAGGCATTCACAGTTTACCCCTATGTGTACCACTGATGGTACTGGCCAAAAAGAGAAATATATCCTTGGATTGCTACTGACTGTCTGATTCATCACTTACGATCTGGTTCATCAGTATCCTTATCTTAAAAAAATGAGAAAATTAGATCAGGTCTTGTCCAGATTAAAATTTTTTATTTCTAACATCTAAAGTTTTGAAGCATCAAAGAAACTTTAATTTTCTAAGGCAGAAAAGTATGCTAATGTATTTTCAGAGAATTTTCAATGACTTTTTTTTTCACTTTCGTCTCCCCAGTTACTTATAATTTATCAGAAAACCTTGTTTCCATTGGCTCCTGATTAGTCAATATATTAATAGAACAGTTAGTTAAACCAAAGATTTTTTACTTAGAAACACATTCAGATGTAATTTCCATTGCTTTTATGAGCTCAATTAGGTTATTCTTTATTGCATATAACAGCTTTCTTAAAGGTAGCCTCGAAAACTCCCACTAAATTGCCTTTGTTCTGATTCTTCTAAATTATAGAAATTTTAAAATAAAAGTAATGAATTTTTGTAAGTCCTGCCACAACTGTTATTATCAAACTTTAAAAGATCATACCAGTAAAAAGGACAAACAATTAGTATCTTAAGCAAGATGCGAACATATATAGACTGGTTTATATCATTCTTAGAATTGCTGCTGGAGGCCTAAAGCTTATTCTTGACTTAGGATCATCATTCAGGCTCTTTCTAAGGGTTCCTGATTACTGTGTTATAAAAGAAAGGTGTAGAATCACAGCTCTTATAGACTTTGTAGAAACTTGGTTGTGAAATATCTGTTCTTTTCTTCTTAGGAGTCTTAAATAGAGTCATGGAAGGTGAAAATTAACAAAGACCATAAATATCATCTCGTCTAGTCCATCTTGTCCTCTCCCCTCACCATTTTGTAAATGAGGACACTGGGACCTGTCCTAGATTAAAGTTTCCATATTTTTAATGTTGATTTGAAATATTAGAAAATTAATTAGATAATGATGTGTGGATTCTTTTTTAAATTATATGATTCAACTGGAATTTTATGTTTCTTTGTTTTCTTTGTTTTTATTTCAGTTAATTTAATACGAAAAACTGAAATAAATTGTATATGACAGAAATACCAGTGATAAAAATTACTATCATTTCTGATGATCCTTTCTCTTGCTTCTTTCCTTTGTACTGATAATCAAGAATTAATATCTGGGGCTTATAGCAGCTAGGCTTCAGGGCTGTCATTGTATTCTTTCTATGCTATGTGTTTTGGCAATCTGGGGGCCCACTCTAACATTTGGCTGATAAAAGAAACTCTTGTTAAGATTCTGACGCTGCATTGCTTGACCATTTTTGTACTTTCACTTACTTACTGCTCTATTCCCTCCTCTTCCCCTTTCTCATTTTCTTCTTTCTCTGTCTGTATTTTATCCCCACCATAGGCAGCTGCGGATATTTCTTAATCCTTCCTACAGTATCTAATGTTCAAGGTGTTTTAGGACCCAGCATCAAATGAATATTGGCCAGCCCTACACTGTAACATTGTAATTTTTCTAAAAAACTCTTATCTTAGGTAATAATAGTAACTAATACTTACATGGTGTCTAGTATGTACCAGTTACTGTTGCAAATACTTTACATAAATTAATTCATTTAATTTTTAAATAATTCTTTGAGGTAGAGCTATTATTTTCTCTATCATTTTCAATGTCTTGATTTTATTTTAAAAGGAATAAACATACCCTTTTAACAGAAGGAAATAGAGGAATATCTGGCTTCTTAGAATTTTCAGATAACTGAGATGTATTTAATCCATAGCTCCGAAGAGTTCAGCCAAAAATGCATATTAACTATTGATACAAGAAAAAGGCTTTTTTATGCCCTTCCATAAATTCAAGTTTTGAAACATCATCAAAAAAACCCAGACAACTATATCCTCCACCATTCCCATAAAGAGCAACAACTTGCCTAAGTGATGGTGGTGCTGTGTTAAAAATTAAAACTTTCAGTATTTGATATCACCAAGATCTTCTTTACCATGGCCGTTTTAACAGTAAATCATTGTTAGAGGAATGAGTCCTTTGAGAAATATCACCTGGGAATTTGATGGGGGAAGAAGCACGTAGGTGATTTTCTACATTGATTCAAGTGATGGTCCCAGGACTTTCTTGTCATATTAAGAAAACAGCAACAAAACCCTATTATTGCATTTATCATGTAAGTCATACATACTCATTGTAGGTAATACATACACTTAGAAAAACAACAGGGAGGCAGGACAGCAGGAGGGAAGAAAGGAAGTAAAAAAAAGAAGGAAAAAAGGAAAGAGGGAAGGAAGAAAAAACAAGGAAAGAAGGAAAAAAATTACCCGAAATCCCATCAGTCATTGATAATCACCATTAACATTATAGATACATCTTTTAATTATTTTATATGTGTGTGTAGGTACGTATTTTTTAATAAAACTAATATGTCATACCCCTTTCTTTTTTTTTACTGTATAATGTATGGCTTTATTGTATAGACAGATATACCAGAGCTAATTAAACAAATCACCTATTATTGGACATTTAGATTGCCTCTAAATTTTCCTTATATCTTTTGCATATTCATAATTAGTTTTTTTAGGATTAAGACCTACAGAAAGGAATGAGTCAACAGATAAGTAAAATGTTAAAGCTTTTGATATTGTTGTGAAGTTGTCATTTAAGAAGTTCACACAATTCATGTTCCCACCAGCAGAGTCCAAAACTACCAGTAAATATTATTATTTACTGTTATTTTAATTGCCATTCCTTGTATTACCAATAAGAAAAAGAAACATTTTTTTTCCCAAACGTTTTTTGGGCTGATTATCAATTATATGATTTCTTGGTTAGAAGCAGCTCTCCTTTCCTATAGCTTTAAACTAGACTATTGTGAAACTGAATTCCCAGTTGTGCAAGGTGCAATTGATTGCCAGATTCTGCTAACCATAATATGCCATCTGATTTTAAAGTTTCAACGTACATGAAGTCTGAGCCAGAGTTCATACGATGCTTGAGGTTGGCACTGACCGATGCCGTCAAGGACATTGTACAGCAGATAGTATCTGTGATGAGCTCTGGGAGAAACTGTGAGACAAACCTAAACAAGCATAGTGTTCCTGATTGTTTGCTCAAGAGCATTCCAAGAGAATGGAATTATGTTCCAAAAGAAAGCAAAAGGAGAGAATCAAGCAAAGGTAAGTATACTTGTTTTTCTTTAAGAAAACACCCCAGATGAAGCAATTTTCTAGGCTATACCATCAAGTCAAATGCTAAAAATCATAAGATTGATAAACTATATCGATCTTCCTTCCACCAAGTATATTTAGGACCCTTAATTTTTTTTTTTTACTATGAGCCACATGATCAAGGAAACTAAAAATGAAAATTACTCAAATGGTCTCTTTATTTAACCACCAGTTTAGAATTTTCTGTGGTATTTTGTGTTCATGTTAGTATTCGCAGATTAGTCACATGATTTTGACTAATTTCCTTTAAATCTATTGAGTAATCTAAAATTCATACTGTCAAGAAGATTGCTCCTGATATTCAGTGTAATTATTCTTTCTTTTAAGTTTTCCCCCTGCAACCACCAATTATTACTTTCTTTTCTCTTGTTAAAACACCTACTTGTGTAGGTTTTAGGTCAAAAATAGCACCGAGTTTGGTAACTACATGTATTTTTCTGACAGGGTATTTTTCCCTCAATACCTTGGGTTCTGAATTGAGTGCATTGTTCCTACTCAGGGCAGTACATTTGCTAAGTGTATTTAAGAACCATCAGTTACCTACATTATTCATTTACTTTATTAATCAAGTCCTCTCTTCTTAAATAGTTTCTTCCTACCTAAATATTTTCACTTTTCCTTTGAATGTATATTACATATCTATATTCATAAATCTTCTTTTGGTTTTTTAAAATAAAACTTTCTCTTTTGTATTCATCCTTAAAGAAGAATATTTTCTCACTAACTCTTAAGGGAACGTTGAACAGTAAAATACTCCGGCTGAACTGACTAAAGTCAGTGAAGGAGCTAGCCTTTCTTTCATTCTTCTCCGAGGAGATCCTAAATAATGTGGCTCTTATCCAGCGACCTTATATTACAAACTCAAATCAATTATCTATCTGTGACCTTTCATAGTAATGCTTTAATTTTGTCCAAGCCCTATTAAACTCCCTTTGAATCTAGTAAAGCCATTTAATTGAAATTGGAAAATGTCACCTTTTCATTACTTAAGTTCTTCCTTGCTAAGAGTTGTTGCCATCTCTCCTTTGTTCTAGCTTTTGGATATTTCATACATTTTGAGAAATTCAGGAGGCATGGTCTATAGTTACTTATCACACCATATAAGTAACACTATTTTGCTTGTGGCTTTCAAGCCATTCCATTCATAAACAGTTGTGCTTTCCACAAGCATTTTGGAATTCCTCCATACAATTTCAAAGAGCTACTGGTTCCAAAGAATGCTTACTGTATAATACCAGTTGTTAAAGTTTTCCTTACTAAATAATATTTTTCATAAAATTCTCACTAAGAGTAGAAGTACAACATATAGCCAGCCATGAAGGGGTGTCAGATCATGTGAATATATTTTGTAAAAAGGCCTTTAACATATTCCTGTAAATCAACAAATCAATTGCAGTTTAAAAGTAATACTGGGAATACGATGAAGAGCAAACAATGACAAAGTGAAGAAGCTCACACTTATTCCTATTCTTAATATGTAATTTTTCTCAACTGTATTATAAGATAAAATGATGATTTGATCAGATTTGGTTAAAAAAAATGTGTGGGAAAACCATTTGAAATATGGCTTCCCGTACATTTTGTTAACTGTGAATCCCTCCTAAATTAGTATTGTGCCTTGAGATATTAGCTAAAAATAGTTCAAAGTCATCTTTATTAGCAAAAGGTATCAAAATGAAGCATCCAAAACATGAAGACAAACCTCTATAATTTTTTCAACAATGTTTTAAGTCAAGTGATATATAATTATGTTCTTTGCAAAATTTGTCTAAACAATGATAAATGTTTAAAGGCCTTTTTTTAAAAAAGAAAATTCTAACTTATTAAAAAAACAGTCACTACCATAGGGAATATTTGTCCTTCCTGACATAGAAAAAATGACAGAACATGGAAGGCACTATAGTAACAAACTAAAATGCATTTCTTTATTTCTTTGTCAGTAAATACATGAAAACACTGAAGATTTAAAGAAATAAATATTATAACAAATTACACAGTACAGAAGATTTACCCTACAGTTGCATGAGAGTTCAGATGGTTCTGACATAGCTCACTCAGATTTTAGGTATTTGCTCCATTGTGTTTCAAAGAGCAAATACACAAATAATTAGTTGTTTTATTTTGTTTTTTGTTTCTTTGACAACAATTAAATGAAAGATATACCTGAGAAAATATTTTCTCAAAGGTAAAGTGCTTTTTTAACGAATAGACTGCTTTATGGGAAAACTGTTGGAGTACTTGTTTTAATGGAAACAATGGATTCTGGAGAGAGGAAACAGAGGTAGCACTGTAAGGAAACTGTATCCATGCCATTGTTCACATGCAGATTGTTGAGAAACAAATTGATGGCAGAAATACACAAAGTGCTTTCAGAAGTCATTAATATAGTTAACTTCATAAAAACTAAAGATTTCGTTTTTTTATAAACCAGTATCACCTATAAAAATGTTATATCTGCGCACTTAAGAACTTAGAATTTTCTAACATGATTTAAAATATTCCAAACAAAGAGTTTCAGTTATTCTTGAACACTTTTCTTAAAAATATAAAAATAAAATATTTTTGAATTTGTTTATACGAACAACTAATTGATATCATGGATGATGGATATTTATTAGTCGAATTTCAACAACAGTCTTTGCCTATTTGGCAGTTACAACTGAAAAATAAATGCCATGATTTTGTAAGCTCAGCTAATGATATGCTTGTTCCATGTGGATTTATGTGTGTTTGTATAGTGGCTCTTTCACCTGTGACAGCCATTAAAATCTGGAATTGAAACAAACTGAACTTAGAACCTGACCTTTGTATTGTGAAGTGTTAAGCCCATATTTTATAAAAAATAAAGCATATTAAATCACATTATCCTTACTCAACAAATTGTTATTGATATTTTGTACCATTAATAAAGTTTTTAAAATTAATTTTAAGATATTATTTTTACCTCATTTATTGTAAATTTCCTTTTTGCATGTTTTATAAACCATAAATATGTTATTACACTAATACATGTATAGAAAGGAAGAAATGATAAATACATAAATATACTTATCGTATTGCATTCATCCTAAGACATACTTTTTTTCCACACTTCAGCTCTGAAATTGGGATGGCTTTTACAATATATTGTTAATACATAAATATAGCTTAGACAGAAGTCAAGGTATTTAAACAAAGACAGAAAAATGAGTGTGTGGCGTCTTAAAGATCCTCCGTGTTGTTAACATTATCATAGATTCAGAGCCCTTGTGATTAGTAGAATGGATTTAATATTTGTCATCAGCCTAAAGATTCTGATTGGAATCTGCCTTAAGTTTTAATGAAGTAGTTAGGGATTTGAGGACCTGGAGTCCTCGGAGTTTATAAAATATCAATAGAGTGCAGGTGTGAAGGAGAAAATTGGTAATCTTTACCTAATATCTACTTAGATTGTCAAATATTTGCTCAGTATCTGTGGTTAAACCCTCTTTAGGATAGAGGGAATATAAGGTATAATCTTTTAAGTGAAATACCTGACAGAATAGGGAGTAGGATACACAAACTCATAAAGAACAATAAGACATTTAAAATAATTTAAGAACACAAAGAATAGAGGTCACAAGGGAATTTCTTAATTCGATTTATCTATATTTTAAGCTTCGCCTGAACATATTCATTTGAATAAAAAGAAACATTCATCAAGGAACTATTTTCTACCAGGTACTGAACTAGGTGCTTTCACATTTATTATCTTATTTAATACAACAGTCTTACGTGATTATTCAAATATATGTTGGACCCAATTTTTACAAATGTACAAAGACTGCTCCAATTAATTTTTAAATTTGATTCTTACATTGTCATGAATATCAGAGGAATCACTAGATTAGACATATATTTTCCAAGAGCTTTGTACTTTTTTGGAGCAGAGTGACTTCTTTAAATGTTACATATATCTCGGAAAAATTTTCACATTGTTTTGTTATTATTTTTGTTCAGTAAAAACAATAAAGAATGTTTTACTGAAGAACTCAAAGCTATCTTCTTTTGGCTTCTCATTCAATGTTCAAATTTAATTATGTATACAGTGGATTAAAACACTGTCTGGCTTTGTGGGATACTAAAGAAACTAAGAGATTTTTTCTCATGCTCTTGAGCTTTTAGTCTAGCTGTAAAGACAACTTATGAAGATATAGATAACATAACATAAATCATAATAGGTAATACTACAAAAGATGACACAACATTGCCCATTGTGGACCTAACTACCAAAATGGTCATATAGATAATATATTCAAATAAATTCATAAGAGGGGAGAGGACTTTGAACTAAGAATTGAAGAATATGGGTGAACCATGACAAGAGAGGGCATTTCCTTGAGAGTAATGAGATATTCGGAAGCCTAAAAGCAAAGAGGATAAAGCACGTTGAAGGTTTAAAGAAAAGGTTCATAGAAACAGGCTGAGGCTGGACTGTGGAGTGTTTTGCCAGCAAGGCTCCGGAGACTGATCTTGTAACAGCAGAAAGTAGCTAAAACAATTGTAGCAGAGAAATTGGATAATAAAATTCATAATATATGAATTTGCTTTTAAAGTATAGGGGAGGGGCTAGACATAGCCTGGAGCAGGAAGATGAGTTAGGGGAATACTTGGATAGTCTAAGTACCATTTGTGAGGCAGGGCTTGAACTAGGGCAGTAATCTAGGTTGGTCCTAGCGAAGAGAAACTATGTCACAAATGGGGGGGTAGGAAGATTTATCAATCCTGATCACTGAGTGGATATGAAGGATCAATAGGAACATTTTAAAGAAGGGAAGGAAGAAAAGAAGGGAGGGAGGGAGGGAGGGACAGAGGAAAGAAGGAGGGCCAAGCCATTCTGGAAGACAGTGAATTTGGTTTTAGTTATATTGAGTTAATGGTGACTAGGACAGAGAAGTGGAATGACCAACAGGGAGCTGGAGTTGTAGAATTGCAGCCCTGGAGAAAAGCCAAGACTTAAGATTCTTGAACCACTTGGGTGGTTCTCAAGCAGAGATGGATTTTGCTCCCAGGGGACATTTGGCAATGCCTGAAGACATTTTGAGTTGTTACATCTGAGGGGGATGCTATTGGCATCTAGTGTGTTAAGGCCAGAGATGCTGCTAAACATCCTTCATTGCACAGGGCGGCTTCTCACAACAAAGAATTTTCAAGCCCAAAGTGTCAGTAGTGCTGAAGTTGAGAAAGCCTGATCTAGAGAAGGAGGATCAATACATTTTTTAGAGAAATAACACCAAGGGAGAGCACATAGAATCATCAGCCAAAAGGCCAAGGACTTCTTAGCAAATATCACATTTAAGAGGTGTTAGTAGAAAGTGGAACTACCATGGGACACAAAGGAGTAAAGAGTAGTAATAGAGGTAAACATGGACCAATTTATTGACTCATTTACTCAACAAGTATTGAACAACTATTATAGATGAGGTACTAAGTGTGGGGGATATAGAAATGCCCTCATGGAGCTTATATTCTAGTGAAGGGTGACAAATAATGAACAGATAAGGGAGATAATTATTAGGTGATGGGAAGTGCTATAACAAAGGCAACAAAATGGAGATCCCCTGATAGAGAGGGACTTCAGGCTGGGATGGGAAGGGCGTGCAGGGACTGCTGTAGATGGGGTGGTGAGGCAAGGCTCTCTGAGGAGGTGATGGTTAGGCTAAGAACTAAAAGAAAAGCAGTCCTCAGAAGAGCTGGGATGATTCTGTCATGGATTCCGAGGGGGGATGAGAGAGGCATAAGGGGGAAGCAGAAGGATCAAAGGCTACCAAGAGGCCCTGCAGGGGTGCCTGTGCATTTGTCAATTAGGAGGGCATCTGGGTTCTTTAAAGCTGCCATCTTAAAAGATTAAAAAAAAAAAAAAACATAAATTATAATTCTGAATTTTCCAATCTTCATTTATGGGAGGGAAAAAACCAAGATTTGTGATTTGGGGAATTTTAGAATAGTACTGCAGGAGACCCTGGCAGAGTTCTGTTGGAATATGTCAAGCACTTGCTCTTCACAACAATTTTCTCCACAAAAATTAGACATCCCCACGCAACACAAAACCACGCAGTGATGGAACGCAAATGCTAATATTAATCATACCTTTTCTTTCTTTTCTTCCCCAGGCTTCACAAGGCTTGCTGCTCAGGCATTATCTATTGTAATCAGCAAGTTACCTACGGTGATTGCATGTTTGCCTCCCCCAATTAAATACTTCTTTTTTCTGTCTGAGAGAAGAATGTCAAAAAACTTTGTTGAATTGAAGAAAGCTGGCCTGCTTGTCTGGAACTTGATTGTAATTATATGTCGGATATTTGAGGATGGAAACACTGTGGAACTTTTAACAGGTGCCTCCCTTGACAGATGGAGTAAAGAAAAACTCAGTTTAATTTGTGTGTGTTTGGAAAGCATCATGGGACACCAGGCGAGCAGCCCTAATCAAGTGATCCAAAAGGTCATACAGAGCATCGAGCAGCAAAAGCCCAACTGGATTGAAGGCCAATTGTTGAAAGCAAGGAAATTGAGCACTGAATGGTAAAGCAATGTTTTACTTTCACTGCGCTTCATCAAATACTTTCACAATAACAAGATCACCAATAAACAACAATAACAAAATATTGTCAGATGGGCAGCAGTAGTATTTTGCTAAATTCATGGGAACTTTGATGAATAGAAAAAGATAAGTATCCCATTAAAAATTGGATTGTTGGGCATTCCTTGTCTTAAAATTTGAACCCCATTGATACACTGGAACATTATACTGTACTTGTTTAGTAACCGTCTTAAGGTTTCTGATTAAAAGGGTGGTAGTTAAACCCAGGAGAATTTAGTTTCACTCCTTTTCAGCGTGCAAACAGGTATCTAGTGGATAGCCTGGAGCGTTTTGTAAATGGATTGGGCATGGAGATTAAATTAAGAAGGAATTAATGGATATAAAAGGCTTTTTATTGCTTTCTGTGTACCTGATTGTCAAAAAGGTACACATTTTTCATCTGGTAATGTAAGAATCCCAGAGGGCAACAGGGGCATATCACACTTCAGCTATAAACACACCCAGCTGTTTCTGTATGAAAATGTCAGCTTTCTCATAGGTTTGTCACCAAGAGCTAAGTGATTTGTGGTATTGCAAAGATTTTTAAGGGTTCCTGATGAATTTAAATATGTACATAGAGTCCTCCTGTCTTAAAATTAGTCTTCAGATGTAGAATTGCATGATATTGATAAAGGAATTCCAGCTCAGATGGTCTATAGATCACTACCTCAGCCTTTTTTTAAAAAAACACCCACGCACACTGTTCCCCATTCTTTTAACATATATTTATGCTGCTAGCAGATACTATTATAGTATAACTTTCTGCCTGAAACAACTAAAATTCTCTTGAAACATGGTTACTCTTACTAGTACATGGTAGTGATAAAGAGGTCAGGCTTTGGAATCAGACGGACAAGTACAAATCCCTTGCAATTGGGTCATCTTGTGAAAATTATTGAATCTTTCAAAGCCCCAGTTTCAGTGATGATATCAAGCTGATAGAATTGTTTTGAAAAATTAAATAACATTTATAAAGTTCTTAGCTTCAAGCTTGGAACCAGTAAGCATTTGTTATTTATAATCTCTATTGAAAAAGGTTGCATTCACTGGTTAGTATTATGGTAACTAATAGTCTTTGCTTGTCTATGTTAATCTATAAGACTTTATATTAATCCAAGTGGGGGAAAGTAAGTAATTACAATTTTCCCCATTTTGTCATACTGACTTCTAGAAATTTACTTCTGGGGTATGCCATGGGTAGGAATAACAATAGCAGACAGGCAAATGCTTACTAACATTGACAGTAACCTTCTTTATATTTGCATTCAATACCAATTTACAGGCTTTAATCCAATGACTAAAAAGATTAAGGCCAGATGTAATTATCCATGGCAGTGATTATAAAGGGAAGAAAAAAATAAGAGTAAAAATAATAAACCTGATTATAGTAACAAAGTCAAATTTATGATGGTGTTGATTTAGGAGCCCCTGTAACAAATAAGATCCATTTAAAGCAATGGGTAATATACCTAGGGCTACATACAGGAATCCATAAGTGAAGTTTTTTCCTTAAAAGCTGATTTTAATTTAAGTTTTATAAACACATTTGGTATCTCCCATAGTGGGAGTTGTCTAGCTAATATTTGGTTGATTAGCAATGAGCCAAAAGATTACTTAGCTATCTTTTACAACATGCATCAAAACTGAAGAGTTGCTGATTTTAAAAATGTGTTATAGCCCTTGAAGATTCTGAATAATTATGTAATTAGCACAATGCTATGCCTTTCTCAATCTTTCAAGTGATATCAACATACAGAAATGCAAATTTAAAGTTATTTATTGCATTTATTTGAAAAAGAGTTAAATTTGATTAACTCACTTTAGGTAACAACCTCTTACAGAGTTTGGGTGCCATAGGAAAGTTTTTTCTAGACTTTAATTTCAAATTGATTATCTGATATAGAAGTGAACTTCCACCTCTAAGTATTTCTCACAAATCAATGATCATTTGGCTCATAGATCTACACCATGAGGAGGAATGTATTTCAAACCACAATGTCTATATTAGGTAGAGGGTTACCTTGGCTCTACCATATTTAAAATATATATATATAAAGGGTTATTTAAGCATTTAAAGTAAAATATTAATAGTTCTTCTGTTAAGATAAATTAAATCTTAATTCCTCATGAAGATTATCTGGGAACTGCATGATATCATTTAGCTAGATTTCTTCCACTTGTATCTAGATTTAACTTTGATTTTATGGAAATGGCGACAATAACTGCGGTGGAAAAGGTGGCAGCTGTAAGTGTTGCCTGTCTTGCGCGCTGTCTGCAAGTATTACTATTCATTAAAATAACCTTCACTTTGTAGTAACACTAAGCTGTAAACAGTCAACTTAGATTCTGGAGAACACACAGCCCAAAAAGTAAAGAAATGTCTGTCTTTGCAAAGTAATTTGTCGAGTTGAAGATTATTGTTTTTCGTCATGGTGACCCTGACTTGGCTGGCTGGGTGCATATACAGATTAAGATTAATGCAGTTATTCCTTGGCTAAGGTCTGCCTCTTTCAGGGCACATTCTCCCTAATGACATGATTGATAGGCAGTCCCAAATCCAGAGAGGAACTCATTAATCATAGCATTGACTGAATCCAATCATTTGCTTCACCTGCACAGTGATGGACAGGAAAGGATACAATTTAGGGGCTGACACTGAGATACTCCTTTTTCAGAGGGTCTCAACTTTTTCAATGTCAGCCTCTACAAAACCTGACAAGAATTTTTGCTTGCAACCTGTATGCAGCTTCAAAAGATATTTGCAAACTTATTTTATTGGAACAAGGTCTTAAAAAAAAAAAAGTTACTCTAGCCAATGAATATCTCTAAGTCAGAGTAGAATTTGCTTTATTTTTTAGCAAGGCTTACATGATCTTAAAGTTCCTCTTTCTTTTGAGACGGATGTTTTGAAGCTACATGTGGAAGCAATACCAAAGTTAATGTCCAGCAGCTGGGTATAATTTGGTTCAGTCTTCAGGTCAGTGGCACTGACTCTTAGCAGAACTAATTTTATAATCATGGCAAAATCTCAGTAATGAACTATAGTATACAGCTGATTACACCACAGTAAATTTCATTTAGTCTGGGAAACAGTGGAAAACCATGAGTTTTCTTAAGAATGCTTACATTGCAAAGCCTAACATGATCCTAACAGCAATTGTAACAAGAAAATTAATGTGGAGCATATATAATGTAACTTGAATATCATAATTATTTTTTGCATTGGTATAGTTTGAGATGTTTAAGATGTTTTTATGTCATCAATTCTTGCCATGTAAATAATATTCAAAATCAACAATAAGTATATGGAGTCTTCTAAAAGAAGTGTTTCAGAACTGCATCTTGCACATTCCTGGTGTGGTGATAGTAGACCCTTTTTCTTGAACAATAATCAGAGTAGTGACTTTTGCTAAGTATAATATCTGTTACAGAAAGAAACAGGAGTGTGCGGGGGAAACAGGAGGGGGGGGTATATATTTTAAAAACGCAACATGTGTCAAAGGCCAATTTAAAATACCCAGTGGTAAGCACACCTGCTACCAAGCTCCCAGCTTATATTTAGCATAATAGGCAGGCTCCCCCTTTTGACACTCTAATTAGTCTTTAATGTGTTCTACGACAGGTGTAAAGAGGAATCTACAAAAGACAAAATACCAAAGCTATTTCTGGCTTCAAAGACACTTTTTTATCCTCAAAGAGAAAATAGAAATTATTTCTTACATGTTCTTAAAAAGAAATGTTTTGTTTTCATCCCAAGATTATAGCAATTTCAACAATTGCAGTAATGGGAAAATGTTTCATAGATAAGAGTATAAATGCAATAAAGAAATGTTTTAAAAGAAACGATTCAATTTTTAAAAATGCTTTCAGGTGCTTAATTCTAAGGTGCTGTTTGGATGATCAGCAGTGGTTTGGGAAGGCTTACCTATTTGAGTGAAGTCTTTACAGGTGCATTGAATATGAGATTTACATCAACTCTCCACACTCAATCTTGGTGATTATTTTCCGTCTTTACAATCCTTTACCACCAATATGTATATGCTTTCTTTGTATTTAGTGCATTTATGACAATAAAGAAAAGCACAGCCTTAGAAGAAGGAGATATTGCTCTTGAACTGACTGAGCATAAAATAAACACGATGGTCCTGGATCTCTGCCACAAACCAGGTGGCAGCAAGTACCTGAGGCAAATTTATCACATCATGCGGCTCAATGAGGTAGGGAAACAGCCTTTTTACCGAGCAATTAGGTGTGTACTGGCCTGAGGCAGCGTCTGCTGGCAGCTAAGGGTTAGTCAAGGAGGTGATAATACTTCTTAAAGTCAATACCAAACTCAATATCCGTTATTAATAGAATCTATTCAGCCCCGGCTGTTCTGCATTTGTACAGAAAAATCTTCACCGAAACAATGTAGATTTTATTTATATGGTTTAAACAATAACATGCCTCATAAACTCAGTTCAGTTCTGAATTGTAGAGACTAGAGGTATAGTTTGGGAATTTTGTGTTTGTGACTGTTAAGCTGATGTTAAAATCTGGTGTTTGTAAAATGAAGAATTTTCTGAAGAAAGATGTAACTGTTTTCCTGAAGACATCATACTTGTGTTGGTGAAGTTGGATATTTCTTACATAATGAAAAAACTTCAGAAGAATATTGAACTATATTGGGGAGCAACGAGATTAACCCAAGAAAATTCATTAATGCATGAACACTGTTTAGAACTAATGTTATGCTCATCCATCTCTTTGCTCAGTTAAGCCTCTGACCTTGAATGGTTTTTGGCTGTTTTAGTGAAAATGTAAATAGCAGGTTATCTCAGCTATTAATATTTACTTGAAACAATACAAATTTTCTAACTTAATCAGGTTTTTAATTTGATCATGCGTATCTGAATTAGAGTGTGGCATCTGTAATTATGTTTATATTTGCAAACATGAATGTATTCTTTGGAATGGTAAAAATTATAAAATTTGAATGATGTGAATATGTAGTGTTTTATATCAATAATATAGTTCTTAAAAACCATACATTTCCAAGAAGTGAATTAAATTCTACAAAGCATTTTACATCTCGGTTGTATAAGTGTTCTGCCCACCATCATCTATCTAAAAGTTACTTAAAGTAAATCTTATTTCCTGGGTTTCATACTGCTAATCAACCAGTCAATAAACTGGTGACATGACAATGTATTCAATGAGAGGGATGTGAGAAATTTGTAGCTATGTGAAATGACCCTGTCCTTACATTACATCTGAGCTCAGTATGTAATTGTTACAAAGTGACAGAACCTATTCATTCTTGTTAATGGCCCCTCATAGCTTGCTTAGGGTTTCTATTTGGGGAACTCTGGAACCCCTTGCCTTGCCTAACTGAAAGACCTCTATTGCAAAGTCATGTTTCTCCTTGATATGTCCACCTGGCCACCCTGATTGGCCCAAGTAATTGTAGTGACTCCTGAGGAACAGATGTTGCAGTATGGTTACTCTCATATCCTTAGTAAAGTGGTGTCACAATAGCTCTGAGGGTGGTAATGGCTGGTATAGATTGCCAAACTGATAGAATTGTCCTATTTTTAAAAGGCCACAATACAAAAAATGTCAATTACCAATAAGCAAAATCATCAAAAATTAAGTTGGATAATTATTGGCCATCAGTCATCTGGTATATTCTGGAAAGCCAAAGGCTGTTCTTCCCTCATTGAATTCATACAACTCTGAGGCAGGGGTTCTGAGTGGTATGCTGTGAGATCTACACTGAGGTATCACCACATTTTGATCAATTATGCTCAAAGTCCTGATTTTTCCTTTGTTACAACTGAATACATTTACTATTATGGCAACCTGTATCAGATGGGGCATAGAGCTAAGTATTTGTCAGTTTGCTGTACTGAGTGAGGCTGCGAGGCAAGAGGCACAATGTTAGGTGAGTCTAGAGACAAAGGAAATAAGAGACCTTTGCCTTGTGACTAATATAAAAACACAGGCAATAAACCCAACAACACAAGGGAGACTAAGTGACTAATATAGTACTTCTGACTGCTTTCATCGGTGAGATACTGCTATGCTGTAGGTGAAATTGCATTGTGATGTTTGCTCATTTGATGAGCAGTGCTATCAGTCTTTAGCACCTTCAGATGTGCTGCTATATATTACTTGAAAATGTAGTATAAATACTGAAGCATTTATGGGTACAGGTCTAGGTGAGGGGAAGCATAGGTGTGCCATTGATAAAAACAGAAGTTATGAGGAAAAATGGGTTTAAAGATGCTTTGTCTTTGAGATAAAGGTAAACTGTCCAAGCAAAAAAGTCCAATTGTAGCTAAAGTCTGGCCATGAGCACAAGTGAGAGAGGCCGTGCCTATGGACTGGGAGGTCTTCAATGGGTGTGGGAGTTGAGGTCATGAGACCGGCAGAGCTCTTCGGTGAAGAGAAGCAGAGAAATGATGGGTAGAGAAATAAGCTTTGATGTAACTGCACAGGGAAGGTGTTCAAGAAAGAATGGAAATCTTCTAAAGAAATATCCTGATTAGTGGTAAACCTGATACAAGCAATGTCACAGTAAAAGAATCTAAGGTTTTTAAGAAGGGGTAGTGACAAGTGTCAATACAGCAGAGATTAACCAGAGAGAAAACGCCATTTTGTTCACAATTTGCAACAGAGCACTTTCTCTTTTCTGAATAGTGGAAACAAAAAATGTCAAAATATAGTTATGTAGGGGAGAGCTGTTAAGAAAAGATTGTTATTAGCCAAAATAGAGCATTTTTTTTCCAATAAAGAAAGAGTATTCCTTTTTAAAATTTTACTCACATAAATCATGGAGAAAAATTTTGTTGCTGTTCAATGATCTAAGTCTAGGCATAAAATTATTTTCTGATGGCTTTATCATTACTTAATAATATTTAGTAAGAGTCCATGTATGTCACTCTCAGGCTCAACAGAATTAATCTTTCCAGACAGATATGCTCTACAACAAGCAAGTTTAAGAAATGGCTCTTATTAAGTGTGGTTTCTTTAGATTTTTAGGGTTTTAGGACCTAAAATTTGCCTTCCACAATGAACACAGTGGGCATTCATAAAGTTATAGGGGCACAGGAAAATGCACAGTGAACTGAGACCAGATATGTGGCTTCTTGCCCCAAATCTACCACTCACCCCTGTGTGACCTCAGGCTTGTCCCCTGACCTTTCAGAGCCACCCATTGAGGGTGGTGTTGGGCTAGAGTTCTCAAACTTTCACATGCCTTCCATTTTCCTGGGAGTTCTTGTTAACAGGCAGATTCGGATTCCGTGAGGCTTGAGATTCTGCTTTTCTAACAAGCTCCCAGGTGAGCCTAATTCTGCGGGTCTGTTCAGCAGACGTAGAGTAGCACGGGTTTCCTAGATGACCTCTGAATTCCTTTTTAGGTCTAACATTCTGAAGTTCATCCTAACCCTAACCTCAAAGAAAAACATTATATTGTGACACACTAAAAATTAGGAGAACATTTATAATTTACTTATTAAAGAACTTATTTATTAATAGTAAGCATTTGTTAGTTGCTGGGAAACTTTTAGTCATTTTAATTTGTTGTCTTCCAGAAAAAGTCTCATAAAACACTTTTGGATTGTTCACCTTATTTAATTATGGGTGGAAAATAAAGTAAATAGATTGACAAATATAAGTATAAAGCAAAAGATTGACGTTTTTGCCCAGGCCTGCACTGCTGTAGTTGGGGGATTAGGATGACAAATTTTAAGCTTCTTTTGAACCTTGATATTATTCAGTCCACAGGATGAAAATAGAGTTTAGGAGCTTGCATTAGTATTAATTCTGCCTAGAATGAGACTGCTTGTAGTAAAATATCAGAGTGATCAGCACTGTGCTGAGCCCAGAGTAGGTAGCAACTACAATTAATAAAGGAGCAATTTGTACTGTTGTATAACCATGCCCCTGAGTTAAGTTTTGGTAACCAGAATGTTAATACATGAACCAATGACTAGACAATGCCTGTTACAAAGATCCTAATATATCAATCATATGTTCATAATATGAGAGTTTGTTAAATGGTTTTCTAGTCTATATTGTATAGTAGGTAAACCTATTTTTGATGGGTTTATTGCATTGCTGATTGTTACTCTGCTATGTATCTTCTGAAAATATATTCTTCCTAAGGCAAGTAATAAACTGTAATCTAGCAAACGTGCTGAAAGGGTAAATTTGGATATTGATCGGTTTATTTTTAAAAAGAATGTATGCTTCTCACCATCATGACTTGTAATTTTCTTTCCTTGAAGGGATATTTAAAAGAACAGCTGTTTTGTATGAATGGTTCAGAGGAAAAGCCATTACCCATCCGACCTTTAAAGACGACCTTGAGAAGTGTGGAAGATCAGCCTTCTGCCTTTAACCCTTTCCATGTGTATAAGGTGTTTAGTGAAAACATGCTAGATCAGGTATGTGGAAATTAAATGGTAAATTTAATTTAAATGTGTCATTTCTTTACACAAGTGAGAGAAAATGCTTTGTGTTTGAATATTTATTTGAAAGCTTTTTTTGCTAGGAAGCAAAAGGTCTTGTTCTTATTTACATGGTCTGTGCAAATTGACTTTTAAAAGTTATTTTATCTTCTTTCTGTTTGTCAAACTGATTCATATGTTTGGTCTGTAAAACTTAACTTGACCAGGTCAGTTTACCACGAGCAGAGGGAACATCTGTTAGGCGGTGTCTACAGAAGGCGAAAGAACCAGGCATTTTGTAACATTCTTCCCCTTCCTTGCCACCCCCTCTCCCCAATACACACCCTAAGAAAACTCCTTGCAATCTTTATGAATATATCAGGCAAACTGGAAAATAGTTTGAAATTAATTATAAATGGAGCATTGAGCTCCTATTTTAAGTGGCATGAGGTAAATTTGCTTTTTATAACCCTAGACATATTCCCAAATTTAAAATGAATTTGTTAATGATCTTAAAGCCAGGCCATTTGGAATAAAGTCAATGTGATAAACACCACATATTTTTAAATGTCAGATTATGCCATTGCTTAAGCTGCATTTTCAGTAGTTACATTAAAAAGATCATCTTTCTGCCAAAATATTTGAAATCTCAAGTTGCTTTTGCTTTGTTCATTCTTCTGGTGTCTTTTCCCAGAAACCTCTTGACAGACAATTTGAACTAACAGGGCAGAAGAGAAGGATTGCTTGACCTAGAGCTCTGATGAAAATAAGAATTAAAACAATGGCCTAATTCAGCATGCAGATAATATTTTTACCATGCCTGTTACAGCTCTAGTCTACATTCATCAATACTGTAGTAGAGTAAGACCTTCAAATGCTGACAACCCGGGGCAGAATTCTCCTGCTCTCCGACAGGATAGTAGTGCTCGATTAATCAGCAGGTGACAGGGTGATAGCTCTCGTTAGATTTTAAACATCAGCCTGGATTCAATTATTATCAAAACTATTTTATTTTAAGGAACATAAGCATCTATAATACTTTAAAACCAAATATATTGTATGAATTTGAGTTTATTGGCTGCTTTCCTGTGTTATACATTAGATTGCTCCAAACCATAAATAATTATTGTAGCTGTTAAATTTTCCTTACTTCATTTAAATAAATGGCATATTTTATTGAGTTTCTGAGTTATGAGATTATTTTTCACAGTAATTTTTCTCCTTACTCTGTTGTGAAATTATCTGTTAATGAGAAAAAAAAGAGAATCATTTATGTTATTTACACTTACACATCCTTATAATCTTCCCTTTAAAGTATTTTCTTAACCAAAAGAGTAACATTAATATCACACTATAAATAAGCTGTGTCTTATAATTTGAGTCTAAGTTTGTTTTCTTAATTAAACTTTTGGGTGCTAAAAAACCCAAACTATAAATTGATGTGATATGTGAAAAAGTTGCCAATTATTTTGCTTTGCTGTTCAAAGAGTCAGCCTTTCAGAGAAACTTGTTGGGCAAATGCCATTAACACTTGGAAGAATAACGACTCAAGAAATTGATTTATATTTTTATAAATAATGACTACATCCCCAAATGGATTTATAAATTAATTGCTGTCTTATTGGAATAAAAATCTTCTTCTGTGGACATGATTGATGTTATCTGTCTAAGTCCTTGTTCTGGATCCCCCTCCTTCTTGGTTAGTCTATCACAGCTGGAGCTTTAATTTACTGATCATATTAACTCTGATTAATAACTAACAATAGTGTGTTCTCATTTATCAACAGTCAACCATCACAAAATGGAACTGGAATTGGGCAAATTTGCTGCCAAATTATCTGGGACTAGATAAGATGACCTTCAGTGTACTGCTCAAAAACAGGTAATAAAATTGGGGATCTGGTTGGGGAAAAGGTTGTGGGGGGATGGGAGTTGGAGAGGTGTACACACAAACACACAAACACATTTTACCGGTGTACTTTTGGGAAAGGTAAAACATTTTATCAGCAAGGGAATCTCTTTTACTTTCTTCCTCTTCAGTCTCTCATCTTTAAAAAAATGGATAACGTTATATAAGTATATTTTCTAAATGCTGCTTTCTGTTGTGAACATTTGCAAAAGGCAGTACAATTTGTTTCTGAGATGAAATTAGTTGATTTTGGTCTGAATTTTAAATATTTTTGACTTTGTATATTTAATAGTTCATGATTGTAAACACCAAAAGTTATTGACTTGAAAATGTTATTATAATACTATACCTTTGTTTACAACAATTTAATGAATGCATATAAAATGCCAAGACAAATCAACTAGTCTAATCAGGGAAACATATAAATAAAACTGTCATGATTAAATTTTTCACTGTTCAGCCAGTTATTTTGGCACTGTCTTTCTACAGTCTCAGTTGCATATCATTTTACACACACACCAGTACAACTCAATAATGTGATTTCAGCCTAGGAATCTACACATGTAATTTATTTTGCATGAAAGCGTAAACATTGTCTTTCTATTTAGGATCAATTATTTTTTTTTAAACCCTTAAAGTTTCAGTGAGAACTATAAAGTGTAACTTTTAAAATTATATTCTATCAAATACCACATTTTCAAATAAGATATATTTGTATGAGACTCCTCATATTGTTTAAGTGTCACCTGTGTGCTAATAGCTAAGTATGAGAAATATTTTATATATGATCTTTGTGATATAGAATGAATTTCCATATGTTTTTGCAAAATTATTGAGTATCATTTTTCCTGAGAGAAAATAATGACATTGACATAGTAGAATTGTCAAATCATTCTTGAGAAATCTGGGTGCATATAAGAAAATATCTTAAGAGAGAGATTGCAGAATTTCCCAGAAGGAAGTTTTTTGTTGTTGTTTTGTTTTTTTCTTTTTAAAGGCAGCTTTATTGCCAATAAAAGCTATAGCTTAGATTAGATGTGTGGTTACAATGGTATCTCTACTGTTTCACCCTTGAATTAAGCTCACCCACCCATCAAAGTTGAACAACCCAGAAGCTTTTCAATCAAGGACAGAGGCTTCTCCCATCAAGCTTACTACCTGGCAGACAGTAGTCCAGAATGCACCCTATTCATGCACAAGCCTCCAGAGGTGTTCCTATACTGTCCCAAAGGTGTTGGGAGGGGTGACAGGCGGGGTTGGTGGAGGAGAGGCCAGGTCCTCTGTTGAACCTATAGTTACGTGATGTTTAAACAATATTGAATGTCTGTCTGGAAACAAACTAGGAAAGATAAGTAATTTTTTTTTCTTATTTGGAAAGTTTTGTGTTCATATAGATTAACTGTATTATATTTTACTAATTTTTTTCAACTGTGGATTGCTGCTTCCAATCCACTAAAGAGGTACTCTAGGGACAACACATCCTTCAAAACTTACTGCATTTGCTTTGTATAGTATTCACTTCTAAGTGAATTTGTGTTTTAACCAGAACTGCATATTGTATTTTTGTTTAACAATTTTAGATATACTTAATTAGGTCACTGTCTATTTGTGTATTTCTCTGAGATATGTGCAGGAGTGGGTGGGAGAAAAGAACTCCCACAAACTTAGCTAGAAATAATAGGTCAAAACAGTTCTCTTGGAAAAGAGTCATGAATGTTTAAAAGAAACAGCTAGAGTCTCATTTTAATAAGAACCTTAGGTTTTTAAAGAATGGTATGAAAAGCATTCTATTGCAAACTACCATACACCACAAGCTACAATGAACCTAATGATCTACTTAAGAAGGATAAAAGACATTTGAGAGTTTTTAATCTCTTCTATCACTTTCCCATTAATTTAAGAATGTTATTTATGAGTTTTGATTAATATTGAACCAATAAGAAAATTGTTTCTGTTATTAATATTTTCTCTAAGACACTCTCTTGTTTGGACTTATCTGAAAATGCTGATTTTTAAAAAAATAGTGCATTGAATTTTTGACAACATGGTTATCTGAAAGATACACATTTGAAAATGAGAGCACAGAACATTGAGCTTTTAGAATGAAAGTTTATATGCCATCCAACATCTAAAAACCATGGTATTTGGGGTTACATAAAGCCAAAGGAAAGAATTCAGAGCAGCTCAGTTTTTTCTCCCAAATTCACCAATTTAAATAAGTCATTTGTTCCCTTTTTGCTCCCTTTATTGTTAATACATTTGTACGAGTCTACCTCACACTATGGTCTGGTATATCTATGGGGCTGCAAAAGTTGTCTGAGGACATAATGTTACAAAGAAAAGTGAACCAAAATACACAAGTATGAAAAAATTCAGGAGAAGGGAAGGGAATCCTTTCCATTAACCTCTTAAATTCCTTTTTGCCTCATCTTCAACTTCAATGTAATAAGCAGACCATCTGTGGACTTACTCTTCCAAGATGCCTAGAGTGCACCAGACTTTTCTCACCCCCCAAACAAGATGGCGATGGGAAAGCAGGACTCCTGGGTTCTCAGGAGCTTACCTGTGACTTTAGATTTCCTTATCTTTAAAATGAAATAATGAAAATTATTTAGCTACTTCATGGAGATTGTTAACACAATCAAGAGTGCTAAAATATATGGAAGTGTTTTTGAAAGTTGAACACACAATACAGTCATCCCTTGGTATTCGTGGGGGTTCTAGGACCCCCACAGATACTAACATCTGTGCATGCTTAAGTCCTTTATGTAAAATAGTATAGTATTTACATATAACCTATGCGTATACTCCTATATACTTTAAATCCTCTCTAGATTACTTATAATACCTAATACAATTCCCAGACGTCACTTCATTTGCATGGACTCAGCATAGTACTTCATGCATGGCAATTCAAGTTTTGCTTTTTAGGACCTTTGTGAAATTATTTTTTTCTGAATATTTTCTATCCATGGTTGGTTGAATCCACTGATGTGGAATCCACGGATACAGAGGGCCAACTCTACATATTCAGAAAAGTAGTAACATATTAGCAGTGTTGGTGTCTGGTCAGGTAAGGAAACAGTAAAATTCATTAAGGATTAGTAGGTGTTGTGAGATTAAGTGTTCAGACCACCATGGTTATATAGACTCCAGTCCTAAACCAATAGTGAAGGCCAGAACAAATATCAGGTCAGAGACCAGACAGTGGGCAGTTGGTCTGGAAGACAAAACAGTGAGAAAATGAGCAAGGAGGAGGGTCAAAAGGCCAAGGGAACCACTCAGGAGATAAAGTCTCAAGAGATGTAGCCTCTTGAGACTTTTGTCTCAAGACTCAATGTAGCCCTTGAGACTGTCTCAATGTAGCCCTTGAGACTTGAGTCTGAGGGACAGTTCAAGCCATGAAAGAGGAAATCTGTGGTGCCAAGGATATCTGTATCTGAGGCAATACTGGCCTTTGTTTCACAAACTGGTTCTGTGTTGACTCCAAAGGCAGAACACATCTTGAAGTAGTTACCCGAGTCCTTGGCAGAGATATGCCCTCTGCTCATGACTTGGCCTCATCTCAAAACACCTCCATCCAGTTCAAGATGCTCTAAGTAGATTGCCTTCCTCACATTCTTTGGATTCTCTAACCTCTTTCCCACTTTAGGGTCTTAGTACTTGCAGCTCCCTTAGGTCTTCATATGCTGGTGCTATCTTGTCCAGCTGGGGCAAATGTTACCTCCTGAAAGAAGTCTTTCTTTATCACCCATCTAAAGTAATCCTCCTGGACATTCTAGCGTTCTACTCCACTGTGTTTTTGTAATGGAGTTGTCACTATCTGAAATCTTAGTTTTTCTTTGTTTATTGTCTATTAATCTTACCCTCTACAATAGAAGGTAAACTTCCTTGAGAATAGCACATTATTTGCCTATTCCAGCTGTATTGTCAGTATCTAGAACAGCTCTTGGGCACATAGTTGAATTAATTAATGAACAAATGAGGAATAAGAAAGAAGAGAAAAAGTCAACTCCTGACAGATAAGCATGGAGTAGGTATTCTCTAAATATGATGTTTGATTAATAGTCATGTAGGTACAAGAAGTATACTCTAGAAAATCTCAGGTAAAAAATTATCTACCTGCATATTGATTCTCTTCATTTTCCAAATTTGGATGAAAATAAAAATTTTCATCTAAATCAGGTTATTTAAGCTCTGCATGTTTAAAATGCCTGTTATCATTATTATTATTGTTATATAAAATTTGGCTCAGATTAAAAGAACAGAAAACTGGTAATTATTTTTAATTAATTGAATTCAATTCAATTAATTCAATTGAACTGAATTCAATTAATTCAATTAAGTCATAACCTCTTCTACAACAAAGTCTGTTCTTTATTCCATGACTCATAAGTCTTTTGACATTTGGGTGATAAGGTTTACATTTATTAAATGATACTAAAAATGCAAGATGAAACTTTAAGGTGGAGTTAGCTGACAAAAGTATCCACCAAGCCTTTGTAAATTAATTGTGAGTGATTTTTGAGGCATTTGAAGAAATATATAGTAGCTGACACATCAGAAAAGAGATCCTGAACATATATATTAATGATATATGTATTTGAACTTAGAAAGTTTGCCATTGTGGAAAATAAAGACTCTCCAGCAGTTCAGAAAATCAACATATATATCAGTTCTACCCCTTTACCTTTAATGCTATATAAGAATAAGTACAGTGATTTTACATTGATCTTTTGAAATAATAAGGGTACTTTTCACGGTTTCTTACTGTTAGTTTCTTGCTGTTGTTCTCAGCCACTTTAAAATAAATCCAGACTAGCGTATGAGACAGTGATTGCATTTGCGGCACCTAAAGGAACGCTCTAGTCCTTCACTCACGGCGAATCTCCAGATTGCCATTTGATACTGTTTTCTTTGTCACTGGAACAAATTTATATTTCTTCTTTTCTCTTTGCCTTATTTATTCCAAACTAATTCCCAAGAATTGTGGTGTTGAAAATAATCTGTGAATACAGTTGAGTGCTATGCTGGTTTAACCGTCTAAATATACTGCATATGAGTTTGGCTTCGAGTTGAGAAAACACAATTAAATATGATGGCAGGAACAGCAGAAGGGGTGGTGGTGGCAGATTTCTGGCTGTCACTTTGGGGCCTTTCCAGGTGGACAATAACCATACATCTGAGAGGAAACAAAGATTAGAAAACATGTTTTAAAAGCCGTTGATCTGTGGAGTTGATTGTTTGCTTTTAATAATAATAATTATTAAAGTACCTTTACCCTATATCAGATTACAGTGTGTGCCCTGTGGTGTGTAGAGAGTAAAAAATATTATCTCTGGTCCCAAACTGCATACGCTGCACTCTCCCATGATTGTTCTTAGGCAGTGCTACCATTAGCACAATGTTTATAGTTGCTCACAGCAGTAAATTCCTGGTGCAGCAGCAGGCTGCCTGGTTATGGAGAGGTGGGTGTAACAAAAAGGAGAAGCTGATTTTATGAGTGTACACCTCTGGGCCATTACATACAATTAAATTTGGGATTTTCTTCATGCTCCAGCTCCCTAAAAACCCAAAGGCCTGTCCTCCACCCAAAGGCCTCAGACTAGTGACTCTCTACCCATCATCACTATATCTTCTCAAACAAGAGAAGGCTTTCCCTCCTATCCTAAAATCCTACAGCAGCATGGTTTTTGCACAGAGATCGTCTAACGTGTACTTAGGATGTATAAATTTAACACTTTAGTCCCAGAATGGCTAGGCTAAAGGATTTGGTACATGAACCAAACAAACTCATAAATGTGTATTATTTCCTGATGGGTAGCTTGTATATGTCTTTCGTCCTTTATGGTGTATAAGGCATCTTCACGCAAATCTCCTGTGACCCTACTATAACCATGTAACAAGAGACAGGTACTAGCAAAGTTACAAAACATTAAATAACAGGCCCAAGGTCACAGATATTGCGTGGCAGCTCAAAAAAAAAAAAAAAGCCTCAAAGTGAAGGCTTCTGATTTTGTATCTGGTGCTTTATCTACTACACCATACTTCTGGTCCATTTTTTTGTATTGGTTATATATTCATGGCAATAATACTGATGATAAGATAGCAAATTATACCACATGGCTGGCATAATTTAAGTGATTTACATACACATATTTAACAATAAATTCTGACAATAACCTTATAAAGTAGGTCCCATATTATCATAATTTTCCTGATAAGGTGACTAAGGCACGGAGGTACAGAGCTCTAAGTGATGGTGCTGAGATTTTGCCTCAAGTCCTCGTTCTTAACTACTTCTCTTTAGTGCTTCTGTAGAGTTTCTATAGAGCTTTGCTTACTTTACTCATTCAACAAACATCTTTGAGCGTCTACTGTGTGAAAGGCATTTATTTAGAATAAAGTAACAGTTCACTAGTGAATGTTATATCCTTCAAAGGGCCCTTTGTGCTACTTTGCAAAATTTTTAATCCACTTTGAATTTTCTCTTTGGTTATCCCCCTCTTCAAATTCCCCTATCCCTCTCAGCATCTGACTTGCCACCACCTACCTCACCAGGAGGATGAAAGCCATCTAATGGGAATCTCCCATCTCTCCTTCCTAAACCTGAATTTTCTTTTGTCATCTCCAATCCTTTGCTTTTTGTCTCTAGCCTTGGAGAAAGAGCCTTCTCCTAGTTAAAACTTGAGAGGTCAGGTGACTACGGGATTGTGGAGAGCCTGAGGATTAAGATGTTTGGACTTTAACCAGTAGACTTGAGGGAATCATCAAATCCTTTAAGCAAAGGAGTAACAGGAACAGAGAGCTACTTTAGGACATTAATAATACCTAGATTGGAGGGACAGGCTAACTGAAAGCAGGAAAGGCAGGTTAGGGACTATGGTAGAGACTGAGGAAGAGATTACACATCACAGAGGTAAAAGACATTCCCAAGGAAGTTTAGGGGCTTGGAAAAATCTATGCTTAATTTGCACAAAAGTAGGTATAATGCTTCTTTTTTGGAGACAGTGTGGCCCAGGTATCCTTAAGTTAGAGAGGTGCTATGATTACCTTTTCTTCAGAGAGTGAATGTGTCGGTTCACATCCTCCAAGAAGCAGATGTCAAGATGGGATTAGAGGTGCAAAAGGTTTTTGGGGAAGAAATGCACAGAAGGACGAAGAGGATGAAGCAGGAATAGCAGGGAAGAGACCTTCAGACTGAGTTGCTGACCGATACCTGTAAAAGGAGAGAGGGAAGGAGAATTGGGTAGGAAGAGTCTTAGACAGCAGGGTAGTTCTAAGACAGTTTTGACAAGGCCACGGGGGACCCCTTGTGCTAAAAACCACAAGACTAGGAAAGTCCCATGCCTTGTAGGAATGGGCTGGCACTAGTCCCTCCACCTTGGTCAGGCACTGCCCAGAAACAGCTTGGGAGAAACATGGCCTCAGCACAAATCCCGTGGTAGGTGCAGAGGAATGACAGCGCGGGCCTTTAGTCAACTATGCTAACTGTGGGAGGAGATTTGAATGATGCAATTCTGTGGCTACTACAGCAGGGACAGAAAGATTCTCTTACATATGGAGAGATTATATGCGTATGTGTTATATAAATTAACAGGGATGCAATTTAAATAAACGTCTCCATTACTTTAGTGCAGTAGAAAATAGACAACCTAAATAAATATGTTAAATGCTATTGACAAAAATGCAGAAGTGGCAATATTTTGATGAAAGGAAGGTATAATAATTTTCTCAAAAGCAGTCATGGGAGAATTTTTTGCTTGTCAAACTAGGCAAAATTCACTTTGTGATGAATTTTCTTCTACCTAATTATGCATTCACATACTGGCACTTTTGGGTTCTTGCAGTGGATCAAAAACTATTTAAAAACTTGCTTGTGTAGAATGCATTCTTTTTTCAATGTCTATTCTTTAAGTCTTTCCCTTGTCAAATACTGTTCAGACCTAAAAGCCTCTGTGATGTTTTTCTGCAAAAAGTTTTAGCGTAGATTCCACCAGTAGTAGTATCATAGGCCCATTGATTCAGTCTGACAGAAGATAAAAAGAGTATTGACTACTTTAGGGCTTATTGTCATCATTGAATGTCTCAGTTTGTTTATGTTGCTATATAAACATAAGGAGAGAGGAAATTATCTCTTTGAAGATATTTTTACTTTGACATAATTATGAGAGATTTAAATATCCACTAAATACCATTAAATATTGTAATAACAAATCTGAGTGACAACACATAATGTTCACTTTATATAATAACATTCATAATATTATTAATATTTATTATAGTACTTTTGTAGTGTGCTGTATAAGAAATTAGTTAGGATACCTGTAGTACTTTCTTACACTGTAAGTGAAACTCTTACTTTGCTGTACCTTGGGGAAATAGCTCTAAATCTGATCTCTTTTTTTTAATAATATGAGATCTGGTGAAAAATTTTAAAAATCAAGATGTTTCTGTTTCCAGAATATTTGTATTTTAAAATTTTTAAATTTGTTTTGTAACAAACTATAAGCAATATATACATGTGTATTGTTTCAAATGGTATGGGAAGATAAGACATGAAATATAAAAGATCCCTCCCCAAGCCCTCAATCACACAAGTCCCACTCCAGTTGTAACCATTTGAAGCATTTCTGTTTATATTTACTTTGGTTGATAAGTCTAAGGGGTATGCTACACTGTTATATTTTAAATTTATCAACTTAAAATTATAGTGATTCCTTGCAATGAAAAATACAGAATTTAACTCGTGCTTCCACATCCTTTCCCCTTCCCTTTAAGCTCTTCTAATAAAAATTTTAATTTTAGGTCTTCTATTGCTCACCTCTATGTGATATGTTATAACCTCTATTTTTAAATCACTTTTTGTTTATATTTTATTTTTTAAAGAATTTCATAAAGTGAAATTCAGTTCTCTTGGTGTACAGTTCTGAGTTACAGTGAATGAGGTTATTTAACAATCATCACAAACAAAATACATACAGTTTTATCACCCAAAAAAATGCCCTGTGCTGACTCTTTGTCAGTTCCTCCCCTATCCAACCTATGGCAACCGCTGATATGTTCTCTGTCCCTGTGGGTTTGTCCTTTCAGGGCTGTCATAGCAATGGATTCCTCCATGCATTTGTTCTTTTTGTTGTAGATTAGTAGTCCAGTGTACGGATGTACCACAGTTTATTCATCCATCCCCCTGTTAAAGGACATTTGGGTTGTCCCCAGTATTTGGTGACAGTGAATAAAGCCTCTATAAACATTTGTGTCCACATCTGGTATTATCCTGGTCGGAGCTAGAACCCATTCTTCGAAGCGAAGTGTCGCAGGATTGGAAAAACAAGCACCACTGGTACTCACCATCAAACTGGTACTAACTGATGAACACTTACATCACACAGGGCAATAACATTCATCTGAGGGCGGGCGGGCGGGAGGGGGGTGGAAGGGATGGGAAAAACTCTCACTGAATGGATGCGGGGAGCACAGTTTGGGGGATGACCACGATTGTGGCTCTGACACAGGCAGTGCATGGGCAATATATATAGCCAAAGTGTTGTACCCCCATAATATTCTGAAATTAAAAAAATAAATTATAAAAAAAAAAAAAAAAAACATTTGTGTCCAGGTTTTACATGAACATTTTATTTCACTTGGAAATACCTAGGAGTGGGAATGTTGGGTTGTATGGTACGTTTATGTTTACATTTACAAAGAAAGTATATTTTCTTGTGTTTTTTGCTGCCTGTGAGAAATCTGATGCCAGACTGATTCTTCTTCCCCTTATCATTGCTTGGATGCTCTTAGTAACTTTTTCCCCCGGTCATTCTGAAAGGAGTTTGGGTCTATGTGTGGGTCTTTAGTTTCTCTTGGCAGTAATGGGAGGAGTACGCCCTGTCAATATTGTGAATTCCTTCAGATTCTGGAGTTTTTTTTCCTATTATTGATTATTCTCCTTGCCCCAGTTATATCTATCTTCCCTTCTGGATTCTCGAAACAGATGTTCTGAATTTTTCTTTCCTCAGATACTGCTAAAGTCTTCTCAGCCTCAGGCCTCTCGTCCTCTCTACATCCTTCCCATCGCTTTTCCTGAGGCCCGAGGCCACCCCCTGCACTTATGTGGCCTCGGGTGATTATCCCAGGCATCAAAATCAAATGCCTTCAAGGGCTGGGCAAGTAATGGAACTATGCGAAGGCCAGGTATAATGCAATAGGGGAAGGCGAATGCATTAAAATTCTCTTTTAAAAATCCTGTGCTAGCTAAATAATGCTCACCATCAGAATGGATTCAGCCCATCAATATGAACCTCTAATTCTCTGTCCCTGAGTCTTGACTCTATATCTCTAGTCCTAATTGTTCAATAAGACCTCCAGGTTCCATATACTCGAATTTTTTCCTGTAACAATATTTGAATGTAATAACTTTCATCTCCCGTGGAAGTCTGACCATCATAATTACCTTCATCTGAAAACTGCCTCCTCTTTAGAGTTGTGTGATTTCTATTCATGGCACTAACATTTTTCTGGCCTAAGCCTAGAAACCTTGAAGTACTTTGCAAAGTTTCCAAGTCCAATCATCTATATTCTGTTAGAGACCAAATGCCTCTGCGTTGTCCCTCTAAGCGTTTCCCGTAGCCGGCTCTGTTTACCCGCCGTGCTTCCAATCTCAAAATCCACTCGTGCCTGTGTATCCCGTCCTGCTCCAGCCTACACTTTTCTAATCTGTGTTATCTCTGCTCAATTAATGTAGTTTTTCTCCTTACATTTTTCCTTTATTATAAAACCAATTACAAATAACATTAAGTAATGCTTTAAAACACAGAAATAGTATATTTATAATCTCATCCTCCCACCCTGACCAAGCTCTCCTTCTCTCCTTGTTCTCTATATTTACACAACATGCACCTCTTTTTGCACAGTCACAATGAGGAGGTCTGTATTTACAGTTTATAATGTGCTTCTACATTTTCTGCAAAACTCTTCATTCATGTGAAGACATAGTTTTTATGTTTAATGTCTTAGCATTGTACCAAACTAATGTAGCACAATTTACCTAGCTATTTGTCTATTACTGTACATTTAGGCTGCTTCCAGATTTTTGCTTTGTTTTATTTTTATATATTACACTGCCATAAATACATAGATTACTTCCTAATGCTGATAGAATAAAGGTGAAACATAAAAGGACACAGGCAAACCTGTTTTACAAATTACCAGATATTCGAAGGGATAAGAAATACAGAGTTTTCTAAGTATCTTTTTTTTTCCTGCTGCTCTTCTGCTTCAGAGCTTGGAGTGGCTCCACATTGTCTGTTGCACCAAACCCAAACTCCTCAGCCCCAATTTTTTTTTTTGGAGACAGGGTCTCACTTTGTTGCCCAGGCTGGAGTGCAGTGGCACAGTCATAGCTCACTGCAACCTCTAACTCCTGAGCTCAAGTGATCCTCCCACCTCAGCCTCCCAGTTATTTGGAACTACAGGTGCATGCACCATGCCCAGCTAACTTTTGCATTTTTTGTAGAGACGGTGACTCACTATGTTGCTCAGGATGGTCTCAAACTCCTGGCCCCAAGTGATCCTCCTGCTTCAGCCTCCCAAAGTGCTAGGATTACAGGTGTGAACCGCCACACCTCAGCCCCAATTTTAAGGCTTCCTTTATCTGGTCCTCCTGCTCACCAAATGTGGCACACCATCCCTTTGCCTACTCTAGAGTACAATACGATGTGATTCTCTACTACTTTCTCTAAGCCTCCTTTTTCTTACCTGTCAGGTAATAGCAGCACCTTTTTTATTGAGTGGCTGGGCAGATCAAAAAACGGCCTTCAGCAAGTATTTAGCACAAGGCAGGCCTGGAACATAGGAAATGCTCTATAAATATTAGTTATAATTATTTCTAGCTATTATTTGGTCCTCCTCTTTGAGCAGGCCAGAGTAAGTTACAAGGGTAGACTTGGGGCCCGGGACAAAATAGTAAGGCACAACGCAAGCATCCAAGTAATTGCAAAATGAGGAAGGAGGTGGGAAGGACCAAGGAGAAACAGCAGAAATGAGAGAAGATATATTCAGAGCACTTGTGATTAGGTTCCAGCTGTGTGATGTGTGCCTGGGCTCAAGGCGAGCTCAGGAAGCTGATGTCTGGCCATTTAGGAGCCAAAGACAGGGAAGTCATGGAACAAAGGGCCAATATTTGGCATTTTTTCAATGATCTCCTTTGCACCAGGTCCTGGGTCCAGCTGTGGATTTTGATTTACTTAGAAATCAGGACTTAGACATGGAATCTGAGCAGAGGGTACCAGCATCCAGTATTAACCTTGATCCAGGTATCTATCCCCAGAGACAGGGATTACTCATTTCCTGGCCAGGACTAAGGTACACCTCGGTTAAGAGAGTGGAGGCTATAGATGAGAAGACTGATGCAGCTAGGGAAGGAGAATGACTTTTTGGAAGTTAAGCACTTCCTGATCTCTTAAATGAGAGCTCCGTGTTAATGATTCCCACACCCATGCCCAGGCTCATCCCCTCTGCTTGCCTGACTGTCATCCCCCAACTCTCCCCCTCCAAGACCTGCTCAGGCCCTCCATCCCAAGCCCCTGTCCAGTCCGATAGCTCTCAAAAATCTCCCATTTTCCAAATTCTCAGGGCATGTGTAGACTAAGTTACGCATGTTAATGTCCAGCATGTGTTATCTTGTGATGTTCACAAATGGTTTTGGTGGGTCTCTACCTGGATAGACTAAAATCCCCTGGAGAACAAGGGTCTTGGGCTCTTCTTGCTTGTAACTTGTAAAGCACAAAGGTGAAAGCCTGAGGCCGTTCAGTTTATGCTTTTGGCTCCCAGTCTAAATTTATTGTTTTGGGATGGCTTGCTTCCACTTGTAGAACTTTCTGAGGTAAGGAAAGGATCACCAAGAGAAAGAGGCCTTGTTAATCCATTTATTAAAAACTTTTAAAAACTATTTTATAGCCGGGAATGGTGGCGCGGTGCCTGTAGTCCCAGCTACTCGGGAGTCTGAGGCAGGAGGCTCGCTTGAGCCCAGAAGCTTGAGGTTGCTGTGAGCTAGGCTGACGCCACAGCACTCTAGCCCAGGTGACAGAGTGAGACTCTGTCTCAAAAAAAAAAAAAAAAAAACTATTTTAAATCACATACATGCCCATTAGAGGTTAAGCAATACAGACGTGTAAAGTAAAAGTTGCTCATCTCCTGCCCTGTCTCACCCCCTACCTTGTCCCATCCACCTCAGTTACAAGTCTGTCCTTTTCTCTATTTCTCATTTAAACCTTGACATAGCCTTCTGACATTAAGTTGTCATTCTAAATAGGGTTTTAAAAGAAAAAAAAAGGATAAATGCTGTGATTTAGAAAAATAACAGATAAAAATAGAATATTCTAGTTTTCTATACAATGAAAGTTTTCTAAACTTGCAAAGAAATATGAGATTTAGCTATTGAGCTGGAAGCCTGTGGCTTTCTTCTTGTCAAATAATTGATTATTCCAAGTTAATAAATTAAACCTAGTAACAGAGTCCTAAAGTAAGAAAATTGATCTGGACTGGGCAGATTTGGAAAGAAGTCAGTAACCTGATTAAGGCTCTATTGTTTACCTCTCTGACTTGCCCAGAAAGGCTCTTCTTGTCAGCATTATGTCTGCCATATCTGTTCATGTGGTTCAGCCCAAAGTGGGATATGAAATGGACACCTATTCATCCATTTCAGCAAGTCAGAGCTGAAAAGGGCTTGAAGATAGTTAGGACTCTCTGGAAATAGATAACTTTGTATAAAGAACAATCCAGGCTCTTGTTATTTTATTATACAGAGAATACATTTAGTAGCAGACAAAAGTATTAGAAAACCCACAAAATACACTGTGTTGATGATTGTAAGAATGCTTCCAGCCCATTCTTCAGTCCAGCAAGACTTTGAGTCAATAGATAGATCTATGACTGTTTGTTCATTCATCCATCCATCAAACTTTCACAAGACACAACAAATAAAGAAATGAGCCAGACACAGCCCCTGCTGTCAAGGAACTCAAGGAGATAGACTAAAAAATCATTGAGTAGAGCTAGAATAGGGGTCGTGCTTGTTACCATAAAAGTACAGTGGAAGATCATAGAGAAGGGAAAGCTAACTCAAACTGAAAGCAGGGGGAGTCAGGAAATATGCCCAGAGATGGTGATACTTGAGCTATGAGTCAGCCTGGTAGCCAAGGTGAGAGGTAGTCTAGACAAAGGGTTCAACGCAGGTTCAACACCACATGAAGAGAGAGAGTATGTTGCATCCAGATTATTTTGGCCAGAGGGACGGTTTCTTGACTGCATTTTTCACTTTTAAATCAGTTCTATTTGCAACATACAGGCACAATGGATGAATGTTAGGCTGCTCAGGACAAAGTCAGATGCTGAATTCCGTGAGGGATGGTGGGGTCGGAGGGGGCAACTGTCCTATTTAGGCCTATAACTGGACAATATTAAAAGAGTTACAGATTCTTTCTTTCCAATCCTTGGCCTCATATGACCCTGAAGGTTTTCAGGCATGTGTAAGCAATTTCAGGGCCTATGTAATTCATAGATCAAATGGCCTCATAGTCTGTCGCTAAAATTCTATTTGCCTTACATTTATACGGCTTGGATGGAATGTACCTTCATGAGGGTGCTCTTGGTACATGATTGATGGCCTCTTCAGACAAGAAGTGCTAGCTTAATACTGACCTTGGTCAAGCAAGAGAGGTGTGCCTGATTTGTCTTGCTCTTAATATCTCAGTGTTCTTGCAGCTGTTCTGGAGTTTCACAGTCTGTTCTTCAGTGCTTAAGTTTGTCTCTGAATGGTAAGAGCTACATGATGGCAGTAGGAATGCCTGAGAGAGGTAGTGATACTTCCAAGTCAGTGTGTTTATGTTTGTTGCTTTGAATGAGCTGGTCTGAGATGGCCTCAAATTAAATGACCCCAAGGAGTTTCTGGAGAAGAAACTAAGTGCAATTGTTTCTTAATTGATTGTTCACTTTTTCTCTTTTAGTCCATAATCTAACAAGGACTATAGGACTGAAATTTGATTTCAGCAAAAGTATGTACATATAGATGCTTGTTCATAACAACTCTGAAAATGTGGATTATATGTGTGATTTTAATGCACTCGTTGGAAATAATATTATTTTTCACAAAGTAAAAGCATCCGTAATTTTGCTACAAGGAAGAATATTTGCTTCCTCTCACACATTTTATTTAATAATTTTACTTCTTTCAAAGCAAAACACCACACAATTTGAAAATGAAATTTCCCCAAAGTGTTCAGTTTGCTAATATGTTTTTCATTTTCTTCATTATGCTATAATGGAATGTTGCCATACTTTGAAATGTGCAATTTATCTCCCTGGTGGCAGCAGATGGTGTGACTAATCTCTCTTTTGGTACAGGATTTACCATGAGATGGCATCTAGGACTGCATGAAATGGGAGCCCTGCCCTCACAAAGCACTGACTCTCTTGCCCTAATTGTATCATTACAACATTCATGTAAATTTTATTATTTTTACATATGAAAAAAACTGTAAAAATGAAAAGTCTTTGGCACTTAAAGCTTTCTTTTTCTTAGTTTCTATAAGAAAATATTTTAGTTAAAAATGATTTGAGTTATTTTAATTATATTTACAAGTGTTTTCTTCACTGAATGCCTCCTTGCTAGAAAACCAGCTGACCTCTTGGACAGGACATGATTTTATTGGAATTTCAACCCTACTCTATGATCTTCTGGTCTTCAGCTTTGAAAGTCTGGCAATTTGTCTTTATGTGGGAATATTCACTCACACTGACCAAACTCACAAGACTGTTGTAAAACCAGAGTTCTCTTTTACTAATTTACAGTGAAAAATACAACTTCATGCAGATCTGGTAATTCTCTCCCTCAAGTTGAATTGACATCAGAAGCTAGGTTATGATCAAAAGTTTGTTTGGTTAATAGGGGTAGATTACGGGGCTGTGCCTGCCATTTGGACTGGATTCAAATGTTGTTCTTGTTCCTGAGCTGTACTAACAATTTTTTGTTCTCTGAACGTTTTTAGTCCCCTTCTGACTACTCTGTTACATCATCTCTTTAAATAGAACAGCTAATAAACACATAACTCCCAAATAGAAAATAGTTTTATCTTGAGTGTAAACTCCAGGAGGATAGTGATTTTTCTGTAACGCTGAGATCAATTAGCAATGTCTGCCACAGACAAGGAAAGGAGAATGGTAGCTTAAGTGGCATATATTTTCTCACACTGGTTTAAGTCACACCATTAGTATATAGAATCAATAAGTACTCTGATTAGATTTAAGAACTGCATTCTGCACTCTTGGAAATTGAAAATGTGCTTTTAAAGGTGGAAGAAATCTTAATTTTCTCATTTTATGGTTTAGAAAATCTTTGTCTTGAGGGAATTACTAAAGTCAGAACTAGTAGTTAGTTGAGCAATGATTCAAGCCCAGCGTTTCTGACTCATGGTCCAGTATGCCTTCTTAGAAACCACAGTAATAGATCGAAGAATTCCAAAGACTGGTTATTTCATTTTCCAACTCAATTTAAGATAATCATTCTTGGCTGGTAGGATTAAGTATTTTATTCTTTTAGGCCAGCAAAATAAACATGAGGACTATTATGTAAACCAATGGTACTTAATATTGGTTGTACATTAGAATAATTTGGGAAGAATGTTTTAAAAAAAATGCCCAGGCCTCCCACTGACCAATTAAATCAAAATCTCTGGGGTGGAGCAACAATCATTGTTACTTTTTAAAAATTTCCCATGTGATTCAAATTTGAAGCCTGGATTGAAATCATTTATATAACAATTTTAAAAGTTGTTGAAATGATTGAACACTTTGAGAATGCTTAAATAGTCATTGCTGACATGGTTCAGTTAAATCTTGAAGGAATCTATATTTTTATCAGCCAAAATCAATCCTTCCAAATAAATATCACAGAATACAAATTAAGATTAGTAAATTACTAGGTATTTTCCATTCCATAATTCTTAGTATAGGCATCAAACAGGAAATTGGAAAGATAGCAATGATTGCAATGATAAAGAATTATCCTTAGTTTATGGCATGATAGAGAAAAACATTTCTTTTAATAGTCTTGGTAAGTGTATAAAAATAGTATTCACTCTTTATTCAGTCAATTTCAGTTTCACATGACTAGAAACATGGTGGTAGAGATCTGCATAAATGCACCAGAAGATCATGCAAATACCCTTCTGATTCAGGGGACTGCTCACTGATAATGTATACTATGGTGCAAAAGCTGTGTTAATATCATGAATTGGAAAATGCAAACTGCTAGAATTGAAATTTTTGGTTCTTTGCTGCTTATTTATTGATAGTACTCAGAGTGTTGTGATTCCCTCTGCCATTAAAATATAGCTAAACTTTGTACTACATACATAGCTAGTGGAAGGGAATTCTTTATTCTGTCCCAAATCCAGAGTAGAGAATAACAGAGATTTACCTTTAAAAGGAATTTTAGTATTTATTTAAATGTTATTGATGTTTTGGAAATGTTTCAAAAATGTAGTTATAATATAAAGCCCTGCAGGGAAAGAGATTCCTATCTTCTACGTTTCCTTAATTTCCCACCACTTTGCCCTGTACTAGACTGTGTTTTAGCATTAGACTTCTGGTTTCTCTCTTTCAGTTCCCTGTCTCTCCCTTTTCACCTTCTTCTCTAGTTCACCCTTTATTTCAGAGGCTAGAGAGGGAATTACATGCTTATGTTTTAAAAGGTTTTCAGTCTCCAGAGCAGGATTGGGGAAAAAGCATTAGCAGTGTTGCCTTGCATTCAAGAATAAGTTGTAAGAATATAACCAGCCACACTTCAAGTGGACCAACTGAAGGTGAGGAACTTGAAACAAGGCTTAAAAATCTCCCAATTGGATTAATAATTTATAGATAATTAAAGCTAAGCGACTATCTCATCACAAACTAGGACTTTCCGAGTTCTGATGAAAATAGATATTGTGTATAGCAAAAGAGAGGGCATTGCAGAAGTCCTGTTATAGCACAGAGAATTCAGAATTATCACTCTAAAAGTTGACACCATGAAATATGTCATTGAGGAAAGCTTTTTTTTAAAAATGTGACTCTTTGGATTGGCAGGTTATGACAAAACCACATTCATGTTACTTGAATACATCTTTTGTCTAGTTTTACATGCTTTTTGACTTGTCTAGAAAATGACATATTGAGGTTTTCATTAGCTTTAACCAGGTGTGATTTTCTTATGGAAGATACCTTGGCAGGACTGCAGTTTAAGGGGAATAAACCAGTGAAGCTCAGAAAGGCCATAGCCCTTCTTCAGATGGTAGCAATGAGCTGAAAGACTCATTAATCAACCACAGAGTCACAGGTGTGATGGCTTGCCTACAAACTGCCAACAGACTGTGAAAGTCACATCCGACAGGCTAAATTGTCAAACGAGACCCATCCATAAACATTTTAAGACAGCAAAATCCCAACTCTTTTGTCTTTAAGATGTAATTTTGAGATGTTTAATTTTCTATAAACCTTCTATGAAATATTATTTCATAAAATTCAAATTTCTTGAAAAATAATCAGATTCGGCATTATTTTCTTTCATAAAAATTTTTATTAGTGTCTTAATTTCTTGTATTATTTTTCTAGTGCTTATTTACTCTCCTTTATTTTAAAAACTTATTCTCTTTTGCTACAAGAAATGTTGGAGGATGGAATTTGTCTCTGTCAAAGCTGATGTAGGGAAAACCCACTTTTAGCATGTATGTTAGCTTGAGTTGCACCACTCAGAAAAATTTCATTCTTAAGGAAATGTCTGTGGGTATGTTTTAATGGAAGGATTATATTGTAATCTACATTTTTTTAACTAAAAGAAATTCTCTATTTCAAGTTACCCATGTGGTTCTTTGTGTTTCTCTTTCTTTTGAACTCTCTGAGGAATCAAAATTTTTGTTTTAGTTTATTTTTTTTAATGGTGCATTACTGAAGAAGTCATGGTAAACCTTAAGTTTGTGTGGTTTTGTCTGGAGTCTCACAACAAAGTGTCAGTAAGTTTTCAAATGGATGTTTATGTTTTAGGGAGAGTTTCAATGAAATCCCGTAAAATAAATGTGATGGCCTTAAATAAGTCTAACAGTTCCAGATCTACTACTGTAACTCCTGCAAGTAACTTGTATTTTTGCCTTTTGCATGCATGGAAGCTAATACATAAGATCAAAAGATTTATATATTTTTTCTCACTGCAGCTTCATTTTGGCAATTCTAAGCCATTGAATAGTACATTGGTGCTCATCGAGCAGAGGAAATAGAATTAAGCATGGTGCAATTATAAATTGCATGGGTTCTCTAGGACCTTGCCCCTCAAAGCTTCTTCCATTAGAAATGCAGAATCTTGGGCTACATCCAAGACCTACTGAATGAAAATCTGCATTCCAACAAGATACTCAAGTGATTCATATGTATAAAGTTTGAGAAGCATTGAGTTAAGGTGAGTTATTAGTTTTTACCTGCCATTTAAATGCCATCCCAACAAATACTGTTATAATGAGAGTTCCCATATAAAAAACATATCCAAACCCTATTTAATTGTCTAGATATTTTTAGCAATATCAAATACAGTAAACACCAACTTGACAATAGAATCCTAATAAAGGTAAGGTGAGATGTTGTCCCTTAAACATAACTAAGTGAACATTAAATATACAAAGGCCAACAATATTATACCAAAACATCTATTTGTTAAGTCTAGATATGTGATACGAGTATAGGAAAAGGCAGTGTATAAAAAATTGCAAGGCACGTGCTTATTCGTAAAAAAAACTTACAAATCATATTTTGTACACTATAAGGCAGGGCCTCCTTTTGTGTTATTTTTTCATGTTTTAATATTGAAGAAGACAGGAACATTCTTCAAAATAACAGGACTTTACAAAGTCCCTTATGAAATTTACTACCTGAATTAAATGTTTATCTTCGTAGTCAATTCTGATTACAAAATAAGATGAATAAAGTATGTCATTTTTTTCTTATTTCTGGTGTTGTTTCTTTGTCCCTTGGAAAAAATATTTAGACTAAATAGACTCTGAAGGAGACAGAATCACAATTTACATCCTTAAGGAAGTAGTCATACTCTCGTTTCCATTTCTTATCCATCTCTGCTCTGTCAAAATACTATTAGATTATATAAAATAAGTTTCATAAAATACTCTGATTACTAATCTATGTTGACCTTAAGTTGATATTAAAGCACTACTTTAATAAAGGAATTGGGGGGGAGGAGAATTTTTACAGTTAGAAATTAATAAGAAGCTATCTAATAATTTGTGGCCCATTTCATGGTAGCTAAATAAAGTTGAACAAACGCTGATATTTCTATAATCTTTTTTTTAATTTCATAATATTATGGGGGTACAAACACTTTGGTTACATATATTGCCTATGCACTGCCCAAGTCAGAGCTACAGTCGTGAACATCCCCCAGACAGTGCGCCCCACACCCATTAGGGGTGAGTTTTATAATCTTATGTATACCCAATATTCTCCTGGAAATTCTTGGTAGGGAGGCATCAAACTAATATATTTACACAGAGGAAACCCTCAATAACTACTTGTATTGATTTGAAAACGGAGCATCAATAGCAATACAGGAATGCAACAAAAAACGTGTGGGAAGGATGAGAATTGTATACTGAGAATTTGCTGAATTACTAAAAATTCTATTTCATCTGTAGTCCTGTTTAACTGAGTAAGTTTGATGGAGAACAGTATGTGATAGACTAGAAGGTATAATGATAAAGTTTAAAATTCTAAAAATATGTATGTTTGAAATTTTCATTTTCATACAGTACTCTGTGCTTATATTAGTCTCAAAACATTTGTTTAGACCATCCTCAAGAATACCAGACCCCCCTTTTTACTGTATGTCAATGCATAACTTTTAGCAACTATTCTCTTGTTGGCAAAGACTAGAAGAAAGAGCTGTCACTTCATAGTCTTAATTTCAGGTAGAATATATAAATAAATTATCAGCTTCATTTTAATGGAAATATGTATAAAAAGATGTTGTCATTGGAATCATTGAAAAGCAGGCCTTGAAGTAAGTCTAATGGCCATTTTTTTAATCTATATTGTTAGTGGCTAATAATTTTCTTTTATGCTCTTAGTAATTATATACCCCTACCCCCCAAAATAATATACCCACCTTTGTCATAATAAAAACTCTGAGAACTACATTTAAACACATCCAGACTCTTTCCATTAAAGTGTTAATGAAATTAACAATAAAAAGGTATAATGATTTCTACTGAGATAATTACATGGGTAATTTAACAGTAGATTTGGATAAAATTGGAAGCATTTGTATGATATACAGTTAAACCTCTGTAAATGGTATGTAGAAAACCAAAAACCGTCTCATTGTCTTTTGGATACAAAGGGAATCTTTAAAAATGTTAAGTAGAAGCAATTCTTAAAAGGTAAATTTTCTCTTTCATTATTCTTATAAATAGCTCTTTGAAAATACTTGACTAATTGTTGTTTCATAACTTTATTGTCTTTTTTGCATTTTTAAAATACAGCAGTTGACATAACTTTATACCCTCACAGCAGTTATTAATCCAGTCTTCTTGTTTTCTAATTTGATCAATTAAGATTAGAAAATGAACTACAACTTTTCTCAAATAACTTAATTTGGGGCAGTTCCAACTTGATCTATATTTTGGAGCTGGTTTCCACACAAGGATATTCTCAACTATCCAATGGATAACACATTCAAAAATTTGAAGAAATTTGTTTTCTGAAGGGAAGAAAATAGAGCGTAATATGTTTAGAGCACTTGTTATTTTCCTGGAAGTATGCTGTATATTTTTACATAGACTTTTCATCCTTAAAATTATTCTATAAAACACTTGTTATATTCTCAATCATAAAGGTGAAAAAAATAGATTCAAAGAAAGGATTTTCAATGTCACACAGTTTGGACATGGCCAAGCTGAGATTCAAGCCCAAGGCTGGCAGTTGACCCCAAAGCCCATGTCCTTTTCCCTACAGACTGCTAGCAAAATACACGGTGTAATGACACGTGATATGAATATTTTCTGTGAGCATGTATGCAACACATATGTTATTTTAAAAGGTTTTATTGTTAAGTATAATAGATGATGACACGAAACATAAATGTGAAGCTTTACAAAGTATCATAGAGCAAACATTCATTTAACCACCACTGATAACCTATGCCTAGGAATAGAATATTGCCAGCACCCTTGAAGTTCTCCATCCCTGCCCTGCTCCCTTCCAAACACCATCCTCTCCCTTTTCATGAAAGATTACCACTATCTTTACTTCTAATACTATAGCCAGGTTTTTCGTTGTTCTTGTGGTAAAATAGACATAACATAAGATGTACCATTTAACCATTTTTAAGGGTACAGTTCATTGACATTATGTACATTCCCACTGTTGCAGCCATTGCCATCATCCATCTCTAGAATTTTTCATCTTCTCAAAATGAAACTCTATACCTATTAACATTATACTCCCCATTCCTCTGTTCTCCCAGCCACCATTCTATTTTCTGTCACTATGAATTTGACCACTCTAGGTACCTCAAATAAGTGTACTCATACGATATTTATCCCTCTGTGACTGTCTTATTTCACTTAGCATGGTGTCTTCAAGGTACATCCATGTGGTAGCATGTGTCAGAATTTCCTTCCTTTTTAAGGCCAAACAATATTCCCCTGTATGTATGTACCATATTTTGTTTATCCACGTATCCATTAATGTACAACTTGTACCACTTGGGTTGCTTCTAACTTTTGTTTATTATGAATAATATTGCCATGAACATGGATGTACAAATATCTGTTTCTGTCCGTGTATTCAGTCCTTTGGGACTATATACCTAGAATTGGAATTGCTGGATTATATGCTTAATTTTGGGGGAACTACCATATTATTTTCCACAATAGCTGTACCATTTCGTATTCCCATCAGCAGTGTACAAGCATTCCAATTTCTCCATATCCTTGCCAAAAATTGTTATTTTTTATGTTTTCTTTGTAGATTTGTTCTTTCTGAAACTTTACATGAAATAAATAATATGTATTTTCTTTTTATTCTGGTTTCTCTTGCTCAATTTGTGAGATTCATCCATGCAGTTGAATGTTGTTGAAGTTGTACATTTTTATTGCTGTATAGTATTCCATTTTATGACTACATCCAATTTATTCATTCCACTGTTGATGAACATTTGGATTGTTTCTAGTTATTAGTTATTATGAGCACTGCTGCTGGAAACATCCATGTAAATTAATCTTGGTGTACGTGTGGGCAACTTTGGTTTTATATACATAGAAGTATATAGAATTGCTGGGTCATAGGGTATGTGTATGTTCAGCTTTACATTGTGGCAAGGTATTTTCCAAAGTTGTTGTACTAGTTTACATGCCTGCTGGAAATGTACAGAATTTCTCACTGCATCATATCCTCGCCAGTACAAATGTGGTTTTTCCCATTCTAATGTGTGATTACAGATGATATTGAATTTTTTTTTAATATATTAAGCATTTGGGTTGCCTCTTTGGCAAATGCCTTTAAGCCTCCTGGCTATTTTTCTATTTTTTTTACTTTATTGATTTGCATGAAAAAAATATAGATAAAAGGATGGATGGATGGATGGATAGATGGATAGATACAAGGATATAAACCCTTTATTGCATATGTCTTCTCCTATTCCTTGGCCTGCATTCTCACTTTCTTAATGATGTCTTTTGATAAATAGAAGTTTTTAGTGTCAATGTAGTAAAGAGTTATAAAATAATTTTCCTTTCTGGATAGTGGTTCTTTTGCCCTTTTAAATAAATCTTTTTCTACCCCAAAGTCATAAAGCTAATTTAAATTAGCTGTCAATATATTTTAAAAAGTGGAGGGCTGCTGAAAATGTCATTGAATTTGCATTATATCTATAAATGAATTTGGAGATAATTGATATGTTCATAATATTTGGTCTTCTAAGCCATAAACATGGCATATTCCTCCATGGGTGTACTTAATTGTGAAAAACATAAAATACATATGAATGTTCATGTGAACATTTTTATATGTAGACCAAAATTTGTCTTTAATAATTTTATACAAGTAACTCAGCTAGCATAACCATTGAGTTACAGTCAGCCCTCTGTATCCGTGGATTTTGCATCTGTGGATTCAATCAATCTTGGATTGAAAATATTCAGGAAAAAACATGGATGGTTGCATCTGTACTGAATATGTACAGACTTTTTTTCTTTTCATTATTCCCTAAACAATATATATAAACTACTTAAATAGCATTTATATTGTACTTGGTACTATAAGACATCTAGAGATGATTTAAAGTGTACGGGAAGATGTGTATAGGTTATATGCAAATTCCACACTATTTCACATAAGGGACTTGAGCATCCACGTATTTTGGCATCCAAGAGGGTCCTGGAACCAATCCTCCATGGATACTGAGGGACAACTATATAGGCTGAGAACATATCATATGTTAATTCAACCAAACATTTTATTTGTTACATGAAAAATCTGGATAATATTTTTTCAGTGTATGTGGGCAAACTCCTAGATGTTCTTTTAAAATGCATTCTTTTAAGAGGAATGTGTTCTTTAAGAAATGATGGAAGAAAGTAAGATGGCACTTTCAGAGATCACTGATAAAAACAGATTTTGGGGGGAAAGGTTGCTTTTTAAAATTTATCAGATTGGTTTTGTAATCCTAAATAAATAGTGGGCCTACTTTTTGAAGAACAGGACAGGTCTTGTTCTGAATACCATGCTAAATGAGATCCAATACATGCCCTAATTTGATAAGGTTTATGTCTGGACACAAAAAAAATCTGGGCCAAGCTTAGTGAGCTGGTGTATAATTTTAAGTCTGTATGAAAAATGCAATTGCAAGTAGTTCCATGGAGTTGGGAACTGTGCCTTTCTCACATTGTCTCCCAAGTGCCTGGTGAGACATCAGGCTTGGTGGTGGAGAAGAAAGACGTGTTGAATGAATGTATGAGAGGAAACATTTAGAATAAAAATACACTGATGCTACAGGAAATAAGACGTAAGATATTCAATATGGTTCACCATCGAGTTCTTGAAAAAAATGTTTTGACACTTTGCTTTTTAACAAAATCACAACCCCCAAGTCAATGAGAAAAAGCTGCTGTAAATCATCCACTAAAGTCTTATTAAATTACAAATACTAAAGATGTAAAAATCTTCCTCCAATTTTTAGCAGCTTGTCATACTAAAACTCACCTGGGGAGAAAATATTTGTAGGAATTAAGGTGCTTTATTTATAAGGGGCACAATTAAGATGCTTAGTCATTTTTCATTAGTATATTACTCCCCTAGTTAATAGAATTCTCTAGCTTTCCTCAGCAGATAATGGTGAGCTACTGAGTTTAGAAGGAAATACTACATATCTGCATCTACAAACAATTTATTTCCCAGGATAATATAAAACAAGATCAATTTTGGTATGTAAAAAAGCATTCTTAATGTTTTTTTAAAAAAAGAAATACATGCAAAATATGATTACAAATATCTGTTAAATTATATGGTTTGACATCTTTACATATAAGGCAACATGTGGCAATTTGAATAGCGTTTATTTAGTAATCTGTCAAAAACAAATAGGCCATTATAGTCTTATTTACTATTGTAATAGAGGAAAAGACTTCTATATCATACTTTTCATTATGAAATAAACCTATTTGATTTTTAAATGTGTATATACACACACACAGACATATATACAGTCACTTGTCACTTAAGGACAGGGTATGTTCTGAGAAATTCATAGTTAGAAAATTTTCTTGTGCAAACATCGTAGAGTGTACTTACACAAACCTGGATGGTGTATAGCCTCCTACACACCTAGGTTATATGGGCTAGCCTATTGCTCCTAGGCTACAAACCTGTACATAATGTGACTGTACTGAATACTGTAGGCAATTGTAACACAGTAAGTATTTGTGTGTCTAAACACAACTAAACATAGAAAGGTACAGTAAAAATATAGTATTATAATCTTATGGGACTGCTGTATATGCAGTCTGTTGTTGGCTGAGATGTCATTATGAGGTACATGACTCTCTCTCGTGCTCTCTCACTCTCATATATATATTATATTATATGAAAATACATATTAATAATACATACACACACATAAAGTAAATGAAGAGGAAAGATTAGAACCTGACATTTTATCTTCTAACTTAAGCACACAAAATAAAATTAAAACAACTACAATTGACTTAAAATAGAATTTTTTCACATAATTAACATTTAGTTATCTATCCTGACTAAAGGAGATACAGTGATGAAAAGCCCCAAATACAGTAGCATACATACTGCAGGGTTCTCCTTCAATGGCTCCAACTTTGTGAAGCAAATCATCACTCATCGGGTTGAATAAGCCGGAAACCTGGGTTACACCGAAACTCATTCGTCCATGTGCCCTATTTCCAGTCCATCACATATCTATTTAGTTTTCTCTCTCAAACCATTCCCCTTCTGTTTTCTTTTTCACCACCTTAGTCTAAGGAAGCCTCATAGCTCCTAACTAGCCTCTGTTCATCCACCTACACCCCTCCTATCCAGTGTCTGCAAGAAAAAAATCTGATTATGTTACCCTCTTGCTTTAAAATTCTTTAAAAACACGTAGAATACAATTCCAATCCCAAACCTGGCCTACAACTCCTCCGTGAGCTTCCCTGCCTGTAAGGGTAGCCTTACTTCCTCCTCGTTCACTCACTCATGTGCTCCAGACTATCGTGGCCTTCCTGCAGTTCTGGGAATGTCCTACTCTCTTTCCCACTTTGGGGCCTGTGTGTGTGCCTGGTCTCTGGAATATTCCTCGTATACACCAACCCACCTCATTAAGTTCTGATCAACTTTAATAATAATTTAATGCTCCATTAAAACCCATATAGTAAAGAGAAAAATGGACTCATCTCAAATTTAAACACTAATTATAAATTACGGGACTAACTTGGTAAGCTCTCCAAAAATGTCAAAGAATGAATAAATGTAAACAATAAAGAAAGGATAGTGTATGTAAATGGGGAAATAACCTAGAATACGGGTGATAGGAGCAGACCAAGGGAAGTAATAATAAATGTTTAATTGAATAAAGCTTTGAGGAGCTGAAAAAAGATCTGAGTCAACAAATGAAAACATTCACACAAGTGCCGAGCGAAAATCATGGGATAAGACCCTTACCAACACATTTAATTTTTAAATCAACTTTATTGAGGTACAATTTATAAACCATAAAATTCAACTATATAAGTGTACAATCTCATGATTTTTTCTAAATTTAGAGAGTTTTCATCACCCCTTGAATGTTCCCTCATACCAAGTTGCAGTCGATCCCTGCTCCCACCCTCAGCCCCAAGGAACCACTGATCTGCTTTCTATCTCTATAAATTTGCCTTTTCAGGACATTTCATACAAATGCAATCATAAAATAGTCTATATTTTTACTATGCAATAATGTTTTTGAGGTACATGTATCAGTACAGGTAGTTTGCTTCTTGTTATTGTTGAATAGTGTTTAATCCTTTTAAATATATTAATACTTATTTAATGATCCATATGGTCAATCTTGGAGAATGTTCCACATGTGCGTCATTGAAAAGAATGTGTATTCTTCTGTCATTGGGTGCTTGGTTCTAGAAATGTCAGTTAGGTTGACCTAGTTGATATTGTCGTTCAGATATGCTGTATACTTGGTGATTTTCTGTATAGTTCTATCAATTATTGAGAATGAGGTATCCAAATATCCAAAAATTATTATTTTTCTTTTCACTTTTGTTAGTTTTTGCTTCATGTAATCTAGGGCCCTGTTTTTAAGTGCATATACATTTATAATTTTTATATATTCATGAAGAACTAAATCTTTTATCATTATGAAATGTCAGTGTTTGTTTCTAGTAATATTTCTTACCTTAAAATCTATGTGCCTCATAATTATATAGCCACCCCAGCTCTCCTGTAGCTTCTGTACACATGGTATATCTTTTCCATTCTTTTTCTTTTGACCTATTTGTGTCTTTCAAACTAAAGTGTGTCTCCTGTAGACAGCATATAGTTTGTTCTTGCTGCTGTTGTCGGTTGGCCAGTCTGATAATATCTTTTTGTTTGGAATGTTTAGTCTATTTACATTTGTTGTAATTATTTTTATGGTTGGATTTACATCTGCCATTTTTATATTTTCTATATATCTCATGTCATTTTTGTGCCTTTGTTCTTCTGTTACTGTCTTCTGTTATGTTAGATTTTTTTAAACATAATCCTTCAATTGAATTTTTACTATTTTTTGAGTTATCTTTTAGTGGTTGCTCCAGGTTTAAAACTATACATCTTATCACAATTCAAATTAATACTAACTTAATTTTAGTAAAATATAGAAACTTTGGTCTCGTATTGGTCCATTCCCTCCCTCCTCTTTTGTACTATCATTGCCATACATATTAAATCTATATGTGTTTTAAACCCAATGACACAGTTTTAATTATTGCTTTATGCAATCTTATGTCTTTTAAACAAGTTGATAAAAGAGTTAAAATATATTTATTCAGCCTTTTGTATTTTCCCACATATTTTCCTTTTCTGATGCTGTTTATTTCTTCCTGTGGACTCTCAGTATTAGGTTATTAAGTATGAAATATACAGTTTCTTTAAGTATTAAGTTTGACAGTTGATATCTCTGCCATTTCACTTTGGCACTTCTAGTTTTATTTCTGTTGTGAAAGTAAATCTGCAGTCTTTCAAACACACGTTTTGGTTTGTGATTATCTCTCAAATATTTTTTTAGAGCAATTTTTGTGAAACCATGGATTAAGTAAAAAATTCGTGATATTTTTGAATATGAATTGCGTCCTGGAACCAGTGCAGCACAGACAGCTCAGGATGTCAAGGAAGTGTTTGGGAAGGATGTGGCTAAGGAACGCACAGTAAGTACATCGATGGTTTGAGAAGTTCCATTCTGGTGATTTTAATCTTGAAAATGAGCCACTTGGGTGACCTGAGACCAAGGTGGATAATGATGAGCTGAAAGCTGTAGTGGAAGTGAATCCATCTCAACCTACGCGTGAATTAGCAGCAAAGTTTGACATTACTATTCCAACAATATTGGACCATTTGAAACAAATCAGCAAGGTGAAGAAGCTGGATAGATAGGTTGTGCATGTATTAAAGGAGTGTGAGAAGAGAAATCGTCTCGAAGCTGGCCTTTCTTTGCTGTCACGACATAAAGGTGAACCATTTCTACACCATATTGTGATGTGTGATGAAAAATGGATTCTTTTTGATAATTGTAAGTGTTTGGCACAATGGTTGGATAAAGATGAAGTGCGGAAACACAGTCCAAAAACACCTAACGGGTATAATGCACACTATCTGGGGGATGGGCACACTTATAACTTTGACTCAAATGGTATAAAAGCAATTTATGTAACCTAAACGTGTACCCCTGTAATATTCTGAAATAAATAAATAAATAAATAAATAAATAAATAAATAAATAAATACTAAAAATAAAAAAAGCTAACGGTGTCTGTCTGGTGGTCCAGCGCTGGTATTATCCACTACAGCTTCATGAAACCTGGTCAGTGATTACAGCCGATGTCTACTGCAACCAGTTGGATGAAATGATGAGGATGCTTGCGATTAAGCAGCCAAGATTGGTCAATAGAGACAGGCCAATCCTCTTGCAAGACAACGCTCGGCCACATGTCGCACAAACAACGCTGCTCAGACTACAGCAGCTGGACTTGGAAACTCTCTGTCATCCACCATATTCACCAGACCTTGCGCCAACTGACTACCACTTCCTCCAGGCTTTGGACCACTTCTTGCAAGGAAAGATACTGAATTCTCAACAAGCTGTGGAAAACGCCTTTCGTGATTTCATTGCCACTCACTCTGCAGGCTTCTTCACTGCTGGCATAAACAAGCTACCGTTAAGATGGCAAAACTGTGTCAGTGGTTTAGGTGCATATTTTGATTAATTGCACTGCTTCTTGTTTGAGATATAATAAACCACACTTTTGATTCAAAATCGGATAATTCGTATTGAATGACCTAATACTATCTGGTATCACAGAAGCCAAGAAATAAAGGAAGAAAGAAAGGAAAGGAAGAAAAAGAAGGAATTTTTTTTCAACCTGAAGGACTTCTTTTAGTATTTCCTGTAAGGCAGATATGCTAACAACCATTTCTCTTTGTTTATCTGAAAATGGCTTTATTTTGCATTAATTTTTGAAATATAGTTTTGCTATGTATAGAATTCTTGGTTGATAGTTTTCTTCTTTCAGCACATACTTCTTTCAGTGAGTTTGTCATTTCACCTCCTTCTGGCCTCTGTTGTTTCTGAAGTAAAGTCAGCCATAATCATGTTATTGTTTCCCTGTGCATGAAGAGTCACCTTTTAAAATTTCCACTTTTAAAATTTTCTCTTTGACTGTGATGTGTCTAGGTGTGGATCTCTCAATGAAACAGTGTTTTTTCATCAAATTTGGAAAGTATTTGGCTATTATTTCTTCAAACATTGTTTCTCTCTCTATCTCTCTGTCTCCCCCTCTCCTGTCTCCTCCTGAGACTCCCATTACACGTCTATTGGTATCTTTGCTGTTGTTTCAGATGTCTCTGAAGTTCTATACACATTTACACTCTTTATTCTCTCTGCTCTTCATGTTGGATAATTTCTACTGAACTATCTTTAAGTTCATTGATTCGTATCTTCTGCTATCACAAATCTGCTCTTGAGCCTGTCCTGTGAATTTTTCATTTGTTATTGTATTTTTCAACTCTGGAATTTCTAATTGATTTTTTTTACAGTTTCTATCTTCTTATTAAAATTCTCTATTTGTTTAATCATTGTAATCATACTTTCCTTTAATTATTTAAACATGATGTCTCTTAGTTCTTTGAACACATTTATAATTGTTTAAAGTCTTTTCTATGTTCACATCTGGTTCCACCAAAAACAATTTCTATTCACTACTTTTTTTCCTAATGACATTTCATATTTTTTCTTTTTCTTTGCATATTTTGCATTTTTCAAATTGAAAACACAACACTTGAGAAAATGTATTGTAGTAACTCTGGATCGCACCTTCTGAGGACTGTTCTCATTGCTCTTTTTAAAGTTTTTGAACGTTTGTTCATTTAATGACTTACCTGGACATAATCTGTGAAATCTGTCTCCTCCACAGTGTGTGGATACTATTGTCCTTCTCAGTTTCTGTTGTTGTTTTTATTTTTAAGCCTGGCTTATTAGGGCTCAATTCAAAATTATATGGCAACACATTTAATTTTATGTATTAAAGAAAAAAAACACACAAAAAATAGGAACTAGAAAGACACAGGCACACATATACAAAACAGTTAAGTCTTAGAATTCTGTGAAATACTAAGTACCATAATATAATCTGTCCATATTTTTAGATATCAATGTCTTCAGAGTTTTGAGGGGAAATGTAATTTTCTGAGAATTCTATTCTCTATATTCCAATACAACGTGTATTGTATGTGTAATCATGATAGAAAGACCATCTCCATTGTTCAAAGGACCAGTAGACATGCCAGTTGTATAATTTTCCTGAGAAATTTGTTAAATATGTATCCTCGTGAATTACAAAATGATAAAAGTTATTGAAATGTCATAGTATTAAAGACTAGTAGCAAGCATTAAAGTTCACAAATACACAGACTAAATAATCTCAGAAATTGTACTAATAAAATGAGATGTAAAAGTGAAAAACTGTTCTTGAAAAAAAGAATTATGTGGTTAAAAGCTGCAGTTTAAAATAATGTTACTAAATGGCATCAGAAGTAATAAAAGAGCATTAGGTTCCCCATCCTATACAAGATGAAAAGTTATTATTTTGTACTTGATGTTAACAGTTAGAGAAAGATAGGTTTAAGTAGGTATTTGATATATTTAAATACAACCATTAGTAAAAGTTTAATTTTGATTAATTTTAATTGCCTGACTGCAGAAGATAAATAAAATGTCCTTAGAGTCTGAGGAGGTAATTTAAATGTGATTTCCCATTGTGTAAGAGAATAGGGAATGGCAGGGACCATGGAGATGTAAAAAGTGGGTACTATTTATGAAGCCATTTTAAGCCACACATTTTACAGCATAGTACTTGCCAAATCAAGCACATTTCTGGGCCATGATGCATTTACTTTGCCATTCCAGAAGCCAAGAAATAAAGGAGAAAAGACAGAAAAGGAAGGAAAAGACAGAAAACTTAAGAGACAGGTGCAAATGTACATCAAGTAGGGTTAAACTTTGAAATTCATCTATAAGATATTTGCAAGAGATACATCTAACATGAAGTCACTAAAAAAGTTTTTGAAAAAAAAAGTTGATAAATGTACTAGCAAGCTAATAAAAAGGAAGATGAGTACTAAATCTAACTGAGAAAACAAGGATAATTAATAGAAATAGGATGACAATGGATATGGAGATTTAAAAATTGGAAATTATATTCATTTTCTAATAAATTCGAATGTATTTATATATCAGACACTTTTCTAGAAAAAAAGTAAATCAAAATTTATAAAAACATCTACAAACATGAAAAGAACATCATCTATGTTATCCAAGCAATTGAATATATTAAATATTAACCTTTCATCATTCAACTGGACCTAGGTGATTTTTATGGGTTAGTCTTAAGCCTTCAAGGAATGATAATATTAATAATTCTTATGCTATGTTATCTTTTTTGGGGGGAATAGAGAAAGAAACCTACCCAATTATTTTATTAAACCAATGTAACCTTGACACTAAGTCCCAGTGAAGAGATAGCCCTCCAGAAAACTATAGGCAACTATCAATGACAGCTATAAATGAGAATATACTAAGCAAAAAATCAGCAACTCAAATTCAGTAGAACACTAGGGAATAATGCAATAGAACTAAGGTGGTTTTAATCCAAGGAAGATTATGGTTATTTAAAATATTATGGCAATATGACAGGGTTAAATAAAAAAGCCATATTATAATTTTAGTAAGTGATAATAAGACATTCAATAATATTAACACAATTCCTGGTAAAAATTCTTGGTTAATTAAAACTGAGGGGGATAGTCCTTTAACTTAGTCTCAACCCAATAATTATCATCATAATCAATAGTATGAGAGCTAATCTTATTAAAATAAGAATAGACTAGATGCTTAATATTATCAACTATTATTTAACATTATTCTTTAGGTTCTAACTTGTGGTAAGAAAAGAAACATGTATAAGTAGTAAAATTTGGAGAGAAAAAGAAATACAATTATAATTATTTTGATATGATATTTTTACATATAAAACTAATCTGAGAAACTGTTAGAATGAATGAGATTAATACGTGTATAAAGTCAATTTTAAAATAAATATACAAAATTATTGTAATAGTCTTTCTGCATGGTGGCAATAAATTGAAACTCTGAGAAATAGCAGTAACAATGTCAATAAAAACCATAAAAGAGTCTACCTTTCTTTACTTCTTTTTTTTTTTTTTTTGAGACAAAGTCTTGCTCTGTTGCCCAGGCTAGAGTGGCATCATCATAGCTCACTGCAACCTCAAACACTTGAGCTCAAGCAATCCTCCTGCCTCAGCCTCCCAAGTAGCTGGGACTACAGGTGTGCACCACCACGCCAGGCTAATTTTTCTATTTTTTTGTAGTGACAAGGTCTTGCTATGTTGCTCAGGCTGGTCTCATTTGAGCTCCTGGCCTCAAGTGATCCTCCTGCCTCAGCCTCTCAAAGTGCTAGATTATGGGCATGAGGCACTGTCCAGCCCAGAATCTGTATTAAGAAAAATGTAAGATTGTACTGAAATATTTTAAAAAGAATAAATAAATGGAGACATGTAACATGTTTTTAAATAGGAAAATTGAATATCATAAAGATGTTATTTTTTCAAACTTAATTTATAGTTTTATTGCAATTTCTACCCAAACTCTACAGAATTTGGAGGGACAGTAAAGTAAGGAGCTTGAAAAATGATTCCAGATTCATATGGGAGAGTAAATAACAATAGCTATTTTTTATTTTAGAAGGGTAAGTAATGAGGGGGTAATTGCATAACCAGATATTAAAACACATAAAAAACTACAGTAGTTAAAACTATAGAACTGATTCAAGAATTGACAAATAAATGGAACAGAAAAAATCCTGATTTTATTCAGCTCAATAACTAAGTCCCTGAGATTTTGAGGTTATTTGTTAGAGCATCATAATTTGGTATACCATGATACATCATTTTTTATAAGATAGGATTCTGTATTTTGAACAGAATTACATGCCAAACTTCAAGCAGGGTTGCTCATCTGAACTTGAAGATCTCACCAAATGGAGAGTGACTTCCCGTTATCATGATTAGAAAAGCTGTAGCTTTACAAAGTATGTTATTTTAAATTTTTTATTCTACTTTTTTTCCCCTAGGAACAACAATAGGAAATTTGTTTTCCGAAAGGTGACCAGTGCTCAGCATAACTATTTTGGACTTCTGGTAAACTGTGTGATGAATTTTGCATAGGCAATCATATCATCTACAAATAGATGTTTTAGTTCTTCCTTTACAGTATTTATGCCTTTAACTCTTTCACTTGCCTTACTGCATTGGTTAGGACTTTCAGTAATACGTTGAATATGAGCAATGAGAGCAGACAACGTTCCTCATTCCTGATGTTAGAAAGCATTCAGTCTTTCACTATTAAGTATATTGTTAACGGTAGTTTTTGATAAATGATGCCCTTTATCAGGTTAAGAAAGTTCCCTCTATTTCTGCTTTTCTGTGTGTTTTTTTTTTTTTAATGAACGGATATGGAATTTTGTGAAGTTCTTTTCCTGCATGAATTGATAGGATCTTGCAGTTTTTCTTTTGTAACTTTTTAATATAGTGAGTTGTATTAATTGATTTCCAAATGTTGACCATTTGTGTTCCTGGGATAAGATCCACTTGATTCATTTGTCAATCTTTTGTTGAAGATTTTTCTGTTGATGGATACCTGTCTGTTGTTTTCTTATAATGAAGGACATCTGTCTGTAGTTTTCTTATAGTGTCTTTGTCTGGTTTTAGTACTCAGGTAAAGCAGGCTTTACAGAGTGAATTAGGAAGTGTTTTTTCTTCTTCAAATTTCTGGAACAGACTATGTATAATTGGTATTATTTCTACTTTAAATGTTTGGTAGAATTCACCAGTGAAACCATCTGGATATACAGTTTTCTTTCTGAAAGATTTTTAACTATGAATTAATTTTCTCTAAGAGCTTTAAGTCTATTCCTGTTATCTATTCCTTCTTGAATTAGTTGTTTCAATAAATTGGTCCATTTTATCTAAATGTTCAAATTGATGTGCTTAGAGTTCTTCATAGTATTGCTTTATTATTCCTTTAATGAGGTGCCTTGTTAGTGCAGTAGATAGTGCACCAGTCCCATATTACCTCTATTATGCTTGTAGGTCTATAATGATATCCCTTGCTTCATGTCTGATAGTAGTAAATTATGTCTTCTCTCTGTCTCATTTTTTGTGGGGGAGGGAAGAGAGTCAGTAGAGGTTTATCAATTTTATTGACCTTTCCAATGAATCAACTTTTGATTTAATTGATTTTCTCTATTTTTTCTATTTCCAGTTTTATTGATTTCTGCTCTTTTTTGGTATTATTTCCTTCCTTTTGCGGTACATTTTCTATTAAATAATTTCTTAAGGTGTAATCTCAGATGGTTGGTTTGAGACCTTTTATCTTTTCAACTTCAACCATTTAATGCTGTAAATTTCCCATGAGGCACTGTTTTAGCTGCATCTCACAAATTTTGATATGTTGTATTTTTATTTTCTTTTAACTAAAAATATTTTTAATTGCCCTTGAAAATTCCTCTTTGAGCCATGGGATATTTACATTTTTAATTTTTTAGTATTTGGTGACAATTTTCCAGATATCCTTGTTACTGATTTCTACTTCAATCCTGTTTTGGTCAGAGAACATTTTTTATATGATTTCAATTCTTTTAAATATGTTAAATTTTTCTTATGGCCCAGAATATGATCTATCATAGTAAACGTTACATGTGCACTTGAAATGAATGTGTTTTCTGCTATTGTTAGGTGGATTGTCCTATAAATGTGACTTAGGTCATGTTGGTTGATATTTTTCAGCTTGTCTACATCCTTACTGATTTTGTGTCTCCTTATTCCATGTCTATTTCTCCTTTTAGTTTACCACATTTTGCTTCATGTATTTTAGAGCTCAGTTGTTCAGAGTCCAGTCATCCCAACACATACACAGGTTCTGCATCTGTGGGTTTTGTATCCACATATTTGACCAACTATAGATCGAAAATATTCAGAAAAAAACAAAAAATAAGAATACAACAATAAAAATAATACAAATTTTAAAAGCCAGTACAACATAACAATTATTTTTATAGCACTTATGTTGTATTAGACATTATAAGTAATCTAGAGATGATTTAAAGTATATGGGAGGATGTGTGTAGGTTATATGCAAATATGCCATTTTATACAAGAGTCTTGAGCATTTGTGGATTTTGTTATCCCAGGGGGTCTTGGAACCAATTCCCTGCAGATACCAAGAGATAACTGTATTCACACTGAGGATTGTTGACACTTTTATCATTATGTGATATCTCTCTGTAGTACTTTCCTCCATCTTCAAAGCACATCACTCCAGTCTCTGCTTTATTATCACATCACATTCTCTTTGATCTCCTGCATCCCCCTTATAAGGACCTCAGTGATTACATCAGGCCCATCCAGATAATCTCAGATGATGTCCTCATCTCTGAATCCTTAGTTTAATCTTATCTGTAAAATAATCTTAATAAAATCTGTGTCCCTTTTGCCATGCAAGGTAACAGTGACAGGATCTGGAGGTTAGGACATGGCCATTTTTTGGTGGATCATTATTCAACCTACCACAATCATCTTCAAGTTTACTAACTTTCTTGTGTCATCTCTATTCTATGGAACCATTCATGTGAAATTTTTAGTTCAGATAATATATTTGTCTGCTGGGAATGTCAATATTTTCAATTGTTTTAAGAGTGCTTTTTATTTTATGTGCTTTTACTTCATGGAAGCATTGTTATAGTAGCTGCTTTAAAGTCTGCCTGAAAGTTCCAGTATCTAGGTCATCTAGGATTTAGCATCTGTTGATTGTCTTTTTTGTTGTGAATTGGTCACATCTTTCTGGTTCTTGTTATTTTGGGATGCTATTCTGTTTATCATGTTGAGTAGTGTGTTATTGCTTTGTTTTCCCTTTTTTGCTATTGTTTTATACAAGCTGTGAGCTTTAGCTTTGGGGTGATTTGGTACTGGTGGGTATCTATTGTGTTGATCCATGTGTAATGCAGTTCTGAGTATTTCCTGTAGGGCAGGTCTCATTGTGACAAATTCCCCCGGTGTTTTTCCTTATGTGGAAAAGTCTTTATTTCTCTATCATTTATGAAACTTAGTTTTGCAGGATACAAGATTCTTGGCTGGCTGTTGTTCTGTTTAAGAAGACTGAAGATGGGGCTCTAGTCCCTTCTGGCTTGTAAGGTCTCCACTGAGAAGTCTGCAGTTAGCCTGATGGGTTTTCCTTTGTAGGTTGTTGCTTTTGTCTTGCTGCTTTTAGAATTTTCTCCTTCATTTTGACTTTGGCCAGGTTGATTACTATGTGTCTTGGAGATGTCCTATTTACTATGCATCTTCCTGGTGTTCGATGACCATCTTGTATCTGGATGTCTGAATCTCTGGCGATACCAGGGAAGTTTTCCTCAATGATTCCCTTGAATAGATTTTCCATGCTTTTTGCTCTTTCTTTTTCTTCCTCAGGGATACCTATAATTCATGTATTAGTCCACTTCGCTTAGTCCCGTATTTCTCTAAGTGATTGTCCATTCTTTTTTATTCTCTTTTCTGCCTCTTTGAATGACTGAGTTAGCTCCAGAGCTTAGTCTTCAAGCTCTGAGATGCTTTCTTCTACTTGGCTTAGACTGTTGTTGAAGCTTTCTGCTGTATTTTGAAATTCCCTGAATGACTATTTCATTTCTTTAAGTTCTATTATATCCTTTCTTATGTTGTCTAGCTCTTTAGCAACTTTTTCATTTTTTTCATTGATTTCTTGACAATTTTTTTGGCTTCTTTTTGTTGGCTTTTCACTTCCTCTTCAATTCCATTCATCTTATTTGCCATCCATGTTCTGAATTCCAATTCTGACATTTTGACAGTTTCCTTTTGGTTGGGGTCCACTACTGTAGTTCCATTGTGATCGCTTGGGGATGTCAAACTGTTTTGTTTTTTCATTTTGCCAGAGTTCTTTTGCTGGTTTGGTCTCATCTGAATCCTCCTATCTCTGCTCAGGGCTGATAGGTTTGCAGGGCACCTGTTCTGCTTTGCTGGGAACTCTCCTACTTAGTGAGAAGAAGCAGAGGTCCCTGGATAGTGCTTTTGTGTCCTACTCTAGAATGTTGACCTGGCTGGGGAGGGGTGGGCACACTTAGACCCTGTAGTGCCACTGTTCTGTTTTGTCTCTTTTCCCTGTGATTGTCACAATTCAAGCCAGTGCTGGAAGATCTTTGTGTGGGGTGGTAGATTGTTGGAAGCTTGGGTTGGGGGCTGGGTGAGACCCTTTCCACAGAGGCTGGCCCTGTGGGGGATTGCTTTGCCCAGGGTCTCCCTGCTGAGGTGACAGTGGCAACTGGGTGAGGCTATGTAGGCAGTGGTCATGGGTGTCCGGGCTGTGGTTGTTTGCTTGAACCAGGTCCAGGTATAATGTTGGCTGGAGGCTGGGGGGTCCCTGGCAGTGTTGGACTGCATGGTGGTTCTGCCATCTGGAGGCAGTGCTGGAGCCTGGTGGGGGGGCGGGGGGGCAGTGCTGCAGTCCCAGCAGCTGGGTTGAAGCCACCAGGCAAAGCATCGGACTGGGTGCAGCGGGAGCCTCAGAGCCGGAACTGTGGCCTAGAGGCAGGGCAAGAGCTGCCTAGGCAGGGCCAGGGGGTCAGACCACAATGTGGGATCTGCAGAGGTTGGGCCACACAGGTGGGGGGGATGATCCAGTGTCACTGAGACTGCTGATGCCCAGCTTCACAGCAGGGGCAGTTCTGGCAATGCTGGCAGGGCGGAGACTACAGATGTCAAGCCACAAGGCCTCTCAGATGGTGTCTGTGGTGCTTGCGACGCCTCTTCTTCTCAGATCCCACGCTGGGGGAAGGGGTGCTTGGCACCCAGTCACGGGGTATGGCACGGGAACGTCTGCTCTGTGTGCTCCCGCCTCGGTCCTATGGAGGCTGTGCGAAGGCTGCTGCTGCAAAGCCAAGCCCGGTGCAGACCCGGCGCCCTGTACCTGAGAGCTCAGAATGGCATTGGTTGCAGAAACCCAGGATCAGTTGCCACCAAATCCCTCATGCACCTGCTCTCCGGTGCCACATCTCTGCACAGACTCCAAGCAGCTCCCGATCAGTCCAGAGGTCTGCAGTGGTGATGGTGGGCGGGGGGCCCTCACAGCTCCACTGCAGAGCTTGCAGGGCTCGCGTGGAGCCCCAGGGCTCTCTCCTTCTGACCTTCCCCACGTGTGGATGCCTCCCCAAAGTTCCCTTCGATTTTGCCGAATGAATCATCCAGTCACCTTCTCCTTCACTCTGAATGTCCCCCAACGCTTCTCCAAAATTATAGAATGTTCTTTCTAAAAAAGAGCCCTCTGTAGGTAGGCATCCACCTACAGCTTTCAATCGTCTCCTTAAGAGCAGCATGCCGGGCTGCTTTTAGTATGCCATCTTCTACTTAGTAGATTGGTCTTTATTCAGGTTTGGACTTCCCTCCCTAATTTGCCTATTATTTACTTTTCATAGTCCTTCAGTAGTTTAGTTTTGTTTGATTTTTTATTTTATCTAGTATTCTTAGTTGTATCAGTGTGAGATATCAGCTTCAGTAGACTTATTCCATTTTCCCCGAAACCAGAACTCTACATTTTAAAATATACCATATTTTAAAATAATGTGGACACTGTCAACAAAGCACTCTATCAGTTGCTAATATAAAAGTGGGATTGACTGGGCTTCATGTGGTTAACTCCAACTTTTGTAATAACCTGATCATTATGCAACCATTGCTTCATTGCTGTTCAAAGTTCATTAATTCAACAAATGGTTATCGTAGGCCTAATATGTATCAGAAACTTAAAAAGCCCAAGATATCTAATAGAAGAATTGCTATATTTTATGCTATATGATTCACAGCAAAGAAAATCATTATTTAAAATCATTATTGCATTACCAGGATGAAACCCAGACTACTTATATTGCATCATCTCCTTACTATACTACTGAATTTGATTTGGTCATATTTTGCTCAGTTCTTCAAAAGTCTTTGCTTTCCCTTGTTTCTAGGCTTTTCCCCTTATATTACATTTGCTTAGTGTTCTCCTGTTCTACACAGACCCTTACTGGTTCCTTCAACCAGCTAAATTCCATTCATTCTCCTGGTCTCAGCTTAAGTATCACTCTCTATGGGAAACATTAATTTACTCTAGATTAATTAACTCCACAGTTCACCCTACTTACCCGCACTGAACTGCAGTTTGGGGTTTAATTGACTCTGCATAGCAGAGGTAAGGCTTAGTGGCAAGAGGATGCAAAGGACTTTTAAAGGACTGAAAAGAGCCCAGAGTGGCAGGAATAAAACATGCGTAGTGGAGAGCACTTTTCTATGAGGTCAGTGGGAAGCAGTCACAGGTTGTGAGGTGCTCGCTAAGGTTTTGGAACTTAAACAAAGAATGCTTTAGTGGCTGAGCATGGGTGTGGGGGGGGGAACCAATGTGTTCAGCTTTGTATTTTGTTACTGAGAATCACATTGAAGATATTTGGATACTTTCAACTTCTAAAAAGTATTTATCTTACATAAGGGAAGCCATACATGTACTGTAAAAATCAAAAGTAACAAAGAGATAAACGAAAGGCAAGGTGCCCTCCCACGTCCTCTAGCCACTCAGATTCCCCCCAGAAGTAGTTGTTTCTTGTTGTTAGTTCTTCTAATGACTACCCTGTACGACTATAACTTTGTAGCATAACACACTTCATCATATTTCTTTGGTCTTATCTATTAACTCCCACAATGAGCAATGATAAAATCAGCATCTTCAATTTCCTCCCACCTTTGCTCTCTAACCTCTCTCCTCTTTTCCATGTATTTTAATTGAATATGTTATTTATTTTGGTTCTTTTATCATTTACATTTATAACTTTAAATATACTTGTACTTAAATACCTTTTGACCTCTCATGTAGAAAATAAGGAAATTAATGTACCCACCATAAGTTCAACCTTTTCCCCCAGTTCTTATCAAAAAAATTTTTTTAATTCTACTATTTATCAATTGTCCTGCTTTTTAACATTTACAGTATGCTTCTTAACCATAATTCTCATAGTTATTTTAATTTTAGTCCACATTTAAGTGGATTTAATTCTCACTGTCATCCTTTCACCATGGTTTCTTCATTTATCTCCCAGTTAGCTGAAGTTCAGTCTTTAGTAAGTTTATTCTAGATGAAACCACAGTAGTTGTCTTCCTTGAATATTGCATATTTAAAATTTTTTCTCTGTTACCTTTATTCTTGAATGACAGCTTGACTGGGTATATACTTACTGAGTAATGCTTTGTTTTCCAGAAGACTTTGTAGCCATAGCTCCATTGTTTCTGTAGACAGCTCTAGAGTCAGACTATTTTTCCTCCTTTAGTTACTTGATTATTTTTACCTGAAAAGATAAAGAATTTTCATCATCTTTGAAGATCAGTTATCTCATCCAGCATGTGTCTTGGTTTTTTTGTCATTCTGTGTCAGTTTTCCCAAATAAATGCTGTGTCCTTTCAATCTGTATATTCAAGTCTTACATTATTTCTGGAAAGTTTTCTTAAATTATATCTTTGGATATTTTTCCCATTCCATTTGTTTAGTTTTTTTCTTTAGGAACACCAATTATGCTTATGTTGTATCACCTTCGATGCCTTTCATATCTTACATCTTTTATCTTTACATCTTTTATCTTTAGTTGTTTATTACTATCTTATTTCCTCAATTTTTTAAATCCCTCTGTGTCTGTTCTTCGTTTTTCTGCTCCCAACATGACCTTCAGAAAACAAAACAATTTTAATAAATACTTGGATAATGTGGCAAAATTTACATTTCTTTGGGTTCAGAGTAGAGGGCAGGGTATATTTTGACAGTTCTTGGTGTGGCCCCTGGAAGTTACATAGTATTTCTCCATAACACCCAAGAAATATGCTTCTAAAACACAGACCCAATAAAACAATGAAATTTACTTTAGAAATATGACTTTACTTCTTTATATCTACATATGAAGTCATATTTGAAACATATTTGTAATTTAATACCTAATTATAGATAGCAGGACTGTTTATTTGGTATTATCCATAATCAAAATTATTGCTTTAACATTCGAAAAGATTTAAGTCTTATATTATTGCAAAGGTATACCTGTGGTTGTTTTTCTATCTTTCATTGTAATGTTTATTTTATTACACAACATGGATTTGGGGCAAAGGAATGGTATTTGACTAAATGCCATCATTTTAATCATTATATTTCATTATAATGTATACTTTATTATTTATCAAACCATCTCTTTTAGTCTAAAATATTAGCAAATAATATAATGATAATGGACCATTTCACTTTATTCCTCTTATTATTTCTTTTTAAAAATAATGCATGCTGAAATTTTTTATATCACACCATGTTCTCAATTAATCAAGATCCTTTTAAACAATGACAAGAGAATGGAATATCAATCTCTATTCACTTTATTGTTCTGTATGATCATGTAATATTAAGGAGAGAAAACGGAATAATTTTAAAAGATAAGTGCCTATATTTATTTCAAATTTTAGTCTATAAATACCATCATGGATTTTATTGCCACCATAAGAGCAATATGTAACTAATGGAAGATACCTGAGAACTTTACATTAATAATATACATAAAATTTTTATAATTGCATATAAATCAGAATCCATTTCTGCAGGGTTACTTTTTATATGTTCTTTTTATATGATAATAAATTGATTCAATTTTGAAACAAAAATACCTTTGAACGCAACTCAGTAATGTATGCTTAAATACAACACATCTTGGTACTGTGTCAGAAAAGGTGAATCTACTATATATTACAGTGACTGCCTGTAAACTATTGATCACTTGAAAAAATCACAAATGAGATACATATTAAATATTGATTATAAAAGTCAAATCTAGAAAACACGAGTTCTTTTCTCTAAGAAACCTCTTGAAAGTATTAATTTATATCTAAACTAATATCGATTTTCAGGCAAATATTTGAAAAGAAGGTTGAAAATAGGGAATCAACATAGTACATTTGAATTTGACTTTATTGCTGTCAAGTGTGTCACTTCACCAAGACGCAGAATAAATGAAAGATCAACTGTATAGTATGTGTACTTTTCTCCTACTTAGCAAAAAATTAGCAAAGTCATGATTTCTCAATATGGACAATAAATTATTCCTGTAGAGAGGCTGATGAAGAGATGGAAGTGAGTTTTTATTCCTCCTTACTCATACTGAATTGCCTAGAGAATAAGAGAATAAAAATCCAAAGGGCAGTTTTTTCTTCTGCATAAAGTAATATTGAGGTTCCATGCTTTCTTGGAAATATAAATAAAGGCAGAAGCATGCAGAACAAGCTTTAGTATGGCTGGATTAATAATTTAAAAAGGAACTGAAGAGTACATAGAAACATGCACCCTGTGATTCAGCCACTTCTCGCCCCTTATTAACATTTGCTGAGCATCAACTTATAACATAAAAAACCAGAGCTTTTAGATCATTTAAAGCAATCTTGCTGTAAATCCTTGTGTAGTATTCCTTAAGTGTGAGAACTATAGGTATCCTCAAACACCAGTGTGTTCAGCTTCTGCATAGACCACTTAGCATAATTCTTTTTTCTCTATAGTTTTAAATGTGTGGGAACATGTGATCAGAGTCCTTTTTATATTCAAAATGGGTCAGCTTCTGTCTAGAAAGTGTCTTATTGTCATGATGTCACCACATCTCAAGATTTGTGACCTTTTGCACTATATGGATTCATGGTAGGCCACATCCTAGTTTACAGGCCAGAGTGCTTTTGTGCCCCCACTAGGGGGTATCAAAGGCTTTTGGACTGGAATTTCAAGTACCGATAGATTTGGAAAAACAAAAAGTAATTTTTATATATCCTAAGGACCGCCAGATGTCGCAAAGGCATCATTGATGAAGCGGGTTTTATCCAAAATGTGGCACTTATATAAGGAATACTAGTATTGTGTTTGAGAGTTGCAGAGGCCATAACAGGTCAGTGAAATGTCCTTCAAACATCTGATTTTTACATTCAAGAATGGTCCAAGATGAAAAGATAACCACATATCTGACATTGACGTTACTACCATTTAGACAACCGATTCAATTGCCTTAGTCAGTGGGATCAATCAGGCCTTTATTACTTTGTAAAACCATAGAAACGATATAGTTTTTCTTTTTTTAAAAAATGATGGTTAGGGACTACATCTTATCACTATACTTTAACTGTAACATTAAAATGCTTCGTAGAAGCACAAGTAAACTTTTGTAACTCCCCCTACCATCTAACTTTAAAGCATTTTATGAGATGTACAAAATTATAATAATGGAAGAAATGCTGCTGAGTGAATTTCTGCTGAGCAAAACTGTATGCATAAATTGGCAGTTTAACAAGTAAAACTTGGAAGCAAGCATTTGATGATTGATTTTTTATTGAGACAGAACAAGCATGATAGTGGGTAAAGTGATTTTCCTTATTGAGAGAAAATATAGTGTTTTTCAACATGTCTCTAGTATGAATGGAAGCCTTGTCAAAAAAACGGAGCAACACATAATATCTTTAAAAAGGTGAATTAACATAAGTATATCACTTATTTTATGGATCAAATTTTATACTTGTCAGTTTTATTCATAATGTCATAAAGTTTATATCATAAAGGTAGTATTATTACCTTTGTTATGTCCTGAAAAAAAAAACCTCTGATATTAACTGCTTTGTAAGTAGATTATAAAATATATTCAGTTGAGGAAATACAGTAATGAAAATTAAGGCCAAAATATGTATTCACATGTAGATCTTAGGAAACTCCCCAGTAATTTTAAGTACTTGAAATACATTATTCAACAAGTAACCTGCTGTATATTTGTGTGTAATGGGCTCTGCTTGAGAATACAAGAACTGTCAAGATAAAAATAAGAAACATGTATCATTCTAATTTAATTACAATTCATCAAAATTCCTCTATTGTATGTATTACAGGAAGATATATAAACTTTATTATAAATATAATCATATACTAAAGTTAATTGAGATTTGCTGTTAGAATTTTTTTATATAGTTTTCTATTGCTTACAGAATATATGCATATGTACATACATCAACATGTATGTGTACGTGCTGATTTATTTGATTTATATGTAATCTTTCTGCACCTATTTTATAGTCACATCCATAGGAGAATTTAAATAATGAATATGAATTTGTTTATAGAGTGTTATTTTCAAGTTTATTTCAAATGAATATACATTTATTTCCAATTGTGTTTTAGCTATAATTTTTAATTCTGTTTAGCTGTGGATATGTTATTCCCTTTGGAATAAAATGTATAACAACATAAGGAGGACATACTCCTGCTGTTTTTCTGGATTTAATTAGTAGACAACCTATGAATCCCTGGTTTCTATTACATTTGAGTATGTATATCGTGGGTCCATGTTCTATGTGAAAAATTATCTGTATTTTATTCTAAGACTTTATGTACGTTTAACCTTTAATTTGACTAGCAGGTTGTATGATTTACATAAAAAATAGATCAGCTTTGAATTCACTGAATGTTATTGGTTAACATAATCAATCATCTCTAAATGTTAATGGTGTTAAAGAGCAATGAGAGCATATGTCTTATATTTGTAATCCTGCGGATTTATGAAATTATTTGGGATATCTAAGCACATTAGATCATGGCATTTCTCTGTAGTTAGGGATTGGAATTTTTTCAATGGTAGGTATCATTCTAATAAAGTTGGGAATCAGCCAAATATAAGTATTTTTTTAAGCCATGAATTACCTAATATGTACCTTTTTTTCCATGAATTACCTAATAGATGCCTTGATGACTAGAACATTCTTATGAAGAAAGGTATAGGTAGACTACAATACAGTGCTGAAAATGCCGTGACTTTGTCTCGTTCTCTTTTTATTATCTTTTAATAAAATGTGACTTTCATTGGTGTTATCCTAATTATATCATGCACACAACTTCTCAATGAAATAAAAAGTCAATATATGAATGACTGTAGTAAGGGCAAAAAATAGGATTTCAAATGGTAAAAAGTCTGCTCTGGTAACAAAGACTGAATCAATTCCTGTGTTATGTAGCAGCTTGATCATATCTTTAAAACTGATAGTAACAAAGAATATTTATTTGTTGCCATGCTATTGTAGGATTTATTTTTAAACTCAAATCCCAATTATCAAGAAAATTGCATCCTCTTTATCTCACAGAAGGGCATACTGAATCATAGCATATTTGGTTATTGGAACTATAATATTGTTACCTTGCTTGAAACACATGGTCTCTCTTGATATACAAGAAAAAAACTGAATCCATTTCAATAAATTAATAGGGATGAGAATCCCAATCCATCCTTCTTTTCAGAGGTTCGCATACATTGTAATGAAATGCATTAGGAGTTTTCTTCACTTGAAATCCAAATGAGACCCATTTTGGCTCACACCCTTGACAGTCTCTTTTATAAGCGTTGCTGTCTCCTGTTCTTGTGTGGGCCTAGTAAAATGCTTCCTTTGTAAGATGCACAGAGACAATATAATGCCACGAAAGACGAAGGTGTCAAAACACAAAGTTAGAGGCAATCTAATCAATGCCTCCTGATTTAGCCTTTGAAGGCTCTCTTCATTAAAACTCTTTAATGGTGAGGCTTATCTTGAGGTAGAGCTGTTACTTAATATTTTTCAGTGTCATTCTTTGGACAGTCATTTGTACCTTTTAAATGTATTTTCAGTATTCATTGTTTAGTAAATTGGATGTCTTGTTAGCGTGGTGGTGGTATGAATGACTTGCATCAAAGTGATTGAAGGTAATAGTGTATAAATTCTTCATACATTTTTTTCCTATCCCCTAATCCCCATCTTTCCCTCCAACAAGAAATCTTAATTTATTTTCTTTCTAAATATCAGGTGTAGGATGTCATTAGATGTTTTCCAAAAACAGATATTTAGACATTTTTCCATATCCAAGAATCTGACTGGAAATCTAAAATTAGCTCAAAGCAATTAAAGCTTTGATTTAAAAGGAGTGTCTTGCCATTGCCATCCTTTTACTAAATACACTTTTCAAATTAATTATTTTGGGGGGGTCTGGAGCTGTTGAGAAAAGCAGTCTGAATCTCACTGAAGTGATGGAAAAAATCCTAAATGCCCTTCGCTCTCTTGAGTTTTTGTCTCTCAGTAAGTAGATCAGGAATGCCGAGAGATTGGAGAGACATAACACCTAACCAATTCCAGAGAGGGTCGTGGACTAAGGAATTGTCTAAGACATTCCTTCAAAAGGGTTTATTTTCTTAAGTGTGAATGAAAGAATATAAAATGTTTTTGAATCTTCAGTTCACTAGTTCCATCCCCTAGTAATTTGTTCAAATTTAATAAATGAAAAACTTATAATTTTTTATTTTTCTTTTGTACGTGGACCAGATGGCATCACGATTTGGAAAAAATAGAGAGAGGATAAATTGAAGAATATTTTCTTAATGACGTATGTGTATATCTACATTTAGACTCACGTATTGTACACACACAATGTGTGTTGGAAAGGCACACATATAGAACAGAAAATAGGCTTTAATTTTGTTTGTTTGTTTATTCACAGAATATGTAATCCTTCCTATAAACAAATTTAACAAATACATATGCTTTTAAATTGGCACATTCACGTAAGCCATTTAAAAAACCTAAGAAATCATGAGGTTCATTTCTTTTAACATGCCCAACTTAAAAAAAAGTTCACAAGATGCCCTTGCTGTCCTTTCCACCCCAAACTCTGATTATCAATAAAAATAAATAATTTACAAAATGTGGAAAATAGAAAAGGGTAAACATCACAGAATTTATGTGCAGGGTATCTTGAAAATGGAAAAGAATTCGAGCAACTTTGACCTGATTTTTAAATGACTACTGTGGTGAGTACAGCTGCGGTAGCTTAGTAATTATTTGTGATAGGTTGTTTTTGAGTCCCATATGTATAGGAGCTCAAGGCCCAGCTACCTCATTTGCTGGCACACAAACAGATTCTTCCAGGTGCTGAAAATTAAATTTTAATATATTATTTAAATATTAAGAGAATTACCATTTCAGTAATTTTACTGCCACAGCTGGAGTGCAAAGCATGCCTGTAGAATGCAGAGTGTTGGACAATCTAACATATAGGAAGTTTATAGTAGTTTTTAAAAATTATTAGCTTATATATTTGATGGATGGTGGCCCTATTTGACAGATTATATATGGGTAACCTTAATTTAGTTTCTAGTAGTCTGGGCACCCTTTAAATTATTGCAAACTACTATATATTTTTCTTTTTAGGTTATTTACCTAAAAAGAAGAACATATTCATGACACAGAATTTTAAGATATTAAAGTACATAGATAAGAAATCGGTGCCTAATGTGGCTTAGTACATCTGTATTATTCCAAAAAAAGAGTTTTAAAGCGTGAACAATTTGTCTGTCTCTTTGGTTTCTACTTTCCAATGAGAATGATCTCAAAGTTGAAAATCAGAACAAAGGTTAACAAACTTTTAGTCTTATGGGACCTAAAGGCAGGATTCACCATTAACATACCTCTTGAGATTTTTGTGTAGCCCTTGACCTGTCAAAATTGTATAAAAACTGATTTAAAATAATATCTGTGTGGTAAGATGCCCATAGTTTGGAATTCAGAGTAGGAAATAAATTTAATAATGAAATGTTATAAGTTATGATAATTTGTAACACTTTTCTGTTGTTGGAAATCTTGCTCTTCTAGGAATTTAACACCTTTGGCATCAGTAATTAAAATTTAATTTCTGTTAAATATGATTTTAACAAACACACTTTTAAAGAATTGAAGACAAGCAGAAGATATGCAATGTGTTAATAAATTGATTCCCATGACAAACATTTTCAGAGCAAAGGGTGATTAGCTGCCTTCGAAGTACAGTATGAAGAAGGCATTTCCTATCATTGATAATCTGTTACACATAAAACTGTTTTGCTAATTGAAATACATTTTGCTTGCAGAATTATGGAACAAACTGCATGAGGTATAACCCCATGGGGGTTAAATTTACATGCTCTGGAGCCAGATTGCTTACATTCAAATCTCAGGTCTACCACCTTCTTGCTGTATGACCTTGGACAGTCAACATTTCAATGCCTCAGTTTTCTGATATGTAAAATGGAGCTATTTTGGAAGGCTGTTGCAAGGATTAGATGAATTTATCAAATAAAGGACTTTAAACAGTACCTGCACGAAGTAAGCACTCGATAGGTATCAGTTATTTTATTAGTAGTATTTGTATGTCAAAAAATATTTTTGTTAATAGCCACTAACTTTGTGTACATGGTATAAATAAATATCATGTAAATAAAATCAAATACTCAATTTTGCAACTCTTAAATGGCTTTAGCATTTATGCAAAAATACATTTCCTAGATAGCCAATTACCTTGGAGTATTTAACCCATTGAATAAATAAACTCCTTACCCTTAGAATTTTTACTTTAGATCATAGTAGTAGGCCATTTATAGTTTGGTTCATAACTCCAGATATAGTGTGAAAAACTGTGACACAAACTGTCAAATAGTAAAATATTTAACAAAATCTCACTAGGAAGAGTTACATAATTACTTAAGTCTCAGAACACATTTTAAAAATATAAGAGTGAAGAATTTGTCAGCCTTTTCATTTTTCCTTCTCCTAGAGTGTAATTCTAGAAAGTATTTACTTTTAAAAGTCTTAACTGCTTTTGAAAAATCCAGCTGGTTTAGAAAATCACTATAAAAAATAATCCGGTAAATTATATTCTGAAAGAAGGATGAAAGTCCATGTAGCATAACATTTTTCCTTTGTAAAACATGATTTTTTTATGTGTCAGCACGAGTAACCAGTATTTTTTCATTGCAAAACATGAAAGATTTGGGCTGTCGAAATGAGCAATTAACATACATATATTGAGAACCTACTGCAGGTCAGGAAGGACTATATTTAGACTAGGGGTACATAGAGAATGAGTTGGATAAAATACTTACCTTCATAAAATTTACATTCTAGAGACAGCAGGCAATAAACTAATGAATAACTGACAATGTGTAATATAATATTGATCTCATGGAGGTAGAGAGTAGAATGACAGATACCAGAGGCTGGGAAGGATGTGTGTTTGGGGGGACGTGATACAGAGAGGTTGGTTAATGGGTATGAACATATAGTAAGAAGGAATAAGTTCTTGTGTGTGATAGCAGAGCAGAGTGACTGTAGTTAACAACAATGTATTGTATTAATATATTTCAAAATAGTTAGAAGAGAGGACTTGAAAAGTCCCTAACACAAAAGTACTCAAGTGATAGCTACCCTAAATGCCCTGACTTTATCATTATAGTCTATGCATGTGACAAAATATCGCATGTACCCCATAAATGTGTGAATATTATATATCAATAAAAAAGTAACATAATGTCAGGTAGTAATAAAGGCTATGAAGTAAAGTAAAGCACATAAAGGCATGGGGGTAGGTGCTTTTTTAGGTAGGGTAGCCAGGGAAGGCATCTATGAGAAAATGATATTTGTGTGATCTGAGGGATCAAGCCATGGAGATTTCTGGGGACAAACATATCAGGCAGAGGGAATAGCACATGCTATTCTGTTCCGAGAGAGAAAATCAAGCTTCACATAGTCCAGGAAGAACAAGAAGACCATTATGACTAGAGCTAAATGAGTGAGGGGACAGAGGAAAGAGGAAAGGTGGCTAGAGGCCAGATCGCATAGTGAGACTGATTTTGTGTGATAGCAAATCTTGGGGATGTTGAGCTTGAAGGGTTGCAATCTGACTCACACTTTAAAATACTGTCTGACAGCTACGAGAAGTATAGACGCTAAGGGTAGAAAGAGTGGAAATAGAAACATTAGGGAGCTGAAACAATAGTCCCAGCTAGAATTAGGTTGATGGAGGTGGTAAGAAGTTGTTGGACTTTGGCATCTATTTTGGAGATACTAAGTTGACGAATATGAAAAACAGAACTTGAAGGACTGCTGATGGATTAAGTATGAGGTGTGAGAGACACAAATCAAGGATGTCTCCTAGGCTATTGGCCTGAGCAACTGTATGAATGAGGGTGTGATTTTTTGAGATAAGGAAACCTGGGAGGGGATCAAGTTTTGGGGAAAAAAATCAAGAATTCTCTTTTAGAGCTGTTATGTTTGATACAGCTTTAAGGCATTTGGGAGGAGTAGGAGATGGACATTGCAATACAGGACTCAGGGGAGACACTGGGGTTGTTGGGGTTTGTGTGGCAGTAATCAGTGTTTATAAACCATGATGGACATGGTTAAAATCATCTTGGATGAAGATCTGAAGCCCAGGGTGCTCTAACATCTAGAAGTCGGGAGAAGGAGGATCTAATTAGGAAACTGGGAAAGAGTGGTCAGTGGAGTAGGAGGAAAACTAGGAGAATGTGGTGTCCTGAGAGTCAACTGAGGCTCTCAGGGAGGGAGGGAGCGATCAAAGGCCACTGTTGGTCTTCCTCGAGTCCTTCTTACTTCTGTCACTTGGAGCATAAGTGTTCACAGACAGCCCATGGCTTCAGGCTTCCCTCTCCTTTTTGGTCACTGCCCTTGGACCTATTTCCTATCCCTTTCTCTGTCACCAATATCAACCCTGGTGCTGCCAAATACAGAATTATATCTATCTTCCTTTCCCAGTGGTTTCTCATGGTGCTTCTCATTTTGCCCTGGGGTTGGTTTCGGGTTACCCAGGACAAGGTTTGTGTGGACAAGCAAGGGTGGTATTAGGAAGAAAGCATCCTTTCGTCTTTTTCCAGCAACCTCTGCTGCTACAGTGCCAGCATTCCTGGTCCTGTTCTAGTTCCTCAACCTCTTCCCACTTCCCACAAATCCCAGCCTGCTTAGTTCTTCTGCTTAATGTTATTTTAGCTAACAATTATTGACCCTTTATTATGTACCCCAGATGATAGCAAATATAATCTCGGCCTTTGATTTTTATTCCTGTTCTCGATCTACTGGGTCTGGTTTTTCCTTTAAAAGTAAATGAATTTGCATCTGTTCTCTGTGCTGTCAGAGCTCAGACCATGGTACCACTCACCCTTCCTAACTCTTCAATAGCTGGTGGAAGAATGCGGGGTCAGCGGTCTGGCTTTAGCAAGGGCAGATGTGTATTTTCTACAGGAAATTCTTTTCCATGTGTAGTTATTAATCTCTATGGTAAATTATGGGTAAAGTGGATTTTTTTCTGAAGTAGCCTGGGCCCACCTATTGTTTCTATGAGAAAATGTATTTCAAGATCTTAATAAGCAGTTTACTAAATTTCAGATATAACCCTCTTACAATCGAGGAACTGCTTTGCGAATTTACAGCCATCTTGCCTAATTTTATATCTATCATATCTACATACATATAGCTATAAATATTTAGATATAACCTACAATAGATATAATTACTAATGAATCTATATTTATATCTTCTGAAATATGCAAACTAGAAATTTTATATTGAAATAAATTCTTCTATATTGCTCTTAGTTTTATTTAATTATAATTTTCTGAATCACAGAACATTTAATTTTTGCCTTTGACTAATTCTCTCCCTAATCTCTCTTACTTTCTAATTGAACAAATTCAAAAGCATATTCCATTGCAGAAAAAAGTGAATATAAGGATTAGCCATTTGATTTTTTTAAGTTAAATATTTTATAGAAACAAACCATTTTTTATACAAAAGCAGTATGTTTTTTAAAATTAATGTTTCAGATTTTATCATGACACATTATAAGATTAGTTTCCCACAATTGATTAGTATAAATTTGAAGATTTTTATGGAAAAATGTAATTTACATGGCAAAATCAATAGGCTTGATTGTAATTTTAAAAATATAAAAAATATAGTGTTCAAGTGCAATCTATATGTTTAAAAGCACATTCGTATTTATCTCATTTTCACTGCACAATAACCCTAGGAGGAGGGCTGATATTATGATCCCTGTTTTATAGATTAAGACATTATGGCTCAGGGAGGTCACTTAAGGTCTGGGCACTAGTGAGAAATGTCTGACCCTGTCATTCTGATTCCAAATCTAGGTCTCCTTCCACTGCCCCATGCTGCCTTATATTTTCTGAGGTAAATTGTCTGTAAGTTATATCCCCAGAGTTGTGAAATGTAGCATAGGCTTCAGTAACAACATGTGTTCAGCTTTCATTTGGGCTTGCTGGACACTTACGGAGCTGATTTAAGCCATGGGCTCCAAAGTCAATGAGCCACTCTGTATTTGGAGTAGATCTGTGCAGTGCCGAGCTAGAGAGGAAACTGGCACCATCACGCTTTGTATCTAGAAAATATTTTAAACACTCAAAGGCAGGGCTTTTTCCAACCCAACATGACAATATGATACTCTGGTGAGTAGTATGTGCCATCACTTCTGGATGGTCGGTCACATCAGGGAAGTGGCTCAGAGCCTGGTAGACCAGGTGGATGTTGAGGGTTGTGACTTCTAGGCACTTAGAGAGTTTGACAGTGGTGGGGAAGGAACTTCCTGGATTCATTTCCTCCTTGGCCCCAGGGCTGTAGCTGGTAATGTTTGAGAGATGAAACAGTGTTCTTTCTCATGTCTTACTATCTAATTTAGGCATAGGGAAAGAAACAGAAAAGCATGTCTGCTCTCGTTTCCCTCTCGTACCACTTTTCATCAGGGGTCACGAAGTAAAGGGTAAATGAAATTCTGTACTTTCAAAAATGGCTTTTAATAGGAAGAGATCTGAAAGAATGTATAAGCAATTGTTGACTTTAAGGTGGTGGTTCTTTTCATGAGGGGTGGTTCACTTTGGGGATAAAGGGACACTTTCAATATATTTTTTGGCATTTGTGCAGTAAGTATGAATTATCTCTATAATTTACAAAACAATAAAAGAAACTGTTAAAAATCATATTTAATCATTCAGAAAGAAGGCAAAGACATAGTTCCCCAACTCAGAGGAACAACTAAAGCCTGACTGAGGAAGAGACAGTGTACCCTGTTCAATCAGTGGACCATTTGTATATGGCTCTCAGGACAGCCAGATGGGGTCAGGTTCATGCCTGGACCTCCTAGGTATGTGCTCACTTTCCAGAGAGAGCCAGGAGGCCACAGCTGTTAATGTGAACTTTGAAGTAGATTTACATTTACGTCTTCACTGTGGATTTTTTGCTGAAATAGATTGGAAAAGTAGTTAAGGGGAGAAATGTTTACTTACCAATAGAAGTTGAGATTTTCTTTGCTAGTCCCCTGCAGTTTTTCACATAAGGTTTATTTTTGGTATTTTAGAAAATATTACACTTCAGTTTTTGAGAAAAAAAGTAATATTTCAGGTGGTTTAATAGCATCACCTAGAACAAAACTTATAATAGTCATCTTATTTAGTCCATAGTAATAAAGTTATAATATAAAAGTAATAATAAAAGTGTGGAAATTTGTAACTGCTAATGTCTTAAGTTTAACTTTTTTCTCTTTTTCCTTAAACACAAACTTTTTTGTATGTACAAATGTAAAAGCCATATTTAACATGAGAAAACATGTATTAGAGACACACATTACCATTTGGATTTAATTTAACCTCTTTGTTCGTTATTTGGTATGCTGACATTCTAAAGTTTGAGTAAGATTAATTTCCTTTAGACAAATCCAAAATACACATGGATTTGCTTGATTTTATTATATTGACTGTTTTAACTCAAAATTAAAGAAAGTAGCACAATTGCCAGTTAATATCAGAAAGTTAAGTTGCATTTTGACATGTAACACAGTGAATAACAGGTACCATAGAACTGAACAATGCTAAAAATAAAGTTTAAGGAATAGAAAAATTTGGTTTGTTTTTAACAGCCCTCTTTATAATGCGGTTACATATTATGTCAGATCCTTGAAGCTATCCAACTGTACAGTGATTTTCATTGTTCTCTAAGCTCCACATGGGATGATTGGGGGAAACAATAATTAATATAACTGGAATTGTATACTCATGAATAAATTAAGTTTTAAAAATAACTATAATTTATATCATATATTGAAGTAGTTATTTCTTTTTTTTCTTTGTATTTCAAATAACGTGGTAAGAATTTGAAAACCCCACCATTGTAAGATGAGAGTGGTCTATAAAACCTATGTTCACCATCCATTCCATTTTCTTGCGCTCAGTGATTAAAAATGGCTATGGGCAGTTTTCATTCACTGAGATTTACCAACTGCTATACCATTCAACATTTATAGAAGGATTTCTACACCTGCTTTTTAAAAAATGAAATAACCAAATATTACAACAGCATGAAGTGCTTTCTTAAAAAAAGAATAAGTTTACCTCTAGGCCTCTGGTGTTCAGCAGATAGAAAGCGCTATCATTAGCCTACCATCCGTTTTAATTTGAAATCCTAAGAACAAAAGTCATTAATAAGTCCTTTGTCATGGATTTTAAAAAAGAAGACGCCTTTTTAGTATTTGTATGTCATCATGCCAGGCCTAGAAAATTAGGCTAATTTATTATTTAAAACACTGGTGGGATTCCTAATTGCATTCATCATTAGATATGACACGTTTAGAACTGAGAACCATATCCAGTGAGAATTTTCCAGTTTGAATTTTGAAATAAAAATATTTTTCAAGAGATCCCTAGCTATTGCCTGTTACCATGGCAACAGTCCTATTTGTCTGAGAGCTCTGTCCGCTGCCAATGAGAGAGAGAGCAACGTCAACTAAACATACGAATACATCAAAGACAAATTCATATGCTCAATCTGATCAGCTCAATTAATGTAAGAACAGAAGCTGAAGGGGGTTAAAAGAGGGCACCCATTCAGGAGAGATGAAGCCCCTTTTAGCAGAATATACACGCCGGCCTTTTGGGGGAGGAATTTAGCACACTGTCAAAAACATTATCAGAAAAAGAAAGTAGTAGGCCTCCTACACCTAACAGATATGAAGCTGTCAGACAAAGAATAGCACTATTCATTAAATGACACTTATTTTCTCCCACTTTACAAGAATACAGCGAACAAAACAAGCAGGGGAGCAGCTGAGAAAGACACTTTTTTCTTTTGCTGGTGATGACAGACATGCAGCAATTATGGTGATAACTAAGGAATACTAAACAAGAAGCCAGCCTCCATTCTGTTTATCACCTTAAATTTTATGTTACTAAATTTGCATGCAACTCCTGTTTTGTTTTATTATTTATGTCTGGGAAAAATTAGATGCCTTTGTTTTTAACATGGTGCCTTGAGTTTGGTGTAGCATACCTCTAAACTCTATGCATTCTCTCACTTTTCTTGTTAAATGGCCATATCAAGTTGAAATGCTTTTGAAGTAAGACATTTCCAAAGCACAACAAAACTGCTGTTAATCCATGTGCAGCGTATGTGGGTCTTGGGAGTCTAGGTTCATTAGTGTTAAGGGAGATATGATATATTGCTTCTGCAATTTTTTTGAAGAGATAGTACAAAAAGTTATATTAATTTCCACCTTTGCTTTATGCTTTATTTTACATGGTGAAATGTTTTTCAGTATATGCATATGTATGTTTAATGGATCCATTATTTTTCCTTCAGAGAACTTGTAGGTGGTAGGTAGTAGAAACTGGCTTGCAGGGTTTGTAACAGGTGCAGGCAAGTAGAAGTCCCCCTGAGATAGAAAGAATCTTATGCTTAACCATGATGATCTGATTTACGGCCCATTATCAATAGTCTGCTACTTATATCTGCATGATCGTGGACTGATTGATACTGACTTTGTAGCCATGTGCTCCATAACGCGCTGTCAGGAAATGCTGACAGATGCAATGAAAGAACAATAAATGTGGGGCAGCCGTAATGTAAAGGTCCAGCTAGGCAGTATGAAAACTGATAGCTAGGATATTGGCTCCTATGTTACCATATACACCAGTCCCTTTGAGAGTTTAGCTGGTGAGTGAATTAAAATGGTCTCCTGATACCCAGAGGGGGGAAAAATCTTCATTTAAGGAACTTGCCGACTTTGCCAAAACATTGCTTTATAAGAACAGAGCCAAGATTTAAAAAAAAAAAAATTCTCTTACTCAAAAATCTAGGCATGTCTGACACATCTGAGAAAGTATTTCTTAAAAATCAATACACAAAAAGAGCACTATATCCACTCTTTATGATACTTAATCCATTCGTATAAAATTACAAAAGGAGACATTGTATTCCTGCTTTAAATGTATGGTATTTAATACTATTATTAAAAAAAATTCTTGATCTTCAACTTGGTACATGAATATAGCTGGCATTTTGCCAGTGCAGGTTTTTAACAAATAACTAGGATGGGAAGTCAATTTATTTGTATTAAGCTATAAAAGTTACTCTTTTCTCCCTAGTCTTAAAATGTAGCTCTGAAAGAAGTTAGATTGGATTATAACCTAATACTTTATCATGCCTTTTCTTGCTTACATATTTTATAGATACCCTCTGTGTTTTTAAGGACCACTTAATAATTGTTAGTATTTAAAGATATAGTCAACATTCCAAGAGTGATGTCTCCAAGTAGAATCCTAATAGATTTTAACAAATCATTTGTTCCAAAACAAAAATCATTATTTATTATAATATCTTCAAAAATAAACATAGAATCTTATACTTGACCTTAATTTTTTTCTCCTTTGATTAGAAAATGTAGAATGTAATGGGTATTTTTGATATACTTTCGAAGTTGAGCCCCTTGTGGTATCTACATGCATTGGTGTGAATTAAGGACAAAGCTGCATTGATAATTTTGATTCATGTCCTTCAGGGAGGAAAGTACAGGGTATCTTCCTTATTTACAAAGTTATCTAAAATGTTTGGGGAGACCCTGGAGAATCTAATTTGACTTAAGAGGAGTTTGTGAAAATAATTTGATCAGGTAAATTTAATTTTTTGCTTCAAATCTTTTTATGGCATTAATTTGCCACATTTAAAATGAAATTCAAAAACAGATTTTAGAATAAAAAAATTAGAATGAGATTTGAAAGATGTTATCTTCTGAGGATACTCAAAGAATATTCTAAGCAGATCATTGACAAAACATGCCTATGACTGTAATTGTGCAAATTCAAGAGAATGACTTTTTTGTGCCATATTATTGACATAGTAGATTGAGTCATCATTACTGTCTGATATGCAAAGGTGTGGTTTAAAAGTCTTCTGTGGATCCTCTTTAGCACGCAAAATATTGACACAATAGACAGTAATGGCTCCTTTGGAGCCATTAGGGTCTATCATGTCAGGGCCTGCTTAGGCATTTCTTAGCAGGTAGCATACAGACTCTTGACATGATAGCTCATAACAAGTCCAAAGGAGTAATTATCATTTCTCAGATTATGTCATACTTGGGAATTTCCTAATTTGTAATTTATTAAAATTAGAACATATTATCACCAATGTGAATTTTAAATAGTTTATTAGTTATATTCTATTAGTAATAAACATTTTATACACACACACACCCCCATGTAGATTATAAACTATATAAACAAAGCAGATCATATGTAGTTATTTACACTTTTCCCTGTCTAGGAACTTGAGAAGTCCATACTGATTGTTATGAATATTCATAAAAAGAAACTCATTCACAGCCTTATACCTTTTATGCCAAGAGTCAGCCTGGAGTGAATTTTTAATGTCCATGGCATAGACCTTTGAAAGTAGATATGCCTAATGGAGAGAGTGACACTGACTCTGACAGGCAGAAGCTCTGGTGGGCACCCATATAATTAGATCTTTTGTGTGGTCTGGTTCGCTAAGGCAGAACTTGAGGTTTTACTAGTGAAATCTCTTGAAAGGAAACCTCATTTCCTCCAAAGTTTAGGTTGTTTATCAAGTAAAGAAATAAAAACAAAACCGGCAAAGAAAAATTCCCTGGTAGCTTTAGATGATTTGTATTATCTGCAGTGTGAATGATGAAGCGAGTGATGTTGGATTGGCTCCTAAGGACAGCATCATGCTTTTTCTTTTCATGTGAATAGTTTTTATTGTGTTGAGATTAGAGACAAATAGAAGTTATATTATACAATGTGGCAAGCCGTTAGCTTTTCATAAAAAGAAATTTTATCTACAGTGAAAAGCTTTTGATCTTGGAGAATTTCTAAAAGGCTTTTTAAGTTTGATTTTTAGTGGTGTTAGTTTGTTATTTGGTGTAAGTGTCAGTATCTTTGTATAGAAATTATGTCAGGTAGTTTTACTATTTGCGTGGCAGTATGAGACATTTAAAGAATGTCCTTTTTGAATTTTCATTTCAGAAAATGTAAATTCAGCTTATTCTTCAAAGCTTTAATGAGTATCAATTCTAACCACATCATATATAAGAAAAATAGTTTTCTAACTTTTATTAGTCGTTGATTCTTTTCCCATGCTGTTTTGTGCTTTCAGGTTACAAGCAACACCATAAGCTTCAAAGAAAACAAACATTTAAAAACAAAACAAAGCAATTGCTTTGAACTTACAAACTCATTTTGACCCAGAAAATTCCCTTTCCCCTTATCTTTAGCACTCTTAGAGAATCAGAGTAGGCCAGTGCACAGTTTCTGTTACCGAAAGAAAGCAATGGCATAAACCTATTGCACACTGGAGGTCACCCTTGCTATTTACAAATTTTCTACAATTTGGCAAAAGAAAAGTAGACCCTGTATGCTTTTAATGTGCACTACAGTTTTTGTGATATTTTGGTATAAATACACGGATGTTATATGTCTTCCATGTATAGTTAGTCATATTACGTGCAATTAAGGAACCCATTATGAAAATCTTATGGTTGTCTGATTTTTCTGATGAAATAAGCAAATGACAAGAAGCTTTTCAAAATGAAACTAGAAGCTTTCATTATATATCATATATAATGGATTTTGAAAATCCTTCCAAATTATTACAACAGAATTCTAGAGTAGAGTTCATGTGCATTACTCATTCAGTAATTTGTTAGATATATTTTTGTCACATCATTCCTAGGGATAACTTTATCCTAGTTAATACTTATGACTTGTTGTAGATAAAATTACTTCTGTAGTAATTTTATTTTCACATGATTTATTGTGGTATACTAAATAGTTGACCATCTTCTACTGTTTTTCCACTTCATTACTTTCATATTTTTGTGCCCATTCAGAACAAAATATAATGACATGATTTTACTAAAGATAAAAATTTATTATTTTTAAAATCTACTTTATAAACAAAGGCATATATATAAGCAAATTTATTAGAGTCATTAATAAGAACTCTTGTTTTTACGACTATCTCAATGACAAAACATAAAACTGAAGAATAAAACATTTAGCCTACATCTTGAAGCCATTCAAAATAGGGGCCAAAGATAGATCAGGGAGAAGGGTCTGATTCTATTTCAGCAGAAGAACAATCTGAAAATATGAGGGACCATCATCTGGGTGTTGTAATGAGCAAAGTGTAAAGTTTCAGGTGCACCTCATCACCAACAGAAAAGGAGAGTGATGAGATACTGAGAAAAAAATACATTTCATTTATTTTCCAAAAGATGGAATAGGAATACCAAGAATTTTTCCTAATGCATATTAACGTAGTATACATAGCCAATTTTCTTTCTCACAATTATTTTGTAGCACTTTTTAATCTCTCATTTAAAAGATTCCTATATACATTTTCATAAGTGTTTAGCATAACCTGGCACAAGGGTCAGAGGTCAGAAGTGAGTTAAAATGTGGGAAGATGGCTTTAACAGATTCACATGAGGTAGCAAGATCAAGGGAGCAGAGGGCACACCATCACATTTCCTAGCTAAACAGAAGCTTAAAGGTATCCAAGGATATTTGACCACTAACGGAGCAACTCAACTCCCCTGTGCTGTTTATACCATACAAGGCTCCATCCACTCTTCTTGTCCCTCTCTGTTTAGGGTTCCCTGGAGGGAATTGATGAGCCATACCACAGGATCCAGATGGCTGATTTTTACAGAGAAGCGACTACATACCATCTCCTTTTCTCATCTTCCTTTCTGAGACATTGCCAGTGTTATACCCTGTGCCTGAAATCCCCCTTTTCAATCTAGTCACTTTGTCTGTTGTTGAAGGCTCAATGCTGAGTGTTTCCATCAAGCCTTTCCCAAACATTCATGCACCCATGGATTTCTCTCCTTCCCAAACAGGATAGCACTGAGTGTATCCCTCATTTTGGATATAATACATGCATGTTTGTGTTTTAAACCAGAAACTGTGCATTTGGCTTTTTCATCAGCCAGTGAGTTTGTGTATCCAACTGCTGCAGGTACTGTCTCTTTTATCCTATAATCCTCACTGCCCTGAGCAGAACATTGGACACTGAGCAGCTGGAAGTAATCTCTCCCTCCTCTGAACTCTCATAGCACCTCCTTTATACCACTTCTCTGACGCTTATCACTTCATACTTTGTATTACAGTTATCTGAGAATGTGTTTTATCTCCTTAGCTAAAATGAAAATTCCTTGGGAGCAAAACTATGTCTTCTGCATCTTTATATCCCACACCATCATCGCCACAACAACCATGCTTTGCACCATGTTTTCAATTAAATTTTTTAGCTATTTAACTAGCATATATTGAATATCTTGGTGCAGAGAACTGTACTAGGTCTGAAGATGTTACAACACAAAGTATCATTGTTTATGACATAATAAGGCATACAATAGAGTGGGTGAGAGAGAAATGGATATGAATAATACCAGAACATGACCAGAGCAGAATGAATGGAGAGAGCACTGAGTTGTGACTGAGAAGGAAAGTAGCCAGTTTCAAGCTCCCAATTGGAAATTTGGCAAGGTAGTGTATGTCACCTTTAAATCCAATTTCAATGGTATGGTCTATGACAAAGAGTACCCCCTCTGGGGGTAGGAAAAGAGCCTGAATGTAAAGGAGTGTTCATTCAATCCCATCCCACCAAAAGGAGCAATGGCTGCAAGACCTCTTAAGCTTGAGTGCCAGACCAGATCTCAGGCCAAATGGAAGGAGACACTGCACAAAGCCAGCTCTCGATATTTGCTGAATGAAAGAATAAATGCAGGTAGTCACTCTGATATTTGTTGACTGAACAAATCAAATAATCAAAAATCTCATCTTAAAAAACAAGCACTCTTTGTATTCAGCTTCATATGTAGAACTTTGGGCTTCATATGTAGAAAATCCTGTTTCTAGAGTCCCTTCAATTTATGTTTAAATTTATCTACATGAATACATGTATCATTATGCTTTAAACATTATCATTATAAATTTCATTTACTCCTGGAATTTTGCTGTTTTTCCTTTAGTTTCAGCCCAGTAACCAAGTGGCTGCTTGATCTTTTAAACCAATACTGGATTCAAAGCTCCTTGAGAGAAGAGGCTACATCTAATCATTTTGTCTCCTACAAGTGTTTAAATTCTAATTTAAATTTGTTTTGGATTAGAATAGAATTTCCAACTGTGATAGGTATAAAGCACTGTGTTGGGTTCTAAGAGGTCATGGAGTGACTACCTCTACATTACCAGAGGTCAGAGTATCTTGCCCTTAGCAGAGACACTTGATAAATGTTTGTTGAATTTAATTTCATTTTCCCAGGACTAACACCTGAAAATGTCTGTGCTGCAGTGATGCTGAAAGATTTAGTATAGAAAAACTCCTTAAAATCTCCCTTCACTGCAGCCCCAAATAATTAAACCCTTGTTTATCTGCAGTGAAAAAGACTCATGCTCTTTGATCCTATAGCTCTTTTGGTCTACCAAAAATTTGGTAATTTTATTCTTAGTAGCTTACTAAAGATGTGACCCTATAATAGCAATCAATAAATATTTCCCAAAACACCACTATGGGAACTAAAAAGGATGGGGGAAAGAATGATCCTGCCTTCAATATTACCATCTTTGGCAGAGAAAAATTTTTAAGATCATGAAAATATACTCTAGCGTGTAATAAATGCCAAATGGCAGAGGATTCTATAAGGATCCAGAGGAATGCAGTCTCTCTTTTGGGGGTGGAGTAGTTATAGTCTAATCTGGGAAGAAGTGGAACTTGACCTGGAATTTGGAGGATGAAACTTCATCCAGATGGATGAGAATTTACAGGAATAGTTGTTAGCATAGAGCAAATAATGCAAGCAAAGATCCAAAAGCTAAAAAAAAGTATATGGCATTTTGGGAGACCATTAGCAAACCATTTGGCTGAAATAGAAGAAAACAAGGCTGGAAAGATGGATTGGAACCAGGTCACTGGGGACCTTATATTCTGCAGAAAGGAATATTCTCTTGATTCCTTGGACTTTGGGAACAGTGACTGGGTAAACAACTTTTCTGAAATTTGAGTTATAAAACCATAACAGTTGAAGGAACATCACATGCCAGAAGGTGACAGGACCTTAGTCAAGTACCATATCAGGAAGCCAAAGCTAAAGTGAGGAGAAGAGTAAGGAGACCGTTGCAGTCTGTCAGGCACACAAGAAGAAATAATGTGATTAGAAATACACAATATTTTAAATGAAGTATTTTTTTTATAATTCTCTTCACTTGTAAAATCCATAACCCCTCACCCCTACCTTATATTTTATGAAAAGAAGGAAGAGTTGGCTTAAAGAAGTTTGTAGATAATCCACCTGAGAAGATGTGGGTAACAAGACATCATGTTAAGTTCTTTACCAAAATATTGAGGGAATGAGAGGCAAGTGCTGGTATTTGTCAGAATCACCTGTTGGGTTTATCAAATAAACCCAAGGCCCACTCATAATGTACCTAATTCAGAATGTCCAGGAATGAGGCCTGGTTGTCTCTATTTTTAATCAGCTCTATAGAAGATTTAGATACATGTTAAAGTTTGAAAACTATGACTATGATGTATTAACTCTATTGTGCTTTCTTCATTTATTGCAATTAATCACATGAACAAATTATGGAAAGAGTTACTGCTAAAACGTCCACACTTACAGATTGATATTAGTATTGTTAATGACATCTTTGGTGATTTCCCTTTAATATCTCTATATTTTCTCAAAATGATCCCTTAAGGATTATTGAGAAGGAAATAGTTTATCTAAGTAACTTTACCAAGTTTAACTGAGGGCCTAGTGAGTGCAATGATAGAATTTAATACTAATCCTACCTATCTGGTCAGGATTCCTAGCATCCTGTGAAAGTTAAACATTTCATATTCATCAAAAGTTCTCATAGGACATTTCCCCTATATGAAAAAACCGTGAATGTTACTTCCATAACTTTTTAATATGGTGCTGGAATTTCTCAGGCAGTTCATTACACTAAATCATTTTGTAAGTTTTTAAATGATGAGGGCATATCAAAAGTAAAGAAGCCCTTTTCCAATGCATCATCTTCTGAGTTCAGGATTTTATAGTTATAATGGTATACTTATTGGTCTGGAAAACTCTAAAAGGTAATAAAATGCAAATATATTTTTGATTTTGGGAATTAGTGATACAATTAATTTTCTAGAAAATAAGCTCTCAAATTGGATCCCACATTCCCCCTCTTATCTGTAAGTATGAGTCAACATATGTAAAAACTAGTCATGTGGCCATGTAGCTACTATATGCACACACACACACATATATAAAAATATATATGTATACATATATACATATATATAAAATTCAAATTGTTATCACTATTTTGCTTTATTAATTATTTTAAGTTTTCCCCTTTAGGGATTTTTTTTTAAGCATTAAGATCTTAGGGCCATTGGGGAGGTGGGGGATGGTTCATGGAAAGGTAGTAACGTACATATTCTTCCAAATAGGCAGAAGGTAGCTGAACAGGTTTTATGTATACTATAATAAGTTCCATTATGACAAGTCCCCTATCACTTATTAAAATTAAAAGTGATTGCAGAGTTAGACATTAGCTCTGTTTCTGGCACCATCTGAATCTCTTGATATCTTCAGGTCCTTCTATTCGGTACTTGCATAATCACCTTTTACATTCACAAATAAGTTACTGAGTCTCTCCGACGATAGTCATGAAAACAAATTTTAATTGAGTTTGGCACATGTCAAAACCCGTTCTTGGGTTTTATGTTTGATGTACCATGCCACATTTTCAATGAATAAAAGCTGCCTCCTTGCATATTTACTACATATTCTCAGCTAGTGAGATTTTGTTACACAAGCAGTTGCCTTATTATTTTTTACACCTGCACGTTGATATCACAGTGTTTCATTGTCAATTGACGTAATGTATCAGAAGTGGCACAGCTAATGAGCACACCATTGCCTTTAGTTCATTTTACGTAGTGAAACCCTACTGGGGAATAGGCTGTAAAACTTGAGGGAGGGGTTCTGACATTTTACAAATGTCATATGCCAATCCTACATTGTGATGGCTGTGAAACTGCATTCTGATGGTATCAGAGTCACGTGATAAGCCATTTTCAGTAGTGGGTACTAGACAACAGTGTGTGTGTGTGCGCACGTGTGTATGTGTGTGTGTGAGAGAGAGGAAGAGAATGAGAGAGAGAGTTTTTTGTTTTGCAGGTTAACTGTAAGCCTTTTGACTTGTGTACATGAGTCAGGAAAGATTGGTTATCATTTTAGTATAAATGAGAGACAAAATTTTGGTGACAAAGTAAAAAAAAGTGATATGAAAACTTAAATTCTACTTTTCTATTGTTAAACACAAAGAATATTTTTTTAGAACAAAAGTAATTGGGATATTTTCTGTTTCCATAAATTGAAATTGAAATTTGTAGTGAAAGAATAAAAATCAGGGCATATTATGTAAACTTGACCTTATTTTATGGTATGTTTTAAAAACTTGTTCATGGTATGAGGTGTTAACAGGTAAATTAGTCAGTTATTTCTTAGTCCATGAGGGTCTGGATTTTGTGAATAAAGGAAATTGCATTATCAATTGCAGAAAAACAAATATATTTCCATTTTTATTGCTTTTAAGAGTTTATGGACCATCCTCGGTCTTGGGGTAGCTGTAGAATTATGATCTCGGAATATGATAGCAAAGGATGGGTTGGGTATTTTCAGTTCTGAAATGTTATTTTTAAACTGGTTAATTTAATATTCAAATATACTAATTTTAAAATAAAAAATTGTCTTTCCTTTGAAGCCAATTATGTATGTTTGTATGTTTACTATTGTCACAGCCCTTTGGCCTCTGTTCTGACCAACCAGAAAGCAAAGAGAAGGCAAAAAGGGAAAGTGTTTATACAAAGCTTGAGACTGTGAAACTATGATGAAGGGGGAAATAGCAACACAATTAAATGGGATTCAGCAAGTCTTCAGATCCGTGAACATTTTTATTGGAAGCATTTGTCAACCAGGCCAGTATCTTGCAGGGTTTCCTCTTCTTTAGTTGATATGGGTCACCCCCTGCCAGTTCCCCCACCCCCCGCCACCATATTATTCCCTCTCTTACCGGGCTAAAAGCAGGAGCAACACTACCCTGCAATTATGTAACATCTTGTCATCTTGAGGACACCTTCACTTACAAAAACCCCTGCAACACACTCATGCCGCAGTGTGTGAGAGGCAGGCATTCTTTTTTCTATTTCAGAGAAATGACTTGTCTTTGTCTCATGTGACTAGTAGGTGGCAGAGCCAGCAGTGTCTCATGACTTCTATCATTTCTAGCCCAGTATTCCTTCTACCACACCAAGTATTTGCCCTATAAGTATTTTCAGATTTCTTCCCATACTATAGGTTTTTATGTAAACTTAGTAATTCATAACGTGAAGCAAAGGTGGGGTTTATTAAATGTTTTCTAGGCCAAACAGTCATATATTATCTGGGCCCTGTTTTCTGGCATATGATCTAATTTTGAATGCAGTATTTAATGATTATCATTCACAGAATATGGTGAGAAACCAATTGCTTTCTAAAATCATGATATTAAGCTACAACCTTTGTAACAAATTTCTCTGTGGCCAGGCCTCACCATGGTGACTCAGTGTATGGCACACCTTGGGAACTTCTGTCCCATTTATCAGGAACAAGTTGAATAGGGGTGCAGGGAAGCCTCACCGTGGACAAATCACCACAGCTTCACCCCCTTTCTCCTAGGACCTGCTTAAAGCTTTTACTACATTAGAGCTCTTACAACATTTTCTACATTTTTACTACATTAGAGTTGTGAAATCTAATGGAAAGGATAATAGGAATGCGTTGTTTTAGTTGTGATGATTCCTTTATCTTGCCAACTTGAATTTGAACATTCTATTTTACAGGACCCCTTCTTTACAATGAAACAAAGTAAACTCTTCTTTATAATGAAACAAACATATATTTCTAATTTTTAAAATTTCCCACTTCAAAATTTAAACTTGACTTTTTGTGAAATTGTTCCCATTATGGGGGAAACTCTAGAATCATATTGACTAATAAAAACTAATATTAGAGCTAGAAACATTTCAGTCTATTTGTCTATTTTTTAAGAGACCAGTGGTTTGGTTTTCATTGCAATTAAAAATTATTTCTAATATATGGACTATATTGACAAAACATAGTAACATGTTTTAGTAAATATTTTATTTTTTAATAAAATTTGGGTTTAGGATTCCTAATTTCATATTTTAAATTTAGGATTATATGTTACTTTTGAGATATTGTTGAAAAAAGTTTTAAGATATATTATAACCTGAGAAGATTTAGAAAATTCCTATTTTAAGCCAAAAATTATATTTTGGTTAAAACTAAATAGAAACTGTAAGCACCTGGAGATTTTGTACAGTAGAAGTTAGGCCTCAATTGTTTTTCTTCTTTCTTCTTTTAGTTGTCTCCCTAGCAAATATGTGTACATACAATTGTGTGTTAGTTGGACTTATGAGTAATTTTACCTTTGTCTAGTGTTGAAATGCTTCATGTGAATATCTATTTTTCAAAAGTAAGAATTATATTAGCTTTACTTTTAAATGTATTTGTTACCTGACAGATAGACCTTGTTGCTGTTCTATCATCTGAAAATAAATGTAATTTATAAATTTTACTTCCTTTAAATGAAGGAGGCAACAATTTGAAAATATCTTTTTCTCATGAAAGCTAAAAATAAGAACTTTTGGTTTTTGGCAGTATTGTTATAAATAATCTGCCTTAACTATTAACTGTAAATACGTTGTTAGAGACGTGCCAAGAGTAGACAACCCATTAAATTTTCTTTGTTTAAAACTATCTAGTTCTGTTGTTGGGTAAGACAATTTATTCATACAATCATATAAAAATCATATTTAATAAAGAACAATCCAAGGCAATGAGAAAAAAATGTCTTTATCCATAAGCAACCAGATGAGAAATGGATTTTTATTCAGTCAGATCCTTTTAGTCAATGAAACAGCATTTTCATGCATATTGCACTCAAGTGATAATTAATATAGTCTAATTCAGGACATGATGCTTGAATTGATGTACTGTCATCAACACCCCATGTTAAAATCAAACCTTGACAGGGGTTTAACACCCTGGAACAGGTCATCATACGATAATACTCTTTGCCTCTCAGTATTTGTCTTCAACCAAGCAAAGTATTACAAGATAGGGTAAGAAAAAAAAAGGGAAATAATTACAAATGAAGAGTGACGCGGGCTGTGAATAGAACATATGTTAGGCTAGGCAGAGGCATCAGTGAATTATATCATTTCATGATGAAGCGGCACTGGGGCTGAACGGGCCTATTTTAAACCTTGATGTATTTTATCTCTACTGTATTTGGACTGTCATCTTTGGAGAAAGACTTGGTATAATTGAGAGTCAACTCCAATCTGCATGACTCGAGCATGAAGTGGGGGCCAGATGAGCTCTGCTGTGGAGGCCAGGGAAGCTTCTAATAAGATAAAATGAACAATCACCTTTTATGCCATACAGTTATAAATGCATGCTGTGCATACATTTTTCAGAGTTATGGCTTCCAAATGTCATTCATATTGCAAAATTTAGGAAGGGTTCTAATAATTAAGATATTCAAGGGTGCCAGCTCATTTGAATGCTCATTTTAGGGAGTTAGAATCAAAGCCTGTTTTATGTTAGACTTTCCCTGTGAAAACCTATTAGATGTAATCAGCATAATTTGGTCATAATGTGTTTTCATTATGTTTGATTTTATTTGGCTATTTCACAAAAATCCTTGTCATTTTTGCATATATTAAACTAAATGCCCTCTAATACCCCCTCACATGCCCCCTCTCTCTTGAAATTTATCTTGATAACTTCTGCCAGAAGAAATCACTCCCTTCTTTGAATACTTGAAGCACTTAGCCTCACAACTGAGCTCCATATTTCATAATGCTTTCTGTTTTAAGCACACATGTACAGGTTTTATCTCTTCAACTAGGCTATAAGCTCCTAAAGGGCTCAAGTCACAGTTCACCTTGTGTATCTACCATAGTGCTAGGAACACTGCCTGATGCAGCAGGTAATCAGCAATGTTTGGTAGATGAGTAAAGAGTTGGGTCTATGGGTATATATAATATGTACATAGTATCTATTAGGTTTGAGAATAGTTCAGGTTTTTCACACTCATTCCTTTCCAACTAATCCATCAACATTGGTTTGAAAAAATTATGAAATATCTGTCTGACACTAAGTTGGGGGCTGTGAATTTCAGGATAAAATTAAGCATGAACAGTTACCACTAATGTCTATATAGAATTTTCATTTTTTTTCTTTCTACCCATAAATTGTCTTTCTAACTTACTGGAAATTCTGTAGGAAGTAGCATTAACTCAATCTCAAACTCCTAAGGGAGTGGTTCAAAAGTAGAATATGCTGTGCAAAATTGTTAGTGCTAAAGATGGTCCAAAAAACTCTGTAATTCAGTATTAGGTCTAGCCAAGCCGTGTTTCCTATGCATTTCCTTTCATCCACTTATTAATCCTCTATAAAGAACAAAACCTGTCCATATAGAAGACCAATAAACTTCAGCTCACTCCATGGCAGCAAGTTGTACTGACTGAATCCGTGAAAGTAGAGAGCATCGATGTCTCTCCCTTTTACTATTTCCCTCCCCTCCTTCTTTTCCCTTCCCCCATCCCTCTAAAATGGGCTACCTGGCAATTGCTTATTTGCCCACCTGTAACAGACAAGTTGCTCCTTTAGCTAAAGTCTTGGAAGAACATTTAGCAAGTTCAAGAGTTCTTCCGAAATACATAGGCGCAATTTTGTTTAGCCATGGATGACCTTTGAGCTTCCTCCTTTATACTGGCAAATGCAAGCAGATCTTGCTATTCTTTTCAGATTTTGGAAGGTTTTATATAAGCTTTAATAAAATTGATTATTACTGTTTCCTGTTGCAGAATAGTATATGTCTAGCAAGAGTATATATTTGTGCTCATTCCCTTCAAAATACAACTGAAATATATCAATACCACCTCATTTTGAAAACTTTGCCAAGACCTAATATTTAATTTCCTTAGAATTTTGATATTCAATAAATTTAATTTAAATAATTAAAGTATATTAATAGTGGGACAATTGACTAAGGTCAAATTACAATTTAAAAATCTATATAATTTTAGAGCTGTTTATCATTTCTTAGGAAATGCCTTATAATATAAAAATGAATAACTAGATTTTATCATTTTAACATGATTTAAATCAAGGATAGATATACACAGCTTTACAAAGAAATTAAATTTTAATCTTTACAAAAGAATACAGGGATTATACAATCTTAGTGTATGACATCTTTTATCTTGACTTAAATTATTTTGAAATCTATATATACTACATATTCTCATTATCTCATAATATGGTTATTCTGTTCAGAGAGAGAAACAAGCTTCTTCTGTTTCAGAAAGAAATTTGGCTAAAATATTTTATTAGGTGAGATATGTGTACTATATCGTCATACCAATTGTATCACTTAAATCTTTGGTAATACAATTATTCATTTGAAAAATATTATAAGGTGTCTTGGGAAATTTTTATATATATATATATGTATATAAGAATTTGCCCACGATTGTATTTTTTAATAATTTTGTCAATTGTTCATAAAAAAAATTAAAGAAAGGGTTTTTTATGTATATACCCTCATTTTCCAGTTGAGAAACAAATACAAATACTTAATTTTTTACCAAGACAAACTGAAATAGTTAATGGCTCTAGCAAAGGAACTCATGAATGCTGACACCCTGTTCCTTGTTCTAATACATTTCAAAAATAAATTATCCCCTTTGATTTAAGCTCCCAAAAGCCATTTAAACTTTTATAATTATTACTAGCGCCATATCTCTGCCTTCCGTATTAAACTTTTAAGTGTTAAAATAAAATTCACATTAGGAACTTGAAATTATGAGGCACAGTAGAATTCACCTTAACAATTTAATAGTCATGATTTGAGTAATGCTACATATAAACCTGAACCAAAAAGGATTTACATGTATTCAAGTTACAGTAATATAAGATCGAATCCGTGGTTATCCAGCCTGTGCCCAATCCTTCAGAAATTTTATAGTTTAGGTTGTATGGAATTTGACTTATTAAGTAGGAAAAAAATGGATGTACACTTAAAACTGAATGGAAACATACAAAAATAAAGCCTTTTGCTTTATAGGTGATGTGCCATATGTGAAGAGAAAGTTGTGAGTTTATGCAACTGAGTTACCTGCTTATTGCTCACCCACACAGTGTGATTTGGGGATTACCTTACCCTGTTACCTATCCTCAGAGCTGATAAAAATGGAAAACGTGGGTCATACTAAACATTTCTCTGTGGTGGAGACGTTTTTACATCTTTACAACTGCTGATATGTTTTGGAAGGAGACAGATCATCAATTCAGAAGCTAAAATACTCAAAGGAATCTGATTTTGGCATCTCTGTAGGTTCAGACCCCTCCTAACTTTCTTCTAATGCACAAGGGACGGAAATCAACATAAATGAGATGTAACAAAGGGGGTGAAAAAGAAAAAGCAGCAACAAAGCGAATCAAACAGTTAACTGGAATCTCTAAAATAAAATGCAAAAATTCCCTGTAGTAGTTCAAATCGGTTCTTTCCGTTCCAAAATGAAGAGTGCTTAAGTCCCACACAAATAAGCGTTATGCTTAAAATTAGAGGCATTCTTAGCTCTGGCTTGCTCTGAGCTGATGGCAACTTGAGGAGATCAGCAATTCCACCAGTCTTCTAAGTTGTACATTTTTATCATAGCTGCACTACAGAAGAAAGAACTAATGACATTTGTAAATTGTATAAATCTCCTATGTAAGTCAGTGGCATACTAAGTACATTTGACACCTGGAGTAGATCATTCTTAACACCTGCCGTTCAATACAACAGAATTATTTTCAGCAACAGTCATAAAGTGAAACTAATAATAGTGATGATGATGATGTTTTGGAGGGACATATATGTTGAAAATTTTCTTTTATCAAACTTTGAGTATATAACCATGTCAATAGAAACAATAAATAATAAAATAAACATTTCAGCACCAGAAAAGGAAAAAATGTAATTAATACCTTTAAATTATATGGATATATTTTTAGGGAAAAAAATCCCTTTAAATTTTAAAATTTTGAACACAAAAACTCCAAGTTGTCATATAGAAGAAGAGACTAAAATAATTCACGTTCTGTTTCTTTGCCTTTCTCTCACTGCGCTATCATTGGTTATTTTGAATCTGTTATTTAAATACAGGAATATGTCATAGTACAGGAGTTGGAGATACCGATTGCCCTTGAAGCTAGCTTGAACAATCTGAAGGGCGGTTACATATTTACTCCCAAACTTAAGTCTTGAAATGATCACATGCAGCTGAGTTTCCATGGGTCTGGGTTGACCATATAACATTAAGTTCTCTGAATTAACTTCCCTGTAGAATAAAATGCTTATTAAAGGCTACATAGTAAAAATGTGCTAGTTTGAAGCTTACATATATGTTATCACAATTCAACTGTAACTACAACAGTTGTTTAGAATTTAGACCAATAAAAGATTTTTTCTAGGGAGGATTATTTTATTACTGGTATTGTTTAGTATTGCCAGTAATAGTGATGGTAAAATACAGGCCAAATTTTTATGGGTGCTATCAATGTATTAAAATTCTCTACCAACAATATAGCTACCCTCTTACTGCCTGATCCTGAGGCAGGTTGATCCCATCTACCTAATCTGGATATGCCATTGATTTAAGTTTGTTTGTTTTTTTCCCCAATCAGTAAAATGACAAAGTCAAATAAGACAGTAGCTTTTGTCTCACCGTACATACAGTGTTCGGTTCCAAGACGCTGTGAACTAATAATGAATATAAAATGACTGTCCTTTCAATATTTTTCAGCAAATGTTTATATTGCTTTGGTTGTTATTTTATTTGTTCATTCATTTATATATGTTAAGACCACTACCAAATTTCAAAAGACAGCCTTTCTTTCTTTCTTTCTTTAGGACAATGATCATTCTTACTATCTTTTTCTAAAAGCATGTTTACAGTAGAGTTGTCTAAGAAATAATGAAAACTCTTCTGTCATCTGTAGTGTTATTTTTAGCACACAACTCAAAGCATCGGAAAGGTTAGTTATAGAAAATGACTCTGCTATGAGTAATCCTGTCCTCAGCCAATGCCCTTTTCTAACACGCTATTACGCAAAAGGGTAGAGGACAAGGACGTGGGCCTTAAATTCCATCTACAATAACAGAAGTTTCCTAGTATCAGTAGATCAAGAAAGGGGGTGTTGATCAGCATAACACCCATACTTTGGGGGCCAGCACAGGAAGAATGATTTGTTGCCAAATGTAGCTCATGTTTGAGGTAGGTCTTTTAACACAATTTTAAGAAGTGGCTGATAGAATTCTAATTATTCATATATTTAAATAATCTGGTGACTGTCAGAACAGTCCAGGTTCCACAACTCTTGACAAGCACAAAACCTGTAGCAGCTTTCACAGAATTGGCACGTTGCTTGACTTGGCAAACAGGGTGTTTAAAGCTGTTTTTACAAAAGTTTCCATTATTTTTACAAAAGCTGCTACAGAATTTAAGTTTTTTTCACATTTCAAACGTATGTGTGTTTGTTTATGGACAGATAAAACCAAAGGAAAAGTAGGAAGGCATCCTAGGTTTTGTGCTAAATTTCTACCCACATAGTTGAACATTAAAAAGACTTGCAATTAGAGCTATAGATAAATATCTCTACTCGAATTAGCTAAATAGACCTCTGATTTCTCTAACTCAAAATTTTTTTGTCTATATTGTTCAGCCTCTGTTTCCTTCATTGCAGCCACTTGTAAGTACAACTGAATCTCTATCTGAAATTAAACCTGATAAGAGTTTTATGCTTATTTTATAACTTTTTCCTTGAAAACAGTGCCAATATTATTTTAAAAATACTTTTACCTTTAATTAGGAAATTAATGCAAATCAGAGATGGGGGAAATCTGGGCTGATGTTTCGTATTTCTGAGATGGTAGACAGTTAAGGGCTTAGAGGGATACTATAGACTGTTGTAAGATAAAGCCACCCACCTACAGGCTCATTGCTTGATTTCCTGCTTCCAGCTAAAGTTCCTTCAATTTCTGTCACTTGAGGTACCTCCTTCCAGAAACTTTGGGTGAAGACAGGGTTGATCTGACGCAAGGGCCTTTAGCCATTTTCCCCAGAAGATAACTTTTACAAGGGAGCAGAAGGAATAGACATGGCTTGTGTCCTTGTGATATTGATTCAGGTCAATGAGACTGAACTTTTGAGTCATTAGGACCCTCCTCAGGAGGCTCAGTGGGCTGTTGGAATGCCCCAAGAGCAAGACCTTCTCAAGGATGCCTGATGGATTCCCGGAGTGGTGGCCCCAGGAACACCATGACAAGCTGAGTTCCCAACTGGCCTCATGACACAGCCTGGCATTACTAGTAAGATAATTTTAAAAGTTCATCATTTAGTGATGACTACTAAATATTTAAATTTAGAACACATTTCTAGAAATTCAGTGAATGGGAAACTGACATTTCATAAATTCATTTATTAAGATATTCAGAGGGAAGTTGTTCTTAATATAATAATTTTCTTCAGCTTCTAAATATAGTTTGAGAAGAAAAACCTAATTTTAGTTCCTCATTTCTTAGGCACTTGAAATTTTAACGTGAGAAATATAGAGGACTCTTATATGAATATATAGTAATTTTGAAAGTGTTGATTTGAAAAATAAGGTATCTCAATTCCTTAAAATAATTATACTTGTTTTCCAAACAGAAGGAAGATATAGTGGCTGAACTAGTTGCCCATTTTCATTCATAAAATGATAATTAGTAAAGGTATAAGATCTGGCAAGTCAGGATTCAGGAAAGAATGCTTGCTTGCTTTGCTGTTAAGCATTTAGTAAAGTGCTGATTGTCTTCATATTTCAAGATAACATTACAGACCTGTGTTTACTAGGCACTGGTGGTAGAGGCTTTATATATATTATTTCACTTCACCTTCATGATGACTATTCAAGGTATAGGTATTATTATCCCCATTTATAATATCATATGAGGATAATGAGGCTCAGGGAAAATAAATTATTTTCTAGAACATGCAAGGCTAGTAAACATGGAGCCTGTGCAAACTCTTATTTGGGACAAATGAAAGACTGGAACTCTGGATCTGAGATGAGCACAGGGATGTGTGGGACTGGCCTGTGTGTTACAGGAGTCAGAGCCCAGGATGACCCCAGAGGAGGAGCAGAAGGTGGAGGGCCATAGCACCGGGCCACAGGCATCCATAGACGGAGCCAGGATTTCAAACCAGCTCTATCTGGCTTGAAATCTTCTGTTATTTCCTCTGTGATTTGCGGAGCATCCACTAGGTGGCTGGTAGTGCAGGCTACAGAGATGAGGAGGACAGGCCCCTGCCCTCAGAGAGCCTACAGAGTCCAAAAGGGGAACTGACACAGAAACAGATCTTACTCCTTTATAATATTTGGTCATTATAGGCAGGTATGAGATCGCCAAGGAGCAAGGACGGAGAGGGGCTGGGAGGAACAATCAGTGAAGGCCTATTGGAGGACTTACCTGAGCTGAATTTTGAATAACAAATAGTAGTTAAATATACACACACACACACACACACACACTCTCTCTATTCATGAACCTTGATATGCCACCTCGTCCAAGTCTGTTAATCAGAAAGAAAGATAAGAAACAGATAAATGTTGTCAGCACTCAATATTTTGCTGGGTTTGACTTTGTAGCCATGTTGACACTACACTTGATCTACTCTTGTCCTAAACGACATGCTGCCTTCTTGATTAGGGGTTTCTGTTTTGTTATCAGTGCATTAGGCAGTGTGCCACTCAGGTAGCAGAATTTGATTATAGTTTTCATCTTTGCTTTCTGAATTGCTGTGGGTTTTCTCTGGTGTTGGCTGGTATGTGACCTTTGCAGTTTTTGATCTGGAAAAGTTTCTTTGAGAACTAGCAGGGTAGACTAACCCTCACCTCAGCCCCAGCTTCTGGTTTTATTTTTTTTCTGGCAGTGGCTGTATGTGCTGTGTTTAAAAAGGTTAAGCCTATGATTACAGGGCTGTTTTATCTAAGAGCTGGAAGACTGGCTCAAAAGCCATGCCATTAGCTTTGACATTCCTAGTCATTACCTAATGGACCCTCCTGCCTTCATAACTTTCTTGGCCCAGTTAAACTTAAGCAATAGTCGAAGAAGTCTAAACCTTGTGACAAACTTTATTTAAATTCTTTTGCAAGGTTAACATACAGACAATATCTCTCTGTGTCATTGACAACCTAAAACCATATTATCTTTTCAAGAAAGTTCAACTGCCTCTCTCTTTGTAATAAGGTATTTCACTATGCAAAAGTTATGTTCAATATGAGTAGTTTTGTATTTTTCTTAATATCTGTTTAGAGACATTATCAGGTATATCTAATAAAATGAGATTGGACTAGATTTCTTCAACTAGAATGTTAGAAAATTGAGGGTCAGATAAAAATCTAAAGAACATATGAGAAGCCAGAGTATGTTTTAAAGTAATTGTTTTTTAAGGATTTATTTGTTCATTCAACAAATATTTATTAGATGGCCACTGTATGCCTGACATTGTTTTAGGTACATGAAATACATCTATGAACCAAATAGACAAACTTACTTGTCTTTAATACATTTACATTCCAGATTATTTTTTTTTTTAGAGAAGTTAATAATTACTTCAATACCCAGGCTGAGCTATAAGTTCATGTAAGTTATATGTGCAGCTTTTGATTTTATTTATTTAACCAATTTGACAATCTCATATAATACCTACAATTGCTTTTCTTCTTCTGTATTTATTCATTCAGGTAACAAATGTCGAGCACCCACTGAAGGTGAAACACCAGCACACACACAGGATAGAAACCTGCCCTCACGAAGCTCGGTCCAGTGTAAGAAACTGAGACTTGCACACAAATAGCCTTTTAGAAATTAGTACCTGATGCACTTAGTAAAAGTGATACAATTGTCCACATGATTAAGAGACAGCTGGAAGAGGAAGATGGGAAAGGTGGAGAGGTGAACGGGACGATGAAGAGATGCTGCACAGAGAGGCTAACATTCAAGGGACCATTTCAGATTGGGAACCATCATTGGCAGACAGTTTTGCAAGCAAAGGGTAAAGGGAAAAAAGGGGCAAGATGTATTCAAGGAATAGCAAAATAGCACAATTTGGGGCATAATAGTACTGGAAAGTTGTATCAAATCCATATTGTGGAGAGAATTGAATGATAAGCTCCAAGTTTGTGCTAATTCAGTAGAAATGAAGGGAGGGAGGGTGCTGATGAATTTCTGCTGTAGAAATGGCACTAAATATATCATGTCTAAAAGAGTAAGCTAGTAACTTGTCTGCAGGACGACTGGTGCAGGCTAAGACAGTGTGCTGTGGTAGTTAGAGTGGAAAGGATTGCTGTTTGGTGGCAGCTTTCTTGGACAGTGTCTTAACATATAATTAAGTATTATTTGGACCAATTCACAGGGGGTGATAGAGGCAACGATGTCTGTGGACTTTTTCAAGAATACCAGCCTCTTGCTTTATACTTTCGTAACATAATCCCATCAAAGTGATACCTTTAATAAAGAAAAAGCAGTTATAATTAGGAATTGGGAAACTATAAAAATTTTGAGAAGTTCTGAGAAGAGAAAAATATCAAATGGGAAAGTGACTAGGGATTCATGTCACATTAATTCATCATGGTTATGCAATTCTGCCCAAATATATAATTTTTATGATATAAGTTTATTTGGAAGGATAATTGTTTGGTTTTTCTGCATGTTTGTTCTGTTTTGTTTTGTTTTTTTAGAAACAGGATCTCACTCTGTTGCCCAGGCTGGAATGCAGTGGTGCCACCATGGCTCACTGCAGCCTTGAACTTCTGGGCTCAAGAGATCCTCCTGCCTCAGCCTCCTGAGTAGCTGGGACTACAGGTACAAAGCCCCATGCCTGGCTAATTTTTTTAATATTTTTGTACAGAGTCTCACTATGTTGCCCAGGCTGGTCTTGAGCTCCTGGCTTCAAGCTATGCTCCTGCCTTGGCCTCCCAAAGTGCTGGGATTACAGGCATGAGCCACTGCACCTGGCCTGGGAGGATAGTTTTGAATGTCACCATTTTGTGTTTATGTCAGATCCAGGTGAGTAACTATGCATCAGTAGACTTTGCAATCAATAAATGATTACTTCTTTGTATTCAGTATGTAATGGAATAACCACTTGGATTCCTCACTTTAAAACATATCAACATTAGATTTCATGAACACTTAGAAAATCAGTGTATTATTCCTGTGGTGCTAATTTCAGGTGTTTGGTAATCATGTTTGTGTTTGATTGGTAACCACTCTCTTCTTATAAGTGCTTAGACATCAAAAAAAATGTGTTGAGCTTGAAAAGTCATAAGCTATACATGAGGTTATTTTTTAGTTTGGAAGTAATTATTTTTAAAATACTAATTGGACTCACTAAGAACTTATTAAGAAAAAAGTTAAATAAATTATTAGGGAATAACAAATAGATTAAAAAGTTTTTTTAAAGTTAAAACTTACCTCCTAATTTCAGCTGATTGCTGCTGAAATTTTGCTGTATCTACATTGGTCTTATTTCAATAAGTTGGGTTTTTCTGAAAGTATTTAAGAATTTTTTAAATTTTTTATGATTTTATTAGTGATTTAACATGAACATGAATCTTAACCAACGCATGATTTTCGTAATTATTCCTTAAGAATCTACTTTATTCCTGTAGTAAGTTAATTATGGATCATTTAACATAAGACAGAAAACAGTCCATACACTGAATAGCAGAGAATTTTAAATTTTATTTCCAGCATTACCACTGATTAATTGTGACAATGAACAAGTCACTTAAGCTCTACATAGCTCAATTTCTTCATCTGTTAAAAGGAAATAATATCTGTCACAAGATATTTTCAGAGCTCTTTGGAATCACTGGCACAAAGAAGTTCAATAAATCAAGAGTAGTATTATTATTACTCATCCAAAATGTAATAAGAGATTTTTTTTATATAGTAACCATTCAGCTCAGATTTAAAGATAAATTCTCTGAATTTAGAATCCCTTCCTACTCCTGCCTTTTAGTCTTGAATGTTTATATTATTTCCTTCAAGCTTCAATCCTCTGAAGGTAATTATTGCATTCTTCTGCTTTGTTGAGAATTATTTTATTTTATGGTTTCCCGTAGCTTCTATTTTAGGTGCTTTCTTCTTTTTTTTACACGCCCTGTCTCCACCTCCAGAATTTTTACACCTTGTGTCTCTTTTCTGCTTTGTACTCTTTATATTTTCATTTGACAATATTCCTTATGATTTGCTTTTCCTTTAAATAGATAATTGTGTGCCTTGAAATTGGCTTTCTATACAATTGAAATTAAAGTCAAATTTATTTGCCTGTCACTGGTCATTCCTACAAACATTTCTTATGTTAAAGAGACAAGTTGCATTTTGTTAAGCAACCAGCTAAAAGACAACTTGTTCTTGAGGATGAAACTAAAAAACAAAAATTAAGAGTTGAAATTTGAAAAAATCAAACAGTAACTATGAATTTCAATATTTCATATCAAGAAGATCAGCTGTATAAGATTTCCTAGTTGATCATTCTCTTTCTTCTGCTAAAATTGATTTCGGGTGCTACTTTACTCATTTATTAAATTCGTATATATTCATAGGTCTGAGTTCTCTAGTCTGTTCCATTCATCAGTTTATCTGTTTTTGTGCCAATCCAATATGATTTTTAGTATTATGGCTTTATTGTATGTCTTAGTATCTAAGAGGGCAAGTCCTTCTTTTTTAAGGTATACTTAATTGTATGTGGCTATATTCCTACATATAAATTTTAAAGTAAGTTTGAATTCCTCAAAAATTCCAACTGGAATTTTGGTTGGGAGAACTGATATTGCATTAAGTTGTATCTGCCACTGTCTTATGATATATATTGCCTGGTGAAGTGAAGTTCAATAAGCTATTTTAAATCATTTTCAGTGGAAATAGAACCTTCCATTTCAAAAATTCTATGATTCTAAAATAAGCAAAGAGCACAGTTCCTTCATTCCATCAATAGGTTTACCGTCTAATTGAGAACATCTTCCTAAAGGCGAGACAAGAATATTTATGAAGCAACTTGCTGACATTCTGGTGGCAGGTATACTGAGATGACAGAAGGAAGAGGAAGTCAGATGGGGTGGGATCATGGGGAAAACTTTTTGGCGGAATACTTGGAAGGTAGGGAGGACGTGGAACAAGATAAGGGATGGGCAGTTTTGAAGAAAGCAAAATAGCAGAACATGGAAACCACATACAGGCTTCCGTACAGCAGCTGCTGCTGAGAGTCGGCAAGGGGGAACAAGGGGGAATTTAGTCCCCTACAACAGTGGTTCTCAATCAGGCCTATTTTGCACCCCCAGGGGACACTTGTCAGTGTTTGGAGACATTTTTGGTTGTCACAACCGGGAGAGGAGGGGTTGCTTCTGGCATGCAGTGTGGAAAGGCCAGGAAGGCTGCCAAAACTGAAAAACTACCAACACACAGGCCTCACCTCCAGACATTCTGACTTTCACTGGTTCAGGGCCTGCGGCATCAGTTGTTTTAAAAGCTTCCCAGGTGATTCTAATATGTGGCTGGCTTTGAAAACCATCACTATGGATCCATGTAGTCGAAAGGGGGAGACAAATAGATTTGAAGATTTTTTTTGTACTTTTCATTCATGCCACTTTCTTATTCATATGTCTATACTTTAAATTACACCATATGCAAGAAAATGCTTTTGGGTATGGTGCATGTTGTGTGGTGTGTGTGTTTATACATCACTTGACTTTATATTTGAATTCAGGAAGATTGTATGTTGTTAAGGTGTCACATTCTCCCATCTCCACCAAAAAAGACCTATGCTTTGTTTAAAGTGCCATCTTACAAATAAATTCCATAGATGTATATTTTAAGTCTATCCACAAATCCACTATAGTGCACAAAATGTTTTTGTCATTTATGATTGACTTCTCTATATATTAAGATATTTAGAAGTGTAGTGTGGGCACAAACTGAATTGTCAATACTTTTGTCAAATTATCTAGCTATTTAGTATGATTTGGACCGTATCTTCTTGCTCAAAACACTGATGCAGTTTGGTTTCTCGTGTCCTGGAGTTATGTTGTTGATTTCGAAATGGACTTCTTTTTCCAAACTCCAAATCTATGGAGCAGCTGGTGGTGTTTAGTGACCGTCTGTACTAGCAGTCTCATCTTTTTAGCATTTAAAATTAATTTTTCTCATCTTGGCACATAAAGAACTCAAGTGTGCCCTTTACCTCATTACCTGATATGTTGCAGTGGCACCAGCCGTAGTGGGGAGGGGGTGTGATGGAGCAACTATTTGAGCATCAGAAGTAGCAGCACTGAGAGGTTACATATGAAGAGACTATAGCAGGAGAGGGCCTGCACCCTTACTATGAAAATGAGAGGCTTATATTCACATGGATTCCAAATGTCCTCATAACAATGAATATAACATCAAGGGCTCTGGTTGGGATTTCCCCCCTCCAAAATGGCACATCTCTATATGCAAAAGATGAGCGTGTCATGCCAAGCACTCATGACAAATGAATATTGAATTGATCCATATAAAAAAAATTAGAGCTTGGCTCCCAGAGAATCTGGATACTTCGTGGATCTACGTGTAGTTAACGGAGCCCACCAAAAAAAAAAAAAAAAAGAGTTTCAGTTTTACCAGACGATAACAAAGTGTATCTCTGGGGTAGTGTTCTGGACTAGGAGTAATGAAACCTGGGGTTTGATTCTACCAGGCATGTTGTTTAATGTTTTCTATTTTATGATCACCAGGCATTAATCATGTCTCACCTGGAATCCAGTAGAAAAATGCCCCCAACTGGTTTTCCAAACTCCGGTTTCATTCTTCTTAAATCCATCTTCCACCCTGCTGCCAGTGTGAACTTTCTAAACTGTAAAACTAATCCTGTCGCTCCCCAGGCCACTGAGTGTGGCTGTGCAGACTGAGTTTCTCATACAGATATCGTTTGATGCTTTCTGTCCCCTGGGTCTTCGTTCATGTTGTCCTTTCTTCCTCAAACATATGTCTTCATTCCTTTTTTCCTAGTTAATCCTACTCATGCTTTAATATGCATTTCAGGAATGACCTCATCCAGGGAACCAGCTATTTTATGTGCCTTTCCTTAAGATTCCCCTCACTACTGTTAAAATTATCACATGGAATGAAAATCATCTGTTTAGGAAGCTGGCCCTCCCATAAAGATGGTGATATGGGCTGGGCATGGTAGCTGACACCTGTAATTCCAGCACTTTGGGAGGTCGAATTGGGAGGATCACTTGAGGCCAGGAGTTCAAGACCAGCCTGGGCAACACAGTGAGACCCTGTCTCTACAAAAAATTTTAAAAATCAGCCAGTTATGGTGGTACACACCTGTAGTCCTAGCTACTTGGAAGGCTGAGGTAGGAGGGTCCCTTGAGTGCAGGAGTTCTAGGTTACAGAGAACTGTGATCATGCCACTGCACTCCACCCTAAGCAACAGAGCAAGACCCTGTCTCTAAAAAAAAGAAAAAAAGGATAGTGATATGCTGTTTGAAGACAGATATCTGATTCTAATTATCTTCCCTTGGAACCTAGCATGATGCCTGGCAAAGAATGGGCATTTAGTAGGGTACAGTATGGAAAGGAAGGAGGCAAGTAGGGAGGGGAAGGTAGGGTAAGGAGAGACAGGAAAGGGAAGGGGTGAGATGGAGTAAGGAGAGATGAGTGAATACAATAGGATAGGAAAATAGGATAGGAAAAGAATGCAAAGAAAGGGGGAAGGAGGAATGACGGATGATGCATTCGGTCTGCCCTGACTTCTAAGATTTAAGCCATTTAAATGTTTGCAGTTCTGTACTGTTATATAATAATATTCCATGTAAACCCTACTCTTTCCACGGTGTTTTGTATATTGTGTCATAGTCATCCTTCCATTACCCTGTGGGTTTGAATGGATTGTCCAGCCGTGGAAGAATCAAGGGGAAGAATGAAGACTATGAGCTAGAATTCAAACCTCTCTAAATTTTACTTTTTCTCACTAAACTTTGCGATCTTATTTTAAGTTTTTGTAGTTCATGTTAGTCTCTTAATGTCACCTAAGCAGCTTACTTAGATATTATATATCACATAATACATAAATATGACTTATTTAAGAATATATGAGTACCTAGATATTTTGGTAAATTTTTCTTAGAGCCTGTTACTAATTCATACTTTCTGATCTTTCATTACTTAAAATATAGGTGCTTTACTAAACCTGTCCCTTAAGTGGATTAGGCTCATGTAAAAAATTCTGATGGGGCAGAATTTCATATTTTATTTTGATGAAAATAAAGGAAGTATATTGAAATAGCTTATTTACATTATGTGACCATTTAGTTCACTTATTAGAGAAAATAAAGGGTAAGAGATATGGAAATTGATAATTTATGTAATAACTTGCCATTCAGAGGCCCACATATGGAAATGAAATTGAAAATTGAAGAAGTTATTCAGATAATTTGAGACAAAATAGACTTGTCATTTAATTATGCATATATATTTCAGTGTCTTAAAAAAGTATTCAAAAAAAGTACATTTCAACTGAATTTACTATCAAAAATCTGACTTAAGTAGTAGTAATCATTCAAGATAGAAGTTATTTCCACCACCAAAAAACCTTCATAAATACAAGTTGCCTATTTTGCTAGACACACAGTGCTGCAAGAAACATTGATGGACTTCTAAACTCTGGGTCCGTGGTTTCAAGAAAAAGCCCATCTAAACAATCCAAGTTAGTGTCAATCAATTTTATTTTTAAAAAACATCCTTGATGGTATCACACAACATCATCATTAGATACTATCTTTTTCAGGTCCTTGAAAAATGTAGTACACATTTAGTAGTATAGGATGGTATTTCTAAATTCTAAATTTTTACACCTAGTTTTCTATATGGAATACTTATAACTGAATTCAAATTATAGAATGTTACAACCAGAAATGCTTTAATATGCATATTCCTATTATACATTAAGATTGATTATTAGAGGCATTTTAACTCATTAACTCAAGTTCTTTTTCACAACTTCAGTTCTTCACTTTTACATATTTGGATTATCACAACATTATTTATATCTCATTGTCTTTCTGGCAGGAGTAAAGCTGACTTTAACCCTGATTAAATTAGTGGTACATTATTGATTCCTGTTTCAAATTCATTAATATGCTAGGAACTACATGTCAATTCAATGTCCCAGAAGGATCATGAGATAATTTGAAGCTGTTACTTCTTATACATTTTTATTAGATACAATCTTTGTGTCCAATCTGCATATACTGATTTTAAAATTTAATATTGTAGCATAGTGGAACTAGAAAATTTTTCTTGAATTTGCCAGAACTAAAATTTCCAATTCTTTTATCTGCAATTTTTAAATAATTAGTGTATTGAAGTTCAGTCCTTTGGTCCAGTCTGCCTTCAATTTTGTTAGACAACTTTGATCTTTCCTAAAGCATTTTACTGTTCTGAGTAAGCATATAATACAAATCAAAACATAAAATTAGAAGAGTCAAAATTTTAGATGGGCATATGAAAAAGAGATGGAAGAATAATGTCGGAATTATGAGAAATAGAAACGAAAATCTGAGAGAAATACAAGTAAGGAAAAATACAAAGAGGCTTTTTTCCTCCCCAAAAAACCTACATATGGCAAAAGAGAAAAACAAGTTTATAGATTATTAGTTTATGCAGGATCTCTCTGTCTTTAACTTTGCAATACTGAATTAATGTTTTAAATGTTAGACTGTCTATCTTTTTCTTCTTTCCTCTTAAATTGAAATCATTCTATTTCTGCTTATACTTTTTTTTCTATTGCAGTGAGTATCCAATTTACAAATAAATTGTCTGCGGATTTTTTTCCAAGTTAGTTGTTTAAAAGTTAAGATGTCTTTAAAAAGAGACAACAAAACATATTATTGCAATAATATTACAGTAAGTTAGAGGTTCTCAAACCAACCCACAAAACACAACTTGGCCCATATTCTATGAAACCATCATACTAGTATCCTAAGGTAACAAATCAACATTTATGATAATCTGAATTTCGAAGTCAGCAGGGAATCTCCATCTTGATAAACCACAGCCAGCACAGTAGTGAAGAAAGCCTTGCTTTTATGGCTGTTTTCTTTCCTGAATGAACAGAAACCTGAATTTTCTCTGGGTTCAGCATTTGGTTGCATTTCCCAGGTTTACTCTGCTATCTGTCTTCCTTGTTGAGTGTTTTACATAAATAATTGTGGCTGACCCACAACTGAGCTCCTCTTGGGTCTAGGGTGGACCTAAACTCCAGAATGAGAGCCAAAAAATTTACTTCCTACCTGCTGGGGTCTCTGAGGAGGCCCCAATAAACAGCACTCCTCTTCCCCACTTGGGTTGTGAACAATTTGAGAAATAAAAGAGTATCAAATAAGGCCAAAAATCTTACCTTTGCTCTGAGAGAAACCAGGATGGATGGAAGATGTGAGTTTCTGAAGCCCACGATTAGATACTTACCCACCTAATCAGGCAGGTCACAGGAGGAAGAAGGGTAGAGTTGAGCCTGGTCTGCTTAGTTATTTCCAAATTTACCAGTGGGTTAAACCACCCCTGCCCCTGAACAGAGGGAGTAAGAGGGAGAGAGGCAAAGAATGTGCTTAGGAAAAGACTCCCATTTTATGGAAAGCAGAGTAGGGAAAAGGCTGGTTTTACTAATTCTTCTGCAAAGAATAACCAATGCCTAGCTATAAGTCCTTTTGATAGCAGGCCTTCTCTATTCCTCTCTCTTTCCATTTTTCATGACAACAATAATCCACTTATCTGACGTGCTAATAATCTGCAAGACCTTTCTCATGTCTGTATGAGCCAGCACCAGTCTTCATCCCATTCTATTTAGCACTTTCTCAGACATGTAAATGAGAGCTACCTTCCCCCTCTCCTCCTTTGCATGAGCCTCCACACGTGTGTGGATTTAGTAGTGGCCAGGACTGCCTGCCAGTTGGTCTCCGTGCTTGTGACAGGACTCCGTACTTGTGATAGCAGGCCCTCCACTCCATTTCTACACTGCACTTCCAAACACAGATCTGATCATGGGTTCCCTTGCCCAAGGGCCCTCAGGGATTGCCTGTGTGCCTACAGGAGCAAATCCTGAGTTCCTCATAGGACAACATCAACCAGACTACCTTTCTCTCTTCATCTCCAACCTAACCATTGCTGCAGACCTTGAACTCTTTCCCCCAACTAGAAAATGACATGCTTGTCCCCAAGCTTTCTTTGCATTTGCTTTTCCCTGTGTTTTTCCCCTGCTATTTATCTGCTCAGATCCCATTGATCCTTTAGGGCCACTTCACCAGAGACAAGTGCCCATCCTCAGGCTTTTGGCATTCTTCCAGAGTTTGCTTAATTGTTTGGGCATCTCTTTTTTAATATAAATTTGTTGCATTTTATTGTGATTATTTTTTACTTGTTTTTCTCCCTTCTCCAGAAAAGGTACCATGTCTCATTCATTATTATGTTTCCAGGTCTAGCATGGCATCGGCATATGGTGCTAAATAAATTTATTTTAATAAGATCCATCTATTTCTTATCATCCAACAATAATGACCACATGGACATTTTTAAAAAATACTACACAGGTACTTCCCAAAACCAGTCATTGTCAAGTGGGGAATAGTCTCACCAACTAATAATGTCTGGTTCTGGAGGGGTTTTTTTAACCTCCTAATCTGGTATTTTAAGTGACAGAACAACAATTTTCACATAGGCGTGTCAAACCCCACACTCTTTCTGCTACACCTCTGGCTTCCTGTAACAAATGGCCATGCATGGCTAATGTAATCTTTTCCATATTGTATGTCAAAAGATGTCACCCTATTCCACTGATTCCCCTTTCTCTGGAAAAAAGTCTGTGTTAGTTATTAAAAAAAAGAAAGAAAGAAAAGAAAAGAAAACTAACCTGGGCAATTGGGAAGCCCACAAGGTAAATATTAAAGAAACAGCTATAAAGCCAAATGCAACTTTGAAACAATAAATAACGTAAGGCAGGATATTGAGCAATATATGCCATGCCCATAACCACTCACATTCTTAGTCTAATTTTCTTTCCTAGTTTATGTTATTTCATTAGACTCTGAGTTAGACTTATATACGTTACTACACACTTAATAAAGATATTTCATTTTTCCTGGTGTGCTTCCAGAGACCTAGCATGCAGTGAAGGTTTTATAGTCCTGTGCAGTGCAGCAGATGTCATTCCATTTGCCTAAGTCCTGCTGACATTTGGAGATGTGGATTAATTGAGCTACAGAATGAAATTTAATTAAAATTAAATACAGACTTGGCCATTGTATCTGTTCATTTCCTGCACTCTAGTGTGTGTATTTGCAGGCAGTGCCATAGTTAATTTATTTAATCAGGATGCTCTGTGGGGGAAGCTGCACTTTGTTTTACACTGAAAGACTGAGGGTGTGGTGGATGCCAGGTTGGCTTTCATTACACACAGTGTGTGCCGTGTAAATGATGCCACTGATGAGCCTCCAAGGGCTACCTGAGGGAGCAAGGTGGCCCCATGTGAACCTGTAGAGAAACAACTTGTCATACACAACATTTAGTGATGTCTTTTAAATTGACATTAGATGGCCACAGGAATCCCATCTATTCCCCATTAACATGTTGTCACAGTATTTGCTCATTCAGACGTTCATTCATACATTCATTCAATCAAGATTTTTTTTTAATTTTAAAGTTCAAAATATTTATTGGGAAAAACATAAACAAAGTCCCAAAGAAAAGAACAGGACAATACTTCATAAATGAAATGTAATTTTCCCTAATCAATATAATTATTTATTTATTTGTAATTTAATTTAATTTAATTTTTTTTTAATTTCAGAGTATTATGGGGGTACAAACACTTTGGTTACATAAATTGCCTTTGCACCGCCCAAATCAGAGCTACAAGCGTGCCCATCCCCCAGACAGCCTGCACCGCATCCATTAGGTGTGAATTTACCCATCCCTCCCACCTGCCCAACACCCAATGCATGTTACTTCCCATATGTGCACGTAAGTGTTGATCGATTAGTACCGATTTAATGGTGAGTACATGTGGTGTTTGTTTTTCCATTCTTGTGATACTTCACTTAGAAGAATGGGCTCCAGCTCCATCCAGGATAATACAAGAGGTATTAGTTCACCATTTTTTTAATGGCTGGGTAGTACTCCGTGGTATACATATACGACATTTTATTAATCCACTCGTGTATTGATGGGCACCTGGGTTGTTTCCACATCTTTGCAATTGTGAATTGTGCTGCTTTAAACATTCAAGTGCAGACGTCTTTTTTATAGAATGTCTTTTTTTTCCTTTGGGTAGATACCCAGTAGTGGGATTGCTGGATCAAATGATAGTTCTACTTTTAGTTCTTTGAGGTATCTCCATATTACTTTCCATAGAGGTTGTACCAGTTTGCGATCCCACCAGCAGTGTATGAGTTTTCCTATCTCTCTGCATCCACACCAAGATTTGTTGTTTTGGGACTTTTTGATAAAAGCCAATCTCACTGGAGTTAAGTGATATCTCATTGTGCTTTTGATTTGCATTTCCCTGATGATTAGATATGTTGACCATTTTTTCATATGTTTGTTGGCCATTAGTCTATCTTCTTTTGAAAAGTTTCTGTTCATGTCATTTGCCCACTTTTTAATGGGGTTGTCTGATTTTTTCTTGCTGATTTTCCTGAGTTCTATATAGATTCTATCTATATAGAATCTATCTATCTATATAGATAGATAGATATATCTATCTATCTATATAGAATCTATCAGCCCTTTATCAGATATATAGCATGCAAATATTTTCTCCCATTCTGTAGGTTGTCTATTTGCTCTAATGATAGTTTCCTTGGCTGTGCAGAAGCTTTTTAATTTGATCAGGTCTCATTTATTTATTTTTGTTGTTGCTGTGATTGCTTTTGGGGTCTTCTTTATAAATTCTTTGCATAGGACGATGTCTATGAGTGTTTTTCCAACATTTCTTCTAGAATTCTTATGGTTTCATGTATTAGGTTTAAGTCTGTTATCCATTGTGAGCTGATTTTTGTGAGAGATGAGAGGTGTGGATCTAGTTTCAATCTCCTACATGTGGCTATCCAATTTTCCCAGCACCATTTGTAGAATAGGGATTATTTTCCCCAGTGTATGTTTTTGTCTGCTTTGCCAAAGATCAGATGGCTATATGAGGATGGTTTTATATCTGGGTTCTCAATCCTGTTCCATTGGTCTATGTCTCTGTTCTTGTGCCGGTACCATGCTGTTTTGGTTACTGTAGCCTTATAGTATAGCTTGAAGTCTGGTAAATTGATGCCTCGGTTTTGTTCTTTTTGCTTAAGGTTGCTTTGGCTATACAGGATCTTCTCTGGGTCCATACAAAGCATAAAATTATTTTTTCTAGATCTGCAAAAAATGATGTTGGTATTTTCATAGGGATTGCATTGAATCTGTAGATCACTTTGGGTGGTATAGACATTTTAACAATGTTGATTCTGCCAGTAAATGAGCACGGTATGGTTTTCCATCTGTTTACGTTGTCTGCTATTTCCTTTCTCAGTGTTTTGTAATTCTCCCTGTAGAGGTCTTTCACATCCTTAGTTAAATATATTCCTAGGTATTTTATTTTCTTTGTTGCTATTGTGAAAGGTATTGAGACTCTGATTTGATTCTCAGTTTGACTGTTATTGGCATACATGAATGCTACTGATTTGTGTACATTGATTTTGTAACCTGAGACTTTGCTGAATTTATTCACCAATTCCAGTAGTCTCTTGGCAGAATCTTTGGGGTTTTCTAGATGTAAGATCATATCATTAATAAAGAGCAGTAGTTTGACCTCTTCTACCCCCATTTGGATGCCCTTGATTTCCTTCTCCTGTCTGATTGCTCTGGCTAGGACTTCCAGCACTATGTTGAATAGAAGTGGTGATAGAGGGCAACCTTGTCTGGTTTCAGTTCTGAGCGGGAATGCTTTCAATTTTTCCCCATTCAGTATGATGTTGGCTGTGGGTTTGTGGTATATGGCTTTTATCATTTTAAGGTAAGTCCCATCTTAACCAAGATGTTTTGAGTACCAACTGTGTGCTAGGTCCTAAGTTTAAGGTAGGTACTGTTATTCATGGTAATCACATTCTTTCTGCCAGTAATCCCAACTGGGGAAGTTTACTACTTCTTGAAGATATATTTTTTAGAACAAGATAATATAGGATATTTAAAGAAACTATAATTTCTTTATATTATGATGAGATTGTATTGGGGCAAACAGCATAGATCCCACCCTTCCTGTGAGATCCATTGCAAAGGTCACCTCCTTTTGGGGAGCTTTCCTGATTCCTACAGTGGGAAATGAATGCCTTTCCAACAACTCTCCCAAGCACATAGGAGTTCTTTGTGTTATATCTGTATATCTTCCTATTGCCCTTTCTAGATTATAAACTTTTTGCCAATGGCTTTTTAGTCTTGAAAAATCATAGGCCAGTGCATCATCTCCAGAATGTGCTCAGAGACTATTTCTTAAACAGCACATATACTGTATTGTCAAGCATGCCTATTCCTGGGTAGTGGACCATTGCTGTTTTGGCAGTTTAGCATCACTTTCTCCTTTTTGAGGCAATAGTACCCCACCTCTGCTTTGGGAGATCACTTCTTCCACACCTGTATGCCTCAGGGAAAGTTGAGTGAGCTGGAGGCTGAGCTGACCAGTGTATTCCACCACACTAACCTCTGTGATTGGTTCAGAAATGGACACATGACCCAAAACAGCCTAGTCAGGGCCAATAATACTACATTAAGCCAATAAGACTTTGATTTCTCTTTGGTTGTATGTGAAAGGATGTTGCCCATGAGTTCCAACCTTCCATAAGGGGGAAACTCTAAAAATGTAGCCAACCCAAAGGTAGCAACAGTGAAATAAAGGGAATCATCCCGTTACTATTCCATTATTGCTGTTATCTTAGCTAATGAGTTTTTGCTTAAGTTGGTTTGAGTTGGCCTTTCTGGCTCTAGCACACAAAAGAACCATACCTGATCGGCCTCATTATGACAATCATATAGTGCTATAATCACTCATATGACACTCGCTGTCCTGTAAGCTCCTTAAGGATAGGGACCTTCTCTCTTATCTAGTGACTCACCAACTAGCCCAGTGCCTGGAACACTGTGTACTCAACAATTACTTTGTTGGAATGAAAGAATAAATGTAAATTCTGGTGGTTATGTGACAATGTCAATGAATAACCTTTTATAATAAAACTGATTAAATTGACATGTTGCTCACAAACCCTGTTACTACTCTCTTTTTCACCAGCATTCATATGACTGAAAGGGTCCTGAAAGGTCACCCAACAATTTCTAAGGGTGAGAGAGATAGTTCAACCATCTCATATTGACAATCAACCTCGTATGAAAAACTCCCTGAAAAAGAAGTGCTGCAACCCCATTCTGTTATATATGCCAATGTTAACTATTCTTACCACCTGGAAATTGTTCTTCATGTTCCCTACATGGTTGTGAGTTCTTATAAATTCCAAAGTAAGCTTTTTCTCAGTTGAGCTATATTGCTTCTAGCTATGGACTCAAATTGACTCAATAAATGGGCACACCATGTTCTCTCTGGCACATATTTTCTATTCTGTACCAAGTACACCTATTTTATATGTACAATATCCTGTTAATCCTTGGAGTTATGAGAAAGTAAGCTTAACTTTTTTTCTCCTTGCATATATCTCTTGTGAATTTAATCCTGCTCTTTTCTAACTCTATTTGCTACAGACCCAGTGACATTGATGATAAGCATGACAACTAAAATAATAATTAACATTTGGTGAGCATTTTTTACCTCCTAACCGTTACATAGATCCTAACAATAACAATAGGAGATAAATATTCTCATCCTCATTTTCAACATAAGAAAGATGAAGAGGCAGAGATTTGAACTTCAATCACCTTTAAGAAATTTACTGAGCTGTAGGACATATAGAAACTTAGGAGGAATTTATGATTTTGATAAACATTTTAAATATTTTATTTATAGGATACTATTCAGAAATTTTCCCAGTATTATGTTTTTCTTGATTAATATGACCTAATATTAAATAGTCATAAATGTTTCTCCATACACATACATGCAGACATATATAATAATAGCTAACATTTTTTTAGTTCTTACTATGTGTAAGGCACTGTAATAAGAACTTCTATGTGTATTAACTCATTTAATACTTGCAACAAACTTATGAGATAAATACTGTTATTATCTGCATTTCACAGATGCAGAAATTGAGGCAAAGAGAGGTTAAGTAACTTACTTAGACAAGGTCACATGGTTAATAAATGGTGGAGCCAGGATTTGAACCCAGATAACACAACTGCAAGGCCACAATGCTTATCCATATAGGAGAATATTTAATAAAATAAATAATTTGCATCCTAAATTTATTTTTTGTATCTTCTTTCAATCAATGAATATTTATAAAGTATCTACTCTGTGCTAGTCACTGAGCTGGGTTCTGGGGATACTGCAGTGAACAAGGCAGAAAAGGGCCTTGTGGATTATATTCCATATATCCACTGAGCCAATCAGTGTATTCCATCCCCCAGCCTCTGTGAGTGGTTCAGAAATGGGCATGAGACCCAAGCCATGTGCAAGAAATATAGATGTTTCTTTGAAATAAGCAACATGTCGTTTGCTGAATCTGGTAAAGTTCTAAATTGTAACAGGGTTTGCCATATTTTTCCCAAGTCAGGGATTGTTTTTTACCTGATTGATCTAATTGAAGACAGACAAGTAAATTATTAGGTTAGAGAAAGAAACATCAATTTTCACAGTTGTTCTGATTTGGTGATCACTTCTGGTCATTGGTTGCTTGACAGATATAGTCAAAATGGAAAAACAAAATCTGTATTATGCCTTTATTTGGCTCTCAGAAGAGACTAATTTGGCTTATTGAACTATGGTGTCTTTAGGGGAAGTAGTCATGTCTAGTTCATCTTTTAACATAACCAACATCATCTAGCATATTACTTGGCATGTGATAGGGGCAAGATAAATAATTGTTGGATGAAAAAATAGTTAAAAAAAATACAGGACAGCAAGTTTTTGCCGATTTTGCTAATTTTATACTTTATTTATTCAACACTATTTATTGAACACCTACTATGTGCGTGACACTGTGCTATAGACTTTGAAGGGTAAATAAGTGACCTTCAATAAGCTTACACTGGAGATGGAAGCAGAACAACAACCAGAATGCTGGGCTGGAAAACAATTTATACCGTAAGAAGTACAAATAAAATATTAAGGGCAAACTCTCCGAGAAAAAGGTGCTTAGTGAAAAATTAGATGGCATCTATCCATCAGAGTACTTCATTTTTCAAGATGGGGCTCCTGATGTCTATCTGTGCAGGTGCGACTGAATAGATAGGCAGAGCATGACCAACAAATCCTTTTCTCATAGAATATATTCTAAGATTCTCCTTTGACATGGGGCTGCAGCTGCTAGTGGCCTCTTAGTCTCATTTGGCCCAATGCCTTTGCTGAAAAAGAGCTACTCTGTTTCTATTTGTAGCATTGCAGGCCAGTCTGTGTCTACTGCTATGGTTTCTCAGCAGCCAAAGGACTTTGCCACATTTTTGGGGAATTATAATTCAGTGCTCCACTGAAGTGTTGCTCACGCCCCCTCTCCTCGTGGTTGCCCCACTTCACTGCACCAGGCAGCAGCTACTTGAGTTTTCTATGCCACCATCCCCAGTATCCATCCCGCCCAGAGGAGTGGTGTGTGACAGCACAGCTTCAAGGCTAGTAAACTAGCTACATTCCAGTATTGTGATTCAGACTCCCCAAAACGTATTGTGATAGTATTCATAGCTCATATTTTCTAAAGCCAATTAAAAGGAAGTCTGAGAGTTGTTCTTAAAAAATCTTACCTGATATTCAGAACCAGTGCAAGGTGAGGGAGGCATCTACTCTGTGAGTCTTCTTTTATTTGCAATTTTAAAAGAATAATTAATCCTGTTGCTATTGTTTTTGGTAGTTCAGCACATATTTCTTGAATATACAAATGTGGTTACTAAACCACAGAAATTAACATAAAAATTGGCAGTCTAATAAAGAGGACATATAAAAAGGCATAAAACGTGACACATACATATATCCCATGTCTATGAGGGTGTTGCAGTTACACAGGCTGCACAGACTGCTTCTGGTCTGCCTACTTGTAGCTTGTAATAGACGACACCTTTAGAATTATCATATTTATCTGTCCTTGAATTGAAGCTATTAGCATCTGGGAAAATATTGATAACTCCTACTGCCCCATCCTGAGATAGAGAAATGAAAAAAAGAGAGACAGTAAAAAATAGGAGTGGGCTCATGTAAGGGTCAAAGAGGTGCAGGGGATGGGGAGACAATCATGAAAGTAGTTGAGAGCCTGGCACCCATGGGCACTAAACAAATATTTCTGAATAGATAAATTCATAAATGAGTGGTGATCAATAGGACACAAGCATAGTAGGGAAAGGTGAGGTGTAATAATACAAAAAGTTGTGATTTTTAACTATTAACTCTTTCTTATATGTGATTAACCTACCACTGAGTGGATCTCTCTTGATCTGGTTCAGTAATATAAATTGGTTCATTCCCTGCTGCTTTAAAACTATTAGGATTTGAACCTTATGCTCAAGGCTGTGGACTATGATGGGAGGGAAGCAACCTATTTTTAAGGAGTTTAGGAAGACCACCAAAGGAAGTGATGCTCTAGTACACAGCGCTCAATAAATATCTGAGTGTTGATTAAGTCCATTATAAATTCATATTCACAATCTCAAATAAGCCCACTATCTTGAACATCAGTCTCAATAAGATCCACTAGCTAACTCACCCACCTGTATCCATGATGATATTTTCAAACCTTCTCTATTGCTTCCATTTATAATTGATCTTCAGTTGACTTGTCTCCAACGGAACACCTTGTTGCTCTCTGAATAGGATTTAATCCTTACATACTTCTCAGTGTTGTAATGGGTGTGGTAATAGCCAAGTATTTGAGGCAGAGTGAACACAAAAGTGAATACCCTCTTACCTAACTAGGCTTATATAATCAGCACCTTCCTTGCTTCCTTTATATAGTTTTATCAATTCACTAACTCAACAGACATTTATTGAGCATTTACCGCAGTGGTTCTCAAATTTTTGGCATCAAGATTCTTTTACGTTCTTAAAAATTATTGAGGACCCCAAAGAACTTTTGTTTATGTGGATTATTTCTACCAACATTTATCATATTAGAAAGTAAGAGTCTTTAATTTACTTAAAAATAACAATAAACTAAATGTTATCATAAATAATGTTTTGTGAAAAATAACCATATTTTTGAAAACAAAAAAATTAGTGAACAAGGGTTGCATTGCTTTATATTTTTGCAAATCTCTTTAATGTGTGGCTTGATACAGCTGGATTATCATGTCTGCTTCTGCCGTCAATCTGTTTTGATATGTTGCTTTGATTGAAGCATATGAAGAAAATCTGGCCTCACACAGATATGTAATTGGAAAAGAAAGGAATATTTTTACTACCACTTCAAATAATTGTGTGTATTCTTTTTTAATACAACACCAAAACTCAACAAGTGCTAGTTTCTTAAAGGTTACTTGCAATGTAAAATCTGAAATCGTATCTTGCACTTTGAATGGATCTTTTACCATGTAAGAGTTAGTAACATCATGTATTGTATGGGCTCATTGTATGGGAAATGAGTAATATAGATCTTTAAATGTTGATACCCTTCATTTTGCAATATCAAAAAAAATTATAATTGTTAATATCACCACTGATCTCATCAGAAAAATCTTTAAATATTAAGAAGCTGTCAAGTTTATGGTGACAGATACAAGTTTTCCAAAATTCCGATTTTGCTTGAATGCTTGAATTTTATCATTGGCAAAAAATATTGTCAGTTGTTTTCCTTGAAATGACAGTCTTACTTTGTTCATTTTAAAGAAAATATCTGCCAAATATCTGTCAGTTGTTCTTTCACTTAAAAATGGTATTCCATGACAAAAGTGGCTAGTTCAGCCTTCAACTCAGTCACACAAGTGTTTTTCCTTTAGACAACCATTGTTCCTGGAAATGCAGCCAAAGTGCTTTATGTGTACTTCCATTTCATCACACAGAATATTAAAAAGAAGTATATTCAAGGATCAGGATTCAATAAAATTGATTTTTTTTTTTACTGCTTCATCAAAGGCAAGTGAGACTGGCTTTTTTTGGTTTGTTTTTTTAAGTATAAGTGCATGGCAGTGAAGAATCCAAAGAGTACTAGTAGTTTTGGTGCCGCTGCATTGATTCGTACAATGACACCAACAATTTTACTCACCATTGCTTTAGTACCATCAGTGCAAATTATAACACAGTGAAAAAGGCAAATATTTTAATATTATCATAAAAACTATTTTAATTTCATAGGTGCCTGAAAGGGTCTTGGGGACCCACAAGGGTCCACAAACCTCACTTTGAGAACCACTGACCTCTTGTCTGCATAGAATAGTGCCAATGATAACTTTAGACCAAAAAAAAAGACAAAACCAAAAAAAAACCTCTAAAACTTTATGACATAGTAACCTGCCTTCATAAAGTTAATAATTAGGTTGAACCACACGAAATTGTTGTGCTTTTGTTTTGTTTTGTTTTGCTTATTTTTTTATTTTTTTTATTTCAGAATATTACGGGGGTACAACACTTTGGCTATATACATTGCCCATGCACTGCCCGTGTCAGAGCTACAATCATGGTAATCCCCCAAACTATGCTCCCCGCATCCATTCAGTGAGAGTTTTCCCATCCCCTCCACCCGCCTCCCGCCTGCCCGCCCCCTGATGAATATTATTGCCCTGTGTGATGTAGGTGTTGATCAGTTAGTACCAGAAATTGTTGTTTTTGTAGGCAAGTTTGAATACTGGGAATTTCACATGGTTGAACCTATAGAATAAAGTGGGTATGTGTACAATGAATCATGTCATATAAGTAGTGCAGATCTAAGGGAATGCAAAATTAGTACACAACCAGCGTGAAATGCAGAGTTCTAGAGGTTCCAAATTGAGAGGAAACATGTACTTAGAAATTTTATGCAGGTGGAAGAGACAGAACCATTTCCAAGTAGGGGGAATAGTGTAAGCAAACGTTCAGGAATGTATATAAATACAAATAAAGGATATTTATGACCCTCTGAAAAGTTTTTCAACGTTCTTTTCCCATTATTTATATGTTTGTAGTTATTTTGAGCAGTTATGTGTGTTTTTGCACCCCCAAATACGCACTTCTAACTCATCCTTGGCCTCCTCATTTACTTCCAAATTATCTATTAAAGTTAAGCCTAATTGTAGCTACTTAACAATTCTTAAATTAATAAGTAGATATTTTGAGTTCTTTCTGTTCATATACATCCATTTATTCAAAGACTGTTAAGTGAGTACTTACCCCATGTCATGCCTTAGGTTAAGCATCGGGGTTATAATTGCAAGCAAGGGGGTGCAGTAACTGGTCCTTACGGAGGTTCTAGTCAGTGGGAGGAAAGACATACAATTAAACATGAAGCGTGATCCATGCTATAAAAAGGGATGTGAAGATCAGAGATTTCCTGGTGGAAAAGACCATCAAGGTGAGACATGAAGCATGAAGAGTAAGGCAGGCAAAGGGGAACAGTGGAGAAGGAATTGTTCCACGTGCATTTGAGGAGCTGAGGAAGTTCGCTGTGATCAGCGGTGCGGTTTGAGAGCGGGCAGTGGTGGGAGAAGGATTCACCGTGAGGCTGGGGCCTGCTCTTAAATGTCGCGTATACGTTGCAAGGAACACGAATATTATCCCAGTGGTGATTAGAATCCGCTAGAGTTTTTTAAGGCAGTAATGGCATGACAGTATTTGTAATTTTTATAGTTAGCCATTTTTCATTATTGAAAAATTAAATTTTAATTATTGAAAAAATAGTATATAACACAGCATGAAAGGACTCCCCAAAGGTAATCACTGTGAACATTTCTTATGTAGTTTTTCAGAGAATGTCTATCTATGCATATACACGCATATGTGTGTGTGTGTGTGTGTGTGTGTGTATAGAGAGAGAGAGAGGGAAAGAGATATCCTTTTTTACAAAAATAATAGCACATTGTACAAACTGTTCTATGTCTGACTTTTTCTACCTGACAATATAATATGGAGATTTTTCCATATGACTACATGAAGATCCACTTATTCTTTTTAACTACTTCTTAATATTCCAGAATATGAGTTTCCATAAATTATTTAAGCAAAACCAAATTGATGACAATTTGTTATCTTCCATTTTTACCTATTTCAAAAGCTGCTGCAATAACTATCTTTATTTATCTTTGTATAGATATGCTAATATAGCTGAACGATATATTTCTAGAAGTATAAAAGTCTGATTAGATGTAATTATTATTTAAATTTTTAAGTGGATAAAAATGTTTCAATTTCAACAGATATTCCAAATTTCCCTCCAAAGAAGCTATGCTAATTTATGTGTCCATCAATAATATATGACAAGGTTTATTTTCCCCACATTCTCAAACTTTAAAATCTTTCTCAATCTGATAAGTGAAAAACATCTAATTTTAATTTGCATTTCCTTTACGAGTGAAGTTAAGCATCTTTTTATATTCTTATAATCCATTTTCTTTTTATATAAATTGGCTGCTTAAGTCCTTCGCTCATATTTCTTTCAGGTACTGATTAGTAAGAGTTCTTCATTGATTAGTAACATTAACTCTTTGCTATGTGTATTGCAAATATTTTTCCCACCCTATGAGTCATATTTTGATTTTACTTGGGTATTTTTTTCTGAGGAGTTTTTTTTAAGAAATTTGTGTATTTATATTAGTTTTTTCTTCTATCATTTTTATGAAATAGTTCGGAAGGATCTGTCCTGTTGTAACATGGAGAATGTATTAGATTGGGGTGAGGAAAAAAAAAACAAATGGCAGATGTTAGGATAATTCTATAGAGAAATGATGGTGGCCTGAATTAGGACAGTGGCAGTGGAAATAGATGGAAATGAACATGTTTGTGAAATAGGAAGTAGAAGCATCTGAACTTGGAGATTGGCTGAAATGTGGGAGAGGGAAGAGACATGTTTTAGAGATAATACACAAGTTTCTGGCTTGGATAACTGAGTAGATGGTTCACTAAGATGAAGAATGCCTGGGAAAGAATATATTTGGTTTGGGGGAGACAGTAGATGCCAAATTCATTTTGGAGCACATTGAGTTTCAGGTATCTGTGAAATGTCTGAAGATAGATGCTCTGTAGTCAGGTGGCTATATGGATTTGGAGTTCAATAAAGAATAGATTTGAGTGTTGAGCACATGGACGCTAACTGAAACCGTGGGAATAGGTGGGAACACCCAGTAGGTAGAGGGAGAGACAAGCCACAGTGCTGAAGTATAACCACATATTCAAGACTGAGAAATGGGAGAAATACCAGGAGGGTGATGTCTTCGAAGTGAAGGAAAGACAGTCTATATTTTAAATTACTTGAAGGTTGGCAGAGCTGAGCCTATGTATAGCTTACGTGTAAACTACTGACTGGAGACCAGCAGGATTAAAGTATACTCAAATTATTAAACAAAGGTGACTATAGTTGCCTACAGAAGCAAAACAAAATCAGAGGAAAGAAATATCAAGTGTTAATATTGACAGTGAATTTGGATAATTTATGAGAAAATGCTTTTTTTAGTAATTCCCTTGGACTATTTCATTTATTTATAACTACTCTATTTGGGCTGCACAGAATGTTATTTTAAAGATGACCATTGTCTGTGTGTCCTCGCTTTCTTATCTGTCAAGCTACCAACATCAATTTTTATCTAAGGTTAACGTTTCTCAATGCAACTGGGTGTTTCCGTTCTTTTTCACAGATAAATAATTAAGTGAAACATCTCAGACAGTTTTATCTAATATTTCTTAAGAATTACAGCTGCATCCCTATATATCCAGTCAATAATATTATGGAAATGTTACATGTTATTTTAAAACTGATTATGCTGTTATCAAATATTCTACCCTATATTATTTTTAGATGAGATAGGAAAAATGGATCATGATTAAAACAAAAATATAACATTTTAGAGAACATGGAAGCTTGGATTTTTGGTGTTTTGGTTTTATACTAAAAATGCCTACTGAATTCTTGCTGTTGGTTTCCTTTGCAAAATTGCCAATTGTGACTCCTTTTACTTTAGATGAGTGCCACATCATACCAACTTAACGCTGCTGAGTTCTCTTCACTGTAATTGAAATCACGTTAAAGGCAGGTGTAGTACTAATGTGAACTACAAATACCTCTTCATTCAAGAAGAGAGATCATGATAAGCAGCAGAGACCAAATTAACTCCGTCTTTCTTATTCTCTACTGTATTTCTGTAAATAAGAAATATACTGATGTTGAACATATCCTCACTTCAGAAACTTATCATTTGAAATTAGAGACCTCCAGAACTATTTTTGGAAAGACTTTTAAGCTTGGACAACTCCCTGCTGTTACGAAGACCGACGGTGTTTCTGAACTGGAACAAGGAGATTTTATATAAGACTGTTCATACTAGAACCTGTTTTATACAAGAACATACTTAAAAAGCTAATTTCTTTTCTCCTTTTTGCACTGCAATCCACAAAGTGTGACTAATAATAGATTTAAATTTGCTAAGTGCATTCAGTCCTTTGTGCCATCATAAAGAGAATCTATTACTGTAAAATTGAGGCTTAGTTCCAAATTGCGCCATTATGAAGTTTTCTTCCAGCAATGTTTTGTCTCTAATACACTTCCCTCATTGTAATTCTATTGCAAACCTGATGTCTAGCATCAAGTCTCACAATAATTATTTTAAATTGCTACTAGGAACAGTAGTCCTGGTGGGATATATTACTACCATTCTAACAAGATGAATTTCAATGCACTTGTAACCATATTGTAGTATATTATGAAAGAAAGAAAATCTTTGAGTTTTATATCTATGGACATGCATGTAACAGAAAAAATTATTCTTATAAACTTCAAAATACTTTTTATTGAACTTCTACTTAAACTAATTATAAGTCACAAGGACAAATTAGAATATCTAGCCACATGGCCCATTAACAGCATGCTGAGTGACTTGAAAGGAATAAATAAATATAAAAATAATAATAATGCTTTTGCTTAGAATACTTATGCATTGTAATATATTTATATGGTATATTTTAAAGATAATATAAATTATATTTCCATAGGAAAAAGGCACCAGAAAACTATTAAAAGTGAAGCTGACCTAAAACTTCAATCTTAATTTAATCTTTCCCAAGGCTTGGAGGTCATTTAAATAAATGAACTACCCAAAAAAGTTTGTTTAAAAATAATTTATTGTATAATAGAAACTTAAAAAAAGTCATCTTTCGGAGTCTAAAACGTTGAGTCATCAGTTTGCTAATATACTATAGATAGAAATACTTCTAGGAATTAACATGGAAGGCACTGGAAAACATTTTCAGTCACTCTGAAACTTAGGTGATTGTTTAACAGTAGTGTTACATGATATGCTACATGTTTCATGAGTTATTTTACATTCTTACTGAGGGCATTCTAAAATTCACCTTACTAATATAAGTTGCCTACAGGCTTATGAATAAATTGGGAAGACAGTCACTTTAGAGTCACTGAAAGTATGAATCTTGAATTTGTGGCATAACAAAATTATTATAAAGAAATAGTAGAGCCAAGCTTCTCTGTTATAGATAAAATGATTATAAAGTGATGGTCTGAGATCAAAAGCTGTTTCAATCTTAATAATTTAAATAAGTTGTCACACAAAATTTGGAAGAAACTCCAAGTGTGAGTTCTATATCTACAGGAATTCTCTTTTAAAATTATTCACATATAACCCCAAATGAAAATCACTTAACTACCTAACGAAACTGAAAGATACTCCCTGGAGTGGACCAAATGGGAAAAGTTAATCTGCATACTTTACAAAAAGGGACAGCTGAATTTACATTAGCAATGTAGCATTTTACCTTAAATAATAATTGAATGAACTATATTACATACCAGCCAGCATGGAGCTACCAATTGAGTAGTAAGAGATTACACCAAAACGGCGGAACAACCTTCTATTTATAATAAAGTGGTGCATTGTTATGCAATAATAACCATTTTGTAGAATTTCCAGCATATAGAAAAATCTGGAAATTTATCATTCTATCTGGTCATTACTTTTTTAGAAACCTACGAAGGTTGTCTTCTTACCATTAGGTCATCTCTAAAACTTTTGGTATTGTTTTGTAGATTAGTTGCAATCACTTTTCAGTGAGCTAGACCTGAAATCACATACTATTGTTTCTGAAACATCAGTATTTGTCAGTAGAAAGAAAGTGTTATTTATTTTATGTGTCACTATCTTTGCATTTACTCCTATATATTTACTCCTTTATATATAAGTGTATATTATTTTAAATATACTATTGATGTTGCTGGGAGAAAACAGAACCCAAGGCAAAAATATCCATTATTAACAATGTTTTTGGTCAAAAATCTATTTTCCAAGTGGCCAAATATAATTACATTATTATATTGGCAAATGCCTCCATAGAACTAAGTATAAGATTTTACCTCTCACTTTCAGGTTGGAGGAAAAGAAGCCCAAGTTAATAGAAAAATGATTAGAAACAGAAGGTGTCTTGGCTCTCAGTTTTGTTAATCAAAAAAAAAAAAACTCATAAACCTTTTATAAATTTCCGCCAATACCTTTCCCTTTTGAATTAAAAGCTTTTTTGTAAGATCCGAATAGAAACAATTGTCCAGAAGAGCATATGAAATTAATGTTTCCCCAAGAGCATTACTGAAAAAATATGCTGACCCTGTGCTTATCAGGGCCTTTTGAAATCAGTACTGGTTTTTAAAGGGCAATAAAGAAAGCTTTTATTTTTAATATCATACGCATGCTCTCATTCCTGAGATTTCTTGACAATAGAATTTTCAATTAACTCTTTGAACACTGTGTTTCATACTCACCAACAATTCATTTCATGACTGGAAATGTATTCTCCCAGCCTTTAGGTGAAATTGATTGGAGGGAATTATGTAATATTGTATACTGAAGATCTTCAGAAGAAAGGAATCACATACCAACTAGCCACAAACCAAAATCTTAAGGGGCTAAGAATACCACATCCTTTCAGATTTCCCACACTTGTAAGTCACTTAAGTTACTTGTCACACTATAGATTCCTGGGGCCGCTCCCTAGCAATTCTGTTTGCATAGACCTGGGATATGTAATACAGATAAGAATCTGTAATTTTTAAAATCATCTTAGATGTGTTGAGAAACATTTGACTTACCTCAAATCCAATTTTTTGCATTTAAGCAAGTGAGAGCAATTGAGTTAAAAAAAATACATTTCAAGGATTTTTGGCAAGACTAACTTGCTTTTGAGAACTCAATGAGTTGATGGCACAAATCTAAACAGAACTCAATTTTCTAACATCTCATCCTCTGTGTATATGTTTGTTTGGGGTATTTTGTTCAAACAGGTTTCCTTTTTTAAAAGACAGGTTAGCTATGCATGGTCTGTGTCTGAAGTGATGTGTTTGATTGACAATGAATAAAAGTAATTACTTGACATCTCCTAGAAGCACATAATGAGGAGACCATAAGCCTGGAAAGAACGTTAAGAGTTCTAGTCTAGCAGACTACTTCCTAGGAAGAACTACATATAAAAGCTCTTAGGGAAAGGATTTATTTTTATCTTAAATTTCTCAAGGAAAGGCGTTTCCTTAACTACCCCTGTATACCTCCCAGTGTTCTGTATGGAAATATTATAATTATTGTATATTTTTTTAGTTGTCATGTATGCCCTTGTCTTTCCTTTTTAAAAAGAAAATATGGCATTTTTCATTTATTCAAGTATTCCACAAATTCATAAAGCAATTAAATTGAGCTAGACAGACAAATAGATAGATTTTTAATTATTACAGAGAAAGAATATGAACTTCTTACAAATGAACACAAGATGAAGATTTACTGTACTAGTTCTTACCCCTCTTTTGAAACAGGAACTCCTTTGAAGTTCTAAGAAGACCTCTGGCTAAAAACATGCAACATACGTATATACCTCCAAAGTTTGCCCATATTTTCAGGACGTTCATGGACCCTGGAAGCCTCCTAGTTAATAAGCACTAATCTGGTGGGAAGAAGCTATCCCTGAAATACTGGTGCTCAGTGCATTTGTTCATATGTTGAAGAAGGCAAATTATCATCAAAGCTCAAATAATTATAAAGCACTAATTTTTAAATATTATTTTAAAAATCAGAAGATGAAAATTGAACTATATTGCCCCTGTAATTATACTGTAAATCTGTGCAGCATGAAAGTGAGTGCTATATTTCTCACTATATTCTCACCTGAGAATAAGCACTAAATAATTTTAACTTTTTCTAGCTTTTAACAAATAAAGTTGAGCAATGGATTTACATTGTCTAATAATCTTGTGCAGAATATTCATATATAAGAAACAACAGTGATTATCCCTAACCACTATTAAGAGTTAGTGATGAGATCAGACCGTAGACTTCAGCCCATAGACTTCAGAAGGAATCCCGATACCCAGAGATTTAATGGTAGAGAGATGTGAATAGGAAGTAGATGACTGAATTAAAATGAAAAACTTATGATGGCCCATCTCTGGGGAACGTGCACATTATACCTTGAGTTTGCTGCTGAGTCTGCCATTTCCTTCCTGAATCATATTGGTGTTAAGATCTATTTCCAACACAGCTCCTCCTTTTACAAAGCAAGTTGAATAGTTCTTGACTTCATCCTTCACCATGAGAATCAAATTCAAGTCAATTACCTGAGGGGTACAAAGCTTTGCAGGCATACTTTAGCTTACAAAATTGCCACATTTCTGAAAAGTTCTGGGTAAATCGATTTTATCCTAAATAAGATCACTTTAGGCATGAGGAAAAACATACAACTTAAAAATATCTTATGAATAATAATTTTATGAAATAAAAAATGTTTGTCTCCCCCACTTCACAATTATGTCTTTCTCATCTACAATCCTGAGCAACTAATTTTCCCACAACACCATATCCCCATTGACAGAGTGTTTCTGGGTTGCACACTGAAGTCTCCACATTCCATAGCTGTGCCAAGCTGCCTCTCCTACCCTGCTGTTTAAGCATTCTACTCTTCGCAAGAATTTTTTTAAGTGCATCATCTCTGTAGGTCCTCTTCATGCCTGGTATCCAGGTAGGTTTTAGGTGCTTATTCATTTAATACATCAAACTAGAATTGCTGTAATTACACAGGCCCGATAGGAAAAATCCATTCCTGCCCAATATTGTGATGCTTATCTCAACCCCTATTTTGTCATTTCCACAGGATGTATAGTCTCATATTCCCCATCCCACTCCAGTCAAATGCCATTGTCATAAATAAATATTTATTAGTACCTACTATGAATTCAAAGAGATATAAAACATGGTCCCTGTGCTTACTAGCTAGTTGGGAAGTTTGCACATGCGAAAAAAGTGATTAGTAACAGTATGAGATAGCATAGACTAAGTGATACATGACACCCTCTAATTTAGCTGTTCAGCAAATCCAAATTTCCATACATTTATGTTGCTTAAAGGGAGATACATCTGTAATTCTTGACTCACCATGCTTTTTCACTAAGCTGTGTCTTCTAGCATAATGAAAAATAATGTGATAATATAGTGACATATTACTGTGACTTCAGGCTGTTTCCATAGAGGCAGAGCAGTCTCATGGGTACCACAATGGAATGAGATACAGAAGACAGGGATTCCAATCTGAGAAATGCCCCTGACATTTTATGTGACCTCAGACAAGTGACTTAACCCCTCAGTTTTGAGCTTTTTCATCTGTAAAGGAAGTTTAATTAAACTTGCCAACGTCATAGAGACGCTATGAAGTCTAGCTAATTAAATCCCATTAAATGTTTTGAAGATATAAAGTATTTGCTTTGCAGTCATAAACAATAAGCAAAAAAAAAAGTCTCATTTAAAAATACTAATTTTTATACAGTTATCACAAAAGATGATATTGATGCCCTCTAGAGCCTAGTTGTAGAGATGGATTTACACTGATACATCCATACTCTCACAATGGTTATTTTGGTGACCAGTAGCATTTAAGACAGCTAGATAGGATAAGGTATCTGTCTATGACCATAGAACAAAGTAAAGCTAACTGGCCTCCCTGGAATTGAACCATGACCTAGGTCTCATTAGCACTATCTGCTAACCAACTGAGCTAATTGGATACCACATTGATAATAATGTATCATAGCATGGTTTGGTTTATTTTTTTTCCAAAGCTTTCCCTAGATTTAATTTCAATAACCATAAAAAAATTAGTTTGAGTAATTAGAGCCTAAGACAATAAGCTAGACATTATTAGATGCCACTAACCTCCGAGGGAACAACTCTTGCTGTCCCCGACAGGCCTGTAGTCCCCAGCAGGCTCTTGACTGCCCTGAGAAAGTGAAGTTTCACAATGACAAGGCTAATAAACCCAAGGCCCTCCTGATGAGATTAGGAAAGACTCTTACGCATCTCTTGCTCACTGACTCTACTGGCAAGAATTAGAAATTGTTCTAGTCTGTGAGTCAGTCCTGTGGAGGTTAATAAAGTGACAATGAAGATGCATTGTGCTACAGAAAACAGTCCTAAGTACTAAATAAAAAATGCCTTAACACTGAGCTCATAACTTTACCTCTTGGGATTGATTATATCTTTCGGCTGAGAACACGAAGCAAGCCTTAATGAGGAACGGATGTTAGGTGGGACCATTTCAGTAATTCTTAGTTCTTTGAACTTTCAGGCAAGGTTAATGTACATGCTATTTCATGGAACAAAACAAAAATATATGATGTTGAAATATTCCCTTTCTAGAAATACGAGAGTAATAGAACCCTGCAGTGCTAACAAAGTAGCATGTAAATCTTGGGGTGTATACTTCAGATTTCAAGTGGAATGAATGGCCTATTTGGCCCAAGCTAGGTAAACTTGAATTCTGCAAAGCTAAAATACTGGAAATTAGCTCCATGATGTATTAACCCAAATAATAATGTTCCTGACGTAGAAAAAAAAGATGGAAATTAAACATCTAGTTATGAATACTGCGTCTGCACAATGTGCTGCATGCACCGCATGTGTTAGAATTTCTTCTCAGTTCTTTTTTTAATCTTTTATTCATAGCATTGCAGGTGATGAAAAATTTATGCCTTGAGTCTGGCATTGAAATTAAATGCAAAATGAAAACAGAAGCAGTTTATACTGACAGCTTAAATATCTTTATCTAGCATACGGTTGCACTATAAAAATCACTGGGTGACTTTTTAAATCTCCCACATGTAAAAACCAAGAGTTGTACAATAATGAAAAAAGTTATATATCTAAGATATCAACAGAAAAGTTGTATTTTTATTAGCACTCTTTGTTAATTTCATTTTGCTCTAGTCTGCTGTTTTTGTTTAATGGGCACAGACATATGAATATAAGCTTTTAAAAATACTGCATAAATTAATCATTGATATTAATTCCTCAGAGTGGAAGGAAACAATTGATTTTTGCAGTATTTTTAATGAGTGTGATTTCCCTGGTAGGTTTATGTCTTAAGCTGAATAGAAAACATGAATCTGTACCTAAGGTAGTTATACTGTAGTAAAGGTTAATTATTCAGGTGAATCAATTTGTTCATCACTATATTAATATGAGTGATGCTTGGAAAGAATGGCAATAATTATAGTAATATCCATAGTCACTAGGTAAGTGAGTTTTCAAGTGTATTTCCTTCCTTAAAAGAGTTGTAAGTAATTTTGTACACATTATTTTATTAGTCACAACTCTATTCACAAAATGAGGTTCCCTGTAAATGGTTCCTATTTTCTTGAGATGTTGAGTCTTTTGTCCTAGGCATATCTATATATGCTATGCTGCATTAAAATGCTTGCTGTGGCTTTTGTTGATGAACTAATGCTAAATCTCAAATAGCTCATAATGTAAATTAATGGAAGAAAATAATTTCCTCTTAGTTTTGTGAATAATGCACACAGGTTTAAAATACATTCAGTGTCTTTCTCTCTCTCTCTATATATATATACATATATATGCACATGTATATATATATTTATGAGAATTTTAAAAATAAGTATAGAGTTATTTAGCATTTAAATAAGTAAAGCATGAAATTTAGAACAGTCTGCAGTTACGTAAAGCATCAATACTAAAACAACCACTTAGATTTCCATATTTAGAAGACTTCACCACACAGCTTAAAATATTTTACACTCAGCCTCTGATTTGTAGCTCTTTCCTGGCTGTTTTATGTAAACATACTGTGTATAACTATGCAGATAATTTTATACAATATTAATTGTGCTAAGAGTGCAACGAGTGTGTTTAATTCAGTAATTCATTTACATTTTAATGATTTTAATAGCATAAGATTACCAAATCAAATTGAAATATCTCTGACCATTGTGGTATGTTGTGTGAAGAGTTCAAATAGTTATATCGTTTTATACTATACGTAATATATTTATCGCATCTTGTTAATGACAACCAAAAGGAATCTTAAAATAATACCCATTTTGAAAAATTTTTTAAACATTTTCAATACATTTTTGAATCCAACATTAAATATACTTACAGAGTGGTGCCCAAAAGCAGTGACATATCAGACATAAGATTTTAAAGGATATTTAATGTCTGTCTTCAGCACATGAATTGTCGAGGTGGCCTGCACCTTTGAAATACAGTTGATGAGCAGTATTACATTTTTTTGCAAGCAACCTGTATGAAAAAACAAATGCATTTAATTTATTCCTCTTTAATGTAGGAAGAATAATTCAAGGTGTTTATTATGGGAAGTGAGTGAATTACTAACTTTTACATGTAAAGATAGCATGTGAAGCCACTCTCCAAATCAACAAATTTCAGGTTAGCATTTCTTTCTTCTTTCTTTCATCATGTACAGATTTAATATCATCAGGAATAAATCTAAATTGTTTGCTTCTTTCCTCCTAATTCCTGAAGCAATGTAAAAGTCTAGCGAGGTTTGAAGTGACAGGATTACAAGCAGTCTTTTGCATACATGGCCTTTAGGGATAAGCGGCTACCTTGCATCTAATAAACAAGAAAGTGAATTCATTGAATAATGAATTAAGTGGCATAAGTTGTGATAACAAGGAGCAAATGTAACTTCAGACAAATAGTATTTGCTTTGTGTGGGGTTATCTGAGAGGGCTGATGCTCCACCAAGGGAGACTGAAAAAAGGCTCATTATATTAAGATGTTCTTTTACAGAACGCAGTCTAAAATGATCTTGCAGTTTTTCCCCCGTTTGCTGATCTCCTTTGTGTGCTTCTATCAAATCAACCACCTCCACCAGGGGTATAAGTAGGATTCTTTCAGACTGTTGAATGTTGTTTAAAATGAAAATTCCTAGTGAGTTTTGGATGGGTCGCCCAACAATTAAATAGAGATGTCTAATTGGTTCATCCATGTTAGGGTCAGCAGCTGGTTACAGAATAAAAGGTTGTGGTGCCCCATTGCACAGTTCTGAACCAAATTAAATTATTAATCTACTCTTTGCTTCAATGTAGCTTCACAGGGATTCCTAACCTGCCATGCCGAATAAAACAGAACGACTGCTTTACATTTTCATTATGGAGAATTATATTTTAAATTGCAAATGTTCTTCTATTTAGCTTGCATTGCACATCTCATTGGATATATAGAAATATCTTCAACAGTCAGTGCTTATAACTTGTTTTGTTAATTTCTAATTGTAGCTGGAAACTATGAAACCACCAAAAAGGATGATTGACATGCAGTACCAACTTTCTAGCCAGAACCAGTTGAGCCATGAAATGCAAAGTCAAGTCTTAGAGGGCCGTTATCTTTGACTCTTAAATTCAAAATATATAACTAAATAAGTATGTTGCAGGAGGACTTGTAATCTAACATGAGCTTCAGGTTAATTCAACCAAGGTTATTTTCGTAATAGCAATTCCTGCAAGGGGTCAAAGTCCTAATTTTTGTGACCTTGTATAATTATTTTGACTGTTGTTTTTATTTAACTACTCTAAAGTGAATAGTAACTTTGTGCAAAATTATAGCTGCATTCAACTTTCTTTTTTAAATAATATTATAGGCCATTTAAAGGACTTTATCAATTTTCTTATAGTGTTTAATAATGTCTTAATAATTCTATTATCAACAGTAAGCATAGTTGCAAAAAAAAATTTACCACATTTTCTTAGAAATTATTTTATGAGATGTTTTCTATCAACATTTTAATATTTTCCTATTTTGTACTTTTAGAAGTTTGAGTTATAAGAGCCATAGCAGAACTAACTTTGAAAGCTGATTGAGCTTTAGAATGTAGTTTGATTTCTAAAGATAAATCACTTAGTAATCACAACTGAATGAGGGTTCAATTTTTGATATATTGCATTAACTAAAGTTTTGAATTTCATTCATTGGTTTGTTCATGTGTTTGTATGCACGTGTATATATTAGCTGAGTCTGTTGGAACACATAAAAACTTGAAGACCAGTGAAGACTTTTTATAAATCAGAAAAATTTTATGAATAATCTAGTTTGTTCATTTATTCATCAAAAACATATTTACTGGACATCTACTCATGCCAAGTACTGTTTTGGGAGCCATGTGAACAAGAGGAAGTGAACAAGATAAAATCCCTTCTATAGTGGAGTTTACATTCCAATGGAGGGGAACTAGACAACAAATAAGTCTATAGATAAATTAACAATAAAACAAAAGAACAAAATATTGGGAAAAAAGTAAACTAGTATGATGTCACAGAGAGTGACAAAATAAGGGCCTTCTTTAAACAGTGTTGTCAAGGAAGGCCTCTCTGAGGAGCAGGCATTTGATCTGAGACCTTAGCCATGAGAAGGGCATTCCAAACAGAGAGAATAGCAGGTGCCAGAGCCTGGGATGGGAATGAACTTGGCATATGTGAGAAACAGAAAGAAGCTGAACTGGCTTCGTGGGCACATAGCCAGGGTGGTTACACATGGGCCCATGCTTAGAAGGGCCCCAGTCTAATGCTCTGCTGTCACCATCTTGAAATTCTTAATTTTTAAACAAGAGGCCTCACATTGGTCCTGCAAATTATCTAGCCAGTCAAGAAAAGAAGGCTAACATATCTAGAGTGTAATGAGGTAGGGGGTGGAGGGAGGGCATCAAAAGGCCAGCAAGTGATATTTCTGGGTATATCTAGGTGGCACTGGCCTGGATATACTTCATGAAAGATTAGTTGTACTTTACAATTCAGCCATTTTTGTCTGCTATGTAGAAAATGGAAACATTATTTTTGTTCTGTATTTAGCCAAATCCTCACATACAGATGATAAATTCCTCAAGGGTAATGTTGGTCTCTTCCATGTATTGTGTACACTTCATGGCACCATGTGATTAGATATTCCAAAAATACTAATTGCAGCTAAAAGGAATTTGCCTTCTCTTTTAACCCAATAGGGCTTCCTTGAGAAAAAAAAAAGATATTTAGTGTTCACATTTTAATTCTTGCTTTCTTCCCACAGTTATATTGTAATGCCAAATCTGCATGACCATTTAACAATTAGGTTGAATCATATGAAATTGCCTACATCAACCATTTGTTACCTAGAAAATGGCAATTTCAATGGTTCATAGCAGGCTGAAATTGCAGGTTTATTTAAGGAAAGTAGAATAGAAATCTTACAAGCATTTTTGTAATCCCTGCAGGATTATTTAACAGAGGGGGAAAAAAGTAGTTCAGGGTTGTTCGTTAGAGCACCATAGTACACAGTGCTGTCGGGTTCACGCTGATGGGTCTTCTTAGAGATAAATCCACATTCCAGGGAGGCCTTTCTGCCAGTCACCAACCACTCCTCCCTCTCCCTCCCCCACAATAATGAGGTCTATGGACTGACACCCACTTTCTACTATATTCTGCCTTATAGCAAGTGGTGAGTTGCCAGGAATGACTGTGTGAGTGGGCCAAGTCCATGCCATAGTTCAGAGTTGCAGCAAGTTACAAGGCTTGGTCTATAAGCCGTTATTCACTGGTGACCTTTCTTCCAGGCAAATCTATTCCCATTTGTTGATGACCATGATGATTTGCCCAATGATTGCTAAGTACAATGAATTATGTAGTCGTGTGACAGAATCTGGCCAGCAGAGGTTTAATTTTGTCAAGTCAGAACACAATTTCTCTGATCAGGACAAAGAAGTGATTTTTTTTGTCATTCAAGACAGGTAATGAGCTGACAAATTCTCAAAAAATCTTCTGTATGAGGGGCTTTTGTTGTTTGCTTCTTAGTTTTTCTTTTGTTGATTCTAAATAATTATTGTCAAGTTGCTTCTTATCTGCTACTTTTGTATTTTAGCAATACTGTAAAATCCACTAGTTTATGATTCTTGTCCTTAGATGTTCCATTTCTTATGTTTTATTGCTTTTTTTGCTTTTCCCCAAATCTTCCACACTTTGAACCATATACCTATCTATACGTTTATGAGTCAGTAGTGGGATTATGAATTTCGTTCTTAGTAACCTAGCAAAAATGAAAAACTTCTAAGAAGTTTTAGTCTTCCCTCAAAAACATTTTAAAATATATTCATTATCACCATTTATATTTTCCCACACATTATCTACTCAACTCTAGAATCTGAGGTAGAAGCATGTGTTTGACTTTTTCCCATACTCAAGCTACAAAAGGACCTCCAAATTAAAAGTGAAAAAAGCCAACCATTTTGGATGTTTTGATCTGTGTAGTTTTCCTCCTGAACTTTGCACTAGCACTAGAAATATTCCTCAAATGAATGAATGAATGAATAAATACCCTCAAGGTGCTTATGGTCTAGTGATGGAGTTAGGCAGACAACGACAACACAATAAGATACGCTGGGATAAGGGGAAGTGCAGATATTTACAAAAGCTCAGAGCAGGTCTCACAAGTGAAAATATGAGCAAGAGGGAATGACCAAATCCCTTCCACTTTCCTTCCAAACTGTATTTCTGTCACTGCTTATAATAAATAACATCCTTATTTTACAGCCAGCCTTACCCACTGAGGCACCATGACATTGTATGGAAGGAGAATAGACTTTGCAATAGTAAAGTTTTGGGTTTGAACCTTGGTTTTGCTCCTTACTAACTGTATGACCTTGGGCAATTCACTTAACCTCTCTGAGCCTCAGTTTTGTTCAGATATAAAAATATCAATACCTAGCTCACTGAAGAGCTATGAGGATTACATGAAATAACTAACATCTGCTGCATATCTGTGTTACCACTTTGTCATCATAATGGCAAAGTTCTACTAGACTATTCTATAAACAGAGGGGACACTTATTGCCAAACTAAACAAGGTAATAAGTATGGAACAGTTTTCATCTTTGAAAGAATTCCTGTAGAGTTTTCTTTGCCTATTTGGTATATGCCCTTGCACCTGATCCAAGCACACATACACCCTATCCAATTTAGGGGTGGTAAGTTAAAGAGAGTAGGGGGAAGGAGTAAAGGAGGAGATCTGGTTTGCTATAATAAGCTTGTTAGTACTAATACTCTGAGACAAAAGATATATTAACTTTCTTTACAATATGCAGTAGAAACTATTGCTTTGGGAATCCTACTTCTAAAACTAGACAGTTTGTACACAGGGCAGAGAGAAGCTCTTGTCTACTTTGCCACTGTGGAAAATATTTTGCTTTACCTCTTCCTGCCAGAAAAACAAAAGGTAGCTCACTGTTATTACGATAACTTCGTATTTTATTGTCTCATCAAAACAATAAAATGCTCCTGAAGATTGTTCCCAGGGTCTCCTTTTTATATATATGGAAGAAAATCTCATTATTGAACTGAAATGCCATTATTGTGATATTATTTACTCAGTTTCTCTAAAGATTAGGCTTTCTAAACTGAAGGCTGATTATGAATCTGTGTTGTGCAGAGTTGAGGTCACATTTAAACCTTTTTAAAGGACTGGGTAACTCGGGAAGTTGCTGAGTCAGAACCTCTCAACAGCCTTCTATTAAGAGTTTAAAGAGGAAGCAGTAAAATACCTCCCACCTCCCCACCTCCCAAAAGCCAATGGTAAGAATTGTGGTTTCTCAAGAGCTCTTTTACACTCAAAGATGACTCCATGAGCATGGAAACTATCTCCATCACCATATGTGATAGACTGGCCAGACTGTCGTTAAAGTCATATATCATTCATATTAAGTTTTGAATTTCCTCTGTCTTTGTATCGTGTTCACAGAGATAATTTAACCCCTGCATGTTAACTCTGATTCAAGAGGTTCCATTGTCCCCTGGGAAGATGAAAATATTTGTACCTAGAAACAGATTTGTCAATGAATGACATAGAGCCTGGTTAATTCAGACTGCCAAGAAGGAAAGAAAGAAAAAGAAAGGGGGGGGGGCAGGAAGGAGAAAGCAAACAAGCAAGTAGATTCAAATTGGCTTCCCATTTGAACCTAGGAATTAGATATTTTACTGTGATTTCTCTACTCAGAAACTCTACTTAAAAGCAGGCTTCAATTTTAAACCATTTATCTCTTATTTCTCGACCAAAGTCTGGATACACCCAACCAGAACAAGTGTTTGCTGAGGGATTTATTAAAAATTTAGAGGTAATTTCTGTTATGAGACTCATTTTGGCATGATAATTGTGACTGCCGTAGAGGAAACTTTCATTAGATATCTTGCAAAACTCTGTCTCACTATCGTGAAATACATATCTAGAATTCAATAATTGGAAGGCAAGCCATGAGCAGGGTGGTTCCACTCTTCTGCATTTTATCCTTAACCAAGGGACTTTTTAGACTTTGGCCTTCAATTTCCTCAGATGTGAGGGAGAGGAGAGACCAGTGTTTCACCTTAAAGATAATTTCCAATATTAATCAACTCTGAACAATTAGTAAGTTTTAGATTCTACAGGTTTCATAGCAAAGCACTTAATTGAGTTTGCAAATACTAAGATTAGTACTATGTACACTACTCTTAAAGAATTATTTAATGAGGAATGTTAAATGGAAGCATATGTACCCAATGTAAATATAAATCTACAGATGGGATAATTATGGCTGTGTCAATGTGTACTGCATATAATAAGGATAGACTATAGATGTTATTAATATGTTTCATACTAGCCGGAAGGGGTGAGGTACCTAAAGTTTACTCCCCTCTATTTGTCAGGCACTTTATGTTATTTATCTCACATAATTCTCATATCTGTTTTGTGGGGCTAGGTATTGATATTTTCAAAGTTCATGCTTCTTTCACACAACATAGTGCTGCTTCAATCAGGTAAGGCTGGCTATAGATAAAGATATTATTTATTCTAAGAAGTGGGAGAAATATAGTTTGGAAGGAAGGAAAATTCTTTTCTGGTGTATAAAAACAGACTTGACCAATAGCAAGGGGTCTATCTTATGAGAGACCATCTCTGTATGGTTAGGTTAAAGGCAAGTCAAACCCAGAAGCCTGGTTGGAACCAGAACCTGGTGCTAATACCTAGAGAACAAGTGTCATGGTCACCATGACAGGGCAGGAAAATTATCCAGAAAGCTTTGTGGATTACTGAAAAAAGAAAGAGAGCTAAGAAGCAGAAAGATAGTGAAATATCCTGGAGAGGCAAAACAAACACATAGCAAATGCTGTAAGACAATTTATAATTAACATCTAAATTATGTGGTAAAATCTCTAAATGCTTCAGGCATTTAGATGATGGAGAGGTTTTGGAGGGCTAGGTTAGTGGGAAAGGCTGCGGTAGGGGCAAGCTTTTTAAACTTAGAAAGATGGATGCAAACAGGGAGGATGTTTCTAGATGTGTCGGGCAGAGAAGGGATTGATCTGTATGAGGGAAGATACAAGGCCAGAAAAAGAGCGTGACTTCTTTGAAAAACTCCCTTTGAGAGTTACCTCAGAGGACAGTAACTAAAGTATCAGAGGATAAATGATACATTTTAGGGAGAAAATGAGGCAAAACATTTCAGGGGAGGGGAAACCACTAGGAAGCACTCTGAAAGCTGGGAAGAGGCGTTGGTGATGTCCAGGTGAGTGGAGGATGTGGACCCTCTGTTTGGGGAGTAATATAATGGAAAGCACTACTTGGAGTTTTAGTCAGCCCGGGAGATGCAAGCTAGACTGGGGTTGGGATAAGTGTTAGTCAGGAAGTCCTTTTAAAAGGATGTGACAATAATTCAGGGAATTATGCATTCATTTTAATAGTCCTCTCTCACCACCTAGAATTAGATGAAGGAGCATTTTGGATCCCCTCTAGTGTGATGACAAGTTACATTTATGGAGGTCTTGCTATGGACCAGGCACTCTGCTAAGCATTTTACTTTCAGTTAATCTTAACAGCTACCTATGAGACATAGAAACTTTTAACTGCCTCACTTCCCGCTTAAACAAAACTGAGCTAGCAAATGGCAAGGGCCAGGCTGTGAAGCCAAACAGCGTGGCTCCAGAGTGTTCAGCCCAGGATGCTATACTCTGGCCTACCACCCAGGATCGTAAGTAAATATAGTTTTAAGCCCCTCAGAAACACCAAAGGCAATTACAATTGTTATCTCTCAACATACAAATATCAAAAACAGATATATTTCTGAGTCCCTACTACATACAATAATATAACAAGCAAGAACTTGATGAATGTTCACTGTGTGCCGGGCATTACTCTAAGTATATTATATGCCTTGGCTCATTTAATTCTCACACCCTATGGAGTAATAATATCCCTGATTTTAGAGGAGAAACTGGGGCTTCAGTTAGTTCTATAACTTGCCCACAGTCACTTACTAGCTAGTCACACAGCTAGCAAGTGGCACAGACAGGATTTCTCCCGTGTTGTGATAAGGGATACAGAAAAATGCTCAAGAGACCTGAAGAAGTAAGAAAAATCACATGTGGGTGAGAGAATAAGAAAAATGTACAAGGAGATGTCATTTGGACAGGGATTTAAAGGATGGGTAGCGTGGCGGAGGGCATTTCAGAATGAGGGCTGAGGGCCGGGGAGTGTTGGAAAGACTAGAGGCAGAGAGAACACTCATGTTAGGCACTCAAACAATTGTTGATTAAATGAATTGGTGCACACACGGATTCCTGAATGAGTCAGCGACGAATGCAAAAGCATGGTGACAGTGGTAACTGAAAGGAGGGTAACAGAAGAGCTATTACAAAGGACTTAGCAACTGATTGGGATTTTGGAAAAAGGGAACCAGTGGGAGAGAATGTTTAGACTGGGACAAATTGGATCTGAAATGGCAACCATATATGTTGAAATGTTTCTCAAGAGTGGGAAATGACATCTAGAATTTTGAAGCAAGGTCATCCTCTATACCTGTCGATTAACTTAGTTTCTAATATTGCAAAGAATTAATTTTAGAAAAAAAGTTAAAACTTTGAAAACACTTTTCAGCCATGCAAACTTTTGTACAGTGCTATTTTTCCATAGAAATGAGTTATTTTCTTAGAAAGAGAAGAAGGAGAGAGAGACTATGTAAAACAGTAAATGGACTGGTAACAAAAACACTGCCTTATGTCAAGAGAAAGTTCAGCGTCTGTACGTTTTCAATAGCTGCCTTCCATGAAGTAGCCTTGGGATTACATACCAAGTGCATGGGGTACAGCAAAGGTGAGTTGTGACCAAGCCAATCAGTGTATTTCTTTTTAATGTTGAAGTTCTGGGAACCTGATTTACATTGAGGAGAAATTTGAAGTAATGTTCTGGGAATGTGAGATGGAAATTTCCAATCTAAGTCTTTAAGAGTGTAATGAAAGTTATACCTAGAATTTAATTATTAGTATGACCTCTTTAGAACTCCCTAAATGTAGGAAGGGTTGTTATTTTTTAAATGCTTAAAATTCTTTACACAATCTACTGGAAAAAGGAAAAAGATGATTCATTCAAAATAATCTGTTCATTCATCATCAAGTGAATGGAGCTATTTTCTACCAGGTAGCTCTCCTTAAATTACTCACCACCCCACAGTCTGAGTAAGAACAGTGTCAGCAATAGTTAGGACACAAACTGTCTGGGAAAATAAGAACAAGAGGGAACTTTTGGCAAAGTTAAGCTGTCAGATGATACAGATTGGGAGGCTTTGATCCTCTCGTGATGTGAAGGCTTCAGATGTTAATGATGACTATGTAAAACAGTCCAGTATGGAAGCATCTCAGATAAAATTCTTGTAAATTTTTGGCCAGGAACCTAAAACTTGCTTCAGTCTGTGGCTGAAATTTTTGTGCCAAATCAGGAGGCACTTTGCTGGTTCTTTTTTTATAGAAGGGCCAAATGAGATAGATTGGAAATATGTACTTTGAACAGCCAGGCAGAGTCTCAGGAAGTTTGCCAAATAAGATTTCCAAATAAAATGTTTGGGAAAGAAAACAGGGATGGACTTTGCAGATGCTGGATGGGTTCCACCAGCCATCTGTGCAAAGAGTTACTTGGTATCACATCAGCTGAGAGCTATGAAGCGCACAAAACTATTAGCAATAACTTCATTGTTAAATGGGTCCATTTATTTACCAAGCAACCCTCTATTTACCAAGATAAAGTATCTGAATGTATCTGCATTTCCTGTGAGAAACTGTAACAATGACCAGAATTATTGAAACATAGAGGAATTTCAGCAATCGAACTATTACCTCAGTGCTAATGCATTAGCAGTTGAAAAAGGCAGATTAATTTACTTACGGTGAGCTAAGTGCATTCTTGGCTCGCAAAAGGGAATCATTTGCTCACTTAAGCCAGAGATCCCATTTTTGACGGCAAATGTCACTGCCTGGATTTCCCTTTGACAGTCTGGCAACCCCACACCCCTGTTATAGTATCCATTTATTTGTCTTATTTTCAGCCAGATTAATCCATTCTGTTTTGACAAGAAGACTGATGGGTAATTGATAACTGTGATAGACACAAACAGAAGAGTTGGATGCTGAATAATTCAGCACTTTTCAGTATCAATAAGAGAACAGGTTGAAGAATTTGTGTCTCTATTTACACTTAAACTAAACTAAGTCAGCCCAGACATTTATGCTGCCAGTCTATCAGAAAACCAAACAGTGTACATTCGGTTTCCACCCGACAAAATGTTTTATAAGCTTGTAACAATATGTGTGAAGCTGCCAGAATAATAAATAGGTACAGCAGCCCATGCATGCTAATGTTATGTTGTAAGCAGTTTTGTTGACAAGTGCTAATACTTCTTTCATACTATCATCAAAAGCAGCTAATACAACAGCCATTATTTGCTGGCTTTCCAAGCAAGACATGATGGATTGTGACCTTAATATGGGTTAGCCGAGTTTTGAAAGTTAAACAACTTGCAATAAATCATAGAATTATTACAATGCAGTTTAATTGGTTAAGGACTGTTTATTTCCTAAACAGGGTGAAAAATTTCTGTTTCGGCACTTTTAATTTGCAAAGTGCATTTTCATTATGAATGGCAGTTTAATATTCTGCTCTTTTGTCATGCAAAATATGCAACACACAGGCAATCTATTAATTGGACAAAAATGCATTGCAAGCGTAAATTATCTTTTATATCATCACTTGTGAGCTTTTAAATCTATTAAATGTGTTAAATGGAACATAGTTAAAGACTATACAACTTGCAGGCTACTTCTTAAAATTTAAGTCAAGCTTCAAGATGATTTTAATGACCTTTATTTTTGGCAAAATAAAGTAATTAAGTAATTGTAAATATAAAGGGCAATTTAAAGAGTTACTGCTTCTTTAAGGCATAGGTATATATGTTTTATTGATTTAGCAGTCTCGGGAAACAGACAATAGCACTGTTTCATATTGATATGTCTTGAGAAATGGAATCTAGCCTCACGTATTTACGTCTCTCTTTGCTACAGTATAATTTCTACAGTAGAAATTTCCATTGGCAAATGTGTAGAAATAGGTAAGGCAGTAGCAAAATGATATTGCAGCATAGCTTAGTATAACTGAATAGCCAACTCAATATGCTTTGGTTCAATGATGTGCCTTTGCACAGGGCTATTTAGAGCACAGAAATAGTAACAAAATACTTTGTACTAGGAATGTTGATAGGACATATGTTTGATTTTAAGAATGCCAGATCTCTCAATGTGTTCCTGTAAGACTGCCTTAAAAAGCATGCAACCTATTCATTTATATACAACTCTGAGCCCATTTCTCATATTTATTGATATCTGGGTAGACCTATTAAAAACTTTTAACTTCCACTAACTTGAATCATTTTCCATAGATTGGTCCAGATCTGTGTTGTCACTCCACGTATCCTTCAAAGATATAAATTATCAGCAATATAAACTGAAAGCCAAAAGTATATTTTGGACAGGCATTCCATTCATTTTTCCTAGAGTAAAAAAGTGTTAATGTGAGAGTGTGTATTCTGTCATTTTAAAAGAAAAACTGAAGAACAATTTATCATTTACGAAAAGAATACATTATAATAAACTGAATAGAACTTAAACGATAAAGGAAGGTAGAAACTAAAAGTTGTGCAAATTGAGAAAAATTGTTCATCTGTATGTTATATAGTAACACATTTGTGCTTCAGTTTCTTAGATATTTTATTCTAAAAAAAGACATCTAGTTCAAGAATTTTAATCTTGCACTAATGTTGATCATTTTCCCTCATTTAAATTCCATGCTTGCCTAAGCTATGCAGTTTCTCTGCATCAGAAAACAAGACAGAAGAAATGGGAGAAGAGAGCTACGGGAACACAGGGAGAGAGAGACAGGGGGAGACTGTCGGTGTATTCTGTTGACTGTACTTTTTGGCGTCATTCATGATGAAATGCTAAAGTTAGGATGTACTGCCCAATAAATAATATGTAATTTTAAAAATTAATTATCATTAAGCATCACAAAGCATTATAATTTTTAATAATTTGATGTTTTAATTGTTTTTTCTGAATTTTATAGATAAGAAAATTTTATCAGGGACATAGCCATTATTTGGAAAACGGAAGTGAACATAACCAAAACTTTTAACTTATGAATGCAATGGCAAGTTGAATTGATTACAGTACTTGCTGGGGCACTTTTCAAAGTCATAAATTGATAGTCTAAATCCGTGTCCTATGTAAGGATTAGAAGATTTCCTTAAAGCTCAGATATATAAAACTGCAAGTACAATAGCTATAAACTAAATAATTTTTTGTTAATATAATTTTTCAGTTATCACTTTCAACTAACTTTTCCCCATATTTTATTATGAACAATTTCAACATATGGAAAAGTTTAAATAATTTTACAATAAATACCCAAATACCCATCCCCTTGATTCTACTACTTTACTATACTTGCCTTTTCATACCTCTCTCCATCTTGCCGTCCATCTATCAGTCCACCTTATTTTTTGATGCATTTCAAGGTCAGTTGTAGCCATCAGTATTCTTTTCCCTAAATACTTCAGTGTACACATCATTAACTAGAATGCAAAGTTTGTTTACAGTTCTTTTTTTCTTTTAAGGAAGAATTTGCATTTAATTGTTACTGGCCTCCAAGGGGAGGTTTTTCCAAGTTCTTCGTGATTGGTCAGGAAAAGAATTTTAGGATGCACCATGTAAGCCAAGCAAGCAATAGCTTTTATTGAAAGTGAAGGTACACTCTCAGGAAAGAGTGAGCAGGTGTGGAAAAAAGCAGCTGTACTGGGAGGAAGTCGTTTTAGATCTTTCGTAGTTTTGCTGATTGAGGGGAGGAATATTCAAGGCCAAGTGGTTGGCTTTTACTAAGAATTTGTATAGTAATTCCTAGAATTGGGTTCCCTCCTATTTTTATATTTTATATGGTTGTTTCAGAACTGTCACGATGATTTAATGGGTAGAGAAATTTTAAAACCACAACATAAATGATATATTAATTAGCCAAAGTGCATGTAAGGTGGCAGAGACAGCTGAAAAGCTGGCTGAAGCCAGTTCTTGCCTGCAGTTATCAGCCCCTCTAGTTAGCTTTTGCTTACAAATTGTTTATTTTAACATCTGCATCCAATCTTCAAGCCCATACATTTGGCCTCAGCCCTGTCTCCTAGTTTCTTACTCTAACACAATGACATACACACATCTTAAGTGTAAATTGATGAATTTCAACATCCTTTTTTGAACTCCAGTCATGTAATGAACTCTATTACATATCAACATGGAACAGGTTCAGTGAATATAAAAGACCCAAAGGCCCTATCTTCAAACTACTCACCACTGCTAGGATGAGCTAATCTACAGGGCCACCTCCTACTTAGGACATGCACCCCTACAGATCTCAAGTTTATTCTGTTTTGCTGGGAAGGGTAGTTTATATAATTGGGCTCCATCAACAACTACTGTACTACCTGTTGTGTACCTATTATGTACAAGGCATTTCACTAAGTGCTGTGGAGAGCACAAAGGAGCCTTAAGATATACAGTCCAAATATGGAATCCATCAAAGAGCACTCAGTAAAAATGTGTGCTACACACCTAAAGTGGCAAGTATACAAGTATACAAGATTATATACTTAAAAGCCAAGTGAGTAAGAGAGAAAATGCCAAGGGAGTTCAGAGGAAAGTGATAAGAATGTCCTGGAGTATTTGGGGAATGCTCTCTCAACTTTCTCCCCCACTTCCACCTTGCTGGCTTTCTTTCTTTTCCTCAGACACACCAAACTTGTGACCCCACTGCAGTCTTTGCACTAGCTGCTCCCTTTGCCTGGTTTGCAATGTATGGGACCCCAAGAGTCTTAAATGATGTCGATGACATCTACATTAGGCAATGTTACTTTCCATCTTTATTCCATTTTTATGATACAGCATTTTCTCTTTAGCGTGTCCATCACATAAGGAACACATCAACAGGCTAACTCCTGCAAGATTTTTCAGTGTACCTCAGTTCCTGAAAGTACACCTATGGATTTTAAGCCTTGAATACCTTTCTATATTTTAACCTGGAATGGCTTTTGAATATATTATATGATTTTATCCTCACAATAATCTGTGATTATTATCACAATGCAATATATATGCAATGCCTATCTATCTATCTATCTATCTATATATATATATATATATCTCCATCCTACACAAGCATATCTCAGAGATATCACAGGTTCATCCCCAGACCACCACTGTAAAGTAAGTATTGCAATAAAGTGATTTTTTTTATTTTTTTGATTTTTCACTGCACATAAAAGTTGTCTTTATACTATATTGTAGTCTACTAAGCATGCCATAGCATTATGTCCAAAAACGATGCACATATCTTAATTTTAAAATATTCTATTGCTACAAAATGCTAACAATCATCTGAGCCTTCAGTGAGTTATAATCTTTTTGCTGGTGGAGGGTCTTGCCTGGATGTTGATAGCTTCTGACTAATTCAGCTTGCTGAAGTCTGGGTTGGCTGTGGAAATTTCTTAAAATAAGACAACAATGAAGTTCGCTGCATTGATCAACTCTTCTTTTCACAAAAGATTTCTCTGCAGCGTGTGATGCTGTTTGATAGTAGATCAAACAGTAGAATTTCTTTCAAGATCGGAGTCAATCCTCTCAAACCCTGAAGCTGCTTTATCCACTAAGTTTATGAAATATTCTAAATCCTTTGTTGTCATTTCGACATTATTCACAGCATCTTCATGAGGAGTAGATTCCATCTCAAGAAACCACTTTCTTTGCTCATCTGTAAAAAGCAACTCCTTATCCATTCAAGTTTTATCATGAGATTGCAGTCTCATCTTCAGGCTCCACTTCTAATTCTAGTTCTCTTGCTATTTATACCACATCTGCAGTTACTTCTTCTTCTGAAGTCTTGAACCCCTCAAAGTCATCCATGTGGATTGGAATCAACTTCTTCTAAACTCCTGTTCATGTTGATATTTTGACCTCCTCCCATGAATCACAAATGTTCTTAATGACATCTAGAATGGTGACTCCTTTCCAAAAGGTTTTCAATTGTCTTTGCCCAAATCCATCAGAGGAATCACTATCTATGGCAGCTATAGTCTTATGAAATGTATTTCTTAAATAATAAAACTTGAAAGTCAAAATTACTCCTTGATCCATGGGCTACAGAATGGTTTTTGTTTTAGAAGGCATGAAACAACATAAATCTCCATGTACATTTCCATCAGAGCTCTTGTGTAACCAGGTACATTGTCAATGAGTGGTAATATTTTGAAAGAAATATTTTTTTCTGAAGAGTAGGTCTCAATAGTGGGCCTAAAATACTCAGTAAACCCTGCTGTAAGCAGATGTATTAATACTGTCATCCAGGCTTAATTGTTCCATTTTTAGAGCACAGGCAGAGTAGATTTAGCATCGTTCTTAAGGGCTCTAGGATTTTCAGAATGGTAAACGTGCACTGGCTTCAACTTAAAGTCACCATCTGCATTAGTCCCTAAAATAAGAGTCAGCCTGTCCTTTAAAGCTTCGAAGCCAGGCATTGACTCTGGTTATGAAAGTCCTAGATGGCATCTTCTTCCAATAGAAAGCTATTTCATCTACATTGAAACTCTGTTGTTTAGAGTAGCCACTTTCATCAGTGATCTTAGCTAGATCTTCCGGATCACTTGCTGCAGCTTCTCCATCAGCACTTGCTGCTTCCCCTTCCACCTTTGTGTTCTAGAGATGGCTTTCTTTCCTTAAACCTCATGAACCAATCCCTGCTAACTTCAAACTCTTCTGCAGCTTCCTCATGTTTCTCAGTCTCCACAGAATTGAAGAGAGTTAGGGGCTTGCTCTGGATTAGGCTTTGCCTAAGAGAATGTTGTGGCTGATTTGATCTTTCATTAGACCACTCAAATTTTCTCCATCTCAGCACTAGGCTGTTTTGCTTTCTTATCATTTGTGTGTTCACAGGAGTTAGCACTTTTAATTTCCTTAAAGAACTTTTCCTTTGCATTCACACCTTAGCTAACTGCCTGGCACAAGAGGCCTAGCGTTCAGCCTGTCTTGGCTTTTGACATGCCTTCTTCACTGAGCTTAATCATTTCTAGCTTTTGATTTAAAGTGAGAAACATGGGATTCTTCCTTTTACTTGAACACTTAAAGGACACTGTAGGGTTATTAACTGGCCTAATCTTAAAATTGTTGCATCTTAGGGAATAGGGAGGCCCCCAGGAGAGGGAGAGAGTTGGGGGGTCGGGTGGAAGACTGGTCGGTGGAGCAGTCGGAACACACACAACATTTATTGATTAAGTCCACCGTCTTCTATGGTTGAAGTTTGTGGTGCCTCAAAATAATTACAGTAGTAACATCAAAGACCACTGATCATAGATCACTATAACAGATATTATAATAATAATGAAAAAGTTTGAAATATTGAGAGAATTACCAAAATGTGATACAGAGACACAAAGTGAGTGCATGCTGTTGGCAAAATGGTGCCGATAAACTTGCTTGACACAAAGTTGCCATAAACTTTAATTTGTAAAAAACGCAATATCTGTGAAGTGCAATAAAGTGAAGCACAAGAAAATGAGGTATGTCTGTATATAGAGAGAGTCGAGAACTCAGAGAAATAAAATCACTGAGCCTCAGTGATATGAAGAACCTGTAACTGAGGCTCGGTGATTTTATTTCTCCAAGTTCTTAGCACAGCTTAATAAATACTAGCTATTACTTTTGTTTCTGGAGGGATGAGATTAAGCATTAATCACTGCAGCAACTTGTTGAAATCCTTGTATTCCTCCGTCTGTTCACCACACTACCCCTGCTGCAACCATTCCTCCTACAACCCGTTCGGTATTTCATCAGCCTTGTAACTATCGTGCAAAATTATATTCATTCAGTCTTGGGTCAAAGTAAGGTACTGACTCTTTTTAAAAAATAGGTCTTTCAAAAATGTTACCACCATGCTGACATCTTCATAAAAATTGAGGATCCTTGAGGTGTCAGGTTAACTAATGCACAAACACGAAGAGGCTCAATATCAGGGAATGAGAGACAAACTTAAATACCTATCTTGTATTATCATAGGAGTGACCTACTCCTTTGAAAAGGGCATTTCAATCTCAAATTTCTATTACTGTTTATCAACCAAAAACATTGTTCAGTAATGCCTCATCACTATACAAGAGTTGTCCCGACATTTCTCTTAAGGAACCATGTCAATTTGAGTTATAGTACATGCTACTTAGATATAGCTGCTGCAGACACTGGATCTTTTCAAAGCTGTTCTTAAATGCTATGTCAGAGAATAACTGTAACATACTATGTAGATTCCCTATTTTTATGTTCCTTGTTCTTGACTCTTCTGTGGCCTTAGGCAGAATTCTGTCATTTATCAAAATCAGCTCTGTCTCCAAAATCCCATTCTTCAGTATTGAAAATATACAATTTTGAAAGTTAAAATAATATAATTTCCTATGCAGGATTTTTGTCCATGTATACCTTAATTACTGCTTGTTAGCATATTTTTAGAACATTCTATCACTCCTTGATCCCTAACTACTTTATGCAAAAAGGCAAACGAATTTATTAAGATAAGGAAAAAATCTTATACTTTTTGTGAGTTATGCAAAAATCATATATCTAGAGAGTAAGAAATATACCTGTATGAATATTTTTCATTTCAACTATGGAATCTTTCTCACAACTTTTTAGTAAGTTGCAATCCCATTACTTTTTATTCCCCAAGGATGGAAAGAATGCACTTCATATTTCGGCAAAACAAATAAACACCCTGAGTTGGTAAAAATATCAATTACAAGAGTGTCTACCCTAAAAGTCACATTCATTTTGTTTGTTGTTGCAAGTTATTAAAAGGCTTCCAGGCATGCATATAAAACCTGAAAAACAACAGTTGAATCTATCATATTAAATTAAAATCTATCCATAAAAAAGGAAACCCAAGTAGTTTATCAGTTAGGGAATGCCATGCTGCCCCAGAAGTCAATACAAATAAGACTTTATTAAAACATAACTAAAATGAAGTTCCACAAGAACCCTCAATGGGAATTTTTCTGCCTCAGATTCACATGTGGAGAGTAAAAATACATCAGCTGACCTTAATTCTCTTAAAGTAACAAAAGGAGAAAAGAGAAACAAATTTCATGGCAAACAACTGAAATTACACTTGAGAAAGAAAATATAGCCTCAGAAAGGTATATATAAAATGTAACTGCACCTCAAGTTAGCCAATTCTCTGCTTTCAAAGCAGACAATTTATACTCTCTAATATTCATCCTAGTGCTAAGTTTATTTGACCATTTGTATAATACTTAACAATACCTGCAATTCCATATAGCTACCATAAGGTGGCAGTCCAGCTCACTTTCTTCTGTCTTTAGTTATTCTGTACTACTTGTCTTATCATTAAATATTATTTTCATAATAGTGTTCTATTTTCTTCCCCAAAGCAACTCACATGTCCACTTGCAAAAAATACAAGGGATGTGCTCAAATTTTGACAGTCATGCTGTAGTATAGATAAGAAAGGCTTCCAGCTACACACAGTTCCCACCATGTTAGCTGTAACTCTCATGAGATAAATGAGTTTCTCATACCCCATCTGAAAGCTGATGTTCTGTGATATCATGTTAAATGGCTACAAATTATTTCATGGAATGGATGTCCCAAAATATATCATATGAATAATTTATAATTGTATATTTACCCAGTCTCTAACATTTTGTCTAAACAGTGTCATGATAAAAATTCTTTAGCTCTTTGAACACTCATCCATATAGGTAATGATTAGAATATTAATACCTTAAATATTTAAACCAAAATACAAACCAAAAATCAGCAAAAATTTTCAGAATTGCATAGCAAAGCAATTTTCCAGATAGGTAGCTTTAAAAAATTATTCCATTCTTACCTTTAGCCTTTCTGCTTGCTTCCTTGTATATCTAGCAAACTATAAAAAGCAAATAATACAAATGGTTTTCTTAATTGTTTAATTAGCTTTTAAAAGAAAACACTCTCCTAATAAACAGGATGCCATATTTCAGACTATCTCCCAAAGATGGAAGTTATGGAATTACTTCTGCAAACACAAAAAGGGTGTTCTGTATTTATGGTGATGGGTTCTGAGGACATACCACTATACTGCCCATATAAACTTATTCTGACATTTACCTGAGAAATGAGCCTACACGGAACAATTTCATTCAACACTAGAATGTATCTTGAGGTGCTACTGAGGCACATATGGCACAGATTAATGTTATGACTTTTTTATGTTAAGGAAAGAATGGTTCTCCCTTTTAAAGAAAGGAAAATTAGGCAATCTTCTCCCATTTACTACAACACCCTGAATGGAAAAATTTGAGAATTTTTCATAGAAAAACTTAACTATGGCATGAAGAGAAGAAACATGTTCTTTCCTAGCTTTATTTCTGTAGGGAAACAGTCAAAAAGTTTTATTGGCCCACTTTCTATCTCATCACTTTCGTCTGAACACCTGTGGCTATATGGTATCAATATCTATTTGGAGCCTGCAACTACATAAGGTAATTCAAAAAAGAGTAAAACATTTCTGGAGAGCATGTGTATTTTTTTTAAAAAAAGAGTAAAACAATAATCTATATTGCATGTAACAATGAAAAATTACTAAGGAAGTGAGGATGAGTTGATATGTATGCACAGTGCCTAGGCTAGCTCCTTGTCTGTGCTTCCTACGTTTCAGTAGATTTACACAGCTTTAAAAGAGAAAAGCACATACATACATTTGCCTTTATTTAAGTAATTTTTAAAGTTAATTAAGAACGGTTTGTTACATATGGAAGATTTTTAGACATGTCAGAATCTTCTGAAACCCCACAAAAATGACATTAAAGGTATTTTTTTAAAGTATAGGCCCATAAAGACAAAAGTAATGACAGAGAAGACAACAATATTGAGAGACATCAGCAATTTGGAAAACACAAAACAAGCGAAAGAGTGGATGGAGATTATAACCCAAGTGCCTACAAAAAAGAATCTTAGGAAGAGGGGATTCACCCCACAGAATGCAAGAAAGACTCAGGATTCAGAAAAACCAGCTATCTTGGGAAGCAGAGTAGTGGAAAGTTGGAAGTTTCTGAGCCACAGGAGATAGAAGGTTTATTCTCTAAAGATAACTCAAGTGGGAATACTCCAAGTTGGAAGTCAGTGATGGAACCGAAAATAAGAGAAGAAATGAGTGCCTGCCCCTCCTGTCCTTAGAGTGGCACCTGCCAATCATTTACCTTCTAAGGAGGAGATTCTTTTCTGGAGAAACCAAACAGCCCTAGAGACAAGAGCCTCCAATAGGGAAATTTGGAAGTCTTCCAACACAAATTCCAGTTCAAATGAAACTCCCCAGTTGACAGCCTACTCCCTCCGTACACACAGCCACAAGCACATACCTTCCAAAGATCTTTTAATTAGTAACTTGGATTTAAATAGGAATAGATAGCCTAGAATCACCCAGATGGCCTGGATGCTTGAGGCAAATCTCTAACATGAATAAGAGAAATAAAAAAAGAGAGAAATAGAAAAAAAGAACCCACAGGAATTAGAGTTTTGGTATCTCTAATGATCTAGACCTCTAATGATCTAGAGATACATCTGCATTAGATGGCAGAAGAAAACTTTAGAGAAAATCCATAATAAATATTCTCAGAGAATTAAGAATAGATATTTGGTCCATGTAATAAGAACAGGGCACTATAAAAATGATCTATCAGAAAACAATAATTTAAAAAATTCTGTAGAAGCTTGAAAGATAATGTTGAGAAATTCTACCAGAACATGGGGCAAAAAGAAAAACGTGGAAAAGTAATGGAAAATATAGAAAATTAGAAAAATAATTCAGGACGTCTTTCCAACACCTAACTAATAGGAGTCCCTTCCAAAAAACAAAAAAGAGAACAGAAAAAAAAATTGTTAGAAATTACCAAAAAACGAATATCAAAAAAAAAATCTCAAATTTAATATGGACCAGTTCCATATTAAAAGGATTTACCAAGCTCTCAGTACAATACTTGAAAAAAGACTCCTACCAATGTACATCATCATTAACTTTTATAACTCTCTGGGGACAAAAAAAGATCTTAAAACTCACAAGAGAAGAAAAAGCAGACTATCCAGAGAGTACTAGAATATCATTGCTCACCTCAAACTCAACATTAAGAACTGAAAGATACTGCTTTCAAAATTCAGAAGGCAGTAAAGACATCCTCACACATGCAAGGATTCAAAATATTTACCTCTCACGGACCCCTTTTAAAGAAAAGTACTAGTGTATGGACATTGGCAAAATACTAGAGCAAACCAAGATAGAGGAGATCCAGGAAACACGAGATCTAACACAGGAGGAAGCAAAAGGAAGTCCCTGTATGATGACTGTGCTACCGGCATAGACAGTCTGGATTAGAGGTTACAGGAAGTCGCCAAGTACAGAAAGATCAGAGCTGTGACTGGGCTGCAAACGTGGGGAAATTTGTTCCCTCACCCTTAGAGTGACTGAGTGGGGCCTGGAACGGTCAGAGTGTTAGGCCAGTGGCCTCCGGCCTTTAACACGTTATTTTCTGTGTGCACCATGACACAGAAAATATTGAAAAGCATTCTGATATATTTTTTGATGTGCTAAAACAGTCAGAAAATATGATAGGCTTTAAACAGATCTATTGAGAGCATTTGAAAAGTCATAGACTGCTACAGTGGCAGACACCGGACTGATACCTAAATTCCCATTCCCAACCCCCTTTTCCTTTGAGTTCTTTAGTGTGGAGGCTGGAAAGCTGAAATGCTTATTTTTCCACACTATATCGTGTCTAAGAGTAGTTGCGTGACTTAGTTCTGGCCAATGAGACATGGATAGAACCTGCTGAGTAGAGCTTCCGGAAAAGCAGCTGATCATGACTGTGAGGGTACGGCCCACCCACTAAGGATGCAGGAAGAGGGGGTGGGAGGAAGCCTGAGTCCTTGGTAACACTGTGGTGTCTTGTCCTCATGGTTATAAGGAGCTACACCATAACAAGTAATCAATAGACAATACCCTTAAATCGATGAGTCAGAAGTAGAAATATTAGAAGACTATTTAGAAACATGGAGGTAAATATCAGAGGAAACAGATCTTTGTGCATAATGGTTGCCTCTGAGGTGTGGGAAGGGGCAAGGAAATGATCTTTGTTTTCCATTCTGTATTATTTAGGCTTTTTAAGCTATGTGCATGTATCTCTGATAAAATTCAGTGTTAATGCAAAGTACACAAAAAACAAGAGATGATAGCATTGAAATATCATCTGATGTCAAAGGCTCAAAAATAGCCAATGAAATTTGCACATTCCCCAAATCTTACTGGCTTAAAAGAATAAAGGTTTATTCCTTGGGTGAACTAAGACTCTTAACTAGTTCTTTTTTTATTTTTTTTTCTTCTAGTGTCTGTCATGGGTATTGTGAAAATCTGGATGTTTAAGCAAAACTTTTTAAAATTAATTTTTGTTATAAAATTGAGTTGTATTCTCACTGGGAGAATGTCTTAGTTCAATCTGCTATAACAAATTACCATAGATTGGGTGGCTTAAACAACAAACATCTATTTCTCACAGCTCTGGAGGATGGGAAGTTCAAAATCAAGATGTCAGCGTTCATGACTAGCCTGGGCAACATAGTGAGACCCCCATCTGTACAAAAAGTAAAAAAATAATTAGCTGGGTGTGGTGGTGCACACCTATAGTTCCAGCTACTCAGGAGGCTGAGGTGGGAGGGTCACTTAAGCCTAGGAGTTTGAGGTTACATTAAGCTATAATTGACCACTGTACTGCAGCCTGGGTGACAGAACAAGACCCTGTCTCTAAAAAAAAAAAAAAAAAAGTCAGCAAATCGAGTGTCTGGTAAGGGCCTGCTTCCTGGTTTGCAGATAGCTATCTTCCCTTTGTATCCTCACATGGCAAAAAGCAGAGTAGAGAAAGTAAGCTCTTATATCTTTTCTTATAAGGGCACTAATGCCATTCTTGAGGGCTCCACCCTTATGAATAATTACTTATCTAATAACCATCACATTGAGGGTTAGGAATTCAATATATGAATTTGGGGGGACACAAATATTTAATCTATAACAGGGGGGAAAATCAAATGAACTAAGTTGAAAAGTTTTAGTTAAAGATGAAGAAGACTACATTGGTCAGTCCTGGTCAAACTGGAAGCAGTTTACTTTTCTCTATCAATAATTTTAGCATTTCCCAGATTTATAATTTTGTCTTCTTTTATTCTGAATCCCAGCAGTAGCTGCCATTTCTAATGATCCTTTTTTCTTACTCTTACATTTATGTATCTATAACTTTATTCTCCTGTGTTTATTTGAATCTAGTGGAACTCTTTATGTCACACACAGTTGGCATTTCAACTTACTTTATTTTAGGAGATCATAAAACTTAGGGCTTTGCACACTGAAGGTACTCAATAAATGCATGTAGAAAATTTAAGTATGCAGAGCAGATGTATATTAATGCTATTACCCAAGATGAATTTAGGCAGAGGAACACCTCACCCTATCTGGAGGGACAGTCAGGTCTCACACAATAATCAGAATAAAACAAAGTGGAGAAGTGAGGGCAGAGTGGGGAAAGAGGTAGGATGCAGGCAAAACGTGATCCTGATTTAGAGACAGAGGAAGGTCCATGGCTTCTCTAGGCAGATGAAAGTGTAAAGGAACCACCTCTTGAAGAAGGGGGATAAGGAGTAGGACAATCCCACGGAAAGGAGATTTAGCCATCAGCAGGACCCAAAGGAGAGCCACAAAGAGACATAGTCCACTCAAAGTACAGCTTCAGACACCCAGGGTCCCAAGCTAATGAGTTTACCATGAGCCCCTAACCACTGTTAGGTTTTATAGCTTTGTAACTCTTCTATTAGAATATAGCAAATTGCTTAGTCCTATGCAGTTAATATAACTAATCCTTAGTAATTATCAAAAACATTTATAGCCATCACTTCATGGTTCAATTTGTTCTTCTCTAGTCCAAATTAATTGAAGAAGGGAATCGTGGGACCTTTGCTGGTGGAGAAAGATTTCCATGCTATTGAAAGAAAATTTAAAAATGTACTCTCCTCTGACAGAAATTTGCATTCTGATAATATTTTATTTGTATCTTTTTTTAAATGTCATGACAAGAAATGGATTTGATTTTGAAGAGGAATCATTTTGAATAATTAACCATGAATTACTCTAATTAGCAGAAAATAATTATAGGTTGGACATAAGCTCTTTCGAATGCAGAGGATAGACTAAAAGACTATTGGGAAAATAATGCCACCTGATAGCTGTTGAGATGAATCCAAAAGGGCTTTTCTTTGAATTGTTCTTCAACTGAGGCGTTTTAAATGCCTTCCATTAGAAAACATTCATATTTCTACAAGACAAAAATTATTACCAAGCATATGTTTTTAGAGAACCTTTAGTATAATAATTATTGAAGAAGACATTTTTAATTCTTCCTAAAAGAGAAAATATAGTTTCCCTTTTTCCTTTCATCACACTTTCTGGATCAGAAGAACAAAGGCCTTAGATAGATTCAGCATATTTGTACATCATAGGAATGTTTTTAAAAACTGTGGAGTTTAACATTTGTTTCACTTGGAAAATGTTTGTCAAATGATTAACATGGCAGAGTTGCACTTGAGGCTTCTGTCTCCTGTAGGGGAAGGACATGAGGCAAACTAAAGAGAAAAGATAGTAGACGCATTCCTTTCCAGTTAGCTTCTGTTCTATAAAGACCAGCATGAGGATCCAAGTGAGAGCCCACAAAGATGCACAGTCCACTCAAAGTATATTTTTGGGCTAAAGAGAGCTTAGGTGTGGCACTACACGTAACTAGCTAGTCCCTGACCAACTCTCTGGCTTGCACAAGCCTCCTTGTACCTCTCCAGCTGTTTATTTATTATTTTTTATAGTATACTTATTATTTTTTATTTTATATTTATTAGTACCATCCATCTCACAGGGTCATAACATGGTAAAAGTGAAATGTGAAATTACCTTTTCAAAGCTAAAAGCAACAACAACAAAAAGGTAAAGTATTGCTTAGCCAAAATGTAATTTTTTGGGAGGGGTGGGTGGGGAAGAAATGGGGAGATGTAGGTCAAAGGATACAAAGTTGCACATACATGGGATGAACAAGCCCAGAGATCTAATGTACAAAGGGTAACAGTGTGAGATGGTGGATATGTTAATTTGCTTGACTATAGTAACCACTTTACTATGTATAACAAAACATCATGTTGTACATCTTAAATATATACAACAAAAATATAGTTTTAATATATTTGATTTTTTACCAATAAAGACATTGACCATTTAGAAATGAGGAGTATCTGGCACATGGTTGAATAAAGCATAACTTATTTTTGTGTGAATATTATATAGAAAAATAAATAAAATGATACCTTATTGTATTGAAGCATGCTTTTATGATGGTTGAGAGCTAATTATGCAAAGGAGTGTATCTTTGCAAAGAAATACCTAATGACATTCCCATCATTGGTCACAAGTGGTCCTTTGGAACATTTCATTATGATTTTCCAGGTTAGGTTCCAATTTAGAGAAGAACATTCTTGCTACTTAAATCCTTGCTCTTTTTCTACATCACTCTTCAAGAAAGTTCTTTTTCCTGATTATTTAAAATAAAAAATGGGTTCAAAGCTTATGTACAGAATGAATAAATGGTTCCACTAGCTCAAAAAATAACAGCACCCCTTCATCCTTTCATTATATCATTCTCTCCCCTCTTCTTTTCTTACCTCCTTACCTGAAATATTGAGTGAAACATGATCTTTAGTGAATCGCAATTAAAATATATGTTGGTTGCCTGGGAGAGGAGAGAAAGGCCCAAAAATCTCCTTTAATCTTCTCCCATTGGCTATTGGCATGGATTCTTTTTTCTGATTAGCTAAAAGAGCTTTTAAGTGTGGGCAATTTGGCCTAGGATTTCAAGAGAATCTGACTAGTGGTTGCAATAGGTGATTTTTAAGGTTCCTTTCAAGCCTAAAATGTTTTATTACAAGTAGTCCTGTGTAGCCCAGGGGTGGCTTGAGAAAAAAAAGGAAGGGAGACTACTAAATGAAAGTGAAGAGGTAGCATCACAGGGAAAAATTTCACACTCCACAGTTTTGCCTGGAACTAGGAGGCAAAGGCAGGGGTGAGAAATGCAGACCCTGATACAGTATCTGACAAGCCACAAACATCCTAACCTCTCAACTCTTACATAGATGCTCACTGAGCAGGGAAAGTGATGTCACAAAAAAAAAAAAAAACAACAACAAAAACAAGGTTCCTTGGCAAGGAGGGTAAGAAAAGGGACCTGTGTATTTGTTCCTTTGGTGATGGGAAGGACTTATCAAAGAATATGGACATAGATGGCTCATTCCCAGGGACTTCTTAGGTTTTCCATGACCTTGAAATCTTGAAAGCCCAGGCAGCCAAGTAACTGAGCTCAGGCTTCTTGGTGACAGAGTAGACTCGTGGCTGGAGAACGAGCAGAGGATATAAGGCTGTTGCCTTCCCTCATGCACTGGGTCTTAGTCCCTGATTTTCAGGAACCTCCTCCCAGAACATTCCCTCATTCTGTCCTGTAGGGGCAGGTTCCTGTGGTGACCCTGGCTCAGGAGAGCATATCTTGCATTCGCCTTGACTGAGAGCCTCCAACCTCAGACACAGCTGAGGTCCCTGATGCACTTATGGGCCATGTCTTATTTTACAGAAATAATCCTTACAGTCATGGTTTGGTGGAACTGATAGCCACCTGTAAGGACACCATAAAAATACACACCATTTACTTAATCTATAAACATTCTGTGGGTTGGACAGGAATGACTTGTCAAGTGGCAACTCTTAGGCCCAGGAAGGGGGCCAATTCCTGGTCTTGATCACCAGATGAAAGTCACTCTGAACTCTAGGTCTTTCTGGAATCCTGGCAGGCTCTACCTGCTGGTGCCACAAAGGGTCGGACCCTCAGGGTCATACCTGGTAGTGGAGGGCTAAGCATTATCCACATCTTCTTCTGATGGAATCAAAACCCAATGCCTAATACTCTTGGAAGAGAGAAAATGAATGATAAAAATTCTAATAACATGGCTTGAATTTTTTTATTACAAAATTAGGGAAACAATCAAATTTGAAGGGACATGTAAAACATCACAAAAATGAATCATAGATTACTGAGGAGTCTGAATTGCAGATCGTCCTAATGTATACATGTTTCCAAGTCTGCTTTAAATTTTAAAATAAGTTAATATTAATAATTTTCATTCCCATATTAAAATAGGTGTAAGACTTTTAGAGTAGTTTATCCTCTTAAATTGGCTCACCATGTACGTATAATGCATAAAAGAACCAGATCAAATTATTTATCACAAATCCTTAGTTAATAGAATCTGAATCAAGATTCACAGGATTTGTTTAGTTAGTTGTCTCTTCTTATATAAGTTTGCTATACAGTCACATACTACAACATTTAGGTAAATGACAAACAGCATATGCAACGGTGGTCCCATAAGGTTATAATGGAGCTGAGAAATTCTAATTGCCTAGTGATGTTGTAGCTGTCATAAAGTCGCAGTGCAACACATTACTCATCTGTTTGTGATGATGCTGGTGTAAACAAACCTACTGAGCTGCCAATCATATACAAGTACAGTATAGCACATACAATTATGTACAGTACATAATACTTGATAATATTAATAAATGACTATGTTACTAGCTTATGTATTACCTATACTGTACATTTTATCTTTATTTTATTGCATATTCCTACTAACAACAAAAAAAAATTTAACTGCAAACAGCCTCAGGCAGGTCCTTCATATTCCAGAAGAAGGCATTGTTATCATAGGAGATGACAGCTCCATGCATATTATTGACCCAGAAGACCTTCCAGTGGGACAAGATGAGAAGGTGAAAGACAGTGATATTAATGATCCTGACCCTGTGTAGGCCTAGGCTAAGGTGTGTTTGTGTCTTGTTTTTCAACAAAAAATTTTTTTAAAGTAAATACACAAATAAAATTTTAAAAATAGAAAAAAGCTTATAGAAGAAGAATATAAAGAAAAAATACATTTGTATAGCTGTTTAATATATTTGTTTTAAGCTAAGTATTATTACAAAAGAGTCAAAAGTTTAAAAAACTTAAAAAGTTTATAAAGTTTATATAGTTGCTAATTTTAATTTATTATTGAAGAAAGAAAAACATTTGTTTTTAGAGACAGAGTCTCTCTCTGTCACCCAGACTGGAATGTAGTAGTGTGATCATAGTTCTCAGCAACCTCAAACTCCTGGGCTGAAGCGATCCTCCTGCCTCAGCCTCCCGAGTAGCTAGGGCTATAGGCGTGCTCCATCACACCTAGCTAAGAAGAAAAATATTTTTATAAATTTAGTGTAGCCTAAGTGTACAGTGTTTATAAAGTCCACAGTAGTGTACAGTAATGTCCTAGGCTTTCACGTTCACTTACCACTCACTCACTGACTCACCCAGAGCAACTTCCAGTCCTACAAGCTCCATTCACAGTAAATGACCTATACAGGTTTACCATCATCTTTTATACTGTATTTTTTACTACTTTTCTATGTATAGATAACACAAATACTTACCAATGTGTTACAGTTCCCAACAGTATTCAGTCCAGTAACATGCTGTACAGGTTTGTAGCCTAGGAGCAATAGGCTATGCCATATAACCTAGATGGTATAGTAGACTATACCATCTAGGTTTGTTTAAGTACATGACAACCAAATCACCTAAGGACGCATTTCTCAGAACATATTCTATTAGTTAAGCAGTACATGACTGTGAACATGGTATATATTTTGGTAATCTCTTCATAAAGCTCATGTTTTTTAAAAAGAAAACATTTATTTCTTTAAAACTCATGATCTAGTCAACCTAACTTTATAACCTATTTTGGATATGTCATTACAACGTTAAAAATTATTTTTGCCATATGTTAACTACATTCAATTCAAGAACTATTTATGGAATATTTAGTATGTATAAAGCTTAGTGATAGCCAATGAAAAAGCACAAAGATGGATAGAAGATAAATATATAAATAATGAAACTCCAAAGCTGAATAAGATAAGTGTCATAAGAGCAAAAATAATCAATGGGTTAAGGGAAGAGGAATAACATCCAGTTGTAAAATAAGAAATACATTCATGGAGAACAAGTAATTTGATGGAGATCTTGAAGCATGAGTAGGATTTTAGCAGGTGACATTGGAAAGAAATATGCAGCAGGGAGGAGGGAGCATAAATCAGAACCTAGAGGCAGGATACGTGTAGCAAATTCATGGACGAAGCACTCAATTTAATCATAGCATGGATCACCTCTATGGTATGCTGGCTATCTCTTGTTTCCTCAGACTTCTTCTGGAATGTTTGCTTCTGCAGTTTGGTTTAGTCCAATAGTCATTCCTCAAATACCTACTAAGTGACAAACACTGTGCCAAAGCAGAGGAGTAAAAAATGAAAAGGTATACAAACTCTTTGCCTTCGGATCACTTACAGCGGGAAAAATCCTGTTAAGTATTGTGGTTAATGGAGATATGCTTGGAATGCTGTTGGATGGAGAGGAGTCCATTACCCAGCCTGTGAAGTCAGTCAAGACTTTCCAAAAGCAAATTTGTTAGAACTCAGTCTAGATGAACAAGTAGGAGTTAAGTAAAGAACAGAAGCAAAGATGTTCAAGGCACAGGGGAGAAAAGCATGAACAAAAGCAAAAGGTGTGAAACAGCATTTGAGTTTGGGAAAGTATAAATAGTTCAGGATTCCGGAAGCATTCATTTGAGCAGTTTCTGAGAAGTGTCATTACTGCTCCAGTACTTTTGGGTTTTGTATGTTTGTTTGCTCTTTGATGTGATGTTGTGATAGGGAATATAATTATATGGCTTCCATGGTAGGCCCACACCCTTTACTTTAACTTTAGAGTTACTAATGGTGTTCCATTTCCAGAATACCTACACATTTGTGTTAAGTGTTTTATTGCTATTCTACCATGTGAAGATTTTGTAACCAAACATTGCATATATTCAATGTTCTCTGAATTTCATGACCTTGACTCAGTGAGCCTCATAATTGCATATTATTGAGCAATATACCCAAGAGTTAGAAGAATGCCCAACAATGAGATGTCTGCAGCATTCCCACCTTCTTGTTTTGATAAGAAATCTATTGCCTTATAAGTGAATTTGAGTATAATTCACACAACCCCCATAGTATCATGTACTTCTCAGTCCCAAATGTGTTCTTTTGTTCTCACTACTGACACCTCAAATCTCTGTAATATATTTGTTGTCCCTTTTGTATAAAACACTGATATCTAAATATATGAAGAGCAAAAGTTTTCTTCCTAAACTATAGTTCCATCTTCTCTACCCTGGTCTAATAATTCTCCATCATGGAAATAAGTTTTAAGAAAGTAAAATTTAAATCAAGACTGCCATTTTAAAATATAGGCCTATCTACAGTACTGGTATGTACGACTGAATGTGCTGTTCACTGGGCCAGTAGTCCAGCCCACGATGATCCCACGGATCAAATAATGTATACAACACCAGAGTTTCACTACTGCTTGATTTTGTGGCAACGGCGGGTCACTGTGGAACCACAGTCTTCGTGGCTTCTCACGTGTGGAGCTCTGCTCTGCCATAATGGAAGCCAAAGATATGAAATCAGACACCACTGATAATGCACATTTGTAAGAGTGAAGTCTTTTATTCTCCTGCTAAGTTCTTTCATTATGCTATTTTATGTTACTTTTCAATTAAAAATGACACATAAATCATCTGAAATGGTGTCTACACTCACAAAGGAAATAGAAAATTAAAAGATATATGAATACTTTAAGTTGGAAATGTTTCCTTCCATTATCAAGAGATTTTAGTTCTGAAATGTTTGAATGTTGCCTCATATGCAACTCCTACATGTATATGTAGTAAAAGAGAAAAAAATTCTTTGAAATATTCCTATTTTCCTCTTATGTCAACATGAATGTGTCATAATATTTTTTGTTTTATGGGACTCATTTCCAGTTGATGCGGAATTTTTAAGTGAAGGTAATCACAGTAATTAAGGAGTAAATGTGTAAATGAGGGCCTGATTCAAGTTATTTAATTAACATAGATTCATGGAAATTTGGCAACTGGAGGATTAAAATGTGGATTTTAATCTAGTCTGTTTCTGTACTTTTCAGTTCTCCTAAACTATCACCAAATAAAGGACAATAGTAGAGAATTAAAAATGTATAAAAAAAATCAACAAGCTATTTCCTGTTCCTTTGTGGCCTGCCTAGTCTAATACTCCTGCATAGACAAGTTCTTAGAGATAATTCTTGTGAATCTTTTCTATGTAGGGGACGTGAGAAGATGGTTCTTCTCCCCAAATACAGCCCCAGTGGTGTTGATGTTAATCTACTCAGGACAGACGGAGCCCTCTAGTGGGAACGGGAGCCCTGAGTCCCCCAGGACCAGGCAGTCACTGCCTTTTATCCCCTGTTACCACAATGGAATGACTCTATTCCTCCTGACTTGTGTTAAAAGCCGGGTAAAAGTGGCTAATGGCAGTAACTAAACAGCTCTTACACTCTAGCTGAATGCAACAGGCTCCCACCAACGTTTCTCTCAGTATGTCTTTTATAAATGTTCTTCTTCTCTGTTCCTACTGCTGCTACTACCCTCCTCACCTCTATAGGGTCTCAGACCGAATCCCTGGGTTCAGGTTTAAATCCCTCCAATTTACTTTCACAGGGATCTTCCTTAAACATTGCTTTTTACCATGTTCTTCCCCCCTGCTCCCTACAGTTGGAGAGAACTAATGCCTGCTTAGGGTCCAGTGAACCAGCTGATCTGTAATTCCAAACGGACAAATAAATGTTAAAGTGCTGTGTTGAGAGTGCTGTACCAGCCTAAACAAAGCATGCTGGGAGAGCCTCTTTTGGATGGGATGAGCCGACTTGTCTTCCTAAACCTACCAAAATCACAGTACAGGGGCCCGGCCAGGAGGAGGAAGTGGGGCAGTGAGGTAATGAGTGCTACTTTGGACACTGAAGCGCCAGGAGTTCATCTTGGTGAAAGTGTGTAGAGAGGCCAATACGGAGCTAGCTCATCAGGGAGGTCTGGGTCGTTGAGAGTGCTCAGGAATGCTTAGGGGTTTACATGATGGGAGGTGATAAGATGGCCAAGGAAGGGTTTGTAGAGTTAAGAGAAGAGAGCTAGAAATAGGTGGAGGAGGAGCCAAGGGAATTTATCCAACAGGGAGGAGGACAACCTGGAGAGAAAAGTGCAAGGAAGCAACAGAGGAAAGAGTTTCAGGAAAGAAGGAGCGTTCATCCGTTCAAAGCCCAGAGAGACCAAGTTAGATTAAGACTAAAAAGTGTTCATTCAATGGGGCCAAATAGATCACTGTGGCTATAAGAAAAATGCATTGAGCAGTGAAGCCCACCCTCTTCAAGAAGCTTGTTGGCGAAGGAAAGGAGACAAGACTAAGTAATGGGAGGTAAGGCAGAGGCCCATGAAACATAACTAAGAAAACAGCAACTAGAATGACACAATCAGATGGCTTTTAGGAAGATTAATCAGGGAAAATGGGAAGAGAGGAATACAGAAGGCAGTAGACTATTTAGGCAAATGAGATTAGCAATAATAAAAATAGAAGGGACTTTAATTCCTAAATCTTTCTTTCCATGTTCATCTCATATTTAGCACTGAACAAAAACGTATCTCTACATTCTTTGTCAATATTTTAAAAAATATATTTGACTCCTCACAACCCCACACTAAGCCTAAGGCCAAATCTTCTTTGTTCCATGCTGCCTTTGGAATCCCTTTTCTCCATTCCCAACCATTGGCCCTTCCTTTGGCCTGGTATGCTCCTTGCTTTGGTCTCTCCTCTGGCCTATATACAGGCTACCTGCCAGGTGAACATTTCTGCTTCATGTGCACTTGGTCCATTTTTCTTACTCTTTTCATTAGCCTCTGCTCTTCTTTGGTAATAAATTCAGATTTCATTCACACTCTGCCCTCATCTCTTCTGGATTGCCATGTTGAAGCCTTCTTTTCCACTGCTTTCACTGTCACTCCCTCTGTCTTGTTTGCTGATTCCCTGAACACTTGTCTCCTGGTGCTTTCTGGCAACTTGAAAAGTCACCCCTCTGAAGCTCTCACTAATATTCTCTTGTTCTTTAAAATCTGGGGGCTGTTATATTTCAGTAATCAGTATAAATAGGGAAGCAAGTTAATGGCACTTTAACATTTTGATTTAGATTACCCTCCTCTTGACTAAATATTGCATTTCATGTATAGAATTCAAAATGTTTCAATGGTGGGTTTTTGTTTTTGTTTTTGTTTTTTTGTTTTTGTTTGGTTTTGTTTCTGTTTTATCAAAACCCAGGTGAGGGCCTCACATAAACATAGGGAAAAGAGTTTGCCTGGAGAATATGATTTGAAGGGTATTCTAAAGCTTAATAGCTGGTCACAGTTACTTAAGTACTTACTATTATCTTTCAATTGAATTGAGGCATTTTAACTTCTAGAATGGTAAAATAATTCCTTAAGCCACTAGGAGCCATTAAGACATCAGACAGGGTTATGTTTGCAAAGGAGAGTAGGAAAAAATAAGGTTTGATTGAGGCAAGAGTAAAGCTGGCCCAGGACCAGGGAAATTTCTCAGAGAGTGCAAGCCCTGGGACCACAGGAGTGGGGGAGCTCAGAACAACTAAACTCAGCAGGAACTCTTCAGGTATCTCTTAGGGAAAGGGGAGGGTGCTAACACCAGGAAAGGATGTTAAAGTGAGACAAGGCCAAATTGAAAAGAAACTTCTCTTATATCATTGGTTTGCCTCAATGAATAAGAGTCTATTTTGCAGGGTTTTTTTTTTTTTGAGAGTTTTATTTCCACTCTCTTTCAAATAAATACTTTCCCAATTACTTGATAATTAAGGGAAGAGTGTAACCTTTACAGAGACCCTTTATTCCATATATCACACTAATTGCAGAGAAAACTCTAGGAGACATTGTTTACTCATTTATGCATATACCTATTCATTCATTTAAAAAATATTTATTGAGGGTGTGATGAGTGCTAGGTACTTTAGCATTTTGAATAGAATGGTAAATAAGACACAGTTTCCATCATCCTGGAGTTTAAAGTAGTGTGCATGGACAAATAGAAAAGCTGTTATAGTCCAACATGTTACACGCCATGATCAGAGAAGTGTAGGTGCCTCCTGAAACACAGAGGAAGGGCACTCAATCCAGATTAGGCGCAACAACAAAGACTTCATAGTGGGAATGACATTTTAGAATAGAAAGGATAGTAGAAGAGAATAATTTGAATGTTCCTAGCATAAAGAAAAGATAAATATTTAAGGTGCTGGATATCCCAATTACCCTGATTGGATTATGTGAATGTGTCAAATTATCACATGTACCCTGAAAATATGTATGTCTGATATGTATCATAAAAATAAATTAGTTTTTTAAAAGACTTTTTAAAAAAAGAATTGAAAGGATAGGCATTGGCTAGGCAAAACTGGGAAGGTGCAGGGAAGTGAAGGCAAAGAAGGAAATAATATTCCAAATTAGAAAACAGCACCTGTATCACTCAAGGTGAAAAAGAGCATCATACTTTCACAGATGTGAACAACATTGTCTATGGCTGGAAGGCAAAATTGAAGGGTTAAGAAGGTAAAAGATAAGTCTGCGTCCCATCAGAAAGGCCCTTTGTGGGCCATTCAAGGAATTTATATTTATCTTGAGGACTGTGGGGAATCTTTGAAAGGTTTTAGATGGGGAAACGACTTGATCGGATTTAGTTTGTAGAGAATTGGTTCTAGCTGAAAAGTGTAGATGGGATTAGAGGGGTGGGTGGGATAGGAGACTCCAGTACCAATTTGGAAGTCACCATTGCAGCAATTCTAGCCAGAGATAGTGGTAGTCTAACTTACATTAGCAGCATAAAGGATTCATTCAAGAGATATTTAGTGGATAAAATCAATAGGACTTGGTGGTTTATCAGACAAAAGACAAAAGAAATTTGTGATGCCCAAATTTCCGATTGGGCCACTGGATGGATAACGCTGCCATTCATGGAGATAGAGAACACCAGAGAAAAAGCCTTCTGCCAGGAGAGTGCCTATGAACACTCAAGAGTCAAACAAATGTGGGTTAAAATCTTACCTCTTTGGTCAAGTTACTTTATTTTAGAGTGCTTCAATTTCCTTATCTATGAAGTGGGAATAATAGTGCCTACTTCATAGAGCTACTGATAGAATTAAATGAGATAATATATATTTTACACAGTAACCTGGACCACAGAAGTTCTGTTAGTAGTTAATATGATGAATATTATTTAAAACTCTGTTGAAGTGGTAGTTCTCTATGGTGTTTTTACATGTCTTGTGATAGCTTTTGTCCCAGACTATCTTTTCAAGGATGTTTGCAGAACAAATGCCTCAGAAGATAGAGGCAGTGGCTCCCTCAGGGTAGGAAGCAGATTTGTTTTTCTACTGGAAGAGTAGAAAATGGCTCCCTCCTGGGCAAAGGTTGGGCTGGTTTGCTAGCAGCCTCCTTAAAAGATTGGATTTCCCGAATATGAGTTTCTTTAGCTGTGACACAAATCCACTGTGTGTGCAGCATCCACTTGGGCCGCTCTGCATTGGTCCTGTGGGACTTGGGGGTGAGGGGAGCAAGGAAGACCAATGTGAACAGGAAGCTCAAGTCGCCCACGGTGCCATGAGTAATTAACGTGTTTGCTTCTCTCCTAATAGCCTTGTGTCTTCTGCCAGCATTTAGGAAAGCGTGGCAGGCTATCTTGCTGGCTTGTAAACAGGGTTAAATCTCAGACCCTTCACATTTCTTGATAAAGTTGTCTTTTCAATGTGGACATGTATATTGTAAAGACTTGATACAGTTGCTTTGTAAGACACTATTTCCCAATCTTGACGTTGGACTAATTCTAATTATGGACAATATATAAATAGAAGTTCATGAGACAAGAGTGTTCATTTTCACTTGGAAGAATTCAATCGTTTTGCTTATTTGATTGGGGAAAGTTTGAGAAGCACAAGATTACTTTGTGTTTAAAAAATTTCTCCCTTCAGGCACAAATCCACGGGGGAGAAATATGTTGTAAAAATCCTTACTATCTAATAAATATTAAGTATCACAAATATATGTTGTAATCAAACAATATTTTTCATATTAACAGCAATCATTGAATAGATAGCATAGATTAAGGCAGCCACTGGCTAGCAAATGCCACCTGCGTGTTAATGCCAAGTAACATCATATATTTATTTCTGTATCAGGTAATCGCTCACTTAACTTACCAGTGTTTATTCAGGTATAGGAACATAATTTCTAAAAATACCAATGTTTATTTTTGTATATGTGTATAAAACACCAGTCACATCTCAGAACATAGTTAGGGCTGTGCTCTGTAAGGAAATATGATGATACAGGAGTTAAAGAAGAAGAGGAATGTTCTCTCAGATCAAATATGAGCAGATGACATCCAGCAGAGAACAACCTTTGCAAACTTACAAAAAAGGTGGGGGGAGGCAAAACGCAAAGATAAGGGAAAAATGAGCTGCAGGTAGGACTCAAGATAGCAGACAAAATACACAGGAGATGGATCTTACTTTAACAGTCTAAGATAAGAATAAGATAGAAGGAGAAGTAAAAGATCTAGGTGCTCTAATAGAGGAAGCTGGAAATACAGTACAGGATGAAGAGAAATAAAGCCTTGAGGAGGCAAGGCTTCCTAGAGCAAGGAACACTAACCTTGTGAAATGAGGAATTGGTCCTGATGACAAAGGGGTGACTTAGCAACCTAAGAACCTGATGTTTCCAAACAGCAGAAGGCAGTAACTCATACTAGTAAAAAGGAATGAAAGAGAAAGAAACCTGTGAAGAGTTTGGTAAGCCAAAATGTCTATGATATGGGGAAACTTCCATGCATTTGAGTCATTGATACCAAGCAGAGGCATTTTAGTGTTCTTAAACCACAGGTGTCAACTTTTGTGGCAGAACTGAAACCTGAGCTAAATTAAATGAATATGAAACTGCACTAATAGTATTTCTAAACTGTACATCATTTGAACATTTAGTTGCACTCTTAGGGCATCTCTGGGCTAAAGAACAGATAAGAAGATGGCAAATAATCCATAGAGAAGGAAAAAATGGAAGCCAGGAACTCAGATTTTGATCTTTGTTGACAGTATTTTTCTCTCTCTTATTCCTGGGTGGTTGTAGACAAGATGGGGCAAGAATAAAAATTGCTTAGTTTTGGAGACCATGGCCAAAATCTAAACCACTATCATGTTTAAAATAATTAAAATGTCAGGCATTCTTTTACTTGTACACTACATCTTTGTTTATTATTCTGTTAGATAAAGGCTCTTGTCATTATACTCCAGGCAAAGCTGTTAGCAGGGAAACTAAATCCACAACCTAGACCTAATTTTTTAATACGGTTTCCTTTTTGATCTACTGCATCTTTGTATTTAATTATAAGGTCTGATTTGGTGCCATTGTATCTTTTGCTCTTTCTGTAGTTTGTAAAAAAAAAAAAAAAAAGAGAAAGCGAGAGAGAGACAGAGAGAGAGGGGGGAAGAGTTTTCTGTTTTTTTTTTTTTATAAAGCAAACTCATTTTTAGTTAGTTCATTGAAAGATGTCACCTTCTACTTCTTGTTGCTCCTTGGGTCCATTTATTCTTTGTCTACTGAACTGACACAATTACCACCTCTACATTCTGCAAATATAGCTTGCAGAGTAGGTTTCCTACGAATGTAATTTTCAAAAGTGCCAGACCTAAGGATGACGCTAAAGCCATTTGATGAGTTCTCTGTTGCATCTCCTCGTTTGCTTCCTTCCCAAAGAGATTTTTGATTTTTGCCTGGAACATGCTTATCAGCTTAAAGGTATGCAGCTTCATTATGTTATGAAGATTTTCTTCTGCGGCAGCAAGTGCACTAACCTTGAATGAAGCAGTTGCTAATCATGTTGCACTAAGCAAATAAAAGTCAGAACCAACCTAATCTTGCTTGCCTAATATCAGTTTCTGCAGACTTCAAGTGTAATGTCCTAATCACTGGCGCAAAACAGCCAATTAATTTGCTTTCCCTACGTGTTTTTACTAGCCAAGATGCATAGGGGAGCAGTGTGTTCGGTCATAATCATGCTCCACAAAGATGGGAAATGTTCCCTTTGAGCTTCCAATCATTAGGCCAGCTGAAGTGAAGACAAGCCCATTGACAAGTGAGAATGGCAATAATTTATTTTCTATTGATGGGTTGTGACAAATCATGTCGAAGCAGTGGCTGCATACTGTGGGGCTCCGCTAAGGAAGACTGTGATGGGCAAAGATGAAACCCTTCACAGCTCATTTAGTCCAAATGTAGCCACCTGGGTGGTGAATCGGTTCAACATACCAGCCCAGGCATTCCAGCACAAAATTAGATCACTAACAGGCAGGCAATATAGGGGTTCCTAGAAGGCATTAATCAACAGGGCTGAGCTGTCAAAATGCAGAGTCTGAAATTAAGAAACACCAAAAGGATAAAAATATGGCAATGCTGTAAAAAAAAATCAAGAATGTGATTTCTACTGCGGGATTCTAGCCACCATTAAAAATGCTCAGGAGAAAAATGAATCATAAAGGGTAAAGAGATGCATTACCCCTGCCGAAAATTTTCCTAAGATTTTTATACATGTTAATTAGTAAAAGCAGCATGAAGATTTATGTAAACATGAGCACACTCCTTTTCAACTTAACATTGACAGGTCAGATTACATATAAGTCGTCCTTACCACCCCCTGGCATAGTTTATCTCTTATTTAAATTTCTTTTCTATCTGGACCTACTGATGTGCAGAGCATTTGATGTCTCACACTGCTTCTGAATACCGACACTTCAAACTCTGCAGAATTCTTGGGCTTGTACAGCTTATTTTCTAAACACTGGTTTTGGTAGGATAGAGATTTCTAGAATCTGGTGAAGGTGTGGATTGTTCATGTATGTGTGTGTGTTTATGTGATTAAATTTTATCAGCATGGTTTTCTTTTAAGAGCTCATCTGTTTTCATGTTATAAAAAGTATTTAATGCCATAAACAAATCCAAACAGCCAGAGTTTCTGAAACTAACCAAATTTTCACTGAGCAAAAACATGTAAAGATTCTGTTACCTAAAAATAAAAAGTCAAAATCCTGAAAAATTGCTTTCCAAGCCCCAATTGGGTTTTCTCAAAGTGTAACCTATGGACCACAAACATCAGAATAATTTAGAGTACTCATTGAAAATGTAGGTGCACGGACCTACTTTACGTCTACTGCAGACAAATCTTTGGGATGGGCCCGGGAACTAGAATTGTAATAGCATCCCCAGAATGATTCTGAAGGTACAGTGAAATTTGAAAACTGCTTTTTCTTATATGAGTGAGCCCTGGCCCATTTTCAAATTCAAACACTTGCTGCTTTCCACCACTGTTTAACACATATCCCCCTTGGACAAGCTGTGCTGCATTTGTTCACAAACACTCTAATACATTCACATTTCCATGCCTTTGATCACACGGCACCCTTCATCATTCTAGAATGCCTCCTCAATGCCCAGCCCCAGCCCCATCTTTTGCATGCTCTCAGATTCATCTCAAAAGCTCACTCCTCCACGAAGCCGCCTCCATAACTCTCAGCTAGATGTAAATATTCTGGCCTCTGTGCTATCTTGGCCTTTTGTTTGTGCCTTTTGTAGCATTGCCACCTTGCCTTCCCTGCAGTTACCTGTACACATGCTTTATCTCCCAATTACTAGATGGTTCACTCCTTGAGGCTCATGTCTTGTGTGTCTGTTAATACCTCATAGCACCTAACTCATTACCTTGTCTTGTATGTACAATAAATGTATGTAGAATTGAACTGCTGGATAATAGATGTTAGTTAATTCAAACCTAAGCTTTATACTTTTAGGTCATTCATAGAAGTAAGTGTTCTCCTTTGCCTTATACTCAGAATTCTTATTAGAATCTTAGAGTGGGTCTCCTTATGAGCAAAAATAAATGAGATCTGTTATTTTGTTTATTTGTTTGTTTTACTTTTCTACAGTTTGTCTGTGAAATGTTATTCTGCTTTATATTTTCTAAATTAGCTTTAATGATATTTTCCCTGAAAGAAATTTGTTAATATTCTGAGTCCTCAGCTGAAACAGATATGTAAAGTAGATTAATTATGCTGGAAAAAATAAATTATATTACACTATGCTACTACAAATCATTTGTTTTATAAATATTTCAGATATTCATGGTTAAAAAAAACCAGGAACTGTATGCCTTAAAATATTTGAAAACTTTACACAATGACTAATGAAAAGTCAATGGCTGCAACTATTTAACTGTGTCTTATTTGATTTAAGACTAATATCGTAGACCATAGTATAGCATAAAGCATGGGAGCCATGGTTTGACTTTTCATAACCTAAGGAACAAGTACAGCCTGGTTGTAAGGCAAAGAAGTATTTCATCTTGAGTCCCCTGTATTCTGGAACTATAAGAAAGATTAGAAAGAGGAATGGGCAAGTGCTATCAGTTTTATCATTCTTGAAAGTAGCATGTCTCCTCACTCCACATTGTAATTATTTTAAAAACCCCTTTTTACCTGTTTTATTGCTGTGTATTTAGACACCACCACAGAAACACAGGGGAAAAAAATGTTTGCAGGATATTTCAGAATATTATACTTGAAAAAATAAAATAATTCCAGCCAATTCGAGTCAAACCTCCTCTAGAGAGAATAGCCCTGTATCTGCCTCAGTCTTTGATAACACTCTTGATGAGGAGGAGCAGGAGCTGAGGAGATGTCTCCCACTTTATTTGAGTGCCAAAGATAATTCAGACAGACTAAACCCAGGGCAGAGCTGCTTGGAAAAGTTCTGAAGGTTTGGGAAAGTATTCTTTCAAAAAGAAGGTGATATGTAAACTTAACCTCTTTCTGACATCTTGGGTTGTTTTAGGACTGGTGTAAAAAAAAAAAAGTGCTTTTGGAACCACATATTTCACAAATGTTTCTATTGCAGTTTAGTAGTCATCTCCGTGGATTCTGCTTTAACTCGTTTGATAATTATACTAGAACTGAGTATGATATTGCATTTTTACTTATATTAGAGTTCCTGGCCATGGGCACCTAGGGAGCCCCTAGATATAACTGAAACCTGATTAGGAAAAAAGAACATTGTTGGCTCAATTTCTGAATTGGAGAGTAAAAGAAACACAATAATCCCTGATATAACAACATAAAATCATTTCAAAATAAATAACTAAAAATGATACTGTTTTTGAAATATGCTCTCCATTTCTCCAACCAAAAAAGAACAGCAATGTGGTATTTTCTATAAAACTGATTTGATCCTCTGCTGATTCCTCCATTCTAGAGGTGTATAAGCCCTAAAATCGTTTTCATAAATATCACATGTCCATCCTTGAGGATGGAAGGAGGGAAAGGTTAGTCCACAAATGGTTGACATAAAGTGATAAGACTTCATAGGGAAGACTAAAGGAGTGTGACAGATGAGCACTGAGAAGGAGAAAGAGATGAAAAAAAACCCTGGTATGAGTTTCAGGAAACCTTTGATGTGTGAGAAACGTTAGGGCATTAGAATAAAGGTTCTCAACATTGACCTCATGACACTCATGACACAAGAATTAGAAGAACTCTTGAAGAAGATAATAACAGTAAACATATTTCAGGGAGGCTTCAAAGAAGCACAGAGCACAAATAAACAAAAACCAACCTGTCCTTTAGAAGGTATCCTGCCTGCCTATCAGCAGAAAGAAATCATCTTTGACCTATGCGTAAAACCTGAAAGAGAAAAGGATCATAGTCAACAGGCAGATGAAGAACACGCATCTGGAGAGAAATGGCACAGAGAAACCCAGGACGTGTTCAAAAAAACAATTCTTCAGAGTCTCTCAGGAACTGCAGACAACATGGCCTCCAGAAAACAATCAAAAAAGAGTTCAAAAAAGTGACACAGTGAAATATTAGAAGATGAAAATTGGGCTGGAAAACCCAGGGAAGAAATGAAGGAGAAACTGTAAATCATTACAGACAGGAACACCTCATTAAAAGCAATAAAAATTAGAATATCTACTCCAACAAAGTCATCAAGTTTAGAATTTAGAAATAAAGGCAAAGAGAATAAATCACACAAACGAAATTAAGTAAAAAAAGTCAAAAATTATTATAGAGATGATAGATATAGCAGACAGAAAAAAGGAGAACCAACAATCACAAAATTACTGTTTCTGAAGAAAATTGCAGAACAAATAGAACAAAAAATTTCATATATGAGAAAATTTTCCTGAAGAAAAAAAGACTTGATCTGTATATTTCAAGGGCCCTTTATATCTGAGAAAAACTTAAAATCAACACCACGATATATGCTAATACAATTCCTGGTCTCTAAGGATAAAATTATATGGACATCCCGGCTGAGAAAGCAAGTCATATAAAGGAGGAAATTCAGGTGTGTCCTAAACTTTCTCAAAGTAACACTTAACACCAGTAAACAGTGGGTTCATGACTATAGGGTTCCAAGGGCAAGAAAATACGATCTGAATATAAAGACAACATTCTCAGGTTGATAAGAGCTTAGGGATTATGGCATCCATGACAATTATTATTAGCAAGAGGTGAATCAAAATAAAATACTACATAAAAATATCTAAGATTAAACAATCATGGAAATTATGGTTTAAATATTATAAGTCTTGAGAGTGTAAAAATAATTATACACACACATGCACACATACATATCAACTATTGAAGGGTGGAGAAAAAGGGAAGTGGTAGGAGGAATCGTTGATGTGTTAGCACATCTTTTACAATCGGCTCTTAAGAGGTGCTGTTTTAAGTACTGACTTAGAGTTCTTTCATGCTAATTTTTCTTACATTCAAAGGAATTTTTGAGGAATTCTAGCAACTCATAGTGAAGAAATGATGCTCTGATGTCCCAACAATTTTTCTCTTTCACTTCATTCTTTTCCTTTGATTTGTTATCAAAGCCAGCATCTGTGAAATCATCCCACTTTTTAAAATATTTCCATTTCTTTGTCTTTGTATGAACATAGATGCTTGGCAAGTTGTTCACCAAATGTTGAAGTTATCTTTGGATGGTGAGATTTTGAGTGATAATTAACTGCCCTCTGTAGATGAGGGCATATGAACAGTTTTATGAATGAATAGCTTAAAATACCCAGAAAAAAGAAGTCATCTTTTTGGTGTTGTCTTTTGTATATTCTTGTTTTTCATTTCTCCTGAAGGAAAAATAAAAGATAAAACCATTCAATCAGCGTATGTAAGATGCTCACCGTGACACAGTGTTAATCTTTGGAGGAATTACAAAGGAAGCTAAAGAAAGTTATTTTTACATAAAGAGCTTACAATTTAACTTGATGGTCTTTAGTTTTTTTGCATTTGTTTGGATGTGATGCTAACTTTGTGCAACAGAAAAAAGATTTGCAAAGAATCAAATTGATATTTTTAGGTAGCTCTCTTATTCCTCATTCACATATAATCCATGACTGTTAGCCAAGTAACTGGTGATTTTATATTTTGGAATTATTCAAGGTATAAGGCAATGCCTTTGGGAGCTACTTTAATGTGGACTTGAATTCTAAAAGAGAAAATGTCAGTCCAAACTATTATGCCTTAAGAATATATTTTGGTATATCTCTCAAGTCGCTATTTTGGTTTAAAGGAAATGTTTGACTGAATTGGCAATTGTCACACATTGCCCCAGTAACAAATATGAATGATTTGACTCATATACTATGGCCTAGCTTTTGTAAAATAATTTGTTACTGCTCTAAAGATCCTTTTAAGCTGAATCAGTTGTTCACAGATTTAGCTATTTATCCAAATGTTTGTCTTTAATTATCCAGTTAGATTGATTTTTTTTCTAAATATACTGTCATATTTGTGAGATTCTGTTTGCATAGTTGTAATGGGGCTAACTTTACTTTTTATTATCATTTTCATGATAGAAGCTGAAATTTTGAAGATTATAATATCATGTCAAGATTGTTAAATCTCCCAGCTTGACAGACAATATTATTTCTCAAAATATATCTAAAAAGAGAGGATGATGGGAGGAATCAGCAGTTACTGAGGCTTATTAGCATACAATATGAAGGAAGGAGATGAGGAGCTGTATTTAATATGATGGGTACTTACAACTGCGGTCCCCAACCCTCAGGCCACACACCGGTACCAGTCTGTAGCCTGTTAGGAGCTGGGCTACACAGCATGAAGTGAGCAGTGGGCAAGCGAGCCAAGCTTCACCTGTATTTACAGCTGCTCCCAATGGCTTGCATCACCGCCTGAGCTCCACCTCCTGTCAGATCAGCAGTGGCATTAGATTCTCACAAGAACATGAACTCTACTGTAAACTGCACATGTGAGGGATCTAGGTTGCATGCTCCTTATGAGAATCTAATGCCTGATGATCTGAGGTGGAGCTCAGGCGGTGATGCTAGCACTGGGGAGCAGCTGCAAATACAGCTTATCATTAGCAGAGAGGTTTGACTGCATAATAAACGTAATGTGCTTGAATCACCCTGAAACCATCCCTCCCCCCCTAGTCCATGGAAAAATTGTCTTCCATGAAACCAGTCCCTGGTGCCAAAAAGGTTGGGGACTGCTGAATATCTATGTAAATCAGATACTCAAATATCGGTTAAATGGGCAGTCTCCCATTTGATTGTGAATACTTGCTCTGTGATCTAATCTACTTCTTTTTCTTTTTCATTTTCCTTTTTTTAGGAGTAAATTTAAATACCTGATCATTCACCCAGTAGATGTCTTTACCCAGTTTATATCTTTAGTTTAATTGCAGATTAGAAATGCTTTCCTGAAATCATGAAATTTTATCTCTTAAAATTAAGCTTGACATAATCACAAAGATGATCATTCACTGTGAGGGCAATTAACACTTTTTAAATGTCTAATAAGAAATTGCTCACTGTAGTTGCTTTTGCAACTTTTGGTTTTGTATATTATTTTGTCCTCCAAGGTAAAATGACAGAGTGAGCACATTGCATAAAAACCAAGATCATCACTCTTCCACTGCCTATCACCCTGTTTATGCTTAACCAAGCATTTATTTATTAGTTCTTAATGGTAAGGGCTACAAGGTTACTACACCTGAGAGAAAAATCTGTAAGACGGGCTTTCTAATTAATCACTGGGAGAGTTCAGGAAGGTCTAGCTTTTTCTGTAAACTGAAGCATTTATGCACTCTATCGCAAGTGTTGATCATGAAAACGTCAGGTAATGTTTTATTTCTCTAAGTTTCTGCAGTTTCATTAGGAATAATGAACCCTTTACGCATCTCTCTCTATGTACACATGGATGCCATCATTAAAACTAGGGCCTTTGTTCACCTGAGGACAGATATGGGGACAGTCCTAAGAAAAACAAACAGTGGCACCAATATCTTAGGAATAATAGTAAAATGCCACCCATGGTGCTCTGAATTGAAGACCACCATCTCAGAACAAAAGGCTCTAAGGCAGAGTGATCAATAGCAACAGACCCCGTTAGCTGGGAGTTACTATATCCAGGGCCATTTGTGGCCAGTGAAGTCAGCTGGAGCATGTGCCCCATTGATTAATTTTGCTGTGTTCACAAACAAAAACTGCAATGCCATTTGCAGCAGAGCTTCAGGTGAAATCATAACTTAGTTGGTAGTGCTGAGGCTCTTTCTCAGATTGACCTGGGTCACTGGGTGCAGTAGGGGTACATAATATGCCACCAGCTCCAGCCATATTTACAAGTCTATCTGGGAACTTATACTTCTTTCCTCAGTCCCTGGCACCTGCTTTGGTGCATTTCCTGGTACAGACGCCTGTGCAGTCAGAAGCAGAAAGCATTGCAGATCTTACTTAATAGCCTATTCCTCCTGCCTCTAGTCAAAGGTCTTTGACTTTGGCAGAGGTCACCATCTAGGCCACACTGCTGGTATAATTTGTCTTTTAAACACAGTAACGTTGATTTCTTAAGCCCAGCACATGTAAACAGCACACACAGATGCATCCTCCCTCTGCTTGTGTTCATGTCCCTCAAATACAGTGCAGCAGACTGGGATGTCTACTCCTTCACACCACTGCCCTTGTGCTTTTTCTCTTCTTCCTCCCCTTCATCCTTCCTCATTTCTGTAATCCTTACATTCATATTTCAGTTGCAGAAGATGCAACAAGCAGTGGTTTTTAAGTGTTGTGCAGCTATGTAGATGCTAGCGCCCTGACAAAAGATTCTTTGTTTGGCCAAACTTTAGTCAGGCTTCTGAACCTTCTCCTAGTCCCATCTGTGTACTTCCTTGTAAAATCCGGTTTTAGCCAAAGAATCCTGCTAAGTCAGTTTAGCCGAATACCATCATTCTCCCCCCCACCATCCCCCAACTGGTGTCACCCTGTCTACAGCAAGAATCCTGTTAGGTCAGTTTAGCCAGAATCCTCCTTACCCCTGATATTTCCTCTTAGTGATTTTCTATCCACTGACCCCCACCCTGCTTCTTGACTAAATCCCGAGACTTGCCCATGCTGTATTTAGAGTCAAGCCCAATCCCTCTCCTACTGCAAGTGGTCCCCATACCTATTGTGATGGTCCTGAATGAAGTCATCCTTATTGTGCTCTAACAAGTGTCATTGAATAATTTTTTCTTTAACATCACTCCTGCCAAGGCTGAGAACAAGGCTGTAGGTACTGAGGCCCTACTGAATTCTATTAAAGCATCTTCCCAAGTGGCTGCTGCTTCCTGTCCTTGTACCAGCTGAGGATTCTGTGGGTCACCCTTGGAGCCTCAAGCACCTGCTCCCTCCACTTCAACTAAAACAGCTCCCCCTTTTATGTTTTTACATATTATGCTTCCACAAAAAAATTTTGTGCAAATGCTGCTACAGTTTAATAAAAATAACTTTCTCTAAAAATTCAAAGAAATTAATTGCTTAAGGTCCTGATGTATATGTTTAAATTCTATACTTCTAGAAAAATAGCAGCTTTGAGGAGCAATTGATGTGTGATTTCTAAAGTGGGGAATCTAGTAGGAGAGACAAAATCAAGGAGAAGAGTTTATATAAAAGGGAGCAGAAAGACAAGGAATAGGAGTAGGAGATAATAGTTGTACTGGTATAAGGGGTTTTTTTCTTTGTGAGTCGGTTTAGTTGGATTTGTTTTGCTTTGTTTTAGCAAAAATAAGGGTAAATGGTAGGAGAGGTATAACTTCATCCAGTTTTCAGGTCAGTGGTCATGAGTTCTAGTGCTGGTTCTATTTTATTTGGACTATTGCCTTCCCACCTTAAGTAGCCTGCCCCCCATCAAATATTTCCTATTGCCTTTTGCCCAGTCCCGTAAGCATAGAATGGTAATGACATCAGAAGTTTCAGCAGTAGAAAATAAAGCAGAAATGAAGGGGAAGTGGATCAGAAATAAGAAAATAACTATAAGCAAAAAAGAATGTAATGATTTTAATATTTTGATGTAATAAGTTAGTATGGTTTTTGACTTAGTAGGATTCTCCCAGAAGCAGACCCCAAGATGAGAATTGAATGCATACGGTTCTATGGGAAGTACAGGTATGTTAATTAACAGAGGAGTAGAGCTGATACAGGGGGAAAAAGGGAGAGCAGCCAGTAAGGTGTGCAAAGTTAAGCCAGCTACCCAAAGGGCAAATGAAGCTTCATCCCTCAAGGAAGGCCTGGGAAACAGTATAAAACACACCTCAGAATTAACCTGTCCAAGAAGTAAGGGAGCTGAGTTATTTACATCCCTACAAGGTTCATTTTTAGTTAAAGTCTACCCCAGAGGAACATTAAATCCCATGCACAGAGTAGATTCCAGCAGCCTGGAAGCAGCCCTCCTGCAGACATGCAGGTGCTGGCCAGTGTGGTCAGACTGCAGGGCACAGAAATAGTAAGGGGCTCTGAGGAACCATGGGCAGCTTTCCAACAGTATCTGCCACTGCTGTCATTTAATGTATCCATGAGTAAGACCACTAGGTAGTAATGCTGCCACATTCTGGTAAGGAAGAGAGAAAGTTTGAAGAAGAGACCTGTGAATTCTGATTATGACTGGTAACAAAATTTGCGTGTGGTTCTATAAATAATAATTAGACTTTATTGTCTAATTATATGCAACTTCATATTATTTGTGACTACAGCATATATGTGCCTTTATTGGTGATTCTCAAATATTTCAAGTTGAAAAAAATTAATTTTTTAAAAATTTGTGGCAATATCTTTTGTGTTCTATAATGATGATATAATTCAAAATCTGTATTAGAATTTATTGGATTGGTTTATAGCAATCATTGATGTTACATTTGTGTATTTATTTATGCTTTATCTTGTTTGGAATAGAATTTAAGAAGATAGGTATATATCTGTTTCAGATTATAACCCAGATTCCTTCATAGGAAAAAGAAATCAAACCCAAATCTTAAAGGAATTGAATTCAGTCAATCAGCATGAGGAGTAGAAAGATTTCTATTTTGCAGCCAGACAGAAGTGGATAAGAATTTTACCTCTGCCATTTTGCCTTGTGACCTTGAGTAAATCACTTCATCTCTCTTAATCTCAGCATCTTTCTCTCTAATCTGGAGAATACCATGAAACCCCACAGAGTGATCGTAAGGATTTGGTGAAATGACATATGGACAGGACCCCAGTGCCTGACATACAGTACAATGTATGCCCAGCTAAAGTTAGCTTAGGACCCAGGTGAATATATGGCAAAAACGCAAAACAGAAGTGATTAAATGCTATGTTTTGTAGTGTAGACATTAAATGTGAAGAAGTTGAGAAATCACTGAGAGCTGAAGTAATCAGAGAAGATTTTGTGGAAATTTAATGTGGGTCTAGAACTAGGAGGAGTATTTAGATTAGGGGAGTGAGAAGGTGTAATCTTGACAGGCGCAAGCACAGAAACAACAGGAATGAGTGCGTAAGGGCAAGGCGGAAGGGGGTAAGGCCCATCAGCTCTAGGCTGTTCAGCTGCCTCTGACAGTGCCTCTGACAGAGACAGGAGGATGGCAGGGGGTGGGCTTGGAGACAGATAATTCACTCCATTTTTAATATCTAGAATTTGAGGTAACAAGAAGATGGCTGACCAAGAACACACCTCGCATAGCTGGAGAAGGATGCAGGCACTCTGAAGAGGCTACAGATTTGGGTGTCATCGGCCTCATGATGATAGTTAAGCCCAGGAAATTCTCAGTGAGAGGAGAAAAGGCACACTAAGGACTGAATTTGTGGAGGGTGCTATCCACAGTTATAGAGTGGAAAGCAGAAGAGGCTCTACCAGAAATAAAGCTGCTAGAGGGGTGGTCAGAATATGAGAAGAAAAGCGAGGACCGTGGTGTGGAGGCCAATAAAAGAATGGCCTGCAGGAGAGGGGGTGGGTGCAGCGAGAGAGGAGGCGGTCCGTGAGCAGGAAATCCAAAGCAAGCCCTGGAAGTGAGCCTTTGTCTGGGAAGGGAAATTGACCAGCTGTTCTGCTTCTATTGCTTTTGCCTTTCCCTTGTGTTCACTTGTGCAGGTGATCACCATTCTGCTCTTCCCTGTCTCCTGCCTCCACATCCCTACCCTGATACCCAAATAACACACATTTTAGTGGTTTGGCCCCTAACTAGGGCAAACAACCTCATTTTATTTCCCCTTAGAACAATTGGGGCAGACCAAATCTTTAAGAAGAGGCTTCACAAAATACTAAGAGGTGACAAAGAAAATAAACAAGGAGCAGTACAGAGCATGGGTTCTAGAACTAGACCACTTTGGTTTGAATCCAGCCTCTCCCGTTGACAAGCTTCATAGCCTTTGCAAGCTACGCAACCTCTCCGTGCCTCAGTTTTCTAGTGTGAAAAATGGGAATAATAATAGTACATATCTTATAGGGTTGTTGTGAGAACCAAGTGGATTTAATATATGTAAAGCTCTTAGATGAGTGCCTGGCACATTTTAAATGCAGTACAAGCATTTGCTATTAAATAAGCACAGAGTACAAAGAATTAAAAGAGCAGTATACACAACGGTTAAGAGAAGATACTATAACTAGACTGCCAGAGTTCAAATCCCAGCTCTGCCATTTACTAGCTGTGTAAGCTTGGACAAATTACTTAACCTCTCTGGACCTCAGTTTCTTCAACTATAAAATGTGGGAAATAGTACTAACTAACTCATTAGTGTGAGGATTAAAAGAGTCAACATGTGAAATGTTAGTAAGTACTTAACAATTAACAGTCATTATTATTAGCTGTGTGGCTTATTAATGCAGCATTCTGATCACTAGGGATCACAGGTGCTGTCCCATTTTACACCTGATACAGGGGAAAGAGAAGCCATCCCTGGGTCCTGGCAGGCCTCCAAGGTAGATACAACTTCTTTCCTGTCCTCACGTCTTGACAGTCAGGCACAGGATAAAAGCACCATCCTTTCTCTCACCTGCCGAGGCTGCTCAGACTTCCTTTTTGAAACCTACCCTTTTCTGTGGTGATTGTGTGTTGACTCCACCGTTCAGGTGAATCTCTTTAAATCAACTGGAGGGGAGTTTTCTTTTAGAGTAGAAACCATTTTAATAAAGTCAATTAAATGTAGTATTCATGTCACATGATTTAACCACAATTAAAAAAAAGAAGATAATTAGTAATTGGGTGGAGGGGAGTGAGAAAGGAATTTTGTTCTGGGAATTTTAGGGTTATAGCTCTAAAAATCCCTTCTCTAAAAGCAGAGGAAGCTGATTCTACATCTAAAACGTCTGGGTAAGGTTTTTATGGCAAAGAGCTGGGGGCTTTTTGAGTTGGGGAGTGTACCTGAAGGGAAGGAAATCTTGCTGTAGCTGGACCCTATACTCAGATCCATTTGCCCAGAACCACCATTTCTTCACTGATGACTATAGGGTGGATGGCAGGTAGTTCCATCCTGATTTAACCTGTGACCAGACAAACATTCTGCCACTAGGACAGACAAGGATAGTTCCAAAAAAGTTCTTAGTAACTAGATAAAGAACTGCCCTTATATCCCAATCATTTGGATGCTTCAGCTTCCACTTGCCTTGCAATCAGCAAGTATACATAGGTAAAGATACTTTAAATAGTCATTTCCCCAAAATAACAATCTATAAAACATAAATAGTAAATTTCTTTTTACCATAAAAGAAAATTAGATTATCAGAAATAGAGGCCATAAATCATATTAATAAATCACATGTGATACATCTGAACTTTTTATGTACCATAATAACTAATCACTTGGCTATCAGGGCACTAGGGAAATTACAATAAATTATATTTTGTGGGATATGCACTACATGAATGAAGCCAAAAAATATTATAGAAGTGACCTTCACCTTGTGTGATATCATAGAAAAAATGATGCTGCCCTAATAACTTCATAGGGTTAATTAGTTTCAGAGAACACACAAGAGGCAGCGATGTCACAGAGCTTTTTATTTTCTTTCCCGTGGGAAGTTGGGCTAATAAAAATGAAAAACATTTCAAGTAGCTAAGTAAGAAAGAAGAGTTGCACAGAGTTAGAAGGAAATGCTTTAGTGCTGTCCACTTAGAAGGCCTAGTTCCGTTTCTCTGTAAGCTGCAAATCTTCTTTTTTTGTGCATCTTTTTCCATTGACTTAGGAATCTTTGAAATGGCCATTGTTTCCCAAACCTGCTCTAACGATGGATTTTTTAATTTGCTGATGAACATGAATCCGTTTAATCAGATAGGGAGCTCTGCAGATAGGGAGACATTTATCTGTGTAAAATATGAGGCTTTGTTTGGTCTCTCCACTTGGATCCCCAGTGGGGGTGGAGGTAAAGTTTCCACAGTCATGCTGATTTCAGATGAATAGGTTTGCTGGTGTCAAAGACAGGCTGCAGCACTCCGCTGGCATCTGGGGTACAGAAGGCTAATTCTTCTGAATAGAGCCATTGATGATTACATTTTGGAGAAACTTAATCATAGAGTAATTAGGCTTTAATTCTTACAAAAACTTACAATTAATTGGATCTTTTATACAACTTTTTTTGTTTGATTTAAAGTACCATGTAGGTTAGTTATAGAAACTTAATTTAAATATGGATTTAATTAGAATTGTTTTATGATTTTAATGAGTCCTAAAAGTCTTTTGATGAGCAACCCATATAATTATGGTCTTTAAAATGATTGGGTAAATGCATACTTTTATAATTTACCTTTCAGGAAACTGTATTTTTATGGAGGCTATTTTTTGCATGATGAATTGTTTCATTTTGTGTTCAGTTTTTGTGGGGATGGGTGCTTGGTCCTGCCCCTAATCAACCAAATGTTTTCTTTCTAGAATGAAATTAAACTTTCATGGAATTGAAAGCATCAGGCAGTAGCCCAACGAATGCTACAGTTAAATTTAATCACAGAAATATTTTTGTTTTTATTATAAAGGAGACCGAATCACCATTCAAACTTTTAACTGGGAATTCAATTTTCCTATATAACCAGGTACAAACAAGTAATCTGAAAACAAGCTCTTTTTCTATAGAAAAAAATGTGATTTTAGGCAAATGATTTGAAATTTTTAAAATGGAATGTAACATTGAGTTGTCAACTTTTTAATGTACTGTCAAAACAAAAATGAGTACTTTCAATAAATGTGAAAAATTCCAAAATTAGAAAAGAAAGGAAAACGTTAGATACTTTCTTGCTTTGAACAGGTTACATTTCTACCCATACTAACTCAGATAACTAGCATTTGGTGGTTTTCTGCTGAATTTTTTTAAAGGATGCATTTAAGTAATATTAGTACACTTGTTTTTATTTTCCATTTTTAATGATACTATTATTATGTTCTATCTTCTTATGTTCTATCCTTCACTTTCTAGTTTAGGTCAAATTATTTACATGTTCCTCCTAAAAACCAATCAATTCAATTCACCATATCAAAATAGTACAGGAGAAAAACCATGTGGTCATAGCCATAGACATAGAAAAACATTTGACAAAACCATTCCATAAGAAAAACTCTCTGTAAACTAGGAATAAAAGGGAACATACCAACTTGATTAAGGGCACCTAAGAAAGACCTACAGCTAACATCATACTCAAATATCAGGAAGAAGGCAAGGATGTCTTCTCCCACCACTTTTATGTAACATTGTACTGGACATTCTAGCCAGTGCAATAAGACAAGCAAAGGAAATAAAAGCTATGCAAATAAGAAAGGGAGAAGTAAAGTTGTTCTTACGTGCAGATGATATGATTGTGTAGGTAGAAAACCCTAAGGAATCCACAAAGTAGCTATTGAATCTAATGAATTCTATTGAATCTAGCAAAATTGCAGCATACAAGGTCAATATAAAAGCTATTATTTCTGCATATTAGCAAAAAACAATTGACAATGAACATTTTTTAAACCTCCATTTAAAATAGCATAAAAATTACTCAGGAATAAGTGTAACAAAAGATGTGCAATACCTAAACACTAAAAACTTTAAAACATTAAAAAAGAAAGTAAAACATTACAAAGGGCAGGTAAAGTAAGTAAATAAATGGGAGATACACCATGTTAATGGATTGAAGATTAAATATTTCTTAGATGACAGTCCTCCCCAAACTGATTTATAAATTCCATGCAATCCCAATTAAAATTCAAACAAGATTCTTTAAAGAAATTGGCAAGATGATTTTTAAATTTATATTAAAAAGTAAAGGATTCAGAATAGCCAAAACAACTCTGAAAAAGGACCAAGTTGGAGGAGTTACATTACCTGACTTGAAGGCTTACTATAAACCTACAGTAATCAAGACAGTATAAAATTGGCATAAGAATAGGCATATAGAAAAATGGATCTTAATATAGAGTCCAGAAATAGATCCACATTTATACGGTCTATTTATTTTTGACAAAGGTGCTAAGTTGTTTCAATGGAGAAAAAATAGTCTTTTCAATCAATGGTACTGGAACAACTGGATATCTGCATGGGGAAAAATATGAACTTTGATCCTTACCTCACACCTTTTCACAAAGATTAACTCAAAATGAATCTTAGACGGAAATATGAAAATCTAAACTACTAAACTTCTGAAGAACCATAGGAAAGAAAATATTTATGGCACTGCATTAGGCGAAGATTTATTAAACTGGACACAAAAGACAAAAACTATAAAAGAAAAAATACAGTTAAAATGGACTCTCATCAGGATTAAAAACTTTTGTTCTTCCAAAAGTCATAGTTAAGAAAACAAGGAGGCATGCCAAGACTGGAAGAAATTTTTCACAGAACATTTCTGATAAAAGACTTGAAGTCAGGAATATACACATTTTTATATACACTTACAACTCAAGAAGAAGATAACTCAATTTTAAAAATAGGGAAAAGATTTAAACACACACTTTACAAAAGATAATACACAAACAACCAATAAGCACAGGTAAAGATATTCAATATCACTAGTTATTAAGAAAATGTAAATTACAACCACAGTGAGATACTACTGCATACCTACAAGAATGGCTAAAAGTTAAACGATTGGCAATAGTAACTGTTGGCAAAGAAGGAAAGTAACTAGAACTTATATACAATGCTGGTGGGAATGAAAAATGAGACAGCTACTTTGGAAAACAGTCTGACAGTATGTTATTAAGTTAAATATATATTTCCCATAGAACCTAGCAATTCTACTCCTGGGTGTTTTACCCAAGTAAAAACACAAAGCCACACAAAAATGTGATTGCAAATATTCATAGTGGCATTATTCATTACAACCCAAACAGAAAGCAACCCCAAATGTCCATCAACTGTTGAATAAATAAATAAATTGTGGTATATCTCTACTATGAAATACTACTCAGCAATAAAAATAACAAAATATTAATAAGTCAAAAACATGAATGAATCTCAAAAACATGCTAAGTGAAAGAATCAAAGACAAAGACTATGTACTATATGATCCCATTAATATGAAATTCTAGAAAATATAAAACTACAATGACAGAAAGCAGAGCCAAGATTGGGGAATGTTCTTCAGTGCAAAGAGACCTGAGAAAATTTAATTTTTTAATTTTATTTTATTTATACATTGTATTTATATATATTTATGGAGTATATGTGAAATTTTGTTACATGCATAGAATGTGTAATTATCAAGTTAGGGTATTTAGGGTATCCATCACCTTATGTATTTATTATTTCTACATTTTGGGAAGATTTCAAGTCCTCTCTTTGAGCTAAAGGCAGAAACCAGACCTTATTTTGGATGTGTTTACTCATAATGTCAAATTCAACACAGGACACATAGTATACAATATTCCTAACTTTGCCGCATACTGTTCACATATATTTTCTCACATATTTTACATTCATAAATAACCTAATTAAACACCTCCATATTACCTTGTTATCACTTATCCCTTGCTTATGTCAACATCACTGCCATTCATTGTCCTGAAAATCTCTTACCTCTTTACTTCTTCTAAATGGAAATATTTACTGCTTTATAAAGGTCAATAAATATTGGCATTGGTCACCAGTAAGGAAAGAAAACCCTAAAAAAAAGTATGAATCATTTATACAATACTATATAAATCTATAACCAATCTTAACCATTAATGGTTACATGGAGTGTTTAAAAATTAAAAATAAACTAAACTTATATGCAAATAAAATAGAGACAATTCCTTAGCTGACATTCTGAAATACACAAAGCTCTTAAACTGAAAGTCTTTTTATAAGTTTATAGACTTAATTTATCACACTTAAAAAGAATGTTTATATGTTTTGCTGCAGATATATTTAATATTAATGTTTTTGGTTATAGAGTACTGGCCTAGACTCTGTTGGGAATGTTACTTAATAAACAGAAAATGCATTGTATTACCTTTCTAAAATCTAAAAACGTCTGAGTTCCGGAAACGACCACAAAGGTTTCATGTAAAGGATTGTGTAATAAATCCGCATAGTCTGTGCATCCCTTCATTTAATCATGTCATTTAATTCTCCAAATAATGTTATAAGAAAGCTAGTATTATTATTTCCATTTTCTAGATTAGAAAACTAAGATGAAAAGAAATTAAATGACTTGCTGGCAAATTATAGGACTGAAGCTCATGTTTTTTAATTTTAAATTCTATGCCCTTTTCTCTGTACCAATAACTCGAACAGATGATTTTGAATCCCTACTTTTTAAGAATCATGGTAAGCTGGAGCTAGGAATTTTTATATATGCTGACCTATGTCTGCTTGTCCAAAACATGCACTCCGTACACTATGAATTGGCAAGCTGACTGTGGTGAATGGCACGATTCACAGAGAATCATGAGAAATAATCAACTGTATTTTTTTAATTCATTAAATTTTGGGGTTGCTTATTACGCAATAGAAAACTGATACATACACCCAGCTGCCAGTTTTTCATTTGGGGAAATGACTTCATCTTGAGTCTGTGGATTTGATGCAGGGGGTCCCAGTGAAAGGAGGAAAGCCCCCCTGAACTTGCCAAGTGGGTTCTTGGCTTTCGTGCGGGAGAGAATTTGAGAGAAAGCCAACTAGCTACAGGGAAGATTTATTGAGACAGAGACAGAAAACCTATTCCACTCCATAGACAAAGTAGAGGTCCTCTCCCAAGAAGAAGGGAGACCCCTAATGGCGCAATGGTAACGTTTTTAAACGTTCAAAAAACCCCGTACTGACCAGCATGGTCTTGAGGTCAGACATAAAAGTTAATCCTAAACTGCTGTCCCAGAAAGGTAAGTACAAGCAATTTGTATGGCATCCGGCTTAGTAATTCATACATCCTCAGGTGGTACCAGGCCGATGACTTGCTGGTGACTTCCTTGTTCAGGGCGGTTAGGGTCTGGTATCGGTCAAAATGGCTGCACTCAGGCTCTCTCAACCTTCCTTTTCTGCCTTACCTCTATGTTAGAGTCTTCATTGACAAAGCACAGAAGATACAAACTTAAGATAAAATAATGAGTTTAAATAGATACTGAAGACTGAGTTTCCTCTGTCCTATGCATTTAAACTCTTATACTTTTTGAAGACTGTGTGTGTATATGTATATATGTATATATTAGCATTTTTATAAAATAATTTTACTCCTCTTTAATATAATTTACATGATAACAGCACAAATCTGTGCATAAGTTTATTAAATATTTGCATATATAAAGAATAGGAGGTTTTTGTTTAACATGGAAAAGATGCAGCTTGTGCTTTCCTTTTAGACTAAGTACAGAAAACAGATAAAATATTCTAATATAAAGAAGTATGAGGTGTGTGTTTATGTGAGTGGTTAATTTTTTTAAAAGTAGAAGAGAAAACATAAATGGGACAGAGAGTAGGTTGGCCTTCTCAGAGTGAGATTGTGTGAAAATGGCTAAAGGACTTCTTGAGTCTTAGGTGTACTTACATTCCAATGTAAAATGTAAAAATGGGGATAATAATATTTACTCATGGTCATTTTAGAAATAAATGAGATAATAAATATGGAAGGAAAAACATAGCACCTGATGCATAGTAATATTTTATTCCTTCCTTGCTATCTCCTTTCCTTCCTTCCTTAACATCTCTAGGAAAAGTGTTTCGTTATATACACCTCTGACACCAAATGTGGGGGTTTTCCACAGCAAGCAGTTCTCCAGGTCTCTGCAGACACCAACTGGATGTCCTACAATCAGATTTAACTCTGACTCTAACTACCTGGAATTAGTGTAGACCCCGGCAGGTTAAGGGTTCAGTTCCACAAGATTGCCCTCAACTTCAGAGGCCAATCACGAGTAGTGGGTCCCCAGCTTACCCACATTTCTGTTCAACTTGGCTACAAATCTAGGGTGCCCACAACTCCCTCCACAGGTTTAAAAATTTGCTGTAATGATTCACAAAGCTCAGGGAAGCACTTTACTTATGTTTACTGGTTTATTTTAAAGGATATTACAAAGGATGTAAATGAACAGCCAGATGAAGAGGTACATAGGGTTAGGTACAGAATGGTCCTGAGTGCAGGAACTTCTGTCCCCGTAGAATTGGGGTGCACCACCCTTATGGCACATGGATGCATTCATCAACCCAGAAGCTTGAAAACCCTGTCATTTAGGATTTTTATGGAGATTTCATTAGGTAGACATGATTGATTAAATCATTGACCATTGGTGATTGGCTCAATTTCCAGCCCCTCTCCCGTACCTGTGGGTCAGGGGGTGGAACTAAAAGCTCCAACCTTCTAATCATGCCTTGGTCTTTCTGGCAGCCAGCCCCATCCTGAAGCTCTTTAGCACCCCATGCATCAATCTCATTAGCATACAGAATGACACTCATCACTCGACAGATTCCAAGGGTCTTAGAAGCTGTTATGTCAAGAACTAGAAACTAAAACCAAATATTATAACAAAAGATGCTTCTATTATCCCTATCACTCAGGAAATTACAAGGATTTTAGGAGCTCTGCATCAGGAACGCAGGCAGAGACCAAATATATATTTCTTTTCATGTCACAACATCCACAGCAGCTTTCCAAAGGATCTAACTCTGGCTGTACTTTTGGTGATCTGACCTTGAGTCAGAAAAAAACAAAAACAAAACCCACAAACTTTCCTCCTTGCTCTTCTGTGCTAAGGTGCACAAGAATGCTTGGGACATAGGGTGAGAGGTGAGCTACAAGAAAGGCTGTCACTACCAAGAACCTGTTCTCCACCTTCCTAGAGATATCACTGTACAGCCTGCCCATTTATCATTCATTCCCCAAGTATTTGCTGAGCAGTATCACCAGGTATTTCACGAGGTTCTTAAGTTATTGAGATAATAGATTCAGTCCTGCCCTCAAAAAGGGAAGAGAAAACATGGTAGAGGACACAGAGGTTTAAAAAATAATTACAGATAACCTCTCAAAGTGTATAATATTAGAAGTAAATAATCATATACCTCTGTATTATCACAAAGGAAAAAATGGGATAACTTGCATGAGGAAGGCAGGGGTTGGGGGGAGACAGAAGACAGAGTAGACAGAGAAAACTTGGCACAAGAAGGGACATTTAAGTTATGTCTTGAAAGACTGTGAGCCAGCAGGGTCTGTAGGGAGCACTGAAGGTCTCACTGAAAAGCAGGTGGGAAGAAGCATGGTGGAAGAGGAGGCTGGGTATGTGAGCAGAAACCAAGTCTTCAAGAGGTTTGTTTATGTTGATAAGGAGTTCAAACATCCTGTCAGCAGTGGTAAGTCACTAATGAAGAGTCATTACAGAGATGCAACCAGAGTTTACACTGCACAGACAAAGGAGGTTCCCTGCAGCTGGTGTCCAGAAGGCAGAGGGAATGAGAGAAGCCAAATTAAACCTAATCTGGAGACATAATTTGTGCCACACTAAGTATCCTTTGAATCAAATGAAAATCCTAAAATCTCTTATGATTTTCCCACCTTCAGCCATGGTTCGACTATAAAGTACAAAATCCATGCATCAAAATTACAATAAATGTTTTATTCTTCTCTGTCGATCAAGTTTTTACAACATGCTGCTGTCTATTCTCTTTACCTTGATGCAGTTCTATTCTGCCCTAGCTATCCGCCCGGCTGGATGTGCCATGGCGTGTCTTACAGCAGTAATACATTAGGCTAATAAAGCAATTATTTAATTGACTCTAATTTCATTGGCATTCCTATTAGTTAAAGGAAAGTGGTTCAGTCACTGTTTACATTTGTAAAGCCAATATTATGGTTTAAATTATGGCCTTTGGATGAATTTGAAAATTGAAGCCTGATAATCCTTAAAGCAATATTTACAGAGGACTCTTTGTCTTTGTAAAGAATAAAGGGAATGGAAACAAGAGCACATTAAATCAGAGGGGCTTTTAAATATTCATTTTGCAATCAGCTTTACTGGTTTCCAGGCCACTATCTAACTTTATAATTCTTGTTGTGGAGAAATACCAAATCTCTTGCTTTAATTATCCTATGAAACATGAACTATTACTTCACATTCTCTTTTCTGATTCTGGAGTATAGGAGTTCCAGATATAATGCTCACAATGCAAATGTTCCTCTTCAATGGAAGCATCTTGGGAGATACTGCTAAAATTGCTAGTTTTGGATAGGTAGCTTCTGATTTAAAGTGATCTCTACCCAGCAGCCCTTAATAAAACTTCTTCCAACCACTCAAACAAATAACTATAAAAACAGTAAAATTGGTAAAGACTTACAACTCTGAAAACAATATATCAATGAACCTGTTGTCAGTGGTTTTCTATGAACCACAAGATGGTGGAAGTGGTCTAGATAGTGCTCACCTACTTTGAAGAGGAAGAACCCAAACATGTAAAAAATGCTTGTGCAAATATGCTGCCGCCTAAAAAGAAGTAAAACCACTCTGAAAAAAAAAACACTGAAAAATGCTTAATATGAGGATCAGACAAAAATATTAGAATACTCTGTGACACTAAAGAAATTCAAATTAACAATATGCAAAACCTAGTTAATTTCAAGAAAGAGGGAAACAAATTTAAAGCATCCAGGCAGGTAAAAAACAAAGCAGGTTACATAAAAAGGGACAAAAGTTAGGCTGGCCTTAAATATCTCTGATGCATTAAATGTCATAGCATAATGGTACAACATCTATAGCATTATTTAGCAAAAAATAGTACATAGCTTCCCAATGCCCTTCAGTCAGAGTCCCCTTATGTTAATATCTTACACAGCCTAAGAACATTTATCAAAACAGAGAAATTAACCTTGGTCGTTGTCAATAGTATGAACTAAAGTACAGAACTTTTTCAGACTTCAGCAGTTTTTCCATTAATGTCCTTTTGTTGTTCCAAGATCCCATATTGCATTTGGTTGTCATGTCTCTTTAGTCGCTTCTAATCTGTGACAGTTCCTAAGACTTTGTTTTGCATGACCTAGACTCTTTTGAGGGATACTAGTCAGTTATTTTGAAGAATGTGTCTTATTTTGGGTTTGTGTGATGCTTTCTCATGATTAGATTAAGGTTATGTGTTATTGGGAAGGAAACCATAGAGGTGATGATACCCTTCTCAGTGTATCATACCTGGTATTACATAATGTTGATATGTTTTATTACTGGTGATGTTACCCTTGATCACTTTGTTAAGCTGGTGTTTGTTAGGAATCTCTACCATAAAGTTACTATTTTTCCTTTATAATTACTAAATACTTGGGGGAGATACTTTGATATTATCAAATATCCTATTTTTGCATAAACTTTCACCTAGTAATTTTAGCATCCATTGTGTGGCAGTTGTTACCGTGGTATTTTAATGATGACTTTTATTTCCCTCATTCCTTTGTATTTATTAAATGGAATTATTGTTTAAGGAAGAATTGTCATTTCTTCCTCATTTGCTCAGTTATTTATTTATATTAGTATGGATTCATGGATTTTTTTCTAGCCTCTCTCAGTGGGTAGAGTGAGGAAATATATGTGTGGTCACTGAATAATGCTATTTTGATCTTTAGCCTTAAAGTATCCAGTCAAAATGCTTCTTTCCAAAGTTTCTTAGGTCAGCTCCTTTCTTCCTCACCCCTTCAATGTAGTTACATCATTCATTTGTTATATAGTTAGATTCCCTTGTCACAGTCTACATTCCATCTTTTCCTCCACATCCTGATTGATGTTGTTTTCATACAATAAAGTCCACTCTTTATGTGTACAGTTCTATGTGTTTTGACAAATGTATAGATTCATGTGTCCACCACTACAGTTCCCTACAGAACAATTTCATCACTCCCCAAAAACATGAGTTACCCCTTTATGGACAATCTCTCCTCCCATTCCCAACCCCTGCCAACCAGTAATCTGTGTTCCTACCTATACTTTCGCTTTGTTAAGAGTGTCATGTAAAATGGAATCATACAACATGTAACCATTTGATTCTGTCTTCTTTCACTTAGGAAAATACATTTAAAACTCACTCGTGTTGTTGTATAAATCAATAGTTCGTTCCTTTTTGGGGCTGAGTGATATTTCATTGTATGAAATTGTTTAAGGATATCTAGGTTGTTTATAATTTTTGGTTATTGTGAATAAAGCTCTCATAAACACTTATTTATAGGCTTTCGTAAATAACAGGTAAATATAAATTTCCATTTCTTTTAGGTAAGCAGCTAGGAGTGGGATAACTGAGTTATATGATAGGTGCATGTTAATTTTTTAATAAACTACCAAAACATGTCCCAAAGTGGCTGTACCATTTTGCATTCCCACTTGTCTATAGTATTTTAAGGATAAAATTTATAACCTAAGAATTGTATGCCCTCCTAGATATTGTTTATGTGTGATGGCAGCAGAATTCTCAGTTATTCAAGAATTTAAAAATTATATCTCCAAATGCCCTCCTTGAAAAAAAATTATTTAAAGTCATAATTTATCTGAGAGAGAAATCAAAATTAAGAACTAAAAAAAAATCCATTCCTAATAAAATCTTAAGGGGAAAAAAAATGAAAGAAAAATCCTTCTCGTAAAAAAAGGATATCTAAGAAGACAGATCGTATCATATAATATTAATAGTAAAACTAGAACTCTCGTTAAAGTCAAGGGGGGACAGAATTCCCAATCTCCTTCTTATTTAACTTTATTCTAGAATTTCTGGCTAGTGTAATAAGACACAAATCAGAAATAACTGGTGGAAAGTAAAAGGGAAAAAAAGGTTAGTAATTGCATTTTTTGTTTTTTTCTTAGAAATCCCAAAAATGTCAAGTAAAATCCTCTTAAACAGAAATCAGTAAGGCTATGAAATATAAGAAAAATATCAAAAATATATATCAATATCCAAACAAGAAACAGAAGAGATAATAGGAAAAAATTCTATGAGTAATAGCAACATATACACCATGACAGTTCTAGAATAACCCTAACCAAAATATGTACAACCCATTTATAGAAAATGGAAAATTTATTGAAATGTAGAAGACTTCCCTATTGACTTTTACCATATCATCATTCATTAATTCATTAATTTGATTGCTTGTCCAAAATTTGTCTTTGCCACTGATGTAAGTTCCATAAGAGAAGGGGCAATAATTGTCATAATCACTGCCTTAGCCCCTGTGCCTAATATATTGCCAGACTCACCTGTTTTGTAAAGCTTGTATAGCTCATAAGACTTATTCACTAAGTGGCTTAGCAGTTTTTGAAAGGAGTCTAGACTAGTTGTTTACCATTGCCTAACATATTGTAATACCCACCCATTTGCCCACAGGCAGCATCATGGCTCATGGTTTGAAGTGTAGATATCCACACTCCTGCATTATGATTTTTCTTTACTTTCCTGCGCCAGTATTAATAGATTCTACAACACAACACCAGGAATTTCAAAGCTTTAGAGGAATTTAGGGGGTTTTAGAATGGCTCTTTCTATGAAAAGGGTGGTTATACTTCATTATTTTAATTTTTAGATCTCTGACGAAATGCTAGGTTAGTAGCAAATGAATAGGAACAGACTACAAATTTTAGTTATTGAAAAAGAAAAACTCAGAAAAGACCTACAGTATCTAGAAGCAGGTTAAAGTAAACTATTTGACACTATGTAATCCGAGCCTTTTATCTGGACTCCTTTTGCTTCCATGTAATATAGAATTTAAAGTTGATGATTAACAGTATTCCACTGCTTGATAGTTTAGTTTCATTTTATAATTAGGTTAACATTTTTCTTCATAATATTTGATTGGTAATATTTTTTTAGACTTTAAAAATAATGAAATGATATCATGACATTGGTTAAAGTTGGCTGAATATCTGAATCACAGCTGAATTTTCCACATAAAGCATTTTCTTGATTATCTTTATCATTTTCTAATGTTTTATTATCTATGGGTGTATATTTGTGTTTTTGTGTGTTTGCTTGGGGTGGAGTTATTGTATAGTAATTTCCTGGTTGTGCTTTTAAACAGAAACTTCCTATGAACATTAATAATGATAATGTCATAGTTACTTACTGAGAGAACTAATCTGGGTTCTACGAAGGTACATCAAAGTTTTGTGAAAATGAAATTAGAGATGCAGCATATCTCAGCAGTAATGAATCTGTTTATGTTGTATAAAGCAAGGTCAGGTTTAAAAAAAAATCAATTTTCCAACTCAGTACTTTTTGATGGTCAAGTGTTTATTCCATTGGGTCATTAATATGCTATATTCCCAAAGCATTCTTTGGACATAGTTCATCTTCTAACTAATGTTAAAGAAGAATTGGTCTATGACAGGCTTTTTTGCATTTTTAATGATAATTCTGAATTGTTAGGTAAGACCCTCTTGAGTGTCACCTATGACTTATAAATGAAAGGGCTGGAAAAGACCTTGTTTTTAATGACTAAATTTACAACAAGGTTAGCCATATTAAACATCAGTAGAGAAGACCCCGTCTAGCCAAAGTAATCTTAAGCAAAAAGAACAAATTGGGAGGCATCTATCTACCAGACTTCAAACTATACTACAAGGCTATAGTAACCAAAACTGCATGGTATTGGCACAAGAACAGAGACGTAGACCAATGGAACAGGACTGAGAACCCAAATATAAAACCAACCTCATACAGTCACCTGATCTTTGACAAATTCCAGAAAAACGTACACTGGGGAAAAGATTCCCTATTCAATAAATGGTGCTGGGAAAACTGGATGGCCATATGTAGAAGACTGAAACTGGACCCACACCTCTCACCTCTCACAAAAATCAACTCACAATGGATAACAGATTTAAACCTAAGACGTGAAACCATAAGAATTCTTGAAGAAAACATTGGAAAAAAACTCTTATGGACATTGGCCTAGGCAAAGAATTTATGAAGAAGACCCCCAAAGCAATCACAGCAGCAACCAAAATAAATACATGGGACCTGATCAAATTAAAAAGCTTCTGCACAGCCAAGGAAACTATCACTAGAGTGAACAGACAACCTACAGAATGGGAGAAAATATTTGCATGCTACACATCTGATAAAGGGCTGATAACCAGAATCTATACAGAACTTAGGAAAATCAACAAGAAAAAAATCAAACAACCCTATTAAAAAATGGGCAAAGGACATGAACAGAAACTTTTCAAAAGAAGACGGAATAATGGCCAGCAAACATATAAACAATTGCTCAACTTCTCTAATCATCAGGGAAATGCAAATCAAAATCACAATGAGATATCACTTAACTCCAGTGAGATTGGCTCATATCAAAAAATCCCCAAACAATAAATGTTGGTGGGGATGCGGACAGATAGGAACACTCATACGCTGCTGGTGGGACTGCAAATTAGCACAACCTCTATGGAAAGTAATATGGAGATACCTCAAAGAATTAAAAGTAGAATTACCATTTGACCCAGCAATCCCACTATTGGATATTTACCCAGTGGAAAAAAAGACATTCTATAATAAAGACATCTGCACGCAAATGTTTATAGCAGCACAATTCATAATTGCAAAGATGTGGAAACAACCCAGGTGCCCATCAATACACGAGTGGATTAATAAAATGTGGTATATGTATACCATGGAGTATTACTCAGCAATAAAAAACAATGGTGAATTAACACATCTGGTATTATCCTGGTTGGAGCTAGAGCCCATTCTTCGAAGCGAAGTGTCACAGGAATGGAAAAACAAGCACCACTGGTACTCACCATCAAATTGGTACTAACTGATCAATACTTACATCACACAAGGCAATAATATTCATCAGGGGGCGGGCAGACGGGAGGAGGGTGGAGGGGATGGAAAAACTCTCACTGAATGGATGCAGGGAGCACAGTTTGGGGGCTGTCCACGATTGCAGCTCTGACACGGGTAGTGCATGGGCAATATGTGTGGCCAAAGTGTTGTACCCCCATAATATTCTGAAATTAAAAAAAAAACATCAGTAGACACTATCAGTTCTATTGCTTATTCCTGGACCAATGAGGAATGTATTAGTCTATTTAGTGTTGCTACAACAGAATACCTGAGGCTGGGTAATTTATAAATAAAAGAGATTTATTTGGCTTATGATTCTGGTTGCTAGAAGGTTCAAAACTAGGCAGCTGCATCTGGTGATGGCCTCAAGCTGCTTCCACTCACGCTGGAAGCAGACACATGCAAGGAGATCACATGGCATGAGAGGAAGCAAGAGAGAGGACTCGAGGACGCCAGCTCTTTTTTAGCAATCCACTCTCATGGGAACTAATCTATTCCTGCTAGAGTGAGAACTCACTCACCCTTGTAGGAAGGCATTAATCTATTCCACGAGGGATCCGTCCCCAGCCCCCAACACTGCCACATTGGAGATCAAATTTCAACATGAGTTTTGGTGGGAACAAACCATATCCAAATCATAGCAAGGGGTTTTAACAATGAAGAACATTTAATAAATTTGACAAGGAAATCAGAATTGTAATACAGTGGCAGGAACTCATCACAAAAATTTAGACATCAGTGAGGATAACCTTTGAGTGTCAACTACCTATAACTGAATTAGACTTGTTGCATTTTGGCCAAATTTATGGGTTATGGCAAATAGGATGGGGGGCAAGATAGAAGAAACTAGAATGATTTTGTTTACTCAACCTCTCAATGTCAATTGTTTATTTTTTAATGCTTCCTCTATATTTCCCTAAAAGTATGACAGTTATTCAACCTGACATTTGTACAGTTAAATATAGAAGGAAGTCATTTAAATTGGTCAATTAATGAACTCCTTTTGGAAGTTAATTTTCAAGTTAGTCAATTGATACATTTGAAGTTAGAATTTAAATTAGGGAGAGAAACTCAGAAGAAAGGAATAAAGGGCAACGCAGTGGGGCTGTGAAGGTGAGAAAGAAGGCTCTCCAAAGTCGTAAGGCCTTCTTTCAAGAGACTGAGTAGTTGTGTTGGGTTATTCTCTTGAGAGTCAGAAAGCGGTGTCATGGTACTTCACTTTTTCTGGTGCCAAAAACCTCTGGAGCTGTCAGTCAGAATTTTCTGTTTATGGCAATAACTATGGTGCACTCACTGCAAAAAATAAAACGTTATTAGACATAATCACACTTTAAGCTGTGAGGACAGATGTTAAAATGACTTTAAGCAGTTGAAGGGGAAACAGGATCACACAGAGTTATCTGGAAGCAATGCGACGAGGATGTTTGGAGAAATGACCTATTTCCTGGAGATTGATAGGATTTGGGGTATGGGAGCTAAAGGGTGAGATAATTGGGAAGATACAGCAGCGAGCCAGTTTCTAATTAAATAGCCAGCATATGTAGGATCCTATTCAGAGAAAGTACCAGTGATGTGACTTGGGCCACCATGTAATGCATGCAACTCTGCAATTAGAGTGCTACTGGAAGATGCCTCATAAACAAGGGCTAAAAACATGGCACAGCTTTTAGGGGCAAGACTTTTTTTCCACTATCAAGATAAATACCTCATCAATGATGTGTTCATCCACAATATGGTAATGAAATAGGAAGAAGGCATCCAGGGTGATAGCTGTGGGAGTCAGTCAGTGCATACATTATGCTTAGGAAGGAAGATGTTTAAATTTGAAAAAAAAAATCCCTAAGTATTAAAGGGTATTCAACCTGCCTTCCTATTACGATCCTCATCTGACGAAAAGGTAAATCAAAGGGAATGGACTGATAGGGTTGGTAATTGGATGTAGTAAGAAGAAAGCTGAATAAATGAGCAAAGGACAGAGGGGTTTTTTTTATTTAAAAGGATCATAGTTTTCAGATCTTGTTTGACCTCTTAAGGCAGGATGAGGTTTATTTCTTTTTAAGCAATGCTTACATCTGAAATAGTATCACGTACATTTTTAGCTAGTTCTCAAACAAGTTCCATATTCTATACAAATGGGGGAAATGTAATTCATAATTGACAAGGTATGAATTTTTTATACTTTAAGCCATGAGGCTGCCACATCAACAAATGTAATTCCTTAGCAAATATATCTTATGTTTATATTTATGAAATGTACACAATTGACATAGAACCCAAAAGGGAATAAGAAAGCATTTTAAATATATATATACACACACACACACACACACTCACTTGGATTTGCAAACTCCATTCTGGAAAACATTTATTAAATTAGAAACAAGGAATGAATGCAAGCAAAATGTGCTTAGAGTTTCAATTTATCTTGGCCTTACTGTTACTTTTATAGATTTGGCCAAAGCTTAGAATTCCATTGGTTGAAGTGCTGGCCTTGTTTGCTTTGTTTTTTGGGTTTTTTTTTTAGTGTATAAAGAGCTACTCTCAAAAGTAGAAATGATAAATTATTAAAATTCATCTATGGGAGTCCCACATTGCAGTGATGATTTCATGTTAAATATTTTAAGTTGAAACAGCAAGAAAGAGATCAGGCCAAGACTCTTAGAAAGAGGGACCAAGTCTGGATACATGATGTATGCCACATTTTGTGCAGCTATTGAAGAGGGCAACACAGGTTGCTGAAGGGCCATAAAATGAATACAACTGGAGAGTCCAGGCTCTAGAATGAATATCAGCAGGTTGTGATAGGTTGTAGAGGTATGTATGAAAGCATGTCCAGGAAGCCCCCATGCTGCTCGCCCTGCTCTGAGGCTTGCCTGACACATTGAAAGGTCTCTCCTTCCCTTCTCTTAGTGCAGTGAATTGTATTTTCCAAAGATGACTGCAACAGTATCACCTGTCCTACACTCTATTCTAGAAACTGCCACTCCCCCATCAAGAAGTGAAACCTAATTTTTCTCCCCTTGAATCTGGGAGCTTGTGACTCCTTTGTAACCAATAAAATACTAGGGAAGTGATGCTACGTGAATCTCAAGGCTAGGCCATAAAAGGCAATGCAGCTGCTGAACTGAGACACTGCTATTGGAATTCTGAGCTATTAGGTAAGAAGTCCTACCAACCAGATACTGCCATGCTGTGAGGAAGCCCAGACCACATGGAAAGACCAAAGGTAGAAGCTACTGATGACCACATTAGCTGAAGATCCCTCAGATAGCCAATATCACCCACTAGCTATGTGAATCAAGATGCCTCAGATGAGTGGTCCCCAATCTTTGAGTCTTCTTGGCAGAGGCTCCAGACATCATGGAGTAGTGACAAGCTGTCTCCACTGTGACCTTTCCAGTGATCTTATTGCACAATAATAGTAACTGGAACACTAAGAAAAGTATTAAGCAAAGACCCTGAGAAGCTGGCCAAGCACCTTTTATCATTTCCTAGTTTCCTATGGTATTTGCCCTGCTAACTGAAAGGATGATATAGAAGTGTTGCTAATTTTTCATATTTGCTTACTCTATTTTTTAAAATTAAAATAGTTTTTTATAAATTATTCCATAATTTATTTTATTACTAAAAACAATGGCTTCATATCTAGAAAGCAAGGTATTTTGAGGAACAATAATAATACCAAGTACCATTTATGGAGTGTCTGTTATGTGCAAAGCACAGTGCCAAAAGCTTTTCTTTCCTAGATTAGCTTAATCTTCACAATGATCCTGCAAATCACGTATTACAATCCTTATTTGCAGATGAAAAACTGAGGACCATATGAGGTTAAGTTACTTTACTCAAGATCAACAAAGTAAATTGTATAGGATTGTACCCTGGCTCTAAAATTTTATATACTTTCTGACATATTCCATTGCATTTGAGCAATGAAAAACAGACCAAAAGTATAGTGGGTCCATAAAGTAGTTAGCTCAAAATAAAAAAAAAAAATTGATAAATCAAAGTAGGTTCTAGAAATAATCATTTACTTGCTAAATCTTCTAACCCAAATAATCTCTATCCCTAATGTTTGGAGGGACTCCAGGACAAAAATGTAGGTCATTTTGACTGCACTTGTATGAGAGACACCAAGCAAGAACTAACCAAGTTACTCAAAAATGGTGAGATAATAAATGTTTATTGTTTTGAGCTATTGAGCATCGGGGTGATTTGTTATGTAGTAATGAATAGCTAATATGTAGACTTAAGAGATTTGTTTATAGTCAATCTGTAGCCAGTCAATATAGTTCTGCATTCTGAAGTTCCACTGTATGAGACACTTTACATAGATTTTGCAAAACTGATAGTCTTGACCCTGAACCTTGGGGGAATCAATCTATTATAGTAGCTAGTATGGCATAGTTACAATGAATGTCAGACAAGTAATCAAGGGTCCTGAGTTCAAGTCCCAGATTGACCTTGTACGAGTTGAACTCCCTGGGCATCAGTTTCTATAAAATCAAGGAGTATACAAGAAGATCTCCAAGATTTTTCCCACTCTAATATACTTCCATTCTATAATTCTTAGTTTCTATATAAATTATTTCCATATGTTTTTATTATACATTTCTTTTCTTTTAATTCTGTAACAAAACATTTTTCCTACTGTCTGAGAATATCATGTCACCATCTTCAGTGTGGAATCCTGACAAGACACTCAATGTTGAAATATATTGAGTTGCTTTATCATGTGTCTTTTGTTGTCTTTTCCTCTAAGTAGAGGAAATGGGAATAGAGGGATGTCCTAAGGATCCTTCTGCCTTAACTGCACTCTCTTAACATCCTCTACCAAAAAAAAATGGGATAAACAGATCCCTTCCACTCATTTCCATTGGCTAGAGTAGGTCATCACATAGCCACACCCAACTTCAAGGAAATGGAAAGGTTCCAGAAAGAAGAGAACAAGAAAAATGGCAACAACCTTAATTAAAGACCTCTATAATTTATAAAATACATGCATTGGTTCAGGAAGGTTTGTAAAGCCAGATTTTGTTTTGAAGAAAAGTTAATTCTGCTGACATTTTTCTGAATATGGGTCATTCATTCGACAAATATTTATTGAGTACCTATTGCTTGCCAAAGAATGTTCTAGGTACTAAGGATACTGTGGTGAGCTACAGTAAACAAGATAAACAAGGTCTTTGCGCTCATTTGAATGGATGTCAATCTTATTTCAAGAAAATTCAAAGGCTTTTACGTTGCTATCAAAATTTCAAAGTCTGTTGACACTGGCGCTGATTTTGAATGATTCGAAAGGGTTTTTTAGTTTCTTTAGATGACTCTTTTTATGTAATTCATACTTCTGTTAACCAACTTATCTGACCTTTCTGACCCATCAAAACAGTGAGATGAAAGCATGTCACATTCCATTAATCATGTGATTAGGACATATCCCATGTAAAATTCAGGACTTCTTTCGAAGGATGCCCGTCTCTCAACTCCTTAGGGCTGGTTTGGTGGATAGAAAGATCACTTTGCAATCCCCAGCCCTGTTTTGTGACGTTGGAAAATTATTTTCTTTAAGCCTTAATTCCTCATAATCCCCCCACCTTGTAGGTTTTTTATAAGCTTTGAATGAAATAATAATAGTTCTGGCCTTCTTCTTTTGGCCTATCTTGGGAATAGTTGCAGTCTATGTGTATAGCAGACCATCAACCTGTCAGTTGGAAGAAGCAGTACTTTTTGTTAGTCCCGCAGGAGTAAAGAAAGGAATTAAGGAAGGCTCTCATCATTCCCAAGGAGCTGAACTGATGACAATTATTTTGAGAGGTCCCTAATCTGTCACTACTGTGAAAGTGCTAGCATCTCAAGTGGGTCTGAAATATACTGCAATCGATTCTTCCAATTCTGGCCTGGCAAATGAGGTGCAAAGAGACTGTTATATTCCCAGCAATTAAATTTTTGGCATATGCAGAATGGATATAAGTCATTCTCAAACTATGAACTCAATGAGAAAAGCTCATGTTTCATTTATTGTTATAGGAAACATAGAGACTTAGAGGGACATAGGTAGTGGTAGGAGATATACCACAATGGGTAAGAGTGTTAACTCTGGAGCCAGCTGCTTGTGTTAGAATCCCGGCTCTACCACTGACCAGCTATGTGACTTTGGGTAATTCATAGTCTGCAGCAATAATAATAGTTAACCCATCTCATAAAATTGTTGTGAGGGCTAAATGCATTAACATTTGCAAAGTACTTAGAACAGTGCCTGACACTAAAATTGAAATTGCTAAATAAGTATGAGCTGCTATTATTGTTATTGTCATATGACCCAAACCCCTACAGTGCCCAGAACATAGTAGGTATTCAGTAAATACTCTGACTACTGAATGAATGAAAGGAAAGAACTTTGGAATCTATATGAATATTAACATATAGGCAGTGACTCAATGAAGAGTAAAGGCACCATCAACCATGCCAGGCTGTCATTTTCTCCTGGATTCTAGATTGGTTTTAAGTGTTTTAAATTCTTAGCCAATTTCAAACAAAATATAAGCCAGGTCTATATTTCAAATTTTTTTTAACATGATATTATTGTTAATTTGAATAACAGAGTTGCAAACAGGCTCTTCAGCTAATGGCCCCACGTGTTTCTAAACAGTACTTTTATTCAGCTTCTCATCCCTGGAAGTGGTTAGTGTACGGTTGGCCTTGTGACAACGGTGTTGCCAAAACAATTGGTATTGTCTTTACATAAGCTAGTAAAAACAGCCACAATTTTTAAAATAATTTTAGAGTTGCACATATGTAATTCTTTCCTCTTTGATGAAAAAGGGATTGTTTTTTTATTATTTTTAGAGTAAGAATAGGTATTGCTTGACATAGTTTAAGTACTTTTTAACATAATAGTTAAATATATGAATAGACACCAAATGTCTATAGAGCACAGTCCATGAAAACGTCCAGATATATCAAGTTTAACAGAAAAAAAAAGACTTTTTTTATTTATTAAATTATACATTACTGTGAGGAAAATCAGCAATATGATTCTGGCAGTATATAGTAGTCCTGACACTTCTCTTAGTAAGGGACGTTTTTCAACCTCAGCACTAAATGCTGGCCACATAGCATGACCTCGGCCTTCTATCTAAACTCTTATAATTTTTAAAAATCCACTAGCAGAAATGAAGTCTCTGTGGGGATGTGGATGATTTACTGGTTACGGAAAAGTTCAGATTCCATTACTACTGATGGCTGTGCTTCCATTTATGTTTTCCCTAAGCCATAACTATTTAAAATGTTACCATTAGCATTCTTAGTTGTCTCATTTGTTGGTATATAATTCTCCTATTTAAATATATAGAACAAATCATATTAATTAAAATAAATTGCTTGGACAGTTAAGTTGTGCTGCAGATTGTCTCTGAAGGCTATAAATTCAAATTAAGGGTTTTGCTGCTTGTTCCTGAGCTTGAAAAGATTCCTTTTACTGCATTAGTAGTAGCTAAAGAAATCAACAACCTTGTAGAAGAACATTCATTTGAATTCTTGCAGAAATAGCTTTATAAAGTGAATATATAGCTAGTTATCATAATCATATAACAAAATCTTGGCTGAAGCAAGCAACCAAACGACTAATTCATGATGACAAGTGTTGATATGCAATAGTATTGAGTTTGGACATAACTATATTTCTATATATTTTAAATATGTATATTTATATCTATTATATTTATTTCTATGTATTTCTATTTTTTTATATATATGTATATAAAATATTGGGTCCCAGGGGTTCCCAGGGGTTCTAAGTAGCATACCATATTAACAATCTATGAGATATTTATGTAAAATAAACAAATAAACCTTATTTTCTGGATATTAAAACAAATAAACCTTATTTTCTGGATATTAAAGTATTCAGTTAGGTCAAACAACTTGTGGGGAGTTGAAATAACTCACTCTGCCTATTTTTTAAAAAGCCTATGTTTTATAACTTCCAAAGGCAAAGATGTGACTACCATTTAGAGTATTCTGTAAAAATGTAATGTCTTTTGCATTTCATGGAGACCTTCATAATATTAAAAAAGACTATCCCAATCTATCTTTAAATTCAAAAATAAGACAGTACAAATAAATTATATTCTTAAGTCTTATTTGACTTTTTTGTGGGTGTGTTTCCTTAACATTTCCTTTTTCCTATAGGAATTGTCCCCTAAACTAACAGACTTTAATTATCTTCAGGGAATAACTTAATTGAGTTAGAAATAAGTTTGTAAAGATCTCTCTGATCCCTTAGCTAAGTGAAATTTTTGTGATCCACTCATTCCTAAAAGCCCCTACTGAAAACCATGAAGGCCTTGCAACTCCCTTGTAGGACCCCTTATTATTTAACTACTTTAGAGATTCAATACAAAGTTCAAAGGAAAACAAAACTTTTAATGTGTTGAAAATTACAACCTATATGGAAACTTTAGATTCTTTTTAGAGAAGATAAATCAACTTTCAAGTTACATAAAAAGAATAATGTTGGTTTCTCCGTTTCTACTAACTCTATGCTAAAAGAGATGGACTCAAACTATGCACATTTCTTAAAATTTTGGTTTTAAGATATTAGGCAAAAATGGTTGTGGATTTTCGTTATGTGGAGAACATATCAAGAAGAGGTTAGGTCTCATCTGTTAAGTGCAGTATTGTAATGACTTCTCTTTAAAGGAAGAGACTGTAATCCTCTGGTTCTATGAGGAGAAAAAAATAGAGCTACTAAAAATTTTAAATTCAAGCTGTTTTCTGGTTTATAATGGATTTCCCACAACTATTCATGAATCAAAATACTCATGAAGTTATCCTCAAACATAGGATAGGCTAATATGTGTCCCTGCCCCAAAGTTTGTCCTTTGGGACTAAGTGCTATTCAGAATCACCTTCCTACAGAAATGTCTTTTGAGACTAACATCAAATTCTATAGTTTCCAATCTCACCATAGAATTTAATAATGACTTTACTACTTTAAAAAATAAGAATGCGGAGTTTAAACACAGTTTGCGATGCAAGAGGTTCGGTATATTGGGGATCAACACCTCTGGAAGACGTGGGGAAGCAGGATTGGAAGAGGAAGAGGAAGAACAGAGATGTAAACTCAGGACTGCCCAGACAGCCCAGCATTATGCCCTAAGATAAGAATTCTCACCTTGGGGGATAGCAAAAAATGGCGGTCTGATAGAGTCCTCCCACCGCACCGCTCCCAGGGAAGGAGGGGAAGAACACCAGCGGCTGCCTGCGAGCACGGACCGGTCACTCCAAAAACAGCATTGTGAATTACAGAGAAACAACGCGGGTCGCCCAGCCCAAGAAAACAGGTACAAAATTTTCACAAAGATCGGAGGGCGCACAGAGCACAATAGAGCCCAGAGCATGGGAAGGACACGCTCACCAGGTCAGCACAGCGCGACCTGCCCCCCAAGCGGTGACGCACCTCCCCATCCACTCAGTCTGGGACAAGCCCAGAGTTGGGGCAAAGCGGTTGCGCAAAGCAGCAAACCCTGTGGAGAGAAGGCAATTGCGAGAGCCAAACACAACTCTCAGCTACAATATACAGAGACCACGCAGGGCTGGGGAGGAACGGGGCAGGGACGGAGCGGAGATACAGCTTCCCGGGACAGTGCGCGGGAACCCGCAGGCCGGCACTGCGCCACTAGAAGTCAGCTGGACTGGGCCCAGGAGTTTAACCGAGAGCGGGACACGCCCTCAGAGGTGCTAACAACTGCCGGCGGAGAAAAGCTGCGCTCCGGGCGCGATCGGAGCCCGGCGGTGCGCCAGGCTGGCGGCGGCCGCCATCTTTAAAGCTGCCCGCGCGGAGCTGTGAGCCGCGTCTCTAGCCCCGCCCCGGCCCGACCCGGGGCTCTTCCGCTGGGGTGAGACAGGCTTTGCCTGTGGTGGCCAGGGACAGCTGCATCCGTGGGTTCCAGGTGGGACGAGATCCCGGAACTGTAGTGGCGGGACCTTTGGGTATTGGAAACAGTTTGCAGTTCGTCCATCTGGTTCCGCTGCCCCGGCTCTGGCCTCCAACAAGTCCGCTACGTGCTGGTCCTAGTGCCCGCCCCTCAGGTCCCAGCCCTCCTGTACCCTAGAGATCGGTCATTTTGAAGGTTGCTGGCTATAGTGACTCATTTGGTAAAACTGCTGGTTCCCATGACAACCAAATACCTCAAGAGCCACAGACAGGCTGAAAGAGAGCAGCTCCCCATAACCCTGCCCACTCCATTAGGGAATTTCACGCCATCAAAGAGTGCTTCCAGTAGCCACTATTCCCCCCTCCCCGTGGGAACATTCCCCTGGTGGAGACTGCTGGGGATAGAGACGGCCACCCACCTCACCTTGGGGTCTAGTGGTGGAAAAGGGGTGCACAATTGGAGATCCCCCTATCAACCAGTATCACGCGGAGACACACATCAGAAGGGCAGACACACGTGGCTAGATAAGCAACCTCTGAGCTGTGTAGAATTTTCCCAATTCAGCTCCCACACTACAGCCAAAAGAAATTGTGTTTCTACTTGCACCTCAGGACGAGCAGGGTCAAAGTAACCCCTAGGAGCTACAAGGCCCCTCCCAAAGCACAGGGCTTTCGCATACCCCAACTGGGGGATCAGTGTCTGCCACAGACAGAGCAGAATACCTAGCTAATAGGGAGCTGTGGACTCATATCCTCAAGTACTATTCACTAGCTTATAGCCCAAGCTGGGAGGTCATTCTCACCACACTCCACCGGGAAGAGGAGAAGACAACAGGCCAGAGATAACTCAAGATCCCCCAAACTTGCTAAAATACACCTAAGGCAATATAGGCCACTACTTCTCTCCTTGACTCTGCCAAGGAACGAAAATTGTGGGCCTGGAGACAGGCCGTAAACTAGCCCTAACACCCCCAGCTCTCGACCAAGAGGCCAGATGAGAAAAAACCAGCGAAAGAACTCAGGGAACATGAAAAATCAGAGTGAAAAGTCACCTCCAAAAGAAACCATCAGTTCCTCAGCAATGGATACCAACTCAAATGAAATGGGTAGAATGACAGAAGAGGAATTTCGTTTATGGATTATAAGAAAGCTCAATGAAATTCAAGAGAAAATTGAATCCCAGCACAAAGAAACCACAAGAAAAATGCAAGAAATGAATGAAAAATTCTCCAAAGAAATAGAAATATTATGGAAAAATCAAATAGAAATCCTAGAAATGAAAGAAGCATTCAAGGATCTACAAAGCACAGTGGAAAGCCTTAAGAATAGGCTGGACCATGCAGAGGAAAGAATTTCAGAGCTAGAAGACAACTCCTATGCACTAAATAAAACAGTCAAAGAGAAAGAACACAAAAACAAGAGGCATGAAAAAAGCATACAAGAAATGTGGGATTATGTAAAGAGGCCAAACATAAGGATCATAGGCATCCCTGAGGGAGAGGAAGAAAATTCGCATGGGCTGGAAAATCTATTTGAAGGAATAGTAGAGGAAAATTTCCATGGCTTAGCCAGATATCTCGATATCCAAGTACAAGAAGCACACAGGGCTCCTGAGAGACTCAACGTGAAAAGGCATTCACCACGCCACATAATTATTAGGAAGTAAACACAAAAGAGGCCCTCCTCAGAGCTGTAAGACGAAAAGAGCAGATAACCTACAAAGGGGAACCGATCAGATTAACTGCAGATTTCTCAGCTGAAACCTTACAAGCCAGAAGGGAATGGGGAGACATCATCAGTCTCCTAAAACAAAACAAAAGCCAACCCAGAATTCTGTATCCTGCCAAACTAAACTTCTTATACAAGGAAGAAATAAAGACGTTTCCAGATAAGCAATCACTGATAGAATTTGCGAAATCCAGACCGGCCTTGCAAGAAGTGCTTAGACCTGCATTATACAGTAACCAGTGCAAAAGACACCCACCTATGTAAAACTACGCAAAAGCTAAAACCCCAGAAACCAGATTCCACAATGATGCAAGAGGTAAAACAAAAGACACCACCCAATAGAATAATGAGAAATTTACCCCAAATATCAATTCTCTCAATAAATGTAAATGGCTTGAATTGCCCATTGAAGAGACATAGGCTGGCTGAATGGATTAAAAAATACAAGCCAAGTGTCTGTTGTCTTCAGGAAACACACCTTACACACAAAGATGCATTCAGACTCAAAGTGAAAGGATGGAAGACAATTTTCCAGGCCAATGGAAACCAAAAGAAATCCAGAGTAGCCATCCTTATTTCAGATGATAGAAACTTTAAAGCAACAAAAGTAAAGAAGGACAAAAATGGACACTATATAGTGGTGAAGGGAAAAATCTTACAAGAGGATTTAACAATCCTAAACATTTATGCACCCAACACAGGAGCGCCCAGGTACATAAAGCAAATACTGCTAGATCTAGACAACATAATAAACAGCAATGCCATAATAGCAGGGGACTTCCACACCCCACTGACGGAACTGGACAGATCCTCCAAACAAAAATTAAATAATGAAACAAAAGACCTAAACAGGACTCTAGAACATTTGGGCCTAACAGATATCTACAGAACACTCCACCCAAAAAACACTGAATATACATTCTTCTCATCAGCTCATGGAACTTTCTCGAAAATTGACCACATCCTAGGCCACGAAACAGATCTAAACAAATTCAAAAAAATAGAAATCATACCATGTATCTTTTCAGACCACAGCGGAATAAAATTAGAAATCAATTCCAACAGAAACTCACATCTGCATCCAAAAACATGGAAACTAAACAATCTCCTGCTGAAGGACTATTGGGTCAAGGAGGAGATTCAAATGGAAATCAAAAGATTCTTTGAACTAAATGATAATGGGGACACAAGTTATCAAAATCTGTGGGATACAGCAAAAGCAGTCCTGAGAGGAAAACTTATCGCCTTAAATGCCCACATCCAAAAGACAGAAAGGTCACAAATCAGTAAACTAATGAATCATCTTCAGGAAATGGAAAAGGAAGAGCAAAGCAATCCTAAAGCCAGCAGAAGAAAAGAAATAACCAAGATCATAGCAGAATTAAATGAAATCGAGAACAAAAGAACAATACAGAAGATTAATAAAACAAAACGTTGGTTCTTTGAAAAGATAAACAAAATAGACAGGCCACTCGCCAGGTTGACCAGAAGCAGAAAGGAAAGGACTCTAATAAGCTCAATTAGAAATGAGAAAGGAGAAGTCACAACTGATACCATGGAAATACAAAACATCATCTTCGAATACTACAAAAACCTCTATGCCCAGAAACACGAAAACGTGGAGGAAATTGACAAATTCTTAGAAACACACTACCTCCCTAGGCTCAACCAGCAAGAAACAGAATTTCTAAACAGACCAATATCAAGCACCAAAATCGAAGCACTAATAAAAAATCTTCCCACAAAAAAAAGTCCTGGACCAGATGGGTTCACACCTGAATTCTACCAAGCCTACAAAGAAGAACTGGTGCCTATACTGCAGAAATTATTTCAAAATATCCAGAAGGATGGAGTCCTCCCAAACTCATTCTACGAAGCCAATATCACCTTGATACCGAAGCCAGGAAAGGACACAACAAAAAAAGAAAACTACAGACCAATATCCCTTATGAATATAGATGCAAAAATTCTCAATAAAATCCTTGCAAACCGAATTCAAATGTACATCAAAAAAATAATTCATCACGATCAGGTGGGTTTCTTGCCCGAGATGCAGGGATGGTTTAACATACGCAAATCTATAAATGTAATTCACCATATAAATAAAAGCAAGAACAAAGATTATATGATCCTTTCAATAGATGCAGAAAAGGCTTTTGAGAAAATCCAGCATCCTTTTATGATAAGAACTCTTAACAATATAGGCATAGATGGCTCATACCTCGAAACTATTAAAGCCATATACGATAAACCCACAGCCAATATCATACTGAATGGGGAAAAATTGAAAGCATTCCCCCTTAAAACTGGCACCAGAAAAGGGTGCCCACTATCTCCACTTCTTTTCAACGAAGTCCTGGCCACAGCAATTAGACAAGACAGAGGAATCAGGGGCGTCCAGAAGAGGCAGAAGGGGCAGAAGAGGTCAAACTTTCACTATTCGCAGACGATATGCTATTATACATAGAAAACCCCAAAGATTCAACCAAAAGATTACTGGAATTGATAAATGAATTCAGCAAAGTCTCAGGATACAAAATTAATACACACAAATCCATAGCCTTCATATATGCTAATAACAATCAAGCCGAGAAACAAATTAAAGAGGCAATACCTTTCACAATAGCACCAAAGAAATTTAAATATTTAGGGACATATCTAACTAAGGAGGTCAAAGACCTATACAGAGAGAATTATGAAACACTGAGAAAAGAAATTGCAGAGGATGTAAATAGATGGAAAGCCCTACCATGCTCTTGGATAGGCAGAGTCAACATAGTAAAAATGGCTTTGCTACCTAAATTGATTTACAGAATCAATGCAGTCCCTGTGAAAATACCAACATCATTTTTTACTGATCTAGAAAAAATAATTCTATGCTTCGTGTGGAACCAGAGAAGACCCTGTCTAGCCAAAGCAATCTTAACCAAAAAGAACAAATTGGGAGGCATCTATCTACCAGACTTCAAACTATACTACAAGGCTATAGTAACCAAAACTGCATGGTATTGGCACAAGAACAGAGACGTAGACCAGTAGAACAGGACTGAGAACCCAAATATAAAACCAACCTCATACAGTCACCTGATCTTTGACAAATTCCAGAAAAACGTACACTGGGGAAAAGATTCCCTATTCAACAAATGGTGCCATTTGTTGAAAACTGGATGGCCATATGTAGAAGTCTGAAACTGGACCCACACCTCTCACTTCTCACAAAAATCAACTCACAATAGATAACAGATCTAATCCTAAGACATGAAACCATAAGAATTCTCGAAGAAAACATTGGAAAAACTCTTATGGACATTGGCCTAGGCAAAGAATTTATGAAGAAGATCCCCAAAACAATCACAGCAGCAACCAAAATAAATACACGGGACCTGATCAAATTAAAAAGCTTCTGCACAGCCAAGGAAACTATCACTAGAGTGAGCAGACAACCTACAGAATGGGAGAAAATATTTGCATGCTACACATGTGATAAAGGGCTGATAACCAGAATCTACACAGAACTTAGGAAAATCAACAAGAAAAAATCAAACAACCCTATTTAAAAATGGGCAAAGGACATGAACAGAAACTTTTCCAAAGAAGACAGAAAAATGGCCAGCAAACATATAAACAATTGCTCAACTTCTCTAATCATCAGGGAAATGCAAATCAAAACCACAATGAGATATCACTTAACTCCAGTGAGATTGGCTCATATCAAAAAATCCCCAAACAACAAATGTTGGCGGGGATGTGGACAGATAGGAACACTCATACACTGCTGGTGGGACTGCAAATTAGTACAACCTCTATGGAAAGTAATATGGAGATACCTCAAAGAATTAAAAGTAGAATTACCATTTGACCCAGCAATCCCACTACTGGGTATTTACCCAAAGGAAAAAAAGACATTTTATAATAAAGACATCTGCTCATAAATGTTTATAGCAGCACAATTCACAATTGCAAAGATGTGGAAACAACCCAGGTGCCCATCAATACACGAGTGGATTAATAAAATGTGGTATATGTATACCATGGAGTATTACTCAGCAATAAGGAACAATAGTGAATTAACACATCTGGTATCATCCTGGTTGGAGCTAGAGCCCATTCTTCGAAGCGAAGTGTCACAGGAATGGAAAAACAAGCACCACTGGTACTCACCATCAAATTGGTACTAACTGATCAACACCTACATCACACAGGGCAATAATATTCATCAGGGGGCGGGCAGGCGGGAGGGGGGTGGAGAGGATGGGAAAAACTCTCACTGAATGGATGTGGGGAGCACAGTTTGGGGGATGACCACGATTGTAGCTCTGACACAGGCAGTGCATGGGCAATATATATAGCTGAAGTGTTGTACCCCCATAATATTCTGAAATTAAAAGAAAAAAAAATTCTCACCTTGATACATATTTTGAAAATATTTTCTCACTGACTGTGCTTAACCATTTCACTTTCTGAACCATGTTTTTTAACAAATTTGAATTTGTTAAATTTCAATTTATCTATGTTGTTCCACTTGTGCTTCATGACTTTTTTGCCTGTTTAAGAATCTTTGCCTAGGCAAATGTCACTAATGTTTTCTCTTATGTTTCTTTGGAGTTTAATAGTTTTTGCTCTTGAATTTTAGTCCATGATTCATTTTGATTAAATTTTTGTACATGGGGTGATGAAACAAGGTTCATTTTTAAATAAATTGTCACAGTAGGATTTGTTGATAAGAAAAAAAAAATAAGAATGCTTGCTGTCATTAATGTTGCTACCTCGCCAATGAATCAAGAAGGACGTGAATTATTCTCTGAGGCTACTTTAATTGCTTCATGAGTCAATGAAGAAATGCCTGAATTATGCCTTTCCCACAAGCAATTACTAAAATAAAGCCTAAGGAAATGGCACTAATGCCTTTTATTACCACTGACATTTCATACCTAAACTGAAATAATGTACTAAGCCTTTATAGCATTTTGAATATGGATTTAGCATAATTATTCAGTCCGGTCCATATAATGAAGTGTCTCAGTCTGAATAAGCTCCCTGAGGACAAGACCATATTCACCTCCTCTCACTTCTGTCACCTAGCGCAATGTTTTGAACTCAGCAGGCTCTCAATATATGTTTTCTAGATGAATGGGCAAATTAATTACACACAGGAAAACTCTGTTCTAAAATATGGCTTATTGTGATACATATTAAGTAGACCATAAACCAAGGCAGATCTCTCAAAACATAAGCTATGTGCACTAAAGCCCAATACAAGTAATTTATAAGGCCCTCTAATTTCAGTCTTATAACAAGGGTCTACTATAATTAATTTCCTACCATTACCATTCATTGAGACAGAGTTTCCCAGAGTTCATGCTCATTTGGGGTCAGTCTTCTGTTTCTTCTATATCTACAGCATTATATCTTTTAGAACTGGTGTGAACAGAAGTTCTCTGAAAAGGAATTTGGAGGAAAGAGGCTTTATTCCAGTGAACGGTGGCAAACTGAGGACACACAGCCTTTGGTCTAAAATGAAAGTGAATTCCAGAGAACAAAGAAAGAGTTCAGATTTTAAAGCAAAACTTTCTGCTAAGGTTCCCAATCAGGTCCATTTATGCAAAAGAAGGTTTGAAACTCTCTTAGTTATGATTGGTTGGTGAAGCTGAGTTCTAATCGGTCGATACAGCTGAGCCCTGATTGGCCGAGGCAGGTGAGCTCTGGTTAGTTGGTTTCCAAGCCCAAAACAGAAGTCTCTGTTAGATGTTTCTTTCAAACAGCCAAGTTTTTTGGGGGAAATGGGGTACTGGCTACAGTTTATCTTGGCACCAACAACAGGAACTGATTTGGCTTGACTGTAGAAAGAGAGGTCCTGTGACACTTGTATGTCTTTCTGAGAGCACAGATTATGTGACTGCTCCCTCACCCAGCTATGGCTGCCTAATTCTGTTTTAACTTTGAAGACCTCAGTTAGCCACAGAGAGTCCATTTTGTCTGTTGGCCTAGGGCATACTTTAACATATGGTCTGAGAGTATTGTCTGGGTCATAAAAGAGAGATTTAGATTTGTTTAGTTAAGTATTGTGTATTTTGGCCCTCTAAAAATTGAGAATGGAAATATTTAGTTGTTCTCAGTTAATTTTATTAACCAGAATGAAAAGGTAAATGATCACATTTTACTGAAGACTGGACTAAGAGGGCTTTGCTGTTCTATGTAGGTTCTAGAATTAACTGTAATAACTTCCCCTTTACACTGAAGCCGGTCACGAGAACTAAATTGACAGCTCTTTTTTCTTTTTTTTAACAGTTCTGTTGTATGCCTTTGAAGAGCCTCTAAACTAATGGGAAAAGCAAGACAATTAATAACCAGAGATTCAAATGAGATGATAGGATAAAGCTACATACTATAGAAAAAAGTGGTACAGAAAATCAGAGTAAGGAAAAGGGTATTGGGATCAATCATGGTGTCACATCACCAGAAATTAAATGTTTAAATAGTTAGTGACCTACAAAAGATCTTACTCCAGTGTGGTATATGACCTAAGTTAAGTACTTTGCTAACCAATGTTTGTTTAAAAACTTTTTGTATTGTTCAAAAATACAAGTCAGTTACCAAATAACATGAAGTTGCTGAATATCTTGTTTATACCACCAGCTTATTTTTTAAAAGGGTGTGAATATGGTTAGTAAATAAATGAACTTGCAGGAAATTGTCTTTTGGTATGATCATTGAATTTTAGACCTCAAGAAACAAGTAGTGGCTGGGCACGGTGGCTCTTACCTGTAATCCCAGCACTTTGAGAGGCTGAGGCAGGAGGACAGCCGGAGGCCAGGAGTTTGAGACTAGCCTGGGCAACATAGCGAAACCCTGTCTCTACAAAAAATAAAAAAAAAAAAAAATTAGCTAGGCATGGTAGCACGTGCCTGTAGTCCTAGCTAGTTGGGAGGCTGAGGTGGAAGGATCGCTTGAGCCCAGGAGTTCAAGGTTACAGTGAGCTGTGGTGATCATGTCATTGCACTCTAACCTGGGTGACATAGTGAGACCCTGTCTCTTGAAAAAAACAAAAACAAGTAATGATGTGGAAACCAAAGATAGAGAGACTAATTTTAATGCTCTAAGATTTTCATCACTCATACAATTAACAATTAAATAATACCTATTTAAAGTACCAACTACTACTCATTCTGACACTGATGGTAAAAGTTATTATTTCTTCAATCCACCTAAGAATGACACAGTAACACTTAAACTTCTAACACACACCAATCAACAGATATTTTGTGAGTTCTTAACATGTTCAGAGTATAGTGTACAGAGCACTATGTTATTTGTTATTTGAAATATGTTACAAGATATTTGGACATTTTTTTAGGGAGTGGGAGGCACTCGAGTAGGGGACAGCACAGGTTGGTTGGTTTGTTTGTTTTGGAGAAGAAATGACATCATTTGGCTTGTATTTTAGGAATATAAATCCATCTTCAATTTCCCTGAATCATGGATAGTTGAGTAATAGTATTACTTTGTGATCATTAAAAAGCATAATCAAATATTTTCCGAATTTGATTCAGATTGCTCTCCCTGGAGAAAGTTTCCATAGAGGGGTAACCATCGTATTCCAGATGTCCTGTGTGATAAGCATCTCCATCCTTATCATTTATATCTCTGGAAACAATAAAAAACCTATAGATTCTTTGAAATCATCAAGTTGAGAGTGCTATAAATGCTAAGAAGAATACTGAAGGGGAGGGAGATTGTACTCAGGAAGGTCACACTGATGTCATCTAGATGTTGAATCAAGAACAGAAAAATCCACTTTTCCCACACTTTCCAAGGCTTGTTAAAAGCTGAATTAAGTGGCCTCAGCTTGGATAGCATATTCTTGCTTCTAACAACATAACTTGGGCAGCAGTATTTAAAATGTCCTCACTCTGCCATGTCTATGAAAAGCAAATGATGGTAAAGATGACATCAATGTGAAAAGGTCAATTTCTATGTGTTTGCTTTTGCACTTGTCATATTATGGGAGAAAAGTGTTAATAGTTGATAAATATGTTCAAAAACATTCCTGGGGTTCATAAAAATAAATCTATCTCTTCCCTATTTGAAAAAAATGAAATATGTTATTTAAAATAAAATATTTGAAATAAAACCCATAGATAATGAAAAATCTTCCTCAACAAACTGCAAGTATAGATGAAAAGATACAACATGTGAAAAAATTTTTAAATGCAGTAATCAAGTAACAGCTCAAGAAAGTAATAGAAGAGATGTAACAAAGTAATATGTGGTTAATTGACCAAAATAGTGCTGACATTAGGAACTCTGGGACTCGAACCATAGGAGAAGGACAATCACATCAGGATTGGGTGGTCAGGAAGGAGTTCATGAAAGAAGTGGGCTGTGGACTGGGTCTGAGGAAGAATGAGCAGGTTGGAGGTATATGGAAAGACATTTCAGGTGGGTAGAACAGCAACAGCAGAAATGCAAACACAAGTGGGAAAACACAAGGCAGGAGACAATAAGGAAAATAATTTCCTCCCTGAGGAGAGGTAGTGGCAGCTAAACAGAACTACTGCTATGCTAGAAGACTAGAGACTTTAAACTCTCTGGGCAGGGCAGTCATTGTTGGTTTGATGTAGCAGTGGTGTAAGGCTTGGGATTTGAATATCTGGAGAATATTGTACTGTTCAGGTGCTGAAATCATGAGCATCTGAACGGTGGACTAATAGCAGTGGGGTGTGTATGACTGTGAGAGTGATGGCAGAGTAGGTTGTCTCTTAATTGGTGCCTGACTGTGTGCACAAGATTGGGAGTGGAGGCCTAATATACTTTGTGAAGTTCAAAAACTGTGTTATTGAGGGAAAATGGGGGGAATGGTCACAGTTCAAATATATATATACACACACACACACACATATGTATATACACTTAATATTAATATATACATATACATATGTACAGTATATATATATTTTATATTAATATAATTGGAGTTGGAGTAAAAATGACCATCAAGAAGTTGAATTTAGAGAGCTTTGGACAAAACTGAAGTTTAAAGGTACTGGATTACAGCTTGAGACACAGAAGAACTCCAGATGTGAGACATCATCTCAGTGTGTGGGAGTAGACGTGGGACTTTCCAAAGGAAAAGAGAAGATGGTCTAAGACTGACCCTGAGGAAAGCCCACATGTACAGAACAGTATAATGAAGAGAACAGAGACATCATTTTGCCCTCTGATTTGAACCTCCCTCTGAAGTCAGTTTGCACTATGCAGTTTCGAGGAGAGAAGGAAAAAAGGTTTTTTCTAGAAGAATCAAATCCAATATGACTTCACTTTTCACTCCTGAGCAACCAACTGTTAGGACAATTTGAAATCATTGATTTGGCCAGATGGTTAATGTTGTTTAACAACACAATTAACTAATAAATAATTGTAAAGCACTTTGTAAATATAAACTGCTACATAAATGTTTAATAATAACATTGAACAGGAGGCTTATTTCAAGTTACATTTTTATATTCAAGTATTTTATTGGTGTTTCAGGAGAAATGCCAATAATATGATCAAATGCCATCATTATAGTCTGAATTTTAAAAATACAGCAAAGTGATTGTAGGGAAACAAAAACAACATTGGCCATGCTAGTCTGAACAGGGCAGACTAGCATGAAACATCTCCTTCATGAAAGAGGGAATGACAACACGATCATAGACATGGATAACTGAACACTGAGTGAACCCATTGTAGTATTTAGCAACTTCATTTTACTTATATATTCAGAGGAAAGAGAATTTATCCTATAAAACAATATGAAAGACACAGAGCAGGAGAAAGAACATCAAAGTGGAAGCTCTAAGGAAAGCACGTAATGCAAGTAGTCTCATTAAAGTAACATTTTATGAAGTATTTGAAATTTATAGCTCACCTACTCTGTACAACAATGCATCGATAGGTGTACTGCTAATATCCCCTATTTTACGTATGAGAAAATTGATGCACAGAGAGGTTAAGAAACTTGTTCAATATCACACAGCTAATAAGAGGCAGAGTCAGGATTTAAACCTAGACAGTATGACTCCAATGTCTGCTGGAAGGAATTTGAGAAAGGTTTTATTACCCTGATAAAATGAGACAGATGCAGCCTTCCTGCTTCTTCCTGCCTCAGAACAAGGACGTGATGGTTGAAGCTGTAGCAACCATCTTGGGACCATGAGGTAAAGGACAACAGGACCATAGAGACATCAACCCTGCTGTTGTCAAGCTACTTAACCCACGCCAGCCATCACCCAGCTCTGGATTCTCATTATATGAGAAAAATAACCCTCTATTTGTTTAACCCACCACAGTCAGTCTATTTTGTTTTGCACACCTACTTGTAACCTTAACCAATATGCCAGATAATTATGATAATAATAATAGTTATCACTCATTGAGTGCTTGCCATAAACCAAGCATTATTTTACGTTTTATGTGTACTTAGTCACTTCATCCTTATTGCAACTCTATAAAGCAGGCACTATTATTATTTCCATTTTATAGATAAGGAAATTGAGGCACAGTTTTATCTGGGTTGCCCAAGGTCACACAGCTTGTAAGGGATTTAAATACAGTATCCTGACTCCTAAACCCTGACTCTTCAGCAAATAGTATTCTAAGCACTGAAACACTAAATCCATTTCAATTAAAATCAGGAATTAGTTAGGGATTCTTACTATTTTAGTATTCCCATTCCTATTCAATATTATTTAGAGATTCTACAGCAAATGTTTCTCAGCAGAGATACTATTGACATTTGGGAAGACAACTCTTCAATGAGTGGGATTATTGCATATTAAAGATGTTGCCATCTCTGTTCCCTGGGTCCTAGTAGAAACATTCTCTAGACGTAATGTCAGCCAAAAATGTGCTCCGCATTTCCCCATAGGGAGGCACCCAGTTAAGAACCACCATTATAGAGCAGAGGTTGGTAAATTTTATCTGTAAAAGTCAAAATAGCAAATATTTTAGGCTTTGTGGGATATCCAGTCTCAGTTTGAATTATACTACTAAATTCTGACATTATTGAGTGAGATCAGTCACAAACAATACATAAATGAGCAGGCCTGTGTTCCAATCTGAGCCTATTTATAGATGAGAACGCTGACGCATCGAGAAGTTAAGAAACTTGCCCGAGGTGATTCAGTTAGTAAGTGGTAGGTTTGGATTCAACCAAAAGGCAGAGTGATTCCAGGGCCTGTGCTCTTATTCAAACGCTATTGATTTCAAAGATTTTAAATGTTTTTCTCCTAGTGGAAGGCATAGTAAATGCGTCAGAGAACTTCTCACACTCCAGACTCTGGCCCTCCTCATCTGTCTGATGTTGAGTGTTCCTTCCTACCGTATAAGCCACCCAAGCCTTGCTTCTGTGACAGCCTGGACCTGTGATACCAAGGACTTACCTCATGCTTAATCATGCATGTCCCTAAGTGTGGCTCTCTTGGTTGGCTGTGACACACCGCCATCCACTACCCCCCCCAAATATAAGATTCCATGAAACTGATCACTAGACCAGTTATTCACTAATCTGTGGCTGTTTATTTTGCATACCTCAAGGTCATTGTAGGGACCACAAATCAACAGTTGCTCATTGAGGTGAGCAGAAATAGGAAGCTTTTAGCCCATGGTCTGGTATATGGAAGAGCTCTATAATATTAGCTAATATTAATAGAACATATACAGTAGCAGGCAGATACCTTGGTTCATGTATGAATATATGTGTCAATCCGGGAAGATGTACCAAGGTTAAGAACAAGCAAATCAATCAGAGTGGTGCTAATCAGCAAGGTTGTGACTGCTGATTCTGTTAGAGTATTTCAGACCAGGTTTTAGAGTCCTTGTTGCATTTGGATAAGAAAAGGGACTCATTGTTAGGAATAGGCCAAGCCCCCACATTTACCCACCCAGAAGCCATACAGATGGAGCCACTCTGGAAGATAGTTAATATTATAATACAGGGTCTCATGGGATTTTGCTGTCCATCAATGTCTAAGACACAACCAAGTTACTGCCACCAGCTGAAGTGGGGGCCAGGTGGCAGTTCTCTTACCATGTAGTAGGCAGGTGGATAATTTAGCAATAGTGCAAAAAGGCAGGCGACCAAAGTCAGGAAAAATGAAAATATAATCACCTCATGATGCTTTTCAGGGAGAACTAGAATATTTTGGTTCCAAAATTTTCTGGTTTCTATAGGGATATGCTTCCATCACAGATATTAAATATATTAAGGGAAATTAGGGATAGAGATTTTGAACAGGTTGCCCATTCAATTGTGTTTAACAAATTGATAGATTATTTTCTTTTCCAATTTTTTTTGACAGAGTTGACTTGTTTTTACATTGTGTTAATGAAACCTAAAACCATAATGGAATTACAGATAAACTTCTCTTAAGAACTTATAGTTGTGAAATATAACAATACTTGAGATAAACATACATTTCAAATCTCTAATGCTTTCATTCAATAAGAGTAAAATTATTAGGGAAAATGTAATTCTAATATTATTTTTTCATCCATCCTTGTCATTATTTCTTATCCTTTTATGAAATGATTTCTTCTTAATAAGCACAAAGCAAATATAATAAGGTTGTGGTAGGTAAATAACTTTGCCTAATATTATTAATTACTAACACCTTGATTATGCTGTGAAATGCCTATAATTGTCATGAAGCTTCAAAAATCCTTATCATGGATTCTATTATGTATACAATTCATTTAAATTACATTAATTATACAGATTTTTAATGAAGCAGAGAGACTGTACTTTCAATTTTCACAAGTAGAGACAATGATCAAAATATTTATGTGCATATTACACGTTTTATTCTGTTGACATTCATAAAATAATTCATTTACTCAGACAATATTAGCACCTTTCTATGGGAGAAAAAAAGGCAAACCTAATTTCTCATGTTTGGATTTCTTTTAGGATTATATGATCCTTAGATAGCTCTTTTATTTAATATCTAGCACAATTCAGGCAACATTTTTCAGAAAGTGAAATATTTAAACTATTTTAACAGTAATTTGTGATAGCTATGGAGTAGTTTTAAAACTATGGTTGTTATTGCATTTATAAGCCCAGACCTCAGAGCCTAACTACCTGAACTCAAATCCAAAGAAGCTCAGGCAAGTGACTTTAACATTATGTGCCTCAGTTTACTCATTTCTAGAATGGGAATAATATCATTTTCTATTGAGAATTTAAAAAGTGGTATGTCAGGGTTTTAAAACAATACTTAACCCATAGTTAGTGCTATGTAAGTATTTTCTATTTTTTATTTTCCTGCTTGAGAGGAGTTCAATTTAACATGAATATTCTATATATATATGAACAAGAATGGGAAGGGAAGATTAAGTGTACTTGGGTTATTGTGGTAATATTTACCTTGCAGGATTATACACATATGTATATAGTTCTAGATTCTAACATTTTGTTCTATATCTCCTAATCACCTAGAAAGTCTTTAATCTCTTTTTTTTAGGGAATGTTCTTTGGAAAATTGCAAACAATTTGCTGCTTTTCTTGGGTTATTTGACTTGATTACTTCAAATCTGATCTTATTTCTAGGAACAGACTGACCTGCCCTTAAGGTATATCTAATTTAGCTTGATGTTCTTCTTTCTGCTCAGGTTTTCCTGGCAAACCTCCCTGCAACTTTAAAGCCACTGATATCAGTGAGGGAAAAACACTATGAAAAATATTTGCTTATTTATTGCTTATTTGTTGCTAATTCCAGATTTTACTTATATGTGTATGTATATTTGTAGGCCATATATACTTTTAAAGTCTAGGAAATAAAGAAGCCTCATTTGAAACAACACTATAAAACTTCATCCTGGAGGGGAGCTGATTTGACTCTTTCCTCTCCCACTCTTCTGGCCCACTCTGCAGAGGGAGTGCCAATGAAGTGTGTTGCCCAAGAGGAAGTCAATAGAGAATAAACAAGGAGAAATAGATACCTCAATAAACCAGTGACTATAACTCAAGCCTTGAACAATTGAGTGTGGACCTGTAGTTTGAAAGTTACAAAAATACTAACATGTGATTTTTCTTTTAGGTGGGAAATGAGGAAGGATGAAACACTAGAAGAGGAGGAAAAAGCAATGCTGGAACATTTAAAACAAATTTGCACCATACAGAACTCTTCTGCCTCTGATAACACAGAGGTACAGTAATCTACAGAAAACAGCACCAGCTTTATTTTAGGAAACAATCACATGTAATGGAGTAGGATTTTTACTATAGTCAGAATGAACCTCAGATGTGCAGTGAAGCATGAAATCAATGACTGAGTAATCTCTGTACTGAAAAGGAATACAGCACATGAAGAATAAGGTGCTACATATTTTTTATTTTAAAAATAATTTCAAATGTTTTTCTTTCCCCAGTCTTTCTCTTTATATGCTATAACTGCTGCCATCTCGTGTTCCCTTTGAATTATTTTTTTCTCCTTTCAGTCTTGAAGTATCTATGACAACAGGCAAAAATGTTTGGAAATCTTTTTTCTCAGTATTTTTAATACAACATTTGGATATTAAGTTGAGGGTAGTTGCATAGCCCCTGGGGGGGGGTCATCTGAAAATTTCAATTTAATTTTGTATCTGTAGCCCAAGTCCCAGTCTTAATTGCCTTTAAAATCAACCATTGTACCAGCCTCCATTCCCACATAACCTATTCCTCACACAATTTATCTTAACACAAAGAGCATTCTTGTGAACTATAACTTTTGTCATATCTCCGCTTGTGGTGGTTTTCAGTCCTTCTCCTAAATCAGATTCAAACTTCTGCTCATAGGCTTTTAGGTCCCGTACCAAATGGCTCCATGTTCAGGCAACGGCCTCATATCCTCTTGGCTCAAGCCACATGCTTGCCATTTTTCCCAACCAGAAACCACCTTTCTCCCAAAATTGATTTCAAAACTCATTCCAGCAATCTTTGCCCCAAAGCTCATTATCCATAATGTCTTACTTCAACCACATTGATACCCACACATACACACACACACACACACACACACAAAATAAGGAAACAGAACATGTTCAGGCAACCTCTCTGTCAAGTATAATCATATTTATTATATCCTTCCTATCAGTGCCTGATATTAGATTACAAAGACCTTGAAGGCCTTACGACGTGATATGAAGACTCCCTTTATAACTCCCCATATGCCTGCTACAGTCTTACTCATCAAGTGGGCAGTTAATGAACATAGCTGATTAAATGGCTGCCATTGAAAGAAGACAAAGACATTTGGACTGTGGAGCAGACTACAGGACATCTGGGAAAGGCCTTATATCATGGGCTATTTTAGACTATATGACATCAAACATCATGGTTTCTGGTGTTCTCAGATGTATAATAAACTGTCCATACTCCCACATTCTGTGATTTTTATAAAATATGTGTAGGCTACATGATTTCCAAAGGAAAGTACTCATGCATTTTTCAAAGAGTAAAAGCTTGGGGTACAGAGGAAGCCACCTTAGAAAATCTCTTACATTTTTTCTTTAAATAAAAACACATAAATGGCCCTGTAGCCAGCTGCCTGCCAAATAAAACATTTTATTTTTAAAGATGTACTTTAGTTGGCCAATATAATCATAAACCAAGTGTTATAAGATGTGGTTGAAGTAATTTCTAAAAATTCAATGTAGACTATTTAAAAAGAAAATTTTGTGAGAACTGGACATTCCATCTAATCTTATCTGTAAACAGTTACTATAATAATCAACATAAGGCAAAAGTTGACTTTATTCCTTCAGCTAAGTGGTGGTCTATGTATGAAATCTGCATAACTGTGCTTTATTAGACTAGACACTAAAATGGAAAGTCAAAATGAAAATAAATTGATCCAATAAACCAAATAAAACAATCTTATAAAGTTATTGGTTTTCACATTTGGATTGTCTTCTAATGTATCTAAAGGTCATCTTTGAAAGGTTTTTTTTAACTGAATCTGTATATTTCTATACTAATCCTGGGAAGTAATTTAGTTCCTCCAAAAAAAATTCTTCTATGGCTCCCTTTTGAAAGGAAAGAAGTATAGCAAGGGGAGAATGGGATGAGTTTGGAAGAAGAGAAAAACAATAGAGAAAGAGTTTGCAGCTAAATTCTCTTCTGTACATGCTCAGTGCACTAAAGTTTATAACTGAGAATGTTAAATAAGTCATTGATTTATCAGATCATTTTGAATTTATACTCAATATGTTTTTTAAAGTATGATAAGAAGTGGTATTTCAAAACAGTTGTTTCTCACATTTATTTTGCATTTGTATAAGTTAACAACAATAATGAAACCTAACAGTTTATAACTCCCCATATGCTTATTACAAAAATATTATCTTATAAAATATTATTAATATCTTCCTTCTGTGTTCTGTTTAACTGTATTTTTATGTAATTATATAGAGATATCTATTTTATTTAGCAGTTACTATGTAGAAATGGTGAATAAATTTTTAAAATAAATGATATTGTGTATTTCAGATATTTTATATTTTTGTCATTTCTACCAAACAGTGTTATAGAACTATTATACCAACCAAATTATGGAAAAAAGAAATCACTTGTTTTTGTCTAACAATATGTGCCTACTCATAGTGTCCTATTATCCCAGTCCATATATTGCTGGGTCAAAGAGAGCTGCAGGTAGTTTGTAATTAGTATTTCTTACTATAAAAAATCTTTTAAAATTTTTTGAACTTTTCTTTATACTTGAAATATTTCACAGTAAAACACAGCTGTATTCAGCCTTAAAAAGGAAGGAAATCCTGTCATATGCTACAACATGGATGAATCTTGAGGACACTATGCTAAGTGAAATAAGCCAGACACTAAAAGATAAATACTTACTCCACTTACATGAGAAATCTAAAGTAGTCAAATGCATGGAAACAGAAAAGTAGAATGGTAGTTACCAGGGGCTCAGGGGAGGAAAAAAGGGGCATTGTTATTTAATGGGTATAGAGTTTTAGATTTGTAAGATGAAAATGTTGTGAAGATATGTTTCACACCAATGGGTATACATTTAACACAACTGAACTGCACATTTAAAAATGGTTAATATGGTAAATTTTATGTTATGTGTTTTTTACAAAAAATTTTTAAAAAAACAACTGGAGGTTCCTCTCCACTGACAAACATTCCTAACAAGCTGCCAGAAAGCTTTTGAATTTTAATAGAAAACTATAAACCCAGTATATTCAGCATTAGTTATTATTACTTACAATGATGAAAAATAGCTGCCTTGCCTTTGAGAAATGTTTTCCATAGCACTATTAATGAAATAGTAAATGCTTGTTTCTCCATAATTTAAAGAATCCAAAAGCTTACATAACGTTTTTTCCCTCAAAATATTGTAATGATTATTTGCATGAATAAAGATCTGTATTAGTTACTCATTGCTGCATAATAATATTACCAGAACTTAGTAGGTTAAAACAATGCACAATTATTATCTCATAATCTCAGTGTGTTGAGTATCTGGGCATGGTTTAGTTAGGTGCTCTGCTTACGATCTTACAAGTTGGCAATGAAGTGTCAGATATGATCATATCTGGGCTCAACTGGGGAAGGATACACCTCCAAGTTCATGTGGCTGTTGGCAACATACATTATTTCGCAGGCTACTAGATTGATGGCCTCGGTTTCTTCTTGCCAGCTGTTGGTCAGAAGCTGTCATCAGTTTCTTGCCTTCTGAGTCTTCCCAAAATGGCCTCTTGCTTCCTCAAAGTCAGCAAGGGAGAGAATGTCCTTGCAAGATCAGTGTTGCAGTCTTACGTAACATAATCACATGCATTTAATCATGTATATTCTATCACCTTTACCAAATTATATTGGTTAAAAGCGAGTCACTCATCTACCCTTGCTCAGGGGGAAGGGACCACACAAGAGCATGAAGGCAAGAGGTGAGGATAGGAGCCATGCTAGAGTCTGTCCACCTCAAGCTAGAATTTAGGCACTGAAATAGCTTATATGGGGGAATCATGTAGGGAAGTGGAAGAAGAGCCTAGAAGGAAGAAGAGCTGGGAGTATTATTTCTTGCCATTTATCAGGCAGCTACTCTAAGCCAAGCTCTGTGCCAGACCCTCTATAAATAGACACCCTATAAGTATCCCATTCAATCTTTTCTACGTCCCTATGCAGAGATGTAAAAAAGCTGCCTAAATTTTAATAAAGATGTACAGCAAAGTTCGGGCTTTAACACACAACCTCTACCCCAACTGCATAGTACTAGTAGATGAAATATAGCAAATAAAAAACAGAACCAGATCTGGGCTCAAATGTAAAATAAACAGACTAGAAATGAAAAGAAACTCAACATTTCCAAAACTGCGCTCCTGGTACTGCCTTCTGGCCTGACAGTGTGAGAGCTCCACTGACCTCTCTTTCAATGAAGTTGGCCAAAAAAAAAAAAAAAAAAAAAAGTCTTTAAAAAAATACAATCATTTAAAGGCTCTGAAAATGATCCTTAGGGTAAACAAATGAAGAAACATCTGTGCAAGAAAATCCATGAAAATTTGGTAAGAAAGATAAGCACCTGTGGAATTTGGATCAAGACCACTCCTTCTCTCCCCACTCCCAGTTCGGTGAGGTGGAGACTCCGCTCCAGACTGCTGCAGCCAGGAACACAGGGCTCTCTCTCCCACAGCTCCAGGTGGAGGACTTTCTTCCTGGGAGGAGCAGCACTTCCACATTTCTCATCCTGCTCCCAACTACCCATTGCTGAAGCTAAGTCCTAAGTACCTGGCAAGTGCAATCGAAACGTGAGGCTTCCCTTCTTTGGACCAGATCCCACTTGTAGAATGGAGTCTCTGGGGTGTGGTGCACTGAGAGTATTACGCCCTGATTGCCCTTGCCCCAGCTCATGAGGCACACCAGCTAAGACAACTTTTGTGAAGTCAAGTTTATCAATCTTTTCTTTTATAGTTTAAAATTTTTCCATCTTGTTTAAAAAATTTTTGCCTATCTCAAAGTCATAAAGTTATTCTTTTTTTTTATCCTAGAAGCTTTATTGATTTACCACTTACATTTGGGTCTATAACCCATCATGAACTTTTCATTTATGATATGAGGTAAGGGGTTGTCTTAGCCAGTTTTCTGTTGCTATAAGAGAATACCACAGACTCAGTAATTTATAAAGAAAAGTTTATTTGGCTTATGGTTCTGGAGGCTGGGACGTCCAAGAGCATGGTGCCAGCATCTGGTGAGGGTTATTCTATGGTGGAAGGGTGGAAGGTGGAAGCGAGCAGGTGAAACAGAGATACAGGAAATTGAGCTGAACTTGTCCTTGTTATGAAGAGCCCACTCCCACAATAACTAACCCACCCCCACAATAACAGCATTAATCCCTTCATCAAGGCAGCGCCCTCATGGCCTAGTCACCTCTTAAAGGCCCTACCTCTTAATACTGTTACAATGGCAATTAATTTTTCAACACATGGATTTTGGGGGACATACTCAAACCATAGCAGGGGTCAAGGTCCATTTTTTTAAATAAGAAACTCTCATGCTCAGAGTTTTACCATCTTTTCTTGTTACTGTTTGGTATAAGCAATAATGGGCTGGTATTAATCAGTATTCTTAAGGAGTTACTTTTTTCTTTTAAGAACCATAATATACTTTGAATACAATTAAAATATATTGTTGAAAATATTCCATCAATGAGTTTTTCAGTTCCAGGATTGGGGTTATGAGAAAAAGATCACAGACTAAAGGGACCTCATGTCTAGAGGCAAATAGCAGTGTTGCTAGACAGTACTGAAAAATACTAGGACAATGACCAAAACACCAGATGAAACAGACCAGCCTACTTTGCAATGAACCCTATTGTAAGATTCCCAGTAACCAGCAGGAGGAAAGCCATCTCAGTGAAGCCCAACAGGAACACAGCACATGGACAGAGGCCCCTTGTCCCACCTCCAGGAGGATACTTAAGTTTTCCCTAACGCAATACTATCTTGGGAAGGAGGAGGTGGCTAGAGGTCAAGTGTCAGGTGATATATATTCCTGATTAAAAGTTTGATCATTGTATTGAGTAAACATTTGGCAGAAAACAACAATCTTAAACTGGAAAAGAAGGTTAGCTATAATTGGGTAAAATTAAGGACTTAAAAAAATCTACCATCAGCAGAAATGAGAACTATAGAACAAGATAAGATCAGTTATAGAAGAGAATGTTACTGCACAACTGAATTGTGTTGTACTGTATATTGTGTTTTGCTCTGGCCTGGAAGCACAGGTATAGCTAAGAATTATACAGGCTCAAGATATTTTACCTTAGGCAATAACATCCACAAGCTGAATTGGTTATCTCGAAGCCAAATAGAAAAAGAAGGCTGGAGAAGCTTTTCCTTTACACAGGTATCTGGTGATGTGCCAGGAAGTCTTCAGAATAACAACAACAATGGACTCAATGAGTCACTTCAGTTGAACTGCTCCCTGGAATTCATAGCAGACCTAGGACTGCAGAGGGGAAAGACAGAATTTGCTGACAGTTGCCAATCAGAGAGCATTTGCTATCTGCAGAGGAGGGTCATGCTTTCCTCAGATAAATTCTTACTCCAAGAAACCCAAAATACAAGGCAGATTAAGGGTTAAGAAGGTTATTATAATATATAGAGAGTATAAATATGCTTTCTTATAAACTCTCTGAAGCAATTCAACAGTACTTTAAAAATCACCTAGGGAGGCTACTGGTTCAAGATGGCCAACTGAACAGAAACAACTACGTTGGGTTTGGATGCAGTGTGGCTGGAATCTTTTGCCCCAGGCTATCATGCTGAGAATAACTCCCTATAGAAAGAGGGTACTCTGCCCAGGAAACGTCTTCTGGGAAATAATTAAATGTTCAGGCCTAAAACAAAGACTGCTAGCTGTACTCCCAATATCCATTCTCCCTTTTGTTTTTGTTATTTGTTGTTGTTTGTTTGTTTTTTATTTCAAAACATTAAGGGGGTACAAATGTTTTTGTTACATGGCCCGAGTCAGGGCTATGAATGTGCCCCTCACCTAAATAGAGTTCATTGTCCCCATTAGGTGGGTTTTTGCCCCCACATCATCTACCCTCCCCCTGCTTGATTTCCAATGACTTCTACTTCCCTCTGTGCACTTGTGTGCCCATCGGTTAGTTCCAGTTTATTAGAGAGTACATGTGGTGTTTGTTTTTCCATGCTTGAGATACTTCACTTAGGATAATGGTCTCCAATTCCTTCCAAATTTCTGCAAAAATTATTAATTCATCTGTTTTTATGGCTGAGTAGTACTCCATGGTATACATACACCACATTTTGTTAATCCACTCATGAATTGATGGACTCTTAGGTTGATTTCACATCTTTGCAATTGTGAATTGTGCTGTAATAAATCATGCAGGTATCTTTTGGATAAAATGACTTATTTTCCTTTGGGTAGATACCCAGTAGTGGGATTGCTGGGTCAAATGGTAGGTCTACTTTTAGTTCTTTGAGAAAGTTCCATACTGTTTTCCACAGGGGTTGAACTAATTAACATAGGGGTTAAACATCTATTATCTTTGGATTCTTTAATAAAAAGCATTCCAACAGGAATAAGGGGATATCTCATTGCAGTTTTAATTTGCATTCCCTGATTATTAGTGATGTTGAGCATTTTTTCATATGTTTCTTAGCCTTTTGTCTATCTTCTTTTGAAAAACTTCTGTTCATGTCTTTTGCCCACTTTTTAATGGGGTTGTTTGTTTTTATCTTGCTGATTTGTTTGAGTTCTTTGTAGGTTCTAGATATTAGCCCTTTCTTTATTGGATGTGTAGTTTGTGAATATTTTCTCCCATCTGTAGCTTGTCTATTTGCTCTGTTGATTATTTCCTTAGCTGTGAAGAAGCCTTTTAATTTAATCAAGTCCCATTTATTTATTTTTGTTGTTGCTGTAAATGCCATTGGGGTCTTAGTCATAAATTCTTTGCCTAGACCAATATCTAGAAGAGTTTTCCCTACATTTTCTTCTAGAACTCTTATGGTTTCATGCCTTACATTTAAGTCTTTTCATCCATCTTGAATTAATTTTTGTGAGTGGTGAGAGATAGGGATCCTGTTTCATTCTGCTGCATGTGGCTATCCAATTTTCCCAGCATCATTTATTGACTAGGGCTTCTTTTCCCCAGTGTGCATTATTGCCTGCTTTGTCAAAGATCAGTTGGCTATAGGTAGATGGTTTTATATTTGGGTTCTTTATTCTGTTCCACTGGTCTATGTCTCTATTTTTGTACCAATACCATGCTTTTCGGTTACTACAGCCTTGTAGTAGAGTTTGAAGTCTGGTAATGTGATGCCTCCAGATTTGCTCTTTTTGCTTAAGGTTGCTTTGGCGGTTTGGGCTCTTTTCTGGTTCCAAACAAAGCATAGAATTATTTTTTCTAGATCTGTGAAATATGCCGTTGGTACTTTGATGGGGATTGCATTGAATCTGTAAATCACTTTAGGCAGTGTTGACATTCTACCAATCCATGTGCATGATATGTTCTTCCATTTGTTTGTGTCATCTGCGATTTCTTTCCTCAGTGCTTCATAGTTCTCCTTGTCGAGATCTTTCACCTCCTTGGTTAAGTATATTCCCAGGTATTTTATTTTCTTTGTAGCTATTGTGAATGGTATTGAGTCTTTGATTTGACTCTCAGCTTGACTGTTATTGGTATATAGAAATGCTACAGATTTGTGTACATTTATTTTGTAACTGAGACTTTGCTGAATTTATTTATCAATTCCAGGAGTCTCTTGGTGGAGTCTTTGGGGCTTTCTAGACACAATATCATATCATCAGTGAAAAGTGATAGTTTGACCTCCTTTTTCCCAATTTGGCTACCCCTTAATTTCTTTCTTTTACCTGATTGCTCTGGCTAGGACTTGCAGGACTATTTTGAGTAGAAGTGGTGACAGTGGGCACCCTTGTATTCTTCCAGTTCTTAGGGGGAATGCTTTCAACTTTTCCCAATTTAGTATGATGTTGACTGTGGGTTTGTCATATATGGCTTTTATAATTCTGATATATGTTCCCTCTATGCCTATGTTTGTGGAGGGTTTTTATCATGAAAGGATGCTGGATTTTGTGGAATTTTTTTCTGTATCTATTGAGATGATCATATGGTCTTTATTTTTGCTTCTTTTTATGAAGTGAATCACATGTATTGATTTATGTGTGCTGAACCATTCCTACGTGGAATGAAGCCCACTTAGTCATGGTAGATTAATTTTTTGATATGGTGTTGAATTCGGTTTGCTAGTATTTTATTGAGGATTTTTGCATTTATATTCATAAGGGATATCGGTCTGTAGTTTTCTTTTTTTGTTGTATCATTTCCTGGCCTTGGTATCAAGGTGATACTGGCTTTGTAGAATGAGTTGGGAGAAATTCCCTCCTTTTCAGTGTTATGGAATATTTTTTGTAGTATGGGTACCAGTTCTTCTTTGGAGATCTGGTAGAATTTGACTGTGAATACATCTGGTCCAGGGCTTTTTTGTTGTTGTTGGAAGACTTTTTATTGCTGCTTCCATCTTGTTTCTCATTATTGGTCTGTTCAGGAGTTCTATTGCTTCCTGATTGAGTTTTGGGAGGTTGCGTGTTTCCAGGAATTTGTCCGTTTCTTCTATGTTTTCTAGTTTATGTGTGTAGAGATTTTTGTAGTATTCATGGATGATGTTTTTTATTACTGTGCTATCAGTTGTAATATCTCCTTTTTCATTTCTGATTGAGTTTATTTGGGTCTTTCCCTTCTATTTCTGGTTCATCTAGCAAGACGTATCAATTTTGTTTATCTTTTCCAAGAACCAAATTTTTGTTTTGCTTACCTTTTGTATTTGTTTTTGTTTTTCATTTCATTTGGTTCTGCTCTGACCTTTGTTATTTGTTTTCTTCTGCTGGCTTTGGGTTTGGTTTGCTCTTCCTTTTCTAGTTCCTTGAGATGTGATACTATGTTGTTAATTTGTGACCTTTCTGACTTTTTAATGTGGGCATTTAAGGCTATGAATTTTCCCCTTAGAAATGCTTTTGCTGAATCCCATAGATTTTGATAGCTTGTGTCCCCATTGCCATTCAGTTCAAGGAATCTTTTTATTTCCATCTTAATTTCATTATTGACCGAGTAATCATTCAGCAGAAGGTTGTTTAATTTCCATGACTTTGTGTAGAATTGAGTGTTTCTCTTGGAGTTGATTTGTAGTTTTATTCCACTATGGTCTCAAAAGATACATGACATGATTTCAATTTTTTAAAGTTTCTTGAGACATGATTTGTGGCCTAAGATATGATCATCCTTGGAGAATGTCTCATGTGCTGATGAGAAGAATGTATATTCAGTATTTTTTGGATAGAATGTTCTGTAAATGTCTGTTAGGTCTATTTGTTTTAGGGTCCAATTTAAGTCCAGTGTTTATTTATTGTCTGCTTTGATGATTTGTCAAACTTGGACAGTGGGGTGTTAAAGCCCCCGACAATTATGATGATACTGTTTATTTACTTGCTTAGCTCTAGCAGAATTTATTTTATGTATCTGGGAGTTCCTGTGTTAGTTGTATATATATTTAGGATTGTTACATCTTCTTGTTGAATTGTTCCCTTTACCATTACATAATGATCATCTTTGTCTTTCTTTACCATTGTTCATTTAAAGTCAATTTTGTCTGATATAAGAATGGCTACCACTGCTCTCTTTTGGTTTCCATTTGCTTGGAATATTTTTTCTCCATCCTCTCACATTGAGCCTGTGTGTGTCCTTGTGGTTTAGATGCAATTCCCAGAGACAGCAGATATTTGGGTTGTGTTTTTTCATCCATTCAGCCAGCCCATGTCTTTTGAGTGGCACATTTAAACCATTCACATTGAGAGATATAATTGATATGTGGGATGCTGTTCTGTTCATCATGTTGGGTAGTACCTTATTGCTTTGTTTTCCCTCTTGTGCTATTGTTTTATAAGAGTTGTGAGCTTTAGCTTTTTTGGGTGATTTTACACTGATGGGTATCTATTGTGCTGATTCATGCATAATGCAGTTCTTAGTATTTCCTGTAGGGCAAGTCTGGTCATGACAAATTCCCTCAGTGCTTGCTTGTCTGGAAAAGACTTAATTTCTCCATCAGTTGTGAAACTTAGTTTTGCAGGATACAAAATTCTAGGCTGGCAGTTGTTCTGTTTAACAAGATTGAAGATGGGGCCCCACTCCCTTCTGGTTTTTAGTGTTTCTGCTGAGAAGTCTGCAGTTAGCCTGATGAGTTTTCCTTTGTAGGTCAGTTGTTGCTTACATCTTGCAGCTTTTAGAATTTTCTCCTTCATTTTGACTTTGGCCAGGTTGATTACTATGTGTCTTGGAGATGTCCTATTTGCCATGAATCTTTCTACAGTTTGATGACCATCTTGTATCTGGATGTCTGGATCTCTGGCAATACCAGGGAAGTTTTCCTCAGTAATTCCCTTGAATAGATTTTCCATGCTTTTAGCTCTTCCTTCTTCACCCTTAGGGATACCTATAATTTTTATGTCAGTTTGTTTCACATAGTCCCATATCTTTCTAAGTGATTGCTCAGCCTTTTTTATTCTCTTCTTTGCCTCTTTAAATGACTAGTTTAGCTTGAGAGCCTTGTCTTCAAGCTTTGAGATTCTTTCTTCTCCTTGGTTTAGTCTGTTTCTGAAGCTTTCTGATGTATTTTGAAATTCCCTAAATAATTCTTTCATTTATTTAAGTTCTATTATATCCTTTCTTATGTTGTCTAGCTCTTTAGTGACTTTTTCTTAATTTTCTGAAATTTTTTTGGCTTCTTTTTGTTGGTTTTCAACTTTCTCTTCAATTCCATTTACCTTATTTGCCATCTGTATTCTGAATTCCATTTCTGTCATTTCAGCAATTTCCTTGTGGTTGGAGTTCACTACTATAGCTCCATTGTGATCCCTTGGAGGTATTGAACTGTTTTGATTTTCATGTTGCCAGGGTTCCTTTTGCTGGTTTCTTCCCATCTGAAACCTCTTTTCTCAACTCAGGGCTAATAGTTTTGCAGGGCACTTGTTCTTTGCTGGGAACTCTCCTGCTTAATTAGGAGAAGAGGAGGTCCCTAGATGGCCCTTTTTTCCCGACTCTGGAACGTTGACGTGGCAGGAGAGGGGCATGTGCACAAAAAGCCTATGTGCAGCTGTTCTGATTTGTCCTGTTCACCTGTGATTGCCACTGTTCAAGCCTGTGCTGGACGATCTTTGTGCTGGGTGTTGGGTTGTTTCCCAGATAGTTGTAGGAAGTTTGAGTTGAGAGCTGGGTGAGACCCTCTCCATGGAGGCTGGCATTGTGGGGATTGCTCTGCCCAGGATCTAACTGCAGAGGTGACAGTGGCAGCTGGGTGAGGCTATCTAGGCAGTCACAGTGGTCATGGGTTCCCAGGCTGTGGGTGTTTGCTCAAACCAGGTCCCAGTGTAGTGGCGGCTTGAGGCTGGGGGGGGGGGTCCCTGGTGGGGCATTAAAACTTGGAGCAGTTCTGCTGGCCCTGCAGCAGTGGTGGAGACTCAGCCATTCCCCCTTTTGTTTTAGTGAAGCACATGGTTACCCAGATTCCAGATCGCATTTCCCAGTCCTTAGTAGTATGGTAGCTATGTGTGACTATATATCTAAGTATAACCATGCACCACATAATGACATTTCAATCAACAATGGACAACATGTATGATGGTGGTCCCATAAGATTATGATACCATATTTTACTATATCTTTTATATGTTTAGTTACACAAATACTTAGCACTGTGTTATGATTGCTTACAATATTCAGTACAGTAACATGCTGTACAGGTTTATAGCCTAGCAGTCATATAGCCTAGGTGTATAGTAGGCTATACCATCTAGGTCTGTGTTAGTACATGCCATGATATTCACACACTGACAAAATTGCCTGATGATGCATTTCTCAGGACACATCCCCGTTCTTAAGCAACACATGACTGTAGTGACCAGTAAGATGTAAGCAAAATTGGTGTTAGCAACTTCTGGGAAATTCTTACATGGCATTTTTCCACTTCCTTCTGACTGAAATGTGAGTCTATTGCCTGGGGCTGGAGCAGCTACTTTGGACGAGATGTAGATGGCACATATTGAACTTGACAGAGCCACAGAAAAAGTAGAAATCTGGGTCATTGATGATTGTGGAACCATAAAACTAGGCCTTGGGATGCCTACTGCCTACATTTATAAACTTATCTTGTTTAAGGTTCTGTTATTTAGAATGTCCTATCACAAACAGCCAAATCTTAACAAATAAATGATGTAAGAGAAAATGTTGCAGAGCAGACCTTGAGGTTACACTGAACTTCTGGAAAAGATATATGAAGGTGGGAGGCAGGTGAGGGGAGGAAAGACAGACCAGGAGGAAAATTGTTCATCACAAGAATAAAACACATCTGTTTGACACCTGGGGGACACTCCAGCTTACCTGTTTATTTTTCACCCCATACCCTAAAGGAAACTGTGACTGCTGAAAAGCCCATCCACTGACTCAGACCCACATTCTTTTCCTCCTGTTCAGAAAACATACCTCCACCTATGCAACTACAGGAAAAACCAATGTCACGATTCACTTCAAAATGCATTTTTTTAAAAAAGTAAATTAATGGCTAGATAGAGGGATGAATAGATAGATGGATTAGTGATAAAGCAAGTATATAGTAAAATGTTAACACTAGGATCTAGGTGGTGAAGATACGTGTGTTCACTGTACTAATCTTTTAATGTTCTGTAAGCTCGTAAACAATTATAATAAAATATTGGAAGCAAAAACATTCTAATTATCTCTAATCAACATACTCATTTTATAAAAATGTGAATAGAAAACTAGAGATTACCAGACACTTGCAGAAAACCAATAAAATAAGAAAAGGATCATGATGAATAGAATAACCAACTTTGGAGGAAAGAGAGATGATTCAGGAAACAGAAAAGAAGATAAATTTGTGAACATAAAATAGCATTCCAGTATGAAAAATAAGCAATCATGAAACAAATATTTCTTGAAAATTAAAAATATAGTATCTGGAAAGAGCTCAGTATTACCCACCAGAAGAGCAGACATTGAGCCCCTATGCTTATCCTCTCTAGCTCCAAACTGTGGCACCCTGCTTGCCTAACTACAGCAGCTCCAGAAGACATTGAGCCCAAGAATCCTGTGGAAATATCTACAGGCACCATAATGTGATAGCAAAGAAGTCAGAAATGTTGATTACCTACAAAGTTACAGGACTCTCATATGCCCACACGCTGAAGAAAATGCTACACTTCTTTAAGAGATTAGTCAAAACAAAGATACATTTTTATACCAAAAAATATTTAGTACCTCAGTATTTTTAAAAATTTGGTGACTAAAAACTAACTTGTCATCTGGAATTTAAGTAACATTAACAACTAAAACTTACAAGGCACCATTCCAAGCTTTTTATACATCGAAGGCACCATCATCATTTATCTAGATGAATGTAATAGCCTCCCAAATTGTCTCCTTTTTCCTACACTGACCCCTTACAGTCAACCCTTAGAGCAGCCATATGATCTTTAAAGTGTAAGTAAGATTATGTCTCTCCTCTATTTAAAGACTTCCAATGACCCCATTTCATACAGAGGAAAAAGTCTTTAGCAACAGCCAACAAGACTTGGTCCCGCTCTTTGAGCCATCCCATTTTCTTCTATGACTAGCTCTTCCGCACTCTCCTCTGCTCTCTCCTCTCCAGTTCCACTGACCATAGCTCCTCGAAGATGCCAGGCACTCTCCAACCTTAAGGCTTTTGCTCTAGTTTTGCCACTATAGATTAGTTTTACCTGGTCTAGAACTTTACATAAATGAAATGATGTAATATGTACTTTTTTGCGTGAGGTTTCATTCAGCATAATGTTTTGAGATTCATCCATGCTGTTGCATGCATCAGTGTCTTCTTCCTTTCTATTGCTGGGTAGTGCTCTATTGAGTGAAGGTACCAAACTTTGTTTATCCCTGTGCCCTATTTGTTGGACAACCAGGCTGTTTACAGTTTGGGGTTATTATGATAAAGCTGCTAAGAACATTCTTACATTTTGGTTTATCTATTGGCTTTTTAGCCATAGCTCTTTGCATTTTTTAGTGCTTTCTCTAGGTATTAAAACATATATACTTAACTTTTTGTAGACTATACAGGTCCATTTTCTACTTACCTCACACCGCCCTTTATGACAGAGCTGCCATAGGTATTAAATCAAGAGACAATATAAACCCCACCAGACAATGTTGTTATTTTTGTTTTAAACTGTTATATGTATTTTAAATAAATTAAGCAGAAAATAATCTCTTATATATATTGAGACCCTCTCTCTTCCAGCTGCCAGTGTTTCTGATGAGAAGATGATAATCATTTGGATCATTGTTCCTTTATGTGAATTTTCCATTTTATTCTGGCTGCTTTCAAAATTTTCTCTTTATTGTTGGTTCTGACCTATTTGACGATCCTGTGCGTAGGTATGATGTTTTTGTATCTATCCCTAAGTTCAATGACTCTTTCCTTTGCAATCTTCATTCTGCTGTTAATCCCATCCAGTGGATTTTTTTTTTTTTTACATTTCAGATATTTTAATAGAATTTCCATTTGGTTCTCTATTATAGCTTTTATGTCTGCTAATATTTCTTCTGTATTCATTCAGTATGAGCATACTTTCCATTATGTCATTGAGCATAGTTATAATAACTCTTTAAAGTCCTGTCTGATGATACAAACCTTGGGTTATCTTAGGATCAGTCTCCATTGTTTGTCTTTTCTCTTGAGAATGGATACCTGTGTTGTAGGTCTCCAAGACCACCCTTGTGTTTGGGGATTAGCTAGGAGGACTCACAGGAATACAGTGTACTCACTGCTGAGATTTATTACAGCAATATGATAAATGTGTCTGTGTTTGTGTGTGCATGTGTGTGTAAGAAGGAAACATTATAAGAACATGAGAATGTGTCTTAAAAGCCCATTTACCATATTCAACATCCCATATATCAAGTTTCAATGAATACTTTGATATAGAATAAGCTTCTAAGAATATTTGGGAATAATTAGGTTGCCCACGTAGAGACATTACAGTTTATAAGAGGATTAGAATGAAGAAAAGTAAGAGTAAAATTTGTGCTTATAGAAGTGATTGTGGAGAAATAGGAACAGGGAAGCTCAGATTTGAGATATACACTGAAAGGACACAACCTCGATCTTAGACTTCTAGCCTACAGAACTAGGAGAAAATAAATTTCTCTTGTTTAAGCCACCAAGTTTGAGATAATTTGTTAGGGCAGCCCTACAAGACCAATACACCTAGTCATGTACCATCATGTCTACCAGCTGTTGGGAAAACTTGACAGTGCTTATCTTCTTACTCTGTCATCACAGACACCCTCAGTCAGTCTCTTGTCTTTAAATATTTCCAGATGAGAGAATTAGGTATACAACTTTGGGACTGCCATTTACCAAACTCCAAGGTTATTGGCCAAGTGCTTCCTTCATCCCTCCTAAAAAGTCTCTTAACACCATCTTCCTCAGTAGAGGCATGGGGTAGCCAGGGGCCAGATTGTGCAGGACCTATAGACTTAACAAAAATAATTTTGGATTTTATTCTATTTGAGTAAGGAAATTATTAAAGATTTTGAACAGAGCCAGGCATGGCAGCTCATGCCTATAATCCAAGCACTTGGGAGGCTGAGGCAGGAGGATCACTTGAGACCAGGATTTTGAGATGAGCCTGGGCAACAAAGCAAGACCCTGTCTCTACAAAAAATAATAATAAAAAAATATAGCTGGGCATGGTGGCACACACCTGTAGCCCCAGCTACACAGGAGGCTAAGGTGGGAAGATCACCTGAGCCCAGGAATTTGAGGTTACAGTGAGCTATGATTATGCCACTGCATTCCAGCCTGGCCAAGAGAATGAGACTATATCTCTTTAAAAAAAAAAAAAAAAGATTTTGAACAGGAAAGTGACAAGTTCTGACTTGAATTTTTTTTTTTTTTAAGAGATGGGGTCTGGCTCTGTCACTGAGGCTGCTGGAGTGCAGTGGTGCAATCATAGCTCACTGCAGCCTTGAACTCGGGGCTCAAGTGATCCTCCCACCTCATCCTCTGTAGTAGCTGGGACAACAGGCACATGCCACCATGCTCGGCTAATTTCTTAATTTTTTTTTGTAGAGATGGAGTCTTGCTATGTTGCCCAGGCTGGTTTCAAACTCCTGGCCTCAAGTGATACTCCTGCCTCAGCCTCCCAAAGTGCTGGGATTACAGGCATGAGCCACTGCACCCAGCTTGATTTGAATTTTTAAAAGATTTCTACAGCTGCCTATTGCAGACTAGATTGTAGGGAGGCAAAAATAGAAGCATGTAGAACAATTAAGAGATGATTACAGCCTCCAGTGTAGACTAGAATGGTAGTAGAGATGATGAAAATTGGTTAGATTTAGGATAACTTTTAAAGAGAGAGCCAACAGATTTTGCTGAGGAATTGGATGTGGAATGTGAGAGAAAAAAGAAAGGACAACCTGAATAAGTGTAAGAATTAATACGCCATTTACTGAGATGAAGAGGTATGCAACAGGAGTAGCTTTGGAGATAGAAAATAAAGAGTTTGTAATGCATATTAAATATTCTAGTAGCTATGTTGAATAAGAAGTTAGATATGTGTGGAAATCAAAGAAATCAGGGCTGGATGCGGATATCTGGAAGCCATCAGCATTGTGATGTCCTATGAAAGACAGTGAGGAGAATGGATGAGACCCCCTTAGGAATGAGGTCAGATACAAAGGGAAGACATCTAGGGCACACTAATATTTAGAGATCAGGAAGAATCCAGCAAAGGAAAATCAAAAGGGCCCTGCGATTTCACAAAAGTCAAATGAAGAAAGTGTTTCAAGTTTTAAGGAGGAGGATGTGATTAATTATGTCAAACGCTGCTGAATGGTTAAGATGGAGACTAAGAGTGGCACATTGGATTTATCAGGATTGTTTAAATTCCTGGATATCTGCACACACACTTTCCTTTTGTTCTAACATTTAAACTAGCTCGGAAGTTTCACATTCAAATGTGCATAGGAATAAAAGATCTAGAGTACATGCACAATATCATGTATTCTGTACTTTGTGGACCATTTAGGGGATTTTCATGGTTAATTTTACTGTTAGGATTTTTGTCATAAAGGCTGAGTTTAGGACCAAAACTGTTAGGGATGCAAAGCTGTTTCCAATCTATCCTATTACTATTCAGGGGACAGGAAAAAGAGCAGGGTCAGAGAGGCTATCCTTTAAATAGTCCCTTTTTGTTGTTTCGTCTTTATGGAGCTCACAGGAAAGCTCACACCATTTTCTCCTCCTTTCCCATGAAGGAATGGTAAGAAAAAATTTACAGGAGATACACTGAGTAGAAAATGGAAAGGTTCTATGGGGCTAAACTGAAGAAAACTCATATCTGTACCGATTCAAGCCAATCGCCTTTTTCTGATGATTTAAGTAGTCTCCCAGAGACTTAATTACCATTTCTCTCTTCTTTTCCTTGCTACTTCCCATCCGAATAAACTTACACAGGAGTGCTTGTCAAATATTGTGCAGTAAATAATTTGCCCTTTCCCAAATAAAGTTCTGGCCTGTGGCCTCTGATTCTGTGAGGCCATCTATGTCATATCTGATAGAAGTATCTTTGTTTAGGGTAGAGACTGGCCATGTCCAACAGTCTTAGGACAGAAACTTCCCATGCCAGAAAGACCAATCATGTGACTTAGAGTGGAGGCTTTGGGTCATATGGTATCATTTGACTGGGAAATTGAGGTAATTAATCAATCAATTATGTCTCTGTAATAAAGCCCCAATAAAAATTCTGAATGTTAAAGCTCTGGTGAGCTTCCCTAGTTGGCAATAATCCAATGCATATTGTCACACATAAATATTGTGAGGGTAACATGTTCCTGACTCCACTGGGAGAGTATAACAAAAGCTCTGTGTTTGGTACCCTCCTGGACTCTGTCCTATGTGCTTCCTCCCTTGGCTAATGTTCATCTGTATCCTTTCCCTATAATAAACTGTAACTGTGAGCATAACAGCTTTCAGTGTGTTCTTGGAGACCTCCTAGCAAATTGTGAAACCTGAGGGTGTTTGGGGGAACCCCCCCAAACTTGCAGTTGGTGTCAGAAATAAGAGTAGCTTTGGTAACTGTGCTCTCAAACCTTACAGTTTGTCTAACTCTAGGTAAGTATATAAATCTACAAGTTGAATTGCCCCCACAACAAACTAGAGGCTATTTTAATTTTTTTATTTAAAACTCTCTTAACACATTGACTGCCAAACTAGAAAAAAAAAATTTCCTTGGGGCCATGGTTGTTTTATTATGAAAGTAGAATAAAAACTTCAAAAACAAAACAATCTTTTCTAATTTAATGAAAAATTTGTTATTTTTTATTGTTTTCTGTGCTTGAGTTATATGCAATTAAATTGTCAATATTAATTGTAACAATAAGAACATCAACAAGTAAGATTTTCATGAACCAACTGCAAGGTTTTGCCCAGGGGACCAACCATCATGTAACATGTATGCTACAGCATGGCAGTGTGAGTTGCCTGTGCACCATGCAGCTCCCAAGGTAAAGAGACGTGTGAGTTACATATGCTTCACAGAGCCCTGAGCTCAAAACTAGTGTGAGTTAGTTAATGTGTTAGAGTATGTTTTGTACATTGATATTTTATCTTTTCTCATTAAAAAAAAATCCAGGTACATAAATAGAAAGCAGAATGATAGGGGGTTTTATTTCAAGTAATAATCATTTTGTTGGAGGACCCCATTAGAAATGGTTTGATTCTGTGATCCTACTTTATTTGGCTTTCAATATAAATGGAACCTAGAAGACAGAATTTGGTAATTACTGTGCCACACTACTACATACTGTTTTAGTACATTTTCTGCTGCTATAACTGCATACCACAGACTGAGTAATTTATAAAGAAAAGAGATTTATTTGGCTTACAGTTCTGGAGGCTGGGAAGTCTAAGATCCAGGGGCTATATCTGGTGAGGATCATCCCATGGTAGAAGGCATCACGTGGGGAGAGAGGGTGAGAAAGGGTGGCAAGAGTACACAAGACAAGAGAGAAAATGAGGGCCAAACTTATCCTTTTATCAGGAGCCCATTCCTGTCATACCTAACACATTCCCATAGTAACAGCATTCATCCCTTCAGGAGGGTAGAGCCCTCAGGGCCTAATTATCCCTTTAAGGCCCTACCTCTTAATACTGTAATAATAGCGATAAAGTTTCCAACACATGAACTTTTGGGGGATACATTCAAACCGTAGCACATACCTGCTTGGGCTTGGGTAAGGGCAAGAATGTTACCTGATTCTCCAAATTTAAGTCAAAACCAGACCTCACCCCTATAAAGTTGGTTAGCATGGAGAGAGCTCTGCCCTTAGCATCTAACCAAAAATGTTTTCCATAATGAATTTGTCTTAGCTGCAAAAATGTTGGAGCCAAGTTCTAGTCATGATAAGTGGGTTTAAATTTTATTTTTAATTTAAATAAACAACATGTAGTCTTGAGAGTATGTTTGTGTGTGTCTATCTGCTGTGCGTCACTGAGATCATTTGATGTGAAGGTTAGGGATAGATTGATAAGAAGATAGATGCCCAAGGAGGTGGTCTGGAATAGGAAGGGGAAATGCCAAATATGGTACAGGCGTATTTCTTTGATTACCCCAGTGAGCAAAGATGGACCAGTTCTTATCCAGGAGGTAACAAATCCCCTTTCTTTTTTCTTTATCTCAGTGAGATCTTGACATGCAAGAGAAGAGGGGTGGGGGGAGAAACTGAAGCTTCTGGCATCCCTGGAGATATATAAATTAAAACCATAAATGAACAAATTAGCTTGATTTAGATGACTGTGGTTGAAATGAGGGGAAACATTTGCACTATATATGTAGTCATCGTTGTAATTGTTTCTGCTAAGCCACACAAGGGCTGCTATAATTCTAATAAACACCTAAGTCCACAAACAACAATTATTGTTGCTTTTCCTCCTTCCTCCTTACAGATTTGTAGAAGACATTTTTGTGACCAGCTGAGTCTACTCTACCATTTAGGGTAGAGTGAGGGAAGAAAAGGGCTCATTCTGTTTCATCACATAATCTCCTCATTCTTGATTTTGAGATTTTAGGCAGGACTGGACTTGAAAGGATAATTATACATTGGTTGTTGTTATATAGTGTATTAGCTTATTTTGCTGAATAAATCACTCCAAAACTTACTGGCTTAAAATAACAACAATCATTTTCATCATCTCTAATTGCTTCTGTGGGTCAGGAATTCAGAACAGGATACAGTGGGGATGGCTTGTCTTTGCTTTATAAAATTTGGGACCCCAGCTAAAAGACTCAGGGATTGGAATACTCTGAAGGCTCATTCATTCCTGTGTGGGTCTTGCTGGAATTGTTGTCTGAAACATCCCTATGTTTGTTCAATAGTAAACAGTTTACCTCTGAACAAAGTACCTTCCCCTAATCCTTGAGTGGGCCTCTAGCCTGTAAATGTTGAAAGATCATGTCACTCATCTTTTGACCAATTTCCATGTTTTGTATCAACATTGGTACATTCTGTTAACTAAACTTTACACTTTTTATTCAGATTTTACTAGTTTTCCCACTATGTTCTCTTTCTGTTCCAGGACTCCACACTAAAGTTAGTCTCTTTAGGCTCCTCTTGGCCCTGACAGGCTCCTTTAAGCTCTGACAGTTTCTCAGACTTTTCTTGTTTTTCATGACCTTGACTGTTTTAAGGAGTACTGGTCAGGTATTTCGTCTGATGTTTTTCCCATGGATAAACTGGGGTTATAAATTTTGGGGAGCTTTATCTTTTTAATAAACTTCATCACCATTGCCAGATTCTACCAAAATAAAAATGTTTCTTTTCACTCCTCTGTTTAACAATCCTTCAGTTGTCCTGATTGTCTGCAGCACAAAATTCAAATTACTCAGCATGGCATACAAAGCTTTTCAAAATCTGACTGTTGCCTTCCTCTTCAGTCTAAAGTCCAACCCTACAAACCACATGAGTTCTAGCCAGAAATGAAGCCAGAAACGAAGCCCTAACAGTCCTGCAAAGCCCTGGCTCTGTCCAGGCATTCATTTCTGGCTAACTCCAGTGGATTCTTTTTCCCCCTCAACACTGCTCCCCCTCTCCCACCACTCACACCAGTTACCTCTTGTCTCACACACTTTTCTAAATTTCTCTAATCTACTATTTACCACTGTGGTCATTTATTCATTCAACAAGTATTTATTGTCCACTTCGTGGCTAGGCACTGTTGTATGGTTGAGGATACGTTAAAAAGACAAGATAATGTCACTGCCCTCATTGAGTTTACATTTTAGTGGGGCAGGGTACACTTGCAAATAAATTAATGGATAAAGCTGTTCTTTGTTGTGAAGCAAAGAAGTAAGGAGCTGAGATTAAGAAGTATAAATAGTATGAGAGTGAAGTATACCTTAGAGTAATCTGGGATCTCCTCTCTGAAGAATATTAAAACTGTTGGTTTACTTGTCAGCCGCCAACCCTTCCTTCCCCTTAGCTGCCGAAGGGGAAGCGGAGATCCAACTCAGGAACTTAGTGTCGCCAGCACCTAGGTAAGCCTCATTCATTAAATTGACGGTTGTGGAATAAATATATGCAGTGACAGTACCATCTAAAAATTAAAAATTAGTTGCCCCCTTCGCTCGTCCTGGATCCATCCTTAAGACACCTTTCAATCCTGTTTCTGGAAAAACAAAACATTAACACCCATTAAGATTCCCATTTGAGTCAAGCATTGTAACGAGAAAACTTTCAACTGTCATTAGGATGCTAGTTTTAACTTACTATTTTACATGTCATAATTTAGAGGTAAATTTAATTTTCCAAATCTAGACATCTCTGCTTTACTGGAGTTGAATGGGCCGGGTAAAGCCGGATAAACCATGAGTGGGGGAGTGAGGAATTCCCTGTAAGACATCCATAGAATGGTTTGTAAAATATCCGCTTGGAGAACGAGGCTTCAGAATGCTCTCGTCCTCTCAGGCTACCCAGGCAGCCTTCAGAAGAAAGGGCGACCAGAGCCCACCAATAAATAAAACCGCCCTTAATCCACAGGGCTGTATCTCCCAGCCCACCTAGCTCCACGCCCCACCCATTTCCGGGTTGTCGCTGCTGGGCCGTCGCATGCGTAGTGACGTTTCAGTCGCCTGTAGACCCCGGAAGTGCAACTCGAACTTGGTCGGGGCGCGGATCCCGAGAGGGAAAGTCATAACAACCGCACGAGGGAGTTCGACTGGCGAGCTGGAAGGCCACGCCTCCTCCCGCCTACCCCCTCAGCCCTGTAGCTGGGGGCAGAGCTCAGGTAGGACCTGCGTTTACCGGGATGTGAGCTCCAGGGGCAGGCCTGGGTCGAAATGCGAGGAGGGGGCTGGCCTGGGTCGGTCTCGGGCGGGCGGTCTCTGGCCCCCGGTCCGGAGGCTGTCAGAAACGTTCTCAGCGGACACCTCTGACCTGAGTCTGGGACCCCGCTGATGAGCAGGTTCCACCGGCCATTTCCACTTCCGAGGCGGGAGCGAGACGTGTGTTCTCTGGATGACTCTCCTTATATCTGCGCGTATGGGGTTCTGGTTGCTCCTAGAGACCTTAGAGTAATGGACCCTCCTCCGCTTTGTCGGGAGGGGACATATTGAGGTTCTTTGGTTAAAGACTATTTTTCTACAAAAAAGTGTTATCAGCTGCCAACCACAAGTCATCCACTGCAGACAGATTAAAGTGAAGTTATAAAATGCTCTCAAAACTTGTAACATGCATGGGCGCGTGTGGGACGTTTCTCTGGGATGCAATAGGAATTCTGAGTTGAATACTTTTGACTTTGAAAATAGAGTTAAGTAGCAGTCTTATCTCTCCCTCATCTAGGTGTTTAACATATTTTTCTACTGCTCCAGGGTGTGTATTTATTGGGCGAAATAAGTGGTTACTTATGTTTCTGCTAAACTATTTAATGACATGCAATGTCGTTGCATTTTTCCATTTCCTGCAAATCCTCAAAAAAGTTGTAGAGTGAAAATTCTGTAGTTTTTGTCTGCAAGTGCCTAGTAATGTTTATCGAAATAGGTGCAATGTGGTGTTTGATATGCAGTACATGGCATCTTTTTGTCTTAAAGCAGTATCAGATGTATATTCTTTAGCCTACCTTGTGAGGGACAGATATGCTGTATTCATTTAGTGTATTTAGAAACTGAGTCAGAGAGCATTTTTTTGACATGTTAATTAAGGTCTCAGTGTCAGTGCTAGTACCAGGCTTCTTTCAGACTTTTAAACTAGATGTTCCACTTAACCAGTGAAGCCTACACTGAAGGGTTAGGGATGCTCTGCATGGCTTTGAGGCTGTGGCTGCTACAAATGGTAGAATAGTACCAAGGCCAAGAGGAAAGTATGATCTATGACACCATGAACATCCGTCTGTTCACTCATTTAGCAAATATTTACTAGCTACCTTCAGTGTGCCAGGTAGTGTTCCAGGTGCTGGGAAGCTAGTAGTGAACAAAACAGAAAGTCCTTGTGCTCCTGGAGTTTTCATTGTAGTGGGTGGAGAAGGATAATTAACAAGTAAATATATAACAAGTAGTGGTAAGAGCTATGAAAAAAAATAAATCAAATTAAGGGAAAAGGGAATGATGGAGAATGCCATTTTAGATAGAGTGGTCAAGCTCAGCCTCTCTGATAAGGGGACATTTGAGTGGAGAGCTGAATGAAGTGAAGGAGTGAGCTCTGCAGATATGTGGGGGATAAATTGGGCTAGCACAAAGGCATTGAGGCAGAAGCACGTTTGGTATATTTTGGAATAGCAAGGTTGTAGGCATGGAAGTATTAGGGTTTAAAAATCTTGAGAATAAATATTTATTCAGTAATTTGGTATGTGCATAAGGGATTTTATTTATTGACATTGTATTTTTCTCAGCTTTCCCAGACAGACCTATGTGAGGAGAATTTGGTATCCAAAGACATGTAGAGATGTTTCTATGCTCTTTATTGAGCTCCAACACAATTAAGTACTATTTATTCAGTTTCATATAACTTGTGCTGTCTTTGTTTTTAAAGTCAGATTGGGTTTGCACAGTAGTCATTGATAACTAAGTGACAAGTACTTCTCTGCCTGTTAACCTTACTTTTGATTCTTTTTTTATTGTAGCAAAATATATATAACATAAAACTTACTGTACTAACCATTTTTAAGTGTACAGTTTAGTAACATTAAGCACATTCACATTGTTGTGCAGCCATCACTACCATTCATCTCTAGAATTTTTCCATCCTTCCCAGCTGAAACTTTGTACCTGTTAAACACTAACTCCATATTCTTTACTACTCTGAGCCCCTGGCAACTACCAATCTACTTTCTGTCTCTGTGAATTTGACTACACTAAGATAACTCATGTAAGTGTATTCATGTGATCTTTGTCCTTTTGTGACTGGCTTATTTGACTTAGTATAATGTCTTCAAGGTTCATCCATGCTATATCATGTGTCAGAATGTCCTTTCTTTTTAAACCTAAATGTAGTAATCCATTGTATGTATATGCTACATTTTGTTTATCCATTCATTCATCTATGGACACTTGGGTTACTTCTACCTTTTAGCTATTGTGAATAATGCTGCTATGAACATGAGTGCGCAAATATCTGTTTGATTCCTAGCTTTCATTTCTTTTGGGTATCTACCCAGAAGTGAAATTGCTAGATCATATGGTAATTCTATATTTAGTTTTTTGAGGAATTGCCGTACTCTTTTCCATAGCGGCCATCCCATTTTACATTTCCACCAGCATTGCATAGGAGTCCCAGTTTCTCCACATCCTCATCAACATTTCTCCACATCACTGCCAAACACATTTTTTTTTTTTTGATAATAGCTATCCTAATGGGTATAAAGTAGTCCTTGTGGTTTTGATGTACATTTCCCTAATGATTGGTGGTGTTAAGCATCTTTTCATGTGCTTTTTAGCCAATGGTATGTCTTCTTTGGAGTTCTGTTAATTTATTTTAATATCTAATTGTAATAAAAATTTTTGGAGATTTATTTGGTGGATTTTTTTTGTTGCTTTTTTAATCCTGTAATATTATAATTGTAAAAGTCCTCAATTGTCTATAGACTGGGTATCTGAAGTAACTCCAAACTTAGAAATAAAAGTGACCATTAAGCATCTTTTGTAACAATAAATGAAACTTTTGGTATCAGATTGTGATGAAAATAGTTCAGAAAAGCCAAAGATTATCCTGACCTGCTTTTTTTTTTTTTTTTTTTAATTAGAAGGAAAGGAGTGCAGTGATTGGCTGACTGTGCTCGTGCAATAGATCTCTTTGGTTTGGTAGCTGAGAAGGGCAGAAACAGAAGGGCCAAAAGTGATGATGAAATAGAGAAAAGATGCGTTGGATAGTAGTGTAGCAGTTGGATGTGGCTGGATGGAGAACAGCAGGGGAGATCAATAGTAGTGATGGATGATGAGCACCAGAATTGACAGTAGAAGGGAAGGGACCCAGCAACAAAGTGATGGAAAGTAATACAGCTGTACAGGTTGGAATGGGATGGAAGATAGGGTGAGAGAGTGTGAATCACCAGCTACATCTCAGTATGTGGTTCTGAAGTGAGACACTTGGCCTTTGAGTAATCCAATAAGACCTGCTGTGTATCAAGTAATGTATGTCAATCCACATGGTTCAGTGATGGTATTTGGAAGGTGTGCACTATATACAGTCCTACAGGAATAAGCCAAGTTGTTCAGACCATATACCACATCACTTCTATTCATAGAGTAATGAGGTTTAATTGAGTAAATTAAGTGAGTGTGTAATTTAACAATATCCAGTATTGTTAAAATTTTTTTTTATATAATCTGTTTAAGAAGGAAGGCAATCTTTTTTCATCCAGAGTGTCCAATTGTCCATTAGTTCAAGGTAACATATCTTTATTTTTTTAACTATTGAATGTTTTGTACACTATTATTATTTGTTAGATACTCTTGGGGTCCTACATGTAGCTATTTCAGTTATAAAGCTCATTTGAGTTGATCACTTTCCTTTAGTTTAAGTAATGAATGAAAAATTATACCACAATTTTACTTAGCACTCTTTGGCAAATTAAAATCGATTAATTTACTATAGATGAAGTGGCAGATGACTGACTTGCTCAAGGTTTCACAGCTAAATTACAGAGAATTTAGAAAGAGAAGTGCTCTGTCTCCAACTTATATTGTTTGTTGTCTCCTTTTTGGGGAAACAATTCAATTTGCAGTACAAAAAATTAAGATAATTTTTGCTTCAGAGAAAATATCACTGTGAAGACAGATGATCAAAGCAAAGCGTTTATTGTAGATATCTATTTCTTACTAGCAGTTTGTATGTTTATTTTAAGAATAGTCTAGATTGATGATAATGTACTTAAGCTTGCTGTGCTCAGAAGTTAGAGAGGTGCTAATGAGACTCAGATTGTGGATTTGGGCCCTTATAAGGCCCTTGAATAGCACAATGTAACTACTAACTGCTGTGGGATGATATAGCTAGTATTCCTATACCGTGCCAAATCATATTGGCATCATATGTAATCAGGTATAAGAAAACAGCAGGAAAGATACTGTTGTGGCTCAACAGACACACTACTTCTATTTAAAAAAACAATTCAGAGTAAATATCCAAGGTAATGAAGGCATACAAGTGATACCCCTTTCCTCTACAAAGCATAGCTTAGTTTTGTGCTTGTATAGAACATGGAACAAGCTAGAATTGTGATCAAAATTATAACCCAAGGTGAAGCAATTTAAAAATGTGAAAAAATTGATTAGTTGATAGGTGAGATGCTCTCTTGATTTGATTGACGCCATTCTTCTGGATATCATCATTTTTGCCTATACTATGGAAATGACTCTGGTATTAAGTAGTTTGAAATTTCATTAATCATCTTAATTCATTTGGCTTAATATTCTCTGATATAATTGGGGTATTTTTGTAAATGGTCATATCCAGGAATTGGTGGGGGGTAGGAAGGATCAGATCAGGCAGGTCGAGGAAGTTAAGATAAAAAAGAAAGGAGATTATCTGGGATTAGCTGAACAGGGATAGGACTCTTCTGGTCTCAAAAGACATGGGGGGAGAGGCAGATAAAGGAACAGGGAAAGGCCTAAGATCTAGATGAACTGAAATATGAGGGAAGAAGGAAAATACGGCAAGAGTTAGGCAGGGTCTCAGTTATTTGAGTCAGTAAAGGATGGTTACCTAGTCATAAGGCAATCGGGACTCCACACTTGAGGATCTTACATGCTGGTTAGGGTATTTGCTATGAAGATAAGACTTTAGCAAAATGTTTTATATTGTGATAGACGTACGTATGCTGGCAAGGATGTGGAGAAAGGTTGTACACTGTTGGTGGGAATGTAAATTAGTGCAACCACCATAGAGAACAGTATGGAGGTTCCTCAAAAACTAAAAATAGAACTACCATATGACCCAGCAATCCCACTGCTGGGTATTTATCCAAAGGAGGGGATATCAGTATATTGAAAAGATATCTGCACTCCCGTGTTTATTGCAGCACTATTCACAATAGCCAAGATTTGTAATCAACCTAAGTGTCCATCAGTGGATGAATGGATAAAGAAATTATGGTACATATACACAATGGAATATTATGTAGTCACAGAAAAGACTGAAATCCTGCCATTTTTAACAACATGGGTGGAACTGGAGAACATTACGTTAAGTGAAATAAGCCAAGAACAGAAAGACAAATCTTGCAGGTTCTCACTCATATATGGGAGCTAAATATTAAGAACAATTGATCTCCTAGAGACAGAGAGTAGAATGATGGTTACCAAAGGCTGGGAAGGGTAGCGGGGAGAGGGGGATAAAGTGGGCATGGTTAATGGGTACAAAAATGTAGTTAGACAGTTAGTAGAATGAACAATACTTGATAGTACAACAAAGTGACTATAATCAACAATAAGTTAGGGTATACTTTAAAATAACTAAAAGGGTGGAATTGGAATGTTCCTAACGCAAAGAAATGTTGAATGCCTGAGGTGATGGATACCCCAGTTACACTGATTTGATTAATTCACATTGTATGCCTGTATCAAAACATCACATATACCCTATAAAGATAAGCAACTATTATGTACCTATAATTATTAAAAATTAAACATTTTTTAAAAAGATGCTATGGGGAAGGTATAAAGCCTTTCCTGGGGTTACTGGAAGGCTTTTTGGAGAAAATGATGCTTAAGTTGAGAACCTAAGGATGGATCATTTAAAATAAAGCAGAAAGACATTCTAGACAGAAGAAATAGCTCTCAGCAGTCTGATGTTTGTAAAAAAACAGTGGAATTTGCAGTTAGTAGAGGAGAAAGTTTGATTTCTCCTGTAGTAAAAGAGTTGGAGAAGGAGATAGGAGCCAAGTTGTGTGTGTTTGTGTGTGTGTGTGTGTGTGTGTGTGTGTGTGTATGCATAAGATGTGGGGAGAGAAGGCTTGTATAGTTTGTTGAGGAGCTAGGACTTGCCTTTGTAGTCAATAGGAACTACTGAATGGTTTCTCTTGTCACCTGTTTTGTAAAAAATTTAATCTTGCCCAAAAAGAAGTCTGGCCTTTGTGCTCACCTTATGAATGATAATCTTTAGTGCCTTCATTTGCCTAGGGGCCTTGGGTCACACTGTCTAACAAATGTGATTGAGGGTAGGGGCTGCCCATACCCATATAGTCTTAGGATGGGGGGGTGCCCATGCCAGAAAGACCAACTCTGTGACTTAGGGTGGGGGCTTTGAGTCAAGCGATATCTATCAGTTGACCTGGAGACTGAACAAACATATGGCCAGTCAGTCAGTCAAACATGCCTAGGTAATGGAACCCCAAAGAAACCCTGAACACTATGTCTCCTGTGAGCCTTCCTAGTTGGCAATACTCTGTGGGTGTTGTTATGCAGAAAACAGACCATGACCCTGTGGGGAGAGGACAGTGGCAAGTTCCATGTTTGGTACCCTCCTAGTCTCTGTCCTGCGTACTGCTTCTGTTCACTGATGTTAATCTATATCGTTTCCCTGTAATAAACTGTAACTGTGAGTATCACAGCTTTCAGTGAGTTCTGTGAGTCTTTCTAGTGAATTATCAAACCTGAGGCTGTTTTTGGGAATCCTCTGAACTTACAATTAGTGTCGGAAGTGGGGGTAGTTTCTTTTGTAGACTGTTCCCTCTAACTCTGTAGTTGTTCAGCAACCCTTCATATCTACTTTCTCTGCTCCTTCCTTCCTCTAATTCAGGACAAAATTGGCCTTAGCATTTGAGAGAAGGGCTAAATGTACTGATGATATTAAAGTAACGTATCTTACAAGATTAGAGGATATTGGGAAAGAACCAAGAGTATCATAATACAGATGCCATTAAACATGATACAGTCCCCTGATCCTTTCCTTTCTAATACCTATGGAATAATTATGTCCCCCAAACTTATATGTTGAAACTCTGACCCCAATAAGAATGTATTTGGAGTAAGGAAGTAGTTAAGGTTTTGTATAGTATATTGTTATGGCAGCCTGAGCAGACTAATACAAATTTTGGAACCATGAATTGGGGTACTGCAAATATCTAAAAATATCTAAATATCTAAATATCTAAAAATGTAGAAGTAGCTTTGGAACTAGAAAATGGTTGGAAGCTGGAGGAGTTTTGAAGTGTGTGCTAGAAAAAGCCTAGGTTGCCATGAAGGGACTACTGATAGAAATAGGGACATCAAAGGTGACTCTGAAAGAAAAAACAGAAAGAAAACAGGAGACCTAGAGAGAAAACCTCCATCTTCTTAGACAATACATATATACTCGTGAACAGAAGGTTGATAGGAACCAAGCTATCCAGATGTTGATAAGGCACAGGAAAATGTATCATGAGTTTTAAATGAAGACATTTCAGGCACAAGGATATATACATAAATGGTAAAGACCTAAGAGCAGAGAGAAATATTACCATATTTAAAAGTTTTATTTTTTTTTGATGCCAAACAGTTTGAAAAGGTGTCATTTACTTGTGACAATATAAGAGAGTCATGGTTTGACTGTTGCAAAAGTGGGAGTAATCATGTAAGCTTGATTTTGGAAAATACTTTTTGACCTGATCCCATTTTCTGAGGAATTATTATTCTCTTGGGTAATAGGAGTCTTATTTTTATTATTGGTGTATCTGTTTTTGCTGCAGATGTTGCTAAGCTATGTAGAATACTAGACAATTATACTCTATCATACTTCATAGACAGACTTTGCAAGTTGGAGACCCCTAGGCTTCTACAATCTTACATTTTAAAAAACTAGTTTCCAGCTAATTTTAGTAAAAATACTGTTTTTTGGTTTTTCCTGAAAAATATGCAGTTCCAGTCATGCTGTGTCTTCATTCTATGTGGGAACAGTGGGGCAAGTAGTAACTCCCTTGAGATGAGTTGTGTGTTTTCCAGCTTGCTGCAGTCTCCTCTATTCCTTCGACATAAGATTATGATTTACAGGGCCTGTTTTTACTGTTCACTTTCTGATGCCTACAAATTTTTGATTCCTTCATTATACAAACTTTAGCATGGGTACTTTCTTTTATTGCCTTTTTGTGGTTATACTGTACCTGTTCTTTTTTATTCTTTTTGTATACCTACGATGATTGGAGTCTGACATTCAGTGCACACTTCTCTCTGAGTAGTAGCTTATGCTGTAAATTCTTTTCCCCACTGAGTAGTAGCTTATGCTGTAAATTCTTTCCCTACTCTACTCCAGTGACTTCCCTTAAGTTGCTGTCAAGACAACAGCAGTGGGGTCTGTCCTGTAGGTTGGTACTCTGGCCTGAACTTTTAACAGGATGGCTCTAAGTTTGGTTCTAGGACCCAAGAAAGTGGGTTTTAGTGGAGGCCTTTTGGGGCTCTTTCCTGCAGCATCAAAGCATCTTTGATCTGTATCCTGTTCTTATGGGGTCTTTTCCTACTTTTTTCTAGATGGCCAATATGTTAAATCAGTTTGTGCTAATGTATTTGACAAGTGGTTGTGATTAGAATATTATTGTCTATGCATAATACTTCATTATTTTGAAACAGTGAGTGACTGTAACGGTGAAAATTTTATCTGCGTTAGGAGTACTACAAGGACTGCTAAGAAACTAGACATTTCTCTTTCATTATTGAAAACAAACTATTTAAAAGAACATTATTTATTCCGGATTTTTTTTCTCAACAAGAAACGTATAATTATTTTTATCAAAACAAGCATATGTGTTTGTGTTTTTAACTGTTTTAATTAAAAATACAATGTTTTTCTCTCTCGCGCTCAGTCTCTTTCCCTTTCTCTCTTGAAATGAAGAAGGACTTTCAGCCAGGTCAACCCTTAATGCTGAAAATACTGAATTATGTACTTACTAGTACTCTGAGGCATCACCTTTAATATTTTTGAGTTTTAACAAAAGATCTTAGAGGTATGCACTCAGCTTCAATTTCAGACCATGTTTTCTTGGTAATGCCCTGGATTGATCTTTGCTCAGAAGACATTTCATAATTTTAGCATCATTTGCCTTCTGGAAAGAATTTTTTTAAAAAAATAGACTTTAAAAAAGCACTTCTGGCTTCATAGTAAAATTGAGCAGAAAGTACAGAAAGTTCCCTTAGACTTCTGCCCCTACATGCACAACCTCCCCCACTATCAACATCCTGCATCAGGGTGGTACATTTGTTACAGTCAGTGAACCTACGTTGGCACATCATTATCACCCAAAGTCCACAGTTCACATTAGTGTGCATTCTTGGTGTTGTACATCCTAAGAGTTTTGACAAATGTATAATGACATGTATGTACCATAATACATAATAGCATCATACAAAATAGTTTCACTCTTAAAAATTCTTTTCTCTACCTATTCATCTTTCCCTCCTCCCAGCCCCTAGCAACCACTGATCTTTTTACTGTCTCCGTAGTTTGCCTTTTCCTAAATATCATGTAGTTGAAATCATTACAATATATAGCTTTTTCAGATCGTCTTCTGCTATGGTTTGAAGGCTTATCCCCTCTGAAACTCATGTTGAAACTTAGTCCCCAAAGTAACAGTATTAAGAGGTGGTGCCTTTAAGAAGCATTTGGGTCATGGGAGCTCTACCCTCTTGGGTGGCTTGGTGTCACAGTGAGTAAGTTCTCTCTTTCAAGAGATTGGATTAGTTCTTATGGGAATGAATTAGTTCCCACAAGAATGGATTGTTATAAAGCAGGTTTGCCTCTAGTGTTTGGTTTCTTTAACATGTACTCGCTTACCCTTCCACTTTTCTGCAATGTTATGATGCTGTACAAGGCCCTCACCAGAAGCCCACCAGATGCTGGTGTCATGCTTCTTGGACTTTCCAGCCTCCAGAATTGTGAGACAAGTAAACCTCTTTTCTTTGTAAGTTACCCAATCTCAGGTATCATGTTATAGCAACATAACACAGAGTAAGACACCTTCTTTCAGTTAAAATGTGTTTAAGATTCCTTCATGGCTTGCTAGTGCATTTCTTTTTAGCACTGAATAATATTTAATTGACTGGATGGACTGCATTTTATTTATCCACTCACCCCTGAAGGACATCTTGGGTTGATTCTAAATTTTGGCATTATGAATAAAGCTGCTGTATCCATGTGCAGATTTTTGTGTAGGCATAAGTTTTCAACTCCTTTGGGTAAATATTAAGGAGTGTGATTTCTGGATTATATGGTAAGAATATGTTTAATTTTATAAGACACTGCCAAACTGTCTTCCAAAGTGGCCATACCATTTTGCATTCACACCAGTAATCAATAAGAGTTCTTGTTGTTCTACATCTTACTAGCATTTGTCATTGTCATTGTTTTGGATTTTGGCCATTCTAATAGGTATGTGGTGTTGGCTCATTGTTTTAACTTACAATTCCCTTATGACATATGATGTTAAGCAGCTTTTCATACCCTTATTTGCCATCTGTATATTTTTCCGGGGTGAAGTGTCTGTTCGGGCCTTTCGCTCATTTTTTGATTGAGTTGCTTATTTTCTCATTGTTAAGTTTGAAGAGTTCTTTGTATATTTTGGATAATAGACTACAGATATGTCTTTTGCAAATATTTTCTCTCAGTCTATGGCATATCTTCTTATTCTCTTGACTGTCTTTTGCAGAGCCAATCTTCACTCTGTTTTGTTTAACAATTTTTGATTAGTTTCTCTCTCACTTCCCACATTTTACTATAAGTAGCAAAACAAAACAAAACAAACCAGGTGGCGCATGCAACACTCTGGTTGGAAATATCTTTAGCTAGATTAACTACTTTATTAGGTAAATTTTCTAATTTTTATAAATAACTGCATAGGACAATGTTGCCAAACTTTCTGCCTTTACATAACAAGGATCCTCCTTTCTTCAGTTCCCAGTAGCATTTACTTCACTTTCTCGTAAGTTCTCACCCACTACCTTATTAAGGAACTGTGGCTTCTATTAACAGGTTGTTTAGCTATTTCATGTTTTTTGTAACAGTCTTCTCAGAGTTCTCTGCCTGGTTCCAAAGCTACTGTCACATTTTAGGTTTTTAGTATGGTAGCACTCCACTTCCAGGTACCAAAATTTGTGTCTATTGCTACCTCATGTGAAACCCTTATTTCTTATAGTTGCATTACTGAGATTTCTAGAAAACAAATCTTACTAGTGACTGAATTATATCACAAATTGAATTCCACCTTGCAAGAAGGATTTGGACCTTGACAATTAGCATGAGCAGGTATGGACAGATTCTGATGAAGCTAGGCACCTTGAGTCTCTAAATTCTGTAGAAGCAGCCCTTCTACTCCTTCTAAGCAGGTTAGTCTCCACCTTAAAGAACTTGTAGTGGCCTCCCCTGAGGCAGTTGCCTTACAAAGGACTGCAGCTCTTCATCTTGTCCTATTCTGACCACCTTTCATTACTTCTGGACCTATAACCAGAGTTGAGTCTAAACAGGCCCCAGAGAGTGAGGCTGAAAATTGAAAACCATGAGGAGGTGTGATACACACCAAAATAACTGGATGATTTTTGCCAGTTTATAGCTACAGAAACTAGGGGACCATATGTGGCAACTGTGTGTGGCAACACATGCAAATTGTTACCAGCCAGGTAAGTTCCCCTGAGCTTTGGCATTCAGGGTTTTCATTTTAGGTCAGTCACATGGGCATAGAATGCCTGTATAACTGGCCTTAACTACTCAATCTCCAGCCCCTTCAGAGGTCAGACTGATAAAGCATGTCTCAGGACCCCAAATGAACAAAAACAGGTGTTCATTATAAATCATATTGTTATTATAAACTATATGCATGCCCCAAGGCATCAGTTATACAAAGACACTTTTATCAGGCATGATATTCCAAGGGTTTATAGGTTATCTCCCAGGAGCCAATCAAGGGCCAGTCCTTTCTTTGGAATGTGTGGTGTTTGAACACCCCAAGCCTGCTGAGTTAACCTTTTACTTCACAGTTATAAAGGAGGTAAAGTAACCTTCCCTGCGTAGTGCATTGAATAGGTGGCAGACTTAAAATCTAAGCACAGGCATTCTGGCTCCAGAGTGGATTGTTTTAACCATATGGTCCACTGCCTTTTGGTGTCACCTCTGTCAAACACAGAATCTGATGCGTTTGAGACACTTAATACATTTTTATTAAGTGAATGAATAAATGAATGGTAGCAAACTGTAGGCTGTGCCACTGATTCAGTAAAGGTCATTAGTGTTAGAGCTTTTAAAGTCTTTTGAAATACAACATGTGTATCTATTCTCAAGCCTTCTAAATCTATAGAAGTTATTAGACACTTGCTGAATATCAGCTGAAGGGTTTTTTTTTGCTATCTTCATGTGTGTAAGTATTGCTTAGTTGACTGGAGTAGTAGGATTAGAAATTTAATTATTTATTTTTTTTAAATTTCAGAATATTACGGGAGTACATATTAGGTTATATATATTGCCTTTGCACCACCTGAGTCAGAGCTACAAGTGTGCCCATCCCCCAGACAGTGTGCACCGCACCCATTAGGTGTGAATATACCCATCTCCTCCTCCCCCTTCCTACCTGTCTGACCCCTGATGAATGTTACTTCTATATGTGCACGTAAGTGTTGATCGATGAGTACCAATTTAACGATGAGTACCTGTAGTGCTTGTTTTTCCATCGTTTTGATACTTCAGTTAGAAGAATGGGCTCCAGCTCCATCCAGGATAATACAAGAGGTGTTACTTCACCATTGTTTTCTGTGGCTGAATAGTACTTCATGGTATACATATACCACATTTTATTAATCCACTTTGGTTGTTTCCACATCTTTGAAATTGTGAATTGTGCTGCTATAAACATATGAGTGCAGATGTCTTTATTATAGAATGTCTTTTTATCCTTTGGGTAGGTGCCCAGTAGTGGGATTACTGGATCCAAATGGTAGTTCTACTTTTAGTTCTTTGAGATATCTCCATATTACTTTCCATAAAGGTTGTACTAGTTTGCAGTCCCACCAGCAGTGTATGACTGTTCCTCTCTCTCCGCATCCATGCCAACGTTTATTGTTTTGCGACTTTTTGGTAAAAGCCATTCTCACTGGAGTTAAATGATATCTCATTGTGGTTTTGATTTGCATTTCCCTGATGATTAGAGATGTCAAGCATTTTTTCATATATTTCTTGGCCATTAGTCTATCTTCTTTTGACAAGTTTCTGTTCATGTCCTTTGCCCATTTATTAATGGGGTTGTTTGATTTTTTCTTGCTGATTTTCCTGAGTTCTATGTAGATTCTACTTACTAGCCCTTTGTCAGATGTATAGTATGCAGATATTTTCTTTTATTCTGTAGGTTGTCTATTCGCTCTAGTGATAGTTTCTTTGGCTGAGCAGAAGCTTCTTAATTTGATCAGGTCCTGTTTACTTATTTTTGTTATTGCTGTGATTGCTTTTGGGGTCTTCTTCATGAATTCTTTGCCTAGGCTGACATCTATAAGAGTTTTTCCAACGTTTCCTTCTAGAATTCTTACGGTTTCATGTCTTAGGTTTAAGTCTGTTATCCATTGTGAGTTGATTTTTGTGAGAGGTGAGAGGTGCAGATCCTATTTCAGTCTTCTACATGTGGCTATCCAGTTTTCCCAACACCATTTATTAAATAGGGATTCTTTTCGCTAGTGTATGTTTTTGTCTGCTTTGTCAAAAATCAGATGGCTATATGAGGATGGTTTTATGTCTGGGTTCTCAGTCCTGTTCCATTGGTCTATGTCTTTGTTCTTGTGCCAGTACAATGCTGTTTTGGTTACTCTAGCCTTGTAGTATAGCTTGAAGTCTGGTAAATGATGCCTCCCAATTTGTTCTTTTTACTTAAGGTTATTTTGGCTATAAGGTGTCTTCTCTGGGTCCATACACAGAGAATTATTTTTTATAGATCTGTGAAAAATGAAGTTAATATTTTAATAGGGACTGCATTGAATCTGTAGATCGCGTTGGCTAGTATAGACATTTTAACAATGTTGATTCTGCCAATCCATGGTCATGGTATGGTTTTCCATCTGTTTGCATCCTCTTCAGTTTCCTTCTTCAGTGTTTCATAGTTCTCCCCATAGAGGTCCTTCACTTCCTTAGTTAAATATATTCCTAGGTATTTTATTTTCTTTGTTTGCTATTGTGAAAGGTATCGAGTCTGATTTGGTTCTCAGTTTGACTATTGGCGTACATGAATGCTACTGATTTGTGTACGTTGATTTTGTAACCTGGGACTTTGCTGAACTTATTTATCAATTCCAGTAATCTCTTGGCAGAATCTTTGGGGTTTTCTAGACACAAGATCATATCATCAACAAAGGGCAATAGTTTGACCTATTCTGCTCCCATTTGGATGCCCTTGATTTCCTTCTCTTGTCTGATTGCTCTGGCTAGGACTTCCCAGCAGTATGTTGAATAGAAATACTTATAGAGGGCAACCTTGTCTGGTACCTGTTATGGGTGGGAAAGCTTTCAGTTTTTCCCCATTTAGTATGATGTTGGCTGTGGGTTTGTCATATATGGCTTTTATCATTTTGAGGTAAGTCCCGTCTATGCCTCCTTTGTTAAGCATTATTATAAAATGGTGCTGAATTTTTTCTAATGCTTTTTCTGCATCTGTTGAGAGGATCATATGGTCTTTGTTTTTACTTCTATTGATGTGGTGAATTACATTTATAGATTTGAGTATTTTGAACCATCCCTGCATCTCTGGGATGAAGCCTAGTTGGTCGTGATGGATTATTTTTTTGATGAGCTGCTGAATTCGATTTGCTAGGATTTTATTGAGTATTTTTGCATCTGTGTTCATAAGGGATATTGGTCTGTAGTTTTCTTTTTTTGTTGAGCCCTTAACTGGCTTTGGTGTCAGGGTGATGTTGGCTTTGTAAAACGTGTTGGGGAGGATTCCTTCCTTCTCGATGTTGTGGAATAATTTCTGCAGGATAGGCACCAGTTCTTTGTTGTAGGTCTGGTAGATTTGGGTGTGAAACCATCTTGTCTGGGACTTTTTTTTTTAAGGAATTTTTTTTATTACTGTTTTAATTTTGGTACTTGATATTGGTCTGTTCAGGAATTCTATATCTTCCTGATTGAGCCTAGGGAGACTGTGTGTTTCTAAGAATTTGTCCATTTCTTCCATGTTTTCAAGTTTATGTGTATAGAGATTTTTGTAGTATTCAGAGATGATATTTTGTGTTTCTGTGGTATCAGATGTAATTTCTCCTTTTTAATTCTCAATTGAGCTTATTAGAGTTTGGTTTTTCTGCTTCTGGTTAATCTAGCGAGAGGCATGTCAATTTTGTTTATCTTTTCAAAGAAGCAACTTTTGTTTTATTAATTTTCTGTATAGTTCTTTTGTTATCAATTTCATTTAGTTTTGCTCTGATCTTAGTTATTTCATTTCTTCTGCTGGGTTTGGGATTGGTTTGCTCATCCTTTTCCAGATCTTTGAGATGATCATTAGATTGTTGATTTGTGATCTTTCCATCTTTTGGATGTAGGTATTTATGGCTATGAATTTTCCTCTCAGGACTGCTTTAGCTGTATCCCACAGATTTTGATGCCTTCAGTCCCCATTATCATTTAGTTCAAAGAATCTTTTGATATCCATCTTAATTTCCTCCTTGACCTGACTATTATTCAGCAGTAGGTTGTTTAGTTTTCATGACTTTGTGTAGAGATGAGTGTTTCTGTTGGAGTTGATTTCTAATTTTTTTCCGGTGTGATCTGAGAAGATGCATCATATAATTTCTATTTTTTAAAAATTTGTTGAGATGTATTTTGTGGCCTGGGATTTGATCAATCTTAGAGAGTGTGCCATTAGCTGATGAGAAGAATGTATATTTGGTGGATTTTGGGTAGAATGTTCTATAAATGTCTGTTGGGCCCATATGTTCCAGAATTTTATTTAAGTCTCTTGTTTCTTTGTTTATTTTCTATTTGGAGGATTTGTCCAGTTCTGTATGCAGGGTGTTGAAGTCCCCAGCTATTACAGTGCTGCTGTCTCTCCTTTTGTTTAGATCCAGTAGGATTTGCTTTATGAATCAGGGTGCTCCCGTATTAGGTGCGTAAATATTTATGATTGTTATATCTTCTTGTTGAATTGTTCCCTTTATCATTATATAATGACCATCTTCATCTTTCATTACTTTTGTTGACTTGTAGACTAAGTTATTTGATATGACAATGCTATGCCAGCTTTCTTTTGGTTTCCATTAGTGTGGAATATTGTTTTCCGTCCCTTCACCTTGAGTCTGGATTAGTCTTTGTGCATTAGATGTGTTTCCTGAAGACAGCAGATACTTGGCTTGTGTCTGTTTATCCATTCGGACAGCCTGTGTCTCTTCAGTGGGCAGTTCAAGCCATTCACGTTTATTTAGAGTATTGATAAATGGAGTGGACTTTTGTTCATCCTGTTGAGTTGAAATTTGTTGCTTTGTTTTGTCACTTGAGCCATTGTGGTATCTGGCCTTCGATCTTTAGCTTTTGGATAATTTTACATTGGTAAGTGTTTATTGTGCTGATCTGTGAATAATGCAGTTCTGAGTACTTCCTGCAGGGCAGGTTTTGTCTTGACGAATTCGCTCAGTGTTTGCTTATCTGAGAAAGACTTTATTTCCCCCTCATATATGAAACGTAGTTTTGCAGGATACAAAATTTTAGGCTGGGCATTGTTCTGTTTGAGAATACCGAGAATAGGGCCCCAATCCCTTCTGGCTTGGAGGGTCTCTGTTGAGAATTCTGTAGTTGGTCTGATGGGTTTTCCTTTGTAAGTTACCTGCTGCTTTTGCCTTATGGCTTGTAGGAGCACCTCTTTTGTATTTATTTGGGCCAGTTTGATGACTGTGTGTCATGGTGTATTCCTCTTTGTGTTGAGTCTCCCAGGAGTCCTATGAGATTCTTGTACCTGGATATCTAGATTTCTACCAAGACCAGGGAAATTTTCCTCAGTTATTCCCTTGAATAAATTATCCAGTCTTTGTGTATTTTCTCCTTCACCTTCAGGGATGCCTATGGTTCTTATGCCTCTTTGCATAATCTGCTTCATTACATAATCTGACATTTCTTATAGGCTTTGCTCATTCCTCTTATTTCTCATCTCTATTCTGTGACTGACTTATTTGATTGAAAGGTGTTGTCTTCAAGATCTGAGATTCTTTCTTCTGCCTGATCTAACCTGTTCTTGAGGCTTTCCACTGTGTTTTGTAATTCTTTCCATGAATTTTTCATTTTGAGAAGTTATGTTTGATTTTTCTTTATCAATTCAATTTCTTTAGTGAATTTTTTGTTCATTTCCTGCATTGTTTTTGTGGTTTATTTGTTTGGGTTTTTTATCTTGTATTTCATTAAGATTCCTTACAATCCATGTTCAAAATTCTTCCTCTGTCATTTCTATATTCTGCTTTTGTTGGTATCCATTGCTAGGGAGCTGGTGTTCCCTTTTGAGGGTGACCGTTTGCTCTGATTCTTTATATTTCCAGACTTCGTTCCCTGGTTTTTTCTCATCTGTAACAGGTGTTGCTTCTTACTTTTGGATTTTCTTTTTTTTAGATAATGGCCCACCCAGTTTAATCTCTGAGTCAGTACGTAGTGCTTATGGGTGAGAATAACCCATACCCCCTATGATTGAGCCAGTAAATGCTGTAACGGGTGTGCAAATTGACCTCCTTGTCAGTAGGTGGTGTTTGGTGGAGGGAACAAGCTGCACTGTTGTTTTTGGATCCTTTGACCAGCTCTGGTTTCTCCGGAGAAGCCCTCTAATGCCCCAGTTGGTGGGTGGGGCCCTGGTTCTTACAGGTGAGTCCTTTATTCACCACTACAGCAGAGGCAGGTGTGGGAATGAGGCTGGGCAGGGTAGGTTGGGTGAGCCTGCCCTCCAGCTCCACAAATGCTGTTAAGGGATATCCAGGGGTTAAAGGTCAATTCCCTGTATCTGGGCTAAGCTGCTCAGGAGGGGCTGAAGTGGCCCTGCTCAACCAGAGAGTCTGCTCTCTATCCCTGGAAAACTGCCAGGGGGATGCTCCTATCAGGGGAATATTGGCAGTTCAAGGAATTCTTGGGTCAAGCTGAGCTCCCTATTAAAGTGAGTGGTGGTGGGGGAAGCTGCTTCAATTCAGCCTGAGGCACCAGAGGCATTCAGTTGCAGTGGGAACCGGTACTTATGCAAACTGAGTCTCCCTAGTTCAGCAAACTCCAATATGGCAGTTCTCCTGAGGAGGGGCTGATTCAGCAAACTCCATTATGGCCATTCTCCAGGGGAGGTGCTGGTTCAGCAAACTCTAATGTGGGTCCTCCAGGGCAGGGGCTGGTTCAGCAAACTCCAATATGGCAGTTCTCCTGGGAATGGGGTAGGGGACCCACTTACATATCCCTGCTCTCCTGTACTCCTCCACACCCTCCTGATGCATGTGAGTTCTCATTTGCCCCCTGACCCTGAAACTGGAACCTCTCCCCCACGTCTTCCCAACTCCTTGTCTGCAGCATCAGCAAGTGGATGTGCCAAACTCCTTTGGGCGGGAAGATCACAAGGTGAGGCTGCCCTGCTGGCTCAGGGTAGAAATGTGCCCCCAGTGCTGAAAGGGGGCCACTCAGCACAGAGAACTCCAGCAGCTGCTGTGGTGGTGGGGGAAGGGGCCATGGTCTTTCTGTACTGCTCTGGAGCTGGTGGGGTGGAGCACCGGTCTGCCCTCCTTCTCTCCAAGGCTGTGGCACCGTGACTGCCCTCCTCTCCGAGCCATAGCAATGGCTACTCTCTCTGAGGCAGGCTTAGTCACTCAGTGCAAGACGCTTTGTTAGTTGATAAAGGGTGGGTGTGGCCATAAGGCTATGAGCGGCTTGAGCCAAGATTAGGTACTGAGATGCCAGGAGTATAGAAGGTGCAGAGGATGGGGTGTCCAGATGCAGGGATGCCGGCTCCCTGGTTCCTTGTGGCACTTCCCCACTGGATGAGAGCCCTGTGTCCTATTGCAGGCCTGAGGCACCCGGGTAAGGTAGGGGGAAAAAAATCTCTTACCCTTTCCCTGGGCTCCAGAACTCCCTTGATTTGGTTCACTGATTTCTCTCTTCTATTCTACTCTCTATCAGCTGGTCAGTTCCTGCTGGTGATATCCTGGACTCTACTGGTGTCAGACCCTGTAGTCCATTCCCGATCACAGGGAGCACAGTTTTCCTCCGTTCCCCTCAGTCTAACCCTCCACTCCTCTACTGGGAAGGTCTGACAAGTCTTGACTCTAGTAGGCCATCTTGAAGTCCCTGAATTATTTCTGACATATTGGGAAAGTATATGACTACTTGAAGGTTCAATATTTAGAGCTATTTTTCTAGTTTATAGTCTTAGGAATTCCTTAATAGCAGTTACAATTACACGCAAAGCCAAACACTTGTGATATTTAGGTTATTTTTGTATTTGTGTGTATTTGCTAATCTTTCTTGGAATAAATAATAAGGTTTGGCTGAAATGTAATAAGTAATCCCTTCTCAAGTAGTGGTTTATATATTTCTCATATTTTTTCCTACCCACATTGTATGTCATTCTCTGTGAAATGGGTACTATCAGAACATGTAAAGATTTTAAGAAGAGAATGGGTCATGCCGATTACCATTTTTTAATATTTTCAAAGTCTCCTAAATTTTACCTGTTAGATTTTATTAAGGTATAATTGAAGTACAATAAACTGTACATATTTAAAGTATACTATTTGATATGTTTTGGCACACATCCTTGATACTATCATCACAATTAAGATAATGAATATTTCATCATCTCCCAAATACTTCCTCATGACATTTCTCATTGGTCATTTGTATGTGCTTGTTTGCAGAAGTAGTTGTTCAAATCTTGTGCTTCTTTTAAAATTTTGTTTGTTTAAAATGTTTGTCTTATTATGGAGTTGTAAGAATTCTTTTTCTTTTTTTTTTTTTTTTTTAGACAGAGTTTTACTCTGTTACCCAGACTAGACTGTGCAGTGGCGTGGTCATAGCTCACTGCAACCTCAAACTCCTGGGCTCATGCGATCCTCCTGCCTCAGCCTCTGGACTAGCTGGGACTACAGGCATGCACCACCACATCTGGCTGATTTTTCTATTTTTGTAGAGACTCTGCTTCATTGTTGTAGATATCTGTCTTTTTATCAACACCAAACTGTTTTGATTAGTGTAGCTTTATGGTAAGTCTTGAAATTAGGTAGAGTACATCTTCTACTTTTTTCTGTTATGGAATTGTCTTTGGTTATTCTAGGTCTTCTGCATTTCTGTAAAAATTTTAGAATTAGCTTGCCAGTGTCCAGAAAATAGCTTGCTGTGAATCTGAGTGGGATTGTGTTGTATAAAAATCAATTTGGGGAGAATCACCACCTTAAAAATATTGAATTTTCCAGTGCATGCACGTGGTATTTCTTTCCATTTATTTAGGTATTCTTTAATTTCTCTCAACAAAGTAGTTTTTAGTATAACAGTCTTAGATGTCTTCTGTTAGATTTATTTCTAGGTATTTTCAGTTTTTTGGCACCACTGAAATAGATTTTTTCCGTATTTTCTGACATACACACACACGAACACAGAGTTGATTTTTGTATATTTACTTTTTATCCTGCCACCTTGCTAAATTTATATATTGGTAATAGTAGTTTTGTAATTTCCATGGGATTTTAAAAATGTGAACAGACAGATAAAATGCAATTAGGGATAGTTTTAGTTCTTTCTTTCTAATCTGTACATACACTGCCTTAAGCATCATGTGCAGATCAGACAGGTTACCAATGTGTTCAAAGCTCACTTTATAATACATTTATGACCAAAGGTAATCAAATACTATATTTTGTGTACCTTCATAAATTAATGAGCAAAGCCAATAAAATAACTGTATTTTATCTATCCTATGCACATTTAACTCTCTTAATTCACTTAATGGTGAAAGTGAGCATTCTTGCCTTGTTGCTAATCTCAGGGAGAAAGAATTCGGTGTCTCACCATTTTTGATTTTGTACTGATTGCTCAGTGCATTTGCACTCATTATTCTTACCTAGTATGATAAGTTGTCTTCTCTCAGGGAAGTCACTTCTCTGGGTTACAGAACTTTGAGTTGAGTACGTTTCCTTCTTTTGATACCAGGTATGATTTGATAAGTAGGTGAATAGGTGGTATTTATAATTAGCTGTAAGTCACTAAAATGCAATGGAGAATTAAGATGTGGATAGGGCACGTGATATCTAGTATTTCATTAGCTTTGTTCATTACTTGATTATACAGAGAACCTTGGACACATTGGTAACCAGTATGTTCTGCATTTAATGCTTAGGAAATTATAGATTGCTGAGAAGAGCCAGAGGATTTTACGTTCTAATTTGTGGTTCTTTGCCCTTAGTTCTGCACTTCTGGAAATGACTTTTTTATATTGCTTTTGAATTTTTTGAATGGGAGAGGCTTAAGGTATAGTAGGAACATACTTTACTTCATTACTTTTTAGTCCATGATTTTCTACTTACATCTGTTTATCTGGTATTGGGATATCAAGTGACTGGAATGGAAAACCAGAGTTGAAAATGTCAGAATTTGTTGTACTCAAATGCTTTTATACTGTTTAATGTGGTTTGAAATTTTATGATTCTTTTTTTGCCATTTATTAGCTAATTTGTCAATGTCTTAACATATTTAAAGTCTGTGTAAATGAAGAGAGGCTTCAAGATGGCTGACTAGATGCATCTGGTACATGTATCCTCCACAAATAACAACCAAAATAGTGAGTAATCACATTTTTAGTAGATCATCTAAGAGAAAACACTGTAATTCAACAGAGAAGTGATAGGAAACAACTCGAAGCAAAGGAGAGGGAAGTGAGGCAGCCTGCTCAGCTGGGATGGGCTGGGATCCTGGAAAGGCTCCCCAGTGCAGGTAAAGGGAAAGTGAGTGACACCTAGCAGTCCACATTCCCACCACGGACTCCTGCATCCTAGCCATGGAAAACCCCTAGACCCTCATAGGCCCCACAAGTAACATAGGGAGCTGTTTAGGGACTGTGCATGGCACTCCTCCAGGGAGGGAGCTCAAGCTGCTTCCTACACACACCTAAGCAACTACAGAAAGGCACCATATTGAGAGCCTAGCCTCCACCAGACTGTATCCTGCCTGGGACCCAACAGCCCCTGCATCTCCACATCTCTGGAACCCCATTGACATTCCTCAGCGTGGCTGACTGAGGTTGGAGCCATTGGCAAAGACCCTGCTGTCCCCAGCAGTGACGCCACTGAGCGTTTTTACATGCCCCAAGGACAAATTCCCCCATGCACAATAGCTGCTGCTGCAGGCTGCCTCAGCTAGAGCCAAAGCACAAGCAAAGTGTGCGCTCCTCAGCTGCTTGCCTGTGGCTGCTGCCACTGAAAGCAACCCTATCTTCCACAGTAGCACAGCTACAGTACAGCTGTTGCTGCCCCCACCAGAGCATTTTCCTTGGGCCTGGGGATCATCCTACCCCTGTCTACCACAGCCAGCACCTGCAGGCACCACTGGAGGGGTCTGAGAATGGGTCTGCTTAGCCCATGTCCAACCCCTAGTGGCTGAGAATACCATCTGGGGGCCTGGAGATCATCGAGCCCAGTCCACCTCCATTTGCACCTGAGCACTCCTTCCAGGGGCCTCAGGTTGAGCACACCTAACCTACTCTTACCACCACAGTAAGCACCTATCCACCTGGCTACCTGTAGGCCTGGGGACTGGCCCATCAAGTCTGTCACAGCCACCATCAACACCAGTGCAGACTGCTTGAAACCCAGGTGCTAGTCCTGCCACTGCAACTGCCATTGTCCACACCATGCTTGCTGCCCAGGGGCCTGAGATCCCTTCCACCCATCTGGCCCACCTCTGCCACTGCTGGCACCCAAGTAAGCTGCATGGAGGCCTGTGAATGAGCCCTCTTGGACCTGCTAACACTGGTGCCTGCATGTGATACCCTAGTGCCAAAGACTTAGTATGCTCAGCTCATTACTGCCACCCTTGGGGCCCGTGGAGAGTCTTGACAAGCATCCTCGTCCTCAAGAAAACTTCACCACAGCCTTAAACAATGACCACACCCTAAGCCACTGATGAAATCACAGACACTGCTGACACTGTTTATAGCTGAACAAACCATACAGACACTATACTACACATACACACAGAATCAAAGCCAAAGTGCCCTCACCAACCAACAGTATAGATACATCTTGAGGAGAAAGTTCTCCCCTAGAAAAACAAAGCCAATAAATTGAAAGAAGCAACTGTTACACCATATGGGCAGATATCAACATAAGGACACAAGAAACATGAAAAACCAAGGAAATATGACACCTTGAGAGGAACACAATAATACTCCAGCAACAGATTCTAATAAAAAAAATTTATGAAATCCCAGTTAAAGAATTCAAACTACTGATATTAAAGAAGCTCAGTGAACTATAAAAGAAATACAGAAAAATAATTCCAAAAAAAACAGAAAAAATGTTCAGAATATGAATGAGAAATTTAGCGAAGAGATAGACATGATAAAAAAGAACCAAACAGAAATTCTGGAACTGAAGAATTCATGAAATGCAATACAAAACACATTGAAAAGAGGGACTGGGTGGAGATACAGCTTCCTGGGACAGCACGCAAGAACCCGCAGGCCGGCACCGCGCCACTGGAAGTCAGTGGGACTGGACCCAGGAGTTTAATGGAGAGCAGGACATGCCTTTAGGGGCTGCTGGCAATTGCCTTCACGGGACACAGGCCGGTTGAGAAAAGCTGCATTCCCGGGCACAATCGGAGCCCTGCTGTGCACCAGACTGGCAGCAGCAGCCATGTTTAAAGCCTCCCGCCCGGAGCTGTGAGCCGGGTCTCTTGCTCCGCCCCACCCCAGCCCGGCCCGGGGGCTCATCTGCTGGGGCGAGACAGGCTTTGCCATTGGTGGCCAGGGAAAGCTTCATCCGTGGGTTCCACGTGGGACGAGATCCTGGAACTGTAGTGGCAGGACCCTTGTGTATTGGAAACAGTTTGCAGCTCATCCATCTGGGCCTGCTACCCTGGCTCTGGCCTCCGACAAGTCCACTACGTGCTGGTTGTGGTGCCCGCTGTTCAGGTCCCAGCCCTCCTGCACCCCAGAGATGGGTCAATTTGAATGTTGCTGGTTATAGTGACTTATTTTGTATAACTGCTGTTTCTCATGACAACCGAATACCTCAAGAGCCAAAGGCTGAACCAGAGCAGCTCCCCATAACCCTGCCCACTTCATTAGGGAATTTTGCGCCATACAGGAGCAATTCCAGTGGCCATTATTCCCCCCACGCCCATGGGAACATCCCCCCAGCAGAGACTGCTGGGGATAGAGATGCCCACCCGCCTAGCCTTGGGGTCTAGTGGTGGAAAAGGGGTGTGCAATTGGAGATCCCCCATCAGCCAGTGTCACACGGAGACACACATCAGAAGCACAGACACACGCAGCTAGATAACCAACCTCTGAGCTGTATAGAATTTTTCCAATCCAGCTCTCACACTGCAGCCAAAAGAAATTGTGTTTCTACCCACACCTCAGGAGGAGCAGGGTCAAGGTAACCCCTAGGAGCTACAAGGCCCCTCTCAAAGTGTGGAGCTTTCGCATACCCCAACTGGGGGATCAGAGTCTCCCACGGACATAACAGAATACCTAGCTATTAGGGAGCTGTGGATTCATACCCTCAGGTACAATTCACCAGCTTGGAGCTCAAGCTGGGAGGACAATCTCACTACACTCCACCTGGAAGAGGAGAAGACAACAGGTCAGAGATAACCCAAGATCCACCAAGCTTGCTGAAATACACCTAAGGCAATACAGGCCACAACTCCTCTCCCTGGCTCTGCCAAGGAACGAACCTTGAGGGCTTGGAGACAGGGCCATAACCTAGCCCTGACACCCCCAGCTCTCAACCAAGAGGCCAGATTAGAAAAAACCAGCAAAAGAACTCAAGGAACATGAAAAATCAGAGTGAAGAGTCACCCCCAAAAGAAATCATCAGTTCCTCAGCAAAGGATGCCAACTCAAATGAAATGGGTAGAATGACAGAAGAGGAATTTCGTTTATGGATTATAAGAAAGCTCAATGAAATTCAAGATAAAGTTGAATCCCAGCACAAAGAAACCACAAGAAAATGCAAGAAATGAATGAAAAATTCTCCAAAGACATAGAAGTATTATGGAAAAATCAAACAGAAATTCTAGAAGTGAAAGAAGAATTCAGGGATCTACAAAACACAGTGGAAAGCCTTAAGAATAGGCTGGACCATGCAGAGGAAAGAATTTCAGAGCTAGAAGACAACTCCTATGCGCTAAATAAATCAGTCGAAGAGAAAGAACATAAAAACAAGAGGCATGAAAAAAGCATACAAGAAATGTGGGATTATGTAAAGAGGGCAAACATAAGGATCATAGGCATCCTTGAGGGAGAGGAAGAAAATTTGTATGGGCTGGAAAATCTATTTGAAGGAATAATAGAGGAAAATTTCCATGGCCTAGCCAGAAATCTCGATATCCAAGTACAAGAAGCACACAGGACTCCTGAGAAACTCAACATGAAAAGGCATTCACCACACCACATGATTATTAGACTGACCAAAGTAAACACAAAAGAGGCATTCCTCAGAGCTGTAAGACAAAAAGAGCAGGTAACCTACAAAGGGAAACCAATCAGATTAACTGCAGATTTCTTGGCTGAAACCTTACAAGCCAGAAGGGAATGGGGAGCCATCATCAGTCTCCTAAAACAAAACAAAGGCCAACCCAGAATTCTGTATTCTGCCAAACTAAGCTTCTTATATGAGGGAGAAATAAAGACTTTTCCAGACAAGCAATCACTGATAGAATTTGCAAAGTCCAGACCGCCTTGCAAGAAGTGCTTAGACCTGCATTGTACACTAACCAGCACAACAGGCACCCACCAACATAAAACTACACAAAAGCTAAAACTCCAGAACCCAGTTCCACAATGACACAAGAGGTAAAACAAAACACACCACCCAATAGAATAATGAGAAATTTACCCCAAATATCAGTTCTCTCAATAAATGTGAATGGCTTTAATTGCCCATTGAAGAGACATAGGCTGGCTGAATGGATTAAAAAATACAAGCCAAGTATCCGTTGTCTCCAGGAAACACACCTTACACACAAAGACGCATTCAGACTCAAGATGAAAGGATGGAATACAATTTTCCAGGCTAATAGAAACCAAAAGAAATCTGGAGTAGCCATCCTTATTTCAGATGATACAAACTTTAAAGCAAGAAAAGTAAAGAAAGACAAAAATGGACACTATATAGTGGTGAAGGGAAAAATCTTACAAGACGATTTAACAATCCTAAACATTTATGCTCCTAACACAGGAGCGCCCAGGTACATAAAGTAAATACTGCTTGATCTAGACAACATAATACATAACAATGCCATAATAGCAGGGGACTTCAACACCCCACTGATGGAACTGGACAGATCCTCCAAACAGAAAAGAAACAAAGAAGCATAGGACCTAAACAGGACTCTAGAACATTTGGGCCTAACAGATATCTACAGAACACTCCACCCAAATAACCCTGAATATACATTCTTCTCATCAGCTCATGGAACTTTCTCTAAAATTGACCACATTCTAGGCCACAAAACAGATCTAAACAAATTCAAAAAAATAGAAATCATACCATGTATCTTTTCAGACCACAGCGAAATAAAATTAGAAATCAATTCCAACAGAAACTCATATCTTCATCCAAAAACATGGAAATTAAACAATCTGTTGCTGAATGACTATTGGGTCAAGGAGGAGATTCAAATGGAAATGAAAAGATTCTTGGAACTAAACGATATTGGGGACACAAGTTATCAAAATCTGTGGGATACAGCAAAAGCAGTCCTGAGAGGAAAACTTATCGCCTTAAATGCCCACATCCAAAAGACAGAAAGGTCACAAATTAGTAAACTAATGAATCATCTTAAGGAAATGGAAAAGGAAGAGCAAAGCAATCCTAAAGCCAGCAGAAGAAAAGAAATAACCAAGATCAGAGCAGAATTAAATAAAATTGAGAACAAAAGAACAATAAAAAGATTAATAAAATGAAAAGTTGGTTCTTTGAAAAGATAAACAAAATAGGCCACTTGCCAGGTTGACCAGAAGCAGAAAGGAAAGGACTCTAATAAGCTCAATTAGAAATGAGAAAGGAGAGGTCACAAAGATATCATGGAAATACAAAACGTCATCTTCAAATACTACAAAAATCTCTATGCCCACAAACACGAAAACGTGGAGGAAATGGACAAATTCTTAGAAACACACTACCTCCCTAGGCTCAACCAGGAAGAAACAGAATTTCTAAACAGACCAATATCAAGCACTGAAATGGGAGTAGTAATAAAAAATCTGCCAACAAAAAAAGTCCTGGACCAGATGGGTTCACACCTGAATTCTACGAAACCTACAAAGAAGAACTGGTACCTATAGTGCAGAAATTATTTGAAAACATCCAGAAGGATGGAATCCTCCCAAACTCATTCTACGAAGCCAATATCACCTTGATATCAAAGCCAGGAAAGGACACAACAAGAAAAGAAAATACAAACCAATATCCCTTATGAATATAGATGCAAAAATTCTCAATAAAATCCTTGCAAACCGAATTCAAATGTAAATCAAAAAAATAATTCATCTTGATCAGGTGGGTTTCTTTCCCGAGATGCAGGGATAGTTCAACATACGCAAATCTATAAATGTAATTCACCACATAAACAAAAGCAAGAACAAAGATTATATGATCCTTTCAATAGATGCAGAAGAGGCTTTTGATAAAATCCAGCATCCTTTTATGATAAGAATGCTTAACAATATAGGCATAGATGGCTCATTCCTAGAAATTATTAAAGCCATATACGATAAACCCACAGCCAATATCATACTGAATGGGGAAAAATTGAAGGCATTCCCCCTTAAAACTGGCACCAGACAAGGGTGCCCACTATCTCCACTTTTATTCAACATAGTGCTGGAAGTCCTGGCCAGAGCAATCAGACAAGACAGAGGAATCAGGGGCATTCAAATGGGGGCATAAGAGGTCAAAATTTCACTATTCGCAGACGATATGATATTATATTTAAAAAACCCCAACGATTCAACCAAGAGATTACTGGAATTGATAAATGAATTCAGCAAAGTCTCAGGATACAAAATTAATGCACACAAATCCATAGCCTTCATATATGCTAATAACAATCAAGCCAAGAAACAAATTAAAGATGCAGTACCTTTCACAATAGCACCAAGGAAAATTAAATATTTAGGAACATATCTAACTAAGGAGGTCAAAGACCTATATAGAGAGAATTACAAAACACTGCAAAAAGAAATTGCAGAGGATGTAAACAGATGGAAAACTCTACCATGCTCTTGGATAGGCAGAAGCAACACAGTAAAAATGGCTTTGCTACCTAAAGTGATTTACAGAATCAATGCAGTCCCTATCAAAATACCAACATCATTTTTTGCTGATCTAGAAAAAATAATTCTACTCTTCGTGTGGAACCAGAGAAGACCCCATCTAGCCAAGGCAATGTTAAGGAAAGAGAACAAATTAGGAGGTATCTATGCACCAGACTTCAAACTATACTGCAAGGCTATAGTAACCAAAACAGCATGGTACTGACACAAGAACAGAGACGTAGACCAATGGAACAGGACTGAGAACCCAAATATAAAACCAACCTCATACAGTCACCTGATCTTTGACAAATTCCAGAAAAATATACACTGGGGAAAAGATTCCCTATTCAGTAAATGGTGCTGGGAAAACTGGATGGCCATATGTAGAAGACTGAAACTAGACCCACACCTCTCACCTCTTATCAAAATCAACTCACAATGGATAACAGATTTAAACCTAAGACGTGAAACTATAAGAATTCTCAAAAAAACGTTGGAAAAACTCTTATGGATATTGGCCTAGGCAAAGAATTTATGAGGAAGACCTCCAAAGCAATCACAGCAGCAACAAAAATAAATAAATGGGACCTGATCAAATTAAAAAGCTTCTGCACAGCCAAGGAAACTATCACTAGAGTGAACAGACAACCTACAGAATGGGAGAAAATATTTGCATGCTACATATCTGATAAAGGGCTGATATCCAGAATCTGTACAGAACTTAGGAAAATCAACAAGAAAAAATCAAACAACCCTATTAAAAAATGGGCAAAGGACATGAACAGACACTTTTCAAAAGAAGACAGAATAATGGCCAGCAAACATATAAAAAATTGCTCAACTTCTCTAATCATCAGGGAAATGCAAATCAAAACCACAAGGGCAGATTTTACATATACATATATCCTTACTTGTGGAATTATACCAAGCAAGGTAAAATACATAAATGAAAGTTGACAATTTCAGAAGTGTATAGTTGTACTTTAAAAAAATTTATTATAAGATTATAGAATGCTATTATTTTTAATTAAAGTTTTAAGAAATATTTACAGTTTGTCTTTTATAATAGCTGATATAATAGCTTCTGAGGTATAAGTTTTATTCAAAATATTAGCTCCATTTCAAAACAGGCAAAGAATCAATCAGGTTTTAGTAACATAATTTTAATGATATGTAACTGCTCTGAGGTTTTCTCTATAGCTGTTTATTCTTTTTTCTTATAATTGCTTCTATCTTCTAGGGTTTACTCACCAAAAGGACCTCCAAATTTCTGACTAAATAGATGGAACTGTACTGTCAATATTGTGCTCAGAGAAAACTGCCTCTAAGAGCAAACTATTAAAAAAGGTGATGCTACTAAAATTATAATACAGTCATTCTTCACTTAATCATAGCGATATGTTTTAAGAATTGTGTTGTTAGGTGATTATGTCATTGTGTGAACATCATCGAATGTACTTATAGAAACCTAGATGGGGCCGGGTGCGGTGGCTCATGCCTGTGATCCTAGCACTTTGGGAGGCCAAGGCGGGAGGATTGCTTGAGGCCAGGAGTTTGAGACCAGCCTGAGCTTGAGCAAGACCCTGTCCCTACCAAAAATAGAAAAATTAGCCAGTTCTGGTGGCGTGTGCCTATAGTCCCAGCTACTAGGGAGACTGAGGTAGGAGGATTGCTTGAATCCAGGAGTTTGAGGTTGCAGTGAGGTGTGATGACACCACTGCACTCAGCCTGGGCAACAGAGCAAGACCCTGTCTTAAAAAGAAAAAAAAATAGAAACTTAGATGGTATAGCCTAGTATATACCTCGCATATACATATATCCTAGGAGATATATGTATACACACACACCACATATATATATATACACACACACTATATATATATATATATATGTATGTATGTATGTATAGTACATACTATACTATATATTATATATTATACTATATATACTCTATGTATAATGTGTATATATGCATATAGTAGCCTGTTGCTCCTAGGCTACAAAACGTATATGGCACGTTACTGTACTGAATACTGTAGACAGTTGTACATAATAGTAAGTATTTGTTTATCTAAACATAGAAAAGGCAGAGTAAGATGAAAAATGGAACATGTTTGGAGCACTTATCAAGAATGAAGCTTACAGCTGTGGTTCCCAGTCCCCCAGCCGTGGGCTGTTACCAGTCCATGGCCTGTTAGGAAACAGGCCGCACAGCAGGAGGTGAGCAGCGGGTGAGTGAGCGAAGCTTCATCTGTATTTACAGCTGCTCCCCATTGCTCGCATCACCACCTGAGCTCCACCTCCTGTCAGATCAGCAGTGGCATTAGTTGCAGAAAGACAAGGGCTCCCACTGATTCTGCATTATGGTGAGTTGTATAATTATTTCACTATATATTACAATGTAATAATAATAGAAATAAAGTGCACAATAAATGTAATGTGCTTGAATCATCCTGAAACCCTCACCCCCCACCCCCCACCGGTCCATGAAAAAATTGTCTTCCATGAAACCGGTCCCTGTTGCCAAAAAGGTTGGGGACTGCTGGCTTACAGGACTAGAAGTTGCTCTGTGTGATTCAGTAAGTGGTGAGTGAATGTGAAGACCTAGGACATTACTGAACACTACTGTAGACTTTATAAAACCTGTACACTTAGGCTACACTAAATTTATAAAGAAATATTTTTTCCTTAATATGTTAACCTTAACTTACTATAACTTTTGTAATTTATAAAGTTTCTAATTTTTTAAAAACTTTTTGACTGTTTCATAATAGTCAAAAGTTAGTTTAAAACACAAACACATTGTACCACTATACAAAATTATTTTCTTTCTTTATGTCTTTATTCTATAAGCTTTTTTCTATTTTTGAAATTTTTTATTTTTATTGTTTTACTTTTTGAACTTTTTTGTTCAAAACTAAGACACAGCCTGGGCAATAGTGAGACTCATTCTCTACAAAAAAATAGAAAAATTAACTAGCTGTGGTGGCGCCACCTATTAGTTCCAGCTACTTAGGTGGCTGAGGCAGGAGAATCTCTTGAGCCTAGAAGTTGGAGCTAACAGTGAGCTATGATGATGCCACTACACTCTAGCCTGGGCAGCAGAGCAAGACCCTGTCTCAAAAACAAACAAACAAACAAACAAAAACTAAGACACAAACACACACATTAGCCTAGGCCTATACAGCATCAGGATCATCAATATCGCTGTCTTCTACCTTCATGTCTTGTTCCACTGGAAGGTTTTTAGAGTCAGTAACATGCATGGAGCTGTCATTTCCTATGATAAGAATGCCTTCTTCTGGAATACATCCTGAAGGACATGCCTGAACCTTTTACCGTTAACTTTTTTAAACATTATTTTTATTTTTATACATTTAGTAGATTCATGGATATATCATTTTTTTACATGGATATATTGTGTAGTGATGAAGTCTGGGCTTTTAGTGTACCCATCACCCAAATAGTATACATTGTACCCAATAAGCAATTTTCCATTCCTCACCCCCCTTCCACCCTCCCACTTTTTGGAGTATCCACTGTCTAATATTCTACTCTATATGGCCATGTATGCCCATTGTTTAGCTCCCACTTATAAGTGAGGATATGCAGTATTTCATTTTTCATTCCTGGGTTACTTCACTTAGTTTAATGGCCTCCATTTCCATCCAGGTTGCTGCAAAAGGCTTTATTTCATTCTTTTTTATGACTGAGTAGTATTCCATGGGAGATATATATATGTATATATACACACACACACACATCCCCCATATATGTACATACACACATAAATATATATACATACATACACATACACACATACATATATACAAACACACCGCATTTTCTTTATTCAGTCATAAGTTGATGGACACTTAAGTTGGTTCCATATCTTTACAATTGTGAATAGTGCTTTGATAAACATATGAGTGCAAGTGTCCTTTTGATATAATGATTTTTTTCCTTTGAGTAGATACCCAGTAGTGAGAATGCAAATGGTAGATCTATTTTTAGTTCTTTGAGAAATCTTCATACTGTTTTCCATAGAGGTTGTACTAATTTACATTCCTACCAACAGTGTATAGTGTTCCTTTTTTCCTGCATCCTCACCAACATCTATTGTTTTTTGACTTTAATAATGGCCATTCTGATTGGGGTAAGATGGTATCTCATTGTGGCTTTAATTTGATGATTGATGGTGTTGAGCATTTTTTCATATGTTTTTTGGCCATTTGTGTATCTTCTTTTGAAAAATACCTGTTCGTGTTGTTTTCGCACCCCATTACTTTGAGTCTGTAAAAGTCTGTATCAGTTAAATGAGTTTCTTGTAGGCAGCATATGATTGGGTTCTGTTTTTTATTCATTCCAATACTCTGTGTGTTTTAAGTGGGGCATTTACTCCATTTATGTTCAAAGTTAATATTGATATGTGGGCTGCTGTTCCTGTCATAATGTTAATTATTATCTAGTTGGATTATATTCTCAATTTTGTAATTATTTTATAAGACCTGTGAGTTTTATGGTTTCATGTGTTTGTATGATGATGAGTATTGATCTTTTGTTTCTATGTTTAGAATTCCTTTAGCATTTCTTGTAGGGCCAGTTTAGTGGTGATGAATTCCCTAACTGTTTGCTTGTCTGGGAGGGGTTTTATTTCTCCTTCATTTATGAAGCTTGGTTTAGTAGGATACAAAATTTGTGGCTGACAGTTATTTCCTTTGAGAATATTGAATATCAGACCCTAATCTCTCCTAGTTTGTAATGTTTCTGCTGAGCAATCTCCTGTTTGTCTGATGAGCTTTCCTTTATAGTTGATTAGACGTTTTTCTCTTGCTGCTTTTAAAGTTTTTTCCTTTACACGGACTTTAGATAGTTTGATAAGTATATGCCTTGGGCAAGTCCATCTTCCAATGTGTCTCCCTGGTGTTCACTGAACTTCTTGTATCTGGATGTCTAAATTTCTTGCAAGACCAGGGGTGTTTTCTTCAATTATTTCCTGAAATAGGTTTTCCACACTTTTCACTTTTTCTTCTTCTCCCTCAGGAATACCTGTGATTTGTAGATTTTGACCCTTTACATAATCCCATATTTCTTGAAGGCTTTGTTCATTTTTTAAAATTCTTTTTTCTTTATTTTTATCTGAGTGGGTTAATTTGAAAGACCTATTTTCAAGCTCTGGAAATCTTTGTTTTGTTTGATCTATTCTTTTGTTTGAACTTTAAGCTTCATTTTTTAATTCCTTCTAGGAGTCTTTCACTTCCAGAAGTTCTGTTAGGTTTTCAACTTTCTCTTGGATCTCACTGAGCTTCCTTACAATCCATATTTTAAATTCTTTATCTGTCAATTCAGAATTTTCATTTTGGTTGGGATCCATTGCTAGAGAGCTAGTTTGATTCTTTGGGGGTGTTGAAATACTGTGTTTTTTCACACTATCAGAGTTCTTATGCTTATTCCTTCTCATCTGGAGAAGCTGTCACTTCCTATTTTTGAATTACTTTCATTTGGATGTGATTTTTTAATTAAAATTTTTTTTCCCTCTTGAGGGTGTGACTATATTGCATGTTGTGTTTGTTCATTTGACTTTGCTTTGCATTTGACTTTGCGTTGACTTTGCTACTTCCAGGGGGCCAAGGCTGTGTATGGGTTTCTTGGTTATAGATAGCTTTTGTGCAGTGGCTTTCTCAGATGCTGATTGTGGTAGCAATGTACTGGGCATATGAGCAGGCTCATTGTCTTCTGTGGGACTGGAATTGTGGGGGTCTTAGCAAGTTTATCTTGCTTCTTCCAGTACTGTGCCCTTGTGACAGCAGGTGTTTGAACTGGGTTGTGCAATTCAACCTCCAGATGAGTAAGTGGAACTTAGACGTAAGAGCTGGCTGCAGCAGAAGCCGATAGGTATGTGCTTGGTCTCAGTTGGCTGAGGTGGTGAGGTGGACTATGGAATGCCCAATGTCCTGTGTTTCCTGCTCAGCCCTGGAGGAGGGAACAAAACCGAGTGGAGCTGGACCACCATGCTTGCCCTCCTACACCCTAGTGACAAGCAAAAGTACTAGTCCTGAGAGGGGTGGCAGGGGGAGCTCATGGTGAAATGGGCTGAGGTCTCTGCTTGATTGGGGAGGCAGGGGGTTATACCAGTTTCATGACTTGGGTAGGAAGAAACGCTATCCACCTCCCAATCACACCCTTGTCCTGGGGCTCATGACTTTCAGATATATACCCTTGTGTACTTCTAGGCCTCAGCATAGTTGAGGGTCACAGAAAATGCCTGTCCTGTGGCTCTTTGAAGAGATGGCCTCAGGGTGAAACTTCTTCCCTTAGCCTGAAACAGACAGCTTTGTGGCCCGCCTGTACTCTGCTGCAGGAAGCTTCTGCTCCTTGAAGGGAGAGGGTTGGGCCCTGCCCTCTGTTTAGGCCCGGCCCGGGTACAGTGGGCATGCTGTCAGTGGGGGCGTAGCCATCCCTAAACACCCTGGAATGGCTGTTACTGGCAACCTCCCATGGGAACAGTTGTGGCTGGGTCCGCAACAGTGGGGAATGGGGAGAAGTCCTCGCCTCCACATCTGTTCCTGGGCACTGGTGTCTCCTGGGCACCAGTGGGGCAGAGCCACTCTTCTCCCCTGTAGAGCCTGGGGTTGTGCCCTTGTCTCCAGCAGGGATGGAGGACTGAAACACTCAGCTCACAAGCAAGGAGCTGTCGAATGGAGGAGAGCAGTTGCTCTGGTCTCTTTTGTCCCAAAGGGTACCCCATCATGCTCTACTCTCCTCTCCCCTAGGGGTAGCCTGCCCTGAAGGTTAAAACTCCAGGAATCCTATAGTTCCTCTGGGTTCTGCCAGCCCCCTGTGGCTGCTGCAGTCTCAGTGGGTACTGGGGAATGCTTGCAGGGGATCCAACTATGTGGAGACACAAGGGCTGAGACTGCCTGGGCAGTGCAGTTGTAGGAGCACTGCTGTTTTGTATAGGGAGGGGGATGGGCCACACCTTCCCTTCAAACCCAGGTGTCGTGGGCATACCATCAGTGGAGGTGTTGCCCCCCAAAAGTCCTGGACTAGCTGTCCCCCTGTGTACCTGTGCCAACCCCCAGTGGGAGCAACAGTGGGAGTTGGGGGCGGAAGTCCCCATCTCCACCTCCCTTCCCAGGTACCAGTGCTGCCTGGCTGCTGGGGCAGAACCCCTCTCCTCTCCTGCAGAACCACACCTCACATATCCACTGGGAGGGGCCTAGACACCCTCAGCTCCTATGCAGCTCTTAGGTGGAGTAGGGCATGTGCTCTGGTTTCCTCTGTCGGAAGGGGTGCTTTGGCATGCTGCACTTTCCCTTCCCCTAGGGGCAACCTGCCCTGAGGGTTAAAACTCTGGGAATTGTGCAGCTCCCCTGGGTCCTGTCGTCCCTTCGTGATTGTCACAGTCCAAGCAGATGCTGGGGAATGTTTACAGGGGATCTGGTGATGGGGAGACAGAAGGCTTGAGACCCCCTAGGCAGAACAGAGGCCCACAATAGATACACAACCAGTATGACGCTTGCTGCCTCAGCTTGGGTCTGGGGGTAGGTGCAAGTGACCCTGCACAGGCTGGCAGCCTGGTGCTCAGTCCTCAAGAATTTCCCAAATTGCCATCCGCAGCAGTGCTTGGGCTTGCAAAGGGTAGAGGGGCTTTCTGACAGTTCTGAAGCCAGCAGTCTGCCACAGCGGTCAGGGGAGAAAAAAGAAACACCCCCACCTGTCCTTTCTACTAGACTCCAAGTTCCTCGAGGGTTGATCCCTGCCAGATTCTTGCTTGCTTCTTACTCTGTCCTGCAGCTTCTTCTCATGTGTTCTCTGGTAGGTTCTGGCACTCTTCCCTCAGTATTCCTCTTAGGCCATGATGATTCTCCTGTAACTTTGGTTCTTCTTTCTGAGGAGAACTGGCAGCCAATATCTCTAGTCAGCCATCTGTCCAGCGACCCTCTGCAGCCTTGGGTACTGATGGGACTATGGACATGCAGGCTTCCCCTTCACTTCACCAATGCCTCACAGCCCTCAGCCTGTGCTCACCAGCCAGCCAAAGAGTATGCTGGGCTGATGGAACTTTTTTTTTTGATAGGTAGAAGGAGTACACTTTACGTAAAAAGTATAGTATACTAAATACATACACCAGTAACATAATTATTTATTATCATTGTCAAATATATGTTAAATATGTACTGTACATAATTGTATGTGCTATATTTTATATGACTGGCAGCACAGGTTTGTTTACACGAGCATCACCACAAACACATGAGTAATGTGTTGTACTATGACATTATGGTGGCTATGATGTCACTAGACAGCAGGAATTTTTGAGCTTTATTATAATCTTATGGGACCACCGTCTTACATGTGGACTGTCGTCGACTGAAACGTTGTTATGTGGTGCTTGACTGTATTCTTTTCTTGTTAATATTTTTATCATTTATTTAAAAAATATATTGTCAATAAATAAAAAAGATTATGTACAATCAGGGTTGCTGTGTGTGATTATGTGTGCATTATATACAGATGTAAAAGTGGCCTCTGTGTATGTAATGCTTATGCAAGTTATAAAGCATAATAATATAATTAGCACCTATAAATTCACCACTGAATCCAAGACTCAGAACAGTCTCAATAACTTGCATCGACTTACGTCCTTCTCCCCATCTCATGCCCTTTCTTCATTCCCAGAATGACCAGGCATGACTATTCTGAATTTTGTATTTATTTTTCTCTAGATTTTTCTTATACGTTTATCACAAATTGTGATACCAACAAGTTGCTTTAGTTTGCTTTGTTTTTTGAGTTCAGTATGATATATTGTATGTATTCTTCTGAGTCTTGGTTTCCTCACTAGTATTTTTGGAAAATTTATTCATGTTTTTGAGTGTAGTTGTGCTTCATTCATTTTCACTGCTATATAATGTCCATCTCTGCTTTTTTAAAATAAATATACTATAGGATATTTGCTCTCCTATAATTGGAGATCAGTTTTTATCCATTTGTTGTAGCCATATTCTGGGATGGCTTCCAGTGATCTTTGCTTCTTAATACTCTTGACTTTGTATAGACCTCTCCTACATTGAATAGGGCTGCTCTCGGCATCAGTAGAATATTGAGAAAATGATAGTGAGACTTCTGCAGCTTTTCCCTTGCTTTTCTGGATCTGTCTTTCTGGGGAAAGCCAGCAGCCATGTCATGGGGAAACTCAAGCAGACCTGTGAAGAAACCCATGTGAGAGGTACTGAGGCCTGTGAAAACAACCAGTACCAATAATTTATCTATGTGAGTGAGCCATCTTGGAAGCGGATCCTCTAGCCACAGTCAGGCCTTCAGATGATTGCAGAGCTTGCCAATATATCTTGGCTGCAACTTTATGAACCTGAGCAAGAACCTCCCAGCTGAGCTGCTTTCAAATTTCTGATCCACAGAAACTGTGGGAGATTATAAATATTTATTGTTGTGTTGAGATACCATGTTTTGAGGTAATTTGTTATGTAGCTATAGATAATGAATATGTTGTCTGTTTTGATGATACAAACATTTCATGAACATTTTGATATCTTCCTTCTGATGTACATGTACAAGACCGGGTAGTGAACCAAGGTGTGAGATTGCTGGGTTGAAGGTCATGAGAATATTTAACTTGGACATTTCATGCCAGTTTTTTCCAAAGTTGTTTTACTAATTTATTTATCTTTTAACCAGCAATGTGAATAAGAAATTTCCATTTTTATCCATTTAAAAATTTTTGGTATTGTTAGATTTCTTAATTTTTTTTAGTCTAATGAGTGTAAAATATCTCATTGTAGTTGTATTCCCTGACCCAACATCAAAATAGTAGTCTCCTGTATTTTCCCCTAAGAAGTTTAAAGTTTGTTTTTCTAATTTATGCCCCTAATCCATTTGAAATTGATTTTTATGTATGTAGTGAGATAGGTATCTCATTCCTTCCTTCCTTCCTTCCTTTGTTAACCAGTTGTCCCAATTATGGAAGAATCCCTGTTTTTCCCAGTGGTATGACAGTGTCATCTCTGTCATATGGATCTGTTATATGGCTCTGTTTTGGAGTTCCATTCTGTTCTATTCATCAATCTGTTTATTCCAATACTAATGGCATACTTTCTTAATTACTGTGAAATGTAATAGGGCAAATCTCCCTATCATATTCTTCTTTAAGAGTGTCTTACCTATTTTTGGTCATTCTTCCATATAACTTTTTGAATTAGGTTTTCAAGTTCTGTGAGAAACACTTTGGGTTTGAGTGGAATTGCACTGAATCTACATATTAATTATAGGAAAGTTGATATCTTCACACTATTAAATCTTTCTATCCATAAATATGGTATATCTCTTCTTATATGTCAGTCTTCTTTGATGTCTTTCAGTAACATTTTATCATTTTCTGAATAGAGGTTCAACATATCTTCTGTTAGATTTGTTCTAACCATGTATTTTTTTTTCTTGCTGTGATAGATGATGTGTTTTTTTAAAAAAACTAGCTGTATAACTGATTGTCTTATAGCAAGCCATCTTGCTGAATTCTTTTTATTTCTAATAACAGAGATTCTTATTTTGTTATTCCAGAAGACCTTGTTTCTTAATTCTTTTTGTTTTGTTGTTGTTGTAGATAGTTTTATCATTTGCAAATTATGATAACTCTGTTTTTGTTTTTTAAATACTTACATGTTTTTGTTTTCCATGTCCTGTTGCACTGGGTAGAATGTCCAGCAGACTTTGATGGAAGTGATAATAGTAGAGTGGTAATGATGCACGTTCTTTTCTGGTTTCTTATTTTAAAGAGATTGTTTTTAATATTTTATTATTAATAGTAATTTTGTGATAAGTGGTTTTGTTTGTTTTTTAGCCCCTTTATCAGGTTAAGGACATTCCCTTTTTTCCTAGTCTTTTATGACCTTTCTCTTCCAAAAATAGGTATTGAATTTTATCAAATTTATCAAAGAAAATTTTTTATCAAATTTATCAAAGAAAACTGTGGTTTTCTTTCTTTATATTAATTTGGTGAGTGGCATTTGTAGATATTCTAGTGTTTTGTAATGTACTTCCCAGAGTTGACTTATTCTAAGCAGGAGGATTCCTTGGGGGACTTAGCTAAAATGTTGGAAGCAGAAGTTTAGTTGTAAAATTCTTGACCCTCATGATTATAGGAAGGGAATTTACCATTTTGTGCTTATATAGACAATAGTAATGAGAGCTATTTGGCATAATGTGTTTAAGCATAGGTCTAATAACGTGAATGGCTAACATTCCACAAAGTGTTCTTGTGTTGGCAACTTCAGTGCCACAGAATTATTTCCTATTATTAATGGTGTGACTAAGTGATGGTTGTCTTTTGTGGGAAAAATATTTTGTATTAATAGAAGGCAGGAGGAATCAAACCTCTTTGGTTTTGGAATAAGAAGAGTTTTCCTGCCTTAAATCCTTTATTAATTTAGGCAAGATATGAATTATGTGTATTGTTTTCTGAATAAAACAAATAACTTCTGTAATGAATATGGTAGTTTAAAAAGGCAACTTGAAGTTTCGAATTTCTGATTCTTTTTAAGGTCAGATATTTGTTGTATCTCAGCAATATAGAGCTTCTTAAAATTTCTCTGAAATCATTCCCTGTTGGTCTCAAGATGTGGGCATTTTTGAAATTTCATACAAACATGAAATGCTGCCAAAGTATTATCACTCCATGAAGAATTGGGAAATTCTAGAAGCCAGAAAAAAAAGTCTGTTCTGAAGATACTTAAATAACATTCCTAGTTGTTAACACATTTAGGTAAAGTCATACTTCACTGAAATTTCCCCCTGAAATAAACAATAAGGAGTGCACTGTCAGTACATATTGGATATGAACAGTACTTAAATGCCTTGTTTGCAGTACAATTGTGATCTGTACAAAGTGTAACTGTGCCATTAAACTTTATTGCTGGTGTCATTCATATAGCTTTCTAGGCTTAATCAATTGCTTGATTATATGCTCAAGTTTCTCTTCATTTTTCTTTTCTATAGCAAATGGTACATTTCTGACTTGGAAGTAAGTTGGTACAATGTCTGGTATCAGTTGTGATAATGATAATCAAAATAATAATAGTAATAAAGTTATTACCAAATTTAATCCTTGTTAGGATTTGTGTGGGATTGAGTGCTATTAGGTAGTATGTGTTTAGGGGATTGACTGAATCATGACCAAAGTGAATAAGCACTTCTGATGAGATTCCCAATGGGAGATGTATGCAAGGGAAGTGACCGGCAAGGGAGGCAAGTTACCATTGACAGAGAACTCCCAGTGCAGAGAACTAGAACAAGCTAGAATAGAGCACTGTGATTTACAAAAACTTTATAGAATGCTCATCTTTTATACCTGGAAAATAATATGTTTGTCCCTAATATCTACCTAGAGCAAGTCTAGACAGTTGCCAGCCTGGCTCTGGTAGGAGGGATGGTAGGGACATTTAAAGAGAAAAGTTCTTTAAGTGAGTCTGCCTGAAGTCTGCTTTTCGCTCTTGTTTTATGGAAGGTAAAGAAAAGAGTGAGTACTAAGTGAGATGGCCAAGCCTCCTTCCTTTTGAGATTGTGCCTTGACCTTTGGCATCATAGCTATAGAGAAGAAGAGACGGAGAGAGAGCCATTTCACACACAGTGAGGGACACTCACCAATGCAGGCGTATCTCTTTGGACTAATAGAATCATCACCTCAAAAAGAAACCACAAACCTGGTAACAGTTACACCCCGTTTTTCCCTCCCCCAACCCCTGAAAACCATTAATCTTTCTATTTCTATGGAATTGCCTATTCTGGACATTTCATGTAAATGGAATCATACCACATGTAGTCTTTTGTAACTGGCTTCATTCACTTAGCACATAATGTTTTCAGTTCATTCATGTTGTAGCATGTATCAGTACTTCATTCCATTTTATTAATGAATAATATCCTATCGTAGGGATGGATATACCACATTTTTTTATCGATTAATCAGTTGATAGACATTTAGGTTGTTTCTACTTGTTGGCAATTATGAATAATGCTTCTGTGAACATTTATGTATAAGTTTTGGTGTGGACATGTGTTTTTATTTCTCTTGGGAATATACCCAGAAGTAGAGTTGCTGGGTCATGTGGTAACTTTTTGGTTGATATTTTGAGGAACTACCCAACTGTTTTCTTAAGTGGTTGCACAAATTTGCATTCACACTAGCAATATATAGTGTTCCAATTTCTCCACATTCTCACAAACCCTTGTTTTATCTTTCTTTTTGGTTATAGCCATGCTAGTTAGTGTGAAAATTGGTATCTCCTTGTGGTTTTGACTTACATTTTCATAATGACTAATGATGTTAAGCATTCTTTCATGTGGTTTTTAGCCATTTGTATTTTTTCTTTGGAGAAATGTGCATTCAAATCCTTTGCCCATTTTTTAGTTGGGTTGTCCTTTTACTGTTGAGTTGCCAGAGTTCTTTATATATTCTGGATACGTCTTGTGTCTTAACATCAGAATTTTTTTTTTTTTGTTTAATATTCAGAAAAAACATTTAGAAAAGTATATTGTCACAGTTTGGGTTTTCCAGAAGCAGATGCTGAGGCAGAATTTGGGGTGCAAATGTTGTTAGAGATCAGCATTTTGAAAGGAAGGAGGAAAATAGGATGGGTCATAGGGAGAAGTTGAATGTACTTTCAGGCCTGAGAAAACTGCCCCCAGCCAACCTGGCAGCAAGCTCTGCAGCAAATATTGCCTATCAGAGTTATTCTGCATCATGCCAAAATGTCTGGGCCTTCATATTCCCACTCGTCTCTGTCACTGAACTAGAGTAAACAGGGGAAATGTGTGATCTTGACAGAGGTGGCACTCTGCACCTGAGGCCAACTCTGACGTGGTGGACAGTGGGAGGCTGTTTGCTGACTGCACTCCCTGTAGCTGAGCAGCAAGTTCCCCTTGAAGAGGCATCTGGGTGGTTCACCTTAGTGAATTTGTATTTTCAAATTATATTTTAAAATCTAGGTTGAACCTAGAGATCACAAAGTTTAGCAGAGATGCTAGTGAGCATATTTATGGAATGAGAAAATTTGATGCTGACTTTGCAAATATATTATTACTGCTATTTCATGGTATTGGCTGTTTTGAAATCGTCTGAAGATAGTTTCTACTTACTTAATTTGGCCTGGAGTTATGTACATTTATAATATTGTTTGCATTTTATTGTTTATATTTAAAATAGAATTAGAGTTTCTTAAGTAGCTTATGTGACATTTATATTTGACCCATATAAAAGAGACTGCTGTTTGTTTACATATTCTATTCTTCTAAAATTTTGAGTGTGGTATATTTTTTGAGAATTATTTTGTCTTTGACCAGAGCTGTGCCATTTCTTCTATGTATTATGAAAACTTCATAAAAGATTAAAATTTTTTTTCTTCAATTTTAGCATTGTCTTACAGATATTCTAAGATTTTCTATTCTAGCCTTTTTGAGCTTCTGTGTTTTTGCTACCCAAAAAACAATATGAAACCTAATCTGATTGTTACCAGTTTTGGAACCTAATAAAAAGACACAGTAATGCTATGTTATTTTTTTTTAATCTTTTTATTTGCTTTTTCTTAATTTTGGCTCTCTCTTTTAGATGCTTGGTTTACCAAAGTATTGTGAGGATCGAAGGGGAGTAATTTTTATCAGTCTTAATTCTGGATAGCATACTGGATATACTGAGACAATTTTGGTTGACCACTTTAGCCTATAGATAACTATGTCCAACTTGCTCAAACCCCAAATTGTAATACTTCCCAATAATAGAAATTAGTACACGAGAATATGAACCTTCTGCAGAATAAGAAATTGAAATTGTTTTTCTAGTGAAGTTGACTAGTTTCACTCTATCAGCATGGTAAAATAAAAGCAGCTCATTCATAAGGAGTCAGAAGACTGGAGTTAGCATCCCAGCCACCCCTTACCATCTGAGATGCCTTTGCCAGGTTTACTTAGCTTCTCAAAGCCCAAGATGCCACATCTTTGGACAATGCAGGTATGTCTACTCTGCCTACCCCTGCCAGTTGTGGTAATGACTTAATAAGATAATGGATATGAAAGGTATTGGTGACCTTGTAACCAATGTGGGAGACAATTAGAACAGTGTTCTTTTTTGGACAAAACTTTAATCCAAATGAAGGTGGAACTTACATGCTTGGTCATTGTCCAAGCACACATTTTAATAGCGTTTAAAAGGAATGTAAATGAAATAAATTATGTCAAAAAATTAAATTCTATTATGATTACTTTCAATATAGTCTTGGACACCCAAGTCAATTCAACAGATATTGTGAGGCCTTATTATTTCTTCATAGAATGTATCCAAGTGATGCATATTGAAAGTTTCTCATTTCTGTAAATTGAACTGATTTTGGTATACTTACGGGAGTTGGAATACAAATTAATTGGAATCCAGTTATTTCTGATTTTGTATGGATTACTAATGTTTGTAAAAGAATTTATAGTCTGCAAAATTCTTTCGTGTATGTTCTTTCATGTAATCTTCTTAATAGCCCTGCAAAAATAACTGCTCTTATTTTCATTATTATTCCCATTACTTAGGTTAGAGAAGTTGTGACTTCCTCAAGGTCACTTAGCTACTAGGTGATAGAACTGAGATTAAAAACCTAGATTTCTCATTCCAAATATACTATATGCTGCTTGGGACACTAAGGAATTGTTTTAGATAGCCTTGAATTGGAAGCAGGTATTCCTAGTGTGAGCTAATCCTTGATCCAAACATGATTGCATTTACTATAGAAGCCATCATTTTCTGTGCACCAGGGGCCCATATTACCCTGGGCTTTGTCTTCTATGTCTGTTCCAGCCTGATGCCTTCATTCTTCAGCCTTTCCCTAGTGCCCATATGTCTGTTCATGCACACATACACCCTAAAACATACATTTTCTTCCCTGTAGCCTCAGAATTAAATGCTGTCCAGTATTATTGGAACTAACCTTTGGTGATAAGCAACATGGGTATTTTAATTACAATTTGGATCGGTCTTTTGATTCCTCATAAATCTCTTATACTGATTTCACTTACTATAATTTCTATTGTGAGTAGGCTATTTTGAGCTTGATTTCCAGAGCCTGACTTAGTGAGCATAAATTCTTTGGGGCCAGACTAGAACCTGACCAGTCCTGGGGGCCTCGGAGAATTAACCCAATTTTATTTGTTCTTTGATATATTTTGTACTTTCATCATTGCATTCAGAATGTGAGATGGAAAGGGCTTTTGTAGCAGATCACCTATATCTAGTTCATATTTAATACCTGCCTAAAAACAAATATAGAAAAATAGGCTTCTATGTATCTTTCTGTACATTTTATAAGTGCTCATGCCATATTTTGAGCAAACAGGGCGAATAAGAAATATTCTACTGTTTCATGTTTTGAAATGCTGACTGGATAAAGATTACACATGACAAGTTATTTATAGCTTTATTTATACATAGTAGAGTCTCTGTTGGAATCATAGAAAGAAAGAAGATATGATAATTGCTTTGTGTAGTTCACAGAATGAAACATCAAACTGAGATGTTTTGAATCTAGTTTATACTGTAACCATTTCTAGGAAACCATATTTAAACAGCAGTGGTTATCACAAAGTATACAACATGTCAACTGTGTCCCAATTCGCATCAGTAAAAACCTTCCGCCACTTTATTCCCTATAACCTAACCTCCATCAGATAATGCCAAATAAACTATGTCGAGTGCACATATTAATATATATCAAATGTACCAAACGGCTTGCTGGCTGCATTTTCAGTAGTGTTTATCTGTGGTCATGCACGTTATAACTCTGAATTTTTATTAGGAAAACTACATTGAGAATTTATAATGTTCCTGATTTAGTTTCACCAGCTGTGCCTCAGCTATGGAAAATAACTCAAGAGGGTAAAAATCTTAACACAGTCCATAAGAGAGCAACAACAAATTGCTTTTGCTTCATGCTTACCTGCTTTGCATCTGCCACTGTAAGGTTTAGGGTCACGTATAGTAATTAGTAGTTTCTTAATTTATATATCATCACTCTACTGAATTGCTGTGTGGAGTTTTAGGTTGCCTCACATAAAATTAAGAGTAAAGATTATTAACTGATATTTAATCTTGGGAATCTTAAAAGTAATTCTTTAAAATGTGAATTTCGAAAATGACTCTAACACCAAAAATATAATTTTACCTTTGTTAAAGCAGTCACAATGAAATAATTGTATAAATTGTTCTATTTAGGAATCCGACAATTTGGGGCCAATGAAAAATAACCTATAAGAGTTTATATTTAGAAGAAATACTGAGTTAACAGAGGGATAGAGTAAAAAATTCAGCAAGTCTCCTGTAGATCGTTAATTTTATTTGTGGAATTGTCAGCAAAGGGTGCTGTGTGGAGTCTTCTCATTATGAACACTTCTCTTTAATTTCTGCTACAGGATGGTGTATAAGAAGTTGCTGGTGAAACTTCTGTACAACCTTATGAGACTTGACAGATCAGGCTAATTCCTGAATGTAAATAGATAGTCTTTACAAATATTTCTTTGTTATAATAGTGCTGTAATTATCCATCTAGGTCTGATACATTTTTTTTGTGGCTGCTTGGCCATTTGATTTGGCAGCTAGAAGGTAAGCCCCTAGAGGACAATCACTATTGCGCTCTCAGAGTCTTGCACATTGCCTACCCCGTAGACTTAGGATATGTTTCTTGAGTGAATATAGACACATTTATTCACGTAGAGTCACCTATTCACAGAAGAAAAATAACAGCTACTTCTATGCTAAGTGAAAATACTTTTTAGTTAAAAGTAGTCTCATATTCTAGATATTCCTTGTAGAAGATCTCACACCACTGAGTAGTAGTAAGACTGCTAGTTATAGCAATGATTGGCTATACACATCTTCTGTAATATTTAATTCTCAACCACTGTTACATGAGGTATGAGCTACATTTTATAAATGAGGAAACTGAAGATTTTGGATATTAAGTAACTTGCCACAGGTCGCAGAGCTGTTATGAAGTGGTGAAGCTATGGTTCATTTACAACAATTAAAAAAATATAAGCTAATATATATGTTGAACACTTAATTATGGATCAGGCACTATATTAAGTGTTTTACATTTAACTTCACTGTAACACTATGAAGGAAGCATGATTATCATTTCCATTTTACAAATGTGGAAAATGAGGCACAGAAAAGTTAAATAATTTGTCAAGGGCTCATGGCTAGTTATTAGTGGAGCCAGAGGGCCCTTCATCTTATATCACATCACCTGAAGTTAGAGTTGAGTAAGGGTAGTATTGGTTATGACCATTTGGAACATTTGTAGTTTTGAAATATTTATTTTCAATATTAGGGTTTTTTAAAAAAGTATTTTCTTCTATACTCTGCTGATTATGGAAATGCCTGTATTTTTAAAGATAATTATAAAATGTACCTCTGAATAGAAACTGAAGTTTGCTTTGTGGGTAGCAAATCAGTTGGGTCCCTCAATCAGGGGAGTATTTTAGTCTTGTTTTATTATTGTCGTGAATGTAGTTTCTATATAACTTCATTAACAGTTACAGACTAATTGACTAAATTTGGTTTAAATTTTCCCATTGTATGTGTTGCATATTTTTCCTTTTAAACTTTAGGAATAGTGATTTGCTTTACTGTTCATGGGTATCCTGGGAAAAGCCATCTACTTTTAGTTTTAATGACTTTCCTTTGGCCAAATTAGAACAGGATTAGATTTTAATAAATCATAATATTATATTATGGTTGTATACCTGGAGTGGCATTTATAGAATATGGCTTCCAGACTTAGTTTCCTTTTAAAAAGGGGCAATTTTTCCCCTTAAAGTTGTATTTTTAATTATACTACAGGTAATTTGTAGATACTTTATGTGCTTATGTATTATTCTCCTTCTGATTGTCTGCATATTACAGAAGGAAGACATTCTGACCTTGTAAAAGGCACATGCTTAAATTTTGTTTTAAAAGAAATCTCAAGTTTTTGGAACTACCTGAAGATATTTTTTAAAAACATTAGGTGATAGGGAACTAAAACTAAAAACTAAATAGTAAGTTTATCTAAATTCAATTCAGCAAACATTAGGTGTCTGTAGTATAAGGTGTTGTGTTTGATGACTTGAGAGATATGAAGATAACAAAAACTTGATACTTCTATTCCTGGGGCTTGTAAACTGTTAGCTGACCCAGATAAATACATAAATAACTATAATGCAAAGCAGGCAATAACAAGTACTATGGCATAGGTATCAACAAAGTGCAGTGAGGAATCAGGATAGAGAGATTAATGCCAACTGGGAGGATCTAGGAAGTTTTACAGAGTAGGTAGGATTTGAGTAGAGCTTAATTTATTGCTTTCGTTCGTTCTAGACTGTCTTCTGAAGATTGATGTCTATTTCCTTGAGCTCTTTAATTTTGTTGCCAATTGGGATAAGCATGGCACAAATCCAGCAGGGAGGTCCAGATGAAAAAGAAAAGACTACAGCACTGAAAGGTACATACTTAATTTGCTTTTTCAGGAAATTTTTATTGTGCCTAATGAAGGTATAGGAATATTTAGGCAATCTTCCATTCATTTCAATTCTAAAATAAGAATTTCAGCACCTAAACTATTTGCAATTATTTGTATCCCTCATGGCAACTATCGCAGTGTCTGAGACACAGTATATACTCAGTAAATAAATTATAGAATCATGTAATTTTATAGGTATAAGAATTCTTGATGTTATTCTTATTCAAGGTCATACATTTAATGGTAAAACTAACAATATAAGTCTTTTGAATCAAGACTAGTGCCCTTACCATATTTTTGCTGGTTGGCCTATCATACTGGATTAGAATAATGATCTGCCTATTTCTGTATTCTGTCTTTGTGGCATTGGCACTAGGGATATTTTATGAGAAGCTGTCCATTTTAACATTTCAGAAGGAATCTGCCTTAGACATTGTTAGGGAATTTTGAGTTCTAGATCTTCTTATAAAAAAATCTGATATCTAAAGTAGTTTTACTCCTAAAAGATGTATCCATTGTTTAGCTGTAAGTTTTCTTCATTATCACATATTTTAATCTGTCTAGTGACTTGCCCATGATCAGATTATCTAAGTAACCTGTGCAAGGTCTCACAGTTATTTTATTTGATAGTGAGAAAATTTCTTAAGGGTTTTCTAAATGTTGAGATGCCAACAGTATTAGTCCGTTTTGTGGTGTTATAACAATACTGTAGACTAGTCAATTTATAATGAACAGAAATTTATTGGCTCATAGTTCTGGAGTCTGGGAAGTCCAATATCAAGGTGCTGGCATCTGGAGAGGGCCTTCTTGCTGCATCATCCATGGCGGAAGGAGCAAGTGTCAAAAGGTGTCCGAACTCACTCTTTTATAACGGTAGAGCCCCACGCATGAGAGCCCTCATGTCCCAATCACCTCTTAAAGGTTCCATCTTTCAACACTGTTACAATGGCAACTAAATTTCAACATGAGTTTTAGAGGGGACAAATATGAAAACCATAGAACCAGCTATACCAGATGATAGGGTTCCCTTTTATTTAACTCAAAGTAGAGTCTATTTGGTCTTCAAGGGTTCCTAGATTTGCTTTGTAATAGATGCTCCAGCTGAATATGTACCATATAGTCATGGCTATGGCTGCTTCTCTGAATCCCTGGCTTCTGTTCTACTTTGGTGTTCCAGGCTGGATAATAAAGATGCCTCAAGAATCTCCCCTACTGTCTTCTTTTATCTCTTATCATGAAAGCCTTAAGTAGATACAGGATAAAGCAAGCACTTTCTTGGCTCAATATGTGTCACCTTGTCCCTGCTTTTAGAGGTAATGATCTATTGAGGGAATGGTATAACTAATCCTTACCTACAAAAATGAAAAATGATTAAGAATGTTGCTTTCTTTAGAAATTAATATAGACCAAGTCTCCTTATAAATTTGAGAGATGATGATAGCTTGGGTTAGGTTGGTAGCAAGGGGATAATGAAGAATAGACAGATTCTGGATATGTTTTGAAGGAAAAGATGACATGATTTGCTGATGTATTGGACACAGGATAGTAGAGAAGAAACTGAGATAACTTTGAAGATTCTTGGCAGAAATAGCTTCAAGATAGGCATCATTAATTAGATTGAGAAAACGTTGGGAAAAGCAGGTTGGGGGTGGTGGTGGTGGAAAGCAAAAGTTAGGTTTTAGACATACATACTAGATTGAGATACCACTTAAACATCAAAATGGAGAAGTTGAGTCTAGAGTTTGGGCTAGAGACAAAATTTTGGGGAATCATTAACATAGAGATAATATTTAAAGTCATGACTCTAATTGAGATCACCTGAGGTGTCAGTGTAGCTAGAAAAGAGAAGAGATGTAAAGATTGAGCCCTGGGCACCTTGACCTTTAGGGTCAGGAAGATGAGGAGGAACCAGCAAAGGAGGCTGAAGCAGAATTTCTAGTAAGATAGGCTGAGAATCAGGAGCAAGAGAGAGATCCTTAACACCAAATGTAAGAAGAAAAGAAAAGAAAAGAAAAAGGGAGTCATTAATTGAGTCATATGCTAGTGATGGGTCAGATTAGATGAGAACTGAGAATTTACTTTTGGATTTGACAATGTGGAGGCATTGGTTACCTTCACAAAGAGCTGTTTCAGTGAATTGATAGAAATGAGACCCTGATTGGAGAACATTGAGTAGAGAATAGGAGGAGAGGAATTGGAGTCAGCTGTAGATAACCCCATACTGCATGCTTGTATGCTGCTGGGAATGATCCAGCACACTCAGAATAATGGATGATTTAGGAGCAAGGACAAGGAATGTGAGTGAGAGTTACTTTGTAAAAAAATGTGCTGGGTTTTGTGCATCTTAAACCTCATTTAATAATGTGAAAATTTGATCTCCCAAGTTATTCTAATTTATACTCCTGCTAGCAGTATGTAAGTTCAGATTGATTTTCTAGATTTTAGAGGTGGTACAGTGGTGTTAAAAGACTATTGATGGAACTATTGGGATTCAAAATCAGGTTTTTCTTCTTAGCGTGGGCAAGTTGCTTAACTTCTCTGAATCTTTTTCTTTATCTGTGCACTAGGAATAATAATGCTGAGTACACATGAGGTTGTAAGGATTAATGAAGAAGTCAAATTGGAAATAGAAAATAAAATGGCAAGTGCATAGTAAAGTATATTTTAGAAGAAATTAGCAAACTGAGTAAAACTTTATCCCTAAAACAGGAAGGCAGTTTTATTCTTGAGATTCTTCAAAACTGGGCTGTGATGCATAAAACAATGAACTGATGATGATCAGTGACTGCCATTCATTGGAGTGTTTCAGGTTTACATGGCAAGACTGCACGCTTGAAGGTGATTTAATTTTTCATGAATGGAAAAGTGCTTCAGATAAAGGCATAAATGGTGGAAAAATCTCATAAGATTATATCAGTGGGCAGGAAAATGTCAGATAAAACTCAAGATGAGCAGAGTTAAAGCAGTACATTCTGGAAGAAAGTAGTTTACATTAGTTTACTATAATAATGGCGATAATGAAGACGGTGAGGAGGAGGATGATGATGACTGTTATCATTAAAGGCAGACATATTATGCATCAGACAATTATGTCATCTTTTTTGGAGATGATAATGAAGATAGCCTGTAAGGAATCTTCCATTTCTTAAAAAGATTACTTTTTCCCTTTGCCAGTTTTACAGGGTTTTAGTTTGTCTACTGGCTCTTATTGATTTGTTGAACCCATTTTTCCTGGATTTCTGGAAAGATGGTCTATGGTCCTCTTAGTTCATGTGAATTAGTTTTTGTTTACTACCTCTCAGCCCCACTCCCCGCTTCCCCAAAATGCTTTCAGTTTGCCATAATGCCTTTAAAATAATTCTTCTGGACATTAATGGACATTAATGTTGAATTATTATGATAATTATTTGTGATAGCCTTGATTATTGTTCAGTGAATACTGTTCTTCTCTGCTTTTGGAAGAAGAGTGTATTTCCCAGCTTCATTGATGAGTGATTAGTGGACGTGAGGCAAGCAGAGCCTTACACTGTATTTGTGTGGTCTGGCTTATCAGCTGTTGAGCTCCTGATATTCTCCATGAAAAGAACATACCCCAGGTACCCACTAGTCTAAAGAGGGTAAGAAACATATTTGGAGCCAACCTGAATCCAGTCTGCAGCTGGGATCCTGAAGCCTGGAGTCCAGGCTTTAGGGAATTACATTGAACGATTTTCAAATGTTAAGCCAGCCTTGCATTGCATGGCTATTTGGACATGGTGTATTTTCCTTATATATTGCTGGATTCTATTTGTTAAATTTTTGTTGGAGATTTTTACATCTATATTTGTGAGGTATTTTATAATTTTCTTGTAAAATTTGTATCTGGTTTTGGCATCAGGATAATGCTGGCTTCTTAAAATGAGCTGCCCTTTTATTTTCTGGAAGAGTTTGTGTAGAAATGGTATTTTTTCTTTTTTAACTGTTGGGTCAAATTAATCAATGAAGCCATCTGGGGCTGGATTTATTCTGTTATTTTTGTTCTTTTTCTTTTTTCTGTTTGTGGGAAGTTTTAAAGTTTGAATGTGATTTCTTTAATAGATATACAGCTATTCAGGCTATCTATTTCTTCTTGAGTAAGTTTTGGCAGATTAGATTGTTCAAGGAATTTTTTCTTTTCATCACAATTGTCAAATTTATTGGCGTTACATTTTTCTTAATATTTCCTATTAATTTTTTAATGTCATAGCATCTGTCTCCTAATGTTGGTAACTTTTTTTTTTCTTTTCCTGATCACTCTGGCTAGTGGTTTATCACTTTATCAATAAAGATGTGGTCTATCTTTTTAAGGAACAGCCTTTGGCTTTATTGATTTTTCTATGTTCTTTCTCTGTTTTTTATATCGTTGACTTCTATTATCATTATTATTTTCTTTCTTCTGCTTACTTCAATTTAGTTCTTCTTTCCTGTTTCTTATAAGAAATTTAGGTAATTGATTTGAGACTTGTCTTGCTTTCTAATATAAGCATTTGATGTTCTAAATTATCCTCCAAACACTGCCTTAGCTGTATCCCATAAATTTTGATATGTTGTATTTCCATTTTCATTCAGTTCAAGACATTTTCTTATTTCTTCTGATTTCCTTTTTAACTCAGAGGTTTCTTAGAAGTATGTTGTTTTGTGTCTAATATTTGGGTGTTTTCAAGATAGATTTCTCTCATTGATTTTTAGGTTAATTTTATTGTGGTTAGAGAAATGCTTTATGACTTAAATCCTTTTAAATTCATTGAATCTTATTGTATGGCTCAGAATATGGGCTATGTTGGTGACCGTTTCATGTACACTTAAAAAGTGTGTTAAATTGCTGTTTGGTGGAATGTTATATAAATGTCAATTAGGTTGAATTGATAGTTTTTCAAGTCTTATGCCCTTACCTATTTTCTGTACGCTTGCTCTATTAATTATGAAAAAATTGTCAAAATCTCCAGTTATAATTGTGGACTTATTTTTCCTTCCAGTTGTATCAGTTCTTCTTTCTATTTTTTTAAGCTCTTTTATTTGGTACACACATGTTTGGGATTGTTATGTTCTCTTGACGAGTTGACCCCTTTATCATTATGACATTTCCCTCCTTTTCCCTGATCCTTTTTTTTTTTTTTCTGAAGTATACGCTTTCTGATACTAATATAACTACTTCACATTTAATTTTTGTTGGTGTTTGAATGTTATCTTTTCCAATCCTTTTACTTTTAACTTTTTTGTGTCTTTACATTGTAGCCACTGTATAAATGAGTCTTGCTTTTCTAGCAAAACTGCCTTGTAATTGGTGTGTTTAGACCATCTATATTTTATAATTATCTACAATTGTTGGGTTTAATCTGGCCATCTAGATATTTGTTTTGTTTGTGCTTCTTCATTCTGTTTTTACTCTTTTTTGCTTTTTTTTGTTTTGTTTTTTAATTAATAGTTTATTTTTGAGAGCAGTTTTAGGTTTATAAAAAAAATTGAGCAGTGTATTAGGGTTCTCCAGAGAAACAGGGTATATATATCCTTTGGTTCTGTTTTCATATATATATATATATATATATATGTGTGTATATATATATATATATATGTGTATATATATATACACACACACACACACACACACATATATACATACACACAGAGACACACACACATATATACCTACATACACACACATATAAAAATATCTATTATACATATATATGTGTATATATATGTGTGTGTATATATCTAGAGAGAGAGAGAGAGGAAGAGATAGAGAGATACTGACTTCAGCAATTAGCTCATATGATTATGATGGATGGCAAGTCCAAAATCTGTAGGGCAGGCTGGAAGGCTGGAAAATTCAGGTGAGAGCTAATGTTACAGTCTTGAGTCTGAATTCCATAGGACAGCAGGCTGGAAACTCAGGCAGGATTTCTATGTTGCAGTCTTGAGGAGACTTTTACTGGGGGAAACCTCAGTTTTTGCTCTTAAGGCTACATTATGGAGAACAATCTGCTTTCCTCAAAGTTTATTGATTTAAATGTTAATCACATCTAAAAAATATCTTGATAGCAACATCTAGACTCTGGTGTTTGAGCAAATAACTGGGTACTGTAGCCTGATACATAAAATTAACCATCATAAGCAGATAATGATATTGCCATATATACCCTCTCCACTGTACACAGTTTCCCACATTATTAACATCTTGCACTGGTACTGTGCATTTGTTACAGTTGATGAACCAATATTGATATCTTATTGTTAAACCAAATTCAAATCTCTCATTAGGGTTCACTTTTTGTGTTGTACTATTGTATATGAGTTTTGACAACATTGTTTTTGCTTTAATTTTTTAAAATTTCCTCTTCACAATTTTCTTAATTATTTTCTCTTTGTTTTTTATATATTTTTTGTTACCCTGGGGCTCACAATCTACATCTTTAATGAATCAAAATCTACCTTCAAATAATATAACACTACTTCACATATATTTTTGAGAGCCTCCCAACAGTATATTTACCTCTCCCTTCCCTTTCTTTGTGCTTTGTTTCCGTATATTTTATTCCTACATATGTTATAAACCTCAACAGCAAGTTAATTTTGCTATAAACATTCCACTACCTTTTTGGTTTTTTACTTTTTATTTTTAAATAATTATAGACTCAAAAGAGTTTATAAAACTAGTACATAAAGTCCTGTGAACTCTTCACCTAGATTCTCCTAATGGTAACATCTTATATGACTGTAGTATAATATCAAAACCAAGATACTCATATTGGTACAATACTGTTAACTAAAGAATAAATACTTACTCAGTTTTCACCAGGTTTCACATGCATTCATTTGTGTCTGTATGTGTGTTGTACAATTTGATCCTATGCATTGATTTATGTCACCATGACCACAAACAAGACATAGAAGTATTCTACCAGTGCAGAGTTCCTTCTTCTACCTCTTTGTAAGCATGTCTCCAACCCCCAACTCCATTCCTGTCCCCTGGCAATCACTAGACTGTTCTCAGTCTCTATAGTTTTGTCATTTCGTAGATGTTATATAAATGAAATCATAAGATAGAAACCTTTTGAGATTGGTTTTCTTCAATAAGCATAATGGCCTTGAGATCCATCATTGCAGATATTGATATTCATTCCTTTTTACTGCTGAGTAATATTCCATTGTGTGGATATGCCAGTTTGTTTAACCATTGACCCATTGAAGGACATTTGGATTGATTCCAGTTTTGAGCTATTACAAATGAATTTTCTATATGTATTCATGTATAAGTTTTTGTGTGAACATAAATTTTTATATCTCTTCCATGAATTGTGCATATTTGATTGGGTCTGTTTATGAGTTCTCTATTTTGTTCCATGGATCTACGTGTCTATCTCTTCTCCAGTACCACACGCTTTTAATTATAGTAGCTGTATAGTAAGTTAACATTGAGCAGAGTGATTCTTCTCACTTTATTTTTGCTGAAAATTGTTTAGCTATTCTGAGTCCTTTGCCTTTCTGTATACATTTTAGTATACACTTGTCTATATCTGCAGAAACCTTTACTGAGATTTTGAAAGGAATTGTATTTAAACCTATAGATAAATTTGGGGAGAATTGATATCTTTACTGTATTGAGTCTTCCAATCTATGCACATGATATGCCTGTCATTTTTTAGATCCTCTTTGATTTCCTTCATTAGCATTTTGTAATTTTCAGCATATAAGTCCCATGCATGTGTGCGTGTGTTATTAGATTTATATCTAACTATTTTAATTTTTTGGAGTGATTGTAAATGGTGTTATAATTTCAATTTCTACATTTTTATTGATAGTTTATGGACATACAATTAAGTTTTGTGTGTTAATATTACATCATGTGATCATGCTGGTCTTGCTTGTTAGTTCCAAGGATTTTTTGGTAGATTCCTTGGGATTTTCTATGTAGACAATCATGTCATTTACAAATTAGATAGTATTATTTTTTTCCTTTCCAAACTGTATGCTTTTTATTTCTCTTTCTGGCCTTGTTGTACTGGCTAGGACTTTCAGTACTATGTTGAATAAGAATAGTGAGAATGGACATTCTTTTTTGTTTTCAATCTTAGGGGGAAAACATTGTATTTTACTATTAAATATTATGTTAGTGTACGGTTTTTTGTAAATGTTCTTTTTTAGTTTATTCCATTTCCGTAATGGTTTATTTTTTGTTTGGTTTTGTTTTTCAAAATATTAAGGGAGTACAAATGTTTTTGTTACATGGATACATTGTATAATGCTGAAGTTAGGGCTTTTAGTGTGCCTGTCACCAGAATAGTGTTCATTGGACTCGATCAGTAAGTTTTTAATCCCTCATCCCACTTCCAACTTACCCCTTCTTGGTTTCCAATGTCCTTTACATCTCTTTGTACCCATCATTTAGCTTCCACTTACTAGTAAAAACATGTGGTGTTTGTTTTTCTATTCCTGAGATACTTCACTTAGGATAATGGTCTCTAGTTCTATCCAAGTTGCTGCAAAAGACATTATTTCATTCCTTTCTATGACTGAGTAGTACTCCGTGGTGTGTGTGTGTTAAGTATTGTGTTAGCTGTAGGGTTTTTTGGGTAAATGCTCTTTATCAAGTTGAAGAAATTCCTTCTATGCTTTGTTTACTGGGAGTTTTTAATCATGAGTTGGTGTTGAATTTTGCCAAATGCTCCATCAAATGATATGGTCATTTTTTTTTTCTTCTTTGACCTATTAAAATAGTGGATTACATGTTGTTTTTTTGAATGGTGAACTATTCTGGCGTAACTGTCATAAGCCCTATTTGGTTCTGATATATACTTCTTTTTATATAGTTCTGGGTTTGATTTGCTGGTATTTTGTTGAAATTTTTTGTCTTCAGGTTTATGAGAGTATTGATCTGTAATTTTCTTTTTTTGGACTATCTTTGTCTAGAATTGGTATCAGGGTAATATTGGTCTCCTGATTTCTGATTTAGGAAATCTTTCCTTGTCTTTTAGTTTCTGGAGGATATTGTGTAGCATTGGTACTAACTTATTTTTAAATATTTGGAAGATTACTCCAGTGAAAATTTTTTGGCCTAGAAAAAGTTTTTTGGAAGATTTTAATTACAAATTCATTTTCCTTAATAGTCATAAGACTATTCATATTGTTTATTTTATATTAAGTGAGTTTTAGTAGTTTGTGGTTTTTCGGGACTTGGACATTTTCATCTAATTTGTTGCATTTATATACGCTGAGTTTGTAGGATTCCCTTCTTTGTCTCTTAATGGCTACAGGGTCTGTAGTGATAGTCCTGGTTTCGCTGTTAAAGAAAGAGATTTAACAATGAGAAATAAATGCTTTTATTTAGCCACATATTTTTCTTTTGTGGTATATTTCCTTTCTTTGTGTAGATCCATATTTCTATCTGGTATCATTTGCCTCTACATGAAGAACTTTCTTATCATTTCTTGTTCTGCAGATTTGCTGGCAATAAATTCTCTCAGCATTTTTGTGTCTGAAAACATCTTTATTTCTCCTTTTTTGAAAGATGGTTTTGGTTGGCATAGAATTCCAGGGTGATAGGCTTTTTTTTTTCCCTTTAGTAGTTGAAAGATGTTGCTCCATTGTCTTCTGGTTTGCATAGCTTTTGAGAAGTCTCCTGTTCTTCTTATCTTTGTTTCTCTGTATGTAATAGTCTTTTTCTCTACCTGCCTCTAAGATTTTGTTTTTATCACTGTTTTCAGAAATTTGATTGTGATGTACCTTTGTATTGTCTCCTCAGTGTTTATTCTGCTTGTGATTTGTGGTCTTAAAGTTTCATCATATTTGGAAAAATTTCATCCAATTTTTAAAAAATATGTTTTTTTCCTCAATTTCCAACCTCCCTCCCAACACTAATTTATTTTGAACCCCACTTATAATGTTAGACCACGTGACATTGTCCCACAAGTCAATAATGCTTTATTCATTTTTTAAGTATTATTTTTTCTTTGTGTGTTTCATTTTGGATAATTCTAGTGTTAGATCTCAAAGTTCATTGATCTCATCTTCTGTTATTTCATTGCTATTTATTCTTTATAGTTTATTTCTTATTTAGATGTTATGTTTTTCATATATAGAAGTTTATAGTGGGTCTTCCATTTCTCATTTCAGTATATTAATGTATTTTAAAAAATATTTTTGAACATATAGAGCATATTTTAAGTAGATGTTTAACATCCTTTCCTGCTAATTCCTTCATCTTTATCATTTCTTGGTTTATTGATTGATTTTCCCCCTGCTTATGGATCATTTTCACTTCTTTGCATGCCTAGTAATTTTGCATGGATGCCTGACATTGTAAAATTACATTATTGGGTGCTGGATTTTGTTGTATATTATTCTTTGTTTAAAGAATAAGTTGGTGCTCAAGGCAACAAAAGCAAAACTGGACAAATGGCATCACATCAAGCTGAAAAGCTTCACACAGCAAAGGAAACAACAAAGGGAAGAGACAACCCACAAAATGGGAGAAAATATTTGTAAACTATCCATCTGACAAGGGACTAATAACTAGAGCTCCAACAACTCCGTAGGAAAAAATCAAATAATCCAATGAAAAATGGGCAAAGGATCTGAATAGACATTTCTGAAAAGGAGATATACAAATGGCCAACAGGTATATGAAAAAATGCTCAATATCATTAATCACCAGAGAAATGCAAATCAAAACTACAGTGAGATATCATCTCACCCCAGTTAAAATGGCTTTTATCAAAAAGACAGGCAGTAAACAAATGCTGCAAGAATGTGGAGAAAGGGAAACCCTCGTACACTGTTGGTGGGAATGTAAATCAGTGCAACCACTATGAAGAACAATATGGAGGCTTCTCAAAAAACTGAAAATAGAACTTTCTCAAAAGAAGACATACAAATTGCCAACAGGTATATAAAATATGCTCAACATCATTAGTCATCAGGGAAATGCAAATCAAAACTACATTGAGATACCATCTCACCCTAGTTAAAATGGCTTTTATCAGAAAGACAGGCAATAATGAATGCTGGCAAGGATGTGGAGAAAGGGGAACTCATGTACACTGTTAGTAGGAATGTAAATTAGCGTAACCACTATGGAGATCAGTATGGAGGTCCCTCAAAAAACTAAATATAGAACTACCATAATATTCTGAAATAAAAAAAAAAGAAAAAGAACCTACCATATGACCTAGCAATTCCACTGCTGGGTATATATCCAAAGGAGGGGAAATCAGTATATTGAAAAGGTATCTGCACCTCCGTATTTGTTGCAGCAGTATTCACAATAGCCAATATTTGGAATCAACCTAAGCGTCCATCAGTGGATGAATGGATAAAGAAATTGTGGTACATATACACAATGGGATATTATATAGGCACAAAAAAGAATGAAGTTCTGCCATTTGCAACAACATGGATGGAACTGGAGAACATTATGTTAACTAAAATAAGCCAAGCACAGAAAGACATATCTCGTTTGTTTTCACTCATACGTAGGAGCTAAATATTAAAAACAATTGATCTCCTGGAGACAGTAGGATGATGTTTACCAGAGCATGGGAAGGGTAGCAGGGAAGGGGGCCATAAAATGGGGATGGTTAATGGGTACGAAAATGCAGTTAGATGGAGAGAATGAACAATATTTGATAGCACAACAAGGTGACTATAATCAACAATAAATTAGAGTATGCTTTAACTGAAAGAGTGGAATTGGAATGTTCCTAACACAAAGAAATGTTAAATGCCTGAGGTGATGGATACCCCAATTACCCTGATTTGACTAATTCACATTATATATCTATATTGAAACATCACATGTACCCTATAAAGATACACTATTATGTACCCATAATAATTAAAAATAAAAAAAACTTTTTAAATTTAAAAAAGAATAAGTTGGTGCTTGATTTTTGTTTTGTTTTGCTTTTTGGTATTCTTTTAAAGGATGTTGGACTTTGTTCTGGTATGTATTTATATTTTTTGTTGTTTGATTGAGGCAAAGTTTTTTAAACTTTGATATGCGAGTTTTAGAGTAGCCTTTTTTCTAGGGCTAATTCAGTCCACTACTAAGGTGATATTCTTATGAAAACTCTATCTCATGTCTCATATATTATAAAGTCCTTCTGTTCTGGCTGATGAGCATACATATTTGTAGTCCTGTGTGTACTTCAGAAATTGTTCAGCTTGCTGCTTTCCCTGTCCTTGGGTAATTTTTTCTCCTGTATGCATGGATAAATACTCAAAGACATGAGAGAGCCGATTTGTAACTGTGCTCAGCAAACTCTATCTCTAAACAGTTTCCTCTGCTCTCATTCTCTGCTTCCAAATCTAGCCACCTTGAATTATTCAAATTCTGATCTCTAGACAGATATTTGGAATCAACCTAAGCGTCCATCAGTGGATGAATGGATAAAGAAATTGTGGTACATATACACAATGGGATATTATATAGGCACAAAAAAGAATGAAGTTCTGCCATTTGCAGAACTTTTCAGCTCAGCAGCATCCTCATTCTTTGTTTGGGTTCCTCCTTCCTGCTGTGCCTTAAGCTGTTTCCAGGCAGTAAACTGGGGCTATCAAAGGGTTGATCTCATTTGTTCCTTTTCTCTCAGTGAAGACAGTTCTGGCTTCCTGTAGTCTAACCTCTGCAAACTGTTCTTTCACAGGAATGAATTGTTCTGCTTTCTAGTTGTTTAAGGAGAATGAGAAGAATCCAGTCCCTGTTACTCTATTTTGGCCAGAAGCAGACTTCCAATAATGTTTTAAGTACTCATTTAGCTAATAATGTTTTAATAAATAAACATGTCAAATGGTGTTTTCTTTTGTGGTGAAATATACATGATATAAAATTTACCATTCTAAGCATTTTTAAGTGCATGGTTCAGTGTTAAGTACATTCACATTGTTGTGCAATCACTACTACCATTCATCTCTAGAACTCTTTTCACCTTGCAACACTGAAACTTTATACCCCTTAAATAATAACTCCTCATCCCCTTCTTCCCCCATCCCCTGGCAACAACCATTCTGCTTTCTGTCTCTATAAGTTTGGTTATTCTAGGTACCTCATATATGCAGGATCATATAATATTTGTCCTTCTGTGACAGAGTATACATTTTGCATAATGTCTTCAAAGTACATCCATGTTGTGTCAGAATATCCTTACTTTTTAAGAATGAATAATATTAGCATAGTTCCAGTCCAAGTCCAAAGACCTGAGATGCGGGAGAGCCGATGGTGTAGGTTCTAGTCCAAGGCAGAAGACCGATGTTCCTTCTTGAAGATAGGCAGAGAGAGCAAATTCTCCTTTACTCAGCTTTTTTGTTCTATTCAGGCCTTCATCTGGTTGGATGAGGCCCATACACATTGGGGAAGGAATCTGCTTTACTCAGTCTGCCCATTCAAATATTAGTCTTATCCAGAAACATCCTCACAGACACACCCTGAATAATGTTTACCTAAATATCTGGGGGCCCTGTGTCCCCGTCAAATTGATGCATAAAATTAACCATTATACCATTCATCCATTAGTGTACAATTGAATTGTCTCCTTTTGGCTACTGTGAATAGTGCTACTATGAACACTGATGTACACATATCTGTTTGAGTGCCTGCTTTCAATTCTTTTGCATATGAAATGGTATTTTTGTACAGTTGTATGTGCTCACTTGAGGTTTAGAATTCTAGTTGCTGAATCACTTTAATCACAAGAGCCATGCTTTAGAAAAAACAGTTGTGTCACATCTGATGCATATTTAGGTTATATGGATATAAGTCTATTGTATTTTATAGGTGATTAAAGGGATTTTTAATGGAAATGTTTTTATTATACTTGATTTTTGCATAATATACTGCCTTTGGAACCCAATCTCAGAGTAAAATGCAACTTTATTGTATTGCTTTTCTTTTACAAAGCAGAAAAATAATTTCTGGCAAGTTTCTATGTTCTTTTCAATGCTAATGAATTAAAAAAAATTTATAACAGGTTCTCTAGTTGACAGGAAAAATTTGAGGAATTTTTTTTATTTAGTTGTTTATTTTATAATTCAGAGGAACATTGTGAGCAAAGCAAAAACACATTTTTGTATTCGTAATTGTTTGTTCTTTATAATGGGAGAAAGAAAGGGGAAAGAATATTTTAGAATGGATATGGCATATAGAATCAGTATGGTGATTTTGAAAGAGCACTGAGTTCAGTTTTGAGAGATATGTTAATTTTATTAATCCCACTTACTATTAAGCCATAATTTCGGGCAAGGCATTTTACCTTTCTGAGCTCATTTCCTTGTCTGAAAGACAGTGAAGATGATAACGTGTTATGGTTCCTAGGATTGTGATGATCAAATGAGGTAATATATGTGAAAGAGATATATAGATATAAGGCTGCATTTTATGGCCTAAGCTGGTAGAAACAGAAAATGGCTATTGGATACAACCCATCTGCTTATGTATTAGATGGCTTCTGTGTGTCTGATTAAAAGGTTTGTAAGTTTTGAATTATAGAAGATGAGTATGAAGTGAATGAATCTAATTTTGTCTCAGAACCTCAATTCATTGGAAGGAGAGAAGTGAGAATCTTATAGCCACTGCGAGCCAATTTTTGATACTAAAAAACTTATATCTTTACTCTGTTTTGGAAAGATTTATAAGGTGGTCAGAACTTTACTAATGAATGAGGAATTGTCAGCATATGTCCCTTTTTAAGCCCAATATGCATATGATGTGAAATTTCTGTTTCACTAGAGTTTGTGAACATTTGTTTATGTTGAGAATGGTATATTTTTGTATGTGTTGAGCTTGATATAGGAGTTTAAAGAGTACTACTAAACAATGATTTTTTTAATGAAGTTTTTCAGTGGCTTGTCTTTGTGCCCTACGGAGAGAGATGAGACGGGGTAGGTAAAATACTTTTTTCTCCAGCATATTTTGATGATGTTCTCTACAGAAGGATTTGTTATGTCTCTGTGAGAGACAGAAATAAAGTGTTACTTCTGAGATACTTCTTTTGTAGGAAAGGGACCGGTTTGCCTTACAACTTATTCTTGGAGCTTTTGTATTCAGGAACTTGAGTTAGAATGAAGAAACTCAAAACCTAGTCCTTCTTTTTTCTTGAGTTGACAAAAATGATTTCACATTTTTTTGGAATTGAGTAAATTTGAAGTTTACCTATTTATTCTGATTTTAGAAATGACACTATGATGACGTGTAGTAAGAACTTTAGCCTCATCCTATAATATGAGCCTAAAAGATATCATTAAATACTTGTTGATAGACTGTAGTGGCAGGAAAGATACAAATGAGCCTGGAACATTTGAAGAAAAGAAAGTAAGGAAAAAAAAGCAAAAAGATAGAGCATATCAAAGGGATACAGGAGTCAACTGAAAGAGCTTACAAGGGCCATGCATGGCTGGAACAATTTGAGAAACAAAATAAATGATGTAGTATTGGATTGTCACTCAAGGTATACAATAAATATACATGGGTCCATACTGATGTAAAAAAGTGATTGAACAAATGTATAAATGGAGGAAGAGAGATGAATCTTCCACATAGAAGTATTACAGATAATATTAATATATGTAGATGTTCTTTACTCCAGGAGGTAGAGCATAATTCCTCCCTTCTCTCCTTAATGGTAGGCCAGACATAGTCACTTACAAAGAATACATTACAGAATGGGAAAAAATAGTAACTTTATAGTGGAGAAGGCTGGCAAATGCTACCTTTACCAAGTGATGAAGGTTAACATCATCAATGATGTCCTGTTCATATCATGTTCCCTTTGACATGATGGGTTGAGAATGGCAGTTCGCCTGTGTCGTACTCTTTCCAAAAACCCATAATTGGTTCTAATCACAAGAAGAAAAACATCAGACAAACCCAAATTGGAGGTCATTCTACAAAATACCTGAGTAGTATTCCTCAAAACTGTCAAGATCATGGGAAAGAAGGAAAGACTGAGAACTGTCACAGACCAGGGGAGACTGGGGAGAAATGATAACTCCATGCAATGTGGTATCCTGGATGGAATCCAGGAACAGAAAATAAACATTGATGGTAAAACTGGTGAAATATGAATAATGTCTGGGCTTTGGTTAGTAGTAATGTACCAACATTGGTTTCTTCATTTTGACAAATGTACCATGGTGATGTAAACTGTTACCAATAGGGGAAAATAAGTGAGGGCTATAATATACCCTGTACTATCTTTTAACTTTTCCATAAATCTAAAATTATTCTAAAATAAAGTGCTTATTATAAAAAAACTAGTTGACAGATTTTTTAATTGCATGGAATCAAATGATGTGAAGAATAGAAGCTGCTTTGTGTCAACCAGTTTTCATTAGTTAGCATATTTTATTTATTTTTTTATTTTATATGTCAAACTTTTATTAAAACAATATAAAATACAACTTACCAATATGTAGAACTCTAAAAAACCATCCCTTTCCAACCCTCCCCTCTGGCATGTTTTATTTTAACATATTTCCCCCTAAAAATAGAATAATATGTTATATTAACACTGTTTAGGTTTATAATAAGTTCTCTGATTCATAAATAATAGTTTCAGTTATATGTAAGATTTAATGACCTTTTAAAAGTCATATTAATGTCTGAAACTTTAAAACTACAGAATCAGGTTAATAAGGTACAAATTAATAGCTGTCTATTTTGAAGGGAGGAAGTTAATGATTTAATATAATGGTATATAGAATCTGAGTTACGATTGTTTTGAGAATTATGATTTTGAAAGTGCTTATGTTATGTTGATATTGTGCTTGATCATAATACAGTATTTTGGGAACTTAAAATTTAATAGTATTATCAGCTAAAGCAACATAGAAAAATTAGTCTAGTAAGACAAAATAATATTTAAAATAATTTAAAATATAATCTTTTTATTAACTATAAAATGAATATAAGTAATTTTTATATCATTTCTTTTCTAGATTTATTATCTAGGATAGATTTGGATGAACTAATGAAAAAAGATGAACCACCTCTTGATTTTCCTGATACCCTGGAAGGATTTGAATATGCTTTTAATGAAAGTAAGTGGTATATGCTATATGTAAAATTTATTTAACAGTGCTAATAGAATTATAAGACCAATATTATTTGCTACTTTTAAAGGCCAGCTAGAATGTTTTATGTATTTCTTTTGATAAATAATGACTTATCCTTGCATGGTGAAATCCTTCACTCAAGTGAAGTGTCACCATGTAACAATTTCCCATAGTTGTCAAGTCAGGTAACTAATGGACATGAATTTGATTCAGCATATGCATCTCAACCTTGAGCGTTCAACTGCCTGATATCCAATTGGAACTCCTAATTAAATTGTATAGAAAGATGCTACTGTTTCACATGTTATTTAAAATGAAATGACTGGCAATAATTATCTGTGACAATATTTTAAAGCAATTTTCTGTGATTTTTCAGGCAACATCCTTGTTTTAAAATTTATTAATTAGAGTTTGAATAAAATAACCTTTACGCTTGGGATGTGGAGGAACATACCCTAGATTGCAAGGATGTTACTGGCACAAAGAATCATGATTCATTGAATTATTAATACACTGTTAAACTTGAAGGGTAATAGTATTAAAGGATAGGTAGCACTTGAGTTGTAGTTTTCTGTGTGTTGCTCTGCATCAACTGAATTGGTTCTCTGTCACAATTGTATTAGTGGATAGATATCTCTTTACAACATCAGTTATAGGTATTAGGACTTATAGTCACAGTCTGTGTACTAGGATTTTAGGTGAGTTTAAAGAGAAGATCCTAGAAACTTTGATCTTTTATATTAATTTTCATACTTTTTAAATAAAGGATATTTTATGCCAGTGTGTGTTCGAGTAGTAATATTTCTTGTCTGGAGGGGAAGTGGGGTTAAAGCAATAGGCCTGTGCTCTATTTCTCTCCTGATACCCCTGGGGAAAGAGTACTGTCCTGGGGACAGGTAGCTTGGTCTTTTCTCCTTGTGAATATGGTGATAATTAACTGATTTAGTAAATAAGGACTAATATTTACTATGAGGAGAGGTCCTTATCTGTGGAATACTTTCAGCAGGATAACTTGTTTAGCATTGCTTGTGGTAAACAAATGTACAGTCCTTTGGATATATGAGAAATATTTCTCTAAAGAATAGCAATACAACTCTTTGGCACATGAAATGGAAATATTTATGACCCAGATGCTCACCAATGTGTGAGGGAATCTGGATGCCTCACTGAGAGACCTCACCTACTCTGAGCCAGAGAGTGCTATCCAGTGAGAGGAAAGGACCTGGGGGAAATGCCAGGATGTCCCAGACCTCTCCCTGCTTTGCCTGTGCCGCTTGACTGCTTGTACCCATGGAATTATTAGTAAAGCTTAGTCATTATCAGTAAAGATCTCTGATTTTGTGAGTCTGATTTGATAGTCCAAACCTTTGTTAGCTCACTGCCTTTATCCAATTTCCATTTGATATCCTACCCATATGTCAAGGCCTAGTTGAGAAATCTCACTGAAACCTTCTGAACTCATTGTAGCCATTAGGGATTTTTCATTTTTCTAAAATCATTCTAGACTTTATTGTCTATATGGATCATTTGTGGCAGTTTTTAGATTGCTGACCTACTTCATTCTTGTTTATTTAACTTCCTGAAAAGTTGCTTAACTTTTTAATATTTATGCTTTTATACCTTAGGTAGCCTCCAAGCTTCTTGAGTACTATGACCATGTTCCTGGCAATAGCTAATAGAGATTTTTATATAGTAGGCTTTAAAATATTGTTAGCTTGCTTTGGAGAGATTAAGATCAAGAAGAAAAGCCTTTGAGTACTTAGGGATCATTCTTTTATAATATTTATATGTTTGTAGCATATTGACATTTGAAGGAAAAAATCTAAAAAAAAATAAACTGTTCTGAGAAAGTTACTTTAAATTCTTATCAGACACTATTTGTTGTAGTGTTTATATTATTGTAAATGTACTTTGAATTACAGCAATACTGTTTGTTTATCTTCTTAGAGGGGCAGTTAAGACACATAAAAACTGGGGAACCATTTGTTTTTAACTACCGGGAAGACTTGCACAGATGGAACCAGAAAAGATACGAGGCTCTAGGAGAGGTATGTCACATACACTTTTTTAACTTTGTTTTTCCCAATTTTAAATACTCAGAATAAAGGTTTTGAAGATGCAGCAGTTCATGCACTCTTTCTTAAAAAAGTGATTTTAAAAAAGTTTTTGCTTTTTTTTGTTTGATTATTTTTAGTGGTGATGTTAAAAACATATTCTCAGTTTAAACGTTTCTGTTTTTACAGAGATGAGGTAGTCTTTGAGACAATAGTTTACCATCTCCTCAGGCTGCAAACACTTGAATAAACTACCTTTCCTTCACCAAAAAAAAAACAAAACAAAACAAAACAAAAAGTTTCTGTTTCTGTACAAACATATCCTTCTCATGACCTTAATATTTTGTGTTGAGTCATTGTATAGGAATATAAATTCATGCCAAATTTTAATTAAATTTTTAAAAATGTTTTTAAGAGGTTGAATCCCCCACTGTGCCAGGAGGAATAAGTGTTCTTTAAGTGTTTATTTACATGAAGAAGATTGATATTTGGCTAACAAGTTGAAACTAACCTAGTTACCTTTAACTTGATAAAGGATTAGGTCTTGTGAACATTAGGTACATCATGTGGTACCACTTATAGGAACCTTTGAAAATGTCATTTGTCATCTAGGTGAATGTTTTGATAAAGCCAAAAGTTTTACTTATTCTGTGTCATATTAAGTCTTTATTTTTAATAAAATGCATATGGACACATTTGTTTAGTGTGATAACTAGACAGGTACTTTACTTTTCTAAGGAAAAGTTGAAATTTCCATATTCCTATTTGGCTTTTTACTAAAGTAGTAAAAATGAACTACTTGGTTAAATAATTACATAAAGATATATGCTAACATAAATAATAGCATAAAGAATATATAATTTGCTCAGAGACAATTCTTGGATCTCTTGCATTTCTGTGTGTCTCTGAGCAAAGGTTTTGACAGCTTTTCTTCTGGACTATCACTTCAAGGACATTTGTATAGGAAACAGGCTTCAAAGACAGAGATTGTGTCTGCCTCCAAGATAGTGGGCAGATTTATTTGCTGTCCAACATAATAGAGATAATACTCCTCTCTTCCCCACTGATGGCAAAGGAGAACAGGTTTTCTAGCAGCCCTCTATAAGATTGGGTTTACTAAAGTTGAGGTTCCTCAACTGTGACACAATCCTACTGCATGGTTAGCATCCACCTGGGCCTCTCTGCACTGCCTCTTTGGGATTTCAGGGTCAGAATGAACAGTTGAAAACATGAAGCTTATGCTGCCTGCTGTACCCTGATTAGTGTAAAGTCGTTTGTTTCTGACCCAGGAGTCTGGTGTCTCCTGGAAGCATCCATGAAACTGTGCAGGCTAACTTGTTAGCTTGCCAGCAGTGTAAATCTGACAGTTAAAGACCATTCACAGTTCTTGATAGTGTTCTCCTCCATTGATAACTTAACTATATTCAAAGCCCTGAATAATTTCTGTTGCACATTAAAAAAAGCTTTCCCATTTCCACTTGAATTGTATGCTGCAAACTGGTAATATTCTAATTATAGGATAACTATTATAATGGCCTTAGAGAGGAGCTAGTGTTTTTTTCTTTGCTTTTAAGCGGGGCTTACGTTTTACTCTTTTCCATAAGCCGCTCACACGGACAGGTTGCTGTTCTTCAAACATACCTTGTCCTTTTTGGCATCTGCATCTTTTTTTTTTTTTTTAATTTCAGAATATTATGGGGGTACAACACTTTGGCTATATATATTGCCCATGCACTGCCCGTGTCAAAGCTACAATCGTGGTCATCCCCCAAACTGTGCTCCCTGCATCCATTCAGTGAGAGTTTTCCCATCCCCTCCACCCCCCTCCAGCCTGCCCGCCCCCTGATGAATATTATTGCCCTGTGTGATGTAAGTGTTGATCAGTTAGTACCAATTTGATGGTGAATACCAGTGGTGCTTGTTTTTCCATTCCTGTGACACTTCACTTCGAAGAATGGGCTCTAGCTCCAACCAGGATAATACCAGATGTGTTAATTCACCATTGTTTTTAATTGCTGAGTAATACTCCATGGTATACATATACCACATTTTATTAATCCACTCGTGTATTGATGGGCACCTGGGTTGTTTCCACATCTTTGCAATTGTAAATTGTGCTGCTATAAACATTCGCGTGCAGATGTCTTTATTATAGAATGTCTTTTTTTCCTTTGGGTAAATACCCAGTAGTGGGATTGCTGGGTCAAGTGGTAATTCTACTTTTAATTCTTTGAGGTATCTTCATATTACTTCCATAGAGGTTGTACTAATTTGCAGTCCCACCAGCAGTGTATGAGTGTTCTTATCTGTCCACATCCCCACCAACATTTGTTGTTTGGGGATTTTTTGATATGAGCCAATCTCACTGGCGTTAAGTGATATCTCATTGTGGTTTTGATTTGCATTTCCCTGATGATTAGAGAAGTTGAGCACTTTTTTATATGTTTGCTGGCCATTATTCTGTCTTTTTTTGAAAAGTTTCTGTTCATGTCCTTTGCCCATTTTTTAATAGGGTTGTTTGATTTTTTCTTGTTGATTTTCCTAAGTTCTGTATAGATTCTGGTTATCAGCCCTTTATCAGATATGTAGCATGCAAATATTTTATCCCATTCTGTAGGTTGTCTGTTCACTCTAGCGATAGTTTCCTTGGCTGTGCAGAAGCTTTTTAATTTGATCAGGTCCCATGTATTTATTTTGGTTGCTGCTGTGATTGCTTTGGGGGTCTTCTTCATAAATTCTTTGCCTAGGCCAATGTCCATAAGAGTTTTTCCAATGTTTTCTTCAAGAATTCTTATAGTTTCACATCTTAGGTTTAAATCTGTTATCCATTGTGAGTTGATTATTGTGAGAGGTGAGAGGTGTGGGTCCAGTTTCAGTCTTGTACATATGGCCATCCAGTTTTTCCAGAACCATTTATTGAATAGGGAATCTTTTCCCCAGTGTATATTTTTCTGGAATTTGTCAAAGATCAGGTGACTGTATGAGGCTGGTTTTATATTTGGGTGTTCAGTCCTGTTCCATTGGTCTACATCTCTGTTCTTGTGCCAGTACCATGCTGTTTTGGTTACTATAGCCTTGTAGTATAGTTTGAAGTCTGGTAGATAGATGCCTCCCAATTTGTTTCTTTTGCTTAAGATTGCTTTGGCTAGACGGGGTCTTCTCTGGTTCTACACGAAGCATAGAATTATTTTTTCTAGATTGGCAAAAAATGATGTTGGTATTTTGATAGGGACTGCATTGATTCTGTAAATCACTTTAGGTAGCAAAGCCATTTTTACAATGTTGATTCTGCCTATCCAAGAGCATGGTAGGGTTTTCCATCTGTTTACATCCTCTGCAATTTCTTTTCTCAGTGTTTCATAATTCTCTCTATATAGGTCTTTGACCTCCTTAGTTACATATGTTCCTAAATATTTAATTTTCTTTAATTTGTTTCTCGGCTTGATTGTTATTAGCATATATGAAGGCTATGGATTTGTGTGTATTAATTTTGTATCCTGATACTCTGCTGAATTCATTTATTAATTCCAGTAAAGTCTTGGTTGAATCTTTGGGGTTTTCTATGTGTAATATCATATCGTCTGCGAATAGGTAAAGTTTGACCTCTTCTGCCCCCATCTGGACACCCCTTATTCCTCTGTCTTGTCTGATTGCTCTGACCAGGACTTCCAGCACTATGTTGAGAAGAAGTGGAGATAGTGGGCAACCTTGTCTAATTCCAGTTTTAAGGGGGAATGCTTTCAGTTTTTCCCCATTCAGTATGATATTGTCTATGGGTTTATCGTATATGGCTTTAATAGTTTTGAGGTATGAGCCATGTATGCCTATATTGTTAAGAGTTCTTATCATTAAAGGGATGCTGGATTTTGTCAAAAGACTTTTCTGCATCTATTGAAAGGATCATATAATCTTTGTTCTTGCTTTTATTTACATGGTGAATTACATTTATAGATTTGTGTATGTTGAACCATCCCTGCATCTCGGGAAAGAAACCCACCTGATCGTGATGAGTTATTTTTTTGATGTACATTTGAATTCGGTTTGCAAGGATTTTATTGAGAATTTTTGCATCTATATTCATAAGGATATTGGTCTGTAATTTTCTTTTCTTGTTGTGTCCTTTCCTGGCTTTGGTATCAAGGTGATATTGGCTTCGTAGAATGAGTTTGGGAGGATTCCATACTTCTGGATATTTTTAAATAATTTCTGCAGTATACGCACCAGTTCTTCTTTGTAGGCTTGGTAGAATTCAGGTGTGAACCCATCTGGTCCAGGACTTTTTATGTTGGAAGATTTTTTATTACTGCTTCAATTTTGGTGTTTGATACTGGTCTGTTTAGAAATTCTGTTTCTTCCTGGTTGAGCCTAGGGAGGTAGTATGTTTCTAAGAATTTGTCCATTTCCTCCACGTTTTCGTGTTTGTGGGCATAGAGATTTTTGTAGTATTTGAAGATGATGTTTTGTATTTCCATGATATCATTTGTGACCTCTCCTTTTTCATTTCTAATTGAGCTTATTAGAGTCCTTTCCTTTCTGCTTCTGGTCAACCTGGCGAGTGGCCTGTCTATTTTGTTTATCTTTTCAAAGAACCAACTTTTCATTTTATTAATCTTCTGTATTGTTCTTTTTTTCTCAATTTCATTTAAATCTGCTCTGATTTTGGTTATTTCTTTTCTTCTGCTGGCTTTAGGATTGCTTTGCTCTTCCTTTTCCATTTCCTGAAGATGATTCATTAGTTTACTGATTTGGGACCTTTCTGTCTTTTGGATGTGGGCATTTAAGGCGATAAGTTTTCCTCTCAGGACTGCTTTTGCTGTATCCCACAGATTTTGATAACTTGTGTCCCCATTATCATTTAGTTCGAAGAATCTTTTGATTTCCATTTGAATCTCCTCCTTGACTCAATAGTCATTCAGCAACAGATTGTTTAATTTCCATGTTTTTGGATGAAGATATGAGTTTCTGTTGGAATTGATTTCTAATTTTATTCTGCTGTGTTCTGAAAAGATACATGGTATGATTTCTATTTTTTTGAATTTGTTTAGATCTGTTTTGTGGCCTAGAATGTGGTCAATTTTAGAGAAAGTTCCATGAGCTGATGAGAAGAATGTATATTCAGTGTTATTTGGGTGGAGTGTTCTGTAGATATCTGTTAGGCCCAAATGTTCTAGAGTCCTGTTTAGGTCCTTTGTTTTTTTGTTTATTTTCTGTTTGGAGGATCTGTCTAGTTCCGTCATTGGGGTGTTGAAGTCCCCTGCTATTATGGCATTGCTATTTATTATGTTGTTTAGATCAAGCAGTATTTGCTTTATGTACCTGGACGCTCCTGTGTTAGGTGCATAAATGTTTAGGATTGTTAAATCCTCTTGTAAGATTTTTCCCTTCACCACTATATAGTGTCCATTTTTGTCCTTCTTTACTTTTCTTTCTTTAAAGTTTATATCATCTGAAATAAGGATGGCTACTCCAGATTTCTTTTGGTTTCCATTAGCCTGGAAAATTGTATTCCATCCTTTCACCTTGAGTCTGAATGCATCTTTGTGTGTAAGGTGTGTTTCCTGGAGATAACAGATACTTGGCTTGTATTTTTTAATCCATTCAGCCAGCCTATGTCTCTTCCATGGGCAATTCAAGCCATTCACATTTATTGAGAGAATTGATATTTGGGGTAAATTTCTCATTATTCTATTGGGTGGTGTCTCTTGTTTTACCTCTTGCGTCATTGTGGAATCTGGTTTCTGGAGTTTTAGCTTTTGCGTAGTTTTACATTGGTGGGTATCTGTTGTACTGGTTAGTGTACAATGGCATCTGCATCTTTTATACTATCAACTTGTGTCCTCCAACATCATCTATATGCAGCTAGTGTGTCTTATTAGATCATTCTATGTGAAAGTGATTTATTTCTTGTAGGATCTTATACCTAATTCTTTGGATATGTGGAGGATCACAGATTTATTCTTGGTGCACCTTAGTCCACAAGAATCAAAATATTTTCAGTTTTCAGTTTGATGATTATTTGTACGGAAAGGCATATTATTCAATATTATCTATATTACTACCATCTGTGCCTGCATTCACGTTTGTGTTCATGATCAAGTTGGCCTCAGGTGATCACCCAAAATCACAGCATTTAACTTTTAATGCAGTGTTTCTTAAATTTAGATCAGTGGACCCCTCAGCTTTAAGTACCGTTCCCTTTTCTTCCTCAGTACATCAATCAAAAGTAAACATATTTTCCTAATATAAAACTCCACACAACAAAAGACCCAGGGGTTGGAGAGGGAAAATCTGGTTGTTATAGTATTTGTTCCATACCATCTTGTTTCTCATATCACGTTTAGAATGCTTGTTTTTATTGTTATTTTCACTGTTGAGGATTATTAATTAAATTTTATTTCCTACATCTTAGGAGTGAGTTGTATGAGTTCTAGTTATATGCCAATAATGACACAGTTTTCGTTATAGTGAATTAGTTTGTTTGGCGTTTATGATAGTGGGATAATGCATCTTTGGGCCTGTCTTTTCATTAATATTCCTTAATTTCCATTTCTGAGCCATGACTTTAAGTTAAATTTAACCAATTTACTGTTCCTCATTCACACCTTCTACTTTTATCTTATACCATTTTCTCCCTTTGAAATGCCCTTCCTCCCTTCTAGCAATCCCTCACCTCTGTCTGCCTTCTGGTTTTGGCTCAGATGTCTCCTCCTTTAGGAACACTTCCCTCATCTCCTCTGCTACAATCTTTCTTTCTTCTCATTTCCCTTCCTCCCATTCTATTTTTCTTCCTATCTTGTCTTTTGCGAAAAATGATTTAAGGTGACGTTAAAGATAAATGCCATTTAGCAGGACTTAAACTAAAAGTAAATAAAGGAAGTACAGTAAAAAAAAAGAAAATAATGTTAATAAACTAAAGGCATGAGTTACTATATTTCTCTTATGCTACTTATCACTCTGCATTACATTATTTTTGATGCATGTTTTTAAAGCAATTTGGGGGAAACTCAGTTTTCACGATATTTGTTGAATAATAAATATGATACAAATATGTAAACTGTTCAGTATAAATTCTGGATCTATGCATTTTAGAGAATTTCTTAATGTTAGGAATTTAAACATAAAGATGTATATTTTCTTATTGGAAGAAAGGAAAATGATAATTTTCCTGTTTATAAAGCTAAACAATTTTTAATTATTTCAATTTCCAATTAGGATCTAGTTCACTATATTTGATAAAAATAGACTATGTATATATGGCATAATCTATTGGAAAATTTTAACCTTCATAGTCAAACTTCAGACTTTTATCATTATAATTCAGAAAAATGTAAGTTCTTGTATAACTGTCCACAGTTCCTAGAAAACAAACAAACCTTTGTATTTAAATTCTGGAAATAACTTAGTGCTTTATGTTACCAATAAGATCTCTTTTTCCATTAAGTGAGAACCTGTGGAAAGGATCTTACCAAGTCCTGAACATAGAAGTACTGAAACTCTGCTCTCTTCTCATTGGTGGTCATAGGGGAGAATTCAGAAGACTGTGCAAATTTGTGTTTACTGCCTGAGAGCCTACCTTAGTAAATAGCTCTTGATATGCTTAAGATTGAAGTTTTAAGGAAATACATTTTGACTTCAGTCAGCAATCTAAATGAAAACCCCTTCTGTTTTTTTAGCATTTTCCTACTGAATATCGAGTTTTGTCTTTAGCTGAGAGCTACTATATATGTTTCACAACTGTTGTTTTAGTTTATGTTTATTTCTTTCTTAAGGAGATTATTATAGCAGTCGTTCAGCAGAAATTGTTTCTAAGACTTGCTCCTGAAATGCTCTATCATTTCTATGTAAATTAAACTTATTGTGTAAGTAAAATAAACTGAGATGTGTTTGTTTTTAGACTGCAGTGCCATAATACACAAAAGAATACTCTTTATGTTCACACAGTTACATTTTTATAGTTAAACAAATGCTTTTGCTAATATGTATATATAAACTATCCATATACAGTTTGAAAAAAATATATAGCCCTTAATAAGTTTGGATGATTTCTGTAAATTTAGAAAGGTACTTTTGGCTTAAGGAGGTGGGAAAGTGATGTGAAAGGGCTACGTTCGAAGTAGAAGTCTTTAGTGTGCGCACTTGCGCGCACGTGCGTGTGTGTGTGTGTGTGTGTGTGTATGGGTGAGTTGAATGCCAAGAAATAATTCTGTTAAACTCAGAGAAAAACTAGAAAGGCTATCATCTTAGTAAATAGGATGGTAGAAACAGCACATGACTTGTGAAATTTTCTCAACTATTTCTTTCATGTCAATACTGAATTATTATTAAGTGGAGAATTTATAATCCAGAAGAAATTGTAATGAAAGATTTTATTTTCTTGCCTAATTTTGGTCTTTGCATTTTCTTTGATGTATGTCTTGATATCCTCTTTAAGAATTAATAAATTGTCAATGTGCTTAGGAAGAGACTAGCAGCAATTAGGTAGTCTTATGAGCTTGGCTCTTTATTAATGGATAGGATCACACTTACCAAAACAACTAAGGGCATAATTTTCTTTTCTGGTCCTAAATTAGTAATGTGTCTTCTGACATGGTGGGAAATTACTGAAAAATATTACAATTTTTTATAAAATGAGATTTATTAAAAAATTTAGGCCAGTACTATCTTATAGGATTTCTTCAATGGCCATTTTCAGGTATTTGAAACTAGGAACAACTTAAATTAAGGAACAATAATATAAATTACCATTATCTTAATATTCGAAATTTAAGCATACTGTGATTATCTGTGTATAGTATCTTCATATAATGTGAAATTCATGCATCTTATATTGTATTGGCCATCAGTAGATCTGAATCCTAGTTCTGGCTCAGTCATATCTGTGTGACTTTAGAAAAATAATATTTGCAAGCCTCTACTGTAAAGTAAGAATAAAATTATTTGTACTGTTTGAAGAATAAGTAAGATAGGTACATATGATATCACTTTATGTTCTTTAATATGTCATACAAATGTTAAGAGCATGGAAAGAAAATAGAACTGCATTGTTTAAGACGATTTCAAATTTATCTTTATTGATACTAGAAAGGTTTAGTTTTCTGTTTTTCTCTCTCCCCTCTCTGTCTAGTTATTGTTACTTACATCATGCTTATATTTCTATAATAGAGATGAAGAAATGACCATTGGTGCAGTTGTTAGCAGACTTCATTGACTTCCATCTCTTTCTAGTATCCATTCCTACAAGTGGAATACTAAATCTAGGATGGTATTAGTAATTAGACATCTTAGAATTTAAAAAATAGTCACTGAAATAATTTCTGTGTTCTGTGGTTGAGAAAAACTGTAAGCCACTTAAAAAAATGGGGCATTGACAAATGAACGGACACACAGACCAATTGAGCAGAATACAAATTCCCGAGATAGACAGAAAGCCCAAATACACATGGGACTATAGTTCACTTTAACATAAAGGTGAAATCAAATCAATGGGGGGAAAGGGACTTTTAGTAATTGATAGGTAATTATCCATAAGAATGTAAAATTTGACTCCTCATCACAGTATACACCAGAATGAACTCCAAATGAATGAGATCTAAATGCAAAAAATGAAATAAAACCTACCAACCCAGTAGCACTGATTATGGTCTTGAAATGCCAACCTAATAGCAATGATTGTGGTTTTGAAATACTGTTTCCCATTAAAACAACCTGAGTTCTTTGAGGAAATGTCTGATTCCATCTGGGGCAAGAAGTCAATGTTATGAACTTGTAATATCTTGTATAATCAAAAGGCTACTTGCTTTTCTAAAAATTGAGAAGAAAAAGACTAAAAAACAAAAATCAAAAAACCCCAAACTTTAAAAAAAAGCTCACCAATGAGTAAAAGGCGTGAATAAGCAGCTCACAGTGAAAGAAATGCAAATATTCTTTACACATATGAAATTATGTTTAACCTCACTGATGATGTTTAATGTCATTAGTAGATGAGGCTGTAGAGAAACAGGACCTCTCATATGTTGCTGGTGGGAGTGTAAAATAATAAATTCCTTTAGAAGAGAAATTGCCAGTATCTTATGAAATTACATGTGCATTTTTCCCTTTTGTATGAGAAAGGAGGGGAAAGAAATACATATAATTTGTTGTTGGTTTATTTTTGGGAAAAAAACCAGAAGGATAAACTCAGAATTAATGATGTTTATCTAAGGGGAATGTGGAGGAGTGGGATGAAGGGATGGCATTGTGAATTCTGTAATATTATACTTTTTTGAATAGTTTTGATTTTTGAACCATATACACGTTTTGATATGTTAAAAAAAACCCATAAAATTGAAGAGAAAACAAATGAGCCTAATTGTATATCTAGGTGGAAACATAACCAAGCAGAGAAAAAAATTATTTCAAATGTTTTGGTTACAGTACTTTATACTTTCTTTGTTGGATATGTCCCAAGGATAAAAAGAATGGCCAGTAGAACATTAAAATTAACCTAGTGGTTTTACTGTTATAGTAATATTGGTATAATAATTTTGAAACAATTTTATGAATATGGTATAATAAAGCAAATAAATATGTAAATATAATTATGAGCCAAGATTTTTCAGGATTATAAAGATATATGAACATAAAATCAAAGCAGTTAAGGAAACCCCTTAAAAATTAAATTTGGGAATATCATTATAAGCTGATCATATTTGAAAAATATATTTCCTAGTTCTACTCACTGAAAGATCCTGTAAGTACTGTCTGCCTAGTAGCAATGAGTACATCTAGTGATAAGATTTTGGTTTTTAAATGCATTGCTTAGTAAAAGGAGCTAGAGCTCCTTGGAGAAAAGGCTGATTCCAGATTTGGAACTGGGACAATAAAGATGAGCCTAGGACGTCATCTTCTGCGAGAAAGCAAGTACTCAGTCTAATGGAAGCTTGTGAAAAGGACAGAGGAACTAATATGAAAGGGCTTCTTTTGGCCAAAATTGGGACAATTTGAGAATAAAACAGAGTAAGGGTTTTATTTGATTATAAAACATTTAATAAATAAAGTCATGATTCTGTAATCTTTTAAAATACAGCCAGTTTGCCATTTTCAGATGAAAATTATCTGAAAATTGGTAATCAAAGAGAAAGAATTAAGTAGCTGGCCTTTTAATGAGTTACTGTAGTTCATTTGCAGGTGAAGAAGGAATGCTCTTCTTTATCCAAGAGTACAGGCTGATGAAAATAAAAAATATGATAGAATTAGAAAAATCAACATTTTGCTCCGTGTGGTAGGCATACTTTGAAATATTCCTCAAAATTCCAGTGTCCTGCTTATTTCATTAAACATGAACCTAGATACTACTGTGAAGGGACTTTGCACATACGATTAAGGTTACCAGTCAGCTGACCTGAACATGTGGGGATTATCTTTGTTCATTTTGTGTTGCTGTAACAGAATACCTGAGACTGGATAATTTATAGAGAAAAGAGGTTTCCTTGGCTCGCGAATCTGGAGGCTAGGAAGTCCGAGAAGCATGATGATGGAATCTGCTTGGCTTCTGGTGAGGGCCTCACGCTGCATCATGACGTAGCAGAGAAATGGAAGGGGAAGTGGGTGTGTTAGAAGGGCAAACCATGCGGGGCAAACTCTCTTTACAGCAACCTGCTCCCTCCAGAACTAATCCATTCCTGAGAGAACTAGTCTGGAGAGAAAGACACTTGGCTATCTTAACTACCTGATCACCTCTTAATGGTACCACCTCCTGATACCTTTACATTGGCAATTAAATTTAAATGTGAGTTTTGGTGGGGCCAAATTACATCCAAACCTTAGCATTCCATCCCTGTTTTCCCAAAACTCATATCCTTCTCACATGTAGAATATAATCATTTCATCTCAATAGTCCCCAAAGTCTCAACTCATTCCATCACCACCTCAAAAATTCGAAGTCCGAAGTCTCATCTGAGACTCAAGGGAAACTACTTTCAGCTGTGAGCCTGTGAAAAAACAATTTATCTACTTCCAAAATACAGTGGCAGTACAGGCAGAGGGTGAACATTCCTATTCCAAAAGGGCAGAGAGAGGCAGAAAGAAAGGAGTAACCAGACCAAAGCAAGTCTGAAACCCAGCAGGGCAGACATTAAATATCAGAATAATCCTTCCATGTGCCACCTCCTGGACACACTGGAGTGGGGGTGGGCTCCTGGTTCTGGGATATTGATGGTGGCAGCCTCACCCCCACGGCTCTACTAGGCATGCTAGTGGAGACTCTGTGTGGGGGTCCACCCTGCAGCACATTCCTGTTTGGGCTCCCAGGCAGTGTGATACATTTTTCCCCCCTCCTCTACTCTGAAGGAATGATACATTCTTTAAAATCTAGGTGGAAGCTGCCATGACCCTCCAGCCCATGCACTCTGTGCATCTGCAGAATCAGCACAATGTGGACACTGCCATGGCTTATGGCTGTGTCCTCCAGAGTGTTGTCACAAGCCGCATCTGGGTTCACTTGAGCCATGGCATGGTGCCACCAAAGTTTACGGCTTGCACCTTTTGGAGCAGCAGGTGCAGCCACACCTGGGATGGCTGAGGGGTGCTGTGCTGGAATTTGTGGAGCAGACATGCTGGGAGCAGACACTTGAGATGCACCCTCAAAGATCTCTGAAATGCCTTTGGGGCCTTTTACTCATTGATGATTAGCACCTGGCTCCCTTTTAGCCATATTTATGTCCTTAGCAAAGTGTCTCTGGGCCAAACCTTGGTTTTCTCTCCTGAAAATGCTTTTTGATTCTTTATGACATACATGGCCAGGCTGGGAATTTTCCAAAATTTTCTGCTCTGCTTCCCATTTCTGTAGCAGCTCACTATAAGCAGTTAGAAGTAAACACTCAGCAGCCTGAGCACTTTGCTACTTAGACATGTCCTTTACCAGATAAACTGTTCCATCGCTCTTAAGTTCTGCTTTCCACAAAGCCCTAGGATATGGATACAGTACAGCCAAGTTCTTTGTTACTGTATAATAAGGATGGCTGTTATTTCAGTTCTTAGTAAGATATTCCTTGTTTCTATCTGAGACTTCATCAGAATGGCCTTTATTTTTCATATTTCTATTAGCATTCTCATCACAACCACTTAACCAATCTATAAGAAGTTCTAGACTTTCCCTAGTCTTTTCATCTTCTGAGGCCTCACCAGAATTACCCTAAGTTCTCCGTTCATGGCAATACAGTTTTTTTCTAGCCTGTTCCTCCATATTTTTCCAGCTACTACCCATTACCCAGTTTCAAAGCTACTTCTACATTTTTGGGTATCTGTATACCAACACCTCACTCCTCAGTACCAGTTTTCTGTTTTGGTTTATTTTGTGTTGCTGTAACAGAATACCTGAGATCAGGTAATTTCCCAGCTCATGATTATGGAGGTCAGGAAGTCCAAGAAGCATGGCACTGGCATCTGCTTGGCTTCTGTTGAGGGCCTCGTGCAGCATCATAACAAGGCAGAGAAGTGGAAGGGGAAGTGGGCATGCCAAAAGGGCAAAACAGGAGAGGCACACTCTCTTTATAACAACCTACTCTCCTGAGAACTAATCAATTCCTGCAATAACTAATTAATTCCCTCAAAAACTAAGCCAGTCTCACAAGAAAGACATATATCTATCTTAACAACCTAATCATCCCCTAAAGGTACCACATCCCAACACAATTCCATTAAATTTCTACATGAGTTTTGGGAGGGACAAACAACATCCAAACCACAGCATCCTGGATTATCCAGGTAGACCAAATACAATCACATAAGCCATTAAAAGCAGAAGATGAAGGCAGAAGAGTCGGTTATAGAGATGTAACAGCAGACGCCAAAGAGATTCCAAGCATGAGAAGGATTCCATGCACTATTGCCAGCACTGAAATACAGGGGCCCATGTGCAAGGACCAGAGAGAGAGGCCTCTAGAAGCTAAGAGTCAGAGTGTCCCTCAACTGACATCCAGCAAGGAAATATGGATCTCAGTCCTATAACTTTAATGGACTGGATTTTATCAGCAACCTGAATGATGTTGGAAGCAGACTCTTTCCAGAACTTCCTGATATGAACCCAGCTGACTGACATCTTGATTTTGGCCTTCTGAAGCCTGGAGCAGAGAAACCAGTAGAACCAACCGAGACTTCTAATCTGTGTATTGTGAGATGCCAAATTGTGTTGTTTGTTACAGCAGTAATAGAAAACCAATATACAATTCTTCAATGAAATAATTGATTCAGATACGGATCATTAATGGATGCTAATTCCTTTAGGTGAAAGGATGTGAGGGAATAGAATATTTGCACAGTACCACAGTATCACCTCACAGATTTCTTGCTATTGTAAAGGGAAAAATATGTACCTTAAAATAGAGATCTAGCTGTTAGTACTTTACCTAAGTGAACAAATTATCTCTAATAACAGAACAGTCTGACATTGTGTGTTTTCTGATGTGATGCAGTTTGAAGCACACAGCATTAACTGTGAATATTCTTGTTATATATAAGTTGAAACTGACTCTAATCAGACCTTTAGATTTATCTTCTAATTCTCATGAAATACAGGGGATAGATGAAAAGTTAAATGATACCACAAGGGCACAACCAGACAAATTTAGAACATGGGACATACTGAAAGACAATTGGCGTGGTCTCATCAAAAAGTGAGTGTCATCATAAAAATATTAAGATGTTTGTGTTGGAAATCAGGGAGATTGTTGTATATGAAAATGACTAAGGAGATATAAAAACCAAATGTAATGTATTAACTTTGGGATTTTGGTTTAAAAACTAATGATATAAAACAAAAATACGTGTGCATTTTAGGGGTAATTGGGGAAGAATTGTTAATTTTCTTAAGTGAGATAATGATATTATGGTTATATAGGGAAATGTTCTTATTCTTGGGAGATACATGTGAACTATTTAGAGAGAAAGTCATGATGCCTGAAAGTTATTTTTAAGTGCTTCTTTTAAAAGAGAAAAACCACAGAAATAAAAAGAAGCATATATGGCAAAGTGTTAACAGTTGTTCAATCAAAGTGGTAGGTGTAAAGTTGTTTATTGGACCATTTTTCAACCTTTTTGTATGCTTGAAAATTTTCAAAATTAAATATTATGAAAAAAGAAGAATAAGGTTATAGGAGACTTAAAGGAGGTTCTTGTATGTGAGTGAGGATAGTTCACTGGCAGGCTTCACTTTAGTATTCTTGGACAGTACTGTTTTATTTTGGACCTTTCCAATACTATAATTTGGAATACTTTTTTCTAGGGTAAAAACATCCATTCTAGCACTTGAGTTGTCTCCAAATAGTTTGTTACATTTTTTTAGAGATATTTTATATATTATTTTGCCTGGGACATAAATGGCTGGCCTGCTGGCTGTACTGCATTTGGGGTCAGGGAGGGGATGAAATAAGTGGATAAGTGTTGTTAGAGACAGTCTGCCATGAGTCTCTCATGCTCCTACGTGCCTTACTGGATATGCCAAGAATGCAAGGCCCTGACTGCTTTTTACCTGAATCATTTCTCAGGGTGGTTGTGTTTGTAGTGAAAAATCTTGAAGAATGAGGTAATATCTTTTTCTGGGACAAAGAGCAGGCTTGCTTACAGCTGGCTATGAAATGGTAGGCTCCCAAGCTTGGTATTCTTCAGCTTCGACACAAACAACTGTGTGTACAGCATCCATCTGGGCTCATATCATGTTATCCCCAAGGAAGTTGGGGTCCAGGAACCAATGCAAATAGGCTGATGCTGTGCTGTGATTAATAGACTCCTTTGTCTCTGACCTGGGAGTCTTATGTCTGTTGCCAGCATCAGTGAAACCATAACAGGCTAACTGATTAGCTTGTAAGTAGGGTAAAATCAAGTCTCAGACCCTTCAGTGATGATTGAGACTTCAGTAGATAGATCTTCAGTAATCCTTCTGTTTTCAGTTTAACTTCTCACTTCCGCTTGTCACTAGACCTGCATTTTCAGAATCTGAAGCCCCTGGGGTTCTGCCGGGCCCTTAATCTGCTTCCATGTTTAAATGGATAGTACTAACATTAATCCAGTTATTTAAGTCTGAAACTTTATACTCCTTTCATTCTTTATATTTAACTGGTGAGTAGGTCTTGTCATTTTACCTTCTTAGCATCACATTTTTCTCCATTTTTACTGCTTTTGGCTTAGTTTAGATTTGTATCATCTCTTAACTTGATTGTGGTAATTCCTTACTGCTGCTGGACTGAAGTGTGTCTTCCCCAGATTCATATGTTGAAGCCCTAACCCCCACTGCCATTGTATTTTTAGATAGGGTTTTTAGGAGGTAGTTAAGGTTAAATGAGGTTATAAGGGTAGGGTCCTAATCTTATAAGATTGCTAGCCTTACAAGAAGGGGAAGAGAGAGATCTCTCTCTATATGCGTACACACACTAAGGAAAGGCCATGTGAGGATGTAGCAAGAAGGTAGCCATTTGCAAGCCAGGAAGAGGGCCCTCACCAGTACCCAAATTGGCCGGCAACTTGATGTTGGGCTTCCAAGCCTCCAGAACTGTGAGAAATAAATTTCCGTTATTTTTAAGCCACCCAGTCTATGGTATTTTGTTATGGCAGCCCAAGCTAAGACGCTTACCTCCAATGTGGTCCATCCATGCCTGATTCACTCCCACCATTTTCATCTCTTTGAACCTTTTCTTAACACTGCTGTCAGAGGTATGTTTTAAAGCTACAAGTGTGATCAAGCTGGTATGTTTTTAGAACCTTTATGTTTCTCTACAAAATGGAATTCAAACTCCTTGCCTTGTCATACCAGGCCTTTCATAAGTTGGCCTTTTTATATGTCTCTAGCTTTACCACTTGCTTCCTCTCTTGCCCCAGTCCCTACTCACTCTATGTTTGAGCTATATAAACCTACTTGTATTTTTTTTAGTATGTCATGCTGTTTTATATCTCTAGGCCTCTACTCATGCAGAGAGCATTTGGTGCCAGGGATGCTGCTTCACCACCCCACTCCCATCTGCTTGCAGAATATTTATTCATCTTTCAAACTTAGTGCAACCTCTAAGAAAGTCTTCTGTGATACACATGGGATAGAATGACCTCTCTCTCCGTGGTGTCTTGTATGTGCTTTTAAAATAATTCTTTCATAACATGTATAATACTTTATTTTCCTTAGTGTTTAATATATTTCTCTACCTTTATAAGATGTGTTGGGGTGGTCTGCCATACTAAGGCTAGATGGATAGTCAGAGTTTTCCAGAGAAACAGAACCAATAGGATATGTATGTAACATACACATATACATAACGAAATTTATTTTAAGGAATTGGCATGTGTTTATGGAGGCCAGTGAGTCCAAAATCTGATGGGGGAGGCTGGCTAGTTGGAGACTCAGGGAAGAGTTACAGTTTGAGTCCAAAGGCAGTTGCTGGCAGAATTCCCTCTTGTTTGGGAAAGTTAGCCTTTATTCTATTAAGGCCCTCAACTGATTGAATGAGACTCACCCACATTATGTAGGGAAATCTGCTTTCCTTAAGTCTACCAATTTAAATGTTAATCTCATCCAAAAACATCCTCACAGAAACATCCAGTATAATTGACCAAATATCTGGGTAATGTGGCCCAGTAAAGTTGACACACAAAATTAACCATCACAGATAGTGACCACACCTAGATGTAATTTAGTCTGAGTATACCATAAGACCTCACACAACCTTCCTCAGCCTGAAGGTAAAGTCATTTTTTGTGGGGATTCAAGCCCATCGGTTGATGACTACTGCTTTATTCCCACCAGAAACCCACCATTTCTATCTATCCTGCTTAATAGCTTTCTACCCACAGAAGCAAGGTTGATGTGTATTTCAGCACACTATGGCTTGACAAGCATGCAGCAGCTCTATTTTGTCCAATGTAGCCAGGAACCTTTCTAAATTTTCAGTCATTGAGGTTTAAAGTTACACAGTGATCAGTTTGCTGGGACTTGTATACTGCATGATTTGATGGCCCAGCAGGAAACATTTGATGGATATGCCTTCCCAAATGATATCCTTTGTAGTAGATGTAACCTGAAAAATAAGAATCAAAAAATATTGGCACATTACTAGAATTCCATTCAGTAATCAACAGTTGATCTTATTCATCATCGTACTGAATGACCAGAATGTCTCTAATTTGATGCCATTCAGGTTTGCAGGTTACTATTAGACCTTGTCAGGTTCCATAGTAAATGTGGTCTTGACCAACACATGGCTTGCCCCATTCAGGCATCTGGCATATTGTTTGAAGACATGGTATTGTTCTCTTTCTCTGAAACTCCCTCAAGGCACCAGTGTGATGTTGAATTTCCATCATTGCATACCTGTTTATTCATTCATATGCCTTCAGCTACTATTTCTTCTTCCTGTTTGTGATTGATTTTACCCCAACATTCCACCCTTGGAAGGGACATGGTGTGCCAATAGCAATATGAGTCTAGCAAGTGCTTCCCTTTAAGTATATTATCATTAATGTAGGGTAAGCTTACACAGATAGAGAACTCATGAGCTATCCTGCCCATTGGGCAATAGAGCTGCAATTACTGTCAACCCTAGTTTTGCCAGATGGGGGCAGAGGCACAATTCATCCCATCAGGCCCTTAGGTATTTTGGTATAAAGATTTAAAGGTATAGTTTCAGTTTCTTGGTTAGGGATTATCTCTGCTTCCAGCACCCATAGTTCAAGTCCTACTCCTGGAACTACTTCATTAGGTAGGGAACGAGTGTTGAGGTGATGTGAGGAGAAATTTTATAGTCACACTAGCATCCAACTTCGTCTTCCTCAGATTCCTTGAAAAAGTAGAGGAAAAGTAACTTGTGGGGACCCCCCTTTGGTCTCCTTTGTGTTGAGAGTGAATGCACACTGGTGAAGGCCTGTAAGCCAGTCCTTTTTGCTTTTATTTTCTACCATTTTTGATAACAAATATTTCAATTATCTCTTCTAATTCTCTAATTTCTATTTCTACCTGCCTGTTCCATCCTGTTCTAAGGATAAGCAGTGTGGTATGTCCATTTGATGTGTTGTTTCTTTGCCCATTGTTGGACACTATGTACTATAAAATGCATTTTTTTAATCTGAACAAATATAACTTGACTTTCCTAATGGGTACAATATTTTTTGCTCCAGTCCTTTTATTGTTTTGAATATTTGCATCTACCACCAGGTATGCAAAGCCCAGTCCAGAGTAAGTGTCTATTCCTGTCACGCTCATTGTAGCCTCCTGGGGCTACAGGCAGTGGTCCAGTATAGTCTGTTTGCCAGCTGTGTTCAGAGCCTTCACCCTAGGGAATCTGCCTCTTAGTTGTTTGCAGTCTTTCTTTCTTACTGGTAGATTGGACCTTCCTTGTCATTTTGTGCCTTAGAGAGTGCAAGAGGAACATGCTGTTGATCAGTTCACCTGTGGCCATATAATTGCCTTGAGTGAGCACATGAAGGTAACCACTTGTTGGTTCCAACCATCTTTTGATTCTAGTAGGGAATTCTTTTGAGTGTGTCAACATGTCCTATTTTCATGAGTCCCTTAAATTCCTATAGATCTATACCTCATACTCATGGGCAGCACTCATGGGCTTTTGCCATAGACTCCAGTCTGTATTCCTTCATTACTTCAGTAGTCCAGTTTTCCATTGTGCATCTGTCTGACCATATGACCAAGCCATTCACTACCACCCATGAGTCAGAATGCACATAAACTTGAGGGCTCTTATTGTTGTCTGAGTCTTCTGTTACTCTAAGGATGACAGCATGCAATTAAGCCTACTGAGCTGATTTATTCTTACCTTCTTAATTAGGGTTTTTTCCATCAGTTGGTCACAGTATGGGAGCTTTCCAAACAGGATGTTGTCCATCACCTTGGAACTTCCATCTGTAAACCCAGGTAGCTTTTTGCTTGGCAGCTAGGGCTGCTAATAGGGCGCTATTTATGTGGCACTAGGATCTAATAATTTTCCAGGTGGCTCCAGAATTGGTCCTAAGAGAAGAGAGCCTATCTGCTTGTGAATATGATGAATATGTCCTTGTGTTTCTCTGGTAGATGTTCCTGTATAAGCCATTTCCATTTTATTATGAAAATTTTCTCAGTACTACCTTCCTTATTAGAATGTTTCCTACATAACCCAAAATATGATTAGTGTTTTAGGTTTCAAGATTTTCTTCAGTCATGGAGGCAGTTTCAATTAATGACCAATAATAAGCCAGTGTCTTTTAAACAGCATATACCATGTTGCTGCATCTGGAAATTTTCTTATCCAAAAATCCCAGCAGTCACAGCTGGGCAGTAATCACGGGCTTTTGCCATAAGTTCCAGTCTTCATGAGTTTACGTGGCAGATACTTCCAAAATCATATCTAAGTGTGGATCATAAAAACCCAGAGGTATTGATTGGATTACTAGGGCCTTTTGTAGTCAGACATAGCCTGCTGTTGTTCAGGCCTCTATTTAAATATAGCCTTCTTTCAGACAGCTTTATGGATAGGAGTTAGAAATATTTCCAGATGTAGAATATTTACCCTCTGTAATGACAAACACCCAGCCAAGTGTTGTGTTTCTTGTTTAGTTCACTAGGGTAAGTAAGGACAGCCATTTATACTTAGTTGCCTGTGGACGTCACCAGTGGCTTCTGCCCAGGCTGTTCCCCAAAACTTTAATGTTTGGTAAGACCCTTGGATCTTTGCTGGGTTTACCAACCACCACTGTTAGCCGTGTATATCACCACTGTATTTACATCAGTCTTGGCTTGCTCTTCATTTTTTGGTAATATATTAATATGGTGCATTATCATAGTGGGAACCTACACCAAGTCTATCTCTCTCCTAACCAAGTTACGAGAGTAAGCTGATGAATTCAGGTAATCCTGTGGCAACACAGCAATCCCTGTAAATTGGGATCCTTCCCATGTGAAAGTGAATGGTGATTGACTCTTTTCTGATAGATATCAAGAGAAAGGCATTTGTAAGATCAGACACTGAGTACTGGTCTTCTTTGGATTGTTGTATTCTTTGTGCAGCTGATATCCTATCAGGGACACCTGGTGCTATAGGCAGCACCGCTTTATTCAGGCCTCATAATCTACTGTTAGTTTCCATCAGTCATCCACTTTTTTACAGGCCACACAGGACTATTATACAACAAATTTGTTGTATCAACACTTTAGTTTCTAACATGTCACTGATTTAAGCTATAATCTCTTTTTATCCATCAGGTATTCTGTATTGTTTCAAAGTATCAAGCTGTATAGGCTAGGGCCTATTTAGCGTATACCCATCTGGCATAACTTACTGGCTGAAGGGCAAATTTAGGGGTGACCTGTTTTACAATACATAGGATATGGGAAGCATTCCCCTTCAGATATAATGTTCAAACCAATAATAAATTCAGGTAAAGGAGACACAATCACTTCACATAACATTTGTTCATACATTCTAATTCTCATACAAACTTTTAATTCCATCAGTCCTAACATTCCTATATCTTTCCAGTCTAACTGAATCTCATGAAAATGTTTTGGAAACAGCACGTTGGGCTTCTGTATTAAGAAGTCTTAGAAACTTTTCTTCTTCATGCCCAGGTCATTTATTCTTCCATGTGCATATTGCTTTTAGTAGCCAGCCGGGGTTGGACTAAGGGACTCTGGCCATTTTGTCAATCTTCATCCTGGTTAATCTGAGGCACCATCATCTCCAGTGAAGTGGGGACAGACTCTTCTTCAATATTATCTTTGCCTTCTACCTTCTTACATTCTTCCAAACTGGGGTAAATAGATCAGGTTTATTTAGGCCCTTCAGTGCTGGGGAACTGGCATGAACTCCCATCAGTCCACCACCCTTCAGTAATGCTGCATTAACATCTTTGTGTCAACTCCATCAAGTCCTTTATCCATCCCATTTCTTAGTAACCATTTAAAAAATCAACCCTACTGGGATGAATCCCTTTGCCATCTCCTTTGTGGTCCCCCCTCCACTTGTGAATCATTCTAATTTTCTTAGCATTTGTAAAACCCATGAGGAGAAGCTGAGACAGGAAATCTGTTATGGCTTCTTGAACCATTTCTTGATTTTGTAACCATAAGGTTCTTTGAGGAGGGTGGGCATGTAAAAAGAGCCCCTTTTATTATAGCATTTCTCATCATCTGGGTAAGGGGCTTGTAATGAAACATCCTGTGTATCATAAAGCCAATCCATCAGGGCTTGCATACACAGTACATCAGCTGCATCATCTGGGATATTCCAGTAAACATTCAAAGGAGGGGCAAGACAATTCCCCTTCTCAGAATAAAAACTTTGCAGTAGCCTTTAACCAGTCTATCAGACTAACCACATGTCAGGATCAGGTTACTGCATGCTTAGATTATTTATAACCATTTGTGACTGTTCATTGGTCAGTTGTGGTTCCTGAATGAACCCAAACATACTTCCCCATTCTGTGGTATTCAAACTCAAGGATACAGCTCCTAAATCTATATCTACATCCTTACCTCTCTCTCCTCTGGACTAGACATCCTCACTTGGGTATCTCACTAGGTACCTCACACTCTGCATGTGCAAAACTGAATTCATCATCTTTCCACTCCTCAGGAAAAGTGTTCCCATGTATCAGTAATGTATCTAGTCACCCACACTGGCTACCAAGGAGTTACGGTTGAGTTCCTCCTTTTCCTCAATCTGTACAGCTAGCCAATCTTCCTACTTTACTTACTGGTTATTCCTTTAATCCCCTCTGCCCATGTTGAGTCCACCCTGGTCCGGGATCCTTTCCTTTGTCCATTCATTTATTTGTTCATTTATTCATTAATTTAGCAAGTATTTTTTGACTGCTTGCTCTGTACCAAGCAGTGTTTAGGTACCGACTGGGGAGATTACATAATTAACAAAACATGCAAACATCCCTGCCTTCATTGAGATTACATTCTTTTGAGAAGTGGGAGAGGGATAATAAATAAGTAAAATACATAGTGTTTAGATAGTAATACTGCTTTGGAAAAATTAAAGCCCTTGGTCAGGATGACTTGAACAAAGGAAAGAGAAAATACAAAGAAAAAGTCCAAGCGCTGGGCCCAGTAGCACTTCAGCATTAGGAAGTTGCGGAGATGAAAAATCAGCAATGGAGACTAAAAAGAACAGGCCATTGAGGCAGGAGGAAGACCATGAGACTGTGATGTCCTTAAATCCATGTGAGGAGGAACATCTATCAAAGAGAAGGAATAATGATTTCTTTAGGTTCAGTCACATGGAGGTGAGTGAAGGTACTCTGTGGGGAGTTCTCCTAACTCATCTCCCTGGCTCAAGTTGTGCTTTTTGCCAGCTGTACTCTGAAACCAAAGTGACATTCCAAAATGACAAATTTTATTATTTTCTATTTGACAATGACTTTAGGATAAAATTCCTTAATACGGCCTACAGGGCCCCAGCTGACCTGTGCAGTTTCATTTTCCTCTGACATACTCTATACTCAAGCCTTTATGAACTTTTTGAGTTTGTTTGAAGTTACTTTCCTCACAGCCTTAATGTCCCCTGTCTTTTTTGCATGAAACACGTTCATTCCTCTGGTAGGGGTGGGAACCTGTGGCCTTCTGATTTTAAGATTGTTCTTTTTTAAGCACCAAAGGAGGCAAGAAAAGCTTTATCTTTCTCTGCTGCACCTCTTATGATAAAAGGATTTATTATGTAAAATTCGGATTCAGTCAAAAGGCCGCACTTAAGGACCTAGAAGGCCACATACGGCCTTAAGGCCGTGGGTTCCCCAACCCTGCCAGGTTAAGGGCTCTGTTGATTGCTTTATAACAGTATTCCTTGTGCCTAGCACAAAGCCTGGCACAGGGCTGGCACTCAACAATATTTATTGATTACATATTGAATAAAATGAAAATGTGATAATTGTGTTCAGTATTGTTATGGGATTTGAATCATTTTCCTCTGGTGACTTCAGATATATGTATTTTATGAAAATGGAAAGGTTTGCCATTTAAGTAGTAATACATCTACTTTTTTTTGGTCTATATTTTGAATAAAAATGTAACAGGAAAAATATTCACAAAATCCAAAGAAAGTGAGATTGAGAGGTAAAATATAATGTGTTCCTACATATATATAGACTGGAAAAGAGAAGACTCCAGAGTACTTGATCGTAATTTAGAGATCTCTTCAAGGTAACACTATAAATGAAGAAAGGGAATTATTCTTATTCTCTGAAGATTTTGGAAAAGCAGCAGTTGCCTGAAGCTAAGGAAAGAAAAGTTTAAGCTGAAGATTCAGGAAAAAAGTTCTCTGCTTTTACACTGAGAGGACTAATGGACAATAAATAGAATAGCCTTAGAAGCACTGAGAGCAGTGACTTTGAAGATACCGTATTCAAGAAATAATAAGCTATAACCTTAGGGAAGTGCTTTCTCTTGTGATAGTCTGAAGAACTGATCGTACTTCATTTTCTTTATATTCATTACTTATCCTGTCAGCATGACTTAAAGACTTCTGTACAGATTTCATATGTGAATAAAGAGCAAGAGAAAGAAGATAAAATGACTTGCCTAAGAACATTCAGTGAGTGTTGTTATAATAGATCCCATATTCATAGTTCTGAATCACACTGCTTTCCGGTATGATACGTTGGAAAATTTGATCCAACAGTGGATTCCACTTATGTGGAATTTCTTAATATCTTAGACCTAGTATTATGGTAATATAATACACAATTGTTACTTTAATGTAGATTTTATTTTTAAAGGTATTTAAGCCAAACCATTCTTTATAGTTCTCTAAATCTGTATTCAAACATGGTAAACTCTTTCTCTGAAATTAGTTGAGCATATAGGAAGGTTATCGCTTTTTTTCTCACCAAAGTAATTTTTAGTATATTGATTTTATAGTTTATTAAAGGGTAATTTAGGGCTGCGGTCTCCACCCCTGGGCCATGGGCTGGTACTGGTCCTTGGCCTGTTAGGAACCGGGCCACACAGCATGAGGTGAGCGGTGGGCCAGCGAGCAAAGTTTGATCTGTATTTACAGCAGTTCCCCATCGCTTGCATCACCGCCTGAGTTCCGCCTCCTGTCAGATCAACGGCAGCATTAGATTCTCATAGGAGCGTAAACCCTATGTGAGGGATCTAGGTTGTACACTCCTTAGGAGGATCTAATGCCTGATGATCTGAGGTGGAGCTGAGGCGGTGATGCTAGCACTGGGGAGCAGCTGCAAATACAGATTATCATTGACTGCACAATAAATGTAATATGCTTGAATCATCCCCAAACCATCACCCCCAGCCCCCATCCATGGAAAAATTGCCTTCCATGAAACTAGTCCCTGGTCCCTGGTGCCAAAAAGGTTGGGGACCACTGATTTAGGGTCTGTAGTATTTACAATCTGATTTAAGTTATTGATTTTTGAGTTCTACAAGAAAACCTAGTTGATTTGCCATTTTTAAGCTATATAGATAATATGCTACATTTTCTTATTTTGAAATAACCAATTTGTTGGTTCAAATTCCTACACTGACGTGCTCTCTGTTATGTTTTGATATTTGCCATACTGTGAACATTGCTTATTGTTTTCTGAGACATTGTGCCATCCCTTTCACTTGTTCTCTCCTTTTCCTGTCATACAAACTGTACCCTTTATCTTCTTTAAAATCCCTCTCGGATATTATATTTTTAATTTTCAAATGATTACATTTATCAAAAAAAGTTGTGGGATTTCCTGACATAATTCCCTTCTTGGATTAGAGGCTTTATGAAGTAATTGCCATTTTATATGAGATGTACTTTCTTTGGGCACCGATTGTTCTCTGAAAGTATTTAATAAAAACATGTAGTCCTTAGATATATAATTATCTAATACAACTTCATTATGTAGAAGCTCTATTAACCAACTTATAACTATTAATAGTTTCTAACTAACTTATTGAATAACTGATTCCCACAGAATGTTGTGGCCAACATAGGGTATTCTGTAGTAGTCTGTCTCTTTCCCTCCAGCTCAGTTTATCCTCAAACTTGTTTGTTCCAGTCATGCTTTTAATTATAATTCTATAAACTAATGAACATTTAAAGGAAAAATAATTGTTATTTCTATGAAAATAAAGTTGAATAATTTGGAAAGGACAAGTACTAAAAGAAATTGTTGTTGAATTAGGCATGAGTATAATAATTATAAGAGATCGTATATGTGTGTGTGCACACACATGCACATGTGTGTATAGAAAGTTGTAAAATCTAAAGGAATTTTCACTTTGATTTCTTTGCAAGTGTTTCTTGAGTGTTTTAAATGTGTTCAATAGACTTTAAAGAAAGTAAACTAGAAATTATAGATAATGCCTAATGGGTGTGACGTATGTAAGAAAGACAAGCATTCCAGATTTTCAAGCAGTAGAATAATACTCAAAGAAAAGGCCTTAGATCTGTGACAGGAGATTGTTAAGTGGATGAATGTTTATATTCCCAAATGTGTATAGGACTTTTGTCCCAGCAGAAAATGCTGTAACAGGGAAAGAATTTGTCCTCTGCCTTAAATAAAAAGCCAGAAAAAATACATGAAATAACAATTTTCAGACATTGGACAGTGGCTCACTGCCTATGGAGAGGCTCCATGCTACAGCACAGGGCGGAGAAACCCAACATAACCTGAAAGTGTCATTGAGTTGATGAGACTGAGTTCAGAGTTTGGGGAGATGAATGTGGCTAGTATTTGCTCAAATTTGTGGGGCAGTATACTGGGGAGGGGAGAGCTACACAGGAACAAAAAGAGAAAATACTCTGGAGATCTGTAATGGGTTTACTTTGAGTTTTTGGCTGAGGTATGGATCAGTGCGTACATGTGAGTAATGTACTAAGTACAGGGAATAAACTACTAGAAAGGAGCAGGCAGAGCAATCTCTGAAGCTTGTCCTGGGCAGGAATAGTTTGTGTTTCCACCAGCTGTAAAGAAGTGATCTCCTAACACAGTGGTCCCTGACCTTTTTGACACCAGGGACTGGTTTCATGGAAGATAATTTTTCCACTGACTGGGGGTGGGGGGCTGGGGTGTCGTGGGTGGAGGAGTGGTGGTGTGGAGTTCAGGTGGTGATGTGTAGCCTGTTTCCCAACAGGCCACAGACTGGTACCGGGCCATGGCCCAGGGGTTGGGGACCGCAGTCCTAACACATGGGACATTGGGTATTGCGATATTGTCTTAATACTGGAACCAATTTAATGCTAGACTAAAGCCTATTCAGAAATCACTCTAATAAGGCTTAAAAGTATTCTCACAAGGGTCAGACTGTGTCCAGGTACCTTAACTGTATTCCAGAATCCCAGAGTAAAGCCTTGGAATATTTTAAGAAATACAGTTAAATCCAGCAACAAATATAAAATTCACAATGTCTAGAATTCAATCAAAAATCACCATGCATGCATAAAAGTAGGAACATATGACCTATAACTGGGAGAAAAATGAATCTCAATAGAAACAAACCCAGAAATGATATATAGGATAGAATTTGTAGATAAGAACATTAAAACAGCTATTATATACTCCCCAGTTCAAGAAGATAGAGAAATACATGAGCATGATGAGGAGGGAAATAGAAGATATAATAAAGATCCAAATTGAGCTTTTATAGATGAATAATATCTGATTTGAAAAATACACTGAATGTGATTGATAGCAGATTTGACACTGCAGAAATAAAGATTAGAGAACTTAAAGCATAGCAGTGGAAACTACCCAAAATGAAACAAACAAACAGAAAGAGAATGAAAAAAAATGAGCAGAGCTGTGGACAATATCAAGAAGTCTTGGATATTTTTCACTGTAGTCCCAGAAGGAGAGGAAATGTATGACAAAAAGAAATATTTGAAGAAATAATGGCTAAGAAATGTCCAAATCTGATGAAAAATATAAACCCATAAACCCTAGAAGCTCAGTGAACCCCAAGCAGAGAGAACAGGTTTTCTTCTTTCATGAAACCATATGAAAGCACAACATAATAAAATTGCTAAGAACCAGTGATAGAAATTCTTAAAAGCAGGCTGAGGAAAAAAAAGCCACTTTACGTTTAGAAGAATAAAGTCAACAATGACCTTTGACTTCTCATCAGGAATAATGCAAACTGGAACATAATGGAGTGACTACTTTAAAGTTCTGAAAGAAAGAAAAAGTTGAGGGCCGCTGAGTGGCTCAAGCCTGTAATCCTGGCACTTTGGGAGGCTGAGGTGAGAGGATTGTTTGAGGCCAGAAGTTCAAGACCAGCCAGCCTAAACAAGAGCAAGACTCCGTCTCTACAAAAAATAGAAAAATTAGCTGGGTGTGGTGGTGCTGCCTGTAGTACCAGCTACTTGGGAGGCTGAAGCAGGAGGAGGATCGCTTGAGCCCAGGAGTTTGAGGTTGTAGTGAGCTGTGATGCTGCTGCTGCACTCTAGCTAAAAGAAAAAGAAAAAGAAAAGAAAGAAAAAGCTGACAGTTCTATGCCCAGCAAAAAATATTGTTTGAAGGCAATATATACAACTTTTGAAGCATTTATTTTAAAAACTGAAATAATTCATCCATAGCAGACAAGTACTTCATGAAATGTTAAAGGAAGTCCTTCTAGTAGAAGGAAAAATGATACCAGATGGAAATTTGGATCCACGCAAAAGAATGATGAGCATGGGATATGTTAAATATGTGGGTAAGTATAAAAGTTATTTTTATATTAAAATCTCTTTTTGAAGATAATTGGTACAAAATAGGCAAAAGGTATAAATGGACATTTCTGAATAGATGATATACAAATGGCCAATAATCATACGAAAAATGTTCAACATCAGTAGTCTTTGGAAAATGCAAAGCAAAACCACAATGGATTCCACTTACACCTACTAGCATAGCTATAATAAAACAGAAAGACAATAACAAGTATTGGTGAGGATGTGGAGAAATTGGATCCTTTTGCCTAAAATAAATTGGTGGATTGTTAATTGGTGGGAATGTAAAATGGTGAAGTTGCTTTGGAAAATAATCTGGCAGTTCTTCAGTATGTTAAACTATGACCATAGAATTACCACATGACCCAGAAATTCCAATCCTAGGTATATATCTAAGATACTTGAAAACATATGTCCACATAAAAACTTGTACACAATGTTCATAGCAGTCTTATTCATAATAACTAAAAAGTAGAAACAACTCTAATATCCATCAGCTGATAAATGGATAAACAAAAGGTGGTATATCCATACCATGAAATATTATTTGGCAGTATAAGGTAATAAAATATTAATACTTGCTAGTATATGGAGGAACCTGGAAAACATTATGCTAAGTGAAAGAAGCCAGTCGCAAAAGGCCACATATTGTATTATATGATTACAATCTATGAAATGTCTAGAACGGGTGTATATATACAGATAGAAAGTAGATTAGTCATTGATGAGCATTAGGTACAGGGGAGAATGGGGAGTGACTGCTAATAGGCACGTGTTTCTATTTGGGGATGAGGAAAATGTTTTCAACGTAGGCAGTAGTGATATTATAGTATGTTATTGTAAATTTTAGCCCTTTAAAATGGCTATGGTTTTAATATGAGAAAAAATAATTATTATTTGAAAATTTTTATATAAATATCATATAAAATTAACCCTTTTTATTTCAAAGGCTTGGAGTCAGGGTGAAATATTTCTTATTTGATGAGTGTCTGTTAATGCAGACTTCTGTTCTCATACCTGAGGAGTTTTCAGTAGCAAATTCACAGAAATAATGGCAATGAGGGTGAATTATTGATATATTGGTTCATTCTCAGTTTGGAGAAAGCAGATGGTTGCTGTTCTTTTTAAAATGAATGATTATTTTCTGGACTATAATTGTGATATTATTTTTTGTATGTAAATACTTAATTCTGAATAGTATCCTTTATTAATACTCTAAATAATTTGAGGAGAGATCTAAACTTTTTGAATGTGAACATATGCATTTGCCATTATTCTCTGAAAGAGTCATATTTCTTGGGATTAAGGATTTATAAAAACAAATCTAATTTTGAGAGACATAATACTTAATACATGATCCTGACATTTCTTTCCAGAAACCAAATTAGTTTATTCTCAAAATGTAAGTTTTCACAACCCTGTTAAAATGAGTTTATTCTTTGAACTTGTACAGAAACCTACATATTGCTAAAATGTTATCAAAAGACCTTTTAAAAAGTGCCAAGAAATGAATTATATATTTAGGTTTATTCTTAATACTAGCAGCAGGAAGAGCACATTGTGAGCTAAATTGGTTAATTGAAGTTGGAACCAGTACTACCTTTATACATAGATCATATACCACAAGATAATTAAGAACTACATTAAGATAGTCTTGAGGACCAGTATGCTCCAAATATTTTTGTGTGGAGGAAAGCACACAGATATATTGTATAGAACATATAATCATACGAATTTACTTAGGCTTGTTACTTGAAAGTAAAATTTCTAATTATTATTAGCCACAAATTGAAGGCAGTATATATGAATAACCTTTTTTTCCTGTGACAGAAAATTTTAAAATCTCAGCTGTTGAACAAATTTAGAGTATAATGCACCACAGGCTTTGCATAGGCAATGATTTGACACTCAGTGAAAGCCTAACACTTGCTACTCATATTGTATCTACTCAAAGCAGTGTGGATAACACCTGGCAACTTATTTGAAGTGTCACCTTCTACTCAAAGCAGTGTGGATAACACCTGGCAACTTATTTGAAGTGTCCACTCTCAGGCCTCACCCCAGACCTTGTGAATGAGAATCTACATTTAATACTATTTCCAGATGATTAATAGACATATTAAAGTTTGAGAAGCACTAAACAACTTCTTTTGGCAAGTTGTGGGCTTGTGTGGAGCTATATTGCCTGGCTTTCTTTCTGATAACATTCTTAGAAATTTTAATCCTCTTTATTCCCAATTATTTCTCATACACGTCTCTTACCACTTCTTCAACTCATGTCTCAGACTTCTGAAGTTAGGTTCTTTATAGCAGTTACAACCTCCTCAGTGAATAAAAGGTGGCAGAGAAATGCTTTTTTCTTTGTAGATTCTGGCCCAAGACATAGCTTATAGTGAACATAAGTACTGGACCTTTGGTGTGGTGTGAATGTAGGCTTATATTTAATTTCTTTGTATATTTTAATTTAAAAAAGGAAAATATGAATCTGTTTTGTATTTTGTAGTAATTCAGTTGTTTAATTATTTAATACTTAATTTTAAGTTTCTCTGTATGCATTTATGCATGTATAGGTGTCATCTGGGCCCGTTGTTTTACCCCTATGGGAACAACACAATGCAAGGGGTACCAACACAAATAACACAAGTAACACATGTTACTTGCTGTGCCATGAATAATAAAGTCCTTTGTTTCAGAAGCATGAAGCTTGTGTCTTCTGCCAGCATCCTTGAAACAGTAATACAACTGTTATAAGTAAAGAAAATCTCAGAGCGTTCACAGTTCTTGAGAGTTAGGTAAACTGGATCAATCTAAGATGGATTAATTTTTCTTGGTGACTTGTATGGCTGTGATATGTTGCAAATAAAGATAGTGGCCTCAATCTAAAATGCATAGGTTGTTTGACTCTTTTCTACTTTATTACTTTTTCTGAAAGGAAAACTAGATTTGAGAATAATTTCAGTCTCTCTTTCTTATGGGGTATGCATTTATCAGGTGAGTTTTTTAGAGATGCAACCAATAGCCAGAAAATAGAACAATAACTGTTTCTGTAATTGGATCAAATTTGTGATGTCAGATTCTTTAGAACTAAATTAATGCTATGCTGGTACTCAAAACCAAAAGATCCTTGATTTTAGTTGTAATTTTGAAATAGCTAACTTTCATTTTCTGTTGAGGAAGAAACAATGATGAAATACTTTGTTATTGTTGCTCTGAAAGTTTAAAACAAGTTTTCATTGTATAATCTATTTCTTTTCTTATTTTATTTCATTATTTTATTTTAATGTAATATGTCCTTCTACTCATCTTTTAAAATCTGTACTCTGCTTTTAACTTACATTAGATTTATTTGATGTAAAATAAAGAATATGGGTTCTGTGACTTAAAAATTTCTACAACAAGAAAACAGTATGGTTTACTCATTAATATAGTTGAAAATGTGACTGCATTTCACTGTTTTTGTTTTTTAAGAGAGAGAGTCTCACTCTGTCATCCAGAGCTGGAGTGCAGTGGCATGATCATAGCTCACTGCAACCTTGAACTCCTAGGCTCAAGCAATCCTCCCACTGCAGCCTCCCAAGTGCCTAGGACTGCAGGATATGCCAGTACCCCTGGCTAATTTTTAAAAATTTTTTGTAGAGATGGGGTCTCACTGTGTTGCCCAGGCTGTTCTCAAACTCCCGGCCTCAAGTGATCCTCCCACCTTGGCTTCCCAGAGTGCTAGGATTACAGGCGTAGTTCTTTATATATTTTAGATACTAATTCTTTTTCACATGTGTGGTTTGTAAGTATAGTAGATTCTCATTATTTTGCAAATTTGCCTACTTGCTAAAATTTTTTCAAAACCCCCAAATCAATACTTGTGCTTTTGCAGTCACTTGCAGACATGCACAGTGTGTCAAAAAATTTGAGTCCTCCAAACTCCACATTCCCAGCTGAGGTTAAATAAGATGATGCTCTGCTTTCTTGTTTTAGCTCTTATACTGTGAACATGTCCCTTTTGCAGACTATTTTATGCCACATTTTTCACATTTTTGCCCTTTTTATTGGTGATTTCACTGTTTAAAATGGTCCCTAAATGTAGCACTGAAGTGCTGGCTAGTATTCTTATGTAGAAAAAGGTGGTGGTAGGCCTTATGGAGAAAATATGTGTGTTAAATAAGTTTTGTTCTGGCATGAGTTATAGTACTGCTGACCATGAGTTCAATGTTAAAGAGTCAATAATATATATTAAATAAGGTAACTTTAAATAGAAACACAAATAAGACAGGTTTTGTATTGATTGGTTAACAAAAATTTTGTTACTAGAGGCTTGTAGGAACCTGTATTTCAGTATTCACTAATTCAGTATTAGTGGAGAATTGATAGACCATAACTGCCATGAATAATGAGAATTGACTGTATATTCTCCCATCCTGTAACTTATCTTTCCATTCTCTTAACAGGTCTTTCACACAGCAAAAGTTTTTAATTCTGATTAAGCCCAATTTATCAATTTTTTCTTTTATGGATCATAACATGATTCTTTTATGGATCAAAAACATGATCATGTTTTTGGTGCCAAATCTAAGGACTCTGCCTAGTCCTAGATCCTGAAGATTTTCTTTTATTTTTTTTTAATAGAAGCTTTATAGTTTGTTTCACATTTAAATGCACGTAGTTAATTTTTGCATATGGTGAGAGACTGAGGTTAAGGTTCATTTTTTGTCTACAGATATCTAATTGCTCCAGCACCACCATTTATTGAAAAGGCTGTCTTTTCTCCACTGAACTGCTCTTGCACCTTACTCAAAAATCAGTTGGGCATATATGTGTGTGTGTCTACTTCTGAGTTTTTTATTATGCTCTGTTGATCTATATGTCTGTCATTCTACCAATTCCACATAGTTTTGATTGCTGTGGCTATATAATATGTCTTGAAATTACCCAGCATTACTCTGATACCAAAACCAGACAAGAATATAAGAAAAGAAAACTACAGGCCAATATCACTGACAAACATAGATGCAAAAAACCTCAACAATTACTAGCAAACTGAATTCCACAACACATTAAAAAGAGCATTCACCATTATCAAGGGAATTCATATCAGGGATGCAAGGATGGTTCAACATATGCAAATCAATAAATGAGATACATCACATTAACAGAATCAAAAACAAAAACCATATGATTATTTCAATAGATGCTGGAAAAGCATTTGATATAATTCAACATCCCTTTATGATAAAAGCCCTTATCAAAATGAACATAGAAGGAACACACCTCAAAATAATAAAGGCTATATGTGACAAACCCATAAGTAGTGTTAAACTAAATGGGGAAAAATTGAAGTCCTTTCCTCAAAAGACTGGAACAATATAAGGATGCTCACTTCCACTGCTGTTATTCAACATAATATGGAAGTCCTGGCCACAGCAATTAGGCAAGAGAAAGAAATAAAGGGCATCTAAGTTGGAAAGGAAGAAGTCAAATTAGTCTTGTTCACAGATGACATGATCTTATACGTAGAAAAAAACCTGAGTTCTCCACCAAAAAATTGTTAGAACTGACAAATGGATTCAGTAAAGTTGCAGGATAAAAAAATCAATGTACAAAAATCGGTAGCATTTATATACGCCAACAGCGAACAGTCAGAAAACGAAATCAAGGAAGCAATCCCATTTCCAATAGCTACAAAAAATATAAAATACCTAGGAATTAAACTAACCAAAGAAGTGAAAGATTTGTACAAGGAAAACTATAAAACTCTCACCAAAGAAATAGAAGAGGATGCAGAAAAAATGAAAAGATATTCCATGATCATAGGTGGGAAGAATTAATATTGTTAAAATGAGAACACTGCCCAGAGCAATTTACAGATTCAATACAATCCCTATCAAAATAAGAAAGACATTCTTCACAGAAATAGAAAAAAATCCTGAAATTTATATGCAACTACAAAAGACCCTGAATAGCCAAAGTAATCCTGAGCAAAAAGAACAAAGCTGGAGGCATTACACTATCTGACTTCAAAATTTATTACAAAGCTATAATAACCAGAACAGCATGGTATGGGCACATAGAACAGACACACAGACCAACAGAATAAAATAGATAACCCAGATATAAATCCATGTACTTACAACCAACTCATCTTTCACAAAGGCACCAAGAACATACAATGGAGAAAGGACAGTCTTTTCAATAAATGATTCTGGGAAACTGGATGACTATATGCAGAAGAATGAAACTAGATCACTATCTCTCAACATACACAAAAATCAAATCAAAATGGATTAAAGAGTGAATCTAAGACCTGAAATTATGAAACTACTAGAAGAGAACATTGGGGAAATGCTCCAGGATATTGGTTTGGGCAAATATTTTTTGTGTAAGACCTCAAAGTCACAGACAACCAAAGCAAAAATAGACAAATGGGATTACATCAAGCTTAAAAGCTTCTGCACAGCAAAAGAAACAGTCAACAAAGGGAAGAGACAGCCCACACAATGGGAGAAAATATTTGCAAATTATCCATCTGACAAGGGATTAATAACCAAAACAACTCAATAGCAAAAAAAAAAATTGGTTAAAAAATTGGCAAAAGATTTGAACAGACATTTTTCAAAAGAAGACATACAAATGACCAACAGGTATATGAAAAAATACTCAACATCACTAATCATCAGAGAAATGCAAATCAAAACTGGCCTGTATCAAAAAGACAGGCAATAACAGATGCTGGAAAGGACGTGGAGAAAAGGGAATCCTTGGATGCTGTTGGTGGGAATGTAAATTAGTATAGCCACTATGAAGAACACTATGAATGTTCCTCAAAAAACTAAAAATAGAACTACCATATGATCCAGCAATTCCACTACTGGGTATATATCCAAAAGGAAGGTAATCAGTATATCAAAGAGATATCTTAACACACATATTTATTGCAGCACTATTCACATAGCCAAAATATGGAACCAACCTAAGTGCCCATCAGTGAATAAATGGATAAAGAAAATGTGGTATATATGTACACAATGGAATGTTATTCAGCCATAAAAAAGAATGTGAAATCCTATCATTTGCAACAACATGGATGGAACTGGAAGCCATTATATTAAGTGAAATAAGTCAAGCACAGAAAGACAAATATTGCATGCTCTCACTCATATGTGTCAGCTAAAAAAGTAGATCTCATGAAGATGGAGAGTAGATTGGTGGTTACCAGAGGCAGGAAAGGGGAGGGGAAGAAATGAAGGGGGAAAAAATAATATAAATGTATTTATTACCACTGAACTGTACACTTAAAAATGGTAAAGATGGTAAAATATATATGTATTTTATCCCAGTAGAAATAAATTTTAAAAAATGATGAAAATTTCCACAAATTAGCATCAGGAAGCTCAATGAAAAAAACAAATAATTCCAAAAATCCACACACCTAGCATATCATTCGCAACTCAAAAAGTCAAGATAAGAAAATCTTGAAAGCCAAGGGGAAAAATACCTAAGGAACAAAGATAAGAATTTCCACTTTCAGAACCAGTAACAGGAGAGAGTGAAGTGAAATAGTCAAAGTTTTGAGAGAAAAAAAATCATGCAGTTTTTACTAGAATTCAGTATTTTGTGAAATTAACCTTCAAAAATGGAGGAGAAATAGACTTTCTCAAATAAAAATGGAGGGAATTTTTTGCCAGTAGGCTTGCCTTGCAAGAAATGTTAAAAGAAGGAAAATTTAGAGAGAAGGAAAATAATATAAGGTCAGAAACTCATATCTACATACAGAAAGGAAAAGCATGAAAGGAGTAAGTGAAGGTAAAAATAAAAACTTTTTAAATTCTTAATTGATCTAACAGATAATAGTTTGTTCATTGTAATAATAGCAAAAATGTATTTGATTATAGATATATTATGTGTATGCTTATATATAAGTGAAATGAATGACAGCAGTGATACATGAGACAGGAGGGAATTAGGGTTATTTTGTTATTATAAGATACAGTACTCATGAAGAACTATAGTGTTATTTGAATGTGGACTGGGATTAATTGCAAATGTATATTGTACAGGGCACCCGCTAGAAAAAGAAGTGTAACTGATATGCTAAAAGGGGAGAGAAAATGGAATCATATAAATGCTCAATTAAAACAAAAAAGATAGAAAAAAGTGAAAGACAAAAAATAGGAACAAAGAACAGATCAACAATCCAACTATATTAGTAATCATGTTGAATGTCAATGTTCTGAATGCACCAATTAAAAGAGATATCAGAGTTGATCAAAAAATAAAAGCCATCTTTATATTATATACAAGAAACCCACTTTAAATATAAAGGCACATATAGATTAAAAGTAAATGGATGGAGAAATATATGCTAACAATAATCAAAAGAAGGCAAGGATAGTTATATTAATTTCAGAGTAAACTTCAAAGCAAGGAAAGTTATCAGTAATAAAGTAAGGTATTACATAATTATTAAGGTGTCAGTTTTCCAAGAAGACATAACAATCCTTAATATACATGCACCTAGCAGTGGAGTGTCAAACTGTACAAGGCAAAACCTGATAGAACTGCAAGGAGAAATAGATGAATCCATTATCATAGTTGGAGACATCTACACCCCTCTATCAGAAATGGACAGATCCAGCAGGCAGAAAATCAGTAAGAACATAGTTGAATTCAACAGCAATTAATGGGATATAATTGACATTTATAGGGCAGAATACACATTCTTCTCAAGCTCACTAGAACATTAACCAAGACAGACCACATTGTGGATCATAAAATACACCTAACAAATTTGAAAGAAAGAAGTTATGCAGTGTTTACTGTCAGACCACAATGGGATTAAATTAAAATCAGTAAGAAAGTTAACTGGAAATGCCCAAAATTTGTTTGAGATGAAGCAGCACACTTCTATATAACACGCGAGTCAAAGAATAAATCTCAAGAAATTTTAAAAATATTTTGAACAAAATGAAAATATCACTTATCAAAATTTGTAGAATGCAGTGAAAACAGGAGTTAGAGGGAAGCTTATAGCATTGAATGCATATATTCAAAAAGAAGAAACATATAAAATCAATGATTTAAGTTTCTGTCTTAAGAAACTAGGAAAAGAAGAGCAAATTAAATCCAAAGTCAGAAGAAAAGAAATAATCATAGAGCAGAAATCAATGAAATAAAAATAGGAATCAAATCAAAAGCTGCTTCTTTGAAAAGATTGATAAAATTGACAAAGCTCTAGACAGGCTAACTAAGAAAAAAAGGAGAGGATACAAATTACTAATTTTAGAAACCAGAGAGGGAACATCACTCCAGATCCCATGAATGTTAAAAGAATCATAATGGAATACTATTCTGTGCTAACAAATTTTATAACCTAGATGAAATTGACCAATTTCATGGAAGATGCAATCTGCTAAAATCAAAGCAAGAAGAAAACAACAATCTGAATAGGCAGATATCTATTAAATAAATTGAATCAATAATTTATATCCTTCCAAAACAGAAAGCTCCAGGCCCAGATGGGTTTACTGATGAATTCTACCAAACCATTAAGGAAGACATTATACCAATTCTCTGCAATCTCTTTCAGAGTATAGAAGCAGAAGGAATACTTCGTAACTCATTCCATGAGGTCGCATTACCCAAATACCAAAACTGAAGCCATTACAAGAATAGAAAACTACAGATCAATGTCTCTCATGAACATAGATGCAAAAATTCTCAACAAAATATTAGCAAAGTGAATTTAACAATGTATAAAAAGAATTATACACCATGACCAATTGGGATTTATCCCAGGTGTGCAAGACTGGTTCAACAATCAAAAATCAATTAATGTAATCTATCACATCAACAGGCAAAAGGAGAAAAAAAACCTAATCATACCAGTAGATGCTGAAGGAGCACTTGACAAAGTCTAACACACATTCATGTTAAAAACTTTTAGTAAACTAGGAATAGAGGGGAACTTCCTCAACTTGATAAAGAATACCTACTAAAAACCTACAGCTAACATTATACTTAATGGTGAGAAACTCGAAGCATTCCTACTAAGATTAGGAACAAGGCAAGGATATCCTCACTCACCACTTCTTTTCAACATAGTACTAGAAGTCCTAGCTAATGCAATAAGAGAAGAAAAGTAAATAAAAGGTATACAAATTGAGAAGGAAGAAATAAACCTGTCTTTGTTCACAGATGATATCATCTATGTAGAAAATCCAAAAGAATCCACAAAAAACCTCATGAAACTAATAAACAATTATAACAAGGTTGCAGGATACAAGGTTATTAAATAATGTATCAAAAGTCAATCACTTTCGTATACACTAGCAGTGAACAAGTGGAGTTTGAAATTCAAAACACAATGCCATTTATATTAGCATCCCCCCTGCCAATTAAATGTTTAGGTATCAACTTTTTTTTTAATTTATATAAGATCTATATGTGGAAAACTATAAAACTTTTATTAAAAAAGTTAAAGAACTAAATAAATGGAGAGATAATCCATGTTCATGGATATTCAATATTGTCAAGATTTCAGTTCTTCCCAACTTAATCTATAGACTGAACTTCATCACAATCAAAATCCCAGCAAGTTATTTTGTGTATACCAACAAACTGATTCCTGAGTTTATATAGAGAGGAAAAAGTCCCAGAATAGCCAACACAATATTGAAGAAAAACAAAGTTGGAGGACTGATACTGCCCAACTTCAAAGCTTACTATAAATCTACAATAATGAAGACAGTGTGGTATTGGCTAAATAATAGACAAATAGGTTAATGGTACAGAATAGAAAGCCCAGAAGACCCACATAAAAATGGTCAACTGATCTTTGACAAAGGAGCAATAAAATGGAGCAATGATAGTCTTTTTAATAAATGTTACTAGAACAAATGGACATCCATATGCAAAAAAATGAATCTAGTCACAGACCTTATACCTTTCACTAAAATTAACTCAAAATAGATCATAGACCTAAGTGTAAAATGCAAAACTATAAAACTTCTAGAAGATAATACAGGAGAAAAATCCATGTGACCTTGTGTAGGGTGATGACCTTTTAGATACAAAACGAAAAGTATGATCCATGAAAGAAAGAATAGACAAACTGGACTTTGTTAAAATTAAAAACTTCTGCAAAAGTAATGTCAACAGTGTGAGAAGACATGTCACAAACTGGGAGAAAATATTTGCAAAATATACATCTGATAAAGAAGTGCTATCCAGGCCAGGTGCAGTGGCTCACGCCTGTAATCCAGCACTTTGGGAGGCTGAGATGGGAGGATCACTTGAGCCCAGGAGTTTGAGACCAGCCTGGGCAACTTAGTGAGACTCTGTTTAAAAAAAAAAATTATCTGGGCATGGTGGTGACTGCCTGTAGTCCTAGCTACTGAGGGGGCTGAGGTGGGAGGGTTGCTTGAGCCCAGGAATTTGAGGTTACAGTGAGCTATGATTGAGCCACTGTATTCCAGCTTGGGTGACAGAGTAAGACTCTGTCTCTTAAAAAAAAAAATGAACTGTTATCCAAAATAACAAAGAACTTTTAAAATTATTCAACAATAAAAACTCATTTAAAAAATGAGCCAATGAGTCAAAGACCTTAACATACGCCTCACCAAAGAAGATATACAGATGGCAATTAAGCACATGAAAAGATACTCCATATCATATGTCATCAGGGAAATGCAAATTAAAACAACAATGAGATATCACTACACATCTATTAGAATGCTCAAAATCCAAAACACTGACAACACCAAATGCTGGTGAGGACGTGGAGCAATAGGAACTTCCATTCATAGCTTGTGGGAATGCAAAATGGTTCTGCCACGCTGGCCTATGGTTTGCCTCTTCCTACAAAACTTAACATACTCTTACCGTGCAATCCAGCAATCATGATCTTTGGTATTTAACCAAAGGAGTTGAAAACTTATGTCCACACAAAAACCTGCATATGGGTGTTTATAGCAGCTTTATTTATAATTGCCAAAACTTAGGAGCATCTAAGATGTTCTTCAGTAGGTGAATGGATACAAAAACTGTGGTCCATCCAGACGATGGAATATTATTCAGTGCTAAAAAGAAATGAGCTATGAAGCCATAAATAGACATAGAGGAATCCTTAAACACTTATTACTAAGTAGAAAAAAGCCAGACTGAAAAGGCTACATACTGTATGATTTCAATTATATGATATTATGGAAAAAGCAAAAACTATGGTGAGAATAAAATCAATGTTTGCCAGGGGTTGGGGTGGAGAGGAATGAATAGGTAGAGCATAGAGGGTTTTTAGGGAAAGAAAATACTCTGTATGATACTATAATGGTGGATGCATGTCATTATACGTTTGTCCAAACCTGTATAATATACAACACCAAGAGTAACCCTAACGTAACTATGGGCTTTGGGTGATTATGATGTGTCAATGTAGATTCATAAGTTATAGTCAATGTACCAGTCTTGACGGGGGTGGGGAGGATGTTGATGTTTGGGGACAGGAGGTATGTGGGTAATCTCTGTACCTTCCTATCAATTTTGCTGTGAACCTACTAAAACTGCTCTAAAAAAACAAATAGACTTAAAAAAAAAAAGGAACATTTTCTGGGCAGCACAAGAGCTTCTTTTTGTGAAGTGGTTTGAATATTTTAGATACAAGGGCTTTGTTATTTAATAAAGTTACAATAGAATGCATTGATCAATAGATTACCAATGCTTTGCTCATTAAATTACTGAATAACTAAAGCCCCTCTGAATGGATTCACTCAGTACAGACATTTGATCTGCCCTTTCTAACCCTTGATAATACTCCAAGGTTTTGCTGCTACGTGTGAGAACCCAAGATAAGCCTCAAACTTGGATTCTCTCTGAAGGTATAATGAGCTACCACCCCAGCCATTTGGCACATCACCCATGTTATTTTAGAAAAAAAAATGCCTTTCAGTGGAATGAGATTATTTTACTTTAGCAGTTTTCTATGTTATAAAGTTTTAATTACAAGTTTAAATGAACAGAAGTAAATTTGTGCCCATATGGCATTAAAGTATGTTAACTTTAGGGGAGAGAAATAATATGAATAATGCTTAGAGATGTTTTTCTGTGCCAGAAACAAAAGCATAACATTCTTAAAATTGTATTTGCACTGAAATGTACCTGTCTAAGAAAAGAATAATATGTTTTATGCTATTTTTTTTTCTTTTCTTGGCTCATCGTCAGTTCTAAAAGTAGAATGAGATTTATAGCCTAGTAATGGTTTTATACACATCACAGTAACTGGGCAAATAATTGATTGTGAATTTTCTACATGTCTATTGATGTCATTAAACACAAGCATATTGTATTTCAGAATCATTTAGTCATCCTCACTGTTACTGACAGTTGGTGCATTAGTTCATGTTAAATGGAATATCTCTTTAAACTATTCTTGGCATTTTCTAGATTAGATGAATTATGAATTTGATTATTAAAATTAACCTTTTATGTTCATCTGGTATGTTGTTCTGAGCCAATGTCCTTTTGTACTAAACCTTTACCATCTTTCTTTGCTAAGGAAAAAAATCTTTATTCAGGTAGATATTTAATGCAAAGTTTATTTTGCATGAAATGTAGTTTGTAATGTATATAGTTTGTTTTTACATACAAATATTTTACAAATATATCTTGCATAAGCCAGAAGAAGGATGGATATATTCTAAGTTCGTACATCTTTTTATTTCCTTCTTTGATTCCTCAAAGTTGATTAGGATTTTGGAAATAATGGAAGTGAAAATTAGGCTAAATTCTACTATTACCTGTAAAGATAAACTATTTATTTGACTTCCAAAGTAAGTTAATTGATATCCCCTATAGCCCACATCTCAATATTCTGTAGGTTTTAAGAACATTTTGTTAAATTAAAGGGAAAAGATTCTAAAAAATCATGTTTGGCTATTATGTCATGGGCAGATGGGCCTTCTCATTACGCTCTTTATTTTATTCCTCTTCATGAATTTGTCAGTTTGTTTCTGATTTTTACAGGAGGGCTGCACAAGTTGTTCCTTGAACCTCTTTTTCCTTTGTGGATGTACTCATGCATCAACACATATCTATATTCTTGTGCGTGTATGTATATACAGACACATACATATTGGGAATCTTTTGGGCATTTGTGAACCGTTTGATCAGAGCAGTGGGATTCTGATTATTTTGTAGTGTGGTGAGGAATTTAGAAAGAATGCTGGAAGTTAATTTATTCAAAATGAGTATTTGGGTGTCAATATAGCAGTATTCAAAGTTGGATAAAATGCCTTAACAAAAACTAGTGTAAGTCATTGACTATAAGTTGATTTTGAAATGTTTTACAGTACAGAAAGTTATGTTGGGCTTATTTTTACAGATGACATAATCTGAGACAGAGGGTAATTGATTATATGAGGTTATCAAATCTTGAATTTGGAATTTATATCTTTCAAAACATTTGAACTCCTTTTTACAGGAGTAACTTTTTCCAGGAGTTCGAGCAAGAAGGGAAGACCAGTTTGTGAAAATATTTATAGGTATTAGGTTTCTGAAACCTAAGATTAAATGTGAGTTTTGATTGATAAGAAGTATGTAGACTGTATTTTGTGAAAAGACTGTGTATAATTTCTGTCTTTGCCTAGGGTCCTGAAATATCTTTAATGAATGCAGAATAACTAGTTGAAGCTATATGAGGGTGCTTGGCACAGGTATTCAGTATTCATCTGTACTCTTCCCATCCAGCTCCAAGAACAATTGTCTTAGTGCTATGTTAATGTTACAATCAACTGTGGGTCACAGCCAGTGCACAGATGAAATATTTGTTTGTTAAAACCTAGTTTGGCTGAGCTAGACATCTTTTGGAGCCTGACAACAAATTGCTCAAACAACTTATGTTTAGTGATGGTGATTTGGTGGAAATATTAAACAAAATTATAGCATATTGACAACTGGGAAGTAAAAACAGCTGGCAGATTCACCTGGCACACAGAAAGTTGAGGTGAAAATTTTTGTCACTCATTATATAGTGTCTGAGGTAATGAGCTTTCCAGTTTACTTGTTTACTTTTAATTATCTGTCTCCTGAGAGCAGATACCTGTCTGTCTTTCGTCTTCTATAGCCCCCATGCCTGGATCAATGACTACCACATACCAGCTTCCCGATAAATATTTGTTGATTGAGCCAACTACCTGGCAGAGAGCAAGAATTAGGCTTCACATTGAGCAATGCCATATTCATTACTGTAATCAGAGTAGAAGACTTAAGGTAGAGGATTAAGAGTTATTTTTGTTTTGCTTTCAAACAGGACATTACTAAGTATCTCAGAGATCATAATTGTAGAAAATAACTACAAATTTATGTTTTTGTAAATGAGGAACATTTTCAAGGTATCAGTTATTTGAACAAAAAGGTTAGTGAAATGGAAATATCTAACTTCAGGGTAACAGTTTCTTTTTAGTGACTTAAGGCAGTATATAACATTGGAAGTCAATGTTTATGGAAAAGTTGAAGTAGTTGCCTGAATGAAGGATGATCTCTGAGATATTGTAGGGGTCATTGCAAGAATTCTGACTTGGATTTGTGAACCCATGAAGGTTTATTTGGGACACTTCAGTGCACTGAGCAATCCCACAAATCAGTCAAACACTCTAGCTGTTTGCATTCTCACACAAACTTGAAGTCAGGAAACAATGCACTGCCCGTAAGTTCAAAAAGGCTCCTGTCTATTCTAATGATTTCATAAAGATATTTATCTATATTTACTGCATGATTTTCAAAAGGCAGTGTATGTCTGTAGAGAAACAGTTATTAATTTATTTTTTGTATGGACGGAAACCTGTTTAATGCCTAGACAGTGCATGTATGGATGTGTGTTTTTGTATGTGTGTGTGTATGTGTGTATAGGTAGATATAGATACAGGCATATAGATAATATATAATATTTGATCAAAACTTTCCAATCTTTCCTAAGTAGTGATAGTTTCTGAATAATTTCTAAAGTAATGTGGGCTGACAATCTTGGCAAATAAAAAATATTCTTGTAGTCAGCAGAGAAGAGACTTAGTCTCCACACATTTGATCATCTTCAAGCTCTATGATTCTATTTAGGGAAAAGTATTTAGAAGAGAATGAAGAAGGGGCCATAGCTTCTGTGACTTCCTCTCCAAATCACTACATACCCAATATGGTACTTCTCCAGAAGTTTCTTTTAGTTTCAGGAAGTTTTCTTTTGTGTTTGTGATGATTTGGGACAAGGCTATGAAATATTATTTATTTATAAATATTTATAGATTTCTTTTGGTTGATATATATTTCTTATTGTGGGAAGAACACAACGTGAGATCTACCCTCTTGATAAATTTTAAGTGCACAATACAGTATTGTTAACTATAGGCACAATTTTATACAGCAGCTCTCTAGGACATATTCATTTTCTGTAACTGAAACTACACATGACCCTTGAAGAACCCGGGGGTTAGAGCACTGACCCCTGACTCCCCCCAAACTTAACTACTAATAGCCTACTATTGACTGGAAGCCTTACTGATAGCATAAATAGTTGTTTAACACATATTTTATATATTACATGTATTATATGCTATTCTTACAATGAAGTAAGCTAGAGAAAATAAAATATTATTAAGAAAATCGTAAGGAAGAGAAAATACATTTACAGTACTGTATTTATTGATACCATAAGTTTATGTTACCTGTTTACAAGACAAATCATCAGTTTGAAATGGTGGACAATTGCAGCTGCAGACCTCAATCTACACTACATATCAAGCAATTCAACTTTTTCTTGTAATGTCATGACTTTTCTCTGCTTCTTGGGAGCATTTTCAGTATCACTAGTGGCACTAGTGTTATTCAAGGTTTACAGTATTGCACTAAACATGATGAAAAATATGTGAGAACCTAGAGAGATCACTTTTTACTGAGATACGAAATTTACTGGAGGGACAAACTGCTCACTTGGAGATGATTAGCATCACATGATGTTTTAAGCAGATACTCCCAGCACTTGAGCTCACTGCAATAGCAACAGGAAGTGGCTACAAAATTATTATGGTAATACAGTATGTATTACAGTGAATTTTATGCACTTATGAATTAATACTGCATCTTTACATTTGTTTACATTTCTGTAGACTGCAAATAGCACCATGGACCTCTGTAGGTGTATGTGTAAGTTTTGATAATTTTAATTTTTTATAATATATTTGTTTATATTTTGTGGTAGTAATGAAAAATAGGCTAGTATCTACATATATTTTATGCATTTATGACATGCCTAACTTTTTCTTCTTTTGTTTGCTATTTCTAGACTACAAGAATCATCTGTGAGTTTTTTCAAATTGTCACAAATATCCAAAACATTTTTCCAATATATTTATTGAATCAAATCCATGCATAAGTGGGCCCACACCATGCAAAACTGTTGTTCAAGGGTCAACTGTGTATACCTGTTGAACAGCAGTTTCCCATTTTCTTCTTCCCATAACCCCTGACACCCACCATTTTATTCTCTGTTTCTGTAAGTTTGACTATTTTAGATCCCTCATGTAAATGGAATTATATAGTATTTGTCCTTCTCTGACTGGCTTGTTTCACTTAGCATAATGTCCTTTAGGTTCATCCATGTTGTCACATATGGCAAGATTCCCTTGTTCTTTAAGGCTGAATAATATTCCATTGTATGTATATACCACATTTTTAATCCATTTAACCAATCGATGGACACTTAGGTTCTCTCCATATCTTCGCTATTGTGAATAGTGCTGCAATGAACATAGAATTACAGATATCTCTTTAAGATTCTGATTTCAATTCTTTTGGATATGTGCTCAGAAGTGGGATTCCTGGTTTGCATGGTAATTCTATTTTTAATTTTTAATTTTTTAATACTGTTTTTCATAGTGGCTGCACCAGTTTTCCATTCCCACCAATAGTGTAGAAGAGTTTCAGTTGCTCAGATTACTGTGATTATCATTCAGTGATATACTCTTGGTATAGATATATGCAATATGCATCTGCATCAGATGGCCTATGTTTATTTTGTTATAATCCTCTCCACATAATTTATAAAGGTGATTTACTGATTAAAGAGAACTTACACTTAAAATCCAACTTTCCTTTTTTGAAACTCTTTTATGTTCATTATCTCATCCAATTCTTATAGGTCTACATGGCCAGTTTCTTCTTAGAGTTGTTACTGGAAATTTTCTAACAAGCCATTATATATTTTGTACATTTTAAATTTGAGCTTTATTATCCAAACTAGTCTCTGCAAAGTTTTAAGTCATTTATTTACATTGCAAAGGAAATTCCTTATTTGGAAGTTCTTACTTTATAAAATAGCACTATAATTCATAAATTTTGAAGATATACTTCTACTACCATCACTCATATCAGTTCATTTATAGGGTTGAGCAAAAGATTTTTTAGTAGCTGGCATGAATTTTTTACTTTGAGTCCACAGTGCAAAAGAACAACAACAAAAATGTGTGGGGAATTCTTTCATGAGCTGGCATGTCTGCGGGTTTAATTTGAATTCACTGAAGAGAGTGGACTTTGTAGATTCAAGTTAATGAGCCATTTCTCTTAAAGTAGTCTGTCACTATGGGATTGCATACAGTTAGAACTGACAGTTGGAAACGTGCTGAGATAGGGAAACTAAAAAACAGCTGCCTCTTTGGGCAAATGGTACCAGCTGGTGTGGCTCTCCAAAACAAAATATTTTATATAATAAAATAGCTTTCAGATATCATTTAACTTACATATTATATATTTAAGGTAAATTTTTTGTTTGTTTGCTTTTATTGAGCCAAAATACTAAGATCTAAAATGGCAGGTACATTTTTTTCATTTTAAGAAGTCTTCTATTTTATTGACAAGTAATTTCCTTAGCAAGTGTTCATTAAACTTATACGTAAGCCTCAGAGTTTACTTTTGTAAATTGTGTGGAGATCACTGAAAAAAGGTCTTTGTTTCTTGTATGGATTTTAGAAATAGAGACAATTTTTTTCGTGTTAGGTCGTTTTTGGAATGAAGTCTATTTTTCAAATATCTTGAATTGTATTAGAAATGAATAGTTTATGTTCTGTTCCTAACTCATACTTTGAGAAAAGATTTATATCTCTGAATCTTAATTTAAATTTTAGGATTCCCATTATTTTGATATTGTCAGATCTGACTGATAAAAATTATCATTTAAGTTTGTAAAAAATTTTATATTTTACCTAAGTAAGATTCTGTTCCTTTTTTTTGGCAGAATGATATTTATTGAATTCCTGGAATGCCTATTCTGAGGTACTTTAATTTTTGTACATGGAAAAACTGTATACTTCTTTTCTGGTTCCACGTGAAGCATGGAACTACTTTTTCTAGATCTGCAAAAACTGATGTGGTATATTTATGGGAATTGCATTGAATATGTAAATTACTTTGGGTAATATAGACATTTTAACAATGTTGATTCTGCCAATCCATGAGCATGATATGTTTTTCCATCTGTTTATATCCTCTGCGATTTCTTTCCTCAGTGTTCCTCAGTAGTTCTCCCTATGGAGGTCTTTCACCTCCTTAGTTAAATATATTCCAAGGTATTTTATTTTCTTTGTTGCTATTGTGAAACAAATAGTTAAATATGTTCCTAGGTATTTTATTTTATTTTTTGCTATTGTGCATTGTGTCTTTGATTTGATTCTCAGCTTGACTGTTGTTGGCATATATGAAGGCTACTAATTTGTGTACGTTAATTTTGTAACCTGACAGTTTGCTGAATTTATTTATCAATTCTAAGAGTCTCTTGGTTGAATCTTTGGGGTTTTCTAAATGTAAGATCATATGATCAGCAAAGAGATATAGTTTGACCTCTTCTTTCCCTATTCGGATACCCTTGCTTTCCTTCTCATGTCTGATTGCTCTGGCTAAGACTTCCAGCACTATGTTGAATAAAAGTGGTGATAGTGGGCAACCTTGTCTGGTTCCAGTTCTAAGCAGGAATGCTTTCAATTTTTCCCCATTCAGTATGATGTTGGCTGTGGGTTTGTTGTATATGGCTTTTATAATTTTTAGGTATGTTCCATCTATGCCTATTTTGTTAAGCATTCTTAACATAAAAGGGTGCTGAATTTTGTTAAAGGCCTTTTCTGCATCTATTGAGAAGATCATATAGTCTTTGTTTTTCTTTTATTTATATGGTAAGTTACAGTTATAGATTTGCATATGTTGAACCATCCCTGCATCTCGGAGATGAAGCCCACTTGGTCGTGATGAATTATTTTTTTGATGTATAGTTGAATTCAGTTTGCTAGGATTTTATTGAGAATTTTTGCATCTATATTCATAAGGGATATTGGTCTGTAGTTTTCCTTTTTTGTTGTGTCCTTTCATGGCTTTGGTATCAAGGTGTTTTTGGCTTCATAGAATGAGTTTGGGAGGATTCCATCCTTCTCGATGTTCTGGAATAATTTCTGCAGTATAGGTACCAGTTCTTCTTTGTAGATTTGGTAGAATTCAGGTGTGAACCCATCTGGTCTGGGACTTGTTTTTATTGGAAGATTTTTATTGCTGCTTCAATTTCAGTGCTTGATACTGGTCTGTTCTGTTCATAAGTTCTTTTTCTTCCTGATTGAGCCTAGGGAGGTTGTGTGTTTCCAAGAATTTGTCCATTTCCTCCACATTTTTCAAGTTTATGAGCGTAGAGATTTTTATAGTATTCAAAAATGATGTTTTGTATTTTCGTGATATGAGTTGTGATTTCTCCTTTTTCATTTCTGATTGAGTTTATTAGAGTCCTTTCTATTCTGTTTCTGGTTAATTTAGCAAATGCCCTGTCAATTTTGTTTATGTTTTCAATGAACTCACTTTTTGTTTATGAATCTTCTATATAATTCTTTTGTTCTTGGTTTCATTTAGTTCTGCTCTGATCTTGGTTATTTCTTTTCTTCTGCTGAGTTTGGATTGGTTTGCTTTTCTTTTTCCAGTTCCTTGAGATGATTGATTAGACTGTTGATTTGTGATCTTTCTGTCTTTTGGATGTGGTCAGGTAAGGCTATGGTTTTCCTCTCAGGACTGCTTTTGCTGTATCCCACAGATTTTGATAACTTGTGTCCCCATTATCATTTAGTTCAAAGAATCTTTTGATTTCCATGTTTATCTCCTCCTTGTTCCAACTATTATTCAGCAATAGGTTGTTTAGTTTCCATGACTTTGTGTAGAGATGAGTGTTTCTTTTGGAATTGATTTCTAATTTTATTCCACTGTGGTCTGAGAAGATACATGGTATAATTTCTATGTTTTTTTAATTTTTTGTGACATGTTTGTAGCCTAGGATGTGATCGGTCTTAGAGAATGTTCCATCTGCTGGTGAGAAGAACATATATTCAGTAGTTTTTGGTTAGAATGTTCTGTAAATGTCTATTAGGCCCATTTGTTCTAGAGTTCTGTTTAGGTCCATTGTTTCTTTGCTTATTTTCTGTTTGAAGGATCTGTCCAGTCCTGTCATTTGGGTGTTGATGTTCCTGGCTATTATGACACTGCTGTTTATCATTTTGTTTAGGTCAAGTAGGATTTGCTTTATGAATCTAGATGCTCCTGTGTTAGATGCATAAATATTTAGGATTATTAAGTCTTCTTGTTGAATTGTTCCCTTCACCATTATATAGTGACCATCTTGGTCTTTTTTTACTTTTGTTAATATGAAGTCTGTGTTGTCTGATATGAGAACAGCTACACCAGCTTTCTTTTGGTTTCCATTTTCATGGAATACTGTTTTCCATCCTTTCACCTTGAGTCTAAATGAGTCCTTGTGGGTTAGATGTGTTTCCTGGAGACAACACGTACTTGGCTTGTATTTTTTTAATCCATTCAGCCAGCCTGTGTCTCTTGAGTGAGGAGTTTAAGCCATTCACATTAATTGAAAGAATTGATATGTGGGGTGGATTTCTTTTCATCCTGTTGGGTAGACCCTTATTGCTTTGTTTTACCTCTTGAGCCATTGTTGTGTCTGGGCTCTGAACTTTAGGTTTTGGATGATTTTACACTGGTGGCTGTCTGTTGTGCTGATCAGAGTATAATGTAGGTCTGAGTACTTCCTGCAGGGCAGATCTGGTCTTCGCAAATTCCCTCAGTGATTGCTTGTCTTAGAAAATCTTTATTTCTCCCTCATATAAGAACCTTAGTTTTGTAAAATACAAAATTCTAGTCTGGCCAATATTCTGTTTTAGTAGAATGAGGATGGGTCCCCAGTGTCTTCTGGCTTGTAAGGTTTCAGTTGAGAAGGCTGCAGTTAGTCTGATAGGTTTTCCTTTGTAAGTTAATTGCTGTTTTCGCCTTACAGCTCATAGGAGTGCCTTTTTTGTGTTTACTTTGGCCAGCCTAATGACTATGTGTCGTGGTGATTGCGTCATTCTGATGAATCTCCCAGGAGTCCTGTATACTTCTTGTATCTGGATATCTAGATTTCTAGCAAAGCCAGGGAAATTTTCCTCAATTATTCCCTCAAATAAATAATCCAACCGTGTGTATTTTCTTCTTTGCCCTCAGGGATGCCTATGATTCTTATGTTTGGCCTCTTTACATAATCCCACATTTCTTGAAGGTTTTGTTCATTCATCTTACATCTCTGTTCTTTCTCTTCAACTGATTTGTTTAGCTCATAGGTGTTATCTTCCAGCTCTGAGATTCTTTCTTCTGCGTGATCTAGCCTGTTCTTAAGGCTTTCTACTGTGTTTTGTAATTCTTTGAATGAATTTTTCATTTCCAGAATACCTGTTTGGTTTTTCTTTAATAATTCGATTTCTTTAGAGAATTTTTCATTCATTTCCTGCATTGTTTCTGTCTTTTTTATGTTGGGTTTCTATCTTCTCTTATATTTCATTGAGCTTTCTTACAATTCATATTTGAAAATCTTCGTCTGTCATTTTAACCTTTTCATTTTGGTTGGTATCCATTGGTAAGGAATTATTGATTTCTTTTGGGAGCATGATTTCAGTCTGATTTTTCATGTTTCTGGAGTTCTTTCACTGTTTCCTTCTCATCTGGCCTCTTAATTGAGAGCTGCAGGTGATAGGGCTGGCTTATGGCCCTGTCTCTGAGTCCCCAAACATTTATCCCTGGCCATGCTGGGGAGAGGAGTGCTTGTCCTGAGTGGCCTTTGGAGTGTTTTAGCAGGTTTGATGAACCTCTTGGGTTACCGCTGCTGACCTGTTGTCTTTACCTCTTCCCAATGGAGTGTAGTGAGTTTGTTCTCTCAGTCTAAACTCTGAGCTGGTGGATTGTACTTGTGGGTACCAAGCCACTGCTCCCTAATTGCTTGATTTTGAAGTCTGTAGTTTACGTGGAGGAGCCAGCTGCCCAGGTAATCTTTTGTGCCCATGGTATGCTCTGGTCCCCCAGGTGGGGTACACAAATTCCCCAAGTTTTAGGAGGGACCCAGTAGCTCCCAGCGGGTTGCTTGGTCCCTGCTCCCCCTGAGATGGGGGGAGGAGGACGACAGATCATGGCTAGAATACAAGAGCCTTTGGGGCTTTGCTAAGTCTCACTGGGGCTCAGAGGTTGGTTATCCGGTTCTTGAGGGAGCTGCTGATATGGAGGTCAGAGTAATCTCTCCAAGCCAGGAGGGCTGTCCCTGGGGGAAGGGGCCTATTCCTGTAATTGCAAAGGCCCCCGCCCAGGCACTTTCCATCCCTGTCTACTTACCTGGTTTGTTTGCAGGGGCGGGGTGCACACCTTCCATATTTACTCCTTGGAACTCCACAGCCCTCTCCCCTTAGATCAGTCTAAGCATGCATTCCCTTGCCACCCAAAACTGGCTGTGTACCCCACGGTCGGTGTCTCTGAACCGCTGGTGTGTATCTCTGCTCTCAGTGGCGGGCACAGTTGGGGACACACCCCCACTGCACAGAAACAAGTCTCTTGGCACAGAGCACTGTTGCAGTTGCTATTGGGGGGGAAGGGCCGCAGTCTCCCTGTGCAGCTGTCATGTTTGGGGTGCACCGGTCTGGGCCGCCTGTCCAAGCTGCCAGTGGGCAATCCTGCCCCAGCTCGGAGACAAACAGGCCTCTCAGCACTGACCACTCATGCAGTTGCTATGACTGGGAGGGGCCGTGGTCTTCCTGCACCACTCTCATGTATTGGGGGGCACTAGTCTGGCCTGCCTGTCCAAGCCGCCAGCAGGCAAGCCTGTGGGATGCCAGCACAGAGAGAAACAGGTCTCTCGGCTCCAAGAACTCTCTTTGTTGCTATGGGGTGGAGGCTGGGGGGAGGGGCTGCAGCTACAATCTGGCTGGAGCCATAATTGCTTTCTGGGTTGCCAGGAACAGGGAGATGCAGAGGAGGAAGTGTCCAGGCGTAAGAAAGCTGGCTCTCTGGTCCCTCGTGGCACTCTCCTGGGGGGTGAGAGCTTCTGTGTCCTGCTGCTCACCAAAGGCACCCAAGTGGGAGAGGCGAACCCCACTTACCCTTCACTTGGCTCCAGGCTTCTGTGGATTTGGTCTGCGCAGCCACTGTCCTCTTCTCTCTTTCTTCCTTTTTCTCGTCTTTACAGCGCTTCTTGGTGGGGTCCTCAGAAGTCTCCATTGTCTCTCCCTGTGATCTATACCTGAGCCGCAACTGGTCTCCCCTTTCCTCGGTCCAGCCTTCCACCCTCCAGCTGGGATAGTCCGACGGGTGCTGTCTCTAGTTGGCCATCTTGCCTCCCTCTCAAAAATGTTTTAACTTTTTTTCTTTTTAACGTTTTAGTTCGTATTTTACTAATTTAGATAGTCTATTAAGTCTCTTTTCTGAGATTTCCTTTGATTGCAGGAGGCATAAAATTTCATAGATATATTTAAATCTTTTAGAGTTTTCCTTTGGGTTCATTTCATCCACCTGTACACTGAAAGTCAGGATTCTCTTAGCATTTATAGGTCCTCTGTAGGGATTGATGTGACTAATGATGTATGGGTATTGGTGTTTTATATATTAGACTAAAACTTACTCTCTTACTCTCCTAATGGGCCCAATGTAGGAATTTTTATCTTATATAGTTAATAAAGTTGTGAGATAAAAATTGTTATTGCTGTGAATCAATTGGGCCAAATTTAGCTTGTTACTAATGAGAGATTTTCTGTAGAGTAAGAAAGAAAGAAATCTTGACCATCTAGTAATAAAATAAACTTTAAATTTTTATTTAATTAAAATATTTATATTAATCCTCTTTATATCTATCCACTCATCTCTTATCATTTATCCATCCCATTTTATTCCTAGAATTCAGTCTTAAAAGGGTCTGAAGTACTATTCTGGGAGGCATCTTTGTGTCATCCTTCCTTGACCCCTTTAAATTATAATCTGCTAGAATAATTTCAGTGCTTTTACTGGAGTGAAGGGTATCAGTGTTGGCTTCTTATTTAACTAAGAACCAAAAGTAATGGTGAGATGAATGAAGTACATGATAAGCACACAGCAAGTGCTTAATAAATGTCAGGGTGAATATACCCCTTCTTTTGGAAGTCCTCCATTGAGAAGTTACTTTTATCAGACTTCATTTTCCTTATTTCTGTGGTTTATTTCTTTGATTGCCCATGCTCTCCTTTTAAAAATTTCCTTTAATCCCTAGATGGAAAAACTCTGAGCTAGAGAAAAGTTGAATCAAACTATAATTCATTAGAGAGCATTGCTGTACTGGTAGCCAAGGGATTTATTCCATGACTATATAATCTCTGTATTATTTCCCCATCTCCTCCATTGTGGATTCATTTAGTTTTGTCTATATGGCTGCTTCTTGGGAATCAGAAGAAATCCAGGAAAATAACTAGGTGCACTAAATTTTTTCCTGCAGTTTTTCTTTCAGGTAACACTACACCTCTTCATAGGCAGTGCAAGCACCTGTAACAGAGTATTCTCAGTTCTTTCTTGCCACTTACAACACCGCTGTCATTCATTTCACTTACTTGTAAGCTGTAATCACCAAGTACATCGCTGCTCTTACTATTGTGAACAAACTATTATTCGTTAGATCAATTAAGAATAAGCAAAAGAAAAGATTTTGTTCTGTATTCATTTCTTTCTTCTCTAACACTCTTCTTTATGTTGATCCAAATTTCTGACCTATATCATTCTCCTCTCTAAAATAACTTCGAACATTTCTCGCAAGGCAGGTCTACTGACAAAAAATTCACTCAATTTGTTTGTCTGAGAAAGTCTATATTTCTCCTTCAATTTTGAAGGATAACTTCCTAGTGTACAGAAGTTTAGGTTGGTGGGTTATTTTTCTTTCAGCACTGAATATTTCACTCTACTGTCTTCTTGCTTGCAATGGTTTGTAAGAGAAATCTGATGTAATTCTTACCCTTCTTCTCTGTTGGTAATGTCCTCCCACCTCCTCCCCGCTGCCCCAGCTTCTTTCAAGAATTTCTCTTTGGCGGGGTATAGTGTTTTGGTATTTATCATACTTGATGTTCTGTGTAGTTCCTATATCTATTATTCTCTGTCATTAATTTTGGAAAATTCTTAGCCATTATTACTTCAAATAGTTTCTCTGTTCCTTTCTTTTTTCTCCTTCTTGTATTCCTGTTGTGTATAAGTTACACCTTTTATAATTGTCCCACAATTCTCTGATATTCTGTTCTGTCTTTTCATCCTTTTCTTCTCTTTCCGTTTAAATTTTGAAAGTTTTTATTGACTTAGCTTTCAAGCTCACTGATTTTTTTTTTTCCCTTGGCTGTGTCCAGTCTACTGATGAGCTCATCAAAAGTATTCTTCATTTTTGTTACAGTGGTTTTCATCTAGCATTTCCTTTTGACTGTTTCTTAGAGTTTCATGTTTTTGCTTATATTACCAATCTGTTTTGTATGTTGACCACTTTTGTCAATAAAGTCCTTAGCATATTAGTCATTGTTGTTTTAAATTCCCAGTCTGATAATTCCAATATCTCTGCCATATCTAAGTCTTCTTCTGATGCTTGGTTTTTCTCTTCAGACTGTGGGGTTTTTGTTTGTTTGTTTGTTTTTGCCTTTTAGCATGCCTGGTAATTTTTTGTTGAAAATCTAACATGATGTATTAGGTAAAAGGAACTGAGGTAGATAAGTCTTTAATGTGAGATTTATGTTTATCTGGCCAGGAGTTAGGCTGTGTTTACTGATTGCTGGCTGGGAGTTAGGCTGTGTTTACTGTTTGCTGTAAAATTTCTTCTAATGTCGTTGTTTTTATCTCTTCTATTGTCTTTGGGTTTTTCTAGAGACCTTAAAAAGAGTGTGGTTCTTACAGTTATTTTAGCTGTAATCCCGTCGTATTTTATAGGAGCCCTATTGATGTGGTGGTGATTTGGTGTGTGGGGAAGATATTCTATAGTCCTATGATTAGGTCTCAGTCTTTTTTTATTAATTTTTTTTTTTACAGTACTTTGACTTGCTGTTTTATTTTCTCAGTCTTCTAGTGAGCCTGAGTTGGGCATTCCCTTTCCCCAGGTCAGCTAGATTCTGGTAAAATAGTTACCCTTGAGGTCAGGCCTTATTAAGGACAACAGAGAGCTATGGAATATTTCAAAATGGTTGCTTTTTCCTTTCCTCTGCCAGGATCAGGAGGGGATTTTTCTGCTGTCTTCACAGTGAGAACCTAGTAGGGCTCCTAGAAGTAAAGCTCACAAAAGTATGGGGAGCCCCCCTTTAAGGTTGAGCCTCCTCCTAATTTTTAACTCTTCAGCTAGTGCACTGAGCCTCCAGCAATTAGTCCATTATAGTGTAAAGTGTTCTGCCCCAGTACTGGCTTCAGCTGAGGGCTTCTGCTTCTTGGCTTTTGCTCCCTGTAAAGTGAGATTCTCTGTATCCGCTTGTCTGTCTCTCCAGTTTTCAGAGCAGCAGTTTGCCCTGTGACCTCAATTCTCTGATGGATCTAAGAGAGTTGTTGACTTTCAGTCTGTTTAGTGCTTTCCTTTTTGTGAGGTCAGGTGTGACTACTTGTAAGTTCTTTATACACTGGACTGGAAAATGGAAGTTCCTGTGTTTCTTATTAAAATGAAGATACAATTTTAGAGCGTGCTTAGTCTCTTAAGCCTTTTCTTTTCCATCTATGAACTTTCCAGTGAATATTTGAACACAGATGACATTTGGACCAAAATACTTTTTTCATTGCCTTTTTAAAATTGTCTTTTCATTTTTTGATTTTTCTAATTGCAGAGTGCAATCCTATGCAATGTGGAAGGCAATGAATGAATCCTTGACGCTCTTCTCCTAAGTCTTGACTCAGCAATTAGAAAGGTTTTTAAAAATCTGAAACATTTATCTCCCTCAAAAGATATAGACAGGCTGGACAGAGGGGATAATTTATGTACCTTTTTAAAGTTCTTTCAGTGGGCCAGACAGTATTCTGTGAATACAAAAAGAAATAAAGGTAGTATACCCAAATCATAGTGTTCTAGGACTAGTCAAGTAACAGACAGGTAAATGATATCAAATGAGTGTGTTACATAATGATATTCAGCCATGTCTAGAGGAGCGTAGAGGTGGGATACTTTGGCCTACCTTGGAACATTGGGGTGAGGCAGGGAAGGTTACTTGAAACAGTTGACATGTAATCTGTTTCTTGGAGGATGACTAGGGCTGAGGAGAACATGCTAAGGAGAGAGAATTGCCTAAAAAATAGACAGTTCCTTTTTTTTCCTGCAGTCAGGAATTGGAGAGCAAGGCAAATTAGGTGAGTTAGGTAACGTTTCTCCAACTCTTACTTGATGTATGGTTTTATTATTTGTTTTGATATCCTGAAAATTCTAGAATATATGCTTTCTAGGCCTATAATGTATTTCAAAGCCAAATATAAGCAGTTTTTTAATTTTTGAATTGTTTTGTATTATCCTGTAATATGAACATTGAGAATTAACTATAAAATTATATTTCATATTGATGTAAGGTATGAATTGCCAAAATAGTTTAATTCTCAAATTATGTTTCTTAAGTATTTTGCATAGTGGTAGAATTCATTTGGGCTGAGTTAAGTTTGATTGGTTTTGTTGTTACTTGAAATGTAAGGATATTTTATGATTTCATAGATCATAGGAAATCTTCAGAAATGTTAAACCACTCGTTTTAGCTAATCTCAGTTAAGCCATTTCTCTTAAAGTAACATAGCATTGTCTAACTTTATACATATGAACCTACATATTTTTAGTTTACTCTTTCAAGTGTATAATACCACTGCCTTCTGGTGAAGGTATAATGAGCATAATTTTAATTATTGTGTTGAAATATATTAATAGGAATACTTTTAGATTAATAACTAGCAGGTTATTACCTAGTTCTAATATAATGCTGTAGGTTTTGAAATTACCATTACCAGCCAAAATAAAGCTGTTCTAACGTACATCTAATATACTATTTCTAAAGTGAAATGAATACGTATACATAGGAGAAAGAATTTTGGACTCCTTGAAGAAAGCAGGATAAAGAATCTATTTTAGATTACAGAATACAGCACCAAAGCAATTGACATCTTAATTTTCTTAAAAAAAATCATTCTCTGGTTTTGTTTCATAAAATTTGACTTTTAATTATGTTGCTGCTAAAATTATTCTCTGAGATATTTTGCATACATGACTAAGACATTTTTGGGGGGAGAAACACTCCTTAAAATGACCGTTAATACCACCCATTAAATATTTGTTTTTATTCTAGATGTCCCTTTCCTCACTCATTGCCTTCCTTAATAGAAATAGTGTATTAGTTTTCTACAGCAGCAATAGAATTACCATGAATTTAGTGGCTTAAAGCAACACAAATTTATTATTTTACAATTCTGTAGGTCAGAAGTCCAGTATGAGTCCCCATGGACTAAAATCAAGGTTTGTACAGGCTGTTTAGGCTCTAGGAGAGAATGTGTATATTGCTTATTTGGGTTGTTGGCAGAATTTGGTTCCTTGCAGTTGTAGGACTGAGGTCATATTTTCTTACTGACTGTAAATTGAAGTTTATCCCATCTTCTAGAATTACCACATTTCTTGGCTTGTGGTCTCCTTCCTCTGTCTTGCAGACTAGCAACAACCAGTGGAGTCCTTCTCACTTTGCATCTCTCTGACACAAAAGTGGAAGATTTTTTTGTAATCTTATGCTTTTAAAGATCTATGTGATTAGATTGGGCCTACCCAGATCATCCAGGATAATCTCCCCATCTCAAGGTCCTTAACCTTAATCATATCTACAGGCCATTTACCATGTAACATAACACATTCACAGGTTCCAGGAATTAGGGTGTGGACATCTTTGAGGGGACCATGTTTTTGCCTACCACAAACAGTATACTGACTGGTGCCAGAATTTGCTAGCTCAGTTTTCTTTTTCTGTTTAGAATACCTCTGACCTTTTCCTTCTTGAGTAACTGAGCACAAAAGAGGTGTTGAGATTCAGAGTCACTAAGGTACTACATTAGATATAATACCTATAGAAAAATTATAGGGGAAACAGATTCCAGAAACACTGAAAAAAGAAAATATGCTTTCAGAGTATTCACTTGAAAAAGAGAAAATCTTGTTTGTTTTTGTGAGTTTTTATTAAGTGGTCCTAATCCTTAGTACTAAGATCCATAGTTATTCACATAGCAGCAGGAGGCAAACCATTATAGGTAATCATTAAAGGGTCTCTTAACGTAATATCAAAACATTCCAAGATGGAGAGATATTCACTCAGAGCAATAACTTGCAATAATTTACCAAAATTTACGTCAGTTTTGATAATGGATGACATTGCATCTTAATGTGTTATTTCTTTCCTACTTAGATCATCACAAAGTATGTATATGAGCTCCTGGAGAAGGACTGTAATTTGAAAAAAATCTCTATTCCAGTAAGTCCAATTTTCAAAAATGTTTATTCCGAAGAAAATGTTTGCTTCTAAGTAAAATAGTTTTTAATTCAAAAGAAAACTTTTCTTTTAGGTTAACTGTGATATGTTTAAATGTAGAGGTTTTAGTGTATTGATATTGATAAAGATAATTTTAGTTTGTCAGTATACCTCATCTCATTGTGCACAATAGTTCTTATAAAATAATACTCCTAATTGTAAAGGGAAAAATACTGATTTCCAGTCTTTTTTGAAAATGATAACACAATTAAAAGGTTTATTTTTTCCTCTACCCTTTCTTGCTTCACTGGAATAATTTATTTTTATGTATTTATTTGAAGTAAACCAGTGCACTTTTTGTTGCATTAGATATTCACTATCTCTTTAAATATTTCTTGACTTTTTAAAATATGTTTTATCTCTACACATAATATGTTGTTTTCTCTACACATTCCCAAATTCATTCCTAGTGCTTCCTGTTTCATAACACTGCTCCTTCCCTTTTTGGCAGAAGATTTTTTTGAATTTTGCACATTTTGCCATTTCAGAGTGAAAAAGTTTGAGATTTGTTCTCAGACTCAAATTCTCAAAAAAACAAAAAAGAGAACCCTTTTGTTTTTAGCATAAAACACAAAATATTAAGCTTTCAAGTCAAGAAATAGTAATCATATGTATGAAATGATGGTTGGACTAGATTAGATGATCTTTGCGCTCCCTGACAACTCTCTAAATTTATGACATACAAGAATCTGGGATGCTTGATGAAAGCAATTAACTTAAGGCACAAAAGTTTGCACATAGATAATTTTGTTTGCATGAGATTTTTAAATTCCTTGGGTGATTTTATTCTATTATAAATTAGAGGGTTTGAGGATTTCTTTTCTTTTTTTTTTTTTTGGTTTCAACAGATTTAGGGTGTACAATTGGGTTTTTGTTACATGGATGAATTGTATAGCGGTGAAGTCAGGGCTTTTAGTGTACCAATCACCTGAAAGTGTGCATTGTACCCGATAGGTAATTTTTGACCCACAATTGATTCTGTAGTTCTTTTTTTTTTTTTTTTTTAAAGAAATCTACTTCACATTTAATCTTCTCTAGGTAACCTCAAATGCCAGGTCACATTGTTAGTCATTCATTCATTTTTTCATTCATTCAACAAATATTTATTTAAGGGTCTTTTAGGTGCTGGACACTTCCAAGTGTTTATGACATATTAGTGAATAAAACATTATTCCATGTAATAGCTAGGCCAACCCTTGCTTTATTTGGAAACTTGTCTTTCTTTAGGAATACATGAAAGCCAAGATTTTAGTACCTTTTTAGAAATGAATATGCCAGTCTTTTTTGGAGTCAAACTTTTTGTTTTAGTTTTGACTTTAGATCTAGTGTTTTACTCTATCAAAACTATGTATTGAATTTGATCTTCTGGAAAGTCAAGGTAGAATTTTGTCACTTTGTCCAGTCTTCTGTTCCTGTTAATTTTATTTCTTTCAAAGTTTCTGAAGAATGATATTTAAAGAGATTTAGGTTAATTCATTTATATAACAATTAATATTGAGTCCTATGACATCATAATGCTTCTAGTTCCTTGGAACCCTTAAACTCACTTTAATCCCCAGATTTCTAGAACAAATCACAAAATAATTGGCTCTATAGATCATGTTATATGATTAAGTTTTATTATTTTTCTTTATAGAAAACCTGAAATTAGATGTAGGAGGACTTTGTTTTATAGATTTGATTATTTAGACTATAAAGCTATAAGCAAGAGAGAGTTACTTTATATGAGACTTAAAATAAGCCTCATACCCATTTTTGGTTAATACAAGTTTTCTTGTTTTGTAAGATTAAAAAATAACTCCAAATTTTGTCTTATGAAATTAATATCTCTCCTTAAATTGGCACATGTTTGGTACAGTTGTGAAATTTTTCTTCAATTGCTTTTATTTTTCTCCTGAGTTCTCTTAGCAGTGAGAATTTTTTTTTTTTGTAAAAGTTGTTCTTTTTACTGAAAGAATACCATCAAACTTTGTTCTTCCCTGATGATGAACTAAGCTTTAATTTTATAGTTAAACTATTTAAAAAGAAAAACTTTGTTTTTTTAATGACAGCATTTTATGGAACCCCATGATTTGATGATAAAGATCATAATCATGTCTTATGTTTACTCCACACCTCACATAAATGGGCACAAAGTATTCTCAATTGTAGTGGAATGTTGGATACATGAATTAACAACTTTACTGCAAATTTTCATTTAGTTTATTATATATATCATGTTTAAGTGAAACATCACAATTAGTGGGGTCCATGAGTATCCCAAAATGAACTGTTAACTGCTAAAAATTGTTCGGTGCAGTCTCCCTGACCAAATGGTGTTTGAAGTTGATTTCTCAATAAAGTGAGGTGGTACAGTGGAATGACCTTTATGTGTATTCCTTAATGAAAGCTTAGCTTAATGAATTACCACTGTTTGAAGATAAATGGCCTTGGAACAGCCATATGTCCAAACCTAATTAGGTTAATGAAGAAAAATTTATTCATATAGATATTTTACTATTTAAAATTAGCACTAACTTTATACAGAGTAGGTTGTAGTTACCATGTGCAGAGTCAGAATTCTGTGCTAAATTAAGGTGAATATTAGCCAGTGAATAGCTCAAATATTGCTCTTACCCCTTAATCATTAATATTATTACATTTTGCATTTTCATTATTGTTTTTTCTTTAATATTCTGATATTCTCATATTTTCAAAGTCAACTTTTCTGGATGTTCAAATAAAACTTTTATTCATTTATTCATGGCTACCTTAATTTGTAAGCCCTTAGAAATTCTTGAGTAGCATTATAATTTAAAAAGTACATTTTTGTCTTCTGAAAATAAGTACTTTCCCACTTCTAAGTGATTACTTTAGAATTCAAAGTGGTGACATTCCAGTGCTTAAAAAATTGACTCAGTTTCTTGGTAACAGGGGACTTAGTCAAATAGGAAAAAAGAGACAGTGATAAGCACCTACTGGAAAGTCTACAGCTACTACAGGTTTTTCATTACAGTAAATAGATGTCCATTTCCTTAGTCATTCCAGGATCCATTAAGGCCTTGCTGACTTTAAGAGGCACTTTTCTTTGTGCGTGTTTAGATGTACTCTTTGGTAATTGAATGACTAGAAACTACTGTGGCCTCTTTTTTCCTGTACAGTGACAGCTTTGCCTTTTAATTTTTTTCTTTTGTTCTTACCACCATTTTCTCTTTTTTAAACCTCTTTATCTGAGTGACCCTTCTGTTTTCATATAATGTTCCTAGGTAAAAGGAAATTTTTCTTCTTAGGTTGGGTTTTTCTCTGTCTGTCATCCACTTCTCTTCTTATGTGGCTTCAGGCACATTCATTGTCATCATCATAATTTGCTTATTCTAGACTTAGCATGCAGGTAAAGCTAATGTGATTGTGTTACATTTCATACCTCTCTTCCTGTATTTTTAGTTGCTCATAATAAAGTAACAGGTATGTCATTTTAAATCTCAACATGGTGTAGCTCTTTTAAAATTCTTTATAATTATGCTGTAGTTTAATTTTCAATTTCAATATGTGCTTTCTGAACCAGACAAGTATTATAACCATTTAATTGGTTGCATTATTTAGTTAAATGGCTCTTATCTAAAGGAAGTCCCTGGCAATGATTCCTCATTCCAAACGTTTATTCATTCCTTTATTTACTGAGTGCCTACAATGTGCTAGGCTCTGTTCTAGGTACCGGGACTATAGCTGAATATAAAACAAAGAACTCTGTGCCTTCCTGGACTTACATTCTAGTCAAGGGAGCAAACGGTGAATAAACAAATATGTAAACATAAAATTAAAGCATACAATATGTTAGATCATGGTATGTGCTGTGGAGGAAAATAAAACAGGGAAAGGGAATGGGGAAATCTTGGGGACTAGGGCATTTAAATAGGGTAATCAGGGAAGGCTTCAATGAGAAGGGGCTATTGCTTCTTAAGGCTGGTGGCCATGCTGTTCTTGCTGAAATAATTGCCATTTGTGCTCTGTTTGTACAAATGCCTCCATCTATTACTGAGACCAATCTGATCGTTTTAGAAATAGAAAAATTTTATTTTTCTCTTCCCAGGCATTGTGGTGAATATTTAGAATCCAGGGCATTTTTTTGGCATCTGGAGTTTTTGTGTATTTCTTATTTCGATAATTATATGAACATATACTATTGACAAAGTGAAGAGCCATTGTATTACAGCATGTGGATAGACTTTCTCTATGTGGGGATTTGTATATTACAAGCCATCAAAACTTCAGCTTCTGGCTCTGTCCCAGCTGCACAAAGACTTCCATTCCCTGTTGCTGGCCACTGCTGATGTGGAATACCATTATTCCACGTGGTCATGGCATATGTAATGAAAGGTTGGGAAGTTATCCCTTCCTAAAAGTCTCCTGTGTCTTTCAAATCTAAATCATACATCATCCAGTTAAAAACCTAAATATTAAGTATAATCAAAACATATAAAAATCTTCACTTTTTATCCCATAAGTAACTGATACATAAAGGAAAGTTATCTGAGTACACAAATAATGTTGCTTCATAAAATAATTGTTATATAATTCTGTATTCACAATCTGAGTGAAATTTGAAGGTCCATTTACATAGAACAGTAGGTATTTGAGTTTTTAAATAGTTTCCTTTCCTTCCTTTTAAAAGTTTAATAGTATTCCTGGCTAATATATGATTTTCCAGTAGGTGTATTTTCCAATTGGAGTTTCTGTTTTCTGTTATAGGTGTAATATATTTCTGTTATAGAATTATAGACTTAGTAGCTGTGTAACCTTGGGCAACTTACTTAAACTCTCTAAGCCTCAATTTCTTCATCTATAATTGAGTATAATTATAGTACCACCTTAATGGGATTGTGATTAAATGAGATAATGTTTTTATTATTTATTTATTTTTTTTTTTAAACCCCTGCACAATTATGGTCAAGATAATGTTTTTAAAACAGGTGTCATAGTATAAGAAGCACTAAAAAAATAGTTATTCTTATTTATAATGATAATATGATACTTAATATGTAATAATAATGTAGGGAGACATATTTACAACATCATTTTTCATATTTTATATTTAAATTACTGTCATGTCTTGCTCATCCACCTAATATATAATTGTTAATCTCTACTGAATATTTTAGTTTTATTTTGAAGTTGTTTTTTACTTCTGTAATTCTATAATCATTCAATAATTTGTAATAACCATTAGTTGTTTTCTCATTTATGTGTATGCCTTATCAGAAAACATTTATTTATTATTTAATTTTTTTTAATTACAGGTAGATGCCACTGAGAGTGAACCAAAGAGTTTTATCTTTATGAGTGAGGATGCTTTGACAAATCCACAGAAACTGATGGTTTTAATTCATGGTAGTGGTGTTGTCAGGGCAGGTCAGTGGGCTAGAAGGCTTATTATAAATGAAGATCTGGACAGTGGCACACAGATACCTTTTATTAAAAGAGCTGTGGATGTAAGTGAAATTTCCTTTTTTTTTTTTTTCGTATTTTATAGTTCTGTTTTATTATATGTTATATGTTATTTTATTATGTCTCTCCAGCAACTATATTCTAAGCATAATCGTATCTTTAAATTGTTATTTATTTTACTTGTATGAAAGATTATTCTGCGTTATTTTGTAGTTACAAGGAAAAACAAAGTGATATCTTGTGCATACAAAGATTTGGATAATGTCTTTGCAATGAATTATTTTTTATTCTAAATATTTTTGTTTTTTAATTACATGAAATATCAGTTAAACTATGAAATATTTATTACCATTATTGAAAATATTTCTGAAAAAAATATCATGACTGCTTTTGTAAACCTTTGCTTACCTAATTTAGTGAAGTTAGAAACTAAAGGAGATCTGCTACTTTAATCTCTTATTCTTTAAAAGAATAGTTGGAATAACCCAATGTTTTTTGTCATTTCTTTAAAATATTCTTTAGAGCCCACAAATAAAATGCTTTAAGCATAAGACATAGACATATAAAATGGTAAATTGTAACATTTATGGAATATTCTTATTTGCATTCAGACTTTTAGAAATTGGTATTTTAAAATTGTGTTCAAGGTTTTCTTTCCTGCAGTAGTGCAATTGTTTTTCTGACCTGACATTGCTAAAGCTTAATGTTTGGCTATTTTTGTTTTACTGTCTCATTCTTAAGTTCTACAATGAACAGCCAAATTTTGCAAAGTATGGGTTTTTTTCACGTGTGAGTAGAGATTTTCCTCAGACAAAAAATAAAATAGCATCTTGTATAATCAATGTAATGTAAAAATTAAAGGAATACGTATGTTCATGTATGGTTGGTTTATTTGTTTGATTTATAAGAGCTGTATTATTACAATTTGTAATTAAAACTGGGAAGGAATCCTTTGATACGCTGATGATTGCAAAGGTCAAAGATAATATGTTCTCTGTTCTGTTAACTCTGAGATGATAATATGAAGGCTCATCCCAGCTCCTAAAGAATATTTTTGAATAGACTTTGAAACCCTTAAAATGCTTCAAGTAGAACTTCTTAGGTAAATTGTATATTTTTTCCAGTCTTCATGGATATGCAAAGAACAGGAAGGCATTACTTTTGGTTTGGTTGCTAACTTCAGTAGTATGTTTTTTAGTAAAACTGAAGTAACTAAAATAAATTGAAGTTTAGACTGAAGTAACTCACATAAAATATTATATTTAACTTGTTTCATTTTTCAGGTTTTGAATAGTGAAATGAACTTTCTCTCTGACACATTTGTTTGTGGTTAGAACAGATCCTGTCTGTGTACCTTAGGAAGAACACTGTATGTGAAATGTGTTCACAATTCGATGAATATTTGAAAATATAACTTAGTAAAGAAAATGAGATGCTTTCAACATGTCAGTGCTTGGTGAAATATTTTATATAATTATATTGTCCCTGATATAGATCACCTAAACCTTCTCTATTCTGTAATATTTTGTTGTATAAGGTTTTTGAGGTGAAAGAGTATGCGAGAAGCCGTGCCAAAAATCTTTGTTTTAACAAACTATCTGTTAATATTCCAAACAGGAGGAAGGAAGTTTATCAGTAACATTAGAATAGTAGTAAGTCATTTTGTTCTTAGAAGTAGGAATAGTGTTTTAGAGATAATAGCATTTCACTGTCTTGAACTTTTCCTGCTTTTCTCCATAATGGCAACTCATGATTCCTTGAAAAGAAGCAGCTGATTTTTAAGCATCATAGTGCACATTGAAATTTTAGTTCATATACTTTATTCTCTTTATTTTACAAAAATGAATGTAAACTTTATTGTGGTGATTTTCTTCATGGTGAAAACTTTAAAACCAATATCTCTTTTAAATATTGATAAAATCTACTACTTTGACTTTACCTTTTCATAGTGTTTTCTTCAAAGGCTGTTTTGTATATGTGAGTGGGGTGTGGTCAGAAGAAGGATGGTATTTTAAGGAGCAGGCAGAGGAAGAGTAATGGGAAGAAGAAGCTGTATCATCCTTATTTTTAATCAGATTATCTCTGTTTTTTTTTATTTGTTTGGACTTTTTGTAAAATGTATTTAAAGAAAGGTTTCCATAGTTTGCAAAAGGTCTTTATGGTCTGTCAATTTTCATATCACAACTAAAGTAAATTCTAATATTTTGGGGGCCACACAATATCATCTCTACTCAGTGTTGTTAATGATATTTCTGTATATTCCCTACAGATTTTTGGTATATGATTGAAATTCCTAAAATTGGATTCATATCATAAGGTCAAAAATTTTTTTCAGCAGTAGAACCCTGTCCCAAAGTGGACTGGTTTGTGAAAAGTATTGTTTAAATCTGTGGAGCCACTTTGGTTGAAGGATGGGGTAAAGCTTGGAACAATCCCCACAACAGCCCTTGAGATTTCTTCCCTGAACCCCCAGGGCTCCATACATCATAGTTTGAAAATTATAGGTACTCCAATCCTTGTAGTTTAGATGTTTCAGAACTTTATTATCAAAAATGTATTAAGACTTCATGTTAGGGGAATTGTGCATATCAGATAAATCCCCACAAGTGCTTCTGAGGTTGCCATACCTAATATTTTTGGTGTTAATGATCTTCATTGCATAATATATTGCTTGGAGTAAGAAACAGTATTTCATATAGCCAAGTACTAATTATTCCATTTCTGATTGTGCAGTTTGAGAGGTACTCATACTTAGTTCTTTTTTTATCTTTTCTCATATACATCTTTTTTTTTTTTTGAGATGAGGTCTTGCTTCATCACCCAGGCAAGCGTGCAGTGGTGCAATCACACCAGCATTCCTGTCTAATTTTTTAAAAATTTATTTGTGTAGAAAGCAGGGTCTCTCTGTGTTGCCCAGGCTAGTCTTGAACTCCTAGTCTCAAGTGATCCTCCTGTCTTGGCCATCTAATGTGCTGGGATTACAGGTATGAGTCACCATGCCTGGTTTAACCTTAGATTTTTGAATCAGAAGATCTGGTTGGGGTCTGAGAATTTACATTTCTGATAATAATCCCATGTTGCTAGTCCAGGCACCACACTAGAACTCCTGTTGTAGATGATACTCTTTGGGTTGGTTGAAGGTTTATTTATATTTTTCAGACTCTATATACAATGGTTAAGGTAGAACTTGATGGTAATTATAGTTATTAAAACAAGGGTTGAGAAGTTCTAGAAAATGTTTTATAATAGAATTGGTAGAAAAGTAAAACTTTAAATTATGAAAGATACTTTCAAAATACTGTCTATAACTGACTCGTACCTAACATGATTTATAATTTTATTAATTTTAATAATTTCATGAGAAGTCTGATTACTTCACTATGGTAACATTTTTCCTAATTTCTCATAGCTGGATTATTCAGAAAAATCTGATATTTCCATAATTACTTACTTTGAATATAATATTCATGCTATTTTGCCTGAGTTTTAAAAACCAATATTATTTTTATTAATGTAATTTATACAGTTTGGATTCTGTAACATGGTGTACTGAGTTCCTTAATATGCACTTCCCCCTCCCACTAGATACACATAAAAATAATGGATAAGACATAAAAGCAAAAATACTAAAAACGTAGTTGTGTGTGTTCAAAAGCTATAATAGAAAAGGAATTCCTGAACATGTGAGTACAAGAGAGAATTTACAGCCACAGTGGTTAATCCCTGGAGGGTGTGGCAACCCTAGGGGATAGGTGATGGGATATAAACCCAAAGCTATGCAGGCTCTACATTACAGGCTTTGTACCTGAGAGGCAGGAGTTGAAATTAAGACCCTTGGATGTAGTTAGGATCCTGGAAGTTGCCACCCTTTTGATAAAAGGAAGACTGGGAGGGAAAAATCAGCTCACTGCCCCTGAGGTAAAAACAGAGTTCCTTTGGCCAGAGGTGCCAGGTGGGGGAAACTAATGCCCCAGACCCTAACCCACAGGTGGATTTGGATTTGAAGTTTGAATTTAGATAGCCTACTTAGTGTAAAAATCTTAAGCACTGTAGTTAATGTTAAACTGGATTCTGGACTGATAAAACCGCTGGGACACCTGGTAGAAACAAAGATAAAATTGCCATCTAACAATACTTTACAACCCAGAATAAATACCCGCTGAAGATGAATTCATAGTCAGAAACTACAAATTACATGAGGAAGTGAAGGGATTCATCATGAAGAAAAGTCAGATTGTGCAACTATCAGACATAGTTGAAGAGAGAATTAGTTAATTGAAAGCTAGAGTTAAGTAATACAGGATGCAGAATACAGCACAGAAGAAATGAGAAAAAAAGTGTGACAGAGAGATGAAAAGTCATGGAGGATAGAATAAGATGCAATATTCTTCTAACAGATGTTCCAGAAAAGCAACAGAAAAAATGGGAGAAAAAGTATATTTTAGAGGTTGAGTGTTTTTGAGAGTAAAGACATAAATCATATTGTTGAAGTATGATATATCTTAAACAAGACAAATGAAAATAAATCTACACTTAAATATTTTAAAATAAAACTACATCATGCATATAATCTTAAAAGTAAAATAAAATTAAAAGGCATAATATTAAAATAGGTGTTATCTTTTCCTAATCCTTCCTCACCTGTTAGTTCTGTTCCCTAGATTTAATCAACTTTCAGTACTTTTTGATGTTACTTATGTTCTCTCTGTCTATACTTTTAAATTATAGTGTTGTCTCTTAACATATAAGTCACTTCTCTGTTGTGGTCAATGAGGATCTCTTTCTCATCCTTACAACTTTTGGATTAAATTAATAATCAAGCTTTAGAGTATTACTACAACTTTAATATTGCTAATGGTTGAGCTAAGTAGATACTACATTGCTTTTCATTTTTGGTACAACATGTTTGTCTTCATGGAATTAATAATTTTCTAGTTGTTAATTTTTTTCTATTTTCTTTGTAATAATTGTTAATTAAGATCTCCATTGACCTCTTAGTAGTTTTTTACTTGATCAGACTTATCAGACAATCTCATAGTTTTATGTTCTTACTCTGGAGAACTCTCTTTTGGTTGACTAGTCACTTTCTAAGCCTTCTTACCTGTCGCTCATTTTGGGACTCCCTTTAGATTCTCTCTTGTGTTTGAGCTTCTGTTTCCTGGATCTACTGACCTGTGCTTTCTTGGTATATGCTCTCATTTTGTTGGAGCCATCAAATACGAAATAAATTTCTGAAACCTTGCATTTCTGAAAAATACCTTTGGTCTACCTGTTCACTTTATTTTAATAATGCAATAGGCATAGAATTTCAGGTTGAAATAATTTTCATTCTGAAATTTTCAACTTTGTTTCCTTGTCTTCTAGTTTCCAGTGTTTTAATTCAGAAGTCTAATACCATTGTGGTCTTGAATCCTTTTTTCCCCTCTATGGAGGCTTCTCCTTCCTGATGTTAAGAAATGAATCATACTGCTTTTAAGAAATGTCCTGTATCTTGGTGTGGGTCCTTTTTGTTTCATTGTTTGGCACTTGGTGGTTCCTTTCAAGTACTGTACTCTTAAAATTAGTTCTGAGAAACTTTTTTTGTGTTTCTTGATAATTTTAATTGTCTCTTTTTCTTCAGCTCTTATCATTTGGTTATGCTGGATTGAGCCTCTGCTTCATTGTCTTATTTTCTCTTATTTTCAATTTACATTTCCTCTAGTTTCTGGGGGGATTTCCTACTTTTAATCCTTCTATAGAATATTTAAAGTTCTTCGGTCATAGTTTGGAATAGAGCTTTTTTTTTTTTTTTTTTCATTGTACAGATTTTATTAGTACACCTGATTTGAGGTTTGTGTCTCTCTTCCCCTTCTAAGGTCTGATATCCCATAGTCTGGTCCTTCTCTAGATTATGTTTCTGTAAAGGAAAATCCTCTTGTCTCTTACAGGGTTCACCACACAATGTGAGATGATGATCTGGTTTTTGGTTTGAGGTTTTTGGTTTCTTTGTTTTTTGGAGAGTGGAGTAACAGCACCTTACTTGAACTTGCAGCTGGTGCCCTGTTTTTAGCCTCTAGGCCTACCCCTTCTTTCCAAGGTTTTAATTGGAAAGGTGGATCATGGAATGATGTCTAAGAGTTATTAGATGAAAACACAAAAATGAGATCATTTGTTTAAAAAGTATACTTACACATGTATGCACAGACATCTACATATATATGTGGATATGCTTTAAGGGTCCTGGAAGTTTATGCAGTAAACCATAAGGTTTCTTTTTTTACTTTTCATTTTTAGTCTTTCTCTTTGTTTTTAATTTTATTTTTTACTCTGAGCAGGTTTTACTTTTATATTTTAGAAGATATTACTTTTATAATTAAAAATTTTTAAAGAAAATGTTCTTGAAGTATGGTATTATGATATTGTAGTTATTGACTTAACTATTTCTAAACGAATTTGACATTTAATAAATGTTTGAATATAAAACTACAAACTCTTTTAAATAATTATTGATTTTTTCCCTTTAAAAAGTGGTTGAACTTAGACCACTGAAATTTATATTTCAAAAAAATTTTTATGGGAGTACCAAACTATAGGTTGAAATTAAGATCACTAATTCCAAATTTTAAAAATAAACTTTGAGAGAAAATATAAATTAATCAAAAATATGTTTTTGCAGTATAGATGTCATAAAAGATCATTGAAGTCAAAAATTCCAGAAAAAGTTAAAACCTTAGTAAATTACTGAACTGACAAGGTATAAGAGCCACACCAGCCCTCAAGGCAGCAAAAGAAAACAATGAGATGACAGCTTTAGTGTTTGGAGAGAGGTTGTTAACGACAGCTTATTCCTTTATGATTTCAACTATTGACAGAAGACAGGTCTGCTTGTTGCATCATGGCAGATATATCATTACCTTCTGGCCCTGTCATGAGTAAATTGGGGGCGGCGGGGGGGAAGAAACTATGTTCAGTCTTGAAAATCCAATTACCTTCTGGAATTTTGGTCATTGTTTCTGAGATACATATGGTAAGCCATTCTTTGATAGCTGTCTGCATCTAGATTGTCTCTAGCACTGACTAATTAATTATTATAATTAAGCATACATATACTTTCTATAGTCAAGTGAAGAGTTATCTATAATAGTATAGAGCACTTTGATATTCTGACATTATCCTGAGAAGAATATTACAAAGTCTTACATGCCTAGTATCTATTCTTCTACCCATGTCTATACCTGATTTCAAATAACTTTCAAAGCAGACCAAGGCCTTTTCACTAAAAGCAAGAGGAAAAATACTGGATTTTTAAACAATTAGGCATAATTTTTACATGAAACATGTTGGCTTTAATTATAATGTGGTCTTCCTATTTCTTAAGTACATGCATGTTTGAATTCTGGTTTTTTCTTCTTTGTTTGTTTGTTTGTTTTTGGCTACCTATGTGACTCTGGAGACTTAGAAAGAGGAAGAGAGGGTGTAGGTTTTTGAAAGTATGTCAAAAGCCTTGGGGTTTGTATATGATCAGAATTTCAATGGAGGTTGAGAGAGTTTAAATGCATAGAAGGTGAACATAAAAATCTTGTTTAATTTTTGTCATGTTGTTCTTTTTTGAGTCACTCTGATGTCTTTTTCAAATCTGCTTTTCTCTTGAGCTTTGTGCTGCTATATCCATGGTCTGGATTTTTTTTTCCCTCCTTTTTATCTCGCTTTAACTGTTGATCCCTTTTCTATGGTCCTTTAATCAACTGACACAGTCTGTATTTGCTGAATCAGTGCTGTTTTGGGAGTGAGAGAGTGGGTAAGATTGTGCAGGATGAGATTCTCTGGATAGAAGGTAACACCTCCTGCAGTTATAATCAATGCTGTGGACACTTTCAAAGATCGGAAAAGCTGTGACTTGCTCCAGGGTTAAACTTTTAATATTACTTCCCTAGAGAAAAATGTCATCAATAAAATGGCATAATTAGTTGACAATTCTTGAGTAGCCTGGATTTAACAAACGATTAAAGATAGGTCAGGTTTGCATTTCTCATTGTACTTGTGGTTTCTGTTGTTTTTTAGCCTTTATACTTCTGTTTTTCTTGAACATGGTTTTAAAAAATCATTTACTTCCAGTATTTATCAGCTTATCCCTTGAGTTTCTTTAATTTGAGAAGAACTAAAATAGAAAGAACATCAGATTTTAGTAGAGGGAAATAGTCTAAATTTTACTTGAAATAACTGAGACAGTTGTGTAAGTAGGTAATTTGTTTGTGAAAATATAGCTTGCACTTTAAGCTTAAGTCAACAAGCTTTAGATTCAATGTATAATATTTATATAATCAGTAAAATAAGATATTTTAAAGAAAATAATATCCAGCATGTGAATTTAAGGATAAATAATTATTAGTTTCCCAGGGAATTGCTCATTAACATTTTATGCTTCTGATTTTATTTGCTTCTGATATTCTGATATTATTTGACTTTATTCAACTGTTTATATGGTGGAAATAAGAGGCATTTTAAAAAATATTAATTCTGGTATAAATTGCCTAGGTCAATACATATTAGTAATTCTAAATAATGTCAAATATTAAAGATTTAATTTGAAAAAGACATGTCTACTAATTACTTATTGCTTATTTGCAATATAATTTCCTCAAATTAAGACTGAATTTCAACAGTAATTCTGAATAGTAACAGAACAGTATTTTAACTCTTTTATCAAGAGCATTGAGTCTTTTATTTTCCTGGAGAGAAAACAAATCAGTGCTTAAAATTTGTAGTGAAGTGTTGTGAGAATTAGGTGAAACAAAGTTGGTATACTCTGTAAATTTAGAATCGTGTTAATTTTGTATTTCAAAATGAATATACTCTTATCAGTTTATTCCAAATATAATATAATTAGTAACCCCATACTACCAAGTATGGATTAAGAGGTCAACAATCTTAAGATAGGTGATGTTTCTTTGTGTTTATAATCCTTATTAGAAAGAAGACGGTACCATGTTTATTAAATGAATATACAGGGATGAGTATGCCTCCTAAAGATGGAAGCCTTTGGAAGAAGTCTAGTTAATAGTGAAGAGCAAAAATAGTGTGTTAGTTATATACACCACACTTTAAAAAAATGTATTATTTCAAGGCCACTCACATTTGACTTTATAATATCATAAGATTTAAATATTAGGTTAGGAATGCCATGTAGAAATGGCATAGCATAGCAAATTGTTACTTTTTGTTACCTAGCGTTTAAGTTGTAATGAACATACATGCTATAATTTAAATTCTGAATGAAAATAAGTTATTTCACAATTTATTTTTTTATAAATCAAACTATAGAAGTAAATATTCTAATATCACTGGAGAAATTAATATTTGTAAGAGGGCATCCTTTTCCCTTTTATTTCTGCAGTAATACAATGATAATGATAAATGATATAAATGTTTCTCCAAATGAAACTTATTTAAAAAATTAGGGGAAGTACCATTAAGTAGGCAGTTGAACTTTACTCTTCCTTTTGATAATGTAAACTATTTCTTTTGTTATAATTTTTAGTTTTCCCATATAAGGGATACTGAAACTTGCCATTTTAAGACAATTCTTTCAAATTGTTATCTTTGTGATTACATGTATAGATTGGAAATGTAGTTTAAAAAGGACACAATTTAAGATATGAAGTAATATGCCTATGCATTTATGTATTTCTGTTATGGTGCAGCTTGAACATAGGATATTAAATGATAACTCACTAATTAGTATCAATTTATTTCTTTATTATTAAAAAATAGTATGTTTTGAAACATTTATGATTACACATATGTGCATAAACACACATACCTATATGCATACAAATATCTGTGTATGTTAAAATTCCAAATTGCTAACCCAGTAATTTTTTTTTTAAATAAACCTTTATTTGAAAGACTTGTCAATTCTGTTGGGAAATAAGTACTTGTTTATTCATACCAGGGGATGCATATTTGAATAAAATTATCTATTCTTACTATGCATTGGTCTTGAAAATATTTACGTGAACATTTATCTAGAGAAGCAGATGCCAAGAATATTTTTAAACTTTCTTAAGGAATTTTAATGTACTTCTTAGTTTGCATTTTCTGATAGCAAAAAATTGTCTTTTCATTAAACTTTACAGGCACATTTACTTGGTATTGTAATGGTTTGAAAATATACTGCCCTTTTGAATGGTGTGTGTTGTTTGTGATCAAAAAAGTAAAGAAGTTAAATGCTTCTATCAGAACAAATTTAAACTATTGGTTATTGTCATCTTTCCTGGAAATTAACAAATTATAACATCAAAGCCTATACAGAAGGTATGTAGTCTGCAGGCATTTTCTCTCTCTCTAGGATGCATTTGTTTAGTTTCTCTCCCTTTCTGCCTATGGCACTGTATGGCCAAATTCAGACTTGCTCTTCCTCTCCAAGGAATCTCTCAGGTGGAAAATAACTTATACAAAATTTATAAATGGTGTTGCTTTTTCATTATCACCCATCCAAGGCAATTTGCAATGTTCACTTTAGACAAAAATACTGGATTGTGTAGGAAGCACTTAACAATAGTATATTAATAAGTCTAAAGCCATGAGTCTTTTAAAAAGGAAATGTATTTTGAGATAGTTAATACTATATAAACAATTAAAAATATTGACCCAATAATTTCTCAAGGCTCCTGCATTTATTATTTTGGTGTAATCAGAAAATTTAATCTTGAAATGGAAAACAGGTATAGTGTTTTTATTTTATGATTAAATTAAATGAATTCATTTATTTAGCCACAGAGGAGGTTTAGTTATTTGAGTTTGTCTATTGGAAATTTAATTTTTACTCTTCAAGTGAATCATTTGCTTAAGCATTTTGTTGTAACATATTACAGAAACACTTTTCTTAGAAGAGAAAAAATTGGCATGAATGGTGTTAACTTGTTATATTGTGTGCTTCATGATGTTCAAATCTGTATAAATGCCATAGGCAATGGGATTTAAGATTGCTTTTGAAAAGAGACTACAGTCTGCCCTCTGTATCCTTGGATTCTGCATCCCAGGATTCAACCAATTGCAGGTTGAAAATATTTGAAAAAAATGGATGGTTATGTCTGTACTGAACATGTAACAGACTTTTTTTTAGTCATTATTCCCGAAACAATACAGCATAAGAACTATTAATGTTTACATAGCATTTATGTTGTATTAAGGTATTATAAGTAACCTAGAGATGATTTAAAGTATATAGGATAATGTGTGTAGGTCATATGCAAATACTAGGCCATTTTACATAAGAGATTTAGCATCTGTGAATTTTGGTATCCTCAGGGGTCCTGGAACCAGTTCCCCATGGATAACGAGGGATGGCTATATATATAAAATTGGATATAAATAATTGTTTGTATGAAAAGTCTTAATTCCTTTTTTTAAATCCCTGAGAACTTCTTATGTAAGCTCTAATATTGCTCTTTATGGTCATTTTTTCCTTAAATTTAGGGATATTTGAATTGTCTTCAGACAAATAATTTTAACATTAAGAATTGGCTTAAAGAAGCATTTAGAAGGAAGCTACATAATTGTCTCATCTTTTCAAGCTTCTGCAACTCGATTTGTTACTTTCTTAATGCATGGGAATGATACAGTTCAGCTTCCTATGTACAGTAGTTTTAGGAAGTACTTCCTGTGCTGTATTCCCCTATGCACCATACTACACCTGTAACAACGTGCATTATGATAGTGGTTCCATTTTGACAAATTTTATGTGTGTGCATTTGTTTCCCACTAAACTATAAGATCATTGAGAACAGAGACAATACATTTTCACTATTGCCTGACAGTACAGTTTAGTGCATAGGAACACGGGCTGTGGGTTAAACATTCCTAGTGACCAGTTTTAGATTTGTGACTTACTGATTGTATAATTTGGGCAAGTGTTATGAGCTGCCTTAGTCTCAGTTTTCTAGTTCATAAAATAAGCATAATAATAATGCCAAGATCATAGGATTATCCTGAAGATTAAATGACAAAATGTATGAAAAGCACTTTCCACCATGCCTAAAGATGATTCTTAAAATTTTTTATAGATGGAGGGATAAATGAATTTTTATTAGCAAAAGAGAGAAATATAATGATTTATTGGCAGTCACCATCCTTTTTGTTAAATCTATTGAAAAATAATAGTATGTGATTTCAGTCCCCTATTCTTAAATAGGAATGTAATGTATACAGATTCTTATTATAATGGTTGTCACATGATGAATGTTTAATGAATATTGATAGTGATGGAAGTGGAGATGGTAATTATTTAGTGTTTTGCTTTGTTTTTCCCCATTTTTTTCTACTGATCTTGCCATTCTATATCCTATTCCTTATAACAGCATTATTAGGTGAGTCTCTTCTCTGCCTCTAGTTGTATTGGCAATGAGTTTTCTGGATCCATATCGTCAGCCATTCTAAACACTCAGAGGTCATGAGATTCATTTAGTTTTAGCACTGCATTGGAGGTTTAGATAGGTTTCTAATATCATACTCAAGGCAAAACCGTATCTAGAAAGGAGAAACGTTAAGAGTTCTGAAAATGATTTTTTTAAAACAGTTGATAGCAAAAATTTTGTTGTAACCCTCCTACTCTGTCAAATCCATTCTTTTATTTATCCATCAGTCCTCCATTTCATCTATAGATCCATCGAGTATTTATTGAGGGCTGAACACTATTCTAAGTTTAGAGAGGTATAGTTACGTGTAAAGAATAGTGCCTGCCCTCAAGACATTATAGTTCAATGTGGGGAGACAAACAAATTCAGTATAGTGTGATATGTACCAAAAACTATGCCCATAGGGTACCATGGGTAAGCATATTGAAAGCATCTCTTAACTCTTATCTGTCACTCTAGGAGTGGTATTTACATAAAGCTTTTTAGTATGAGTAGGCACTGGGAGGTGGGGAGAGACATTCCAGACAGAGGGATTAGCTGAGTAAAGCTTGAGCATAGAATTTGATGTGAGAATGTGAGAGTATAAAGCTGAGGCTGCAGAGATCACAGGGTCTGATGTGTCCTCTTGTTTGTAAATTATTTTAAGGGTATTGGGCATCATTGAAGGGTTTCTAAATAGGGAAATGACGTGGTCAAATTTGTGTTCTAGAAAGTTAATTCTATGAAAAGTCTGAAGAGTGGATTGGGTAACCAGTAAGATGCTATTGAAGTAATATGTGTGAGCAAAATGGTAGACTGAAGTATTGAGGAACCAGTGGGCATGTATAGAAATGGAGAGAAAAAAAGAAAGATTAAGAATAGAGAGGAACAATAGGACTTGATGATTGATTGTATGTGTGAAGTGAAGGAAAGGGAAGAATCAAATATGACACCTTGGTTTCTGACTTGTATCATAGGGGAGATGGTAGTATTACTAATTAAGCCAGGGAGTACTGAAGAGGAGTGAGCTTTTAACGTTGAGGGAATTGAGAATCCTATTTTACACATGTTGTTTTAAGGTATATATACCACCAGACTCTTCCCAAGCCGTTTGCGTGACATAATGCCTTTGACTCAACTTCCTGACTATATCATATCCCTCTCTGTCATTGATGGGTATGTTTTATCATGCAGATGCTTTGAAGAATCATTGTAGCTATGAGTCTAAGCCCCCTGTTATGAAGTTGCAAGAAAAAGCATAATTAATCATAACATGAATAGTATCTCCTATTGTCATGCAGATTAATTTATACTGTGACTTAACTTACTGGTACTTTTGTATTTTCTTTTCTCTGAACATCTTTGTTGAACAACTACTAAGCAAGGAGCTCATTAGATAATAGTGGGAAAAAATGGTCAATGGTAGTTGACATGGTCTTATAAAACCTACAATGAGATGGATGGAAGAAACATTTTCAGTGTTTCATGTGTTTAGTTGGATAAAATCTGTCTACTAATATATAATGATGAAGAAAAGAGATCAAATAGATGGATATTTAACATCACATTTAGCATTTATACTGTTACAATATTGTTCATGCTGTTCTCTCCCAAAGCAATGACTGCTACATTTAACTTCTAAATTTACATCAGCTGGCCCTGTAGTCCTAGCTACTTGGGAGGCTGAGGCAGAAAGATTGCTTGAGCCCAGGAGTTTGAGGCTGCAGTGCACTATGATCATGCCTGTGAATAACCGCTGCTCACCAGCCTGGGCAACAAATGTAATTAAAAATTACATTTTTAATTTTAAAAATTAATCTAATTCTTTCTATTTTCCTTCTAATTTAAAATTTTCCTCCTAATTAAAATAAGAACTATTGTTTTGCAAAGGATATTGCAGATTTTTTAATATTGAATTTTTTTGTTTTAATGTGTTTATTAATAGATCATTAACTCTCTAAGGAATGGAGAAAGGAGGTTGCTATACTAAAGTTTTGCTGTTAATTGAAAATATAGAACTAGTGAAGTACCTGGCACATGAACATATTCAGCAGCTTTTCACTCCACAAAAATTTAAGACAATTAACAAGCTCACTCATGTCTAGATAGACATAAGTAAATTCCTTGTAGGAGAAGACTTTGAATGAGAACAGACGGTATGTGTATCAAGTAGAGATGGTCTGTTGATATAGAAATTAGAAAGGTAGAAGCCAGACATTTGGGTAGTCAGCACTGTGGACTGGGGAGAAGTGGAAGGTTTGGGAAAATGGTGGTTGGTGTACTGTAAAGTGGGAATAAAGGAGCAGGCTTCAGGTAATAATCTGTTTGCAAGAAGGAATACTTACATATCTGCTGGGATGAGGAATATGCTTATTTCCTATTTCTCACTGCATTTTCATATTTTTTAACATTAGTTGTTATTTGGGAGAGCACCTTTTAGGCCTTTTGTTCACTCTCCTATCACTTTTGATACCCCCTATTGCTTTTTCTAAAGTTATGTCTGGAAACACAGTATAGTACAACCTTGTAGACTTACAGTCCTCCTTCTCTCGCTTACTTGCTCTGGGCCTTAGAAAAATTATTTAGCCTAGTTAGGCATCTTTTTCTCCCTCAGTGAAATAAGGGATGCATACTTAGATGAGCTGTAAAGTGTTTGTGGCATTGATAGTTTTCAAGTACGTACATGCCAGATTTTATGTTTATAAACCTCCAACTGGGTAATGAATATGGGAGTCTTTCTTATATATCATTATAAAAACAGTCATGGAAAACTTGACCTAAATCCTGTATTTATTGAGTGACATGTATTTATCAAAGGTGCTTTGATAGGAAAGTTACTCATTTGTTTGTATTAGCATTAGAATAGTACTTTCTTAGCTTAGTATCTTAGTGTGTATGATACTTTGGAAGTTATAGCTGATTTTGTCTGTTAGCAATGTAGGGAAAGGCAGATAAAATTTAATAATACTTTTCTTTCCTGAGAACATTTTGTTCTTTAGAACAGATAACCCTATTTACTCAATTATTACCAATATGAAGAAAATGCAAATTGAAAAATGGAACAATTTGTTGATAATTTTCATAAGGCTACATATTCATGAAATCATTCAAGATTTGCTGTCATAAGTTATATAGAGAATGAGACATGATTTTTGAAAATGAAATGAAATTTACTTTTAGCCTAGTCTTTACAGAAATTCCCAACCTTGATTTCGGTTTCCAAATCTTAACTTACCCAGAAAACTATAGCTAACCGTGTTCATACTAGTATCTGATGCTTCAAGTCTTAAATGGTGAAAGATAATGCTAGTAGATAAAAACTACTCTTACTGAAATCATACGTTCTAGAACTACTTACATCTGAAAAACATTTAAAGAAATTGTAAGAGGCAGAAAATAGAAGGGCCCATAAAAGCATATAATTACCCAATTTACCTTTTACTACCAATTTAAATTCAATGTGCTTATATTAAATTTTTACAGATTTTTAAAATATATTGATTGAGTGTCTAAGACTATTCCTGAATTGACATTTTGGGATTAAAAACAAACAGAACAACTGGTGGTTGTTTGTTCTATGTAGATTTGATCAAAACAGGGTAAATGCTGGGTATATTAAAATTTTTCTCTTCCCAAACTGCCATTTCTCTTTTGTAGCTGCTGAAAACAGAAGGAATAGGTAGAATTATGGTCATGAAAGGTATTAAAAGAAAGAATATAATTATGGTCCAAAGTGTTCATCTTTCTTTTATAGTGTACAATGTATAGTAATCATGCATTAATTACCACTGGGCAGTGGTCACACTCAACAAGCATACTTTTTTTGATTACCACCAAATAAGATTAGTTTATTATCGTTTTTAAATTTGTTTTTACCATTGAAAAATTACTATTGATAACTACATTCAGATGTTTTCTAATGATAAAATTTATTTGTTGGTAATATGACAAATTTTTCCTTGAGATATCCTTATCCCTTACTTGAGCATTGCTCTTCCCTTTACTTTAGATTTCAAGAAGAGGCAGAGAATAAAGCAAATTTCATAAAACTTCTCATAAAACTTTTCAAGTTCTGCATTGGCCTCCATAATCTCTCACTGTATTCTATCAATCACAAATTTTGAATGGGGAAAATTTTTTCTTAGGAGGGAAAATACCCATTTAGAAGTATTAATAAAGAGAAGATTTCAATTAGAATGATTTGAAATTTTTGGAGGTTTTAAGAAAGAACAAAATGAGTTTTTATCTTGCCTTTTTATTGCTAGGACAATAATTTTAATTTGCCTTTCAGTTTAACCACTTGTTACTACTTCTAGACGTGCTTTTAGTATACCACGTTCAAGCATGATAAAACTACTGAAATAATGTCAGTTCACTTTTTACTACCCAACAGAAGTACCAATTTAATTTAAGGAATTACAAATAAATATTATTATTTAAATAATATTGTATTTCAAGTTAAAATTTAATAGAGTAGTCCTTGATTTTCCTATTGTAAGTTTACCAACATTTTCTCCTTCATTCTTTTCTTTTTCTGCCATATTAGCCTAAAGCCAGTAGGCTTTTAGGAAAAAAGTAACATCATCATAAAAATTTTTTTAAAATAATTTTTAATTCAGATTTTATCTTTGAATAATCTTTCACGTAAGAACAAAATGAATTTCTGTCTTTCATGAGATGTAAAATATTGTAATCTTTGATGAATTGTTTAGATAACATATTGGTGCTTTTTATGTATTATGAAGATGCTCCTTGAACATAATGAACAATAGAACATATGCATGGAGTTTATCAAGTACAGTGACGTTTACCTAGAACAATGGATGGCTGTGCTGTTTTTTTCCATCCGTTCTCCCTTGCTTCTTTTTCTTTTTCTCCCAATCAGGTATATATATTTAAGGATTTGGGTGGGTTTAAGAAAGGTTTCTCAATCTCAAAACTATTGGCATTTTGGGTCTGATAATTCTTTGTAGTGGTGGCTGTCCTGTGCATTGTAGGTTGTTTAGCAGCATCCCTAGCCTCAACCCACTAGATGCCAATAGCATCCCCTCAATTGTAACAATAAAAATGTTTCCAGATGTTGCCAAATGCTCTCTGGGGGGTAAAAATGCCCTCAGTTGGGAACCACTGGGTTAAAGTTTAGTGCAGAGCAACTCTTTACCATGCACATGAAAGTGTAGTTTGAGATTTTTGGTGAGCAGATTTTTAAAAAATTTCACATAAATGGTGTGATTGAAATTGTACTACATCTCTGAACAATGTTAGAGACTAATATTATTTTTGTGGTAATTTTTAGAAAGTAAAGTATTGGCTACGTACAGAGAACCTGGATCAATTGGCATGCTTATGTATTAATGGTATAAATGTAAATTAACATTAACCACTTTGAAAACTGGAAGTATCTACTAAAGCTGAATGCACATGCACCTTGTGACCCAGCAGTTCCACTTCCAAATAATAAAATATACAATACTATCTGTAGTAAATTTCATATAGCCAATTGATTGTCATAGAATGCTTTTGTTGGTGTTTGCTGAACTCTTGTATCCATAGCCATCCAGTGGTCATATTTGACATTGTCAATTGTGATGTAATGTGAATAATTGTTGTTATTTTCATTTATGTCGACAAGATAAAAGTGAAACAACAAAGATGTATTCTAGACTTCATTTAATTCATCAATTATGTGAATACCTTCTTTGAGATTCAGATTATAGTTTTCAAATACTGGCAGAATATTTCCTTAGTGTTGTGTGCTACTCACAGTGTAACAGCTATAGATAAGACACACTTTTAAGTTTAATTTATATTATTAACATTTTTCCATTAGTTTCTTAAGTCTAGACCATCGACAAAATGATAAATGAAGCCCTGATTTGTAGCATTTGCCAATTTCCATAGTGTAAATACTGCAAACATGGTGATTTCAAACTATTAATGTGATGTTACTGAACACAGAGTTGTGAAGAGATGCAAAGTATCCCACCATTGTATAATATATCCATCATACAGATACAATAGACATAAGTAACACCAAGAGCATAAATAAGAATAGATTGTAGTAAAATGACTAGGAAGTAATAAGTATTTTATTTATCCAATATATTTTATTTATTTTTAAGATTATATAATTTAATTTTTAACAGTGGTTTTGTTTAACAACAGACTAACAAAATTTCTGAAAATATAACAATAGATTCTCATGAACCAGTATGATATAGCTCCAGCCCACCACTCTTCTTAATAAGTATGTGCACAGTAGTGCTATTTATGTAGCTAAAAACTGAAAACCATCTCAAAGCCCATCAATAGTAGAATAGTAACTCTAATTATTGTAATTATTATCTAATTCTATAAATCCAATTCTTAATTGTTATTATAGATTCGAATTGTGTGTATTTATACAATTGAATATTTTACTGCAATAAGAATGAATAAACTTGCAACTACATGCAACGATATGGATGAACCTCTCAAACTTATTGTTGAATTTAAGGAGCCAATCACAAAGAGTACAAACTCTGTGATTTCATTTATAAAAAGTTTAAAAACATTCAGAATTGATCTATGGTGTTAGAAATCAGGATAGAGTTTAAACTTAAAGCTGTGGGTGACTTTATATTAGGAGCTTCTGGGGTGCTGGTAGTATTTTTTTAAAATCTGACTGCTACTTACATGGACGTGTTCACTTTGTGAAGATTTATTAATACACTTAGTGTTTATGCGCTTTTCTGTATGTATGTAATCCTTTAATAAAAAGCTCACTAGAAAAAGAATATTGGCTGAATTGTAAGATGTATATGGGAACTCAGAAATTAGTACGTTTGAGGTGTAACTTAACAAATTAAGCCCAGTTGAGATACAAACAAAGGCTACTCATAAGTTATAACAAAGAGTTGGGTTTTTCTCTTCCACGTGTATTTTTATGCTTCAGTTGAAATGCTTGCTGTTCCTTGAACTCAGCTGGTACTCTTATTACATTGCCCCTGCTCTTGTTTTTCCTTCTATCTGAAAGCCGCCGCCTTAATCTCTGCCTATTGGAATTTCTTAATATTCTTTTCATATGTAAGTCATTCTTGAATTATTTTAGGTATGATTTTCATAAGAGTAGTTTTTATCTGCTGGTGTATAGTAATTGAAGATTAGTGTGGACGGCTAGGTGTACTTTTCTGGGTTCAGGAATATTATGCGATTGAGGTACTACATGTCTGACTGCCAGATAAGTGGAACATTGTTGTTTCAGGCTTCTACTATTGCACCAAATACAACTTCCAATTTCATAGCTTATCAGTTATCTCCATTGTCCTTATCCTTTTGTCATCATCTGCATATTATCAAACATATTTATAATCACCTTTGAGATAATTTTGAATTTTATGTAAACATGGTAGACAGTGGGAAATTTCAAATTCCCTTTCCAGTAAGTGGTCTTGTAGGATACATATACTTTATTATTAATAGTAACTGGTAGTCAGCTGGATACATATACTTTATTATTAATAGTAACTGGTAGTCAGCTGGATCCTGTAGGTAATAAAGTATTGCTATGTTTCTAGACCTCTGAATTTGAGACTAATTAAAAATCCCAAGGTCAATTTGAATGTAGATTGGACTGACTGAGTGTCATTTCTTGTCTGGTTGTGTAACCATCATAACCTTGCTGATTAGTGAAGGTAGATTGACACTGCTGTGTCTCTGATAGTGTACTGTTGTTTACTTGCAGTACTTGACAACCCACTTATGAACACCCTCCAACTGATGTGTTCATGCCTACGTTAAGAGTGTAGGTCAAGTGGCTTATAAATGCTGACTACCATTTTGGATAGAATTAATTTGTACTTATGTAGTTGATAAATTCACTTTTTTCTGATTCTATGTTAGAATGCTTCTGATAGTGTGTATCTTAAGTGCTTTATTTCTTAGAGGGTCCAATTTAATTTTTAGTTTTATTTCCTCCAGTTTTAGAACAGGTTTAACTTTTTACATTTATTTTGTTTTTTTCTGAGATGTAAGAAAAATCAAGTTATGTCGCTTTAATTTTTTTTATAAGGAAAGTTCTTTAAACAATATTTTCTACTTCCTTTGGCTTGAAGAAGCCAACAATTATACTTTCCTACAGCGACTTGTTTTCCTCATACGCTCCATGCTTCTGGTGTTGGCACACTTGTTTTTACTAGTGTCTCTTGCATGCAGAATTTTAGATTTTTACAGTATAAAGTTATAGGCAAGTAGCCAGCTGTCACATTCTTGAGGTCAGATACAACTACCATATATGAGATACACTGTTTTGGCTTCATACTACTTGCCAGATTGCTAAGCAGATGTTCTAGGCTATAATTCAGGAAACTGGGACCTCTTGAAACATTCCCTGAGAGTCACTTTTGACATCTCTGAATCATTTATTTAAAGGTAATTAGTCCTAGTAAAAATGAAAATGCATTGATAGGAAAAGAACAGAATTATTTTACAGTGTTTTGGAGTTGTAACCATGATTAGAAACTTGATTTTGGATGTGTATATAATGGTAGAAAAGTATTTATTTTAACATAGGAATGCATTACAATTGAGCACTTTTCTGCTTTCTTTTTTGTAAATTTGAAGACTCTTACCAAAAAAATTATTTCTTTTTATAGACTTTACTGACTACCAGTTGACTTTGTGTTACATTGAAGAACTTATAAGTTTTCCATTTTTGTACAGGAAATATGTCCAAGAAGAATGTAAGAGTATTACTTCTCCAACACATCCCAGTACATGTCTTGTTACTTTTCCCATATTGCCAATCAATATTTTTTATTGGTACTCCAATTTTGATAATTAACACAAAGTTCCCATATCTAAATTTGGTACTTTTATAAAATACTATTCTAAATCTGTAGGTTTTTTTTCTATATGTCTACTATTAATATACATCAGTGGCACAAAAAATAAAAATTTAAACTAGATTACTTAACTCTTATGATCCAAAATTTGGAAAAACACTTTTTAAAAATAAATCTTTTATGGTGTGTTCATTTAGATCTCTTTGTCCATACTTGCATCATGAAGGAGCCACATAACTTGTGTTCATATCACAAGTTCATATCAGTGTATTTCACTTGTACTATGCATTGTGTTTTGCAGAGAAATGCTTTACACAAAAACAATATAAAATTCAATATCTTGTTATTTGGAAAATTCTTAGGCCACCATATTTTAAGGAAGGTGAGAGCAAATAGTAAGAATAAACATCTAAATCTCATTTATATTTGCCTATGGATGAATTTAAGTTTAAAGTTAATGTGGGTCCATTGGACATTCAGGGTACTCATAACAAACACTTCAATCAAGCTAATGAAGCCTCAGTGTAAAAATCGAACTCTAAAATCACCTCTGTTCTTTCTCAATTCTTTTATTTTTCCCATTTCTTATTTTGGATGAATAGCATTACAATGAGATTGATGCAAAACACCAATCTCAGCACTTCTTCCAGAGTTGTACAAAAGTAATCAAAGGTGTTTATAAAACTTATACTGGTTTCTAAGCCTAAGTGCGTATATAACCTTAACTTCCCATAACTTCCAGTTACTGCTGGACTAAAAATTGTATTCCAATAAGAAAAAAAAAAAAGGATTGGTAATGCTGATTTTAGAAATGAAATTGAAGCAGAGCTACTATGTCTACAGAAAATTAATGATTTGTATACATAAGCCCTTCTTTGGGTAATTGATAGTTGAATTTTAGTAATCTGTCTCCCTCTCCTCTTCCTCTTCTTCGTTTTCTCTTCCCTTTTCTCTCCCTCTCTCCACTCTCTCTTTCTTACATATAATCACTCACAAATTAGCAAGTCATAATACTATGGTATCAAATTGCTGTGTTTTATCAATTCTAAGATGCACATTTTCTTCATATTTTAACACCTCAAATTGGATGCAGCTGTCTTTTCTTCACCCAAATTTAGAACCAATTGAAAGAAAAAGAGTCAGGCGATAAGGATCAACATATCATCTTTATAACTAATAAATAATAGATTGGAAAGGAGGTAGGTCTGTTAGCCAAATGGGCTAGCTGGATGCATCTCCCCAGAATTAGCCCGACTTACCTACAGGCCTCCCCATGTGAATCTTACAGTACTGAGGAGCAGAGAAGAATGTGTGTTTTTATGGGCAGGTGGCTGCCCAGGGGGGAGCAGGAGGAGGAGGAGGAAGAGGCTGAGCCACAAACAGCAGTTTATCAATCACATAGGTTATCCATGTGCTGGGGAAGAATGAGCAAGGGGTGGAGGGAGGCAAGAATCGTCCATGTGGAGACTAGCTGAGTGGGGCTGAGTGTTTCCCCAACACAGTGAAGCCAAGGTCTGTAGTCCAGATCTCACTCCAAAGTCAAGCCCCTTATCATCCTTTTCCAAAGTTTTCTAATTCACTAGGGTGCTTTAAAAATACAGATTCCCGGGCTCCTCTCTAGGAGCTATTCATTTTATATTCTATCCTTTCTGTCTCTGGGCTCCTTTTTGCCTCATATTTCTACTTAGGCTTTTACTTGCTGCCAACACTTACTAATTTCTCTTAGTTTCTTCGTTTATTGGAGAAGTAGATCCCTTTCTAGCAGATTCCAGGCTGTCTTCATTTTGGGATGAGACTTTTCTTCTCCATGACTTAAATTCCAGCACAGTTGAATCTCTTGCATTATTTTCTTGCTGTGTCTTTGCTTATGTTGTCCTGCTCAGTTCCCTTGAGATGAGTTTGACCTCATTTTGACCTCACTGTTGTCCTTACACCTCACCTCCTACATTTATTCTGCGGTACAGCTTCTTCCCTAGCCCATCACAGTCCTACCTGGGCTAATAGAATTTGTTTGCACCAGAAGCTTTTTAGTACTTAAAAAAAAAATCTTTCAGATCACATGGTATTAATATCCTCAATTTGGTCCACACATCCTGCCTTAGGATTGACTTCTTTATTGATGAATTAGCGTTCAAGAAACCAACATTTGCATTTTATCACATCCACCGTAGCCCATGTGGAATGAACCATCATTCCATGGTGAATTTTGCAGAAGCGGGTTTTACTACATGAAGCACCTAGATACGTGCACAAGAATGAGAGTGAAAAAATATTCTTTTTTATGTCTTTCAGAATAAAAATTAAAGTATGCCATATTTGCCAGTGCATAAAGCATATTAAAATTATACTCAAGAATTGGAAATACAGTATCTGAGGCAGGGAAAAATTCTTGTTTATTCATGGAGTACACAGGCATAGCCTGGCAAATGGAAGATATCTTCAATGTATTGCATTTGATATTTTTGTACTGTGACTTAAAACTTAATATCATGAAGCTGTACTTATTGATAAATTTGGTGTTTCCACTCAGATAATCACAAAACTGATTCTACAACAGAAAGGAGGAAACTAAAGATATTTGGGAAATCAGAAAAGCTGGTCTTTAATAGTGAAAGCTCTTCATTAGTGAAACAAAGGATTAGGATTCTTCCTCAAATTTTACTGTTTTAATTTTAGATTATTTTTCCCATTAAATGTATCGGAGATTATGTTTGTCTTCTTAGGTGGTAAGAGATAGGTTGAGCTTTTTTTTCTAATACAGTAGTGTCCTGCCTTATCTATGGCTTCACTTTCTACAGTTTCAGTTACCTTCAGTCAACTGCAGTCTGAAAGTATTAAATGGAAAATTCCAGAAATAAACAATTCATGAATTTTAAATTGTACATCATTCTGAGTAGTATGATAAAATCTCACACCATCCCACTTCGTCCCATCTAGGATGTGAATCATCCTTTTGTCTAGCATATCCAGGTTCTATATGCTACCTACCTGTTAGTTGCTTAGTAGCCATCTCCTTTATCAGATGACTGTCAAGGTATCACAGTGCTTATGTTCAAGTAACCCTTATTTTACTTAATAATGGCCCCAAAGCTCAAGAGTAGATATTGTTATAATTTTTCTATTTTATTATTAGTTATTATTAATCTCTTTCTGTGTCTGTTTTATAAATTAAACTTTATCATAGGTATATATGCACAGGAAAAAACATAGTGTATATTGGGTTCAGTACTATCTATGGTTTCAGGCATTCACTGGAAGTCTTGGGATATATCCCCTGAGAATAAGGGGGAACTGCTGTACTCATTTGTAGAATTATTTATTCATTTTTTTAACAAATATTTATTAGGCTTCTGACATATGTACCAGGCACCATTCTAGATAATGGTGATACATCAGTGAGTAGGCAGAAATCCCTCTTTCATGGAGCTTTTCATTCTGATGGCATGATCATAAAAGTTAGAAATGCCTTAAATGTGATATAATTTAATAGTTAGAAAATTGGTACTTTAAGTAGTGATGCTGATATTTTATTACTAATATCTCATGGCGTGGCAGTCTTTGCATAGTTAGACTTTGTTCACCACTGCTCACGTAAGGAAGGATGCAGAAACCACCATACCTCTTCAAAGTTAGGCCTGAAAGTGGCATAGTGTCACTTTCATCATACTCAGTTGGTCAGAGCAGTCATAGACCAGCCCAGATTCAAGAAGAGGGGTTTCAGTGGGAGGAGTGTCAAGATTTTGTGGCCATCTTTAATATGCAACAGGTACCACGTAACTAGCTACGTGACTTAGGAAAGTCACTTCAGCTGCCTGATCCAGGAACTCTAAACTAATCTGTCTTAGCATGTCATGAGGAGTGTGAACACATTTTCTTAGACGCAAGTACTAGGCAAATAATGGGCTGCCTTTATTATCTGCCCAATCGAATGATTCATTCTAACACGTTCTATTTACTACAGCTTTAATTTGGATACTTTAAATAAAATTGTAAATTTCTCGATCTCCAGGGTCTTTAAGATAGTTTGTTGTCATCCCACAGTCTAGTAAAATACTGTGTGTATATGACATATTAAGGAAGAAGAACAAGTGGCAAATTATTATGTCACATAGAGTTTTCTTCTTAATACAGATATCTTCTGTGATCTAATTGTGTCTTAATTATCATTCTTATAACCAGTAGATACAAATAGAATATGACATTACAATTTATAGCAGCCCAAAGTTTACCATTCTGTGAGGGAAATGCCTCCTAAGCATTTTTTCTTTAAATGACTATACCTTTTGAAAAATTTGGAAATCTTTCAGTTATTGCTAATGTAAGATTGAGCACCTTAATCTAGTGGCAGTTAAATATTCAGGAGAAACATTCAAAGCCATTTTACAGTTGACAACATCCAAGGTCTACATTCATTTTACACTCATTGAAAGCACAGAATAGACTATGTGCATGAATGATGATTAAGTGGTTTCTCTCAGCTATAATGGACTGGGAAAAAGCAGAAGTCTTCTCAGAAGCCTGTGTCTTTTAATACTTTCTCAATGTTACATGCCCAGCCAATTTTTGAATTACATGTTCTCACCTCTTTCTTCTTTTCCCCCCCAAAGCTGAACCCTCTGAGTAGAGTCACTGAAAAGTCATTCAGCACTTTAGCATTTTGTGGATCTACTCACTCCTGTTTGTGTCCTATTCACTATTTATTTCTTATTCACTATTTGGTTCTCCTATTTCTTGGCTTTCTTTCTCAATATCATCTGCCATCCTGAAGATATTTGTTGGTAATATATATTGGCAAATAAGCCAATTGCTGGTTTATGAGAGTCCCCAACTTTCTTGATGATATTAAAAGCTTTTTCATCGGGTACAAATTGGCACTCTCTTTGCCATTCTCTCTCTTATAAGCAGGGATCCAAATGACTCATACACCAATTTTCATTAAGGAGATTCACATTCATTTATCTGTTTATCAATTCAGTATACATTTCCCCAGGGATTGCAAAAAGCAGTGGCATATGGTAGTTAAAATTTGGACATTAAATCTTGGATTTACTAGTAAGTTTCCGTGTAAAACATACCAGTTATTTAACCCTTTTTCTTTCACTTCCTTTCTCCCTTCCTCAGACTGTTTTGTTTTTCCATTTTTCCCCTAAGGATTTGTTAGTATTTTTTTATAATCTGTGAAAGTATGTTAAATTTTCATCATGTAGCTACAAGTAGAATAATGTAGGTTCTGTGGAGACCTCACCTCACACCCAGTCTACTCGAATAGTGTTCTAACTAGCTTCTCTGCTTTCAAATAGTCATACTTATTCCTATGTAATTAAACTTCCTAAGAAAACATAAATTGGATAATGTCCCTTCAATCCTCAAAATCTTTTCTCTGCCCCCTCACCCCATTTCACTAACATTGGTACATAAGTTTCTGTAAGTTTCCATGTTTCCTTATGGACACATAGTACGTATTAAACTTCAACAACATTCATATTTTATTAAAGGATGCATGTATGTACGTTCAGATAGTAACTGTGTTCTTTATTTCTTTTTCTCTTTTAATAAGTTATTTGGAAAATGCTGAAAAACACAAAAGGAAAAAAAACTACCTATAATTGCTGCAATTAGAAAAATATGAAGTGAAAATTTCTGACCCCACTTCTATCCCATAGCAGAGGTAGTCTTGATTAACAATTTGGTACATACCCTTCCAGTTTTTCCCCTAAGCTATATAGATGCTTATGTATTTACTCATATATACACACATACAGTTGACCCTTGAAAAACATGGGGGTTAGGGGCACCGACCACCTGCACAGACAAAAATCTGCATATAACTTTTGATTTTCTCTCCCCCCGCAAAAAAACCTTAACTATTAATAGCCTACTGTTGACCGGAAGCCTTAGTGATAACATAAACAGTCGATTAACACATATTTTATATGTTACATGCATTATATATTTTATTCTTACAATAAATAAGCCAGAGAAAAGAAAATGATATTAAGAAAATCATAAAGAAGAGAAAATACATTTTGTGTTCATTAAGTGGAAGTGGATCATCGTAAAGGCCTTCATCCTCATCATCTTTATGTTCAATAGGCTGAGTAGGAAGAAAAGGGTTTTGTTTTTGCTGTCTCGGGTGGCAGAAGTGGAAGAGGTTGAGGAAGTGAAAGGAGAGGCAGGAGAGGCAGGAGAAGCAGGCACACTCACTGTAACTTCACAGAAATACATCGTAATTTCTGTCTGACATTTTTGCTTTATATGGTACCAATCCTTCTTCCACTCTTTGCTTTAGTTTCAGTGCCTGTATAATAGAAGGGTCCATGTTATAAAAGAAGTCAGAAGCAGTCTTGAGTAATTGGAACCCTTCTGCCAGATTTTATAATGTCACCTTGTTTTCTGGCACTGCCTCTTCTCTGTCTTCTTCCTCGCTGTCTGGCCCTGGTTTGGAAGCACTCATCTCCATCAGCTGATCTTCTGTTACTTCTTCTGGTGTGGTGTCTGTTAGCTCTTGAATTTCTCCACAGTTCACATCCTGAAACCCTTCATCCTCCACTTTTTTTTCCATTTCCACAATCTCTTAAATGATTTCCTGGCTCTGTCATAAAACCTGTGAAGTCATACACAAGAGCTGGACACAGTTTTCTCCAACAAGAATTTATTGTTTCGGGCTTGATGGTTTTCACTGTCTTTTGTATAACAACCATGTCATCTTCAATAGTGTCATCTTCAATCCTTCCAGACTTTTGTGATGTTGTTTCCATCAGGATTTTCTTTCATAGCATTGACAATCCTTTCCATAGAGTACTGTGTGTAATGAGCCTTAAAGGTCCTTATGACCCCCTGTTCCAAAGACCAAATTAGAGACATCGTATTTGGGGTGTAGAACTCATGGGGTTCTACATAGCCAGGGGCATTGTCTAATTTAAAAAGAAGTTTAGAATGAAGTCCCTTCAGGGGCAAAAAATTGGTGGAACCAATCCAGAAAAAGGGCTCTCATCCAGGCCTTCTTGTTGTATAACCAGATTGGCAGCTGGTATTTATCTTTTCCCTTCAAGGCTCTGGGGTTAGTCACTTTATAATAAGTGCAGTCCTGATCATAAACCAAACTGCATTTGCACAGAACAGTAGAATTAGCCTATCCCTTTCTGCCTTAAATTCTGATGCTCACTTTTCTTCCTTACTGAAAAATGTCTTTTGTGGCATTTTTCCCCCAGAATAGGGTACTTTTGTCTGCATTAAAAACCTGTTCAGGCATATATATCCTTTGTCTTCAGTGATTTTCTTTCTTTCTTTATTTCTTTTTCTTTTTCTTTTTTTTTTGAGACAGAGTCTCACTCCATTGCCCTGGGTGGAGTGCCTTGGCGTCATCACAGCTCACTACAACCTCAAACTCCTGGGCTCAAGCGATCCTCCTGCCTCAGCCTCCCGAGTAGCTGGTAGTATAGGCACGTGCCACCATGCCCGGCTAATTTTTTCTATTTTTGGTAGACATGGTGGGGGGGCAGGGGGGGGAGTCTCACTCTTGCTCTGGCTGATCTCGAACTCTTGACCTCAAGCGATCCTCCCACATTGGCCTCCCAGAGTGCTTTCAATGATTTTCTTAATGATGTTTGGGAATTTATCCACTGCTTCTCGGTCGGCAGAAGCTCCTGCTTCTGTTATCTTGACATTTTTAAAGCCAAACCTCTTTCTAAAATTATCAAACCACGCTTTGCTGGCATTAAATTCTCCTGCTTTAGATTTTTCACCTTCCTTTTGCTTTAAGTTGTCATATAATGACTTCCCTTTTTCCCAAATCATGTTAGAGTCTATAGGTGTGCTTTTTATAAGCAATACTGCACTTACATAGAGGCTCCATTTTCAATATGAGATCGACAAATATTTTGCAAAAAGTGCAGGGTGATTTCACACCTACTGGTGTAGCTGTAGTGATGGCTCCATGAATTTCCTTTTCTTTTTTTCACAATGGTCCTCACGCTGGATTCATTTATCTTGAAATGGCGGGCAGCCGTAGCTGCAGACCTCAATCTATGCTACCTATCAAACAATTCAACTTTTTCTTGTACTGTCATGACTTTGGTTCTTGTGAGCATTTCCAGCATCACTAGTGACACTGTGTATGGGTCTCTATGGGTTATTCAAGGTTTCTGGTATTGCACTAAACGTGAAAAGTACACAGGAACTGTGAGAGATCACTTTTTACTTGGATATGCAATTTACTGGAGAGACAGCTGCTCATGCAGCGATCACTAGTGTCACATGGCATTTTAAGCGGACACTGGCAACACTTGAGCTCACCGCAATAGCAACAGGAGTGGCTACAAAATTATGACAGTAGTACAGTATGTACTACAGTGAATTTTATGCAGTTATGATTTTAACACTGCATCTTTGCATTTGTTTACTTACATTCCTCTTGACTGAGAATGGTGCCATATACAGTCTATAAATGTGTGTGTAAGTTTTGATAAGTTTTAACTTTTTATAATAGATGTGTATGTATTTTATGGTAGTAAATTCTAAAATAGGCTAGTATCTACATACATATTATGCATTTATTACATACCTAACTTGTTCTTAATTTTTTTGCTGTTTCTAGGCTATGAGGTTCATCTGTGAGTTTTTCAAATTGTCTCAAATCTCCAAAAACGTTTGCAATATATTTATTGAAAAAAATCCACATATAAGTAGACCCACACAGTTCAAACCCATGTTCTTCAAGGGTCAAATATATATTTATTTCTTGTTCCATCAAACAAAATTATGGTCCATGTATGTTTTCACTTATAATTACTCAATCCCGCTAAGCCTGTGTCCTCATCTGAAAAGGAGAGATGGCAGCAGTACCAGCTTTCGGGCTCATTATGAAGTTAAGATAATCCATGCAAATCATTTAAGACACACCTGGCACAGAGTGAGCACTCAGTCTTTATTATTGCTCTAACTGTGCAGTGTGCCAGGTAACTATGATCCAGCCACAATCCCTCAAGGAGTCTGTACTGTAGTGGTTTATTTTATTCTTCAGTAAAACAATAGGGAATCCTATGGATTTTTTATTCTAATTTATCTAATGTATTTCAGGTTATATAGATTTATATTTTTTCTATAAAGTCTCAAGAAAAAAATAAAAGCAAATATATATTATATGGGGATTTGGGTGTATGAGATGAGCTCATCATCAGTTTGTGAATACATTCAAATCAGGCCTTGTTCCTTTTGTCTAGAAAAGGGGCTTTTGTAAGTAAAGAAAAGTTTAATTAAACCTTTTTCTGACTTTCTGAAAAAAGAAATTACATTTGAAAGAGTCAGGAGTCTTTACTTGCCCCCTTTCATTTGCTTACAGGTAAAAAGGAGGAAAAGGACAGAGATGTATTTATGTATCTCATCTTTTGTATTCCAGCAATTTGAGATACCTAATAGAAATTGGAGTGCTCTGAGCAGGATAAATATAAAAAGATTGGCAAAGACTACAAACTACACTAATGTTCAAATTAATAATCTGAACTTACAAAGCTACCCTGCCAGTTGGCTATAAGTGATTGCCAATCACAATTGCCTAAGATATGTTACCATACTCTTCAATTTTCATCTTAAAAATTACGATTCCCTTCGTGGTCCTCTTACATTATTCTACAATGAAATAAAACTTACATTACCACTTTATAGGATCAAAAAAGTCTTTGCTAAGCTACCTTAACAAAATATTCTAAAATAATACATTATTTTTTAAATTGACTCTCTTCTCTCTTCTGGAAGCTTGATAGTAAATCTAATTAAATAAATTATTTTTTAGTGCCTTTACAGGTACAGCACAGTAATACACAGATAATTACCAACGCCTTATGAAAGTTTTAAAATCTTTATATAAATATATAAAGGTACTTTAGATCCTAAGTTCAAGTTTCCCTTTCCCATCCCAACAATATATGTGATTGAATTCTTACTCAGGTGAAATAAATTACTATCTTAAACATGGCTGCTTCCTCATATTTTGTTTTCTCCCACATTTTGTGGACATTGGAATCACCTGGGGAATCTTTGAAACATATTGATGCCTGACACCCACCCCCAGACATTTAGATTCAATTTGGAGTGTTTAATGTTTCCCAGGTGATTCTAATGTTCATCAAAGTTTGGGAACCATTGCCTGAAGGTCAAGTTGCAGGCTAGACTAATCATATCAGAATCTCTAGGGGAAAGGAGCAGACCCGGGCATAAATATATTTTAAAGCATCCCAGGTGATGACAATGTATAGCCAAGGTTAAGAACCACTGCTTTAGAGAATCAGGAAAGAATCTGATTCCCAACTTCTAGAGAAGTTGGGAAAGAAAAAAAATCTTTAGTACTTAGTGACTGCATATAGGAAGCAATAGGGGAATCAAGGAGCATAGAGTTTTAAACTTGGAAGGAACCTAGTATTAAGTCTAACTCTCCCATTTTATATATATAAAATTAGGTTATTTGCTCAGTGTCCAACATCTGTTAAGTGGACACCACTCCATTCCTTCCCACACTCATCTTTACACATGTGTACAGACAATTTCCCCCTACTACTTTTTTTCTGTAATTCTAATATATTTTGTTGGGAACTTGGTACAGAGCAGGACGCTGGTGTTATCATTGGTAAAAGTTGGAGAGGTGGATTATTGCTTTGGGTATACACTGATAAGTTTAGTTATTGATTGGTTTGGTTTAGGAAAACAGAGATATATTGAAAAGGAAGTTTATTTGTATATACTTAAGAATAACGAAGTGATATTCAGGTGTAAAACTGGGACCAGATTGACTGGGAGTCATTAACAAAAAGGGACAAGTTAAAACCATATATGTGGTTGAGAAGAGAATATACAGAGAAGACGTCTGAGGGCTGAGTCTTGAAAGGCAACCACATTTTGGGGCTGGTAGAGGAAAATGGGACAGGGAAAGAGATTAAGTGTTGAAAGAACCACTGTTTTTTATGTTGAAGAAAAGAACAAGAATACATTTTTTTCTTTACATCAATGACACATAGTGTACATAATAATCACTCAATATTTGGTGATTGAATAAATGAAACAACATGATCTGAGATGTTTTTATTTTTATTTTTTTGGAGATCGGAGTCACTATTGAGTAATCAAAAAACATTGGACTTAGCATAAATTGATCTGGCTTCCAGTTTCTCCTCTGTCTCCTGCTAGCTATATGAATTGTAATACATAACTTGATTTTTCCAAGTCTATTTTCTCATTTGTAAAATGGGGATAATGCCCCCTTACAGAATTATTCAGAGGGTTAAATGAGATATATGCCAGACTATCATGCACTACAGCAATGTCATGTAACATTATTACTGGAAAATTCAGTAGGGGTTAAAATTTAGAGTTGGACAAACCCAAATTCAAGTGCTGGCTCTCACCACTGTGTCCTAGAGCAGGTTACTTAACTTCTCTGAAGTGTATTAGAGATGGAGATGACATGAATACCTTTGTCATAATTTTGTTGTGATTAATGAGGATTAAATGAGATAATATAAGAAGGGAAAGAAAATATTTTTAAGCCCTAATTCTCTATTTCAGTTCATGCTGCAAATGGAATAGGTCAAATGCTGTGGCTTTGCGTTCCTTTTACTCTAACATTCCTATACTTTCTCTTCCTTTTTATACTTTTCTTTGTAAAATTTCATTTGCTGCTACTACTTGTTTTTGTCACTACCTGTATTTATCTTGGAAGACCTTTGCCATGAATATTTCGAAGAGTAAAAGCATTCTTTGAGTTAATGTTCTTTCAGGATCTGCTCAGAGTAGAGAGTCCATATATAATACCCATTGTATGGAATGTTTCCTCTACATTGCTTTACTAACTGAGGTCAGGAGAGTATATCATTTAAGGGATTCTGGGGTGCTAATAATTTACATGAGCCATGTGATGCTGAGAGCTAGAAGAAGCCAAAGACAGAGACTCTTGGAATTACAAACTGATGGAACAAAATATTACTATTAATGCTTACCTAATATGTGTTTCTACTCTTGCTGCACACCACACTTGAAATAGGTCATATTTTTTTCAAAGCATAAGTACCATCGGTTGAAAATACTATTTAAATTGCCTTATTAAACCTGATAGAGCATAGATAATACATAACATTAGTCACTGTTTTAATACATTGTAAGTATACATTTCATACTTTCTTTAAATTTAAGTGATGCTTGATGATAGCAGCTTTGCTTTTTATTTGGCGTATAACTAAATGCCAAAATGCATTTAAATAATAATTCTTAGTTTCTATTTCTCACTTAGTTATTGCCCTGATAAAATTCTTCTGGTTGACAGTTTGCTTCTGTCTGTTTTTCATGCTTATCTACTATCAAATTTTTCTCATAATTCATAGTGATAGGAGGAAAGTATGTCCATATAGTAACATTTAATGCTTTACTTGTAAGAGTGAATTAAATTATTTATAATAGTGTGTGGCATTACCTATAGTGAGACCGATGAACAGTTTCTTATCTGTAAAATAGGGATAACACCTATACTTTACTGTGATATGTAAAGTACCCAGCACAATACCCCATACTTGGAAACATTACATATATTGAAAATACTGGTAAAAAGACATGTATTGCAAACAAATATCAAATGAAAATATAATCCAGCCATAGTAGAATTGTTTATCATCACATTGGCTTCCTTAATCTCCCTTCGGAGTGCTTCTGTATGGAATCCTATCATGATCTTTCTACACAACGTGAAGTATTTTTCTTCCATGTCATCTTCATTCTTTTTTAAAGTTCATGCTTGGCAAACCTAATACACACATATTAATTGAGGGTTTGAGGGAAGGAGTAGAACATTAAGAAAATCATAAAGATAGCTCATTCTTCACGACCATATTCAGTACCTGTATGAGTGGTTCTCACATGTTTAGGTTTCATAAGTTTCTGTGAAAATGATTACGATTGTCTTTATTTTTTTTCATTTCTTCATGATCCTCATGAATCCATGAAACTTCTTTGAAGTTTTGTGAACCTGTGTTTTGGAACCAGTAGACTTCATCTTTGTAATTACCTGGTTCAACCAAGAATTTGATCATGAATAGATGAATTATGTGATGAGGTAAAAGTATTCAGCGTAGAGTAAAACCTGGATTATCTGGCATCCTCAAGTGTCCCACACTGAGTTAAGCTCAGAAGTAAAGGAAAGCAAGGACCCAAAGTATCTATTTATGCCTGTAGTTAGAAAAATGCAACTTACCTTTGATGTTCTTTACTAGGAATATTTTTAAGTCCACAAGATGGCAGTATTACTTCGTAAAGGTAAACAACCCAATAAAGAGCCTGATTGCTTGGTTTTCTAGTACAAATAAAGGAAGCTTTTGACTGCAACTGAAAAACTCATGGTCATTGATAAAGTATGGAAGACAGTGTTATTGAAGGCAAGAGAACAGCAGAGGAGAAAGTTAGTAATTTAGTAAATGATTTCATGAAAACAGTAATGGTATCATGCAACATGGAATCTCTCTGTATTTTTTCCTCTGCTTTCTACAGTTATGAGACAGAGGTAAATATCAAGAAAACAAATTTCAAAAGAGCCCCTTGGCCTTTACTGTATTCAGTCCAATATTCTATACCATTCATATTTATTGCAGGAATATAATGGGTTAATTATTCAGTGTTTGATAATGATGACCCCAATTATCACAGCAGCATTGTAAAGGAGGTAACACATTTTAGAAAGATTTTCACAAGTTAAGGTGAAAGGTTGGATTTTAAAGGTTAACCCTCAGTTATCCAGAATACCACCTGCTCTGCTGTATCAATGAGTTTCTATATAGATCTAGTTTAGGTTTAAATTATGAAATTCATTTCATTCATGGTCTGGGATATAAGTTAATTCAGTATTCTAGAGATAAAAGGAGTTATAATTCATTATTCCTCTTCTCCATATTTCTGATAGGACACTCCATCTTATTTTAATTGTTTAATTAAATACTTTAATATATATTTAATATATATTAAGTACAAATATACTTTAATATATATTTGATATATCCGCGCAAATGTATTTTCAAATAAGTAATTTCAAATTCAGTCTTTGTTCACTCTCTCACTATTTAATCAAGCAGTCATAAAAACAATTTACTTTGAATGAAGTAGTTACTCTTTTAGATGCCATATTTCAAATTATAACTGCATATAACATAATAATAAATATGGATTCTTACTGATGCTTTCAACATTGTTAAGCTTTATAAACATTTACATTGCATCATAGATTACTATGACTTAAAGAAAAATTCAATATCTTATTTTCCAATCCTTCTATTCACTTCTGTAATATTATTTTCATAAAGAATACTCATAACTCTATATTAGCCATGGTGGCAGAACTTAAAGTGATACTAACAGGAAAAATCTACAGATTCCTAAACCCTACTTTGATTGTTAGTTACACCTTTTAAGATAGCTAACAAGATGTAGAAGATTTATCAGAATTTACTTTATTTACTTTGACTTCCTTTGCTGACTCTCTTGAGTAGGAAGAGTAGTCTAAATTAGTGGGATTGTCAGCCTACTAATGGGAATTTTCCATGGAAGGATGTTCTTGCTCAGAGGGAGGGGGATATTTTATGGAGACTGATCTTGAGAGTGTGGTTCAGTATTTCACACTCTGAAACCAAGCTCTTTCTAGCATATTATTAATTAAACTAGTTTTGCATTAAATTGGTGGGATTAAGACTATTTAGTGTTTTAATAGTTTAATCATTGTAATAATTTTAAGGAATATTGCTGTTTCACATTTGGCTTTAGCATAAAATTTTTATAAGTTGGTATTGAGCCAGCAATCATAAATTTTAGTTTGTTGTATAGGCTTTAAAGTGAGTATTAAGAAATTGCTATGAATTAACCAAAAGAAAATTACTTAGAGTAAATAGAAAACTTGTGTTGTCTGGAAATTTTATCATGCCATCATGCTGTAACTCACATGAGTCTGATTTATAAGAGACAGTTCTCAACCTGGGACAAGGTTAGTGCTCAAATAATCTAGGCTCTCTTTTATTCATTTCTAAGGAGGTAGGCAATAGGCCAGCAAAACTGACTTGGAATCAGTTTTTCATTCGGCTCATGCTCCAAGCTATTCTCTTGTGCAGATGCTATCATTATTGGCTCTAGTATGCGAGGAGGACAAAGTAATGAAGGAAAATGACAAGGTCGTAGAGGTAGAAAAGGAGAAGCTTGCAAGAATAGAGAAGTAGGAGGTTATATGAGTTTTAGATGAACATGACCGCTTGCTTCCCGTCCTTGATGCTGATAGTTCTGTGAAGACAGTTCACAGCACTGGAGAGTAAGAGTATCATAACTGACTTTTCTCCTGGCTGACAGAAAATCTTGTTGATTAGTTTAATCACAGAAGGAGGTTGTTCCAGCCTTTTTGACTATGGAAACTCTGCATATGGGACCCTTTTAGGAAGATTAAGTGTGGGGAATCAGCAGTGTGCCTACATCTGCTCTCATCAGCCTTAGAATTAGGGCAAGTATTTAGCACCAGAAAGAAGTACAGAAGAAAAGGAAAATAATAAAGGTGAAAAGATATTATTGGAAAAATAGCCCAAAAGAAAACTCCAGAGGGAGGAGAAAATTATCTTTGAAAGAACTTTGATATAGTTAGTTATGATAGTCTGGATAAATATTCAAAGCTAATATGTATACTAAATCTCTTTTTTAAAACTATTTTGTTTCACCTGAAAAATTAATACATAAAAGATCTTAGAGGGACAACAGATTACTTATGGAAAACATGGCTACATTCTAAGATGTTATATTGTGTTCAGTAAGAAATATGAAGAATTATTTCCTTCTCTTCTGTTGGAGCACTAGAAAGCACGCAATGAAATTTTAAATTAATTTTTTAGAAAATGTGTTTGATTAATAAAATGCTTTTAATTTTTCTTTGAAAATATTTTATTGAAGATTTTTAACATTTTTGCTTATCGCATGAATATGCCTTTTTTGGAACCAAAATACAGTTTTCTTAATTTTTATGTCTAGTTTCATACTTTCAGGTTATAAATATGATATGTTTGTAGTGTTACTGTATTTGTTTCACAGAACCTTTTAAAGTAAGTAGATAGAAACTAGCTATATAGTGGAGAATTAGATCGTAGTGAAATAAAAAGTCAAAATGGACAGGTTGAATCAGACAGGGGTTTAATGTCTTTCAAAAAGTATGAATCCATTTTCAAAATCCAAATTACATTAATCATATAATCTAGAAGTACAAAGGTATTCACAGTACTAAATACTTTTTATTTTGTTTTGGAACCTTATTTGGAACATTTTGGCAACAAGTAAATTGTGATAAAATATCAAAATTGATGAGTTTACTGCAGAGTGTGAAGAACCAGAGTAAATTAGAATTCTGTTCACTAAGTGCCTCAGAGCTTATTCCACCTGACTCATCAAATGAAAAATTCATCAATTAATCCTCTGACAATAACGATATATACACAAAAATCAATCTGAAATTGATTTTTTTAGTCTGAACATGAAAACCAAGCTCTGACTTATACATAATGTGAAATTTCTCTTCATTTTGACTTTATTATTGAGTATAACAGCTGAAGTGTTCATATAATTATTTGTTCTGAGTCAACTACAAAAGTGTGATTGTTTGAGAAAGGGTATGTGTGCTATGGAGATGTTCTGAAGCACAATCCAAGTGAGCTAATAAAGTTGTCAGATGCATGTGAGAATACAGCTGATAGGGATCCCTAGAAGGCAGCCAATAGAGAGGGATGCTGATCACTATGCCCTGATGGGAGACCACCCAGGACAGTTAACAGTGAGCTGAGTACTGAGGAAGATCAAAGAAAGGGAAGAGTAACATACAATCACTCAGATCTCAGATACGGATTAGAAAGAACATTGTTAGGGGTGTGATTTCTATGAAATGTATTTGTGTGTGTATGTGTGGTGACTAAGCAAACAACATAAACTGTAGAAAGATGCGTCTTTTCCTATTTTGCCTCATCTACTTTCTATATATAAATGTTTCAGAATGCATTAAACATTCAAATGGTCTTTTTGTTTTAATTCAGTAATTCTGTGTAATTCTTTACAGATTTCCAAAGAAGGCTTTTTTAAAGCTTTTTGCTAGTTAAGTTTCTTTCTTCCATGAGGTCAGTATCACAATAACATACATAAAGATATCTCAAGAGAATAATCCAAGCCAAATAATAGTAGTTTTTGGTTTTGTTTTGTTTGTTTTTGATTAAAGAAATCCTGGCAAAATGTATTCAGTTATGTTACTAAAAAGGAAAACAATTGTGAGGGTTGAATTTAAGTTTACATTGTTCTGAATCTTTTAACCTTCAAATCAGGTAGTTTCAAAACTATATTATTTCTGCTAGATTCTTAATTTCCATAATGTAGATTCTACTTTGAGTTTTATCAGACTACCTTGGAAAGTTCTCTGTGTTTCTGAAGAGAACTTAATATTGTTCTAACTGCTATAAGTCACCACGCTACAACAATAAGAAATGCACTCTTCCAGTATACAGTAATGTTAAACAACAATGAGAGGATTCAGGGGAAATGTTAAACTAGAGAACTCTGTCTGTGTTACTTATCTCACATGTAGTAAATTTTGATGACTCTCTTCTGAATGTAGATTCTTGTAGGAAATGAACATTAAACTGTTTTTATGTTTTATAGATGTTCAAAAAAAAGCTGAATACATATGATTCTGAAGCTATTAGAATTTTTTCCCCTGTCACAATAACAGTATGAAAATTGCAACAGAAATGTCTTCTTGAGTGCATAGCATATGAAATAATGTGTTTTTTCCCTGTAGTTTAAAATGTTAACTGTATTTTACGTCTCATTCTTTGCATATGCCTTGACAATTACGATTGCTTGATTAAAGAAAAAGCTTTTGTGCTAGTTGTATGTCACAATACCAAATACATTATATCTGAACAGTATTTATAATGTTCTATTTCTGATCAGGTCAGATATGCCTGGTGAAAAACTAAACTAGAATAATATGTATTGTTAAGATCTTTTGTTATTAAAATATTTGTGACTTTTTTTGTTTCTAACTCTCCTTTTTTAAGCACTGGAAAATGCTTATTTTTACTGAAGTAATATACCCAATAAAATACTCTTTATATATTAGTTTAAAGCCTCTTAATTAGTTTAGAATAATTTTTCTGAACATTTTAGAATCATGCTGTAAAAGGGCATATGTTATTGAATTTTTAAGAAATGTTCTTGTATTCTTTTTTCAGCATTTTGGCCTTTGTAGTCTTTTGTATTGGATGCATTTTTCAGGGCCTTTAAAGGATTATATATACTTATATAATTGTCACCCCTGGGAAATATGCTTTGTCAGAGAATAGGTAATAAACAATAACTTTTAAGTAATAAGTATGTCTATGTCAGTTTATTTTCTGCTCTGTATGTCTGCCACAGAGTTGTGTTTTGTCATTCAGTCTTATTGGGATAAATGTATAATAAATGAATGAAGTCTGATATTTATGACTAGTTATAGAATATATGCAACTGTATTAACTGACAGCTATGTCAGTGTGGTTACAAATATTTGAATATATTTAAAAGCAAAAAAGTCAGATTTCCATATAATTCGTATAGTTAATACTTGTTGTCTTTATAAGCAATCTTCTTCATCACATTAGATTTGTATAGCTAAGGATTAGTCATATTTTGTTAATCATAGATAATTATCTTTGGAAAACTTTTAAATGCCTTTTTTAAGACTTAAAGAAAGTATCATACATAATTATATACTATCCAGTAGAAAAAGAATTATACTGGTTTTGTTCTCCATTCTATATTTTAATTTGTGTGGAGGGACACTGTTATGTTTTCGACTGTTTATTTCACTGCAAAAAAATGAAAATTTCGTTAGGAAAAGGAAACCTTAAATTTCTTCAAGAGCATCATTTCAGACTTTTGAAAATTAGTAAATTGTTTTTATATTATACCTTCTATAGTTTTTACTTACCCTTTCTATTTGAAGTGTTAGACTATAACTAATTTATGGGCAGCAGGGGGCAGAGATGGTCATGGGGAAGTAAAGAGGTTTATTTCGGGATTGAGCATAAGAACTTGATTTTAGGGAACATTATTTTAATAGTCTGTAAATATACTTTTATGTAGAGGATCAATAATTTACTATTTTTTTTCAGTTTTCAAGATTATTCATTTTTACCTTTCTTAATCTGTTTCATTCATAATATAAAAATAATTGATGAGCTAATCTTACATTTTAATCCAATTTCATTTATTTAACGTGGCTATTAATAGTTAACTTTTTATACATACTTCCTTTCACATTAATTATCTTTTAAAATCACAAACTGGTATTCTTCACTGAAATAGTACATTAGGAAAGGGAAGCTTACTGGCATGTCCATTAAATATTTTCTATGGCAAATAACTTACTGTGATATATCAGTAAGTAATGATTTCTCACAATATTCAATTGTTTTGTTATATAATGAAAACATGCTTGAAAATTTGCAGGTATACTCCCTATTTGCAATTTCCATATCTAAGTAGCTATCTTTTATTAAGACCCTTCAAAAAGCTTTTGTCACTTTGTCAGAAAAAAATTTCAAATTCTTAAGTTTGAAATTTAAGACATGTTTTGTTCATTCTGGCAGCATTCTTAGAAGATAAATCCCCAGCTTTTTCACCTCTCACTTTTTATACAGTAGCTCTTACATTTTTTATAAAATGGAGTAAAGTTGGCTTTTTAGAAAGACAACCCTGTAAAGTCTGACGATGATTCTTTTAAGTGAGATAACCTCACATTCATTAGAATTCTTACTTTTGCTTTAATAATCTATCTAAAATTAGGATTTATTAGGTAATATGCTCTTACCTAATTAATGTTAAATAGAAAATACCTGTTTAGAGCTGCTAAAAACTTTAGCATTAAATTCTAATAGAATGAAGTGTAGTAAAGTTAACACATGGTAGTATTGTTTAATACTTTTTAGGTAATACCTCAAAGCAGTACACTTAGAAAAATGGTTTAATTTACTTTAGGGGTCAATAAAGTACAAAATACTTCGGTGTTATTACTTCATTCTATCAAATAACATTGTTATCAAATGTTTAGTTTTCTTAAAGTGAGGTTTATATATCACACTTTTAATAATACCAATATATTTGTGTGTATCATTTAAAACATAATTTGAAGTTATTTAATGATATTTTCATTATAGCTTAATATATCTTAATTGGAAAATAAAATAATTGGGCTAAGTTCTCTGTCTAGATAATAGCCTAATCTCCTATTTTTAAATATAATTTAGAAATCCTTTAGCTTTCTTTTCATTAATTTATATTAATCAGAACATTTACTGAATGTTCGCTGTATGCATAGAATTCTTCTAGAATCTACATAAGTTGTTTTAAAATTTGGTTCATGTAACTGTGATAATGAATTTTAACTCTTCTGTTGAATAGATGGTGATGGCAAAACATAGTTTTTCCAGAATATTGATGTGATATACTCTGCCAATAAGATAAATTAACCTGTCAAATTTTTTGCCTTTTCAAAAATTATTCTCAATTTTGTTATATCTTCAGTAGTTTATTCTACTAAAGAAGAAATGTTTAAAATGAATATTTTAATTTGAGTGTAATAAAATATTAAACCATACGCAAATTACAGCATGCATTTAAAATTGGCCATGATATACATCTCTCCCTAACCATTGCATTTGGAAGAAATATAATTAAAAGAAAATGTAAACTGCTTTATTTCCCAACACTGTGAGCAGGTTTTAATGTTACCTGTAAAAATGTGAAAAAGGAATATTTTTCTTAAAAACAATTTAACACAATTTTGACTTTCCTGGTGACCAGGCACGTTTAAACATAAATAGTATTCTAGTGGAAATAACAGTCTCTTTTATCTAGGAAATATTAATTGATTCACTTACATAATTTTGAAATTGTGAGAATCTGAGTTCCATCTTTGTAAACCAAAAACTCCAAATGACATGTTGTCCTATTAGATGATATAGCCTCAGAAAAAAATAATAAGATATTTTAGGCGTTATGCTACTACAGTTGAAAGAATCGTGAGAATTATATTCGGGGATGGTACTTTGAATATAAACACTGGCATCTGAAAATAAGAATCCTTGAGCATAATTGATTGAAATGGTATACAATTTTTCTTTTTTATCCCAAAGGCTTTTTTAAAGTGTGCAGGTTTCTTGGATTTTGTTTCTGTAACTCATAACACATAATGAGTTACAGAATAAAAATTAATCATCCACTGGAGTATCTCTTACTAGGAGTGCTTTCATAGCAGGGAATCATACAGAGGACCCCTACTTTATTACTCTGACTCTTTGGCTGACTCTCAGAATCATTGGCAGGGTCAATGTTAAGCAGCAGATTCTGTGCCTTTACTATATGCACTAGCATCCCAAACCATACTTTGAATCCGGGGTTACCTTGAAATGTATGTGTGTGTGTGCTTGCACGCTCACGTGTCGATGTAAAATATGTAGAGAGCAAGAAAGCAAGTGCCCAAAATCTTTTGAAATAAAACAGTATTTGCTAATAGTCGTCAAGGGCAGCCAAGGAAAATTATGCAGCATACGTACTTGCAGTGACAGGCAGAACACTTCATAGGACTCTTTCTCTTGCCTACTGAAGATTCATTTTTGCTCAAAAATTTTGCTCAGCTTCCTGGCTTACTAAAAATGCTTTGCTTCGTCAGTTAACAAACTTAGCAGAGTCTTGTTGGGGTTGGCAGAAAGTAGGGTACCAGGCTATCTTTTCAGTTATTGCATATCTAATGTAAGTAAGTCTTAATACAGTGAGCATGTAAGTTAGTTTAAGGCATTTACATTTTAGCTTAATATTAGTACATACTAAAAAAGTTTTTTTCTAGAATTTTGATAATTTGATATTAGGATCTTCTCAAGATGTTACAGATAGTGAATGGCCAAGATGAAAGGAGAAATGAAATCTCCTGAATTCAAATTCAGTTCATACTCTTTCAACCATCTCACATCCTTTCCTTTTTACATTAGTAATTAAAAAAAAATTATTTGTGGTTTATTTGTTTCAAAAATATGAAAGGAGAAACAAATACAAAATTTGTGTAGGAAAGTAAGTGCTGCTTCATTTTAGTTATAATTTTATAACCTATACTTTGTTGGTCCTAGTTGCAAACATGTATCTGTCTCTTAAAAGAAAATATGAAATGTAAAACAAAAGACTTGCATTGTCAGCTCATTCTTTTGTTGGTTGATCATCTTTATAAGAAAAACTCCAGTATTATATTTTTACTAGTTTCTTTTAACATAAATAATAATGAAATAGTGTTATAAAAATCCTTTTAAATGCAAGCAATTGAAGTAGCATCAAGATATAGCATTTGGCAAAATTTTAATATTTTTAAAGTACTATTTTCTTTTATTCTGAAGTAAATCAGGAAGATAGCATCAATATATATTATATGAATTTTTAGGTTACCTGCAAAAGAAGCTAATTCCATTTTGCTGAGGATAACCAATAATTCTATTGAAATTGAGAAGGAAGCAATTAAATTTGTTTAAACAGAATAATTTAAAGAGTAATGGCCTTGATTTGTAGATACTACTAGTCCAAGAGATCGAAATTTAAAATGCGACATAATACCTGGGTTTGAGAAGGAATAGAAGAGAATCCCTTATATGCAAATAGAGACAATCACCTGGTCTGGAGCCCAAGATTGTTAGTATCTTTTATTTGTTTAATTGCTCTTAATTTGACAATGCAGCTAACTAGAATAGGCTTATTTTTAAATTTCTGTTTCCTTAGTTGCAAAACCTGGAGATATTTTATTTAGATGATATTTAGATCTTTTTCTTTAAAAAATTTAGTTTATTCTTACTGATTTTAACATTATCACCTCCCATTTTTCCAATTGTCATTTACCAGAAACTGTCTTTGCATGTAAGGAATATTATAGACATTTGCCGATTTGTCTCTTTAAACCACGCTACTATGCTAGAATTAAGAGAGACTGGAAATCAGAACAATTTATTTATTTAACTGCTTAGTAGTCCCTTTTGTTGACTCTTAAGTCATTTTTCATGGCTGTCTTCTGATTCCTAGCTAGATTTTCTACATCTGTTTTAAATTATGGAGCCACTGAGATAGATAGATGGATAGATATGTGTGTGTGTGTGTGTGTGTGTGTGTGTATCTACATCTACAAAGTTAAGGTGTATTCTCCATGTCTTCTTACTCCAAAATATATACACACTTGATTTAAGCTGTTTGGACAATACTTGTCTTCCCATAGAATTGGGACAGAGACCATCAGTAGGACAGAGCTTGAGTCAAGATTTCAGAACAAAGTGTAAAATGGCATGAAATTAAGTGTAGAACTAGAATTGATCCCTTTATAGTCTTTATTCTCTTACGTGGTATATTTACTTTTTTAGGCCTATGTTTCTAATCCATGCCTTACTCATTTGAGACTTTGACTCCTTCATTGAAAAATTCTGTCAAGGGTGTAGTAATTTACCTGCATAAATGAGATTTTCCTCTTGGCATCCAGAGATTGTGAACTCTTTTAAAAATATACCTAAACAAAGTTGTTATATTTTGCAGCTTCAGGTATCCCATATCTAAATGTGATTGAGATAAAAGATAAATTGAAGAACAGAATAGATTCCATTCTTGGACAGTTAAATCCTGTTGTAAATGTCTGCAATGTACAATGCACTTGTAAATGTCTGCACTATACATGTGATCCATGATCCATGTATTTTTAAGACTGAATCAGAAGTAAAATGTAAGGTCTTTAGTTATACACAAAGGGATAGGACTTCAAATTTAAGGACTCTCATTTTCAATTGTCAAAAATTCATAAATTTTAGACCATTTCTTAACTCTAGTTATGTTTTCCACATGGCTTAAAGGGAACAACTCTAAAATATTACACAGAACTCTAAAGTATTCCACAATAAAGAGCATCACTTGAAGAGGATATCTTTCCCTTAAGCTTTTTCTAGGAATAAAAGAGAGGTTTCTTCCTAATCAAATCAAGTCTTTTTAAATGATATCAAGTGTAGTCAGCTGTTAATAGAAAGATAGAATTTGTTCCCCACCAGGCAATAATTTTGGAGCATAGTTATTACTTATATAGTGCCTGATGCAAAGGCGTGTGATCTACACTATCCAACTTACCTAAGCCATTAGCCCCAACATGTGAGTGAATGTGATGCTTAACAACTGCTTTTCCCGTTGGTCTACACAGTAGTGCAGTAGTAGTCTGGCTTTCGCCTACATGTTTTTCCTTTCCTTCTTTACAAATACTTCATTCCCTGCCATGAGTTAGAATTTTTTTTAAAAATCTGTTTCTGTCTGAACTTCCCCAAACTTCTGATCATTCATTCTAGAAACATGTATTAAAAAGCCAGCCAGGACAAAACAAAGGCTGGTAAAACTAGGGGTGAATTATGCTTGAGAAAGGAATAGTGTTCTTCACTACTTTTCGTTTTCACTTTGTTAATCTGAAATTACTAAACTAACCATATCAAGTGTTTTTACTAATTTACCAGTTCATGCCAAGTCATTGCTTTTAAAAATCTGCTGTGTGGCTAGGACTGTATTTATAAACTGATACATAGAATTTTCAGTTTAATGGTTCATAGTGGATTTGTTCATTTGTACATTGTGCTCCTTTGAATCATTTATACTGTATACAATAATTAGTTCTCATTCTCTTTGTATAGCTTTCAGTAGAAAACCAATAACTAAAATGTTATTGACCACCATATTTACTGAAAAATACATAGCATAGAAATTAGCTAATTTTAGCAGGTTCTACTTTTGAAAGTACATATTATTTGGCTTTCTGTCATGTGTGAGTTATGTGTTTTTATGTGTATTTGACTTTAGTTCTTCTAAACTGTTAAAGTATTTTAAATATTTAAGAATTTTTTCACTTTATTATTGATATCTGATAATATTTAAAAAGAATCTTGGATAATATTAGCAGTTTTAGTAGAAAAATTTTCTTTATCTAGTTTATTCTATCATATAACAATATCCTAACCCCAATTGTATATAATAAAAATACAAGCGACACAAGTAAAATATCCCAATCCTTTGTGGCTAGTTCACAAAATAGGAAATTACTCAAATGTCCAGATATCTTTTCTGGTGTGTTAAGAAACATTGAAGCATGTGGGAGCACCCCTCTATGTCAAAATTGCTGGGAGGTGCTTTGAACATACATCTGTCTATGTTATAATTTATAAGATGCTGTTTAGCCCAACTTGAATTCTCAACATGTACTAAAAGGAGACTTCACTTCTACTAAATGGCCTGTAGGAATAATAGGGACAGGTGTATGACAAAGCTCTTGCTTGGCTAGCACTTGTGTGGGATCAGCTCTTTAACTGTCCTTTTGAAGGCCCCGTGTTTGAGACTGAATATGGTGGAGTGACATCTGCAAGATTGGGCAGGTGGTGAAGCTGATTCTTCTAGCTGCATGCAAAATAATGGCTCTTCTTAATAGCTTGGGTGGACACCAGATTGAGGTGTCTTTATGGAAATGAAGAAAAGAGTAGCTAATCATACATTTGGAGATACTTTTACGAGCCACATCTAAAAGAAAAATTATCTTTTTACGAAATGACATCTGATACTCTTAACTAATCTGCTACTCTCCTGATGCTGCTTTCTTCACCCAACTTTCTCTCAACAGACTTTGCGGAATATATTTAGATTGCAAACTCCTAGCCTTCTATTCTTTTTATGGCCTATGTAGGCTGTCAACAAACCTCTTGTACACAAATTCTGCTCTAATTTGATATGGGAAAGCATGTAACCATGGAAACGTTCTTTGTACCCTATCTCCAGCCCTGGCTGCTTTATTTACCCTTTATAGAGTAGAACAAATAATCTACATACTTTCTATTCACTTTTTTACTAATTCTCAGCTAGATAGCAAATATATGACTAAAATATTTCTTGACAAAGGTAATGTTTTTAATCAGACAACTGTTACTGGTGTGACTTTATTTGGATTAACAAATGAATAACATTTGGAATGGCCTTTCTTTTACCATAGTAATTATGTGTATGGATAGGAATGATTTTTGATAGTGATTTATTTGTAATATTCCTTTATTTGTATAAAATAGAAATGTCCATAAATCAACAAATTAGCATTTTATCGAACTCTTAATATGTTATTATAAGATAATATATGCATGGCTCTTGTATTTAATATCTTATCTACCATCTACTACATTTAAAATTCTGCAGGTTGCCATTCTTTCTTTCCTATAAAATAATTCTAGATACGATGCTTTTCCAAATATGTTCTAGCTTCACACAAACTAAAAGTTAAAGCACTCTTAACTGATCTTGTTAATTTTCTGTATATTTTGTTAGTCCAAGTATAATTTAACTTTCAGGAACTGTCATCTTTGATGTATTCATCCCAATCATGTTGTTGCCATCAGAATTCCTGTTCCTTGGGAACTATTAAACAAATACATCTATTTACAGACATGTAAGGTCATAAGCTAATTCATGATCATGTTTAGAATTAAAGGTAACCCATCATACTCCTCTTCCAACTACCAGTACAGTGACTGTCTCTTATATACTTTTTTTTTTTTTTGAGACAGGGTCTAACTCTGTTGCCTAAGCTAGAGCACAGTGGCATCATCATAGCTCACTGCATTCTCAAACTCCTGGGCTCAAGTGATCCTCCTGTCTCAGCCTCCTGAGTAGCTGGGACTACAGGTGCATGCCAACACACCCAGCTAATTTTTCTATTTTTTGTAGAGGCAGGGTCTCACTCTTACTCAGGCTGGTCTCGAATGCCTGGCCTCGAGTGATCCTCCCACCTTGGCCTCCCAGAGTATTAGGATTACAGGCGTGAACCACCACACCCAGCCTGTATTCTTTATATTATATACATTCATGCTTGAACATGTAACAAAATAACTAGAAAGTCCCTGGTCATGGACAGTGCCTTTGAACTTCTGGAAGACTATTGCAATTGAAAACTTTACAAACATCTTCTAAAGTTTTGGGGGTAGTATAAAATCTTTATAAGTGAATATTTATGAATAATAATATAGGCCCTCATAGTAATAAATGGCATGTTAACAACCAGACAGAGAATGTCTATTAGTAGAGTTTACTAGCTTGGAGAAAATTAGGTCATATACTAATTTTCATGGGGTACCCTTCTGTTCAGCCATATGCTGATTTTGCCATCTACCAGCACATTCCTCCCCTCTATGTATGCGTTCTCAGATTTCCCTGAAGAAGATGAATATTTTGCCTTATTTCATCCTCTGTTTTGTAGATTCATTCTTGCAGTCGTCTCAGGTTTCCAAGATCTCACCTTTTCTTTTTGCCTGCACATCATTTAAAAAAAAAATTTTTATTCCTGCTTATTACAAAACCAGATACAACTTAAACAAAAGAGAATAATTACTCTCTGTTTTTAAATGTGGTTGCAAATTTCTAAAAGGTTAGCTAGCAGTCATTATGCCTTTGCATCTCAATGAGGGCCCAGTTCTCTTGCATTAGGCTAAAGGAAGAATAGGGAAGGAACCAGAGATACTAAAGCTATAGGGTGAAGAGAGAAGTTAAACCAGAGACAATGCCAGAAATTTTGGAATATCCATGAGTAATCCTCAAACCAGTAGGTGCTGGGCAATTTCAGGTCATGTGACTAATCCTACCATTACCATTATGACATTTCTTCCTAAAGTAAGGCACCAAACCCCAGCATGTCACAATTAAAACCAACTGTTCACAACATAAATTTAATTGTACATGCTACTGCTCAATTTTCCTTTTTGGTTTTTTAGTGGTTTATTTTAGTTTTATGGCTGGTAAGCCTACATGAATATTGTTTGTACTTCTCCATTAAAAAATGCTTAGAATTACTATAGTCCTGGTTTTATGATGGTTTGTGATCTAACCTTCAAAACCACTAGATATGCCACTATTTATTTATATTATAGTAGGATAGTATATTACATTCTTATGAAGTTTAAATTTGGAGTTTACTTTGTATTATCTGTATTAGATATTACTTGAGCAAAGTGCCTTCCTCAAATTAAAAAAGATGCAAAAGAACATTTTTGTTTTTCAAAATAATACTCTTTGAAAAATATTTCTTATTATGTTACTTTCAAGCCTAGTGCCATGTTTCACATATAGTAGCAATTCAGAAACTACTTGATTAATTGATTTATGGGTCCCTGGAAGAGTTGTTCATATTGGGTTGGTTTTTTTAAATTGCTAAGTACATATCATCAACTATGTAGCATTCGTTAAAGTAATTACATTATGTTTTTGCCAATACTTCTGTTCTCACTTGAATGGTTTCTATTAGAGCCAATTAGTATATATAAACAGTATTTATAAAATATAGAAAAATGTTTGTGCTAATATTTACTTTTTTTCTGAAATAGTTTTGTTGTTTTCAAGTACTCCATGAGACACCAATAAGGACAAGTCAAGAATTTTACCCATGTCGTTAAGATTAAAACTATTACTACTGGCATAATCTACTATGTAACATTTAACTGACCTTTTCTATTAAACCTAATGATAATAATGTGATTAAACTATCTTAATCACCCATCAAGGTAAATATACTTTAGTCCCTGTACTCAGTTTATCTGTAAAAGAAACTATAGTCCTGATCTCTCAAGTAAATTTATAGATTTATAAAGTTGATCAAGGCACTCCTGTCCCCAAATTCATATCCTTCACTTTTTGCTTCTTTTCTTCAAATGCAGACTAAAAGCAAAAAATTTGTTCTGCTTATAATAGCCACTTTCAAATTCAACTCAGGAAAACGAGGACTAAAGAACCAAAATATTTGTGGAAAAGTCTAAACCCTTGCTGCTTTTTTCTTCCATGACTATAGAGGGAAGCTTGATCACCAGAACCAAAAAGATCTTTTATAGGCAAGTTTTTCTTATTTGAGAGATTTTCTTAGAAGCCTTAGTAAAGACCACCTGAAACACCTCATGCATCTATACTTGTTCTTAGCGGACATTTTAGCAATGTGACAGAGTTTGTAGGTAGATACTTGTTGTTTCTATACGAGCTGCTCTTTTAGCTGGTGGATACCAAATGTTTCCAATTTCAAATATATTTGACCCCTAGGGGTGACATATGGTCATTACAGAGCTAATGCCAGAAGTGCCATCAATCTATTAATATATGTGGTATAGAATCATGATTTGTGTCACTTAAGAATTCAAAATCAACAAAAGATCATCACAATTAAAATTAGGAGCACTTACCATAAGCTAAAAGTAATAAATATTGTATAGCATATCCTATAGGTCAGTGGTGTGAGTTCTAGAGTCCAACTGGACTCTGATCCCAGTTCTACCACTGATTTGTTATGTAACATCTATAAGTTACCAACAATATCTCTACCTGGCAAGGTTTTAGGAATGATTAAATGAGATAATGCATGTGAAGTGCTGAATGTACTTGTCACATAGTGAGCACTCAGTAAATGTTAGCTATTGTTATTATTTACAATTTTTCATTCTTGAGCCATGTATTAGACTTTCCAATGGTTGTATAGTGGCTTTCAGCATTTTTTGTGCATATGTGTGGTTAAAATTACTAAAGATACATCCCTATATTGACTCAGAAGGAAGATAACCAAATGAATATCTTGTATTTAGCAATTTGTTTGATTTCGACCTTTACTTATGGTACATACATGGACCATTGGTCATTTTCATTCTGCTTACTACTAAGGAGGTTTATCACTGCTAAGAGCTGCCACTAGCCAAGACTAAGGTAAGTCTCAAAAAAGAGAGAATGAAGGATGAGAATGAAATGGAATAGAGACAGGAAATACACAAAACAAAAGAAGATAGAAAGAAAGGTATGCATATGAGGAGCAGATGAGTACCATAAATATATGTCACCTGTGCTGTGGGCAATGGAAACAATTATGCTTAGGGTCTGGCTCTGAGAACTTGTGAATAAATAACTGACACAGACAAAAGAAAAGATAGAAAGGAAAATCCGTGAAGATCATGCATGAAAGATAATGATAAAGGAAACAAGTATCTACAAGAATATACTCAGATAAAAAATATTATACATAGATCATAATAAATTATAATATATTTCATTTTGGACATACTAGTATTCATTTTATAATGAGAATTTTTAAAAATTGCCATGGGGCAGGGGAGGGGAAGATGGGTATTCATCTTTAGAGGACACAGATTCCACAACACTATCTCAAATCACTGAAGCTTCCTAACTACTAGCATGACCCAGGACTTGCAAATTAACTTTAATCTGGGAACATGGTGCAGCAAGGGATTAAGGAATGGAGAAAAGGTATTTTTCTTACAATCTGAAGTTACAAAGGATGGAGATTCTAAATATCTCTGGTACCCTCTCAACCTTCCTTAAGCCAGTCAAATGCTTTATACATTTAACTGTATTGTCTTTTCTTGACTCTATAATTAAGATTTTTGAATTCCCAGCGGTAGTAAGCAAATCTGAAAAGTGGTTGTTTACACAGGAAAGCAAGTGTCTCTGCCCCAAATATTTTTAGCATGAGGATCTGGTAGTACCTCAATAAAGAAACTCTACAGAATTAGTACAGAATTTCTCTTCCTTTGAATACAATAGGAGCTAATATTGCATTATGATATGTAGTTAATCTTATTTTCCTCTGTCCTACTTTGCCATCCTTACAGTGGATTTTCGTGATTTAAAACTACTTATTTTTAAGTTTAAGATGCGTACAGTGAAAGTACTTTAGCAAAAGACTGTAGTCTCTTTGGCCTTTTTGCTAATTTATTGGAACCATCAATTTTTTTTTAGAAGGGAAAGAAGTGGAAGTAGGAAAATCAAAAGTACAGTTACAATTTCTCCTACAAGTTTTCCATAAATTCCTATGTTTTTAGTCCTCTTCTCTCATGTAAGTTTTATTCCCTAAATTATATCATGTTGAGCTCCCACTTTCGGAGGACCACACCTTATCTATAAATAGCTTAAGGAAACACACTTTAATACAAACAAAGTAAGTTTGATTAATTTTATAAGTATGCTATAACTTCTACTTTTGGGGAGGCTCTGAGTCACAAAAAGCATGGGGGGACAGTTTGCATTTTAAAAAGGCAGTAACTTTTTGTTGGATTGTTTTGGATCCAGAGTATGAGGGACACCCCTGCCCATTGATACTTGGGAGGGAATCAAGTGATTTCCCTTGAGTTATATGACTTGATTTTTTTACACTAAATGATCCTACCATTTACGTACCAACCTATACTTTGCTGTCTGTGTTAGAAACATGATATAAGATGGGCAAGGCTTTAAAGTATGCAAGCTCTGGAAGACTGAAGATCTGATGCTCTAACCACTTCTTGGAATTTTATTTAAGTAGTGTTCTGTAGACTATGGAAATTTACACTTTCTGAGGAAGATGTTAACATAGTTTTAAAAAATCATTTACTGTAATATTTGCTTAGGGGAGGAAGTGAGCATATGTCATAATAGTTGCAGAAACCTGCTACAAGTATCAGCTCTTGACCTCACTTCTTATTTGACGTTGGGAACCATGAATAGTTAAGATTTTACAGTTGAAGAAAATGTTACAATTTAAACTCATTTTACTCATTGAAATACTGGTTAATTCTATTTCCTTTTCTCTGAAAATGAGTTACTTTTTTCTGAAATTATTAGGATTGTTGTTAGACTTGGCATGAATGTAACATGATCCAGGTTGAATATCCCTTATCCGAAATGCTTGGGACCAGAAGTTTTTCAGATTTTGGATTTTTTTCAGATTTTGGAATATTTGCATACACATAATGAGGTATCTTGGGGATGGGACCCAAGTCTAAACACAGAATTCATTTTTGTTTCATGTATACCTTATACTTATAGCCTGCAGGTAACTTTATACAATATTGTAAATAATTTTGTGCATAAAACAAAATTTTGACTATGACATGAGGTCAGGTGTGGAGTTTTCCACTTGTGGTGTCATGTCAGCACTCCAAAAGTTTTGGATTTTGGCGCATTTCAGAGTTTGGATTTTCAAATTAGGGATGCGCAACCTGTGGTATCTCTTCTGCTTCCACTTTGATAGCTATTTCAATGGATTTTTTAATTTGAAAGGCAAGGTCAACTATTTTTAGGGCAGCCATAATCATGTCTTCTCCAGTCATCTACTTAAATAAATTTCTTAGGCATAGATTCCTTAGTGATCAGGATTGATATTATGGCATATTCTTTAGATATTTTAAACATTTTTTCCTTTATAAAAAGATATTGAGAAAAATGTTGATGAATCCTATTTTGTGTTCACTTATTACAGTTTGTGACATTTTATAAGTTTCTTTTCTCCTTGGTATAAATTAAATATTTAAAACCTTACCATTTATTCATTAGTTTATTTATTTAAATTTTAAAATAAAAACTATATCCTATTAAAATTAAGGGCAATTTATATATTTTACACTTTGTCATTATCATTTAGTGTTAATAGAATGACTTAATCTTTGCACCAATTTTTTTGGGAACTAGTACTTTCTCCATATTTCATAGAGAGAGAAATGTAATTTCTCTACAAGTTAGAGATTTATCATATTACTTTTTTCAATGATTTCTGCAACTACTAATTAGATATTTTAATGAATGATATATGTTTCTGATTGGAGTTTTGCATAAAACACATTACGATGTGATATAAAAATTTAACTTCAACAGTTATTTTTAGTTTATGGATTTTTTGGTATTATGTCTTTGTATTTCCATTAAAACATAGAAAGTATGAATTCTAATGTAAATATTTAAACAAATTTTATGCCTTTGGGTCACAGTACTAGTGGCAGTAATTAATTCTAATTTAAGATTTGGACAAATTATAACTTCTAAATAGATATCAAGTAAACTGAAATATTTACCATAATTGATAGGGAAATTCACATGCATTTCTATAATGCAGAGTGTTCGAGTTCTTTTCAAATGCTTACTGCTTTTCCTTATTTTCCCCTTCTATTGATACCCACTTGGAAGACTTGGAAAGCAAAAAACATCTCTTACATATCCATGATCAAAAATGAACGCCTGATGGCCTGAAGGTTGAAATAATTATCTCTGGTGGCCGTGCAGATCTCAATGTCAAAGCTAAGAACCACAGGGCAGCTGAATTAAAGCATGAAAACTGGCATGAGCACAGACAACTGCTTGAGGCTCTTTATTACTGTTTGATACAGCAGCCCTTTGTTAAGAATCTTGTTTTTTTGGTTCGAAAGCAACTGTGTGTGTCTAATCGTGCATTTGCCTTTATCATCAATTCCATTCCTGTGATATTTACAAAACTAAGCAACATCACATGTATTTATCCCGATTTCTGAATTAGTGTTTCTGAAGCTTTCTGCTAATCTGCAGATAGGTGGCACCGTTCATACAGATTGGAAAAGCAGTGCTTTCCCTGTTCACACTATTCCATGCTGTAAATTAACCTGTCACTTTATTATTTGACAAGATCTTCATTTTTATTCATCAGGACTTGGGCCAGGATGGGTGCATTTATGGCCATTTGCTTTGCACGGCTCTCAGCTGAGTTTGTAGGTATTGTAAGTGAGATCCATTATCCCTGTTACAAGTGCACACAATGCAGATGCTGATCTGCGATGATGATGAGAAACCAAAGTCAGTAAAGACCACATAAGCCACCCTTGATGAAAAGATAAATGAATGCATAAATAACATTGTGCTCTGCTGTGTTTGCTGAGATCAAGGATAGATTTTGAAGGTTTTGAGAGATCAGACGTACAGAACCTGGAGAAATTCATCCTCCTTCACTTTGCATTCAGCAGGCATTTCACTGTGTACAGAGAAGCTGAGAGACATTTTAATACATTACTGGAAGCTCAGAAATGTTTGGGCACTTCTTTATTTTTTTTAATGTAAAAAAAAAAAACCACAAAGAAATGGCAGAGGCATTAGGGTTAATAAGAATTAAACATGGTGCTAAGAAAGCCCTGCTTGCTTTAGACAATTCCTAACTTAGTTCTTTATGTAAATACACTCACATCTATTGTTTTCTAGTTATAAATGTAATTATAGAGATAAATTAGTAAATTATGTTTGTAATTGTATTCATAAAGATTAATGACATTTAAACAGACATATGCATGATAACGTAAGATGTATTTAAAGGATGTACTTCAACTTTACACAACAGATGTATTTTAAAATAGTCTATAAAAATAATTTAGCTAATTGAGTACATTTTTTTAAAAAATTGGCAGCATGGCAGCATGGATGTGAATCTGCATACACGAATATATACTGTTGTGTGTTTGTCTATGCATTGTCTTGAAACATATTTTTTGAAAAAAGTTTAGCTGCAGAGCACCTACAGGAGATACGAATCTTGGAGAACACCCTCTGATGATAATGTGTATAAGTTTTAGGGGGATAATTGTGCTATCCTGTGATCAAAGAGGATCAAAAGAGTTAATTGAAAACAGCCCAAATTATATGATACAATTTTTGTGATTTGCTGGTTTAGATTTTTTTCCCCTCTTCTTGTATAAAAAAAAAACTTTTATATAGCATCCTTTGGGTAAATGGCATCTCATTATTGAAGTATGCTATATTAAAAAAAAATAGGACTAAACAATGGATATGACATAATGTTATATTTTCTTTAATAAGTATTCATTACATACTTTGTTTTAGTCCTAGTGCCTACCTAATTATTATAATCATTTACTACACTGTTTAAAAGAGCATTTTGAACAACTGAATGATAGTTCTGTAGTGGCAAATAGCATGTGAAATTCATTCTACTTTTTTATTTTGTTCTATATGTGTGGTAGAT